>JAQSUU010000139.1:16537500-18937500 GCA_038087645.1 Saccharum hybrid cultivar R570
CGGGTGTTGGACAAATTTGTAGCACCAGTTTGTCATTTACAGTGTAAAAATGACCCGGTGTGTTGTCATCTTTCACGTTGGAGCACTTTGAATCCTGCGATGAACAATCTTTTTAAAGCATGAATTCGTGGTGGTTAGCATGCTTTGGAACATCTACTTGTGCATGCTTGATCGTGTACATCAGTGGTGCATCATAATTCACCCTTCAAATTTGCTGGCTTCTTTCCTCGTTAGTTTGTGAAGAATGATAACGATAGAGGAAAAAGTCTACTCCCCTAACTATTGGGGGTGGTCTAATTTATCCCTCAACTATGAAACGGTCTAATTTACTCTCTGAACTTTGCAAAACCGGTCAAATCACCCCCTCGAGCGGTTTTGGACGGTGGTTTTACTACAGTAACAACGGTTGCTACAATAACAGTGGTTTTGTCCTTTTATTTTTTATTTATTTCGTCTGAATCTTTGAAAAATCATAGTAAATCATAAAAAAATCATAAAATGAAAAAAAATCCAATTTTGTTGGACTCTACATGAGTAGATCTACACAGTGAACATATAATATAGTATGCTTTAGTATAAAGTTTTTGCTGTAAATTTTGATCTATTTTTTTTTCTGTAATTAATTTGAATAATTCATACAACAAAAACTTTGTACTAAAACATACTATATTATATATTCACTGTGTAGATATACTCATGTGGAGTCCAACAAAATTAGATTTTTTATTTTATGATTTTTTTGTGATTTACTATGATTTTTCAAAGATTCAGACGAAATAAGTAAAAAAGAAAAGGACAAAATCACTGTTACTGTAGCAAACCGTTGTTGCTGTAGCAAAACCACCTTCCAAAACCGCTCGAGGGGGGTGATTTGGCCGGTTTTGCAAAGTTCAAGGGGTAAATTAGACCGTTTCATAGTTGAGGTGGTAAATTAGACCACCCCCAATAGTTAGGGGAGGTCAAGTAGACTTTTTTCTAACGATAGATCAACTTATTCTATTTTTCATTCAATCAAAACCCTAACAAACAAAAAGTGAGTAGCGAGAAGGTAATGGATAACATTGCTAAAAATAATCAAACATCCATGTTTGCCCTCTCTTGGGAAAGGCGGCTGCCCCGAACATCCGTTTGCCCTTGGGAAGGCCCTTTGTTCAGCCAAGCACATCCTGAAGGCCTGAACATGCTGTGTCAGTGTCATGTACCATACAGAACATGTTGAATCATCTCGCAATTTTCCTACCAATTCAAAAGACATATTGCAGTCAATGGCAATTTAGTTAGGAACCTCCAGACATTGTTGTAAGTTGTAACTGTCCGTGAACATTTTTTACGGAAAGACAATTTTTTCTAATAAGTATAACTTCAATAGAACGTTAGTATGAAAGCAGGTTTCTTTAAGAAGAAAACCATTAATTCTTCTGTTTGGTTTTAAGTGAGTCAAACTATTTTAGACTGTACTAGGTTATAGAGAAAAGTATTAACATTTACCATATTAAAAAAATAAATTACAAATATATACTGTCGTGGCAAGCATCCGGACGGAAGCATGCGTCTGGACGCCGGCGCTTGTTGCTCCATTTCACGTGAACCCGGGGCCCCTCTGTGCCTCCCGTTTGGACGCCTGTGCCCCCTCCGCTTCCTACACCCACGCCGCCATCCCCCTCGACTGCGTCATCTCTGGAGCCCGCGCCACCGTCCCCTTCGATTGCGTCGTCCTGGAAAGTCGGGCGCCGGAGTTGCTGGTGACCCACGACAGGGCCGTGGCACAAGGGGAAGGTGGTGGCCAGCCACCGGCGTCATGGCAACATGTGTAACACCTCGATTTACTTTTAAAACATCCAAATGAAACATTCGCGGACTAGAAGAGATTAAACATCATTAATGCACCCGAACAATGACCAAAGAGACTCTAATCAATGATGCTTATGCTCACTCACCCGCGCTGGCCTGCTGGCTGCTCCCGCGCTGGCGTGCTGGCTGCTCCCGTGCTGAAGCCAGCTGCCGCGCGCCTACGTTGCTCACTGATGCTCCCGGCCGCGCTGCTGGTCAGGATTTAAAAATTACCAAATTTCATTTATTCAACCCCATTGTTCATGCAATTCAACAATCTCCATTATTACAAATCACTAAAGCTACCTTCTAGCATACAAACCATCGGCTATCCAATTCCGAAACTGATTCATACTTTGATCTTCATCGCCATGAGCAGTACTAGCTCCATTAGCTTGGCTAGACGATGGTTCTTCAAGTGGATTGTAGTTTTCATCTTCATCACACCTCTCAAAGTCCCTATCCTTTTTTTTATCATTCTCTCTTACTAAATTATGAAGGGCCATACACACGAGAATTATTTTGCTTTGCTTTGGCATTCGATAACTCGATAAGTCCAACAAAATCCTCCACTTCATCTTCAAGACTCCAAATGACCACTCGATGACATTTTGAAGTGAAGAATATGCATAATTATAGATCTCTTTTCTACCTCTTGGGGTGGGTCCTTATCGATACTCCTGGACATGATACTTTGTACCCTTGTAGGGTGCAAGATAACCCGGTCGGTTTGGGTAACACGAGTCGACAAGATAGAACTTTCCTACATAGTTGCAATTACTTGTAAGCCAAATGCAAAGTAAGAGCATCTAGATGAAACAAGAAACAACATGACAAATCAATACCTTCTGGTGGATGTGGAAACCTGTCGCCATACTTGTCGATTGCATCTTTGAATACCCACATATCATTAACCGATCCAGGCCATCCCTGAAAGGTCTTGATGGCTAGAAGGGGGTGAATAGCCTTTTAGAAAATTGTACAAAGACAAGCTAAACAAGTTTATCAATATAACAAATAGCGAGATGCGAGTTTTGCTTAGCCTACGAGGTGTTTGCAAGCCACCTATCCAATTCACAATTCTAGTATATTTGCACTCAACCGCATAAGTCAAACCGCACAACTTAGTTTACAACTAAAGCTAACTAGTTACACAAGCTAAGAGCTATACTAGCAAGCTAGCAAGGTAACTAAGAAAAAAATACAAGAGAGAGTTAGTAGGGTATCACCAAGGGGCGAAGTATTGAGCCAACCAATCAATATGATCAAGAGATGAATTCCACAAAACACAACCATCGGGATCAATTAGTCACAATAAGAAAGTGATGACATAAGATTTATCCCGAGGTTCACGTGCTTGCCGGCACGCTAGTCCCCGTTGTATCCCTCTTCACCACGTGGTTCGGTGGCTAATCGGTATCACACCGAGCCTCTCAAAAGGCGCCACAAGAACCTACCAAATGACAAAAGGTTACAAATGACACGAGCAATCCATTAATGTTGCCTTTGGCGCTTCGCCGAGGTAGGCACAAACCCATCACAATCACCGGAGGTGGCCAAGAATAATCACCAACTCTTGCTAACGCCTCCAAGCTGCTTCAAGCCGTCTAGGTGGCGGCAACCACCAAGAGAAATAAGAATCCCGCAACAAATCAACCACCAAGTGCCAACTAGATGCAATCTCACAATGCAAATACACTTGGATCACTCAATCTCACTTCGAATATGCAAAGAAGCAAGAGAGATGAGTGGAGAGGAGTTGTTTAGCTCAAAGTGTTCACAAGTATGTCAAATGTCCAAGAGAGAGAGCCTTGAGCCGACCAACGAGTATTTATAGACGTACCCCTTCGAATATAGCCGTTAGACACTTGAAACAGCCGAAGTCGCGCAGACCGGACACGCTGGTCAAACTGACCGGACGCGCCGATCGCACAACACCTACGCCACGAAGCATTGACCGGACGCGCTCATCGCACGGACCGGACGTGTTGGTCCCGTAACGGATCGGACGCGCTGGTCAAGACTGAGCAGCGCTCCACCGAGACAACGACCGGACGCGCTGTCAAAGTCCAGTAAGCTCCTAGATCGATCGGACGTGTCCGATCAAAAAACTAAGACACGCGCAGACGCTAAACACTGACCGGACGTGTCCGGTCAAACAGAGACCGCGTCCGGTCCAGCGTACAGTCACCTCTGTGACCTCCGTTCGCCTCCGTTTCTTTTCTGACTTTCGGCGTAGTGGAAAATAGTCGTTTCAACTCCTCAAAAACGCCCCGATCAAACTCCAACGTCATCGCAAAAGTGCTAACACCACCAAGTGATCATGTCATGTGCGAGTGTGTTAGCATTTTCACAATCATTTATCGAGGCGTTATTAGTTCTATCCAAATGCATATGATTATGAAATGCACACCTAGAGGCACTTAAGAGTTCAATAGCCACGTCATTTCTCTCTTTATAGTACGGCTATCTATCCTATAATGTAATCACACCCACTAGGTGTCTTGGTTACTAAAACACACTCCTTAAGCATATACCTTTGTCTTGATCACGTAGGGTTACGTCCAAATCCAAGTGTGGCCATCATGATCACCATGTCCATCTTGCCACCAACCTTGGAATGTACTAATCCTCATATGCTACATACAACTTAGGCATAGGATTAGTACTTAGGCATTGTCACTAATTACCAACACCAAACATATGACTTTCAATCCCGCAATAGCAAATGTGAATCTCATATCGAAATCACAAAGGGCCAACACATTCTGACTAATGTACCCATGTCTTTCCATATGAGGTACTACTTGATTTGCTGGCACCACTACCTTCACATTTGTTCCGTCTTGTGCTCCAATGCACTTATCAAAGAAAGGAGCAAACCTAGGAGACTGCAGCCTCTTATGCACAACTCTAAATTTAGGGTCTTTTGGCCTAATTATATCAGCTACTAGTTTGCACAAACAAGCCAACACCTTATCAAACTTCCTACTAACTGTGCATAATGAATGTGTGAACCGGATGTCAGCTTGCCTAACTAATTGTTGAGATGCACACATCCCTAAAGCCTCAACTGATGTCATCTTACATGTTGACTTCAATTCATATGGACTCTAAAGCACACTATGAAGTTTATCAAAGCATTGTCTCCTCGTTCTAAACATTCTGTAGCATTGTGTCCTATGGTCTAAGGTTCTTGTGACCCATTGGTAACCAGATTCTACCGCCACTCTACGTTCGGTTCTGTTCAAGCATAGCTCATGGTGATACATACCTAGAGTGGAAGCAGCAATGACCATTTGTCGCATCCTCTTTTGGGCTCTCACATAGTACTCCACCACTGCATCCTCTTCGTCAAAATCAGTTGAAGATGAATAATCACTTGGTGCTGAAGATGAATCGTCACTGGTTTCGCTGTCCTGTGAACCCTAGCCCCATCGAAATTTCTTGCACTCTGTAGGCCATCCCTGTAATTTCTAGATTTAGTCACAATGAAATCAGAATCCACAATTTGATAGAAGTTTGACACAAGTTTGATAGAATCGACTTTACCTTCAATTCGTTTTTCCACAATTCCAGCGTTGCATCAATTGTTCCATCAGCCTTGCGGCCTAACCCTGTGTTCTTTATCAGTTTGTCCCCAAAATGATACACGGGCTTGAAATGATTGACTCGGTTCTTCAATTGTTTTCTAGTATGCTTCAATTTAGTTATCTTTTCAAATTGGCGTTTAATTATATTGTAACCTCCAGTTGTCATTGTCCCAGCATTCTAGTTTTCAACGTTCATTTGCTCAACGTAGAGTTCACACAAAGTAGTAATGTTTTGATCGGACCCATTGGCCTTATCTTTATGTTCTAAAAAAAATGAAAAGAGGACATCACATATCAAAATAGCTTTCATTCATGAACCACAGTTTTCATGTAACAGATAACATAAAACACAAAATGGTTTAGTTTTCATCACATACCCATGCTTAAGAATCATCTGGAGATCACCAAAACACATCTAGCATAAGATTTACAACAAATTTTGGTTTAGGGTATGGATCTTACCGACGCAGGGGCGTTCTCATCGGATTGTTCGTTGTCGTCATCATCCTCTCCGTCTAGATCCTCTACGGTGTCAGAGTTGCTGGCGGCAGATATGGATCCACAGGACACCGCGGCCACCACCGCCCATTCTGAAAAGTGGCAAACCTTGAGGAGCAAATGCTGCTAGTTGTTTACCGGATCTAGCTCTGGTAAACAGAGCTCCATGACGGCTACCTCCTGGGCGCGCAACCTGGCTACCTCCACAGCTAGTTTTGGGACGTGATCCGGTCTGCATCGGCGCGTGGAGCCTGGAACTGGCCTTGAGAGGATCTGTCGTCAGGGCCAAGGGGAGGGAGCCCAATGCTCACACAAAATCCTTCCGACGATTCCTGATTGGGGAAGACATCGAGGTGGGGGAACTCGACCTAGGAGTTCAGATCCAGGCTCTCTAGCAACGACCGTGGAGTAGAGAGGCTGGGGAGGCATAGGGAGAAGAAGGAGCTTGGGAGTACACGCCAAACTCGTCGTTGACGGGGAACTGAGGGTAGGGCTCAGATCCGGCGGTGGGAATGAAGAAGACCCGGCGAAGTAATCCTTGTAGTTGTTCCCATAGCCGTCCATGGAGGATGCGGTGTGGGGAGGAGGGCGAGCCGCGGCGGCGCCATGCGGGCGAGATGCGGCGGCAGCATGCGGGCGAGATGCGCGGCGGCGAGCGGATCAGATGCGCAGGGGCGGTGACGAGTAGGACGGCGAGGGGAGCGACCGAGGACGGTGAGGGCTTAGGGGAGGAGGGGGAGCGGTGGCGCCGGGGTCCACACGATTAGAGCGGCGCCGGGGACAAGAGAGAGGGCGAGGGAGCAAGTGGCGCTGAGGGTTTTGAGATGGGTGGATGAGGGCGACGCAGCAGGCGCTGGGAGCAATTATTGAAGGGCAAGGGGTGTCAATTTGGGCCCTTTAGTCCTGATAAGCAGTCCCTCAAGGGACTACTACATTTTAGTCTCTGTTCTCTAATTTAGTCCCTGATGTTTGGTTCACACTTCACATGAACTAATTAGGACTAAAAATTAGTCTTTAGTCTCTTCTCCCGTGGAAAAGAACACAGTGGAAGGCACTACTAGAGTGTAGAGGTGATTCCATGACGCGACCAAAGACCGGAGTCTCCCCCAGGGCCCAGGCCCCAGGCCCCAGCGCCCCAGCCAGGGGTTGTTCGCCGACGTGTGGCCACTTGTCACGCCCCTAACCCGTCTGCCGAACCGCCCCTCCAGACCCTTCTCGAACGCCCCTACGATCTGAATCCAACAGTTGGTCTCCGCCGCGCTCGAACGTTCTCGAAACCACGTCACCCCCGATAAAACCCCACGCCCTGCCTCCTCCCTTCCCAGCTATCGTTGCAAAAAGCAAAGCAAGCGGTCCAAATTCTCTCCGTTTTCTCCAGATCTCGAGTTCCGCTACTAGTGGATTCCTTCTTAGCGTTCCAGTGAGCGATTCTGGTGGCAATGGCGAAGAGCGAGGGTCCGGCGATCGGGATCGATCTCGGCACCACCTACTCGTGCGTCGGCGTGTGGCAGCACGACCGGGTGGAGATCATCGCCAACGACCAGGGCAACCGCACCACGCCGTCCTATGTCGCCTTCACCGACACCGAGCGGCTCATCGGCGACGCCGCCAAGAACCAGGTCGCCATGAACCCCACCAACACCGTCTTCGGTACGTGCTCGCTCCTCCCTTTGCCTTTGTTAGTGCCACGTTTCTCTGAATGCTTAGAGCCTCTTGTATGCCCGAGTGGTTTAGTTGGATCTACAGATCAAACTCTGAAATCGTGTTCTCTCTGTGCTGATTAATTACCATGATTTGTAGCCAGCAAAATTAGGGACATGGTAGTACGAATCAAAGATAGAAATATGTAATTTGGTGCTTAGTGGTATCTATAGGCACCTGTTGCTGTTATAGGGCAATTTGATTCTGAAGTTTGCTGTTAAATTTGCGATAAGGATTCATACTATAGGTCTGCATAGTGTTATTTAAGCACCTGTTGCTGTTATAGGGCACTTAGATTCAGAAGTTTGCTGTTAAATTTGAGATAGGGTTTCATACTATAGTGATAGTGATTCATACTAGGTGAATACTATAATTGGTTCGTCTGCAGAGCTTATTATTTGCCAAAATACTCCTAATCTGTTCTTGCTTGCGTGCTGTTTAATTTTTAATTAATGACTGAAAAATAAATATAATAATAATTGACGTAATTTTGATGTTTATCCATGCTCGTTTGTTGTGGGGAAATTATGATGAAGTGTCCTTGTTGTAAATTATTGTTGCCTGCAAAAATAAGTAACTGCCAGTATTTTGATGCATTGCCCTGCTTATTTGTTCTGACAGAATAAAGAAGAAAAGTTCCCTTGCTATAATATTTTTGTTGCGTTAGTATCTGAGAAACGTGGTAAACTGATAGCATATTGGGATGCTTGTTTTTACACATTGTAGCTCTCCCCTGTTTTTTTGTTATAATGCCCATAATAAGTTGCCTTCTCCCTAATGCTGCCCACTGTTACTCACACAATCTTGCTCATTTTATTGTAATGCAGATGCCAAGCGGTTGATCGGCAGGAGGTTCTCTGACCCGTCAGTGCAGAGTGACATGAAGCTATGGCCGTTCAAGGTCATCCCAGGCCCTGGAGACAAGCCCATGATTGTAGTCAACTACAAGGGTGAGGAGAAGCAGTTCGCTGCAGAAGAGATCTCCTCCATGGTGCTCATCAAGATGAGGGAGATTGCTGAAGCCTACCTCGGCTCTACGATCAAGAACGCAGTGGTGACGGTGCCGGCCTACTTCAACGACTCGCAGAGGCAGGCCACCAAGGACGCCGGTGTCATTGCGGGCCTCAATGTGATGCGTATCATCAACGAGCCTACTGCCGCTGCTATTGCCTACGGTCTTGACAAGAAGGCCACCAGCTCTGGCGAGAAGAACGTGCTCATCTTCGACCTTGGTGGTGGCACGTTTGATGTGTCGCTCCTCACCATCGAGGAGGGCATCTTCGAGGTGAAGGCTACTGCAGGTGACACTCACCTTGGAGGTGAGGACTTCGACAATCGCATGGTGAACCACTTCGTCCAAGAGTTCAAGCGCAAGCATAAGAAGGACCTCAGCGGCAACCCCCGTGCACTGCGCCGGCTGCGCACGGCGTGCGAGCGCGCCAAGCGCACGCTGTCATCGACGGCCCAGACGACTATTGAGATCGACTCCCTGTTTGAGGGCATCGACTTATACTCCACGATCACCAGGGCTCGCTTCGAGGAGCTCAACATGGACCTGTTCCGCAAGTGCATGGAACCTGTGGAGAAGTGCCTGCGCGACGCCAAGATGGACAAGAGCAGCGTGCACGACGTCGTGCTCGTCGGTGGCTCCACCCGCATCCCCAAGGTGCAGCAGCTGCTGCAGGACTTCTTCAACGGCAAGGAGCTGTGCAAGAGCATCAACCCCGACGAGGCTGTGGCGTACGGCGCGGCTGTCCAGGCCGCCATCCTCAGCGGCGAGGGCAACGAGAAGGTGCAAGACCTGCTCCTGCTCGACGTCACGCCACTGTCACTCGGCCTGGAGACTGCAGGTGGTGTCATGACGGTCCTCATCCCGAGGAACACCACCATCCCGACCAAGAAGGAGCAGGTCTTCTCCACTTACTCCGACAACCAGCCGGGCGTCCTGATCCAGGTGTACGAGGGTGAGCGCGCGAGGACCAAGGACAATAACCTCCTCGGCAAGTTCGAGCTCTCCGGCATCCCTCCTGCTCCGCGCGGGGTGCCCCAGATCACGGTCACCTTTGACATCGATGCCAACGGCATCCTCAACGTCTCTGCCGAGGACAAGACCACCGGCCAGAAGAACAAGATCACGATCACCAACGACAAGGGCCGGCTTAGCAAGGAGGAGATTGAGAAGATGGTGCAGGAGGCTGAGAAGTACAAGGCCGAGGACGAGGAGGTTAAGAAGAAGGTGGACGCCAAGAACACGCTCGAGAACTACGCCTACAACATGAGGAACACCATCAAGGATGACAAGATCGCCTCCAAGCTCCCGGCAGAGGACAAGAAGAAGATCGAGGACGCCGTCGATAGCGCCATCAGCTGGCTGGACAGCAACCAGCTGGCTGAGGTGGACGAGTTCGAAGACAAGATGAAGGAGCTTGAGGGGATCTGCAACCCCATCATCGCGAAGATGTACCAGGGCGCTGGCGCGGGCATGGGCGATGCTTCTGGCATGGAAGAGGATGCCCCGTCTGGTGGGAGCGGTGCTGGTCCTAAGATCGAGGAGGTCGATTAAGTTGGTTAGTGTCCGAGGTTTGGTTTGGTGAGGTGTGAAGTACATCTGAACTCTGAAGGTTGTTTGGGAGAAGCGGTGTTGCAGTAGCTGTGGACTGTGGTCAAACTTTTCAGAAATAAGTGTCCGTAATTTGTTCTTAAATCATGAGTTGATCGCCTTCGAGTTGTTTATATCGTTGCCTTTCAAGTTAAAACATTTGTTCTCTTGCCATGCTAATGAGAGCTGAATTCAAGAGTGTACGAAGAGAAATACTGAAGTGTTAGGAGCGCCAAATTCAGTCGTATAGAATAGCCGAATTCAGTCGTATAGAATATATAATGAAGAAAGAGACGCAATGCAGCAGCGTCGTTTGAAATTCTGCGCGTGGCCATATTAAGCGTCATTTGGTTTCTGGATCCCAAGAACATACAAGTCTACCTCGCTATATCTCCATGTACTGTCACGAAAGCTTCTTTAAAACTTTAGTACTGTTTATCATTGTTTTCAAAGGGATGGCCAGTGTTACTGTTTATCTTTGTTTCCGAAGATGGCCAGTGATGCTGTCTATTATGTTTGGTCAATTTTTTCACAGCTGCGTGAAGCCATCAGAACTCATCTAGAGCGAAGAGCTGCAGAGCCTCGTCTCAGTTTTGAACGCCTATAGTTTTCTAAATATAGCAATACATGTGCACCTAAATACAGTATAGGTTAAGTTTTTATTATAAACATAATAAAACTATATATCTAGTAGAAAAACTAATGGCCTATACTTTGGATCAGTCTTTAAGGCAAATCGCAGTATAAAATTTGGATGATATAAATTGGTACTATAATCAGAATCCAAGATACAAGAATAAAGTAATAAATTCAGACCAGGGATGCCACAAGTGTAGAACAAGAGGGTTAAAAGGACACCAGAGTGTTAAAACACACTAAAGTACCATCAGAGGTACTTACAAGGCTACACTCATCAGCTCATTTCACATTTATCTGGGTTATACAGTTGCACCTGACAAATGCTTCAAGAGCAATACCGTTTGCAGAGGGGCATGCTCACATTGGAAACGTCACAGCTGATTCACAATATGCACAAGTTGAGTTTATAGTTGCAGGCTCAACATTATCTGGCTAGCTGCATTCATTTCTGTAACCTATATATTGTCATGTGGGGCACGGTGTACGCGAGATGCCACAGGGCGCGCAACGTCCGCGGAGCAGCAGAGCGGGCCGCGGAGCGCCAGGAGCGCGCGCGAAGCAGCAGCCGCAATTACCGCGAACGCAGATGGCAGGGCCGATCCTAGTGGCTAGGAGGAGATCAGGCCACAAAATTAGGAGTTTGTTTCTAAAATTAGTTGGCCGGTTGGCCCTCATATGCCTCGTACTCGGATTATTAAGGATTAAGCAAGATCAATTACCAATCTCCTTTCTCCCTCTCGTACTTAAGCCCAGGCGGCCGTGAGGGTTATAACTGTAACATCTCTGGGTGTTAAGCAGACATTCACATCCTAAATCATGAGCATTTGCATTTCATGCATGATCATCATCACATGTAAATTAAGTTAGAATTTAATTAAAACTGTGATAATCATGTTTGGGCTCCGAGTTTGGTAAAAATCCTAGGTAAAGTGGTAAAAATTTGTGGATCTATAACTTTAAATAACTTAGAAATATTTAGCATGATTTTTGGAGCAAGTTTTGTATTCAAAATCTTCCCAAAATGTGCTTCTAAAAATATTTTAGAAAATTGAGTTTTCATTTAAAAATTTGACTTTAAATCATCAATTCAAAATCTATTTAGAATTTTGAAAAGTGCCCTAAATGAAAGTTGTAGAGAATAAAATTTTGAACAACTTTTGTTTTGGGGGCAATTTGTGAAAATGTCTTTTTCATCTTCAAAATTTGAATTTGAATCAAATTATAAAATCTGGAATTTATTTAGAAAAGAAAATCACTTTTTCCAGCCTTATCGGGCCGCCGCCTCCTTTCCGGCCCAGGCGCCAAAGCCGGCCTGGCCTGCTCGCGCCCGCGCGTGCGCACGCGCGACGTCGTGGCGCCGCGGCAGACGCCAGCCGCCGCGTGGCCGTACATCGCCGACCCGCGCGCCACGCGCCCTCCCGGTGGCCACGCGTCCTCCTCCGCGCCCGCCTACTCCCTCCGTGCGCTCCTCCGCCTTCGCTCGCGCTCCATTCCCCTCCTCTCCTCCTTCCGAGCCGTCGCGAGAGCTCCACCGCCTCCGCCACCGTGCGCCATCGCCGGCACTGCCGTTCCAGCCACCGCAGCGCACCAGCGACGCCTCCATCTAGCCCCGAGCTCCGCTCTTCCATCACGTAGCCAGTGCTCGCCTCCGTTGCTCGTGGTAAGCCTCCTCTCCGCGTGAATTGCTCGTCGGAGCAGAGCCGAGCGCCGGAGTTTTTCCGCTCCGTGGACCATTCCTTTCCGCTCCACCTTTTTCCCTTCTAGCGCACGCATCTTGTTCGCCTTGACTTACCGGTGCTCAAGCACCCTTCCACCGACCGTTCCATGGTCGGAGGTGACCGGCCGGCGATCACCCGCGCCACCGTTCCGCCATGACCGACGGTGACAGGCCCTCCGAGCTCCATTGGCCACCGCGTGCGTACCGTTGAGTTCGCAAGCATGATGTGGTTCGCGTAGTGCCTTTGGTCTGGCCGGAGACCTCGCCGCCGAGGAGTTGTGGACGCCGGTGTCCTCCTCTCTCTCTCTGTGACTGACATGCGGGGTCACGGGCCCACCTGTCTGCCTCCTCTCGCGCTCACGTGTGCACTGCACCGGGTGCACCCAACATTTTCAGCGACTGATGATAAATGAATTTTTGAAAATGATTTTTCAGAAATTGTTAAAAGGGTTTCTAAAATCCATAACTTGCTCATTTTAGCTCCAAAAATTGTGAAACAAATTTTGTAATGTTTCTCTTGAGTAGATCTACAGTTTAAAAATATTGCATGTCAAGATTTAAATACTTTTCTGTAGGATTTTTATTTAATCAATGAAACTGCTGTTTTCTTGTTAAATATGTAGTAAATCACAGAAAGCTCAGCAAAATATGGTTCCACTTGCAATAATTTTCTTTTGTGATGTACTTTCTAGGAAAAATATATGCCATGCATGTTCTGTGGAAAAATCTTGAGTTGTAGTACAAGTGTTTAATATTGTTAATAATTGTTATTTTTGCTAGAGAGAAAAATATGAATAAAACATGCATGTAATAATTTTTATATGGTGATTATTTATTATGAAGAATGTAGGAAAAATATTAAATATGTTGTTTGAAACTTTTCATAGTATAAAGTATTTTTATGCTCATTTTTAGGCCCTAGCTTGTTATTTTTGTGTAGGCAGTTCTAGTAATTCAAATGCAATGAAATTTTTATGGTATGCTAGATTAGATGATAGAAAGCTACTGTAATTTTCTTAGATTTTTCTGTGCTACAAAAATAGGTGTTGCTGTTCAAACCTAGTTGTAATTAAGGTTTAATTAACATTGTTAATGTATGATTAGTTAATAAGGTTTTCTTTGGTGTATCTTTGAAGCATTCAATAAGATGTACTGGCTTAGCATGGTAGTAGTAGAAGAGAACGCAGTAGATGACATGTGCTTGTAGTCTGTATTCTTGGATGATGTTGACTACCTTGTAGAAGAAATGCATTTCCTACTTTATGAAATAAAGTGAACCTAATTATCTATATTTCATTCATCATGACCATTACATGTCATTTCCCACAATGCATCTAGGCATAAGCACTTATACGATTGCATCATACAGGATCGCAGGAAGTAACGCCGGTAGCAGTTCCCGAGGAGCCGGAAGAGCAGCCCGAGGAGCAGGAAGTGCCCGAAGCCGACGAGGAGGTCGGTGAGGATCTTCCGGAGTGCCCAGACCACCGTCCGAGCTCTTTCGAGAGAGGCAAGCCCCGGAGCATTTTCTCCCCCAGTTTGCAAATATTTTATGAATGCTTTACTTTAACTGCTGCATTATGTTTAGGAGTTGTTTGCAATCGTTGCTGCATTATACCTTGTTTACTCTGTTCTACCCTATCCTTGTCACCCTGTTATCCGCAGTCAGGTAATTGCTTAGCTTGCTTAGACCGATAGAAGTCGGGTGATTTCCTATCACCTGCGAGCTATAGATGGTTACCTGGATCTGCTTGAAAAAAGTATGTCATCTGAGAATAACTAAGTGTTAATGTAAAATAGAGACCGGGCGGAAACTTACAGGATTTCAGACTGTAGTGTTTTCCGTCTGTGTCGATTAAGGACCGACCATTGTTGGGCCTCGAGTCATGTTGAACGCATGCCTTACATTTAGCTGACCGAATAATGTACCTTTCGACCGCGAAGCTGGGAGATTATTCGGGCCAAGTGGATTGCCCGCAACGCACTGTACCGGAGCAGTAGTGGCAGGATACGGCGGCGCGATGATAAGGCCAAAGAGCAGTCGGGCAGCCTCCGGGTACATATGGTTCCTGGCAAGCTCGCGACTTTACCTGAATGGTTGACTCGGTGACCAACACCTCACTTTAGCGGGTGAGTAAGGTTTGTGTGAGGAATAAATTACCAGCTGGTTAATAATCGATTCGAATCGCCGTCATTCACTGGATAGTGAGCACTTGACTTGAGCTACTTCATCGTAGTAATGTTGATGGAACACTTGGACAGTTATATGAAATATGACATAATGGAAGTTGTTAATGATCATTGGTTATCATTTCCTGTTTAATTACATGTTACTTTAGTACAGGTGCAAATGTAGTTGACAGGTTAATAAAGATTTAACTTGATGCAAAGCTTTTGTAAAGATTCTCTAAATACTAAAAATGCTTTTTTTTTGCAAATGAATCAGCTACCCCACTAGAAAGCCTGTCATGATTCCTTGGTGTCTTTTATTTTGGTTCTGTCGGGTAAGTCTAGCTGAGTACCTTCTCGTACTCAGGGCTTTGTTCCCACTTGTTGCAGATGGGCAAATGTATTACGGCTACTGTATCAACTGCTTTTATCCTGCAATGGGAGAAGCTTAGGACCATGGGCATTGGTCATTCACTACATCTCGTCTGATGCTTTTGTTGGAGATGATCCTGAGCTGGCACTGTATTTTGAACTCTGTGTGAGTGAGTGAATTGAACTAAATGCTTCTGCTACTTTCTTTCTAAACTGGTTTGTAATAACTATGTTTAAACTCCGATGTATTTGTGACGTGAACTTTTATATAACTTGTGATGGTGACCGCTGAACTTATTACGATCTTGACTGGTATGTAATTTGGTTTGAAATCCATCGTGATTTCACGGACTACCGGGTTATACGGGCTTAAGTTTGCTAAATCGTCTGCTCGGTGGATGATTTTCTTACTTAATCTCGTATAATTGGTCGGTTCTGTTACAACTGATATCGAAGCATGGTTTAGCGTGTTTACTGTTCACAAGTGTATTTAAAACAAAATGTGTTTGAAAAACGTGATTTACAAACTAAGAGTGTGCCAGTGGTCATATCCTTTATGCCCAGTAAGGACTCTAGGTGGCTTAATTAAGTACTGACTTGGGGGTTCTTGCACCATATTTCTCTTTCGTTGCTCATACGGCGTGCTATTGTATGAGTGCCACTTACTTGAGTGGTAATGTATGGATCAGTTGCCTCTACGCCTCGATAAGTGTAAGATATGAGAGCATGATCAGATACACCACCGATCTATGGAGAGTGCTTATATGATACTGGAGTACTTACATGTTTTACGCATGTTTTTACAAAAGCGTCGCATGTGTGGTTGTTCCGTCCGTTGACGCGATGCCGTCAATAGGACAATGTTTTGGGTGGTTACTACCGTTGTACGCGTATCTAAGGATTCGTGTAGAGCGTGTAGATAGATTTTCTACTTTCATGCATGCATGGGGAATTGGGCTGAAATGAATCTTCTGCAGGTACATAACAGCCTCACTTTAGCGGGTGAGTAAGGTTTGTGTGAGGAATAAATTACCAGCTGGTTAATAATCGATTCGAATCGCCGTCATTCACTGGATAGTGAGCACTTGACTTGAGCTACTTCATCGTAGTAATGTTGATGGAACACTTGGACAGTTATATGAAATATGACATAATGGAAGTTGTTAATGATCATTGGTTATCATTTCCTGTTTAATTACATGTTACTTTAGTACAGGTGCAAATGTAGTTGACAGGTTAATAAAGATTTAACTTGATGCAAAGCTTTTGTAAAGATTCTCTAAATACTAAAAATGCTTTTTTTTACAAATGAGTCAGCTACCCCACTAGAAAGCCTGTCATGATTCCTTGGTGTCTTTTATTTTGGTTCTGTCGGGTAAGTCTAGCTGAGTACCTTCTCGTACTCAGGGCTTTGTTCCCACTTGTTGCAGATGGGCAAATGTATTACGGCTACTGTATCAACTGCTTTTATCCTGCAATGGGAGAAGCTTAGGACCATGGGCATTGGTCATTCACTACATCTCGTCTGATGCTTTTGTTGGAGATGATCCTGAGCTGGCACTGTATTTTGAACTCTGTGTGAGTGAGTGAATTGAACTAAATGCTTCTGCTACTTTCTTTCTAAACTGGTTTGTAATAACTATGTTTAAACTCCGATGTATTTGTGACGTGAACTTTTATATAACTTGTGATGGTGACCGCTGAACTTATTACGATCTTGACTGGTATATAATTTGGTTTGAAATCCGTCGTGATTTCACGGACTACCGGGTTATACGGGCTTAAGTTTGCTAAATCGTCTGCTCGGTGGATGATTTTCTTACTTAATCTCGTATAATTGGTCGGTTCTGTTACAACTGATATCGGAGCATGGTTTAGCGTGTTTACTGTTCACAAGTGTATTTAAAACAAAATGTGTTTGAAAAACGTGATTTACAAACTAAGAGTGTGCCGGTGGTCATATCCTTTATGCCCAGTAAGGACTCTAGGTGGCTTAATTAAGTACTGACTTGGGGGTTCTTGCACCATATTTCTCTTTCGTTGCTCATACGGCGTGCTATTGTATGAGTGCCACTTACTTGAGTGGTAATGTATGGATCAGTTGCCTCTACGCCTCGATATGTGTAAGATATGAGAGCATGATCGGATACACCACCGATCTATGGAGAGTGCTTATATGATACTGGAGTACTTACATGTTTTACGCATGTTTTTACAAAAGCGTCGCATGTGTGGTTGTTCCGTCCGTTGACGCGATGCCGTCAATAGGACAATGTTTTGGGTGGTTACTACCGTTGTACGCGTATCTAAGGATTCGTGTAGAGCGTGTAGATAGATTTTCTACTTTCATGCATGCATGGGGAATTGGGCTGAAATGAATCTTCTGCAGGTACATAACAGCGTTTCTCGTGTAGAACGTATTAGTTACGTATACGAGAGATCGCCTGTATGCCACCGAATTCATCGATAGATATCATTTATTTCTTAAGTTTGTGAGAACGTAAGAAACATGCATGCATCATATTGCTTGTACATTTCATTCATGTCATGCATTCCTCCCCTTATAAATTGATTATCCCCTTTTGATAAAAATTGTACCAACTTAAAATATGTCCTCACCGAGTAATCGAAACTTTTGGTACAGATGGTCCGCACAAAGCAGACTGCCCACAAGTCCACAGGAGGAAGAGCACCCCGACGTCAGTTGGCCCCGTGGGAGCGCCGCAGCACGGACACCTTTCTGAGCAAATTTGGCATGCCAACTTTGCTTTGGAGAGTGCTCCATGATGTGGGGTACCCGGTGGGTCAGGAGCCGATGTACTCTTGGAGTGAGAACCAGTTGGCAGAGGATGGACTGGCAGTAGTGGAGATCACTGTCCCTGCTCTTGGTGATGCTCTAGAGTGGGATGGTTGGCACTTGGAGTTTGAAGGACGCACTCCGGTTGAGGGTGTAGAGGGAGCAGCTTTCCGTGTCATCCGGGACATAATGAGCAGATTTCCCAACAAGCTGGTAGCAGCCTTGGCTGGCACTTTTCCGAGAGATGATCATCGCGATGCTATTTGGGTGCAGCCACAAGAAAGTGCTTTAGTCAGAGGCCCAAGCGAAGGACAGGCTAGCGACAACCACGCTATGAGTGCGATGTATGCAGCTATCAGAGCATACCAGGGTCTTGAGCGCACCTATTGGACTTTGACTGGTTTGCGTGGTGATGATCGGCTCAAAGCAAGAAAACAAAAGAAGAAGTAGGCACGTGCTATCACTAGTTTGCAGGAGCAGTTGGCTGACATGAGCTTGCAGCGAGACCAGGCTCTAGAGATAGGAGATAGTTCTTTACAGCGGGTGCATACGTTGACTCAGGCCAACAATAATGCAGACCGCATGATTGGACAGTTGGTTCAGGAGAGGAATGAAGCCTGGAACGAGAGGAACCTCCTGAGGCAGAGGGTCGAGGAGCTAGAGGAGTACAATGTCAACTTGCATGAGGAGTTTCATGCGCTCTACAACGGGATTGGCCCGTATGCTCCTCCAGAAGCCACCGGTATAGACGTCGACGAGGACGAGCCCGCAGCCGCACCTGCCGGCGACGACGATGTTGCTACTGATGGTAGCAATGGTGACATCTCCGACCCTGACGATGGCCCCGAGGAGTAGACTAGTTGCTTTGTGTTAGCTGCTAGGCCCTGTCACGATGACCTTCTTTTGGTTTCATGTATCTTGATATATCTCGTTTGAACCTTGAGTCTTGGTAGAATGTTGGATCTTGGTTGTTCATGCGATACCTGAGCGCATAAAGTCCAGTGTGTGTATGCTGGCAACGTGGTGGTAGTGAACACGATGTTTGCATTTGGAGTAATTTAATTAGTGGTGTTGTTTTAATTGGAATGCAATTATTGTGCCTCTGTTTTGTTGTATGACTTTGTTCTCTCCAATGAATTCAGTACAGCATAATTTTTCATTCACTCACAATTACTACAACTTTGCTTAAATCATTACTTGTTGCTGAAATATGCAGATGGCAAACACTCGACGCGCCACATATGAGGCTGCCGAAACTGGTGGAAATGGTGCCGGGCAGGTGGGAGTGGTGCTAACAACGTCAACCATGATGAGCCACACCCGGAGCCGTATTTGCTGCCTCCTCCTCCGCTCACTGCAGAGGTGTTCTTTGCACAGTTTCTGGGAAGTCAGCGCAATGCCGAGCAGTCACAGAAGAATATGGAAGATTTTCTGCGTACCATTGCCAATAACGTGCAACGTGGTAACAACCAAGGTGGTGGCAATGAAGTGAATCAGTACAACAATTTCAAGGATTTCATGGACACTAGGCCGCCAATTTTCAAGGAAGCAACCGAGCCACTTGACGCTGAAGAATGGATTAACACTATGGAAGATAAGTTCCGTGTGTTAAGGCTAACAGAAGTATTGAAGAAAGAGTATGCTGCACATCAGTTATAAGGACCAGCAGGGATGTGGTGGAAGCATCACCGCACCACCTTCCCTCTGAATGCTCAGATCTCGTGGAGAGAGTTTACTGAAGCCTTCCGTGGAGTTTATATTCCATCAGGGCTAGTTGAGATGAAGTTG
Source organism: Saccharum hybrid cultivar R570 (assembly GCA_038087645.1). Taxonomy (NCBI): domain Eukaryota; kingdom Viridiplantae; phylum Streptophyta; class Magnoliopsida; order Poales; family Poaceae; genus Saccharum; species Saccharum hybrid cultivar. Next base: position 16,557,204 of record JAQSUU010000139.1, read on the forward strand.
GGAGAGTTCTTGGCTTTAAATCAGGGCACCAAAACCGTAACACAGTATTTGCATGCCTTCAACAACTTGTGTCGTTATGCTCCCGACATGGTTGACACAGATGCTAAGAAAATTGCTAGCTTCAAGAGAGGGTTAGGTCCAAAGATGATGAAGCATGTGGGTACCAATAACCGCGCCAGATTCAATGACTTCATCAGTGATTGTCTGAAACAAGAGAAGAACAACAACGCGCACACAACATCCAAGACTCGTAAGAGAGCCTTTGAGTCAGGACCGTCACAGTCCAGAGTTATCACTGCTAATCGTTCGACCTATCGTCTGTCTGCACCTGGTGCAAGGTTTAGGCCACCGCAGCATAAGACCCAGAACTACAAGGGACCGCAGAAACCATACAAGATGGCAGTGCCGCTAGCAAGGACAGTCGCAACCGCGGGACAAGGTAACTCGAAGGGAGCTATCGGATCTGCTGGTACAGTAAAGGGGCCTTGCTATAACTGTGATCATCCAGGCCACTTTTCCAAGTTCTGCCCTTATCCGCCCAGAAAGAAGCAACAGACTTATAATGCTCGAGTGCACCACACCACTGTGGACGAGATTCCTGAGGGAGAGCCCGTAACTGCTGGTAAGTTTCCTGTTAACCAAAACCCTGCAGTTGTTCTATTTGATTCTGGATCATCGCATTCTTTCATGAGTCAAGCATTTGCACGGAAACATGAACAACTATGTACAGACTTAAGTTATGGTTACCGTATAAGTTTAGCAGGGGCTGATGTTTTAACCAATCAGATGGTTAGAGGGGCAACCCTTGAGTTAGGTAGTCGAAAGTTTCGAGTAAACCTGATAGTTATGCCTGGACTAGTTCTGGATGTCATCATATGGATGAATTGGATGGAAGAATGGGGAGCAGTTATAGATACAGGAAGTCGGGTACTTACCCTGAAGGATCCCCAGAGAGAGGGTACTTTTCAGGTACCATTGCCCAAAAGAACAGACCTTGTGAGTGTGACTTGTGCTATGGAAGTCATTCTGATTCATCAGATTCCGGTCGTGTGTGGGTTTTCGGATGTGTTTCTAGATGAATTACCTGGTCTTCCGTCAGATAGAGATGTTGAGTTTGGAATTGAGTTTATCCTCGGGACAGCTCCAATTTCAAGGAGACCTTATAGGATGCCTCCGGATGAGTTAGCTGAGTTGAAGAAGCAACTAGAAGAGTTGTTGAACAAGGGGTTTATCCGGCCAAGTAAGTCTGAATGGGGATGTCCTGCCTTGTTCGTGAAGAAAAAGAAAGAGGGTACTTTGAGAATGTGTGTGGATTATAGGCCTCTTAATGTTGTAACTATCAAGAATAAGTATCCCTTACCTCACATTGATATTTTGTTCGATCAGTTAGCCAAAGCCAGAGTGTTCTCCAAGATAGATTTAAGATCAGGCTATCATTAGATAAAGATTAGACCACAAGATATACCGAAAACTGCCTTTTCTACTAGATACGGGTTGTATGAGTATCTTGTTATGTCCTTTAGCTTAACAAATGCTCCTGCATACTTTATGTATCTGATGAATACAATTTTCATGCCAGAGTTGGACAAGTTTGTGGTTGTGTTCATTGATGATATTCTCGTATACTCTGAGAATGAGCAAGATCATAAAGAGCATCTGAGAATTGTCTTAACCAGACTGAGAGATCATAAGTTGTATGCTAAGTTTAGCAAGTGTGAATTTTGGTTGAAGAAAGTTTCTTTCCTTGGTCACATTCTGTCAGAGAATGGAGTATCTGTAGATCCGAGTAAAGTGCAAGAGGTGATGGATTGGAAGACACCAATCACGGTTTCAGAAGTCAGAAGTTTGTGTGGACAGAGGAGTGTGAGACAGCTTTCCACACCTTGCGTAAACTGTTGACCACTGCTCCAGTTCTAGCGCAACCGGACATTGAGAAACCTTTTGATGTGTTTTGCGACACCTCAAAAACAGGATTAGGTTGTGTTCTTATGCAAGAAGGAAGAGTCATTGCTTATGCCTCCCATCAGTTAAGAAAGCATGAGATCAACTATCCGACGCATGATCTTGAACTTGCTGCCGTAGTGCATGCATTAAAAATTTGGAGACATTACTTACTTGGTAATTTGTGCAATATCTTCACCAATCACAAAAGTCTCAAGTACATCTTCACCCAACCTGAATTGAACATGAGACAGCGAAGATGGTTAGAATTGATCAAAGATTACAATTTAAATGTGCAATATCATCCTGGAAAGGCTAATGTGGTGGCAGATGCTTTGAGTAGGAAGTCACATTGCCTAAATGCGCACCCTTTACTCGAAGATGGTTTTGATCTACTGCATCCTGCAGTGTTACACAGTATTCAGATTAGTTGTTCTTTGGAGAGTAAGATAATAGAAGGCCAGAAAACCGACAAAGGAATATTCCATATCAAAGAAAAGATTAAAGAAGAACCATCTAAGCACTTTAGATTGGATGAACATGACGTGTTATGGTTTGACGACCGTCTTGTTGTTCCTAAAGATGGAGAGCTTAAGAATAAACTTATGGATGAGGCTCACCTTTCAAAGTTATCTATCTATCCTGTAAGTAGCAAAATGTACCAAGAATTAAGACCTCGTTTTTGGTGGACGAAAATGAAGAAAGAGATTGCAGCATATGTAGCCAGATGTGACACATGTTGTAGGGTAAAGGCTATTCATATGAGACCTGCCGGTTTGTTGCAACCTTTGTCTGTACCTAGCTGGAAGTGGGATGATATAAGTATGGATTTCATCATAGGTTTGCCCACTACTCAAAAAGGACATGATTCGATTTGGGTAATTGTGGATCGCCTTACAAAGACAGCTCACTTTTTACCTGTCAAGACAGATTATAGACCACCTCAATATGCCAAGAAGTATATTGCTGAGATTGTGAGATTACATGGCATACCAAAGAATATCGTGTCTGACAGAGGGTCACAATTCACTGCTCACTTTTGGGAGCACTTGCATAAAGGTTTGGGGACGAGTTTAATTCGTAGTACTGCCTATCATTCTCAAACAGATGGTCAGACCGATAGAGTTAATGATGTTCTGGAAGATATGTTGAGAGCCTGTGTGTTATCTTCTAGAGGTTCATGGGAGTCATGGTTACCTTTAGCAAAGTTCGCTTACAACAATAGTTATCAAGAAAGTATCAAGATGGCACCATTCGAAGCTTTGTATGGCAGAAAGTGTAGAATATCACTTAACTGGATTGAGCCAGGAGAAAGAAGATACTACGGTATTGACTTCGTAGAAGAAGCTGAGAAGAAAGTTTATATTATTCAGAAAAATATGAAAGCCGCTCAATCACGTCAGAAAAGCTATGCAAATCGAAGAAGGAGACCGCTTATGTTCGAGGTTGGTGACTATGTTTATATGAAAGTCACGCCAATGAAGAAGAAACAGTTTGGAGTACGCAGAAAGCTTGCAGCCAGATTTGTGGGACCATATAAGATCTTGGAAAGAAAAGGTCCAGTCGCTTATAAGTTAGAGTTACTTGAGACAATGGGTGTTATATTCCTAGTTTTTCATGTATCGCATCTCAAGAAGTGTTTGTGTGTTCTAGAGAAAAGAATTGAACCTCGAGGCATAAAGCTCAAGTCAGATTTGGTATATCTTGAGCAACCGGTTTAAGTGTTGGACTCTAAAAAAAGAGTTACTCGAAACAGTGTGGTGAAAACATATAAGATACAGTGAAGTCATCATGATAAAGAAGATGCAACTTGGGAAACGGGTGAATATCTACAAAAAGCTTATGAGGATTTTTATAACAAATGGTTCGTAACCCAAAATCTCGGGACGAGATTCTTATAAGGGGAGAAGGCTGTAACACCTCTGGGTGTTAAGCAGGCATTCACATCCTAAATCATGAGCATTTGCATTTCATGCATGATCATCATCACATGTAAATTAAGTTAGAATTTAATTAAAACTGTGATAATCATGTTTGGGCTCCGAGTTTGGTAAAAATCCTTGGTAAAGTGGTAAAAATTTGTGGAGCTATAACTTTAAATAACTTAGAAATATTTAGCATAATTTTTGGAGCAAGTTTTGTATTGAAAATCTTCCTAAAATGTGCTTCTAAAAATATTTCAGAAAATTGAGTTTTCATTTAAAAATTTGACTTTAAATTATCAATTCAAAATCTATTTAGAATTTTGAAAAGTGCCCTAAATGAAAGTTGTAGAGAATAAAATTTTGAACAACTTTTGTTTTGGGGGCAATTTGTGAAAATATCTTTTTCATCTTCCAAATTTGAATTTGAATCAAATTATAAAATCTGGAATTTATTTAGAAAAGAAAATCACTTTTTCCAGCCTTATCGGGCCGCCGCCTCCTTTCCGGCCCAGGCGCCGAAGCCGGCCCGGCCTGCTCGCGCCCGCGCTCGCGCCTGCTCCCGCCCCCCCGCGCGCGCACGCGCGACGTCGTGGCGCCGCGGCAGACGCCGCCCGCCGCGTGGCCGTACATCACCGACCCGTGCGCCACGCGTCCTCCTCCGCGCCCGCCTACTCCCTCCGCGCGCTCCTCCGCCTTCGCTCGTGCTCCATTCCCCTCCTCTCCTCCTTCCGAGCCGCCGCGAGAGCTCCACCGCCTTCGCCACCGTGCGCCATCGTCGGCACTGCCGTTCCGGCCACCGCAGCGCACCAGCGATGCCTCCATCTAGCCCCGAGCTCTGCTCTTCCATCACGTAGCTAGTGCTCGCCTCCGTTGCTCGTGGTAAGCCTCCTCTCCGCGTGAATTGCTCGCCGGAGCAGACCCGAACACGCATCTTGTTCGCCTTGACTTACCGGTGCTCGAGCACCCTTCCACCGACCGTTCCATGGTTGGAGGTGACCGGCCGGCGATCACCCGCGCCACCGTTCCGCCATGACCGACGGTGACAGGCCCTCCGAGCTCCATTGGCCACCGTGTGCGTACCGTTGAGTTCGCAAGCATGATGTGGTTCGCGTAGTGCCTTTGGTCTGGCCGGAGACCTCGCCGCCGGCGAGCTGTGGACGCCGGTGTCCTCCTCTCTCTCTGTGTGACTGACATGCGGTGTCACGGGCCCACATGTCTGCCTCCTCTCGCGCTCGCGTGTGCACTGCACCGGGTGCACCCAGCATTTTCAGCGACTGATGATAAATGAATTTTTGAAAATGATTTTTCAGAAATTGTTAAAAGGGTTTCTAAAATCCATAACTTGCTCATTTTAGCTCCAAAAATTGTGAAACAAATTTTGTAATGTGTCTCTTGAGTAGATCTACAGTTTAAAAATATTGCATGTCAAGATTTAAATACTTTTCTGTAGGATTTTTATTTAATCAATGAAACTGCTGTTTTCTTGTTAAATATGTAGTAAATCACAGAAAGCTCAGCAAAATATGGTTCCACTTGCAATAATTTTCTTTTGTGATGTACTTTCTAGGAAAAATATATGCCATGCATGTTCTGTGGAAAAATCTTGAGTTGTAGTACAAGTGTTTAATATTGTTAATAATTGTTATTTTTGCTAGAGAGAAAAATATGAATAAAACATGCATGTAATAATTTTTATATGGTGATTATTTATTATGAAGAATGTAGGAAAAATATTAAATCTGTTGTTTGAAACTTTTCATAGTATAAAGTATTTTTATGCTCATTTTTAGGCCCTAGCTTGTTATTTTTGTGTAGGCAGTTCTAGTAATTCAAATGCAATGAAATTTTTGTGGTATGCTAGATTAGATGATAGAAAGCTACTGTAATTTTCTCAGATTTTTCTGTGCTACAAAAATAGGTGTTGCTGTTCAAACCTAGTTGTAATTAAGGTTTAATTAACATTGTTAATGTATGATTAGTTAATAAGGTTTTCTTTGGTGTATCTTTGAAGCATTCAATAAGATGTACTGGCTTAGCATGGTAGTAGTAGAAGAGAACGCAGTAGATGACATGTGCTTGTAGTCTGTATTCTTGGATGATGTTGACTACCTTGTAGAAGAAATGTATTTCCTACTTTATGAAATAAAGTGAACCTAATTATCTACATTTCATTCATCATGACCATTACATGTCATTTCCCACAATGCATCTAGGCATAAGCACTTATACGATTGCATCATACGGGATCGCAGGAAGTAACGCCGGTAGCAGTTCCCGAGGAGCCGAAAGAGCAGCCCGAGGAGCAGGAAGTGCCCGAAGCCGACGAGGAGGTCGGTGAGGATCTTTCGGAGTGCCCAGACCACCGTCCGAGCTCTTTTGAGAGAGGCAAGCCCTGGAGCATTTTCTCCCCCGATTTGCAAATATTTTATGAATGCTTTACTTTAACTGCTGCATTATGTTTAGGAGTTGTTTGCAACCGTTGCTGCATTATACCTTATTTACTCTGTTCTACCCTATTCTTGTCACCCTGTTATCCACAGTCAAGTAATTGCTTAGCTTGCTTAGACCGGTAAAAGTCGGGTGATTTCCTGTCACCTGCGAGCTATAGGTGGTTACCTGGATCTGCTTGAGAAAAGTATGTCATCCGAGAATAACTAAGTGTTAATGTAAAATTGAGACCAGGCGGAAACTTGCAGGGTTTCGGACTGTAGTGTTTTTCGTCTGTGTCGATTAACGACCGACCGTTGTTGGGCCTCGAGTCATGTTGAACGCATGCCTTACATTTAGCTGGCCGAATAATGTACCTTTCGACCGTGAAGCTGGGAGATTATTCGGGCCGAGTGGATTGCCCGCAACGCACTGTACCGGAGCAGTAGTGACAGGATACAGGGGCGCGATGATAAGGCCAAAGAGCAGTCAGGCGGCCCCCGGGTACATGTGGTTCCTGGCAAGCTCGTGACTTTACCTGAATGGTTGACTCGGTGACCAACACCTCACTTTAGCAGGTGAGTAAGATTTGTGTGAGGAATAAATTACCAGCTGGTTAATAATCGATTCGAATCGCCATCATTCACTGGATAGTGAGCACTTGACTTGAGCTACTTCATCGTAGTAATGTTGATGGAACACTTGGACAGTTATATGAAATATGACATAATGGAAGTTGTTAATGATCATTGGTTATCATTTCCTGTTTAATTACATGCTACTTTAGTACAGGTGCAAATGTAGTTGACAGGTTAATAAAGATTTAACTTGATGCAAAGCTTTTGTAAAGATTCTCTAAATACTAAAAAATGCTTTTTTTTTGCAAATGAGTCAGCTACCCCACTAGAAAGTCTGTCATGATTCCTTGGTGTCTTTTATTTTGGTTCTATCGGGTAAGTTTAGCTGAGTACCTTCTCGTACTCAGGGCTTTGTTCCCACTTGTTGCAGATGGGCAGATGTATTACGGCTACTGTATCAACTGCCTTTATCCTGCAATGGGAGAAGCTTAGGACCATGGGCATTGGTTATTCACTACATCTCGTCTGATGCTTTTGTTGGAGATGATCCTGAGCTGGCACTGTATTTTGAACTCTATGTTAGTGAGTGAATTGAACTAAATGCTTCCGCTACTTTCTTTCTAAACTGGTTTGTAATAACTATGTTTAAACTCCGATGTATTTGTGACGTGAACTTTTATGTAACTTGTGATGGTGACCGCTGAACTTATTACGATCTTGGCTGGTATGTAATTTGGTTTGAAATCCATCGTGATTTCACGGACTTCCGGGTTATACGGGCTTAAGTTTGCTAAATCGTCTGCTCGGTGGATGATTTTCTTATTTAATCTCGTATAATTGGTCGGTTCTGTTACAATAACCTCCGCCCTGGAAGACTTGGCCGGAGACTACGAGCTTCGTAGTCGAGGGCCTGCTACCTTGGATCACCGTGCCCTTGACAACCTGGTATCAAAGTCTCGACGATCCTCTCCCACCTGCTCCACGCAATCCTCTACAGCCACAGCCGCCCACCACCGCCCCAACTCACCACCATCGCCCACCTCTGCCGCACCAGCACTCACCATTTCCGAACCGACCCTTGCCGATGTCCTGGAATCCCTGAAGACCCTCTCCACCGATATGGCCACCATGAAGGCCGACATGGCGGTGATGAAGAAGGACCAGTCCGCGTTGTCGTCTAGAGGTGGCGGTGAGCACCGCCTGGAGAGTCCGCTTTCGGATCACCCGCCCAAGCACAAGAGGTGGGATTTTCCCTGCTTCGATGGTACGACTGATCCCATGCTTTTCCTCAACAAGTGCGACTCATACTTCCGCCAGCATCGTACCATGGCGGAAGAGCGCGTGTGGATGGCGTCCTACCACCTGGACGACGTCACGCAGCTCTGGTACACGCAGCTCCAGGAGGACGACGGTACGCCGACCTAGGGGCGATTCAAGGAACTCCTGAACCTTTGGTTCGGGCCTCCTCTTCGATCAGCGCCGTTGTTTGAGCTCGTGGAGTGCCGGCGTACCGGGACCATGGAGGAGTACGCCAACCGCTTCCAGGCTCTCCTGCCTAGAGCGGGCCATCTGGACGAGGCGCAGCGCGTCCAGCTCTTCACCGGCGGACTCCTGCCGCCGCTCAGCCATGTTGTCCGCATCCACAACCCGGAGTCCCTCGCGGCGGCCATGAGTTTGGCAAGGCAGGTGGAGCTGATGGAGGCCAACCGACTACCGCCTCCCCCGTCTCGGGCTCCCCAGCACGACATCGTCCCCGGGGCCGCAGCGAGGCCCACGATACCAGCGCCGCCACCCCTGTTGGCGCTCCCTACCCCCCAGCGGCTGCCCATCAGGGCCATGGCGAGGGTAATCAGCGGCGCCTCACCCAGGAGGAGATGGCGGAACGGCGTCGCTAGGGGCTCTGCTTTAACTGCAATGAAAAGTATTCTCGTGGCCATAACAGGTTCTGCAAGCACATCTTCTTCCTCGAGGGCATGGAGATCGACGATGACGGGAGGGACGCTGCGGCCGAGGTCGGGGACTTGGAGGCCCCCGTCTTCTCCCTGCACGTAGTCGCCGGCGTGCCCTGCGGCGGCACGATGCAGCTCGCCGTCGCCGTGGGTGCCGCCTCACTCGTCGCCCTCCTCGACAGCGGCTCGACCCACAACTTCATCTCCGCCGGGGCAGCAGAACGCACGGGGCTTAGGGTGGAGCCCCGACCTCGGCTCACTGCCGTCGTGGCCAACGGCGAGCGGGTCTCGTGCCCTGGGGTTATCCGCACGGCCCCAGTCACCATCGCCGGCACCTCCTTCAACATCGATCTGTTTGTCATGCCACTTGCAGGTTTCGATGTGGTGCTCGGTACTCAGTGGTTGGCCACCCTCGGGCCAGTGGTCTGGGACTTCGCCGCGCCCTCCATGGCATTCCAGCTCCACCGGCGTCCCATACACTGGACCGGCGTGCCGCTCGCCACCGCACCGCAGCTCCACTCCACCATGGCCAGTGCGCCGCTCCTCGATGAGCTGCTGGCCACATTCGCGGATGTCTTCGCCGAGCCCACGGGACTGCCACCGCCCTACGGCCGTGACCACAGCATCACCCTCAAACCGGACGCAGTGCCGGTGGCAGTCCACCCGTACCGATACTCGGCGACGCACAAGGACGAGCTAGAGCGCCAATGCTCCGCTATGATCCAGCAGGGCATCGTCCGCCGCAGCGACTCCGTATTCTCGTCACCGGTCCTCCTCGTCAAGAAGGCGGATGGCTCCTGGCGCTTCTGCGTCGACTACCGCGCCTTGAATGCACTCACCGTCAAAGATGCGTTCCCCATCCCCGTCGTCGATGAGCTTCTGGATGAGCTCCACAGGGTGCGCTTCTTCACCAAGCTCGACCTGAGGTCGGGGTACCATCAGGTGCGGATGCGGCCGGAGGACATTCATAAAACGGCGTTCCGCACCCATGACGGCCAGTACGAGTTCCTGGTGATGCCGTTCGGGCTGTGCAACGCCCCGACGACGTTCCAGGCGCTCATGAACGACGTGCTGCGCGCCCACCTCCGCCGGTTCATTCTTGTCTTCTTCGACGACATCCTGATTGGGCCGACCACCTGCGACATCTCCACGCCATCTTGTCCCTCCTACGCCAACACCGCCTCTTTGTTAAGAGGTCCAAGTGTTCTTTCGGCGTCGACTCCGTCAGCTACCTCGGCCACATCATCTCGGCGTCCGGAGTGGCCATGGACCCCGCCAAGGTCCAAGCCATCCATGAGTGGCCGCAGCCTCGCTCGGCGCGCGTGGTGCGCGGCTTCCTAGGCCTCGCAGGCTACTACAGGAAGTTCGTCCACAACTTCGGCTCCATCGCTGCCCCCCTCACCGTGCTCCTGAAGAAGGAAGGATTCTCTTGGAACGACGATGCCGTCGCGGCTTTCCTCGCCCTCAAAGGGGCCGTGACCTCGGCGTCGGTGCTGGCGCTTCCGGACTTCATCAAGCCCTTCATCGTGGAGTGTGATGCATCCAAGTACGGCTTCGAGGCAGTGCTCATCCAGGAGGGCCACCCGATTGCTTTCTTCAGTCGGGCGGTGGCTCCCCGCCATCGCTCGCTGGCCGCTTACGAGTGGGAGCTGATCGGCCTCATCCTCGCCGTCCGCCACTGGCGACCATACCTCTGGGGGCGCCGCTTCTTCATCAAGACGGACCACTACAGCCTCAAGTACCTCCTCGACCAACGTCTCGCCACGATCCCGCAACATCACTAGGTCGGCAAACTGCTGGGCTTTGACTTCACCATGGAGTACAAGGCCGGCGCGACGAACACGGTGGCTGACGCTCTCTCCCGACGGGACACCGATGATGCTGCGGTGGGCGTGCTCCTGGCGGTCTCTGGGCCTCGGTTCGACTTCATCAGCCGCCTCCGCCAAGCACAAGCCATGGACCCAGCCCTGGTGGCCGTGCACGACGAGCTCGCCGTAGGCACTCGGACTGCGTCGTGGGCGATCACCGACGGCCTCGTCACCTTCAAGGGTCGGCTGTACATACCACCGTCGTCACCGCTGCTACAGGAGATCGTGGCTGCCATCCACGACGACGGACACGAGGGGGTCCAGCGCACGCTGCATCGCCTTCGTCGTGACTTTCACTTTCCCAATATGCGTCGGTGTGTGCAGGACTTTGTGTGGGAATGCCTCACTTGCCAGCGGTACAAGACGGAGCACCTCCACCCCGCCGGCCTCCTCTTACCACTGCCAGTTCCCACCGCGGTCTGGGCCGACATTGGCCTCGATTTCATGGAAGCTTTGCCGTGGTTGAACGACAAATCGGTGATCCTCTCCGTCGTCGACCACTTCAGCAAATACTGCCACTTCATCCCCCTGGTGCACCCGTACACCGCCGAGACCATGGCCCAAGCGTTCTTCAACGACATCGTGCGCCTGCACGGCATGCCGCAGTCCATCGTCTCCGACCGCGACCCGGTGTTCACCTCGCTGTTTTGGCGCGAGTTGATGCGGCTTATGGGCACCAAGCTACACATGTCGTCCGCCTTCCACCCCCAGTCTGACAGCCAAACAGAGTCCGCTAACCGCGTCATCGTCATGTACCTCAGGTGCTTCACAGGTGATCGACCTCGACAGTGGCTGCGGTGGCTTCCCTGGGCCGAGTACGTGTACAACACGGCCTACCAGACTTCACTCCGGGAGACGCCGTTCCACGTGGTCTACGGCCGTGACCCGCCCACCCTCCGCTCATACGAGCCTGGGGAGACTCGGGTGGCTGCTCTGGCGCGCGACATGGAGGAGCGTTCCGCCTTCCTCGCCGACGTCCACTACCGCCTGGAGCAGGCGCAGCAGGTGCATAAGCGCCACTACGACCGTCGCCATCGCCAAGTGTCCTACCAAGTGGGCAATTGGGCGCTGCTTCGCCTTCGTCAGCGCACCATGTCTTCCCTGCCGCAAGCTACCACGGGCAAGCTGAAGCCACGCTACATCGGGGCGTATCGCGTTGAGGAGCTGATCAACGACGTCGCGGTTCGCCTGGCTCTCCCTCCACAGGCGCGCATCCACGACGTCTTTCATGTCAGCGTCCTGAAGAAGTTCGTCGGCACGCCTCCGTCGACTACACCAGCCTTGCCGCCCATCCGCCATGGAGCGGTGACCCCGGAGCCTGTTCGGGTGGAGCGCGCTCGCCTGGCACGCGGAGTACGCCAGCTGCTCGTCCATTGGCGTGGCGAACCACCGGAGTCTGCAACTTGGGAGGACTTCGATACCTTCCACGAGCAGTTCCCACTCTTCCAGCTCGAGGATGAGCTGCTTCGTGAGGAGGGGAGAGATGTCATGTGGGGCACGGCGTACGCGAGACGCCACAGGGCGCGCGATGTCCGCGGAGCAGCAGAGCGGGCCGCGAAGCGCCAGGAGCACGCGCAAAGCAGCAGCCGCAATTACCGCGAACGCAGATGGCAGGGCCGATCCTAGTGGCTAGGAGGAGATCAGGCCACAAAATTAGGAGTTTGTTTCCAAAATTAGTTGGCCGGTTGGCCCTTATATGCCTTGTACTCGGATTATTAAGGATTAAGCGAGATCAATTACCAATCTCCTTTCTCCCTCTCGTGCTTAAGCCCAGGTGGCCATGAGGGGTATAACCTCCGCCCTGGAAGACTTGGCCGGAGACTACGTGCTCCGTAGTCGAGGGCCTGCTAGCTTGGATCACCGTGCCCTTGACATATATAAATAGATGTATGTTCTTGCTCACTGAGCATCGCAATCTCTCTTCTCTGCTACGACTTGTTTCTCTGCTTACAAAAAAGGAACAGAGCACCACAATAATCTCTCTTCTCTGCTACTACTTGTTTATCTGCTTACAAAAAAGGAACACCTGTGTCTGAGGTGTTTGATCAAATATTCAATCCCCTGTTGTTTTTCCTTCATAACTGAAGTGAATCAAGCGATACAGTGTAGATTTTGGACGGTAGAGACAAGAAACTGGTACAAACAGATAATCACAATCCAACACAATCAAACAAGTGACAACTCAGAATATTATTTTCTTTCATTGAACTTGGTACAAAATCTAAACATGAGGGTTAAAAAGACACCCATGACACAAAAGCTAGAACAAACTAGTCTTCAGCCCAGTCTTTGTTGCTGAAGAGACTTAGTATGGCACAGGTACTGAAAACATTAGGCAGAGAATGAGCATACTGAAACCTTGATTCTCAGCTAAATTTGGCATTAATCTGGGGTTACAAACAAGACAGAACATGGTGCAGAGACCTTACTTAGCTTAGGTCAAAAGTAGATCATTAGCTCCAAAGTGAGGGGGTCGCAGAGAGACCCTAACTTCATGTTCTTCAGGTTCATTTCCTCGTTTTGGGACCATGATCTCAAGCACTGAGGCAGCCTCATCAAAACAAGCCTCCAGCTTAGCATCTTCTGGGATACGAGTAGCTAGAGGTATTTCACGAATGAAATCCCCGGGAGGGCAGTGCTCGGGGGAAGGATCGGCAAGTGTGAACATCCTACCATGTCTCCTTATATGTTGCATCCTAGCAGTACTAACACAAACGATCTTCACAATGCCATGAGTCAGAGTGTTCCTCCATGAAACTTTCACCCTCTGCTGATCAACAAATGGCAAGCTGACTATTATTAAGTAGCCCTGGTCATCCTCATAGATAGACTTGGCAGCAGTCACTGGCCCACAAGCGTTTCTCATCACCCCAGCAAACTCATGGAGCCATGCAGGTTGTGCTGGTGAATGCATCTCCACATCTTGTTGCGTCTTCTGAGGGAAAGAATTCAGTGGGAAGAATACTTCCTCATCCATGGCTTGTGGGGATAATTCCTTCCTACGCTTGCTGCTAACTGGGGAGAGATCCATACCATCTTCGCCTGAATGATTGGACGGTGATGACAAATTCAAGCCTGCTTTCTTAGGGTTTTGGGTACCATTGCTCTTCATGACAGGGTGTGGCTTCTCAAGCTCAAGCTCTGAGTTCGGAATGGTCCTCCATGTCCCAAAATCACTGGCTTCCTGCGGGATGATGAAATTGAGCTCCCGCCCTGTAAGCTCTGCCCACCTCCTAAGGTCTGCCTCAGTGAGCCCCGCAAGATTTGGTGACCTGACCACCTCAATCCCATGAATACATTGCGGGTTTGACAGCCCCCGGTAGTGCTTACGCTGCATCCGGTGCGATCGCACGAATCCCCTGTCCACACTGAATGGGAACTGTGGCTCACCAGGCCTGGAGTGCCCGTTCATGTAGCTCCTCAGCTGCATCTTCCCCAGAGCATTCTCCGGGCGCTCCTTGAACACCCACATGTACATGTTCTCCATGTCGTGCTGCACCAGGAACATGTCAAGGCGGAGGTCCGACTTGTCGAACCCCGAGACGCCGCTGTTGTCCCGGACGACCTTGTCCTTGCACTTGTCGGACAGCAGGGGCTTGAAATAGAAGGTGAAGAAGAACCAGGCGCCCCAGATGGTGTCCCCGCGCTTGGCGGCCTTCCGGCTCCCGGCCTTGGGAGCGCAGCTGAGCACGGCCTCGGCGCTGTAGACCTGCGGGCCGAGGCCGACGTCCAGCATGTCGCAGAGGTCCGTCTGCCAGGGCTGGTTGATGTCGGGCGGAGGCGCGCCGGAGAGCGACACGGCGTGGGCGCGGGCGCCGATGCCGGCGCCCCCTCCGATGAGGGTCTGCACCATGACGCCGACGGCGCGGTCGTCCGGCGCGGAGAGGTGGCCCGACGGGTCCATGGAGAGGAGCGTGCAGGGGCCGTGGCCGCCGCCGCCGCCGTTCTCCATGGACAGGGTGGTGACGAGGTCTTCCCCCATGGCTGCTGACTCGCGCCGCGGGGTGGTGGGGGGTGCTAACGGCGGCCTCCGCCTCCTGTGGTCCCTCGCTCCCCAGCCGCTATCTAATCGGTGGCCTCATGATCCCTCCGCACTCCAAGAAGGCGTCCCACAGCAACCAGTCATGCACCCATTCCATGAACCCCACCATCAATTCGACCACAAATCTTTGACCAGCCTCCTCCTCCTCCTCCTCCTCCCCCAGGCCAAATCCACACGATCCACAGAATGCCGCGCTCGATGGAACGACGAAACCGAAACAAAAACTCTTCTAAACTGGGAATGAAGGGACGGGCAACAGAGAGAGACGCACGGCGGTGCGGTGTGCTAGCCGACTGTTACCTCCATCATCAGAGATGAGCCTGCGAGGGCGTGGTGGGGAGCGAGGAGATGCGGGGGCAAGAGCGCGGGGAGGAAGGCGACGACATGAGGGGGTGGGATGGGATGGGAGGTTGGGAAAGGGGAAGAAGGGAGGGTTGCCGGGGGCGGCCGATTTTAATGGCCTCTCTGGGACGCGACGCGGAAGAGCCCTCCACCGGATAGGACCGGCGGCCCTGGCGCCGTCCCTTTTGACGGCCACGCCGTTAGGGCACACCGCACACGCACGCCACGCGGTCTCCAACTCCAAGCCAGGCCTGGCCGGGCCGTGCCGTGCCGTCCGCCCGTTTTGTCTTCTTTTTTCTTTTGTGGAAAACCGGCGGATCACACAGCCTGGATGCTTGCAGATAATATACTCTACTAGTTGATATGTGCTATAATAATAAACCCAACTGTCAGTGACTTGGGAGGACTTGATATCGTCGGCGAGTTATCAATTACCTTATTTTATATTTCTTTTTGTTTTTGGCAACAGACAGTTATCCTTCGTAGCTCAACAAAGCTCTTCGCCGGCGTCAACGGGCAAAGCATGGTGCTGGTTGGTTGGTACTCCTATCAAACTGCCACGACTTGTCCACTGTTTTGTTCTGGCGGAACGCATAATAAGGGAGAGGCCATTTAATCTAGCTTTTAAGACGCAGGAAAATTCCCGGTTGGGAGAACGAATTTCATCGTCAGATTCTGACGGAATTTCCAAAAGCGAGCAGCATTATCCGCCTGCTTTTGTCCCTTCGATTCGTCTACGCTTACGTACCTGTAGTAGTACTAGTACTAGCTATCGACGAAAGACAGGACGGGACCGGAGCCGGAGGAGTACGGCGTCACGAGGCAAACAGAGCCCCGAGCTGTTTGGCCGATGGCTCATGCGACTAATAAGCCGGCAGCTGATTTGTTACGAGACAGTTGATAAGTCAGGCCGATAAATTTAAGCCAACGAACTGGAAGATTGCGTCGCCGTTCGCCGGTTCGGGTGGCTTTTGTGGAACGACACGGTGCGAGTGGCTCTGTGGCTGGCTGGCCTGGCCCTCCGCACCGGCGCTGTGCTCCTCTCCTTTTCGCGCAGCTTCTATCTATTTGGTGGGCCAGGGCGCGCGATACTTGTCCCCTCCTCCTGCCTGGCCTCGCGTCGCTTTGAGGGCTTTGAGCAAAAGCATAGCGTGTGATTCCGGTCGCGGCCCATCACTTTCTGGCATAGTTTTTCGAACCGGACCGGAGATCGAACCGGTCAGGCCGTCGGTTCAATGGTTCATTGGTCCAACCGTTCAAAACCGGTTGAACCGCCGGTTTAATTGTTTTGGACCGTTAAATCGAACCGGCCACAATATATATATATATATATATATATATATATATATATATATATATATATATATATATATATATATATATATATATATATATATATATATATATATATATAATTTAATTAATAATTGACATTGAAGCAGTGTATATATAATTAAAGATGAAACAACATAATTTAATTGTACAACCATAAGGTTCACATATCATGAAAATATAGGATGACATGGTCTTAAATTCAAAATACAACCAAATCTGGACATTCCTAATATATACTCTAGCACTAATCATACAAACATAGAGCTTTGCCAATGACCAATCATCAAATTACAGCAGGCTAATATACAAAACCTAGAAGTTGAACCATGAAAGCTCAGGCTCAGTAGCTCACCAGTAGCCATGTTTGTGGAGCTGTGGAGGTTGAGCAGAGCAGCATGTTCGTCGTCCTCGTGGAGTAGAACAGCAGCCATGGACGGATGGACTGATGGAGTAGCTAGTCCCGCTCGCCCGCAGCAGCGTACCCCGCTGGCACCCGCCCGCAGCAGCTGAGCAGCCGCCGGCCAGCCGGCCCTCCGTAGGCCGTAGCAGCCGCCCCCAACGGCGCCCGCCCGTCATAGGAGCAGAGCAGCAGCCGCTGCCCGCTCGCTTGCAGGCCATAGAAGCCACCCTCCCCCCCTCCCGCCGGCGCCGACGGTCGCTCGCAGCAGCCGCTCCCCGCCGGCCGCCTCGCCCGATGCGCCGCCCCTGCTCGCGAATACCAGTTGCGCCACCGCCGCCCCTGCTCAAAACGAAAAAAGGAATTTTTTCCCTCCCTCACGCGCCCAGTAGCCCTAAAGGGGTTGATTGAGACACTTTTCCAATAATACCCTTGAATGAATGAGCTTCTCCTGAACATATAGAGGGTATTTTTGGATAAGTTAAAAAACCGCCCCGGTTCACATGGAACCGGCCGGTTCACCGGTTCCATAAAAAACCGGCCGGTCCAACCGGTTTCTAGCGGTTCGATTGCACGGGCGGTCTTTTAAGTGAAATGGACCGGTGTAGGCTCTGGTTCGGTCTTTTACCGGTCCGACCGCCGGTCTGGTCCGGTTCGAAAAACTATGCTTTCTGGTGGCCGAGCTGCGTCGCCTACACGGCTCCTGAGACTACCCGCACTCATGGACCTCTATATTCATCCTCTATACGTCCTAGTCAGCAAGATTCTCTCCTCTATATTCAATTTTCCTGCACTCATCCATCCTCTATATCATCCTCTATCCACTCTATTCACTGTGGGATCGACTTATCACTTTATCTAAATATATTCATGTGTGATCTAGTTTTGAAGGATTTATTGAGACGAATTTAATGGTGCAATCGAAATTTAATTTGGATTTTTGGTTTGTGAGTTATAACATTTTTTCCTTTGTTTAGCTAGCGGGGTCCGCCACTACAGAGTATAGAGTAAGCACAGTACTACTCTAAATATAGAGTGAGAGAAAAGATAGAGTATCGTTTTAGAGTACCCAGTGCAGCAATTTTTACTCTATATTTATATTCTAAAGCTTTAGAGTATCATTTTAGAGTATCCACCGCGGCTAGTCTGATCGGATCATGTGGAATCGGCGTGGCAAGCGACGGCCGTCACACACGCAATGCGTTGCCTTGCCTACACTCGTTAGCAGCTGGGTCGGTGGAAATGCCATGTTTTTTAGGCACGTGTCTAAACCTTCTGCACCTCTTTGCTGGGTACGTATTTCTCTTAACCGGAGAAAAGGAATTGTGCGATGCTCAGTTATCTGTTATGTCAGTTGACAGCCGAGCCTTCGACTGATCCATCGTGTCGTGTCCGGTGTCCCTGTTTTCAACCTCACCGCCCGGCGCCCGCTGACCAGCCAGCGTTTCGATTCTGTGGTGCGGACCACCACCGTGTTACTTCCAAACACGGGATGGTGACAACAAAACCAGATTCTCGTATCGACAAAAACCCATGACGGACCCAGCTAGGATAATCACTTATCATGACCCCGCTTTAGTATATACTAGTATTATATAAGTGCATGATAGGCTCATAGTTTCATGTGCATCACTGCCCAAGGTTTCGGTTAGGAACCTATGTGCAAAGCCCACGGTGATGAAACTAGTCGCCCATGCCCATAGCTGCCTCCTAAACTGTTCTTTAATGGCATGTTTCAAGCAATCATGCAAGACTATATATATATAAAAGGAAACCAACTTATATAAACTAAAATAACAAAGGGAAAAAATGTCGCTCGGTTGCCGAATCTCTTTTAGTCACAGACTCGTGCCAAAGTTTGAAAATAGTGTACCAAGGAAGCGTTCATATTTGACTTGTCTGCTGGCAGTTGGTTTATTTATCTAACCGAGAAAAAACTAAAGCAACCTATCGCCTGCCTTCTCCGCTCTTATCACGGTGGTTGGTACACCGAGAAGGGCAGGCAACGGAGTATACTCCCTCCGTGCTTGAACAACTTCGTTATCGTTTTTCGAGAAATAACTTTGATTAATTTTATAAAAAAATATTAATGTTCATGGTACATAATTAATATCAATGGATAGATTGTTGAATCTATTTTCATAATAAATTTATTTGGAGATACAAATGTTGCACGTATTTTCTACCAATCTAGATAAACTTACGGTACGGAAACTAAAAGCGACAATTATTTGAGGACAGAGGAGTAGCTGGTGGAGATTGACCTACCCAACAAGACAATTAAATTATGGTACTTTGGATTTCTTTGTTGCTCTCTGAATAAGATTCAATAAGCACCCATTGTTTTTATCTCGCAACCATGACACTTGGATGGCGATGGTTTCCATTCCAAATCCTATCATAAAAAATAATAGGTGCTTAGCTAGGCGCATTTGGCACTGTGTCGAGTCACTGAAAAACCATATGAAGTTTTCTTGAGGTTTATAGTTAACTATTGCATTATTGTAATTGCACTCTTCCTGTAGCTAGATATAGATTATGTACTTAAAATGACAATGTTCTCAATTGACGGATTATTCTCAATCCAAGAAGGATGTTGGCCAGACAGGTTTATAGAAAGATTTGAGGGACATTTGACTACCAAACAATTGAGGCGGACGCAGCAGGGACGACACGAGGCACGCAACAAGAATGGATAGTTGTGGTTGGTTGATTGGGTTGGTGTGTGTGTGTGGGGTGGGGGGTGGACGTGGCTCCGCTTCTGCCTCCTCCGTGCATCGTAATAAGGTGCCATTTTTCTCTAATCTCAAAATGAACTTGAAGTCAATGAAGCCATTATTTTTTGATTCACCAGCTCCGTCTCCTCCACACATAGTTAGGAGCCAGAGTCATTTAGAGCCATGCCAAACAGAGCGTCACAATGAGTTAGTGTAGCAAGGTGGCAATAGTAGATCCGTCAGTAGAAAGATCGCCAGAGATGGGTGGAGGTAGGAAAGTATACTTTCTCGAGCTAGCTACGCAAAAGAACGTGTCAAATGCTTGATGAAACACAAACGAAAGGAGAAGAAAGGCACAAGGATGTCGGATGTCTTTTTCGAATCATATATAGTACAGACATTGACACTCGTATATATAACACACTTGCTCCTATGAACATATGCACACACTAGCTACCTCCATCAGCATCTCTGAAAGACCGAGACCGGCCAACGGATCTCAAGATTCATTAATTCACCACAGATGTCCAATTGTCAATGGAAACGCCTATAACTAAAAGGACAGTGACATTAAATCCAGAAATAAATCCATAAAAATGCAAACACCTATACCAAGTTAAGATACAGGTTATACCACAAAGAAATATAGGGAATTTATCACCTAAGATGATAGGAAAAAAAAGACAATCCTATTTTTGTTGGTGAATAGGACTATAGGAATACCGTAACAAGCCTTCCTTCTCTACTGGTCTCTGTTCCTTTCATCCGTGTGCTAGTCATTCTCAAAGTTGGGTGAATTATTTGCTATCAAAAAAGTTGGGTGAATTATTAGCTCCTATGTGCCACGATATGATTGGATGACTTATCGTGCGACCGGGGCTACATCGCAAACAGTCAGCTCAATTATCATGCCCAGGACTATGATAGCACTATATTCCAAACACTTTCTCCTCTAGCAATCAGAAGTGAGAAAAATACAGACGTTGGTAGGCTCATCAAGTCCATGTAGCTAAAAAAATTCCTTTGATGAAACAGCTAGTATTGTTTTTAGGGCATCATGCTGGCACTGGTAGAAAGAATATCGCCGCGTAGCCATCTGCTAGGTCTCTGATCCAGTAGTTGGAGGCATGCTTTTCTAAGCACTAGAAGAGAAAAGTTACCTCCGCCGGTGACGATCCAAGGAAACTTACCAGTTACCACCACCACCACCGGCGGTAATTTAGCATGTGTTACAGCGATGAGAACGTGTGGAAGTTTTGCTGCGCTAGATGACTGTTGGTTGGTCGGAGTATATAATAATAATACTACTAGATCAAGCAGTCAGCAGATAACAACATGGTGGATTGGTGGGTGCAAGTGCAACCAGTGTGGTAGCTAAGCTAGTCTAGTTCAGATGAACCTTTGCTCGCCCATGACGAACGTCACGGAAGAAACTGAGAATGTTTCAACTGAAAGCTAACAAGGAACATTTTTTAAACAAAATAATGCTCTCTTCTTGGCTAGCTCCTCTACACGCGAAGAAAAATCATTCTATAGACTCAAGACGCAGAAGCAAAGACGCATTTGTGCTAGCAAGATCGCCACACGTCAAATGGTGAGAGCGAGACCATTCATCAAACAACAAAAGAAAAGAGACGAACCACTAGATAAGCAAGACGAGCCAAAAAAAAAAAAGTGGGGGGGCAGAGCACGTTGGACGGGCGTCGCGCGATGGCTCGAGTGCGAGAATGAATGACACACGGCGACATGGAAAAATTCACACATGTCATGCCAGCCGTAGATATGTGATTGCCCATAGTTTTCAGTCCCCCCCTCCAAAGCCAAAATGATTGCCGGAAAAGCGCCCATGCACGAAAAAAGAAAGGGAAAAAAGCAATAGTCTCCGGCTCCCATGTCCGATCGCCAACACAGCAGCTCGTTCTCGTTCTCGTTGGTGCCCTGTCCAAACAGATCGCCGCACGACGAAGCCAAGTGCGGCTGCGACCAGACGATGACAGCGCAGTGCGCGGCCTTGTGTTTTCTTCTCCGGACTCTATCGCCCCCCTCGCTCTGTTGCCGAGACAAAGTATACAGTAGTATATAGTATAGTTTGCTGCATTATTGGGGATGATTTTTTGTCAGTGCCTGGGATGCATGCCTGCAGATGCAGGGCACCGAGCCGAGCGGCAGTGCAACCGTGATGTGTACTGCAGCTGAATAGGAGCTCCCCCGGATACGGGCGTGGGGGGCCGTGTGTGTGTGGAGTATCTCTGACCCGGCATGCTTTGTTTTGTAAGTACCCATTGCAGATCTGCTACGAGTGAGGCCGGTGAAGCGATGACAGGCTTTCAGTTTTCTTTGACAAGCTGCACTTATAATTTGTCCGCGTCTGATTCGGTTTTCAAAGCAGCGATGTGGGCGCAACAGAGTAGAATAGAAATTCGTATGTCCAAACAGCTGCTGGTAGAGCTTGTGGTCACAAAAACAGAAGGGACCAACACTGAACACCAGACGGAAGATGATATATTCAAAGGAGAGGTTACTATGTTGAAGCTGAAAGAGTAAAATTGCCCAAATATTGCAAATGTTACTCCTTGCATTTCAAAATATGAGTCGAACATAATAAATTTGGACCAGCAATCTTCGTAATACTAATTAGAGACACCAACAACGTTAATCATCTTCGGACGCGTTATTTGAAAAAAAAAGATAAATTCTAAAATTCTTTAAAATTCAGAAACATTTTGGTCATCTATTCCATAATCTCTAACCATCGTTGACGCTATAATAGACGTAGGATCAAATCTATTTCTCAAAAGTATCCACCTTTGCTATTAGATAGAAAATAGTCTAAAATAATCCTTTAAATATTGATCTAAATTATCCACCATTGCCATCATGTAAAATAACCTAAAGTAATCCGTAATCTTCATCTAAATTACCAACATATACCATTATGAAAAACAATATAAAGTATCCCATAATTTTGCATCTAAATTACTTACCTCTGTTTTTATGAAAAATAATCAGATGCCCCAAGTAACAACTAAATTTAAATCACTTAAACACATAGTTATACAAATATACCAAAATTCTCCTATAGTGCTCCTAAACTAGTCACTTTTGTCATTGGTAGTGTTTAACATAGAGTGTCTTTGATGTAAAGCAAGAGACCAATGAGACAAGTGAGAATGGAAATTGTTGTTATTTCACTGATCCATGGTTGCACGTATATATATACATGTGAAAGGACACTTCTGAAGAGGCGCCTTCTAAGAGAGCGGTTGATCACTAATAAAAGTGATTCATAACGGTTAGCATAGAAAGAAAACTCAAGATATGCATGGACGTGCATCACTATACAAACCATATATGTTGAGCACATGTTTAGCACACATGAAGGTGTGACCTAAATCCGAAAATATGAAAGGTTCGAAGAATACTTAAAGTAACTTGTAACTAAAGCATATCTCAAATCGGTCTCACCAATCCCCTGGCCAGCCTAGCTGTTTTAGACCCTCCCTCTGCTACGGACGATCTTGTCCTTGCTCGTGTCTGACTACTGCATCAACTCTCTCTCTCTCTCTCTCGGCACCCGTGACGGTGCCACCCATTCCGACGCATGGCAGCGCTAGCCCTCCCAGCACAAGTGGCCCCGACACGATGCTCGTAGTGCAAGCAGCCCACAGCGCAGGCACGCCGGCCCTCATAACATGGTGGCCACCCTCCTCCCTTCCTAGTGCGACATGCCCTAGCATGGACACCGCCCTCTCTCACTCGACGTGTGGGTGGCTCCCTTATCGCATGAGCACCCCCCTTGGCGGACTCGGCGGGGGAGGAGGTCCTACGATGTCAATCTGCGACCTAGCGGGTGGACTATGATGCTGCATAGAAGGGCAAGCGGTCGGGTATTTTTTAAGAAAATAATTAGTTTTTATCATCAGTTTGAAATCAAGGCTAATGAAGATGATCTTCACCACCTATTTTCACTACTTACGTGCGAAATCGATAGTGATACGGGTTTTGGAGTTGGCAGTGATGTTGATTTTGCAGCAGCAGCAGTGTCTCGTATCTGCAATAATTGTGTACTATAACCACGTTCCTGGATTAAATAAGGTTTCGAGATAAGGCAATTATTTCAATCCATGATAAGGACATTTGTGTTTCATGTGATCAGTGGCCATGTTTACGTGGCAACCTATGTGCGAAGCCCATAGATTGAGCTGGTTTGAGCATCAACTACGGACCTATTTGAATCACTTGCAGATTTATAAAGAAATGGCTTATGACTAATTGCACAATAATATGGACTGTTTGGATGAACGACATGTTTTAGCTCGTCTTCATAAAATATATTCTATAGCTGATTCAAACATGCCCTATATAGCTCCTAGACTACATCCAAGTAAAGATTCACAGCCAGAAAACTAAACAATATAAACCATCTTTCAAACAAGCAAAAGGAAATTAATGATACTATGCCCTATATATTGCTCGATTGTTGAGATGGGACCTATCAACGTCAAGCATATACACCCATATACATACACCCATATACATACTCATAAAAGAAAAACACTGCTGGATGACTGCTGATTCTGCTGATAAGTCCAAACGAACAGGGTGAGTGTGGCTGTGGAGAGAAGCGTTCAGCAGATTTGACTTGCCCCCGGTATGGTCCTCCTCTTATCTATGTAGACTACCCGCAGCTGCAAACGCAAAAGCTTATTGTACTACGTTTTTAGCGTAAAAAACGCTGCAGCGGGAGACGCTATGACTCATGGTTAAAGATGGCAACGGGTACGTACCCGACGGGTAGTGCCCACCCGTACCCGTACCCGTACCTGCACCCGTAAAATTTTACCCGTCGGGTTACCCGTACCCGCATACGGGTAAAAAAATAGTTCTATACCCGTACCCGTCGGGTAATTCTCACCCGACGGGTAACCCGTACCCGATAGCATACCCGAAAATTATCTAAAAATATCAAATAGTCACATGCAAAAATAAATCATTCTAAGCTTCCAACAAGTTACAAACATGCTAACAAACATTATTAGCATCATTACAACAAAGGCAATCAACTAGAAATATAGTGGATATCTCAATGGGCCAAATTCATGACTTATATGCGCTAAAATAACTGAGGTTGACTAGTTATTTTTGCGGGTATGTCTTACCCGCGGGTATGCGGGTATGGGTAGTATACACCCGCACCCGTACCCGCCATACCCGATGGGTATAGGATTTTGCCCAATAACATACCCACGGGTAGAAAATTCATTCCATACCCGCCTCTTTATCGGGTAATACCCGTCGGGTACTCGGGTTTCGGGTACCCGTTGCCATAGTCATGGTATAGCTGCGGACCGGCCTCCATCCGCTGCATTTGCTGGACGTACGGAGCCACCGGTAAAAGACGGTGCGGAGCCCGCTCGAGAAGGACGGCCGCGCGCGAGAGAGGCCGCAGAAGAAAGAGAGAGTGCGTGGGAGAGCGTGCCAACTTTTTCCCGTATGAAAAAATTTTATAACTCACAAACCAAAACACCAAATTAAATTCTGATTACACCATTAAATTCGTTTCAATAAATCCTTCAAAACAAGATCTTACATGGATATATTTAGATAAAATTTATTTATAAGCATGTGAGCCCCACTGTTGGTAGTTGATATAGAGGATGGATGAGTGCGGAAAAAAGTGATATGGAGGAGATAATTTTGATGACCAGAACAAAATATTCCTTTTAGAGAATAGATTTAAATTACGAAGAGTGCGGATAGTCTTGGCCAGCGCTGCACGTTACTGGTTTATTTATCAAGCACAGGAAAGCTAAAGCAACCTATCGCCCTCCTCTCTTATCATGGGAGTAGGTAGAAAAAAAAATTGGCAGTGGTGGGCCCTGAACTAGCGAGCAACAACACAATTATCATGGGCGGAGCTACGTTGGCCCAACTGGGTGCGGCCACACCCAGGCCGAAATTCGAAAAGCCTTATAGTATATAGATTTTTACCCTGTTCGCACCCACCCAGCCTAAACAGGTGCACCCACAGCAGCCCACAAACTCACGTAATGTCTCCCTGTTCGGCCGTCCGACTCCTCGACTACACGCTTCGCTCGCGACCATCTCCCTTCCTCGTTCTGTTCGTCGATTGGTCTCCTCGAGTCCTCAGCTGGCCGGCTCCACACACAAGCACAAGCGATCAGGGAGGGGCTCAAGGCTCTGATCGGCGGTGGTGGGGTGCCCTCCTGGCCGGCTAACAGACGGCCGCGGTGGGCGGCGCTGCTGCTGCTGGGCATTGGGAGCACCAGCGCAGGGGCAGCACGGCGTCGGCAGCAGGCGGCTGCGCCTCCCAGTCCCTGCTCTACTCTTCTGTCATCCTTCAAAAAGTAAGTAACTTCATCATTTTTTTTCAATTTCCATCAGTCTAACCATCCAATAATTTTAGTTTGTGATTCTTGTTAGTTCGTTCAGATTTTAGGGCTAGGATTTTTTTGTTCTTCATGTGATATTTGTTAAATATTTTTGTGGGTTCTAGGAAATACATGGAAAGATTTTATAAAAGAAAAGCACAAGACAGTAGTAGTGGAAGGAATTTATGTCATCCAGATGATATTAATTGGGAAGAGGAGAGAATATTTTCGGGGATGAAGATTGTCAAAACCACTCTTAGTAACCGCATGGGTGATACACACTCTTGAGTGAGTTATTTGCTATGTGGAGAAAGAAGAATCGAAGAAAGTTATCAATGATGGTGTGGTTCATCGCTTCATGAACATGGAAGAAAAAGGGCACATATTTGATCTATAAGAGGTAATGCATATCTTTTCAATTTTTTCAATGAATACATTATATAAATTGATTGAACGGTTTATTTCTTTTTCTATAGGTCAGTGAGGATTTTATGGTTGAGGATTGCATTTTGCGAACATCGACAAATTTTTGTTGTTATAATTGTGGGATTCTTTTACTATATTTTTGATAAATGGTAAGCACATATTCGCTATTATCGCTACTTCATTGTTGATGTACATCAATATTGCTTGTTAAGTTACATTATTCACGCTAAAATCATGGCTACGTGGCTATTAAGTTACATTGTTGCTCCATCATTAGACCATAAGGTCGCACCTCCCTCGATAATTCTCTAGCTCCGCCATTGACAATTATATATTAACTTATGCCACTTTGGGTTACATTATTGGTCCCCTAAGATTCCAAGAACGCGTTTGTTTATCGATTATCATCTCGATTAGCAGTGGATTAACTGGGACATGATGGCAAACATGGCACTTGGATTGGATGGCGACGTGTTCCATTCCAAGCGTACAAAGACGATCTGTACTCCCTCCGTACCAAAGACGACGTTTTTGACTTTTAGATACATGTTTCACCATTTATCTTATTCAATTTTTTTGTGTGAAAAATAAAATAAATAAAACATCATTAAAGTATAACTAATGATAAAATAAGTCATAATTAAATAAAAAATATTTATATAAAAAAATTTGAATAAGACGAACCGTCAAACAAGATGTCTAAAAATAAAAAAAACGTCTTGTATTTGGAGACAGATGGATGGAGTACACCGTACTCAGCAAGATAGAAACCGGTGTCACGCCATGAAATGATCACTTCGAATTTGTTTGGCACTCTGTCACTTGGTAGAATTATTTTCTACTGAATAATGACGGCATTTGTTCTCCGATGTTCTTTGTTTTCTGTGGAGGGCGGCTAAGAACCATGCACCTTGTTAATATATTATACATGTCATCTCAAGTTGAGTGAATTATTAGTCCATGAGTGTGACGATATGGCTGGATCGTTTTAGTCTTCTCAAATCTCAACTATCATGGCTAAAAAAGACTAATTAAAACACTTTCTTGAGCAAATGAGTTTTGATGTTCCTTTTCGAGTTTCTGCTCGTTCAATCAGGATTGAGAGAAGTACTGTGAGTGAGGTCATCACCCACATGTTGCTAGCATTATTTTAAGCTCATAATTGAGCGCATTATGCAGCCTCTGGCTTAGAAATAATCGACATCAGTCTAGCCTTATAGCCTTATAGGAGTCCAGTGTAGTAGTTGGAGGCATGCTTTTTTACTAAAAGAAATTGTAAATCGTTTTAGTTTTTTTTCTAAATCAAACTTATCTAACTTTAAGTAAGTTTATAGAAAAAATACACAAACATCTAAAATGTCCTATTAGATACCTCATTAAATATATTTTGATTGTGTATTTACTGATATGTAGATGTCAATATATTTTTTTTATAAATTTTATTATAGTTAGACAAGTTTAATTTAAGATGAAACTAAAAGAACACACAATTTGAAACTGAGGGGGAGGGAGTAGCTGTCAAGGGGAAAATCATGCATGTCCACACCCCACTGATGGTGCAAGGAAACAAACAACCACTACTCCCTTAAACGGTAATTATCATGTTGAACACCGAAAAAAGAGGACCACCACTACTGTATGGCAACAGTTGCGTGACATCCTGGTTGCTAGCTGGTTTGCCCATAGAAACTATTTATATACCATAACAAATATACCCTTTGTTCCAAATTCTAGGTCATTTTGGCTTTCTAGATACCTAGTTTTTTTTATGTACCTAGATATACGTTATGTCTATATACATAATACAAATTATATATCTAGAAAAGCCACAACGATCTATAAGAGCAACCATAATGTATCTGGATCAGCCAGTCCATACAGGTGAGTCCTACAGCAGAATTCTACAGTTAAGTTACATGTCACAGTGTATCTAGACTAGTTGCAGCTACCTGCACAAGCCAACAACTCCTTGTTTCTTTTATGTATATAGTGTAACTAGTATTTTTTATTGTCTTATGGGTTTGCCATAGTGCTATATATATCTTTTGTTATTTCTTTCCTGTTATGGACCACTGCCACAATGTTCCAGCTACCTGGTTTTGAATATTAAATTCTCTATGCACTACCTTCTGGCAACGGCTTTATTTAGTTCCCAATTCCTCATCCAAATTTCACTATAAAAAAGGAGATTACCCATCACATCAAAATGCCGGCAAATACATGGAGTACTAAATGTAGATGAAATCAAAAACTAATTGCACAGTTTTTGTTGTACTTTGCGAGACGAACATTTTGAGTCTAATTAATCAATATTTAGACAATTTTTTGCACTAAAAAACAAAACACGCTACAGTGGTTCGACTCGGGAACTAAACAAGGCCAACGTAAGAAAGAACGGACCTCAACTGCAAACTGAATACTAGCTTATATGATTCTTCAGTTCTTCTGCAGATCGGTGGATCCAGGGGAGGGGATCGGAGTCTCTACGACTTTGTCCTAGTGCTTACCACGTTGCCGAGGTGTAAATTACTCGGTCCCGGGCCCCCGGCTCGATTGGTGTCGAAGACTTGGGCGGCAGTCAGCAGTAGAAAACGGAGCAGGAGCTCGATGGCCGATACAATATCGTCATCTTGCTCTTGTTTACAGCGGCATGTCTCGAGATTCTTGGCTCCGCGCAAGTGGACGGACTGCTCTCACTCTCGGATGAAACAGAAAGCCGAAGGCCAAATAGGTGGTGAGTGGCACCCGCGCGCTTGCTTCCAACGCTGGCGCAACTAAATAACGTTATCGCGTCACATGCATTGGCGCGGCAAAGTCCGCCACGTTAGACGGCGTTTCCAACGTGGAAAACGCTGTCACGCCACTCCCGCTGGCGTAACAGTACTGTTCTGTCGCGCCACCGGGAATGGGGTGACAAGACAAAATGTTTGAAAATTCGTAACTCTTTCATACGATGTCGGATGAAGATGAATTTTATATGAAAATTGTAGTCCTCGATGATATCTACAACTTTGTAGTTTTAAGTTTTTTCATTTAAGGACGTTAAGATGCTCAAAAAATTAATAATAAATTTCAAGACCATAATAACTGCGTACAAGTGCTTGTTACATTAGAAAAATACTAGCGTTTTTGTATAGCGTCAAATAAAGATACTTTTTATATAAAAGTTGTAACCCTCAATGGAATCTACAACTTTGTAGTTTTAAGTTTTTGCATTTAAAATAGTTAAAATGCACCAAAAAATAATATAAAATTTCAGCAGCATAATAATTGTGTATTACTGTTTGTTGCATTAGAAAAATGATATTATTTTTATATGATGTCAAATGAAAATATATTTTATACCAAAGTTGTAGCCCTTAGAGAAACCTACAAATTTATAGTTTTGAGTTTTGATATTTGGAATGGTTAAGATGCGAAAAAAATAATCTAAAATTTCAGCAACATATTATGCTGCTAGAACTTTATATTACCTTTTGAGCATGTTAACGACCTCAAATATCAAAACTCAAAACTATAAATTTGTAGACCTCTCTAAGGCTATAATTTTGGTGTAAAATATATTTTCATTTGATATCATATAAAAACGATATCATTTTTCTAATGCGACAAAAGGTAATACACAATTATTATGCTACTGAAATTTTATATTATTTTTTGGTGCATTTTAACTATTTCAAATGCAAAGACTTAAAACTACAAAGTTGTAGATTCCATTGAGGGCTAAAACTTTCATATAGAAAGTATCTTTATTTGACGCCGTACAAAAACGCTAGTATTTTTCTAATGTGACAAGCACTTGTACGCAGTTATTATGGTCCTGAAATTTATTATTAATTTTTTGAGCATCTTAACGTCCTCAAATGAAAAAACTCAAAACTACAAAGTTATAGATCTCATCGAGGGCTATAATTTTCATATAAAGTTCATCTTCATCCGACATCGTATGAAGGAGTTATGAATTTTTGAACATTTTATCTTGTCACGTCATTGCCGATAGCGCGACAGAACAATACTGTCACGTCAGCGGGAGTGGCGTGACAACGTTTTCCACGTCGGAAACGCCGTCTAACGTGTCGGACTTTGCCGCGCCAATGCATGTGCCGCGACAACGTTATTTGGTCGCGTCAGCGTGCAAAAGGATTAGATCTGAAAATATTTTTTAGATGAGATTATTTTTGAAATATTGAATAAAAAAGGATTAAAATATAAAAATCGCTCGCGTCCCGCCCACCTGAACCAACCGATCCCGATCGGAAGGCCCAAAAACCGGTTGTTGACAGCTCCTAAAACAACCGGTTCTTAGGTAGCAAATCTGTTTCAGAGCGCCGGTGTGTGCACGAAAGACAACGTCACGTACACTGACCAATGTTTGTCAATTGCCATTGCGACGATGTTTTCAGATACCGTGGGCTCGCGTTTGACGCGAGCAGCACCAGATTCCATGAGACCATGCATGACCCGATCCCATGTATAGCCCTTTCTTTTTTTTTCCTCCCAAAAGAATACTGTAGAGTATATCCCAATCATGCTCCATAAGAACTACAGTAATATCGATAGCAGCCTAGCAATAGCAGTCACACAGCACGCTTGAGAACAAACGAGGACGGAGGAGCTACAATGCCACACGATTTGGCGGAAGAAAAGGTGACACTGAAACGCACGTACTTCCAAATTGGAAGCGAATGGCCAGGCCTTGTTGCGATCACGCTTCATCTTTTGCCTTTGTAAGTTTTTTTATACGTGAATTATTGGGGTGGGCGTTGCACAGTTGTGTCCATGGAGAAGGAGAGAAAAGGAGATTCGTTTGCACAGCACCTCCCATTTCAGGGCGCAGCAGCGCCATCGTGCTCGCTTTGCTCCAATCCGCATCACTCAGGGTGCTGCATATCAGAACAGCTTCTGAATTTGATACTAGCTACTCCTATCCTAGGCTGCAATAATGGTGTACAATAACCACACCCTTTCGATCTGATAGGGTTGTGGTTTGAGATCCCCTACTGTAGTATCTGATCGTCTGTTCTGTTGTCGTCGTTCTACTTTTTCTCTTCATAAAAGACTGGACTTTTGGTGGTACTACTGGTTTCTGGCTTTCTGATGTGCTTGCACTACGGTGAACAGAAGGAGTGTACTTACTGCAGACTACTCAAGGATGTGTACGGCCGTTTCCGTTTCCAGCTGCTGCTACTTAAGGTCTGTTTGGATCACTGAGGTCCCGTTCACTTCCCATGCAAACCCAAAATATTTCCTCTTCCACCTATCACATCGAATCTTTGGACGCATGTATGGAACATTAAATGTAGGTAAAAAATAACTAATTGTATAGTTTGTCTGTAAATGTCGAGATGAATCTTTTGAGCCTAATTAGTTCATGGAAATAACAACGAAAGTGCTACATGAATTTTTCCCCAAAAATTTTGGAATCTGAACACGCCCTGAATTAAACTTACTCACCTAGACCAGCTCAACTGGTTGTTTGTGCCTCTCAGTAGTCCATATGACTAAACTTTAGTTAGACTATCAACAAGTCCAAGTGATCCAAACAAACCCTTAGTCTTCATTAATACTCATTTCATTTAGCGATCCACTGAAAATAGTTCGCCGTTGATTAGCATCTAACTAATCCAGTAGTTCATCTTTTTTTTGGCACAAATACAGGCGCTTGTAATCATGTCATTGTTATGTTTGTGGAACTGTGGTCACAGAGATCCTGATTGGTTGGCTTCTAAAATTTGCCAAAAAAAAGGTTTAGCGTGTCATGGTTTTGGCTATTATTTGGTTGACGATAAAAACTTGCTAACCTCTCACATTTGGTTTGCCAAATTTTTGGCGTGGCAAATTTTGGTCGCAAACCAATCAGACCCAAATTCTCGTGTGGTTGCAAAGATGAGCTTTTAACCGCCTCTATTTTAAGATATCCTCGTGGAAGTGGTTTGTTACGTGTCGTGTTTTGCATTGTGCCCCATGGAACCTCTTGAGGCCAAGCGTGACCTTTGGTGATGATGAGCCAATCTGCCTCTTGGGAAGTCCAGTACGCAGCAGACTCATCACAGGTTCATCGTGCAGTGCAGAATCTTTTGGCTCCGCAACGAATTATCCTCGGTGTTGTAAAAAAAAAACGAATTATCCTCGGCTGCAAATTGCCTCGCTAGTAGTGGGCTAGTTCAGCCCATCGATCACCTTTTGTGAACTACTAGCAACTTTTTAATCTTTTATTAATATCGCAGCTAAAGAGCGATTAGACATTTCAAAGCACAAGCTACCGGTTCATATCGTTGCACCGCTGCGAAATGGCTGATCAGCCAGGACGCGGGCTGGGAAGCGCGAAATTGGGAATGCAGGATCGGGCCGATAAATGTGAAGCTGGTACGGTGCCTGGTTTCGCGGGCCTATGGCTTTCTCTAGTGGGCTGAAACCTTACTAGACTGCTGGAGAAGTTAGCCCACCACAAATATATCGCTTCGCAATTCTGATGCCTTACTCAACTTTTACGAAAGTTCGCTTTTCCTAACTTTAAAACCAGGCAAAACACTTCCCTCAACTTTTAAAACTATTTATCTTACCACCCTGGCCCTGTTATAAGTAGTTTTGAAGGCGGTTTTGTCTTTATCTTTTTTATTTATATCGGCTGAATTTTGAAAAATCATAGTAAATCACAGAAAATCATAAAATAGAAAATCTAATTTTGTTGGACTCCACGTGAGTAGATATACAAAGTGAACATGTAATATGGTATGCTTTTCTGTAATTAAATAGAATAATTCATAACTGCAGTTTCTATGGTCCTATTATGGTGAAATTTTTTATGGTGAGCTAATTATTATATGTTTACTGTGTAGATCTACTCATATGGAATCCAACAAAATTGGATTTTTCATTTTATGATTTTTCTGTAAATTACTATGATTTTTCAAAGATTCAGTCAAAATAAATAAAAAAGAAAAAGACAAAACCACCTTTAAAACCGCTTATAATCGGGCCAGGGAGGTAAGATGAATAATTTTAAAAGTTAAGGGAGGTGTTTTGCCCTATTTTGAAGTTCAGGGAGGAAAAATGAACTTTTGCGAAAGTTGAGGAAGGTAATGTAGACTTTTTCCTCACATAAATGATGGGATAGACTAAGTACGGGTTGATTCGGGTCATCCTTGTCGGTGGCCTTCCGGATTGCAGGGGTGCGCACAACCGGGATCTGAAGCAGTGAACCCTGGCTATCCTATACTTTTATAAAGCAAAACCCTACTACCAATTTTTCTCAATCTACAGTACTCCACGTCATCGTTCACTCCTGACCCACGTATTCCTTTGTTAGTTTCCAGACTTCTCGGTTCCTCCATCTAATAAACCAGTGTAAAGCGTTACATTCAATGCATGGCCTGAGCATATAGGGGTATTCTTCACAGGTACCTTTGTTGGATCTTTATCACCAGTAATGAAGTGAGCAGACGCGTCATGCATTCGTCTCCGCCTCCCCGTCCTTCCACTTTCCTTTCACCAATAATTTTGCCCCTTCAACTACTCAGCTTCTCGCCTTCTCCCCAGTTTGCCTACTGTACATATATTGTGGCAGCCTCTCACAATCCAAACCAGCATAGCCACCAGTCGGAGACTCCAGGAAATGCCAATGGTTGAAATTATGTGCGATGTCCAAGACGACCGCATCAGCAAAAAATCATCTATAGAAATCCCTGCACCACATCACTGTGGAACCCAATTCATAAGTAAGAAACTGGAGAAGGAGAAGTGAACCACTGAATCTGATAGGTCTTTCAGCTTAACTATATCCAGGCCCAAAATGGATTTTCCTACTTTTTTAGGGTGATAATCCAGTAGGATGGACAAGACAGTGTGAGAAATACTTTGATCTTTCTTGAGTTCCTCAGGAGATGTGGGTATCAATGGCCCCTCTGAAAGCCCAAGTTTGGTTTTGGTAATTAATGACACCAAGTTGCTAATGTCATTGTGTCAAGTGAATTGAGTTAGGCATAGCAACACATGTGATGAAGGAGCAAGAAGCATGATGGTGCATGGACATGAAATAATGATCATGGTGGAGATGCACATGAAATAATGATCATGGTGATCAAGCATGAGGAGATGGACATGGAATAAAGTGATCAAGGCAAATGTATAATCATAGGGTTTGTTTTTGTCGGTCTAAGATGAGTAGAGAAGTGATTGACCGGGTTTAGGATTGATAGCCAACTATCAAGAGGGGAAATCACAGTTAGCTCGTGAATCAAGTGCTACTAGGTCATTATCTTGAGCATATGCATTAGAATCTAGCAGAGGGCTAACATAATGCCTTGAAAAATAATTATAAAAATGCTAACACACTTGCACATGATGGTGAACACTTGGTGGTGTTAGCACATTTACGAAGGAGGTGGAGTTTGAAGGGTAGAGAGGGGTTTGGGTGGAAGTGAAACCGTCTATTTTCCACTGCGCCGGAGGCGGAGTCATCGGACGCGTCCGGTGGCTAACCTTAGGTGCTGCGCAATTAGATGGCTACACCGGCGCGTCCGACGGTCTTGCATCGGACGCTGGCTGAACACTGTTCAGTGTCTGGTGCCTGCTGACATGGTGCGTGGCAGAAGAGCTGGAGAGCACAGGACACGATGGCGCGTCCGATGGTGCTGCGTCTGACGCGTTCGATGCGCGTTTTCGAGCTCGGGGAGCTTACTGGACCGCATCGGACACCGTGTGTGGTGCGCCCGATGAAAAGCACTGGAGCGTCCGGTGTTCGGTGAAATGACCGTTGAACTTTGAATGCGCAAGACACGTGGCGAGATCTGGTGCACCGGACGCTGCTGAGTGCGTCCGATGCCTGTGCGTCGGAGTGTCTGGTGCCCCTGATTTCTGCCCAACGACTCTATTTGAAAGGGTATCTCTATATATACTTGTTCGGTCGGTTTTGAGTTCTCTCTCTTGACTCTTTGAACACTTGAGACATACTTTGAGCTAGAGAACTTTCCTTCCACTCATCTCCTTACTTGGTTGCATACTCTAGTGAGATTGAGTGAGATTCAAGTGCATTGCTTAGTGATTTACATCTAGTGGCACTTGTTCCTTGAGTTGGATGCGGATTTCTTGTTACTCTTGGATGTTTCCTGACATTCTAGACGGCTTGGAACAGCGGTGGTGTTGAGCTCATGATTGGAGATTGTTTCGAGCCTCACCAAGTGTTTGTGAGGGGTTCTTGAGCCTTCCCTGCGGGAGTTCGCGAATTGGCTACTCTAGTGGAGCTTGTGACTTGGAGGATCCTCATCTTGTGAGTAGATGTGCGGCACCCGCTGAGGGTTTGACTCTTGATAATCAATTAGCTCGTGATCCATCAAGTGGGTGCATCGCCACAACGAGGAGTAGCTTGCCAGGAAGCAAGTGAACCTCGGTAAAAAATCTTATGTCATCTCTTGCCGAGGATTCTCTTTATGATTGTGTGTGATTGATTCTTTGGATACATCTCTTCTCTACACCGTTGGTATAAGAATCAATTCACTTCTCTTTTTCATTCTTGCACTTTATCTTGTCTAGTGTGCTTAGCGTAGTTTATATCATATAGGAGTAAGTAGCTTAGTGACTTAGCTTTGTTGGTGTGAATTAGAGATCATAGTCTTGTTCACTAGAATTGTATAGGTGGCTTGCTTAGTATAGTTGAGCTAGTGCTAGAATTAGCATCGCCATCTTTTATACTAACCATTGTTGTTTAGTGAAGCTTGTAGATTTTTAAATAGGCTATTCACCCCCCTCTAGCCATTTGGACCTTACAACCTCTTCATTGTTGTGGTAGAGCTTTTAGCTCGAAACATGCCATAGTTCCTCGCTGGGACAGGAATAAGTCATCAGGGGAAGGGGAAGGCAGCAACAACCCCCGGATACCTCAGAATCAAGCTCAGCATCAAGCTCAAGTGAATAGAGAACCTGCTCGCAATGTTGCTCCTATGGCTGATGAAGATATTCACGTTGCAAATGCTAAAGGTGCTGCTGATTCCACTAAGGAAAGTAATTTGCAGGTCGTCTGCTTCAATTGTACTCAGATTGGACATTTTAGCTCTGTTTGTACTAGACCTAGGGTCTGTTTTATCTTTCATAGCACTGAACATATGGTTGATGTGTGTCCGGAATGGAAGAAACCTGCTCAAACAGCACAGTACTCTGGTAGTGCAAGCAAGGGATTGGGATTCTGCTACATTGATGTGGAAGATAGATTTGATAGGTTCCGTCACTGGGTTGGGATGGACAATTTTGGAGTCATTACTATTGAGGAGGGTGACATTGATGAGGAAGGTATTCTAGAAAATCTGAGGGAATTATTTGATAAGAACTCAGCTGAAGAAATCAGATGAATACAAATATATAGTGAGGTTCCCACCTGATAGAAAAGTAGAGAATCTGGTGATTGGGAAAGCCTCTGTATTTGATCTCAACAGGGCGGGTGTTGTTGGGTCTCTCAGTGTGTGGAATGGTGAAGTGGAGCCCATTGAGAGCTTAATTGATGTCTGGGTACAGATCCAAGGTATCCCACCTAAATGGGTTGATTGGAAAACTCTGTGGGAAGTCTCTTCAAGTCTGGGTAGAATGATAGAAGTGGATTGGCAAGAATTATTCAATAGCTTTTTCAGCACAGTGATAGTAAAGATTTAGTGCAAAGATCCTACCAAAATTCCAAGAGAAAGGATTTTTGTGTTCAAGAGCAATGTTCATCTGATAGTATTTACACCTGAAGGTTATGAACAAGCTAAGGTCTCTGATGGGGGCTCTGATAAAGGTGGTGGTGAAGAGAATAAAGGGGAAGATCCACTGGAAGATGATCTATCTGCCTCAGGAAAAGGAGGAAGTAACAGCCCTAAGGAGAAAAGTAAGGAAAAGGAGAAGGATCAATCTTCAACTCTGCCTCAGGGGAACAAAAGTGCTCCTACTGGTAATAAATGTGTTAGAAGACTGTTGCAGTTTGATGATGCTGAATTTGATAACCAAGCTCAAACTTTAGAGTGTGCCAATCTCCTAAAAGCCATGGAGCTTGATGAGGAAGAAGGGTTAGTGGAGGAGCTAGAAGACAATTTTGATACCCTAATACAAGAGGATGATGAAACATGTCAACTACCAGAGGAGTGGGTTTTTAATATCACTGAGGATAGAGTGGGTTCTCAATCTAGCAGCCAGATCGATTTCACTATGGGGATTGTTTCTGATCTGACTAAGGGGAGAGAGACTGACAAGAGTGAGGAAGAGATCCAAGCTTTGGAAGAGAAGGTGCAGCAAAGAAGGAGAGGCTCCAAGAAACAGCAGTGGGGCCCTATTGTTCAAACAAGGAGTACCAGAAATATTGACAACGGTAAGACTATGATGGAGAAAGCGTAGGAAGCTAAAAGGAAATGGACTTTGGAGGATAAAACAGGTAATTTGCCGAGATCCTCAACTCTTTCTAAACCAATCTTACTTTCCATTGCCAAGGACACTGGCTTAGAAGTAGAGGATGGAAATCCTGACATTGTAGATAAAATGTTAGAGCTTGACTGTAGTAGGACTGCTGCTAGTGAGCTAAATTGTAAATTTCCTAGTTGTAGTAAGGATACATCTCCTAGAAAGGAGACGTGCTCTGAAATTGCATCTAGCAGTAATGTTATTATAATTTCTCCAAATAATTGTCAGGATGGAAATCCTGACATTCACGGATCTGACCAGGAACAGGTTCGTCCAAGGTAGGTCCTAGGAAAAAAAGAAAAATAAGAAATGATAGGATTACTTTGGAATATTAAAGGTCTGGGAAAAATTGATACAATACCTGCCCTTAGAAGTAGGATAAGGGATCATCATGTTGATTTTGTTGGAATTATGGAAACTAAGAAAAACAAGCTTTCTAGTGGCCTTCTAAATTCCTTATCTTGGAACACACCTTTTTATTGGTATCATTTAGAAGCTAAAGGCTCAGCAGGAGGAATCTTGGTTGGAGCTAATTCTGATATGTTCACTATGTCAGTAGGGGATGTTCTATCTTACTCGGTTAGTGTCATGATGTCTTGTAAGAGAACTGGTTTCTCGTAGAAACTAGTTGTTGTTTACGGTCCTGCTTATGATGAGTAGAAACAGGAGTTTCTAGATGAGTTGGAGGCTATTATAAATAGTTGGCAGGGACCTCTTTTAATTGGAGGAGACTTTAATCTTGTTAGATTTATTAGTGACAAAAGTAATGGTCTGATTAATCATAGATGGGCTGATTGCTTCAATAGCTGGGTAGATAAATGGGGTCTCATTGAGTTAAGTGCTAGTAATAAGAAGTTCACTTGGACTAATAATCAAGAGATTCCTATTTTAGCTAAGATTGATAGAATCTTTGTATCAACCGAGTGGAAGGCGGCTTTTCCTTTGGCTAGTGTTAAGGCTTTAGATAGACTACCCAGTGACCATAATCCCCTTC
This sequence comes from Saccharum hybrid cultivar R570, assembly GCA_038087645.1. Taxonomy (NCBI): domain Eukaryota; kingdom Viridiplantae; phylum Streptophyta; class Magnoliopsida; order Poales; family Poaceae; genus Saccharum; species Saccharum hybrid cultivar. Next base: position 16,595,958 of record JAQSUU010000139.1, read on the forward strand.
TTCTCACTTCTGGAGATAATGTTAGTTTTGGAAAGAAGAGATTTAGGTTCGAAAAATGGCGGTTAGAGAAGGATACATTTAGAGGGATGGTTGAAAAAGCTTGGAACACCCCAACTGGCTGTAATAAAAGCATTGACAGATGGCAGTTCAAGATTTGAACTCTTAGAAGGATGGTTAGGGGTTGGGCAGCTAATGAGGTAGCTGCCCTTAACAAAAACAAAGTTGTTCTTGTGGATAAATTTAGTAAACTAGAGAATATGGCTGAATTTAGAGAGCTCACAAATGAAGAAGCTAGAGAAATGAGGGATGTAGAAAAGGAGTTAGAGCATATTTGGGCTTTAGAAGAGATAAAGGCTAGACAGAGGTCTAGGGAGAGGAATCTGTTAGAGGGAGATAGGAATATTGTCTACTTCCAGGCTATTGCTAACCAAAGTAGGAAAAAAGAGGGTTGATTGTCTTCAGGGTCCCACAGGGTTAGTTTACGACCAAAAGGGTATGATGAAAATAGCAGTAGATTTTTACAAAAATTTGTTTGCCAAGGAACCTGATGTTGGGGTTAAGTTAGGGTCCAACTTTTGGGAAGACAAAGACAAAGTCTCGGAGGAAGAAAATAGTCTGTTATTAGCCCTGTTTTCTGAATCTGAAATTAAGGAGGCCATTTTTAGTTGCTACTCTGAGGGAGCTCCTGGACCAGATGGTCTCCCTTTCCTGTTCTACCAAAAGTTCTGGGATCTTATAAAAAAGGATTTAGTGGAGATGTTTGAAGATTTTTATAATGGTAAACTAGATCTTTATAGACTTAAATGTGCTTTAGTCACTCTGATCCCTAACGTAGATGATGCCTCTAACATGAAACAATTCAGGCCAATTAGTCTTCTAAATTGTAGTTTTAAGATTTGTTTTCCAAAAATCCTCACTCTTAGGCTTAGCTCTATGATGCAAAGGATTGTTGCTCCTACCCAATCTGCCTTCATTAAGGGTAGGTATATCCTTGAAAGTGTAGTTGTAGCTCATGAAATTGTACACAGTATTAATAAATTAGGTGAACAAGGAGTTGTTCTAAAATTGGACTATGAAAAAGCCTATGACAGAGTCAGTTGGACTTTCCTTTTTGAAATGTTAGAATCTAGTAATTTTGCTCTAGGTTTGGTTAAATGGATAAAACAAATAGTAGTTGGTGGATATGTGGGCATTCTTCTTAATGGGGAAGATAGTTCTTATTTCAAGACCGAGAAGGGCCTCAGACAGGGTGACCCCCTATCGCCCTTTTTGTTTAATCTTGTTGGTGATGGCCTCTCTAGAATGTTAGATAAAGCTATCAACCAAGGGCTGGTGAAAGGGCTCCTACAAGACTTCAGACCTGGTGGCATAGTATCTCTGCAATATGCAGATGACACTATTCTTTTCTCTAACGTAGATGATTTGACCTTAAGAAATCTCAAAGGTTTTCTAATATGGTATGAGCAGATCTCTGGTATGCGGATTAACTTCTATAAGAGTGAATTGGTTCCACTGAATTTAGAGCCATCTGAAGCACATAGGCTAGCACACCTGTTTTCCTGTCCTTTGGGTTCTTTTCCTATTAAATACTTAGAAGTACCCCTTCACTATGATAATTTATCTAGAGATGATATTCAGCCCTTGGTGGATAATATTTTAAAAAAGGTATCAGGTTGGAGGGGGAAACTCCTTTCTTTAGCTGCCAGAGCCATGTTACTGAAAACTTGCCTAGCAAGTATTCCAGTGTATCTTTTGTCTTTCATTAAGTTTCCAAAGTGGGCTATAAAGATTCTCAATACTCATATGGGTAATTATCTGTGGAATGATTCGGTAGAAAATCACAAGTATCATTTAGCTAATTGGGAACCAGTGTCCATGTGTAAGGAACATGATGGGCTAGTCTTGCCAAATCTTAGGGATCTCAATATCAGTTTGTTGGCCTCTTGGATTAGGAGGTACAATTTAGACAAGGAAAAGCTCTGGAAAGAGCTCCTTGATTTTAAGTATGATACTGCCAACCCAAACATTTTTCTTTCTAGCACAGTAGGGGCTTCTAGTTTTTTTAAGGGTTTCATGTGGGCTGCTCAGGTTGCTAGAATGTGTTATAGATGGAAAATAGGTAATGGTAGGAAAATTAGATTTTAGGAGGATAATTGGTTAGGCTCATCTAGCCTGACCATTCAATTTTGGCCCATTTACAGAATTGTCAATGAAAAGGGTAAAACTCTAGCTGATCTCTGGGATGGAGTTGATTTGAAATGCACTTTTAGAAGGACTATGTCTGAAGAGATGTATCGATCTTGGTCAGATATTGTAGAACTTGTTTCCACTGTGCAGTTTTCAGAAGAGGAGGACGAGATGGTCTGGAATTTTAACACTTCTGGTGTTTATTCTTCCCAATCTCTCTATAGAGTTATTAACTTTAGAGGGATTACAAGTGTTCATGTTTCAACTGTTTGGAGTTTAAAAATCCCACCCAGAGTTCATTTCTTTTTGTGGTTAGTCATTAATAATAGGGTTTTAACTAGAGATAATTTGGCAAAGAGAAGGAAAGTAGAAGATGAAAATTGTCTGTTCTGCTTAGAGAGGGAGTCTATTCATCATCTTTTCTTTGATTGTGTGGTAGCTAAGCAGTGCTGGACAATTATTTCTGAGATAGTAGGCTGCCAGGTTGGGGGAGATATGGTAGAAGTAGGGAATTTTTGGTTAAGCAATAAAAAATTGTATCTTGAATATGATCACTTCTGCTGTCATTTGGTCTATTTGGAAGCTTAGAAATGATTTGTGTTTTCAGAAGATTGGCTAGAGAAGCATGGATATGCTCCTCTACAGGATTTCTGGTCTTTTACAGAACTGGGTGATTCTCTGCCCAGCCGACAAGAGGGAGTTGCTGGTGGATTACATCAACCAGATCAAATGTGCTGCTGGCCAGATCCTTTGGCTACCATTTGTGCATCAAGGCATCACTTGAAGTTCCACAGGAGTGCTGATGAGGAGGAGATCTGGAAGTACACATCACGTGGAGACTTTGTCGCTGATCAAGAGTCGCCAGAGCTGCCCTGGTGGAACGCACTGAATGTCTCGATGATCTAGGTTTATGGTGGTCTGAAATCTGGTTCCTTGTCGCTGCGTAGGTCCGGTTGTCTTGTTGTTGGTTTAGTCTATTGATGTTCGGAGGCTTCTTTCAGTCCGGGTGGACGTTTATTTCTGGTTTTTTAAAATCTGGTGCTGTATTGACTCGTGGTCTTTTCATGTTAATGAAAAGGCCGGGGCTAATGCCCTTGAACTCAAAAAAAAAAGAACGGGAAAGGCTTTTTGCACGGTATACGTCACTAATATATCTCCCCCAATGCAGTAAATATTAGACTTTTTTTTTCTCTCCCTTATCCGTTCTCCCGTTACTCTCTCTCCTCTACATCGTCCTCCCCGTTGCCACAGGTCAGTTCTTTCCAAAGTTCAGTCACTAGCTCTGTTTGTCCTCTGTCAGTTCAGCTTGCAATCGATGATAAGCAACCATGGATGTAACAACGCAATAGATCAAACAAGCCACGGCCAAACAAGCAGCTCTGTTTGTCCTCTGTCAGTTTCAGGCACGCATGCTCGGCTGGAGAAGAAGGCCGGGAGCCTGCTGGTGACGGACCTGGACAGCACCAACGGCACCTACATCAACGAGCGCCGGCTCAACCCTGGCTTCCCCGTGCCCATCGACCCCGGCAGCTTTCTCATCTTCGGTTTGGATCCAACGATTCCGTCACGACGCAGACGCAGCGAGTGAGCACTCAAGGCGGCCGGCGAGCACAGCAACGCGCTGCGGAAGCGCGGGCGAGCTTTCGCGGCAGCCGGCGAGCTTTCGCGGCGGCGCGGACGAGCGCTGTGGCGGCCGGCGAGCGTGCGTAGCGGCAGCGGACGAACGCGGTGGTGGCGCGGGCGAGCGCGCGGCCAGTGCAGCGGCGACGCGGGCAAGCACACGCCGTTGCCCGCTAGGCAGCACGGCCCCACCTCGATGAAATGACTGGTTTCTTCCCACGCTAAAATCCCCGTTTCTTCATGCATCGGTTCAAGAGCCGACGCCGTTTCCTCTGAAAGAAAGGGTTTCATCCGTTTTTCATCTCTTTTCTCGTTAATTAGACTGTCATGTCAGCGTTTTGCTTAGCTGGTAAGTCATTTAATAGAGATAGAAATCATCATTAATTCTTCATTGGGAGTGCCCTAAGGCCAGTCTCAATGAGGATTTCATAGAGTTTCATGGGCATTAAATATGCTGACATGTCACCGCGTTAATGAGGAGAGAGATGATAAGAGTTTCATGGGAGTAAAGAGAGTTTCATGGGGATAAAACTCTTATACATTGTTTCCAAAATATAAGTGTGTTGAAAACTGAGATATGAAATTGGCATTGAGACTGGCCTAAGGCACCACAGTCCTTGGTGATTCAAGCGCCAGCCAACGTCAAGAACAGTCCACTAATGGACTAAGGTCGATTTATCCATTATCAAGACCTGTTGTATAATTATATATCATCCATTGGAGCATCCTTCTGCCCTGTATTAGATTTGCATGTGCGGTAGTGATTAATTTTGTTGGTAAGGAATCAAAGTTGCTATGATAGAGTTTTCTTCACATTGTATTTTTAATGGGAATTGCAATTGCTATTACTGGCAGATCTCTGAATTGCGAGCAATCATATCCAAATAATTCTTATATCTCTGTTTCTCTTGGCACGTTTTTAGTTTAATTTCTCTCTTCCTCTTCACAGTTAGTCTGTATCGATGCAACGCGACGTGCAGCAATACGGAATGGCAACCAGTATCAGAGCCGGTAAACAACTATATATACCTCTGCGTAGTTGTTGCTTTTTTAATCTATTGCTTACTATTTTTTTTCAGTTTTAACTTCCATTTCATCTTTTAATGAAACTATTAGGGCATGCTTATCAGTTATCACTCTTCCATCACCTCTCCCAGGGATCAGAGTTATGCAATAGATACATGATGAATGATGTCAATAAACCACAAGATTTCTAAAAAGCGTAGTATGTTTAACCCTGGAAAATAAATCTCCCTGTCAATAGATCACCAATTGACTATCACTTAAGTATCTTAACATGATATATTTCACAGTTGCTTAAATAGAAAACGGAGAACCATGTATATATCTCAGTGTTTTTTTTACCAAAGCGCGCAGACACATGATGACATGAACTAAGAATCAAAGTGTTATGGTATACTATTCCTACTACTCTCCAAGCTATTGCTTTTATTTTAACATTTGGCCATATCATACTCCATCGCCATTCTCAATTTCATGGTACTTTACTCTTTGTTTCACCCATCCAATATCCACTTGCTATTATTCTCAAGTTTTCCACAGCAACGTGCGAGGAATTCACCTAGTTATATATACTTCTCACTCCAATCCACATCCACCTCAACATAAGTGGATTAGGGTGAATCCGACACCATCTAAATAAGACCTAATAAGTATTTTTAAGTAGTTTTATGTCAGTTTGGGTTAGCTTTGCCCATGACAATGCAGGTGTTGCATTCTCATGGGATTTTTCTGGTTCCTCTACTTCTACGGTGAGGATGCAGCATCTAGGGTATCTTCAATGAAACAGCAGTGAGGTATGATTTGCTTCTTCGAATAATGGAGGGAGTGGTGTTCGATCTACTCCCTTGGTTGAGGTTCTTCTTCGGCCTACCGGTTCTGTCTAGTTGATGCCCGGCAGTGCCGTCGCTCATACTTTCTTAGAAGGAAGGTTTCTTTTATTCATCTGGCGATATTGTCTTGTTCGTTCAATGGTCTCAATGTGTCTCGCTGGCACTACTCTTGTGTCTTCAAAAACTATAATGGTCTTTAGTGGCCATACCTTGTCAACTGAGGATATGTCAACTCCGATTCCTTAGACCTAGCATGGCATTGACGATCAGAGAGGAAGAAGAAGGGATGTTGATGGATAGGACCTATGGTAGCACCAATATAATTTCTTTTTATCAGGCTCTTTTATGTAACTTGTACTCATTATAGGTATGAATGAATGAAATCATCCCTACTCAAAAAAACAGAAAAAAGTACGGGTCGATCCGAGCAGTGCATAGTTACGTTTTCTGAAGAAGCAAATAGATATAACTATGGGTGTGTTTAGATGAAAAAGTTGGGGTGAAAAGTTACTGTAGCACTTTTCGTTGTTATTTGGTAAAATTTGTCCAACCATGGATTAATTAGACTCAAAAGATTCGTCTCGAACTTTACAGACAAACTATGCAATTAGTTTTTTTTTACCTACATTTAATGTTTCATGCATGCGTTTAAAGATTTGATGTGATGGGTGGAAGAGGAAATATTTTGGGTTCCTGTAGGAAGTGAACGCGGCCTATATAGAAGGAATGTCAACTTACTAGCAAACATGCATGAGTAGAACTGAACATGCGAAGAAATGATCAACAAGAGGGGGGAATGAAAAGGCACCTACTAGTAGCATTTTAAAGAAGCCAACTACATTGTTGCTACAGACCGGTACGAAACTTAACAATGTAAACAGTTTTGGTTCGGCACATGTGGCTTCGAGTTGATGAAGCACACCAATGAATCAACAAAAGGCAACGGCCAACGGGTCCATCGGCTCAGAGTCAGATCGCACGAACATCTGGCTCAGCTTCCATTCATCAGTCATCACTCGAGCCCCACACCACCTGATCTCATCAGCGGCCTCCGGACTGGAGACCGAAGAAGTCATAGAACGGCAGCGCGGGCGCCTCCTCGCCGTTGCAGTTGCCGCTCTCCAGGCCCTCGGACTCCTCGGAGACGGAAGCGGACGCCGTCGCTGTCGACGCCGACGTCAGGGCGGAGGCGCTGCTGCCGCCAGCGGCGGCGCGTCCCTTGTCGCGAAGCAGCACGAAGGTGGGCTGGAGCGGGAACAGCTCGAGCGTCTCGCGGCGGGGGCCGACGCGTTCAGCTGGCCCGGCGCCGCCGCCGTTGGCAGACGGGAAGTGCGGTTCTGCGGCGGCCTGCTGGAACATGGCGGCCGGGTGCTGCTGCGACGCGGCCGTGGCCATCATCTTGTCCTGGCCGACCTCCATTCTCGGGTACTGGTACATGACTGTCACTTGCTGCTGCGGTGGCGGGTAGTAGTAGGCAGCATTTGCAGGGGGCGCCTGCGGCGCAGGCATGTAGAATGCATTCCTGTACATCACTGCAGGAAACGTGTGACGATCCATTTGACAGCAAGTTAGCGAACAGATTAATCGATGCCATTTTCAAGCATAACGTAGCGAGACTAGAGTGGGTTTAGTTGGTGAAAAGTTTTTTTTAATTATCACATCGGATGTTTCGTGCGATGTTGGAAGGGGTTTTCGGATACTAATAAAAAAAACTAATTACATAGCTTGTCTGCAAACCGCGAGACAAATTTATTAAGCCTAATTAATCCGTTATTAGCACATTTGTTACTGTAGCAATTTACTGTTAAATCACGGACTAATTAGGTTCAAAACGTTCATCTCACAATTTCCAACCAAACTGTGTAATTGATTTTTTTTCGTCTACATTTAATACTTCATACATATGTCGTAAGATTCGTTTGTATAGTTTTTCGTGAAAAGTTTTCGATCTCAACACCACCTAAACGAAACCAAGCATGCATCTGATGATGGTTGAGCGAACCGACGAGACGAACACTTTCAATGGAAGCCAGATTTACCAGCCTGCGTATCTGCAAAGAATTCAATGCTACTCATACTATGAGCAGACTAGACGCAACCAAACGTACAGATACCCGATCATTTTTTTACGGGGAAATGTTTGCTCGTCATTACGGGTCGGCTGACAAGCATTGAATGGACGATGGAAAAAAGAAGCAGGCTGAGGAATGATGTGGAAGGCTGTGTCTGGCCGTTTCGGTGGCAGCTGAGCTCCGCAGGCTGCAGGCATGGCTTTGAATTCCTTCAAACCTGGGGCAAAGCAAGGCATGCACGGGGGACAGGAGCTACAAAAGGGTAGCAGCAGCTACCATAGGCAGGCCGGCAGCGTTAAATCGTGTGACCATGACTGACTACGAGGGCTCGCTTCGCTAGCACAGTGCTCAGAGCGTGAAGATGGAGAAACAAGGGACAGGCCCTAGCTACTACGGAGCCACACCAGGGGTGTGTTCACTTCGCGAAAAGTAGCTGAAAAGTTACTGTAGCACTTTTCGTTGTTATTTGGTAAAATTTGTCCAACTATGGATTAATTAGACTCAAAAGATTCGTTTCGAACTTTACAGACAAACTATGCAATTAGTTATCTTTTTTACCTACGTTTAATGCTCCATGCATGCGTCGAAAGATTTGATGTGACGTGTGTAAGAGAAAATATTTTGGGTTGGGAGGGGGAAGTGAACGCGGCCCAGGTGAAAGAGAAACAGGAAGCTGTAACACTTTGAGCAGCTACTAGGAAGCTGTAACACTTTGAGCAGCTACTAAAAAAGCATACTACAGTACAGTACAGGCAAGTCATGCACACGCACATATTATTGTGAGCACAAGAAGCAGGCGTGTGCATGCAACGCACGCATGCGCCGTGGATGAGCACAAAATAGAGTGGACTGCTTAGTGTGGCTAGTGCTGCCACGACCATGTTCGCCTCGTGTCCCTGCACCAGTGGGCCCGCAGATGACCATGCACGTCAATTGCCCGGTTGTCATGCAACCCACACGCACGCTCGCTCACAAAAGAAAACCTTTGACAAGGAAACAGCCAAGAAAAAGACGTCTATTGGCATGCAACAGTGAGAACTGCAAACGCCACCACGTCAGCGTTGACTATCGCACGCGTGCGTGAAAGCCATGAGTCGGCCGGAATGGAATGGCAAGCCTTCAATCCTGTCCTTCCATTCTAAACTCTACGCGCAAAAGCTACGACAACTCACGAGCAACACCTTGAGGCAACAATCGATATGGATGGAAGACGATCGACGGGAAAGTTAAATCTGCGACGCCAGCTGTGCTAATAGTAAAAGAAAGTACAGAGACCAAGCAATCATGAGGTGATGATAGTATACGTACCACGCGCGCCGCCGTTGTTGTTGTTGCATGCAGCGGGCGACGGAGGAGGCGGCGGCGGCGGCGGCATCGCGATCGCGGGCGGCGCCGGCGCCGGTGACGGGACGCGGCCGTGATGGTACGGCGGCGCGGGCGGCATGGAGAGCACGGGCAGCGGCGGGGGCCGGCGGAGGAGCCTGGTGAAGTAGGCGAAGCTGTCCTGCTTCTGGCGCTGGCGCTGGCGCTGGCGGGCCTTGTGGTTCTGGAACCAGTAGAAGACGTTCTTGCCCTCGATGGCGCCGTGCTCCCGCAGCCGGCCCGTGATCTGCTGTATCTGCTCCGCACTGGGAGTGCGCAGGCCGTGCTCGTACAGCCCCTCCAGCACCGCCACCTGCTCCTTGGTCGGGTTCCACCGCGCGTTCGCCAGCGCGGCCGCCGCGGCGGAGGCCGGGGACAGCGGCGGCGGCGACCCGCCCTCGTCCTGATGGGCGGCGGCGGCTTGCTGCTGCGGCATCTCCATGGCTCGACCTGTCTCTGTGCCTGCGGCCTGCCTGCCGGCTCTTGGGGAGGAAGGAGGGGGAGGAGGAGGCGATGTGTGCGCGGCCGGCGTGGGGGCGTGCGGGGTTTTAAAGAGTGCATGAGAGTGTGAGGGCCTGAGGGGGTTGTGGCGGGGCGCGTGCTCGTGCGCTGTAACGGCAGCCGCGTTTCGGTGTGGGCTGTCGCCTTGTAGTCAAAGGCCTGGGATCGGCCTGGAGGCTGCAGCCCTCTCGTGTTCCCGCACGCGCGCCGTGCAGGTGCAACCATGACTTCGCGATAAGCACCGGGACGTCCGACTACTCGGCCGGCGCGTGGGTGCTGATGCACGGTGCATTGATCGCGAGCGTGCACGGCGCCGCGGCCAGCCAGGCGAGCGTGTACGTTTCCTGGCTTTTGACTGATAACAACCCTCTGCCAGGCGTAGAGGATGTGTAACGGTCACGAAGCAAGCGTGGCCCGTCCCGTGCCAGCACCGGGCTCCGAATTCCGATCGGTGCTCGTAACCACCGGTGTGAAGACTGCGCAACGCGGGCTGGCCGGTGGCCGGGGCCAGGAAGGCTGCGCAACGCAGGCGATCGAGCGCGCCGGAGATGGCAAGTGCGTGACTGCGTGCTCGACGGCACGAAGCTCCATCGGCGCCTCGGGAATGAAAGGAAATTCTTTGCTTGTGCCAGCACCGGGCTTTTCGTTTTACGGGTATTTCGGCAGTGTTAAAAGTAATTGCGCCAGTCGAACGCAAGCACCTGCTCGCCTAGCTAGGCCCTTGTTTAGATTGAAGAAAATTTCAACCCGATGAATAGTACCACTTTCGTCTTATTTGGTAAATATTGTCCAATCATGGACCAACTAGGCTCAAAAGATTCATCTCGTGATTTCCAACTAAACTGTGTAATTAGTTATTTTTTTTACCTACATTTAATACTCCATGCAAGCGGTTAAAAATTGATGTGATAGAGAGAGAGTGAAAAAACTTGGAACTTTGAGGCAAACTAAACAAGGCGTAGGCTGCTGTTGGCGCTGTACAGTTTTTGCGATCCTTGTGAAAGTCTTTTCTTTATGGAATGGAAAAGAGTGTCTAGGAGCAGACTGGAGTGAGTTGTTCCGTCGCATTTCTTTTTTTTACTTTTGTTATTATATTACTTTAAGGAACTGAATATTACTAATATGGAGAGCTTCAAAGAAAGAAAGAAACGGGCTTTTGCGTTTGATTTCACGGATAGGTTGTTGCTCGTCCAATGGAACCTACGATTTCATACAATTGTGAGGCTTGATTGAGATACCTTTTCTCTGCGTTGCGTGTCTATTGGTAACATTCGATAATCTTCTGTTCTTTGTATTGGTCTATTATTTGCCTTTGTTTGGATCCTCTAGTTTAGTATACTAATTTTTAGCATTGGTTAGCGAGTATACTTGCTACTCTCTCCATTTCAAATTATAAGATACTTTGAAATTTCTAGATATATACAACTTTTGCCATATACTGTATTTATTATGTATCTAAACATAGTACATATCTAAGTACGTACATAACAAAAACTACTCACTCGGCCCCAAAATAAGTGACGTTTTTTATTTCTGGACTTCTTGTTTGACCGTTCGTCTTATTTAAATTTTTTGTATAAATATTATTTATTTTATTATGACTTATTTTATCATTAGAGATACTTTAATAATAACTTTTTTTATTATTTATATAAAATTGAATAAGACGAACGGTCAAACAAGAAGTTTAAAAGTAAAAAACGTCACTTATTTTGAAACAGATGGAGTATGTGTCTAGAAAATCTAAAATATCTTATGACATGAAATGGAGAGAGTAGTAGTTAACTCTTTTTAGTATAGAATAATTATTTGGATCCAACTCTCAAGCATACTAAAGTTTATTACTCCTTTCATTTCAAACTCTAAGGCCCTCTTTGAAACACAGGAATAAAAAACATAGGAATAGAAAAAGAACACATGAATACAAAGTGAGTAGAGGTTCAGAGCAGAGGATTGAAAAGTAGGAATTTTGTGGGAAAGAGTGTTTGGAATGGAGGCACCGAAAATTTCAGTCAGAACATTTTTTGCGGGACCCAATTACAGAGGCAGACGCTCATGTACACGAACGCACACTCAACCCCTATGAACGCATGCACGCACATCCTGTCCCTATGAGCACACTTGAACGTGAAAAATGGGGTAAGGTGATGATTTTTTTCTATTATAATAATCAGCAAAATAGGGCTTACACCAATGATCCCATGCATCTGGACAACAACAATACTAAGGAATGAGCTAGAGCTCTTTTGTTTAGAGCAAGGCTAGCCAGCTGCTTGAAGCCAACTCATGTTATGTCTTAGCTATTTGACTGGCTGCAGTAGAGATTGTAAGCATTTAATGAGCATATGTGCATACAATCTAGGAGTATTGTGAAGGTCAAGAAACGTCGGCTTCGCTAGCAACCGGCTCGGAAAAGATGGTTTTTTTGTCATACCTTGCGCTGCACCCAGCGAGAAGTTTAGGGTTCACTCCACGTTCTCTCTCAACGTGTCTGTTTTTTTCAATGATGTGGATCCTTTCGCCTTCTGAAACACGGTTATTATACCCTCTCTTGTCTCCTCTTTGCTCTTTTCGCCTCGGTCTTACATGAAACCAAAGCTCAGTTTGGATGTATTTTTCCTACTTTTTGTGAAGGGGGCTGAACCTTTTCTTTGGAATTGGAACGAGCGTTCCTCCGGTCCGAACACTCCCTGACGTCAGCAAAACAGAGGAACTGGTTTCCTTCAAAATTCCTATGAAAATACCCCGATCAAAACGAGGACTAAGTGTTTTGTCATTTTAGATAAAAAGTACCTATATTTTGATATGCATCTAAATACAGTGTATAGGTGTCGTGCATCTAGAAAAATTGAAACCACTGTTTGGAGCAGATATGAGATCTAAGGCCGTGTTTGGCCGGGCTCTGGCTCTGGCTCCGGCTCCACAGCAACTCCGGTGAAGGAGCGGCTTCTGCCCGTGCTCTAGAGGAGCCAGAGCCCTTTTGTGCGTACGAACGCGGAGCCTTGATTCGTGGCTTCGCCGCTCTGGCTTCGACTCTCGCGTCGGAGAACCGCGGATGTGTTGGATTTATTATGGGCCAGACCCATTTAAGTTTAATAAATCAATAAACTCTGTGGTGTGTAATTATGGACAATATGAGTTGTACCGGATTAGAATTCTAAGGGTCCTTGACTTGACTTATATAGTGGAAGTTATTCTGCTTAAATTGAGAAGTTAAGAAACGGACAAAGGTGTGCCACACGCGCGCGCGCCGCCGCCGCCGTCGGCCGGGCTGTGGGCGTGGCAGGCGGGCGAGGCGTGGTGTGGTTGTGTTCATTTTTAGCACTCACTAACCGCGGAACTCTTCACATGCCTCACTAATCGCGGGAGTTTTAACTGGGAGTTGAACTCTTCACATGTCCGCCCCCTCCTCCTTCCTCTTCCACCCGCATAGATAAAGGAGAGAGCCCTGTCTCTTCGGTACATGAGAGAGAATACAGAACCACATTTCAGCCGCAATGAAGGTTTATCCATCTCCTCAATCCACGCGCACGGTGAAGGGAGAGGGCAGGTGCCTCCGAAGCCCTTGCTGTTCGAGACCTTGCACGAGGGATTGACAATTAGGTTTTTGGGGAGCGTCTACGCGACTGCCTGAATTGCCTCCGCCATTCGTCGTCTTCTTCCTCGAGTTCTTCATCTTCTTCCCGGATTGCCGCCGTCGTTCGTCGTCTTCTTCCTCGAGCTCTTCATCTTCTTCCCATAGGAGTTCGTCTTCATCATCTTCTACGACATGACACTGGAGATAGGACAAAGGATCGAGATCATCAGAGCGCTTGGGAGGGTATGAACTGTTCATCTTCTCCCTATTTTACGCTTTTCAGAACCTATATGTTTCAGTAGTTCTTGCCTGTTGTTTCGTATGCTGTCATGAGTATGTTTCGTATGTTCTGATATACTGTTTCATCAGTTTTCTGTTGTTTGTTTTTGTTATAAGATATATGTCATGTCTGCATGTTTCTATGGTTCAGTTACGTTGTTTCACATGCTGCTGCTCTTCTGTTTCAGTAGTTTTGATATGTTGTTTCACATGCAGTCCACTATGTTGTTTCACATGCAGTCCAGTTTTGATTCATGTTCCTTTTATATACGATCATGTTTTATGTATGCTTCACATGTTTCTTGTTTACATGTTTATCGCTGTTACGAACATGATTGATATCATGATCTCGTTTATAAATCATTTTTTATATGTCATCATCATAATGTTAATTTATGGAATTAAAATAATATAGAAATTGCCTAATATTCTAATAGGATGTAGCCCGGCCAAACGCGGCCTAAATACTCCGTAGGGCCAAGTCGAATGCGCGGAAGTAGAAAATAATGATTAGGACACTGTTTGCTTGTCTTATAATCCGTATTTTTCATCTTGTTTTTTCAGCCGGAACAATATTTTTCTCTCACAACCAAATCAGCGAACAATACTTTTAGCCATGACTTTTTAGCGAAACGAACGGACTATCACAGCATATCAATTTCCCATCATAAAAGGTCACTGCATACTGTGCGCATGGTAATCAGCTTACAAACAGAGAAGCAGTGACGACGAGCCGATTAATATCGGGACAGAAGCAGGAGCCAGGAGGCCATGGCTTTTACATATTCGTAGGCGAGGAGCTAGCTAGGCATGCCGCCATAGGTAGGGATTGAAATGGCAAGGCACATTGGGAAATGGAGGCAGGCCGGGCCAGGATCAGGATTAATGTGGGGGTGTGGTGCACTGTGTTTGCTGGGGGCATGCAGATGCATGCGAGGCGGGAGCCGAAAACCGAGAGGGCAGCAGACCAGACGGTTCGGCAGGTGGATATTGAGAATCTCGCTTCACGTTTCCCTGTGATCCGAGAGCGAGTGAATGTGACGGTGAAGTGGAGCGGAGCCGAGACGTCGCCGCGCCATATGCCATTACTCCTCACAAGCCGGGCTGGGGCACTGCAAATTGGCGCTTGCATTGCCGCGTTGGGAAGTGCCACTGCCCACTGCCATGGCGTGGGCGTGCCTGGCCCTGCGTAGAGGACTAGAGGTAGAGCCGGGGCAGGAGGCTACCCCTACCCGCGCCTGCGGCCAATCGCCTCCGGATGGCGAAAACTTCTGTGGCCGTGTTTAGTTGAATCAATTTTGGATGTCCAAAATCTGCATAGTGCAAGATGTTGTACTGTAGCATTTCGTTTGTATTTGTGAATTTTTGTCCAAACATTGACTAATTAGGCTCAAAAGATTCGTCTCGCAAAGTACAACTAAACTGTGCAATTAGTTTTTGGTTTCATCTACATTTAGTACTCCATGCATGTGCCGGTATTTTGATGTGATGGAGAATCTTCTTTTTGCATAGTGGAATTTGGTGAAAATTTTGGCATCTAAACGGGGCCTGTGTGCCATGCATCCATTGCATCGTTCTGACTAGATAGGGCTGGCATGGACATGGAGTGGATTGACTTCGGCTCACGGTCACGGCAGGATCCGCGCAAAAGATTTGCCTCATTTGAGGCGAGGCGAGGAAGGATCGGCATCGGCATCGTATTCGGCATCGCCCCTCGCCGATCCGAATTAAAAACTGCTGCGCTGCGCTGCGCTGCCTGCCTCTGCCTGCCCGAGCCGGTTGGGAAACGCGACGCCGTGCCATTAGGCGATGTGAGCAGCACGGGGCAGGGAAACAGTCGAGCGAGAGAGGGCCGCGAGCCATCGGCGGCCATGGCTTTGCTCGTATGCACGCACATCACAGGGACCGTAAGATCCAACGCCCGTGAGCTAGACGACGCTGCAAGGCGACACGACATGAAGCGTCCGAGTCAAACATCCTGAAAATCCGGACATGTATGCAGCGCAGCGCGGTGGAGCGTGTGCCGTGCGCAACAACAAGCTCGATCGGATCAAACAAAGCAGTGGAACAGGGACCCCTTGGAGCAGATTCAGAGCAGACATTCTGAATGGGTGAGACCAGGGACACGAGAAGCGTACGTACAACCATGTTTTCAGTGTCCATATTTTAGTTTTGACTTCTTTGGCAATTTCGGATCATCCAAAACCATTACTACTACCAGAGGCCAGAGCCCCAGATCAAGCAGCGTTCAAGGCAACGCTCAAACTTTAGCCCAGATCAAGTCCTAGGATGCTATAAAAAAAAGTCCTTGTTCCAAAGTCCAAACAGGGAAAATGGGCCTCATATATGTAGAGACTATTTTGGTTCGAGGCCTTGATGACTTATATTAGTAAAAAGTGTTCTTTAGGAATTCTTTGAAATTTTGCTAAAAAAGGAGTTGTTTGAAATTTTAATAAAATTTGCCTCTCTAGACAAGTAAACAGATAGTCCGTTTGGTTAGAAGCATGTGCCTTAGAAGTTTAATCTATAATAAGGTTCCACTTCATAAAGAGCTAATCTCACACTTTTCTATAATTCGTATATCATACTTATGCATTTGTCTATACTAGCATGTTAGGTTGCTCTATTTTTTTATTATTTTAAGTTCATATGAGCTAGCAAGTTGACTCTATTATTGAAGTACCCTTAAGCATATATAACCGTAAAGAAGAAGATGTCTGAGGCTAGGCTTGCGACCAAAGTGAAGTCATATCAAGAGGTAGTCGTACCGGAAGTTACGGCTGAATCACCTCTTTTTTAGAGAGAGATATCGCTAGATCACCTCTTTTATAGGTAGAGCTAATGCTTATGTTTATTCTGTATTTTAGTTTAGCATTGTTTCACGCATAAAAAGAAGGCACCTATGTCTGAGCTAAACTTGGATATGAAAGTCATTTTTCGTTTACGGTGAAATACAACGAAGCTCTCTCTCTCCCTCTATATATATATATATATATATACACACACACGCCATGACATGGTACATAGCCCCGCGCTCACGCTCCCTCATGCCAGTGATGTCACCCATGGAGATCAACCTGCACGCTGCGCGTGCTAAACCAAGGCTGTGTTTACTTCCTCAAAAAAAAAAAAGTACTGTACAAACAAAAGATTTCCGTCACATCAAACTTGCGATACATGCATGGAGTACTAAATGTAGATGAAATAAAAAACTAATTGTACAGCTTGGTTATACTTTGCGAGACGAATGTTTTGAACCTAATTAGTCAACGGTTGGACACTATTTGCCAAATAAAGCCAAAACGTGCTACAGTACTTTTTTTACACCTTTTTACACCTTTTTACACAACTAAACACAGCCCAAGTTGTCATGGACGGTGGCGGTGGGGAGACCGGTCTTGTCATGGACGATACGCGCCTACGCGCAAGGACTTCTGCCTTATTGCCCTGGCGAGGACCTCAACGAGGCCGTGGCCTCGAGGTGGCTAATGATCCAACCTAGCTGGAAACGGGACAGTGCGACATGGGTCGAGGCCTGGGGCATAGCCCGAGCTCACATGGAGGGAGGAGGCGAGCCACAACATCTAGGAATAGGTAGATCCCACATATTGAGAGAGATCATTGGAGACCTGCAAAAGTCTTATAAAAATCTAAAATGTGATATTAGACCATCTTAGGCCTTGTTTGAATGCATGTATATCCACTTCAATTCACATGTGTTGGAGTGGATTAGAATGAAACTTAGTTTAATTCCACTCCAATCCACTTTGACACATGTGCGTCAAACAAAGCCTTCTTGACAGAGTTATATTGAGATGTTACAATTAGAGCAGGTACAATAATGGGCTTATAGCCGAGCTAGTGCTGATGTGGAGGAGAGAAGAGATGAGAGGATGAGAGCTTGACTCCTATGTAAGCACCAAGTTGGACACGGAAGCATATGTATTAGTGGCCCAAGTAGCAAGTGTTGTGAGAAGGAATAGGAGAAAGAGACCTTTTTAAAATAAATAGGAGACACTTAGGGCGTATTTGACAAGGCTCCTTCTGGAGCCGGCTCCTCACTACAGTATCGGAGGAGTCGGAGCCGGAGGAGCTACAAATCGTGGCTTTTCCCGGCTCTCAGTTCATTTTGACCGGAGAGAGAAAAACGGCCCTGTAAATAGTGTTCGGAGAGAGAAAAACGGCCCTATAAATAGTGTTGCTACAATACAAAATGTAGGAGGAGCCGGAGCAACGAGAAACCCTGCCAAACACGCCCTTATTGTATAACTTAACTCTTATAGCCAAGCATCTGGCTTTATTGACCATGCTCTTATGGCAGTTGCTAGAGTTACTCTTATCACGGCAGTTGAGGGGGAAATGAATCGTAGCTATTGTGAAAATCCCAATCTTGATAATCATAGCGAGCAAAAGATAACCTTACTGGACAACAGTGACACCTGAACACAATCTGATTGCAACCATTCTGACAGAAGGCGCAGAGAGTGCAAACCTAATAATGAGGCATCTCAGACCACACCAGACAATGCAAATAACATAACGGACAATATAAGCATAAGCTTGGTAAGTACTTTCGAACTAATTTGGTAACCCAAGCAACCGATATAACTGAAGTTCGTCAACTATCAAAGACAAGGTAGGAGCGCTCAAAAAAAGAATCTCTGTTGTGGTATAGTGCCAAAACTTCATACGTTTACTCGGAACAACCATTGGGTTGTTCTAGGGGCCAAAACAGTGCCAAAGCTAGAAAGATTCTATTATCAGGAGCTACTGAGTACTGAAGCACTTAAACACCGAATGCAACTAAATCATGATTGTGCAAAATCTATTTCTTCTTGTCGGCAACACCACCACCACCAGACCTGCAAACCATGACAAAAAATAAAGATTATTTATGTTCGTTGAGAAATCCATAGAAGCTTCATGTTTCCAGTAGCATAAATCAGTAAAATGAAATAAGTACTCCATCTATATTAAAATATCAAACAAAATACAACAACAACAACATAGCCTTTTGTCCCAAGCAAGTTGGGGTAGGCTAGAGACGAAACCCAAAAGAGACGAGAAACAGGAAGACACATAAAGGGACATAAATGGCACAAGACAAAAGAGGTCACGGTTCAGGCACGTTGATTGCTAATCTCCAAGCGCTCCTGTCCATAGCTAAATCCTTGGGGATATTCCACTCCTTAAGATCTCTCTTAACGGACTCGTCCCAAGTTAGTTTAGGTCGACCTCTACCGCTCTTTACATTATCGGCCCGCTTTAGAACTCCACTACGCACCGGCGCCTCAGGAGGCCTCCGTTGGACATGTCCAAACCATCTCAACCGATGTTGAATCAATTTCTCCTCAATTAGTGCCACCCCAACCCTATCCCGAATATCGTCGTTCCGTACTCTATCCCTCCTTGTGTGCCCACAACACCAACGCAACATACGCATCTCCGCTACACTCAATTGCTGGACATGTCGCCTTTTTGTAGGCCAACACTCAGCACCATATAACATCGCCGGACGAATCGCCGTCCTATAGAACTTACCTTTCAGCTTCTGAGGCACCCTTTTGTCACAGAGAACGCCAGAAGCTTGACGCCATTTCAACCAGCCGGCTGAAATTCTATGCCTAACATCATCATCAAACAAAATAACTATATAATTTTTTCATCTACTTAATTTGTACTAAACATAGTTATATTTAAAACACCAATACCAAGTAGCTATCGCTAGTACATTATTTCAGTTGTATGTGGTCTCGGAAGCAAACCATTGTACCCAGAGCAATGTGTTTAGACTCTATGGGCTACAGTACCGACAATCTTTGGCAGATAACTACTAATGAAAAAAAAACACATATAATCAGTCAGTTATGAGCCAGCCTGCCCTGAGATGGTACGAATCTACTATCGTGTTGTCCACAGAACATATCATACATTCACCCATGAATTTAACAGGTCTGCTACCAAGATAGTGCCAAAGGATTCATTGCAGACTCATGACACAATACAAAGAAGTTTGCACTTGCATAGTAAACAGCATCATGACGAAACCAAATGAAACAGTAAGAACAGTAATAAAATGGGATAGAGAAGGTCCTGCACCTCATCTTCCTAACGACATTCGCCATCTCCTCTCTCTTCTTCTTTGCTCTCTTGTGAGTACCAAGCTTCCTCTTAGCCAACTTGAGTGCACGCTTGTCCTTCCCAACTTTGAGAAGCTCAGTGATGCGTTTCTCATAGGGAGCAAAACCTGCAACCTCCCTAATCAAGCTTCTGACGAATGTCACCCTCTTGGTAGCTTTCTGAAATATAAGGGACATAACAAAGATATAAGACCATGATGCTAAATAATAAAAATAAGAAGTCATTAACAACCAGAAAACATTTAGAAAAACTAAGATAGCATCATGTCAAAATTCCATCAACCGATTCAGGAAGTTGCATTTAGCGAGATGTTTTAGAAACAAAATCAAAATGTGACTTAGCTTATATGTCATGTTTCGCCAATAAATATCTGCCTCCAGAACTAGTTGACATTAAAGTAATGAAATCCTCAGATTGCCAAAGGTGAGATGATGCAAGATGATCACTATGAACTTTGGGGCTGCTTATTAGTTACAGTAATGATCCTGGTATCATTTCCACAAATGTTTTAAAACTGTAGTTTTGCCATGCCCAAAGCAACACACCTAGCTTAGTAGACTGACCAATTCAGATCATTCAACGGCAAACTCACATTATGCCTGAATTTTACAACCCAAACCCATAGTCATAATGTAAATTAGGTAAAACTTCTGCTTAGGAATCATGTGTTAAGAAGGTGCATTTAGTGAGAAGTTTTAGAAACAAAATCACAATGTGACTAAGCTTCCATTCCACGTTATGTCTCACCAATTAATATCTGCCTCCAGGACTAGCAACTTGGAGTATTGGAAAATCTCCAGATTGCCAAAGGTGAGACGTGGCAAGAAACACAACAAAGCTGTTTTAAAAAAAGGACTATTCAATGTACAAATGTTTCTACGTCCATAGCTTTTTCGTCCAAAAGCAGGCATGTTTGGCCTAACAATTTGGATTATTCAATCATTAAACCTCAATTATCTAACGATACACCAAAAGCAACATTGCAGTTCAACTACGCAAAAACCAGCAAGTCAACCACTAGAGTATTTAATCCAGCAGAATCCACCATATCAAAATGCCAATCTCTTACCAAGTCAAAATAAAAATTATGCACAGAACAGACAGCATTCCTTTATGTCCAATCATAACCTGTAATCCTAGTTTAGTTCGGTGAATTGGGGAGAAAAACATTGTATCAGAATTCCTATAGCATTTCGTTTGTATTTGGTAAAAATTATCCAAATTTTGACTAACTAGACTTAAAATGTTCATCTCGCAAAGTACAACAAAACCGTGCAATTAGTTTTCGATTTCATCAACATTTAGTACTCCATGCATTTGCCGACATTTTGATGTGACAGAAAATCTTCTTTTTGCATAGTGAAATTTAGGGAGAATCGGGGGAACTAAACAAGGGCTCAGATCTACGCAAGAAACACCGGGCAAAATAACAGGAATTGGCTCCTTTAGGCTGGATTACACCCGCAATTGGCTCCCCCTTGCGGTCGGACGGGCGAAGCGGAAGCTCGCGCTTGGTGACGACGTGTCCCTTGTTTATGCCGACGAAGAGACCTGACTTGGCCTGCGTCGGTGCCATGGCCTGTCTCGTGCTAGCTCCGCTGACCTGAAATGAACGCAATCGAAGAAACCAAATCGTACTTTAGACACAAAATGAAGCGAGAGACTTGTTGGTTTGGGTGCATTTGGGATGGAAGGCGGCGCTTGAAGTTACCTGAGTGGGCGCGAGCGAAACCCTACGCCGCCGGCTCAAGTCTGTCGAAAAAACCTAGGCCCCGTTTAGATCCCAAATATTTCCCCAAATTCCACTATGCAAAAAGAAGATTCTCCATCACATCAAAATGTCGGCACATGTATGGAGTACTAAATGTAGATGAAATAAAAAACTAATTGCACAGTTTTATTGTACTTTGCGAGACGAATATTTTGAACCTAATTAGTCAATGTTTGGACAATTTTTACCAAATAAAAACAAAATGCTACAGTGCACTACAATGTTGCACAGTGAATCAGCCGCCCCAAATTGGAGCAACTAAACACGGCCCTAGAGCTGGGAAGAGTCAGATTATATACACGCACGGACGCACCCTCGCGGTCAGATATATTCTTCATGGGATACTAATGGGCTAGGCCGGGGCGGCTAGGGCTTGTTGGGCTAGTTCAGATTTTATGTTAGTTTTTTCGCTTTTCTTTATTTTGATATTATTTTCTTTTTTATCCCGATTCTGAAAAGTTTAGTTGTGTCTACATTTCCCCCCCTCTGTATGTACATAATTTTTTTATCCTTAATTCATAACGGAAATCATGGGGTGCTTTTCATATGCATATTGTTTTTTTTCCTAAGCAACAGAACGCTACTATCACCCACTCTGACGTATCAGCAGTTAGGGCATCATCAAGGAAAACACTAGATGCCTTATCCAGCAAGGTGCATCTAACAGTGTCACTTCACCTTCCGCACCTTAGGTACCCTTATGATTTCGTATGAAGACCTTAGACCTGCCAGCTATTACGTCAACCAAACAGAGACAGGGGGCTAGCAGGGGCCGTGCTAGGAATTTACAGCTATAAATAGTGTAAAATATTTAATATATGAATTTATAGCTAAAAAATATCAATTTTCACCTATTTTTTATTTAAAAATTATGATTTTTGTTATAAATAGTGTAAAATATTTAAAAAGTTATTGAATCATATAATTACATATATTTTAGCACACTAAAAAAATATGATCATATTTGTTTGGCCCCCCTAGTCAGAATCGCTGGTTCCGTCTCTGCAACCAAATATCTAATCCTATTCGGATCGTGCTAGGAAAAATGTCTAAAAGAATTGCACGATAGGACTTTTGGAGAGAAGAACTCCAAAACAAATATATGCTTCTGCTAAACTATCTCAGTCGTCTAGAGGCTGGAACTTGATTCCCTTATTAAAAAAACTAACTCAGTCGTCATTGGCTAAGCACAGTCACACAATCACACACTCTAAAGTTAATTTGCTACAGTTCAGCACATTAACAAGGTTTTGATTCAGCTACAGTCCTCTAAACTAATGGCCCTAATAGCCCTGAAAAAATTGATGACACTTGCAAGGCTATAGAGATTCATTCAAGCTTTTCCATCCATGTATAGTGCACACCCATAGCATGTTCTGGTTAGGAATTTTGTGTGTCTGTAAATTTGCACTTCTGTTTTCAGTAGAGATTCAGAGGGGTATTAAGGGGACCTTGAGCTTTGAACTAGAAAATAATCTACTTTTTTTTCAAGCCCTTACATGTTCTTGTGTCTCATCAAGTGGTTCTTCCTTGTAGGATGGTTCGCTTTCATTGGCCTTATAACCCATTTAAAGAAATTCTCAGTGATGCCCTCTCAAATTTGCATGTATGTAATATTTGTCCTTTACTG
Source organism: Saccharum hybrid cultivar R570 (assembly GCA_038087645.1). Classification (NCBI taxonomy): domain Eukaryota; kingdom Viridiplantae; phylum Streptophyta; class Magnoliopsida; order Poales; family Poaceae; genus Saccharum; species Saccharum hybrid cultivar. The sequence continues at coordinate 16,618,951 of JAQSUU010000139.1, forward strand.
GTTGCATGGTGCAAATAAAAAGTGATGGAAATAAGAAGAGAGCCTCAATGAGCATGTTTCAAATGTAGATTGCAACATTTCATGAAACAGTTTTGCCCTTGCATGGGTTCCTATTGAATTTACCCGAACATTTTTATTTTGAACAAGTCAATTGCTCTTAGTAGATTTAGTTGTAGTCTTGTAGAGATTATCATGGCCCAGCGGTAAAAGATCCTAGCTTACAGACTGGACTTACTTGACCATGTATGTTTATGGAAGTGCATCTTAGATTGTCTTATATACTTTATTATTAGTTTGAAGGTGGATCCAAAAGATTTGCAATTCACAAAAGGTCATATCTCCACTGCAATCTAAACAGCTTAGGTATTGTTGGTGGACAATCATTGGCTTCTAAGGAGGTGCTTAGTGAAGTGAACTACAAGCTGTTCTAGCAAGATCTTTAACCATGCAAAGTGTTTCGGTTACCTACACCTATACTTGAATCAAAACCATGGTGCACATAAGACATTCCTTTCATATATGCATTAGCTGAAAAATGTATATGACGGTGTGAATTTTAAAACCCATAGCAACTCACGGGCACAAACCTAGTCTTCTTCTACATATATACACCTAAAAAGACTGTAACAAATCTACCCCGCCAATACCAAATCTCGATCCCTGCTCACGCGTCCAATACGAATTATCCTTTATTTAGAGCTCACACGTTCGCTCTTACCTGGTTCCGATACGATCGGATCCACGTGTCCATGTCCGTGTCCGATACAAAGTTCTCAGAGCTCATGTATATGCGTTCTACCAGGTTCCGATACGAAGACTGGATCCATATGTCCATGTACGATACGAATTCCTCGGAGCTCACAAGTCCGCGTCTAATTATTGAGGTTCAATTCAAAAAATCGTGGCTCTGGTGACTTTGATAATCAAAAGACTATATACGTTTTGACAATTTCACACCACTTTAGCTGTCATCTTCAATTCTACATTATAAAATTTAAAAAGTGTGGTTGGACACATCTTTATTTATAACATATAGGACTCGTTTAGTTCCAGGGTGTAAAGTTTTGGGTGTCACATGGGGGTGTTCGGATACTAATAAAAAAATAAATTACAGAATCTGTCAGTGAAACGCGAGACGAATTTATTAAGCCTAATTAATCTGTCATTAGCACATGTGTCACTGTAGCACTTTGTTGTCAAATCATGGACTAATTCGACTTAAAAGATTCGTCTCGCAAAGTAGTCGCAATCTGTGCAATTAGTTATTTTTTTAGTCTATATTTAATACTCCATGCATATATCAAATATTTGGTGGGATAGGGTGTAAACTTTTAGGGAGGAATTAAAAGGCTATACTTTGCATCATAATTAGCATGCTATGCCCTGTGATTTGCAGTACTGCAACGAAATTACGTATATTAGACACTGACAATTAACAACGGGCATTCATCAATCAAAAATGGGTCCAATAATAATCATTAGTTCATTACTGAATAACACTCACTGTCCAGTGCGTAGACAACAATCGTGGAAAGCTCGAGCAGAGCACCGAGCCGCCGCGCTGCAGGCAATGGGGTGCTTGGCTGCTGCTGCCTGCTGGAGCCTGGCCGGCTGTCCAGTGCCTGCCGGTCGCATATGGCCGGCCGCAATGGTTTGCTGCGGTGCATGCCTGGTGGCAATGGGCTGGCAGTCCTGGCACCATGAAATTTGTATAGTTGTTTTATTTTGCTCGATTTTGTTTTGAAGAATTGTTATCCCATGTAACTTCTACGTTCTACGTGTAATGCACTGGGCATTGAATTGAATAGTAAAAACATCTATCTCCAACAGTCTTTATCAAACTCACTCTTTAAATCATTATTGGAAGAGCAATTTTAATTAAAAAAATTGCTCTCTATATCTTCAATGTTTGGAGATCTATTGAATAAGTTGTTGGATGACTTTTTCTCATCAAAATATCTATTCCTAAGGATGTTCAGACTCTCTTAGAGCTGCTCAGAATAGTAAAATGCAGATACGGTATGCAATTGGTCTCTCCTCTAATTATCAACCTTGTCCCTGTAGCACGGATGTCAGTAATTGCAGCGGCGCCTCTTCCGGAGATTCTTGAAACCAAAACCAGCCGACCTGATTCAAGTCAGGTCACAGAGAGGATGTATCAATCGAAGCATATACGGAGCATACTAGTATTATCAGATCATAAACTAGTAGTATTATCAGATCAGATATTCAGATCAGGTCGAGAATAATATAGGAGTATAGGACTAAACGTACAGCGTAGCGGAGGACAGCACGGATCCCATCGCCGCGGTTCGATCCGATCCGGTATAGCAGACTGCAGCCACTCGAACGCGCGCGATCGTATAGGCCTGGTTTGAATACACGATTACCTCAATCCAGGTGCGATAAAGTGGAATAAAATAAAATTTAGTTTAATTCCACTTTAATTCACTTTAACGCACATGAATTAAGATGAATATATGCGCACCTAGCCATAGGGTTGGTCTCGTCAAATACTGCCTTGTCTAATTCATACTGACCACGAATCAATCTGCTGGGATCCGGTTTTTGGAGTTAGGATCAGCGCTTCAGCCTGACCACGAATCGGAAGACAGGTGCCAAGACTAACGCAGGAGACGGGGAGAGGCGGTGCCGGTGTCCTGTGGGGGCGTTCCGGATGGGAAATCCTCGATGGCTCGCTACGGAGGCCCAGGCCGTGTTCACTTCCCCATACCAACTCAAAATATTTTCTCTTTCACCCATCACATCAAATCTTTCGACGCATGCATGGAGCATTAAATATAGGTAAAAAAGATAACTAATTACATAGTTTGTCTGTAAATGTCGGGACGAATCTTTTGAGCCTAGTTAGTCCATGATTGAACAAATTTTGCCAAATAACAACAAAAGATACTACAATAACTTTTCACCTACTTTCGCGAAGTGAACACACCCCCATATACATGTCCTGCAATTACTTCTCCATTTCGGCGTGGTCTTTCTCGGATAGGAGCGACTAGAGCGTGGACATCTGGACGCTGCTCCTGAACCCCTTGCCCGACGCATGTTCAGACCTACGCCCGATGCACGTCCAGACCTGTCCGACGCACGTCCACACCCGCATCCATCCCTGCTCCAGAGGCAGCATCTGTACGGATGGAACTTCCCGCGTCTGCGCCTAACGCACGCAGCATGGAGGCTGGCGTCCCATCCCACGCGATGCGCCGCTCCTGCGCCCATCTCGCTCCACATCCTGGCCGATTCGCCGCAGCATCCGGTCCCCGCTGCTCTCATATCTGCGGTCTCCGTCTTCGCCACACCAGGGAGCTCCAGCAGTTAGACCACTGAGGGCTTAGGCTCCCTTCACATCTACATTCATATCTACTTTTGTAACACTCAGATGAAACAATTACAGCATACGCCAGAAACAGATGAAACATTGGGAACATATACTTGCAATATATGCAATATCTAGATAGATAAAACACTCACAACATACGTCTGAAAACAGATTAAACACTTCAAACATGCGTGTATAGTCATAACAACATATGCAACATTCAGATCTACCTATAACTTTCAGAGAAAACACTTGCAATAGAAGTCTGAAAATGTCTGAAACATTTAGAACATACACTTAAAACATTCGTGTATAACCACAACAACATATGTAATTAAGACCAAACACTTGATTTTTATAGCACAAATATGATGGAAGCTTATTTTCGTGATTAGTTCTATTCTTATATTACCCTGTTCGCTTGAGTTTTCAGCCGCTTATTTTTAACCAGCCAGCGGTGTTTTTCTCTCTCATAAATCAGCCAACAGTACTTTCAGCCCAAGCGAATAAGCTTTGCATTTTCTTCTCCTTTTTGCCCCATTGTAGTTAATGTTCTGTCTTCTCTATAGGTGTCAGCCTATCTCGATGTTGTCTATGAGTATGAGTTAGGCCTGTTTGGATCCCTCCGGTTTTTAAGAATCACACTGTTTGTTTGAATTTAACAGACAGAATCAGCCAACCATTCAGCAATATTTTTCTCTCATGATAAATCAGCACCAGCACCAGTCATCCAGCGAACAGGGTGAATATGATTTTTAAAAACTGGGTGGAATCCAAACATGCTAGTTTTTGCCTAGTTTCTTGTGTCAGTTTTTGCCAGATTCTTAAAAACCAAGAATCTATTGATACTCTGTTTTTGTCAGTTTCTTATGATCCCGTGACAATAAATGTAGTTAGATTCTTAAAAACTGAGAGATCCAAACATCCCACCAGTTTTTACTCATAATCCAGGTTTTATCAAATAGAGGCAAAAATTGGTTTTTAAGAATCCGAAACTCATCAAACATGCCCTTAATAACTCAGACGTTGTTTGGAAAAATCGCTTCTTTAACCGATGAGAAAAAATCGTCTTTAGGGGGTGTTTAGTTCCTCTTCAAAAATTTTCATCCTGTCACATCAGATGTTTAGACACATGCATGAAGTATTAAATGTAGACGAAAAAATAACTAATTACACAGATTGCGATAAATTTGCGAGATGAATTTTTTAAGCCTAATAATCCATGATTTGACAATGGCATGCTACAGTAATATGTGCTAATGACAGATTAATTAGGCTTAATAAATTCATCTCACGGTTTTCAGACGAGTTATGTAATTAGTTTTTTTATTAGTATTCAAATACCTCTTTCGACATCTCATAAAATATCCAACGTGACTCCCAAAATTTTTTCGCCCAGCAATTAAACACCCCCTTGCTGGACAACACTGACAGGTGTGTACGCAGTGCTCGAAACCGTTCAAATCTTGGGCAATGAGCCAATGACGTGCGGTGCAGTTGTGCAGATTCAAACCTGATCCCACGGGGCATCTCAAAGATATTTAAACATCGTCGTGACTGGAAGTACTGTTACCTGATTTATTAAAAAAAAAATATTGTGTCATAACTGATAAGTCAGGTTGATAAGTTCAAACGAACATGGCTTAAATAGCAGACAATTGCAAGTAAACACAACATGAGATTGTTAGGCAGCGTTTTGAGGTCCAATACAAATAGGCGCTTAGATTCCATGGACATGACTACTACCACCACTAGCTCTCCTCTCCATCTCGAGGAATTGGCCAAGCGACGGCGCCCCGCTGCCGTTCTCCAGGTGGCTCCGGAGGCAGAGCGAGAGCAGCAGGGCCCTGAGCTTGCTGCCGCTCCTGGCCGACCTCGCGATTTGGCGGCGCCGGCTCTCCATGGCGTCCACGAGGCCGATGAGGCTCGCCAGCGTCACGCCGCCTCTGCCGCGCGGCAAGGACCAGGCCGACTACACCAGGCAGTAAAATTAACGTAAGATCATTACATTTTGAGATGCTAGAAAGAAAACTCTGTAATTCCTACGACGCTAGTAAGTACAAGATTGTCAGTGAAACCGTTGTGGCATGAATTCAATTGGATTTGTGAATTAGCGACCAGGGGCAGGGTGTGGATCGATCCGGACGTCATACCTCGGTGTCGAAATCAGTCGAAGGCAAGGAAGAAGCGCAGCGAGAAGAGGTGAAGTTCGTGCAGAAAGAGGCCGATGAACCAGATCGATTGGCAGCTCCGAGCAGCCCAGCTTGTGCATTCAAATCCCCAAGGCCGAGAGGCCAACCGTCCTGTCATGTCACCGGATTAACCGCAACACTTATGACACCTAAAATGAGATGTTACCCTACAAACGATGGAAACTGGGATCGTAAGAGAAGTTCAGATAACCGAACCTCGGCCATGGCTGTGACTGCTTTGCAGGTTGCCCAACCACGAGACACAGGATGCAGGTGTAACTGAAGAGGACTCCAGACATGGACGGAGCCAGTGGGTGGCACGAGTATGGTGCGGCATACCCTAGGCTGATCAGATAGAAAAAATTATAAATTATGAGACAAATTTTGCTGTTGTATATCGAATTGCTAAATAGGTCTTTGCCAAATTGGATATGAGAATTTTGGTGCGGCATACCCTATGCCAAAATCCTAGCTCCGTCACTGACTCCAGACGTCTACAGGTTCCATTTTATGTACTAGAGGGGAAAGGGATCACGTGAAAAAGCTACCGATTGATTAGCTAATTTATTGACCATTCGAGGCTTAAAGTGGAGGAGGATATAGAAATGCCATTGCTACATGGACGCGATGAAACGGGTCCTGTGCTTGCACCATTGCGTGCGGCCTGCCATGATGCCAATTGCCACGTTCAGCCAAGTGGAAGCCGCATCGGCTGTACCGCGTGCACGAAGCGAAATTAGGAGGGTAAAGTTAATAATCCGGGGAAAAAGCATGGAAAGACGGTAGGAATCATTGACGGCTTAATCGGACAAATGGGCGCCCGAGACCGAGACCACGGAAAGCGTACACAGGTGGTAGAGTCCATTCTGCAGCTGCATCGCACGCTGTGTTGGACTGCTTGCGTGCAGTCAGGTCTATTTCTTTTCCTATTTCCTTCTCGACCCCAGCGGACCCAACAACTTTTTTTTAAGCTGAGGCGAATTTTAGGCACATGACGATACAAATACAATCGTGTAAATTATAGAAACGTAACGGACGATTAATAATTTTAGAGATAAATGCACCAGAGGTCAGTTAACTTGTGAAGAGATTTCAGTTAAGTCCATCAACTTTTAAAGTAGCTTTTTAGGTCTATAAAATTTATATGCCGTATCACTTATGTTCATATCCCTCCACGTGAGCTTCTCATGCTGACGTAGTCTGCTGACTTGTCCATCTAAAGCAACTATTGACCCTTCATTTCGTCAAACACGCAGTGGGCGCACGAGCAGGTGCCGCCACGGACCGTCGACGTGCTCCGCAAGGCCGCGGAGGTTGCATTCGAGAGCGACGCGCCTTGGCGGCACATGGTGGTGGACGCTAGTGTGCTCCAGCGCGTGCTCCGCGCCATCATGTCGAACGACAGCGAGGTCGAGGGTGCCTATCCCGGACACCAGAGGAGCAGCAGCTTAAGATCACGCGCGCCATCAAGGCCGGACTTGATCTCGTCCGCGTGCTCGCCATCTCTGGCGACGAGCTCAGGCCGCTGGTCGTCACTGATAGCCACGTTGAAAGGTCCTTGTTTGGTTTTGGTAACTGAGTGATAATCTTAGGTGGACTAATTGTGTTTATGTGAGATACACATGTGATTAGTCCACAGGTACATGTGTGTGAGCAACCTATGCCATGGAGGTGGAAATGGCTTGGAGATGTTGCAAAGCTTGCACATGTGATGATGGAGGAGCTTATTGCATGTGAGACATGACATTGAGCCATGTGATCAAGGTGGAGAAGATCAAGACATAACTTGGCTCGACGGACCAGTTGCAAGTGTGAAGGGCAAGTCGGAGGCTTTGAAGCGAAGGACCGCTTGTGACGGTGAAACTTGAGCAAGACTTGGCGCCGATGGACCGACGCAACGGTGAAGAGCAAGTGAGGTCAAGATCGATGAACCAATACGGTCACATGATGATATGAAGTGGATCATATCATTTGGTGATTGGTTAGTGCATGTGTTGCATCAACATTAGAGGAGATATAATGGAATGCGTAAGACAAAGGTATAACCTAGGGCATTTCCATTTCACCGGTCATAGGTATGCAGAGAAGTTTATGACCAGATTTAGGATTTGGTGATTGGTTAGTGCATGTGTTGCATCAACATTAGAGGAGATATAATGGAATGCGCAAGACAAAGGTATAACCTAGGGCATTTTCATTTCACCGGTCATAGGTATGTAGAGAAGTTTATGACCAGATTTAGGATAGATGGCCGTACTATTAAGAGGGACAAACTTGTTTGCATATCGGTCATCTAGTGCTACTCGAGTGATCTAACTTTACATCGTTGCTAGAATCGAGTGGCGTGACAAGTTGAGTGGCTAACTCCTTTGAAGAAAATGATTGTGAAAAAGCTAACACACATACACATGGTGGTGTACACTTGGTGGTGTTAGCACATTTGCAAAGGAGGTGAAGTTTAAGCAGTAGAGATGGGTTTGGGGCCCTCTCCCTCCCGCCGAGCTTGCGAGGCGGGATTCGGAGCTTTTCGTGGAAGTGAAATGTATTTTTTCCACTACGTCAGAGGCGGAGATTTTCTCTAAGTCATTATAGATAGAAACGGAGGCGAACGGAGGTCACTGGGGTGACCGGAAGCTGAATCGAACGCGGTCTCGGCTTGACCGAACGCGTCCGGTCAGTGACAGCTGCTGTGCGCGGCGTGGGGCACTAGGGTTTGCAACCGGCACGTCTAGTCAAGCCCGAGAGAAACTGCAAAGAGCGTGAGGTCGATCGGACGCTGTGGCGCGTCCGGTCGATCGCCGTCCGGTTGCGAGTGGAAGCTTATTAGAAACGACTGGACGCTGGCACTGTGGCGTCCGATTCATCTTGCGGCGCGTCCGGTCGCTGACTCGCTGGCGCACGGCTGTGCATGATCGGACGTGACATGGTGTGTCCAGTCAGTTGAGCAGCAAGTCCAGTCGCTTGATGACCGTTGACGTGTGGTGACCGTTGGAGGATCGAGCGGCCGTGGTTGAATCCGAGAGGACACGTGGACGGCGCAGGGCGACCGGACGCGGTGCAGCGTGTCCGGTCAGTTCGACCAGCGCGTCCGGTCGCTGCGAAAATTACCCAGTGAAGGGGTAACGGCTCTATTTGTTCGTGGGGTTATAAATAGAAGTGGTGGCAGACCTTGGCAGTGGCTGAGCACCTTGGAAATGTGTTGCCCTTGTGTGTGCCTGGTTTGAGAAGACTTCAACTCACTTGTGCTTGTTAGATTGTGAATCAATAAGCTAGTGAGTGATTCTAGTACAATTGCATCGTGAGGTTGCATCGAGTCGCACTAGGTGTTCGTGTTACAAGCCGGTGGTGCTTGTTACTCTTGGAGGTTGCCACCTCCTAGATGGCTTGGTGGCTTGTGGCTCAATCGAAGCTCGCAAGAAGATTATGCGAGACTCCAGAGAAGCTTTGTGAGGGGGATTGTGCTCACCCCACGGGGATCGCGAAGAGCAACTCTAGTAGAGTGTGTTATTGAGCTACCACACTTGATGGTGGGTTCTTGCGGCGCTCTTTAGGAGAGCTCGGTTGTGGATACCGATTAGCCACCGAACCACGAAGTGTTGGTCGACACAGCGAGGACGTAGCTTGGTGGCAACCAAGTGAACCTCGAAAGAAAATCACTGTATCAACATTGTCTACTCTTCTCGGTGGTTTGCCTTCATGCAACACAAGCTTGTATTTACTTTCATATTTATCTTGCTTGTATAGTTGCTCTTATATCTAGTTGTGCTTGTGTAGCTAGCTAGACATCTTCTTGCTTGTGTAGCTAGAAGTATCCCATTTTGCGTGGCTAATTTGATTTGTGTAACCTTGTTAATCACATTGCTTAGTTTGTGTAGCTAAGTATTTTATGCTCTATAATTTGGCATTGGTTGCCTTGTTATTGAGCATTGCTAGTGAGTCTAGGAGCTTTGTGCTTTTGTTTACTAGAATTGTGTAGGAGCTTCTCAGTGCTTGAAGTACTAGTTGCATAGGTTTGTGTGACCTTGCAAGCTAGAATTGTTTAAGTGGGCTCTTGCTAGGAAGGCACCTTATTTGCTTGATTAGGATCTTTTTGTAAGGTGCTAGAGTTATAGATAGAGGGGTGTAGTCTTGGCTAGACCGATAGATTTAATCAGTGGCGGGCCCAAGATTTTGAACTTGGGTATTCAAAATTGTGAAGACGAATTGATTTTTTTTTACAATGTAAAATCCAATGATGGATCTAGAATTTTGTAGGTATGCAATACTACCATACGTACATTGGTAAAATCAATTTAGCAATTCAGTAAGCAATAGTAAAATTTGTTGTCAAATTTGGTATTTCAAATCAAGTACACACAAACCCAAGTTTGTGTTGTATATGTACAAAAAAATTTAGCGTGAATTTTTGTTGTCGTCGCCTCGTGCCAACGTGCCTTGCCACTGCCCGAGTTCGTTGCTCTGCCACCGCCATCGGTAGGTGCTAGGGTTTGGGGTTGGGGAAGAAAACAGGATAGAAAAGGAGCGCCTGAGCGAGCACGGGCAGGTGATGTGCCGATGTCTCTGATTTGGGAGTCGCGATGCGCCTGTGTGCTGCCGGCAGGGGAGATGTTGGGTCACAGGCCGCTGGGCTTATTTGGGCCATCGAGTGGGGTGAAAAATCAGTAGTAGAATACAGGTTTTTGGCCGAATTCTTGACATGATATTTGTTTTGGCTTTATTTTCTTTTTTTCCTACACCTACATATATACACTATATATACAAAAGTTTTTTGGCAAAATTTTTGGGTATTCAGTTGAATACCCTTGAATACATGTAGGCCCGCCACTAGATTTAATTCCACACTTGTTTCGGTTAGCCAACGCAATTAAATTTTAGAAAGGACTATTCATCCCCCTCTAGTCCGCCATCTTGACCCTACACACGTGCACGACATCACCCGCGTGGCCGCGGCGGTAGTGGCGCCTGCTCGTGCGCTCGCATGGCCGCGGCGAGCCTGCTCGCGCGCCCACAACGTGTTTAACGAAATGAAGGGTCAATAGTTGCTTTAGGTGCACAAGTCAGCAAGTCATGTCAACATAAGAAGTCCACATGGAGGGATATGAACCTAAGTAATATGACATACAAAGTTTATGGACCCAAAAAACACTTTAAAAGTTGATGACCTAACCGAAACCTCCTCACAAGTTAATGACCCTCTGATGCATTTAACTCATAATTTTAAGATAATACAAGGAAGAATTTGAGAATTGCAGCGCCCCTGTTCGCTTAAACTTATCAGCCTGGTTTATCAGTCATGGTATAGTATTTTTCTCTCGCAATAAATCAGCGAACAATATTTTTTCAGCCGGTTTATCAGCAAAACGGGTGGGTCTAGTCTAGAGAAGTCAAACAGACATTGCCCAATGCCCAAGCACCACGATTCAAGCCGGCTGCGAGCCACGCCGCCGCTAGGGCTTGCTTGGACAAGAGGAGGAAAAAGGGCGCTGCGCGCCATGAGACGGGTGGCAATGCAAGCGACTCATCCGTTTACATGCTATACTAGCTCGGTAGGTGCGCTGCTGCCGCGTCCGTTCTGAAAACACATGAATAGTGACTGGAAATATTTAAAACTTGAATAAACAGTAAAATTCGGTTGAATGGTAACCGGGGAGTACATTTAATATTCGTATGGACATAACCTCAGTGTCATGAGCAATGTTTAACGGTTGCTGGAGCGCGGAGGAGTCAGGAATTTATTCCTGCATGAGGGTTAACTATATCTATATATATATATATATATATATATATATATATATATATATATATATATATATATATATATATATATATATATATATATATATATATATATATATATATATATATATATATATATATATATATATATATATGCGCGCCGAGCTAGCCCATTTCAGGGATAGTCGCTTAGCTAAGAAAACTTAGCCACAGGGCATGTCAGGCATCAATATAGCCCTGTTCGTTTGTCTTATGAGCCGTACTGTTTCAGCGAAGGAACAATATTTTTCTCTCACAATAAATCAGCGAACAATACTTTTAGCCATGACTTTTCAGCAGAGTGGGCCTGCATTGCTCTGGGATGGACGAAGAGCATGCACATTACCTTTCGTTTTTGGTAGAGCTGACGCCCAGACGTTTGGACGGATGGCCGCTTTCTGAGCTTGTGCCTGCTCTATGTCGTGTGCCCTGTCCACTCCGATTTGCGGCTCTGTTTCCTGTGGAACGCGCTAAATTACAACACAAGGAGACGGTGGGAAAGGAAACCACCTCCCACTGCACTGCGGCTGCATGCGCGCACTTTTTACTCCACAGTCCATTCCTAGCCCCAGCCTGCCGTGTGCATGCCGAGGAAGAAGGCCACGCGGGGACTGCCCTCGCCGCCTGCCCACACGCGGCACCGCCGCGTTTTCTCCATTTTGTGCGCACATAGGAATCCATGCACCCATCCGAACCTAGCTGTAAAACATGAAACACTCAGTATGAAACAAATGCAATATACGTCTAAAAAAACTGTAACATTCGAAACATGCACTTGCAACATATGCGTGAAACATATGCAATATCTAGATAAAACACTTGCAATATACCTCCGAAACAGATGAAATATTTTTATATAAGTATTGCAACATCTAGATCTATTTTTGCAATATCCAGGTTGTAACAGAACCGCCCAATTATACGAGATTAAGTAAGAAAATCATCCAACGGATGGACAATTTACCAAACTTAAGCCCGTATAACCCGGTAGTCCGTGAAATCTCGACGGATTTCAAACCATTTCACATCACAGCCAAGATCGTAATAAGTTCAGCGATTACCTTCATAAGTTACACAGCAGTTTGCGGCACAAAATACATCGGAGTTTAAACATAGTTATTACAAACTAGTTTCAAATAAAGTAGCGGAAGCATTAGTTTAAAGCACACACACACACATCTTTTCCAAAATACAGTGCCAGCTCGCGATCATCTCCCACAAAAGCATCAGGCGAGGAGTAGTGAGTGACCATTGCCCATGGTCCTAGGCTTCGCCCATCGCAGGGTAGAGACAGTTGATACAATACCCATAGTACATCTGTCCATCTGCAACAAGTGGGAACAAAGCCCTGAGTACGAGAAGGTACTCAGCTAGACTTACCCGACAGAACCAAAACAAAAGACTCCAAGGATCATGATAGGCTTTTTGGTGGGGTAGCTGACTCATTTGCAAGAAAAGCATTTTTAGCTTAGCAAATCATTTACAAAAGCATGTCATCTTTTAATTCTTTATCCTCCTGTCAACTATGTTTGCACTTATGCTAAAGTAATCATGGAATTAAGCAAGCAAGGATTACCATTGATATTTGACAATAATTACCATGTCATTTTCTCATAACTATCCAAGTGTTTCATCAGTATTACTACGATGAAGTAACTCAAGTCAAGTGCTCACTATCCAGTGAACGATGGCGATTCGAATCGATTATTGACCAGCTGGTAATTTATTCCTCACACAAACCTCACTCACCCGCTAAAGTGAGGTATTGGTCATCGAGTCAACTATTCAGGTAAAGTCGCGAGCTTGCCAGGAACCACATGTACCCGGGGGCCGCCCGACTGCTCTTTGGCCTTATCATCGCGCCCCCGTTTCCTGCCACTACTGCTCCGGTACAGTGCGTTGCGGGCAATCTACTCGGCCCGAATAATCTCCCGGCTTCGCGGTCGAAAGGTGCTTTATTCGGCCAGCTAAATGTGAGGCATGCGTTCAACATGACTCGAGGCCCGACAACGGACGGTCCTTAATCGACACAGACGGAAGACACTACAGTCCAGAACCCTGCAAGCTTCCGCCCGGTCTCACACTCATTTCCACACTGAGTTATTCTCACATGACATCTCTTTCACAAAACCAGGTAATCCCCTATAGCTCGCGGATGACAGGCAATCACCCGACTTCTACCGGTCTAAGCAAGCTAAGCAAGTATTGACCGTGGACACCAGGGTGACAAGGATCGGTAAAACAAGGTGGAACAAGGTATAATGCAGCAACGTTTGCAAACAACTCCTAAACTTAATGCATCAGATTAAGTAAAATTAATAAATAATTATTTGCAAACCGGGGGAGAAATGCTCCGGGGCTTGCCTCGCTCGAAGGTACTGGGACGATGGTCAGGGCACTCCGGAAGCTCTTCACCGGACTCCTCTTCTGCTTCTGCTGGCTCCGGCTCCGTCACTTCGAGCTGCTCCTCTACGTCCTCGGGAACAACTGTCGGAACCACTTCCTGCGATCCTGTATGATGCAGAAATATGAGTGCAACATGCAGAGGTGCATTGCAGAGGTGACATGAGATGATGATGATGCGGAGTGCATGCGATGTAACGGATATGTTACGTTATCGGATTACGTGGAACTTATGACTCTTCTACAAGGTAGTCTACGTCATCCAAGAACATGTACTCGAAAACTACCACCACTATTTTCCACCATGCGAGAGTACTAATCAATCAAGATGCTTCAAAGATACACCAAAGTATATTTCTCTAACTAACTTTGCATTAAGAATAAAGAGAAACCCTAATTAGTCCTATGGTTGAACAGCAACACATATTTTAGTAGCTCAGAAAAATCTTATAAAATTACAGTGGATTACTAATATCAAGAATAGCTTGACACAAAAATTTTACTACATTTGGATAACTAGAACTGCCCACACAAAAATAACAAACTAGGGCCTGAAATAGATATTTAAAATACTTTACATTATGAAAAGTATCAAACAACAGATTTAGGAATTTTTCTACCATCTATTACCTAAACAAACACTATAAAAAAATTATCACTTGCATGTTTTATTCAAATTTATTTAAATAACAAAAATAACAAATATTGGTAGTAAAAAGCATTTGAACTGCAACTACAAATTTTTATACAGAACACCCAAGCTATAAAATTTCCCTAGAAAGTACATGGCATAACAGGATTAATAAACTTGGAACCACATTTTTCTGACTTTTCTAGGATTTATTAAGTATTTATCAAGAAAATAGCCATTTTACTATTTAATTATAAATTCTATAGAAAAGTACATCAAATATGACATGCAACAATTTTATACCATAGATCTGGTCCCAAAGAGTCCATAGAAATTTGTTTCATCAAATTTGGAGCTAAAATGAGCAAGTTACAATTTTTTTAAAGCATTTATACATTTTCTGAAAAATCATTTCCAAAAATCCTTTTTAAATCCAGCCGCTGAACGGCTAGACGCACCCGGCGATCTACACACGCGCGCGCACACAGAGACAGACAGGCGGGCCCGCGGGTCAACCGGGTCCCACGCGTCAGCCGCTCCGAGTCAAGGAGGGCGCTGACCGCGCGGATCTCGACGACGGCGAGGTCGCCGGCGACGAGGTCACCACCGTCGTGATCCTCAAGGCGAGGCGGTCCCGTTGAGATCATTGGCATGACCGGAGGAGCTCGAAATCGAGCTTGCCACCGGCCATGGCGGCTCGGCGGCGCTGCTCACCGGCGGGAGCTCCTCTCCGGCCACGGGGCGGCACGGGAGATGGTGTCCGAGCACCGGGAGGAGGAGGCGAACAAGTTGCTCGCGCGAGTGAGGGAAAAGAAGAGGCGGAGGCGGGGTTTCCACGGAGCGGAGAACCACGGTGAGCTCGGCCGGAACTCCGGCGAGCGATTGGCGGGGCTGTGGAGCTTACCGCGGGAGATGGAGGTGAGCACGGGGTGCGCCAAAGAGAGAGGAAGCTCGTGGCGAGATGGAGAGGTCTGCGGTGGCCGGAGCTCGTCGGAACGCGCGTGTCCGGCGAGCGCGTGCGGTGGCGGAGGCGGAAACGGCAGCTGCGCTCGGTGAACAAGCGAGGAGGCAGAGCGGAGGGAGGAATGGCGAGGCGCTGCGCGGGGGGGTTAAGGCGTGGGCGCTCGCGCTGGTGGGGGCGACCGAGCGCCACCCGGCCGCTGTGGCCGGCATGCGGCCGCCACGCGGCGTGCGTGCTCTGCCGGAGCGCCAGCGCGCGCGGGCGAGGGCGCGGGCGGAGGAGGGAGACGGCCGGCTGGGCCTGGGCCGAGGCGGGGCAGCGCGGGCGCGCGCGCGCGGTGAGGCGGGCCGACTCTGGCTCTGGGCCGAACCGGTGGCGGCGGCCCGTGAAGGAAGAAAATCCATTTTTTATTTTTGATTTTCGAATTTAAATGCATTTCAAACTTCAAACCCAATTTTGAACAAGAAGAAAGCATTTTATGGATTTGGCCCAAAAATAAAAGTTGCTCAAAATTAAATTCTCTACAACTTTGATTAAGGGGCCATCTCAAAATTCTTGATAGATTTTGAATGACAAAATAAAAGCTAAAATAGGGGAAAATTTTGAATATTTTTCATAATTATTTTTGAACAAGTTTTTGACAAAATTTGAGCTCCAAAATTTGAACTAGGGTTCCAAGTGATGTAAAATTATGGTTGCAAGGCTTTTGATATAATGTGATTATCATATTATTATAGTCCATTAAATATAGCATGTTTAAGCTTTTATTTTAATCGAATTATACCATTATCATACATGATTATAATGATATGAATGCTATGCAATATGATTGCCATGCAAAAATGTATTGCTTAACACCGGAGTGTTACACAGGTAAATAACTTGCAACATTCATCTCAAACAGTTGAAACACCTGGAACATACACTTGCAACATGGGGGTTGCAATGCTGCTTGGGTGGGTGGATACTCGTTGTTGCGGAGCTCAATGCCGACGCGGAGCTCGCCGATGCGGTAGCGGCGTAGGCAACTCACCAGTGGGGCGGCATCATAGGAAGCTCCTCTCACCTACTTGCTGGAGCATCCATCGTGGAGGCTCGCCGGTTCAGTGGCGCATGCTTGGAGCTTGGCGGCGCGCTGGCGACTAGTAGCATGCGCAAAGCTTGTCGGCACGGGCGCCGCAACCTCTGTCCCATTGTTCCTCGTTGAAGTCATTGACGACGTGGCCTGGCCTGTAGCGCTCGCACGACCGCTGTCGCACTCCTGCTTGCCCTGCGGCCGGCGCTTTGTTGGTCGTCTGCACCGCCGCTCGGCTCGTTTCGGGGGTGAGGGAGGTAGTGAGGTAAGGGCGTATCAAAGGGAGAGGGAGGAGCTAGTGCTAGGCTCCTAGGAGCAGGCTATGTCGTCAGGCTCATAACAAATGGATAAAAACGATTTGGTCGGACTCGGAACAAATGGATAATAACGATTCGGTGAAAAGCGACGTCCGTCCGTCCGGACACTCGGGCTATGTCATTCTCGTTTTTTAGGTAAGCATGCAGATTACCGGATAGTACTGCTCCTATTTTGTTTATAAACTATTATGGGTCCTACCTCTTAAATGAGTAAATTAGAAATTTGGACTCTGCGCACGTAGCGAAAAGGGAAAATCTTAGCATGCTCCAGGGCTGTACAGTTTATAAGTTCAAGTTGTTACTAGGCTATATACGTTGGGCTGTTGGCCCACTACCCGAGTAGACACCAGTCCACCACTATAGCCCATATAGGCCATACCGGTTTGTTGACTTTGTTGCCTGAGTTGGCCTTCTATCAAAAAAAAAAAAAAAAAACTATCCAACGCCGGTCTGTTCGAGCTGTGCAGGTTGCCGCAGTCATGGAGATGATGTAGGAAAGGAGCTGACTGGTGCTGGCCGGTCAATAGCTGGGGGCGGCCGTCCATTGACCTCGCCTACAGGTGGGCACGGCCTATCTCGAGCTCTTTGCTTTCTCATCAAACCCAGCGAACGATGGCATCGCCAACCTTACACAGTTACACTTGTGGTTCGATGCTATCAGATCGCGTGATGCGTGATGATATCTAAAACGACTCGTTAACACATGGTTTCTTCTTCTTCTTTGAGAAAGAGAGAGAGAGAGAGAAACTGGCGGACAACGGCTTGAACGAAAATCCTTCAGGCCCATCGGCCATCACCGCTCGAACGGGCCGAGCATTTCGTGCTTGTCCAGCTCCAGCAGATCCGAAACCTTGTGCGGCCTGGCCAGCAGATGGCACAACGACAATGTCGCTGCCCAACTTCACTTCAGCAAATCCCTCGATCCCCTCGGCGTCGCGGACGTGGACGGCGTCCTGTGCCGCTGTGCGGGCACTGCATTGAACAACAGCTGCAAAACAAATGGTCTCTTTGTTGACAAAGTCGATACTACGACGGGGGTACTTGACACTCTGACAGGAGCAAATAAACCCATTTGTTTCTTTCCGCTAGCAGACCTTCCGTGGCAAACCCATTTATTTCCGCACGCGAGGGAGTCAGGGAGAGTCCTGATCCACGGATTGTCCCTTAAATTCTACGTGCTGATGAGTGTGCTGTGTGCCCCAGTGGCATGGGGTAGATGAGTCCAGAGTCCACCAAGTCTCCGCGGCTCCTTTTGCATTCTTCTAGACGCCAATTCGTGGATCCTAACACAAACTTTCCATTCATAAAAGAACGGCGTAGTCATCATCCTGAAACGAAGCAGCACGCTGCACGCAGATCAGAACACATGACATGCCTGACGTCGCCGATGCGATACGGCGTGGCCGGACGACGCCGCACAGCCACACGAGCAAGCAAATATAAATAGAGCAGGCACCGCCACCTGTCCATGCCCCTCATTCGTGAGCGCCACGCGCAGGCAGGACGCACCACGTGACCTCAGCCGCGCCCGCCACCACCACGGAATGCTGGCGGATTCAAAATTCAAATGCGCGTTCTCCTTCTCCCTGTTGACGTTTTGCCACGGTCGCCGTCCGTCCCCCCTTTTGAACGTTTCAAAGGACCTCAGAGCCAGAACGGTGCTCTCCCCACCAATTAAGCTCGTCCAGTGAGCAGCCAGAGAGCCTCGTCCGTCGTCCGCGTCCCATTCCCACCCTCCCCACCCCCGTTGCTCTGACTGCTCCGCCGTGCGTGCGTCACCCGCGCTCGAGAGGTGAGTGGTTCGGTTGCGCAGCCAGCGGCTCTTGTTCGCTTGCGAGGTTGTGCGGAGTGGTTGCTGGCCGGCGGGCATACCGATAAAGGCGAGAGATCGAAGGCGTTGTCTCATCCGTGCTAGCGTCCGTCTCGATTGCTCGTTGTCTCCTCAGTCTCGGCTTCGACAGCGGACATCGATCGGGACATAGAAAGGGGAGGGCGGACGATACGCGAGTCGCGAGCGTTGTGCGCTGCCATGGACGCGCCCTTCTTCCACGAGCTCAGGCGGCAGGCCTCCTCCTACCTCACCGGCAAGATCCGCTCCGCGCGGCTGGCGCTCACCGACGTCACCCCGACGCAGCTGTAAGTCGCCTTCCTTAATTTATTACCTGTGGCGCGCCGGGGCGTTCGCTCTGATGACTGACGGTCGGTCGATCTCATCTCTCTCTGGCGTTCGTGCGCGTAGCATGACGGAGGAGGCGACGAACGGGGAAGCGTCGCCGCCGAACGTCAAGACGATGGGCCTCATAGCCCGGCAGGCGTTCGAGGTGGACGAGTACGTCAGGATCACGGACATCCTGCACCGGCGCTTCGCGAGTTTCGACCGCAGGCAGTGGCGGGAGGCGTACAAGGCGCTGCTCCTCCTCGAGCACCTCCTCACGCACGGGCCCCGCAGCGTCGCGGTGGAGTTCCAGAAGGACAGGGAGGCCATCCAGCAGATGGCCACCTTCCAACACATCGACGAGAAAGGGTAATAACCGTGCTCTCTCTGACGCCCATACCATACACCCGCGCGCGTGCTTGCTCACCTGATGCTGACGCGATCGATGAACTCGCCGCAGCTTCAACTGGGGCCTGACGGTGAAGAGCAAGTCGGAGCGCGTGCTCAAGCTGCTGGAGCGCGGCCCGTTCCTGGAGGAGGAGCGCGAGCGGGCGCGCAAGATCGCGCGCGAGATCAAGGGCTTCGGCAGCTTCAACCTCAGCAGTGCCTCCCACGCCGTGTCGCAGCCCGGTGACGACGGAAGCCGCGGCTACGGCCGGAGCAACTCGCAGTACGAGGAGCGGTGGAGGCACGATGACGGAGACCGTTTCGGGCGGAGCAACGACTCGCAGTTCGAGGAGCGGTGGAGGCACAAGGATGGCGACGACAGCGACAAGGAGAATCTGATACAGAGCCCGGAGCCAACGACGCGGGTCGCGCGGGAAGTGGAGGCGGAGGCGGAGGAGCTCCACCACCACCACCCGTTCCACGGGTTCGGGCAACAGCGGCCGGAGGCGATGCTGCTCCTGAGCCAGTGATGGGATCAGCCGGTTCGTGTCATGGTGATGTGAAAAGAACCGTGTGCTCAACTAGCTTTTCTCCCGTTCTCGAAGGTTGCAGGGTCAGTATTTTACTGACACTGCTAGGTGCATCATGCATGAGGACTTCGATGTCCTCATGGTTTCTGTTAGCCATGCGCCATGAATGGCTGCTTGGCCTTGTAAATTTCTATCCTTGACTTCTGATGCCAGGATGTACTACGAGAGAACATACAGGCAAGTCTCAAGCTTCCAGCAAAGCTCTGGAAACCACGTATTCGAAGAGTGACAATGATATCCTCCTGCCCAAGTGCATCTGGGCTAATCTTTTAGGCCCCGTTCGGTTTCCAGAGATTCAAGACCTGAAACCAATCCTACCGGGTACACTCGTACAATTTGTATAGCCATCCATCACCAGGAACTATTCCTCCAGGAATAAGCCACAACCGAACGAGCCCTTAGTCTGATTGTCTGAACCATATACTGAAGGAAAGCAGCAGAAGTATTCCTAATCCAGTTCCTACTGACAATCCATCTTCAGTAAAGGCGCAAAGGTGTAAAGCTAGGGAAAGTATGATAATACAGTCCACACTATCCATTCAGGGCCACTATCGAGGTAACATTCCAAGATTATCACAATGGAAGCACAGCCAGTAAAATTGTACTGTGATAAACATTGCCTGAAAGCCGATCTTTGTGTACTGTATCTACATACCGTTCGGTTGTCATTATTGCACTGTTTACCATCACAGGGTTCCAGTTATTTTCTGCCCTATGGACACATCAATACTTGCTAGGGGTTGAGTAAAAGCACGATGGACCCTTTGCTACAGCACAAAGGCTCTCAAGTTCAGGCCTAGGACGACCACATGTGTTGCATAGCAGGATGATATGAATAGATTCCTCAGGCAACATAAAAACTACGATGTGGTTGTGGACCAGTGGCACACCTTTTTTTTTGACTCTGTTATCATGCTTGTATAATCATCTGTCCCCTACCAGAGTATAGCATAATTGCCTGTAAAATTAATCATGCATACAGTTCTTTCTAGACCAACCTGTGTACAAAGTACAAACGATCACTGATGGCGTTAGACACAGATCAACAGAAGAATTACTGGTTGCCAACCATCTAGCATCTAACAAGCTTGCAAGATTGTCATACCAGGAACTGTCAGAGACATAATCCGACAACTAGTACCAGCAATCCTATAAAGTGCATTGTCTCCGCTAAAAAAAGAACAATTTTACGAAAAGGGATGTGTTGGGAGGGTCCACAGTTCCATAAACCAGTAGCTAGTGGTAACTCACTTGTCTAAGTAACCAGAAATACAGCAACTTTCTGGTCAGCTTCTGCTAGTTGAATTCCCCCTCAGGCTATCAGATCAATAACCAGCGATAAGGAGATGCTGCTACCTCTTGAATTTGTATAACAAACAATGCTTTACTGATGTCATTGCAGCATATGGCTATGTATTTTAAGAGTGCCTTTTTACATTTTACCTTCGTACATATAAGTTAGCGTGTGACTTTGTGATCACATGTTGGCTACATTTTACCTTTTTTTGCTTCTGCAGGCTCTGAGTGAGCAGCCCCACAAGACTAACATAAACCAGTCATCTGTCACTTGTTCATCATACCTATTATTAACATGAATAAGCCTCAAACCCCCAGAATACACCTTAGGCCTTGTTTAGATGCATGAATCCACATGTGCTGGAGTGGATTGGAATGAAACTTAGTTTAATTCCACTACAATTCACTTCAACACATGTGGATTGAGATGGATACATGTGCATCCAAATAATGCCTGACATGGTTTTTCTGCATGCCACAAATGGCACTCCATTCCATTTCTTTGGTGAAAACCATCCAAACTCTACTGTCACTGTGAACACTTATATGGCAAATGGTATCCAAATACCTCCAGGATCTGCTATTCTGCTCACCTTTTCGAGTGGCAAAGAGGGGGTGCCACACTGAATAGTACTTAGGACTGTAAATCAGTTTTAGTTATATCAGGTTTTAGTCATTTTTCAATTATTCCAAATTGTGCAACAAATCTCATTATGCAGCAATGCTTGATTGATCGTGTGGAAATAATTGGTACGGCTTAAGACCTTAAGTCCTTAGATTGCTGCCCATGTTCATTATATAGTCAGCACAAATGATACATGTCCTAGTAGGACTTTGTTACTTAAGTTGTAATATCTCTAGGATTCTATCTTTAGCTCTAATCATAAGTATCTATAGTCTGAACAGATCAAACTCATGTTTGCAAAGAATAGGTCAAATGTGGTGAGACATCATAGTCATCCCCAACATCTCATTTCGGGGTTGGGTCCCATGAGGTCATGACTCCTGCAAAGTACGCATGAGCTGCACATGACGGAACAGGCCCAGTAACGAATCAACTAAAACATGGGCCACCTCTCCAGGGAAACTACAAACGAATTATACGCAGTGCTAGTGGTCCAGCAAAGAAAACTACTGCTCTTGCTGAACAGTGAAGCACCACAGAATGCCAGGCATATCAGTCCTAACATGTAGCAATGACATATCAACAAGTATTTCGCACTCTGATATTCTCTCCCTCTGTATGGGGTACTACAGATATTTGATTGGTAGTTGGTACTGCAACGGTGCAGCCTATTGCCTTAATGGGTATTTTATGATCAACCACTACACATTTGTAATCTCCAAACAAAGGAAAATAGTTTTTATTCTCAACTTCACAATGTGTTGCTAGTCATACAACATTCTGTTATATATCTCAAACCAGTAACGACCAAGACACGAATAAAGTGCTGGATCTTGAGATGAGATTCAGTGAGTACACCTAGAGTGCTCAACGGAAGTATGTAAATTTACCCCACCAAATTTCTTTGGTAGCCAGAGGTGTCTGCTGCTAATAAGTTCCCATAAAAAAGCTTTTACACTTTGGATCTCAGCTGACAACCAACTTGTCATTCACGAGACCTGAGTTCTGCCACTAGAATCAAAATAGTCAAGTGATCTAATTCTAACATATAGTAGAATAACTTCGTTCTATCATGAGCATTCAAACCATAGCGGCATTGCAAGATCATGAAAAACTCCTCAGCTTGGGCAGAAGCAACTACCCATACATTCCATGGTGATATATATCCCTCACCCTAGTAATCCGGATCTATCGAATTCACTCCTTCAGATCTGATGCAAAATCCCCCCATTTTAACCTCCAAACTTGAGTTCAAGCACAAATAAAAAGAGAAGGATGGTCAAAATAGAAAATACTATTCACTGTGGAGCAAAAGGACTGCATAGATTTGTACACATGATATTATTTCCCCTTGCCACATGACAAAATGAAAAGAAAATAGAATAATCAGGTGAAGCAACTAATTTTTTTTTGCTACTTTGCATCTGCGGAATTCTCTCCCCAATCCATCCCTTTCCCGGTGTAAACATTCTAGACAGTAAGAAGTACAAAAACTGAGCACAAGGAAGCAAGCAGCAAGCACGACCAGAATCTCATACCAGAGATAAAAGATGCAGCTGTAGATACACGAATACTATACACCACCAAGAAGTCCCCTTTGCTGTCACCAAAGCAGCTGACGACTCGCTATCTTCGCCGTGGAGGTCAGGCGGGGATGAGAGCCTCGTCTGTGGTGTCTGCTCGCTCCCGGCGTCGCCGGGCGCCATGGCAACCGAAGGTGGCACCATGGCGGTGCTGCCTGAATCGCCCCGACTGAACATTTCCTTGGGCAGTAGAACCTTGGAGACGGCAAAGACTGCCACAGGATTTTGGTCGAACACTGTGCGGGTGATGGATGCCTGCACGATGCCTGTGTCAATGGCAATGGAGCCATTGACGCGGGTTATGTTTAGTGTGAAGTGGCCAGCCTCGGTGTGCTCTGTCGCGAGAGTGGGCTGGACGGGGTTCACGATGGACTCGAGGGAACCCAGCGGGTAGTAAGAGTGCAGCACATGGAAGCGGAGCACGACGGCCTTGCGCTCAGCGGGTAGGGACTGGAGGCGGTCGGTGGCGGGGAGGCCGGCAAAGGCGTCGTCGGTGGGGACGAAGACGGTGATGCCAGCACCGTGCTCGTCGGCCTCAAACTCGCTGGCCACACCGGAAGCCTGCAGCATGGAGGCCGCCACGTTGAACCCCCGCGCGTCGGTGAGAACCCGGGTGATGTTCACCGGCGGTGGCGGGCGGGTCTCAGAGGCCGCGAGGTCGAATCCGGAGGGTAGGATAAGGCCACCCACCGCGAGCACGCTGAGATTGTACGGAACCGCGGTCACGGAGCCGAGGACCGTGGCGTTCGATCCCGGGGACGGCGCCGGCGAGCGGACCACGACAGTGGAGTTGGCCCCCACGGTGAGGTTGACGGCGCCGAAGTCGGAGGGCGCGCGGCCCGTGGTCTGAAACAGCGTCGTCACGAGCTTTCCGGAGGGGGAGAGGTGGGCGAGGTCGGACGGGGAGAGGTACTCCAGCAGGACGTGGTACCTCAGCACGTCGGCGATGTCGGCGCCGGCGCCAGCTACGAAAGCTGAGGGTGACTGCGGCAGGTTGGCATTCGGCACGGCCAGGAGCGTCAGGGACGACCTCCCGGCCAGCTCCCCGGCCACGGGGGTGGATGCCAGCAGCCGCGCGAAGTCGGCGAAGTTGGGGAACGCAGAGAGCACGGCCGTCACGTTGACCCCAGCTGCTGGGGAAGGCAGCGCCGCCGCCGCGAGCAGCACCAGCGCCGCTGCCCCGAGCGCGAGGCGCGGCGAGACGGGAGCGGCGCTCAAGCCTCTCCCCATCTCGCCAGTGGAGGAGCAGTGGAGCGGGGGACTGGGGAGTGAGGAGCAGATAGATGACGACGGGGAGAGGGACGGGTTGCCTGATGAAGGGGGAATATTTTTGGTCATTTCTCCCTCCACCTTTCCTCTTCGGTGGTCTACGGTTTCGCTGCTTGAGGTTTTCTTTGCTGTCTGAATGTAAATGAGTAGAGCGGTGGGAATTAATGGCGTGGGTGTGTAGGTGCCTTGGACTGTAGCAACTACGCCAGCTCCCAGCCGGCCAGGCGTTTGCGAAGTTTGTACCATGATGTTGGTCTCGTCACGTGTGCCATGGTTCTTCTCTTCGGCAAATTGGCTCTCACCGAGTCGTCATTCTAGGCTCTAAAGCTAGGGACCAGTACTCTCCACCACTCTTTTGATGCTTATATCATCCTTTAGATATGCTGATACAATCTAAAAAGCAAAATGTGACTACTACTACATAGGAACCCACCTTAATATTGGGGGGCATATATCCCGTTTACCTAGAAAAAAATAATACTCTGATCCCGTTTATCTAGAAATTTTCCGCCGCTTTCATGGTCTTGGACCGTGCCATTTGAGTGCGAGTCATGACACGGTCTTTTGGCACGACCCGAAGCACGGCACGACTCGAAATATTTTAGGCCGTGCCAGCACGACACGAACACGAGGGCCGTGCCGTGCCTAGAATCTCGACACGGCGGGCTACGTGGCCGGGCCCGCATCCTGGGCCGTGCTTGGGCCGGCACGGCACAAAAATGACACATACACACTTCTACAACTATACAATATAATTTTCTAGTATTTACTATACTACCTCTTATCTAATTCTTAATAGATTATGAAAATCATTAAACTTTTATTAAAATAATACACATAAGATATATCTATATTTCATATCACGAGTGAAAAAAGAAAACTAGCAAAGATATTTTAAGGGTCGTGCTTAGGCCGGCACGACACGAAAATGTGTCAGCGTGCCACGAGTCGTGCTTGGACCGAAGAAAAGATTCACCGTGCCATATCGGCACGGCCCGACGTGTCTCCCGTGCCTAGAGGGCATGACCCGAAGCACGAGAGGGCCGTGCCGTGCACCTCTATTCATGGGCATGCCATAGCGTCCAAATGAACAATGAAGGTGGTGCGAGTATGGCTCTAGAAAGAGCTGATTACTTTAGTTAGGAATGAAACCATGATCCAATCGTAAAAGCACCTGGCAAAAAATGGATCATCACAAGCAAGAACAAATAAGCAAGCGAGGAAGTCAACTTCATACGCAAGTGATTTCACGAGGAAAAAAATGCAGCTCACCAGTTTCTTTTTAAGTGCTGGTGGATGGCGTGTATGAAGATGGAGGACCAGCCCTGATCGTAAAACCTGCTTCAGATCACCGCAGTTAACAATACTTGATCATTCTGGCAATATCTCACTACAAATGCAATGCACTAACATACCCTGTTTGTTTCTCCAGTGATAACGAACAAGAATCTAATAGTATACCACTTACTTTTAGGCGGTTTCCATCTTTGAACTGATGGTGATTGCTTAGTATCCAACCAAGTAACAGCAAAAAGCAAGTAAAAAAGTAAAAGCAAGGAATACATTAAATAAGTGACAGAAAAGAGGACAAGTCATTGAGACAGTATAGTTGAGAATTGATAAAAAAAAAGTTAAGCCAAAATAAACAGTATTCGTCTTGCTACAAAATTGTGTATGACAATTTCTTCATAGTTGAGCAATGTACATGGTACAAGGGATCTTAGTACTACACAAACAGATTAACACTATGGCTGTTAAGGAATAGCCCTAGGTATGGTTACATACATCTATTCAGACATGGATCAGTGTATTGTTAGTGCCAGGGTTAGATGTAAAGAATTTGACATATCTCAGTCGCTCGAGGCTATACAGCCAGAAGCCACCCTGGGAAGGATGGAATGGATGAGCAACGGTTCAGTAGGGGTGCTTGGAGGACATGAAACATCTCACCACCAAACGGCATATGGAGAATAAGGAGTGGGTATGCCATGACGCCAAGAAAGAATTGGGGTCAGTGAATCGAGTCAAGATACAACTATTAGATGCTATCTGGCCAGGATGGATTTGGAGTGTTCTGGTTTGTTTGAACGGCACATGCAATCAGGGCATGGAAATGTGTATACAGATTCATTTGCTCTTTTTATTTCAATACCCTTCACGTCACTATGTGCTCTCATATTGAACAGCTGCCGTTTCAGTGACTTCCATCTGCACACAACCAAAGCTGAAATTTAACAAGTTGAAAATTTCATGTTTGAGAGTTAAGAATATAAGGGCACTGACAGAGAACCAATCATCTAATAATGACCGTAATGACATACCCAATACGTGGACTATCAAAGAGTATGGCCAATCTTCTTTTATCAGGCTTAATTGTCTTCGCATGGCCACCATACAAGTATCTTCTATGCCCAATAAGGAAATGAGGGAAATTTCCACCTTGCGTAGTCACAAAAACCTCACTATGAACACTGACACTGTAGTCAATAGCTGCCATCCTTGAGGAGAAGTTCTGCAGACATGCATTATATGAGTAAATACTTAAAAGAAAAGGTCAGTAAAGGGGAAAAAATGCAGTTATCCTATATACCTTGAATGGAGCAAGTTCTTCATCCAGTGCCAATGTTTCTTTTGTCTGCAGGAGAGGGAACATTTCAAGGAGAGGAGACATGTTCTTTTCTGCTTTATATATCCTTCCAGAAGCCAAATATATTGCAGTATTATTGCTGAAACCCATTCCACGCAGCATTAATCCAACCTAAACATCACAAATATAAGCATGTAATGGTTCAGGATCACCTGTCATATTGCTTGAGGATAAAGTTCCTGAAGCAGAAAATTCACACAAAAAAAAGAGTTCCTGAAGCAGAAACACCATCTTTTAAGTACAGACATACTACCTCCGTCCTGAAAAAGATGCAACTATGGGTTGTGTGCCATGAAAAGTGGTTCACGTTTGACCAAGTTTTTAGTGAATAATATTCACAGTTATGTCTTTAAATTAATTTATTATGAAAATACATTTCGTAACTAATCTGATGGTATTTATTTGGTATCATAAACATGAATACTTTTTTATCTATAATTGGTCAAACTTCTTTACTCCTAAAAAGATGAAACAGGACCCGTTCACTTCCCGTGGTGAAGCCGCGTCGATTTATGTGACGTACCCATGGCTACACCCCACTCTGCACGACCCTGGGAGTAGGACAAGTGGGCCAATTGTCCTCGCGCTCCGAGGTCGCCCACCCGGCCGCCCCTTCTGGCCTCCCCGGCTCCCCACACATCCCGCCTGACTGCCTCTCTCTCCTTCCTCTTGCCTTGCCCATCCTCCTTCCCCAACACTGTGGCTGCCTGAGAGAGGAGCACCCCGGCAAGTCCGCCCGACCCGGGATGAAATCTGCCTCGGCTAACCCACGTTGCTGATCGTCTCCCTCACACGCAACTCGGGTAGCAGCCACCGTTGTTGAGGGTGTCGCCGAGCATAGCGAGGAGAAAGGGGCCAACCCGCCGTCGATGCGCGAGCCCCAGCCACGATTCTGCTTGCCTCGATTGCCGGCATCCTCGTGCTGCATGCCGCCACCATCCGTGCCCCGGTGCTCATGCCGCCGGCGAGGAAGGCTCCTCTGCAGCCACCACCGGGGGAGAAGACGGCTTGGTGAGGACCGCACGCAGTCTCGTCCATCCGAGAGGCTGACTCGCTGAACGATTCGAGCAAGCTGCGGCAAGCGGCGCCACCACACGCCACCATGGTTGCAGCGACTGCCATTCTCTGCGTCCCTCACCGAGCCGGCCTCCGCTCCACTGGCGCTGGCGATGGGCAGCAAGAACCGCCCCCCAAGCATCGGCACAAGCTCCACGCACAGCACCTGCCCTGCGGCGTACTACCCCAACACCTATCACGCTGATGTTGGGAGACAGTGGATGAGGATGAGTCGGATGGAGTTCTGTGAGTGTGTGTGTGTGTGTATGTGTGTGTGTGTTTGTGAGGACAAGTTGTTTATCTTTTTCGCTAGGCTCTAATCCTTTTTGGATAATGTGCAGACAGATGGAGAGAGTTTGTGAGAACACAGTGTCTGTTGATTCAAGCAAACTAAGCTGAACAACTTTGTCCCGTTCATCCGGTCAGTGGAGTGGTCTAATATTGGAGGTCTTGATTACATGGAAGATGCCCATGTGTGCACTCTGATCTGAAATAATTTTGGCTATAACTAATGATGGAAGTAATTTCCTGCTGAGGTAATTACCTGTCCACTCTTAAATATCCAATTCCTTCAACAAGGAAATCATATGGCTTTTGGTTCTTGTGAAGCTATATATCTACCTTCATTGTAAATTTTGATGCACTCATGCTAGAATGTGCCCAGCATAGCAAAAAAATCCGTACCTTTTCTTAAATTAGGAGTTTGTGTGTGTTAACCCCTTGTAGCATCACGAGTTAGAGATTTACTTCCCTGTAGTTTCACACTTGCAGGAATATGAAAAAAAAAATCCATGTCCTATGTTTCTATTCTCTCACCCGCTTTGATTCCTGTTTAGGTGTTTGATGGCCATAATGGCAAAGATGCTACCCATTATGTCCGTGATAACTTGCCATGGGTCATCATGGAACATGCAGATAATTTTTTGCAAACTGCTTTCTTCTAGAATGACAACACTTACAAGATAGGTTGTAAGTGTTCCTGAGAAAGAGGCCAAAAGGCACCCAAGGGGTGCAGGTATCCTTTCATACAAGCTGCTCTTTGGTAGCTATCAGAAATCAGAGTAAATTTAGGTGCCTAAGCCTATTGTTTCCCTCCGTCAGTATTTCATTCTCTTCTTTTCCACTTAGAAGCAAACAATGTGCCATGAATCATTTAGAATGATTAGAGATCCCAAATGGTCAAATAGCTCAAGTATGAATATTAAATATGTCAGCGAAAGTCGAGGTGTCACTGACTATTAACAAAGAGAAACATGCACTACACTATGGGAAACTGTAAAATATAGCTGTGAAATATTATTCCTTCACTATCAGGCAAAGCAAACATCCTAAGTACCCCTAGGTTTCAGTAATGGCAATAGAGCTGAAGTTGTGTGAAATATAGCCGTGATCTTATCATTTTTTTAACAGCATGATAAACACATATTTGAGTTAAAAACTCTATTGCCCAAAAGGGGTGAAATGTCCTGTATAACAAGAGCAGTGTTTGCCCAGACGAGTGATAGGTTAAGGGATGAGACATGAGACTACCATGTTTATGATATGCAAGAAACATTTATCAACTCTAGACCATGATTATGCTCTAAAATTACAACACATGTTATAAAGAGATTTGCAATCATTTCCTTTGGCTAACTGTTTTTGCATCTACTTGTTCTCTAGCAGCACTTGCAGAGCAGCACAAAGATTTGTCCTTCCATCAAGAAAGATTGAAATAAATTTGTACTTCTATTCTAGCATCTTCCTATTGCCAATCAGCCGAACCTTGTTGGAGCCATCAAATTTTATATGGATTGTTCGATCTTGTTATGATTGATCAATTATGCAGCAACCTTTTAATGTGTTCAAATCCTTCACTATGATGAATCTTGTAATTGGGCTTCACGAAATCCAGTCTGGAGCTTATTATAGTTCCAGCCTCCAGCTCCAATAATAGTACTGTACAAGAGGCATAAGGATTTACAGCTGCTGGTGTTTTTTAGATGTACAAGAGGTATAAGGTTTTAGCTGTTGGTGTTTTTAGATGTCTATATGCAGTGTAGCTTTTTTTTTGAAACTATATGCAGTGTAGCTTTTGGAGACTATACAGCCTCATGTATGGCGTTACTTTTCGGGGAGTGAGTGCAGCTTTCGGAACTAATGTTTCTGCATTATGGGTTCTACCTTCAGGCTCTGGAGTCTGGACCAGCAGGAGCTCTTATCCAGGAGGCAGAGGATACTGATTTTGTGAGCTATTTAAAGAGAAGCAAATAGCAGAGTGGGCTACTCGCTAGCATTCACATATGTCTGTTTCAACCAAAAATATTTTGTCTAATTTGAAATAAATATTTTATTTGGATTTTTTCATGATGAAATATTGTACTGAGTTCTTCTAAATCATGGGCTGGTACTTACGTTGAGTTGATTCTTTTATAGAATCACCGGAATAGATAATCCCTTACATATGATTGTAGTCATGAATGACTGGCCATCTTTCTGCAAGTGTTTGTTGTCCATATATACTCCTACATGGCAATCAAGCAAAAAGATGGAGATTTTACTAATTTACTTGTTTGTTGATTTTTGAATCATTATTTTTTCTTACTCTTATTGTGTTAATATTTTTTTTTGGCTCCTAAGTCGGGACTCATTATGTCGAAAATTTAGAAACTCCCATAGCAAAGCACGGGCATCTGCTAGTAAGGTACTAAAACGTGACACTGTGCTAGAATTGCATTCTTTTAGGGACGGAGGTAGTACCTCCAAAGGGGTCAGTGGACATTTCCCATTCATCCTTATTGCTCCAGGCCTTATTACACGTCCTGGCCTAGTAAATTTCCCCTTCCAACCTTTTTCCCTGGCTGCATCCAGTTCCTTCTTCTCATCGTCACCGCCATCAAAGACACAACAAGAGAAGGCAACCATGTCCTGAAAAAGGAATGATTAGTGGTTGAGAATTCTCCAGTCTACTCACCATGGACATACCATCAGAAAAGAAAAAACAAGCCGAAAAGCGAACTTGTTTGTTTCATGTACTTCTGATAAATATGGGTCTGAGACCTAGCAGCATCTGAAGTATCCTGGTTGTTCATCTACACCCTTGGAATTTTTAAATTGTTTCATGAACAATTGAGCATAGAAAACTAACCTCTTCAAAGCGGAGATGCACTGCTACATATTTCCCATTGTTTTCAACACTTTTTTCTCTCATCCGAGAAACTAAAATATTTGATATAGTTGTGATTGGTTTAGAAAATTTTAAGGCTTCAAAATTTGCTAGACATCGTAGACGTTGAACAGCAGGAGGCGCATCGAATGACAGCCGATTCGCAAAAGGTGATATCCTTATGAGCCTGAAATTGAGAGACAAGTTCAAAGTTCACATAAGCAAATAATACTTGGGGATATGATAAAATAGCAGATGACCTCAAAACTGCAAATCAGTATTGGCTTCAACCAACCTTTCTTTGATCAACTTAGGGAGAACAATATCTTCATAGAACTGAATAGGAGACCAAGCCTTTATCTTGAAATTAAATGCATTACTCAGATTGTGACCAAATCGCTCCATTATGAACTCTGGCACCTTGTCAACCACCCGGACATCATTTTTTAAGCGTTGGATAAAGTAATCCTCATCATAAATATCATTAAATTTGCTGTATAAAAAAATAGATGTAAGTAGCTTTATTTGCGCTGTATCATGCAAAAAACATGTTATTAGTTGGGAGGTTTTTATCATTTGGCATGTCACCGGATAAAAAAGGTTAATTATTTTCAAAATCACCAGAATGTTAACAGGAGATTTACGAATGAAACCACAAACCATGCACATAATAGATGTTAGAGAAAGATGAGCATATGTACGGTGGTCTTTCAAGTGGCTTACTGGTATAAGCTAGCACTTTAAAACTCAGTATTCAACTCAATGAAGTATCAGACATTAAACATAACTAGCAAATGTGCCCACAGCGTGTGGCGCGGTCACCAGGATGATTTGTGTCAGGGACATTTATTTAATGATCACTGTTGGAATATAAAGTAAATTGCTCAACTCTCCCCATCAGCTTAAGCTTTTGGGTTGAACTGGTCGGTGCATGCAACTTAATATGGTATCAAAGCTAGAGGTCTCGAGTTCGAATCCTGGTTAGCGCAATTAAATAAAATAATTGCTGCTCGCTTCTATTTCACGTCTGAGGCCTAAGAGAGCCTCCACGTGAGGGGGAGTGTTGGAATATAAAGTGAATTGCTCACCTCTCCCCATCAGCTTAAGCTTTTGGGTTGAACTGGTCGATGTATGCAACTTAATAATCACGTCATCTGTTCTAATACTGTTGGAAATTGATTCTCTATTCATTAGGGCTAACCCTAGAAGGGTAGCTATATAGGTTCCATACATGGGCCACATGGGCCTTAGCCTCATGGGCCTAAACACATACTCCAACACCCCCCGCAGTCTGAACTACCGGCGCAGCGGAGTTCAAGGCTGAACAAGAAAGAACACACACAACCCCCCACAGACGCAACTAGCCACCGGTGATGTTGAGGCTGGAGCGAAACTCGGCGAAGGTCGAGGACGGGAGGCCTTTGGTGAAGATGTCCACGAACTGGGAGGTCGTCGGAACATGAAGGACCCGTACCTCGCCCATGGCCACCCGATCACGAACAAAGTGGAGGTCGATCTCCACATGCTTCGTCCGCTGGTGCTGGATGGGGTTGGTGGAGAGGTAGACCGCACTGATGTTGTCGCAGTAGATCAGTGTGCTCCGGGAGGGCGGAGTGTGCAACTCCGCAAGTAGCTGCTTAAGCCAGGCGGCCTCCGCCACGCCGTTAGCAACGGCGCGGTACTCCGCCTCGGCGCTGGACCGGGAGACCACCGGCTGGCGCTTGGACGACCAAGACACCAGGTTGCCGCCCAGGAAGACGGCGTAGCCAGAGGTGGAGCGGCGAGTATCCGAGCACCCGGCCCAGTCAGCGTCGGTGTAAACGGTGAGGTCGGTGGAGGAGGCTCGGTGGAGGAGGAGGCCGTAGTCGAGCGTGCCCCGGAGGTAGCGGAGGAGGCGCTTGAGAGCCGTGAGGTGAGGCTCCCGGGGGTCATGCATATGGAGGCAGACCTGCTGAACTGCATAGGTGATGTCCGGCCGGGTGAAGGTGAGGTACTGAAGGGCCCCGGCGAGACTCCTGTACGCAGTGGGATCGGCCACCGATGGTCCCTCAGCCTCAGACAGCTTGCCCTGAGTGTCGACCGGAGTGGAGCAGGGGTTGCAGTCAGTCATCCCAGCCCGCTCCAGGATGTCCCGAGTGTACTGTCGCTGGTGAAGTAGGAGCCCGATAGGACGGTGCTCAACAGTGACACCGAGGAAGTGGTGGAGTACATGGAAGACCGGATCTACGACTGAGCTGTATCAGGGCATCACGTCCAGGATGGCCGAGGCGCCGGTGCCAGGTGGTAGAGGAAGTAGAAGCGACGAAGGCAGCTGACAAAACGGGCGGCGAAGAAGACGAAGGAGCCGCCGGGAAGCGAAGAGTGTAAAGGGGCCCGGTGCTGTCACATCGGAGCAGAGGACGCCGGGAAGCCAAATCCTTTACAGTAAGACCAGAAGAGTCAAATTCCACAGAACAAGAATTGTCAGCTGTAAAACGTCGAATCGAAAGAAGATTATGAACCATAGGAGCAACAAGAACATCAGGAAGACGAAAGGAGCCATGAGCACCGGCGGTACCCACAGACGAGACAGGAATACAAGAACCATTAGCGACCATAATGGACGAAGGAAGAGAGGAAGAGGGAGAGTGAATCGACGAAAGTATACCGGGGTCAGGAGTAGTGTGGTAGGTGGCCCCCGAATCAGCGATCCACTCGGGTCCGACCGGAGGTGTCAGGCCCATGGTGCTGACGAGCGAGCCAGGGCCGCCTGATCCCAGCCGGCGACCCCCGGTGGAGTCCCGGAGGGTGGAACCCACGGCGTAGCAGGGAAGACGCCAGGTGAAGGACCAGCAGGAGGAGCTCCGGTGAGCATGGCCATCGGTGGGCGAGTGTCGGCTCCGGGGGCGTGGTAGGGCCACATGGAGATGCGACCGGACCACGGGTTCTGGAACGAAGGCCATGGTGCCCCCCGTGTGTCCCAGCCGGTGCCGGAGCCTGGGGTTGACCACCCCGACCACCCCCGCGGCCACCTCCACGGCGACGACGAGAGCCACGACCCCTGCACCTCCGCTCGGCCCGGAGGGAGGAGGGCCCAGGAGAGACGACGGTGGCGGAGCCGACGACCGCGGTGGAGCAGGAGGAACCGACGACCGCGGTGGAGCAAGAGGACGCGGTGAAGTAGCAGCCAGGGCCGTCGAGGAGGACGAGGACCCCGTGGAAGTGGTGGATCCCGGCTGGAGGCCCTGCGTGAGCTCCTCCATGATAAGATCGTCACGGACCTCCAAGAAGGTGGGGAAGGGCCTCTGACGGGTGATCCACGTCCTGAGGTGGGCGTAGCGGTCGCTGAGCCCCCGGAGGACGTTGAGGACCAAGATGCGATCCTCGACGGGCCACCCGAGGTCCCCCAGGGAGTCAGCCATGCCCTTCATCCGACGGCAGAACTCGCCGACGGAGAGGTCACCCTGGACGAAAGTACGGAAGCTCGCGTCGAGACGCAGAGCCCGGGCCTCAGCGTTGCCCAAGAACTGGCCCTCAAGAGCGAGCCACGCCCGGCGCGCGTCTGGAGAGGTGCGGACGAGGTCGTGGAGGTCCAGAGAGATCGTCCCCAGGATCCAGGAGAGGACGATGCTGTCGAGACGGAGCCACGACGGCGTCTGGACGGCGACGGAGGAGTCGATGAGGACGTGGTCGTCGAGGGCGTAGCGGCGAAGGGTAAGGAGCACCAGGTCCCGCCAGCGGGCGTACGAGGGCGACTCCGGTTCGAGGACGACCGGAATGAGCAGGCGAATGTTCTAGACCCCCCCGCCTGGTAGTGCAGTTGTGCCACGAGCGGGTCGGTCGGGTCGTGCCAGAGGACGGCAGGGTGTGACACGCGGCGTCCCGGCGAGGCAGAGGAGGTGGCGCCGGCGTCCTGGCCCGCGGGAGAGATGAGAAGATGCTCGGCCTCGGCGATTTGGCGAGCCAGGGCGTCAGCCGCGTCGCGCTCACGCTCCCAGACGGCGGCGGCCGCACGCACACGAGCCTGCCCCTCCGCGGCGGCCGCGTGGGCAGCGACAAGGGCGGCGGCGAGGGCGGAGTCGGAACTCGTGCCAGGAAGAGGAGGCGTACCCCCACCCGTAGCCATGGCTGCCCGAGGGTGGACGGCGGCATCAGTCCCGGCAGCGCGTAGGAGGGCAGCGAGGGCGGTGTGAAGATGGTCAGCGCCCCCGGCGCCGGCATCAGTACCCAGGAGGCTGTGTAGGGCGGTCTGGAGGGCGGCAGTGGCAGATCCGGCAGGGAGCAGGGGAGATCCGGCCGCCGGCTGGAGGGGAGCCTCAGCCCCAGCAGCAGGAGCCGCGCCCTCTCCAGTGCCTGAACCCGCGGCGTCCGTGCCGGCAGTGAAGGCCGCCGCCAGTGGGGTAGGGTTTGGGAGGGAGGTGCGGCCGTCCATGGGATGGGGAAGGGAGGCGCGAGGTGGAAGGGAGCCGCGCGCACCCTGGACGTCCGCCCCCGCCCCGGGCGCGGCAGGGAGATGGGGAGTTCCCCCCGCGGTCGGGAGACCCGCAGCAGGGAGCACGGCAGCGGGCGCGGCCCCAGGAGGAGATGCCGCGATTTGCGCCCAGGATGGGGTGGAGGGGGAAGGGAAGAAGGAGGAGGGAGAGGAGGGAGGCCGGTCAGCCATGGCCGGCGGCGGCAGTGGGAGCAGCGCCGACGGGTGGTGGCTGGCCGGCGGCTCAGGATAGGGAGAGAGGAAAAACTAGGCTAGATACCATGTTTGTCGGTACCAACAGTACGGGGGTACCCACAGCTATCGCCAAAACACTAACATAACCGAAACCGCAATGAAAGATAGCCCACCTCGGCCGCCCCGGCTCCGACTCGTACGAGGCCCGCTCGACGGGGCGCCTCGACCGCGCCCGGGCTCCGACTCGTAGGAGGCCCGCTCGACGGGGCGCCTCGACCGCGCCCCGGCTCCGACTCGTACGAGGCCCGCTCGATGGGGCGCCTCGACCGCGCCCCGGCTCCGACTCGTACGAGGCCCGCTCGACGGGGCGCCTCGACCGCGCCCCGGCTCCTCGACGCGTTTTCTTTACCTACCCCAGGACGAAAGCCATAGCATTCAATGCGGGTACCTACTACCACCTACCGGCATGGCTGCGGCATGGACCGACGTGGGAACAATACCCACGTCGAGTCTCACTGTTTTACCGCCCATCCCGTGATGGGAGGTGAAACCCGTCACTGTACCTACCTTACCGCACACTGTTCACCATCAATCACCCTCGAGGGAGGATAAGACAAGGTCCGTTCCCCGCGAATATCAGGGATTCGGCCTTATCCATCCAACCTCGACCCGGCCTCGACCCAGCTTCGACGCTCGGCTTAGTTCGAAGGACGGTATGGCGTGGCGCTCTGGGTCATTTTGCCATCTTGTCTCCCACAACGTCAGGGTACCCAGGGATGGCCGGCCATTCCGAAGGCACGTCGCTACAGTCAACTCAACAGGAATCGACAAAGCATCACCTCAAGGCTCCCCTTGGCTTGGCCTCCTCTCGCCTTATAAAAGGGTAGGCCAGGGTTCGACAAAAGGGGCGGACGGACGAACCAACCAACGAACAGACGAACAAAAAGAAGACGAAACAACCAACCACCCGACCGAACAACGAAAAGCAAGAGATCAACATCTCAAGCAACCGCCTTTCTCCTTTTTTCCCTTTGAGACTTGGGCTCGACACCCTCTCTCGCCTGCTTGTAACCCCTACACGAGCACCTCGGTGCAAGGAAATACAAACCTCTCCCCCCGCTGGACGTAGGGCCTTCTTTTGCCCGAACCAGGATAAACCCCCGTGTGTTCTCCTTGCATCATCATCCAGGAAAGAGTCACGCAGCATTTACTCGTTGGTGTAGGACCCCCCTCGGTCCGAACACCGACAGTTGGCGCGCCAGGTAGGGGAGCGCTGCGTGCAAACCTCGCTTTGCCGCCGTTCTTCCTGGATGGCTAACCCCGAACGCCCGATCCCGTTGGCTACGGTGATCTGGTTTGGGAGTTTGGAGTTCATGTCGCTCGGCTCTGGCTACGACATGGTCCTACTTCCACCCAGGCACCCAACCGACGAGGATTACGAGCTCTCCCAGCCCGGGGGAGCAGTCAACCGGCACCGTCGCTCCAGGCGGGCGCGGGCCGCCCGGCGACGGCGAGCCCGATACAACCACCGTCTCCACCTAGCGGAGGGCGATGGGATCCCCCGGTCCGGCACCCCCCAGACAGGCGCCAGCCTAGATCTCCTTTTGGAAGATTTGGGAAGGACGAGCCTGGCCGAGGGTGGCGTGCCGACGAGGAATCCCGCCGCTCCCCCGTCCGGTGAGACACCACTGTCCGTAGCATCTATTTCGCCACGGGCAGCGACATCCCCATCACCATTCCCGTTTGGGCTGGACTCGGTTGCCCGGGTGTATGCATCCTCCGTGAGCACTCGCATGAGCGCTTATGAGGAACTCCCCGGACACCATCTACGCTCCACTCTGGACCTCGTTGCGTCCACGCCGGCTTCTGATTATCGGGACTCTACCGAGACACCGGAAACAGAGCCTCGTGTGACTGCTTCTTCATATCGTCACCGCGGTGACGGTTGGCAACGGCCACACATTCCCCCGTCATATTACTACTTTGGCGCTCCTGACTCCGACTCGGCTGACGACACCTATGATCCGACTCGCGAGTGCTTCAACATCGACGTTGAAAGCACCTCGGAATCAGAGGACGAAGAGCCGGTCGAAGGAAGGCACACGCCCCCTCATGTCGAACTTCCTGCCGAGCGAAACGAGCCCCAGTTCCTTGCGGATCAAGGAGCGCAGCTCGAACAGATTCGCGAGTTGCAGGACCAGCTTGACGAGGAACGGGAAAACCTGGATCTTCTCCAGCAAACCCTCGAGCGTGAGCGTACGGAACACGTATTTGGCGGGAGAGCTCGTGAGAGAGCTCGCGATGTCAACCGTCGCATCGACGAGGACCGGGCGGTCGACCCTCCGGTTTTCGCTCGAGCCAGCCAAAACGTCGTCGCCGCCGCCATGCTCCTGCGCAACATGCCCGAGCCGTCAAACCCTGACGCCCGTCGGGCTCGAGACGAAATCCGAGGACTCCTCGAGACTGCCGCCATGCAGCAGGCCGAGAGCTCTGCCTCGAGGCGGCGCGAAGCAGCCTCGGAGCGGACCCTCGAGCCTTCCCGACAGGAGAGAGAAGCCTCGGCTCATCCCGAGCCTGCCCGGCGAAACCGGGTAGCACCGGCCCCTGAGCCCATCGCCAACGACCGCGAGCCTCGAGACACCCGTGGCAACATCGTCGAGCGTCGCACGCGCAAACACGGTGACGGTGTAGC
Source organism: Saccharum hybrid cultivar R570 (assembly GCA_038087645.1). Taxonomy (NCBI): domain Eukaryota; kingdom Viridiplantae; phylum Streptophyta; class Magnoliopsida; order Poales; family Poaceae; genus Saccharum; species Saccharum hybrid cultivar. Next base: position 16,657,735 of record JAQSUU010000139.1, read on the forward strand.
TCGAGGCTACCACGTCCACAGGGGCGGACGCTACGACAGCTCGGAAGACCGTAGCCCTTCATCCGAACCCCCAGGTCCTCGGGTGTTCAGTAAGGCTATCCGTGAGACGGTGCCCCCGGCTCGGTTCCGTCCCCCCACGACTCTCACCAAGTATAACGGCGAGACCAAACCCGAACTTTGGCTCGCCGATTTCCGCTTGGCGTGTCAGTTGGGCGGGGCCACCGACGACCGGGTCATCATTCGGCAACTCCCCCTGTTCCTCTCCGACACCGCCCGAGCCTGGCTCGAGGATCTCCCACCTTGGCAGATCCACGACTGGGACGATCTCGTGAGGGTGTTCGAGGGAAATTTCAAGGGAACCTACATGCGCCCCGGCAACTCGTGGGACCTCCGAGGCTGTAAGCAGAAATCAGATGAGTCCCTCCGGGACTACATCCGGCGCTTCTCCCGGCAGCGCACCGAGCTCCCCAACATCACCGACTCCGACGTAATTACGGCCTTCCTCTCCGGTACCACCTGTAAAGAGTTGGTCCGGGAGTTGGGCCGTAACACCCCGCTCACTGCCAACGGATTGATGGACATCGTCACCAACTTCGCCGCCGGCGAGGAGGCGGTTGGTGCGATCTTTGGCGGCGAGCCGGCGAGGGGGGAGCAGAAGGTCGACGACCCCGCGAGTTCCACCCGAGGCCTCAAGAGAAACAACCGCAAGAAGAAGAAAGGCCAGCAGGGCAAGCTCGAGGCCCCGGCCGACGAGCTCGTCGCTGCTACCGAGCACAAGAAACCTCGAGACCCCCCCGGCGGGGGCGTCTTCGACAAAATGCTCAAAGAGCCGTGTCCCTACCACAAGGGACTCACTAACCCTAACCTCGAGGATTGTCACATGCTGCGCAGGTACTTCGGGGGTGCCGGCGCCAAGAAGGACGACAAGGAGGAGGACCCTAAGGGTGGCGACAAGGACGGGGAATTTCCCGAGATCCGCGACTGCTACATGATCTACGGAGGCCCCTCGACCTGCCTCTCTGCGCGCCAGCGCAAGCGAGAACGGCGCGAGGTCTTCTCCGTACAATCGGCAGTACCCCGTTTCCTTGAATGGTCTGCGGTGGCCATCACTTTCGACCGTGATGACCACCCAGACTACGTCCCCAACCCGGGGGTCTATCCACTCGTCGTCGACCCCGTCATCGCCAACACACGCCTCACCAAAGTGCTCATGGACGGCGGAAGCAGCCTCAACATTATCTACTCTCAGACCCTCGACCTCTTGGGGGTCGACAGAGCGCGCCTCCAGCCTAGCGTCGGGGGCTTCCACGGAGTCGTGCCAGGGAAACGGGCGGAACCCCTCGGGCGGGTCGATCTACCTGTTTGCTTTGGCACACCTGCCAACTTTCGAAAGGAAACTCTCACTTTCGAAGTGGTCGGATTCCGTGGAACGTACCACGCTATCCTGGGACGCCCATGCTACGCCAAGTTCATGGCAATCCCGAACTACACCTACCTTAAGCTCAAAATGTCTGGCCCAAACGGTGTCATCACTGTAGGGCCTTCGTATGAACATGCCTACGAGTGCGACGTCGAGTGCGTCGAGCACGGCGAGGCTGTTTTTGAGTCGGCAAGCTTGGCTGCAGACCTCGACGGTCTCGCCAAAACAATTCCCGACCCAAAACGCCATGCCGGCAGCTTCGAGCCCGCCGAAGACGTCAAACTCGTACCCCTCGACCCCGCTGATCCCAAAGGGAGGACGCTGAACGTCAGCGCCACCCTCGATCCTAAATAGGAAGCAGTGCTCGTCGACTTTCTCCGCGCGAACGTCGACATCTTTGCGTGGAGTCCCTCGGATATGCCGGGCATACCCAGGGAAGTCGCCGAGCACGCCTTGGAGATCCGGGTCGGATCCAAACCGGTGAAGCAACGCCTGCGCCGCTTCGATGAGGAGAAGCGCAGGGTCATCGGCGAGGAGATACACAAACTGTTGGAGGCCGGGTTCATCAAGGAGGTTCATCATCCCGAGTGGCTGGCTAATCCTGTATTAGTTAGAAAAAAGAGTGGGAAATGGAGGATGTGCGTAGACTATACTGGTTTAAATAAAGCATGTCCGAAAGTTCCCTTCCCTTTGCCACGCATTGATCAAATCGTTGATTCCACCGCGGGATGTGAAACTCTCTCATTCTTAGATGCATATTCTGGCTACCACCAGATCAAAATGAAGGAGTCCGACCAGCTCGCGACTTCATTCATCACCCCATTCGGCATGTATTGCTACGTTACGATGCCCTTCGGTCTCCGGAACGCGGGGGCAACGTACCAGCGATGCATGCAACACGTTTTCGGGAAGCACATTGGGTCGACCGTCGAAGCTTACATCGACGACATCGTGGTCAAAACCCAACGTGCCGACGATCTGATCAGCGACCTCGACGTTGCATTCAAGTGCCTCAGGGCAAAAAACATCAGACTCAATCCGGAGAAATGTGTTTTCGGCGTCCCACGAGGTATGCTTTTAGGGTTTATCGTATCTAAACGTGGCATCGAGGCAACCCTGAAAAAATCTCTGCAATAAGCAAGATGGGCCCCATCCGAGATCTCAAAGGCGTACAGAGAGTCACAGGTTGCTTGGCGGCACTCAGCCGTTTCATTTCGCGCCTCGGCGAAAAAGCACTCCCTCTGTACCGTCTCTTGAGGAAATCGGACTATTTTTCCTGGAACCTTGAGGCTGAGGAGGCTCTCACAAAACTGAAAGCCACCCTCTCTAGCTCACCGATCCTCGTCCCTCCGACCCCGGGGAAACCACTCCTACTCTATGTCACCGCGACATCACAAGTAGTCAGTGCTGCCCTGGTTGTCGAACGGGCCGAGGAGGCACACACCTTGCTCGTCCAGAGGCCGGTCTATTTCGTTAGCGAGGTGCTCTCTGAAACAAAGTGCCGATATCCACAGATCCAGAAACTGCTATATGCCGTCATCTTGACACGGCGCAAGCTCCGACACTACTTCGAGGGTCACCCGATTACTGTGGTTTCTTCTTTCCCCTTGGGAGAGATAGCCCAAAACCGGGAAGCCTCGGGTAGGGTTGCCAAATGGGCGGTCGAGCTCATGGGCGAGGCATTGTCCTATGCGCCGCGAAAAGCTATCAAGTCACAGGCGTTAGCAGATTTTCTGACCGAGTGGACTGACACACAACTCCCTCCTCCACAGCTCCAAGCAGAGCTGTGGACCATGTACTTCGATGGGTCATTGACAAAAACGGGAGCAGGCGCGGGCTTGCTCTTCGTCTCACCCCTCGGGGTTCACATGCGCTACGTCGTCCGGCTTCATTTCCCTGCGTCTAACAACGTCACCGAATACGAGGCACTCGTCACGGGGTTGAGAATCGCCATCGAACTCGGGGTCCGACACCTCGACGTCCGAGGCGACTCCCAACTCGTGATCGATCAGGTCATGAAGAGCTCGAGCTGCCGTGACCCCAAGATGGAGGCCTACTGCCAGGAAGTACGGCGCCTCGAGGACAAGTTTCACGGCCTCGAGCTCAACCACATCGCACGCAGGTATACTGAGGCCGCTGATGAACTGGCAAAAATCGCGTCCGGTCGAGCCACGGTTCCACCGGACGTCTTCGCGAAAGATCTTCAGCATCCATCCGTCGACCTCAGACCAGACGGGGGGGTCGACGGGGCGTCGCTCGACCCTCCACCTGAGGCAGAAGCCCCCTCGACCGGGGCTCAAGCCATGCAGGTGGGAGATTTGACGCCACCGTCTGACCTCGAACCTGATTGGCGCGTCCCGTACCTCGACTACCTCATCCAAGGGGACCTCCCCTCGGATAGGACTGAGGCTCGACGGATCGCACGCCGGGCCAAAATTTTTGTGATCATGGGCGACAGCAGGGAGCTCTACCGTAGCAGTCCTACCGGTATCCTCCAACGTTGCATCACGAAAGAGTAAGGCAGAAATCTGCTCGGCGATCTTCACTCGGGGGCTTGCGGTCACCACGCTGCGCCTCGAACCCTCGTCGGAAACGCCTTTCGACAAGGATTCTATTGGCCGACCGCGGTCTCCGACGCTGTCAAGCTAGTACGCTCCTGCGAGGGATGTCAGTACTATGCGAGACAGACTCATCTTCCGGCACATGCCCTACAAACTATCCCCATCACGTGGCCGTTCGCCGTTTGGGGGCTCGACCTTATCGGACCACTAAAAAAGACGACCGGCGGCTTCACCCACTTGCTCGTCGCAATCGACAAATTCTCCAAGTGGATCGAGGCCCGCCCTATCACCAGCATCAGGTCCGAACAAGCTGTACTCTTCTTCACTAACATTGTTCATCGCTTCGGGGTCCCCAACTGTATCATCACAGACAATGGCACCCAGTTCACTGGCAAAAAGTTTTTGGAATTCTGCGACAACCACCACGTCCGTGTGCTCTGGTCGGCCGTGACTCATCCAAAAACAAACGGGCAAGTGGAACGTGCCAACGGCATGGTTCTACAAGGCCTGAAGCCCAGAATCTTTAACAAACTAAACAAACATGGAAAAAAAATGGGCTGCCGAGCTACCCTCGGTCCTGTGGAGCCTAAGAACAACGCCGAGTCGAGCCACGGGGTTCACTCCGTTCTTCTTAGTCTACGGGTCTGAGGCTATGCTACCAACCGATATAGAATACGGATCCCCGAGGTTGAAGGCATACAACGAAGGACACAACGACGCCACAAGACAGGACGCCCTCGACCAGCTCGAGGAAGCCCGATATGTGGCTCTGTTGCATTCTGCCAGGTACCAGCAGGGTCTCCGACGCTACCACGACAGATACGTCCGCAAGCGTGACCTCAACGTTGGTGACTTGGTGCTACGGCGGAACCAGAGCACCAAGGGACGGCACAAGCTCACACCACCATGGGAAGGGCCGTACATCATCGCAGAAGTACTAAAGCCGGGCACCTACAAGCTATCCAACGAGAAGGGCGAAATCCTCACCAACGCTTGGAACATTGAACAGCTACGTCGCTTCTTTCCTTAAAAAAGCCTCGAGGCTCTGTATTTCCTTTTTCGTCAATAAAGAATACAGCGATGTTCAAAATTTTTCGTTTCGTAATGAGGAAGGATCGACCCTGCACTCCCAGAGTCGACCCTCCCTCGGGGGCTGCAAGGGGGAAACCCCCGGTCTCCGAAAAAACTTATGCTCTTTTTTAAAATTTAAGAACCGCTTCTTAGATCGACTTCGCTGAAAGAGCACCCTAAGGTTCGAAAAGGCTCTCGAGTCTGGAGCATCACCTACGCCTCCGAGGCTACGGTACCTCCACTCAACCCTTACGCCTTTTAGAGGTACGCCTTCATGCTGAGAAGATCTAAACAACGGTTCCTAAAATTAAAAAAGAACATACCCTCTGTCGCTTAGATCAGGCTCTCACACGATTTACTAGGCCGCAACATCACCCTGAAGCTCGAGGGCAGTCGAGCCGCGAGATCACTTACGCCTCCGAGGCTACGGTACCTCCACTCGCTCCCTTACGCCAAAGGATGTAGCTGCGCACTAAGTGAATCACGCGAGAACACGATCCGTGCGATGAAGGGAAGAAAAGCTCGAGTAAAACTGAATCAACCACGAACCGGTTTATGTTTCGAGTCTTTTAGGCCTCCGCGGCCACCACGACCAAAATTCGAAATACTAACTTATTACATGGGCCTTCATGCCCAGATTTGGCTCACAGGCCTTCGTCGTCGGCAGGCGGAACCACCTCGGCTTCAAAAAGCGAGGCCAGACGACTTCCAGGTCCTTCGGCGGCTTCGATCAGCTCCACGCAGGCATCCTCGTTCTCCTCGTCTGTCCGATCGGGGTCTGTGATGAAGCCCTCGGCAACGAACCTCATGTCAAACACAAACCCCGAACGGACGACGGCCAGCGCCCTCTTCACGCCGTGATGGAGGCCGTTCCGTATCTTCTCCCGGGCAAGGCGGCCCAGCGCCACCATCCGTCGGACGAAGGAGTTCCCCGGAACATCTTCCCCGGTGTCGGCGTCGGGCTCGACCCCTAGGCCATCACACACGGAGGTGATTGCGCCCTGGAGAAGTTGGGTCCTCCGGACCTCGGCTTCGAAGAGGCTCTAAAAGGAGTTGGCACACGATTGGGCCTCTCGGTTCTCTCTCTCCAGCTCTGAAACACGACAAACAAATTAGTGCCCAACGCGGGGCCTTCAACGTCGTGACTATAACAACCACACTTACCCTCGATGTGGGTCTGCAGGCCCACGATCTCGTCGCGGAGCCCCCCACACGTTCGCTCGAGCCCCAGGAAGGCGCTGTCCTTGTCACGGATGGCTGCCTTTAGCGCCTCGATCTCCTGCCGAGCAGACTCGAGAGCTGCGTCCTTCTCTTGGACGGCTCCCTGCAGCGTCGTGATCTCGGCGTGGAAGGCGTCGCGCTGAAGGCCAACCAGGGAGACATCCTCCTCGAGCTCCCTCACCCGCGCAGACAAGGGCTCGAGGTCCCTGCGCGCCTGGGCAGCCTCCTCCCGAACCTTGTCCAGGCTAGTGCGCATCACGGCCTCGGCCGCCCATGCCTGCGTCGCCTCTTCTTTCACCACGGCGTATGCGACGCGCAGCTCAGCCATCTCGGCGTTCCGATTGGATAGCTGTTTCTGGGCCTCCTCGACCAGGACCCGTTGCTGGGACAGCGCGCCCCACACGCCACTCTCGTCCCGGATGAAGAGCGACTTGCGGCGGGAGTACTCCTTCAGCTCCTGAACGCAATTCGAAAAGGTCACAAATCCGAGGAAAAAACATATCAAGCAAGCCGACGGGTCGATCATACCTCGGTGGCATCCCCCATACTCCGCACAGCACCGGATGCCACTCGGAGCAACCGGTCAAGGTGCTGGCGGACGCCCTCGAGGTATTCCCATCGGTGCACTTCGTCTTTGTCGCTCAAAACAAAGATGGGCTCGGCGTCGGGGTTCGTAGCGTCCCTGAACTGAAGGGACGCCCCCCCACCTCGGCAGCTCCGCCTCTGCCCGCGCTATCGCCAGCGCGGCGATGTCGGGCCACGACGAAGATGACCCGGCCGGGACGTCTCCCGGTCCCGCGGAAGGACCAGCCTCGCCCGCGGTATCCACCTCTCCAACGGCCGTCGCGACACCGGCCTGGTCCGCGACCTCACCCCCCTCGACCCCCATCGCTTGTTTTCCCTTGTCCAGGGGGATGTTGTCGAGGGGAACGTGAGGGCGGGCACTTACGACCGCCGGCGCTTCTGGAGCCGGCGCCTCGACCGACGACGGCGCCGGTGCCCGCGCCTCGACCGTTGGCACCTCCGGAACCGGCGCTTCTTCTTCCGGTGCTCCGGATAGGGGCTCGACCGCCCTGACCTCCACCATGCTCGCTGGCTCTGCCAACGGGCCTTGTTGCGGCCGCGACCCCCTCGCCCGGGCCGTCTCTTGCCCTGACGCCGACGCGACCTCCTCCATGGTCACGTCAGCACCCGCCCGCTCCGCGTCGTGGACGGGTGCCTCGCCCGTCGCGACCGCGACGGCGGCCTCGGCCATCCCCGACGACCTGGGTCCCGCCTCGACTACGTCAAGCACCGCCGCCTTTACCGGTTCGGACCCCTCGACGGCAGGCTCCGGGCCGGCAACCGCCGCGGCGTCGGCTGACCCCTGCCGTTGTCGCAGGCGCCCTTTCGCGGCCTCGACCTGACGGACTCAGGCCGCGTCCTGCTCCGCCGTCCGGTTGAGGACAACGGCGCCGGCTCGCAGCGACTTCACAGGGGTAGGCCCCATCGGCTCCGCCTTCCGCTTCAGCCTGCGAAGTGAGAAGAATTGTCGGCCAACGGACTTTGGGAAAGGCAGGACAACCAAGCTGAGATACTTACCCGGAAATCGGCACCAAGTACCTCGACCCCGCGCGGCTCGAGCCTCACGGGACGGCCGCTGGTGGCCTCGCGGCGGCCTCACCAGCAGGTCGAGCGCTCCTGGGAGCCCCGGTCGGTACACCGCCCTGCGCCCTCTGTGCTTCCGAGGCCAGCTGGCCTCGGGTCCTTACGCCCACCGGCGCCGCCGCCGATGACGACACCGGTACCGCCGCTTCCGCCCCTGCCGGAGCTTGCGAGGCCCCGGCTGGTGCGGGCGTCCCCGCCGACCCCTCTCGCCGGGACCGGGGTAAAATGGCCCCTCCCGTCGAGGGCCCGGCTTCCTTCCCCACCTTCTTCCCCTCGACCTCCTCGACCACGACGACCGAGGAGGACGCCCCCCCGATGGGCTCCAGCAGGGGGCGAATGTCGGGAAGGTCGCCCAGCCCGGTCGCAATCTCATACCGCGACAGGGCATCATCATCTTCGTCGCTGCTGCCGTCGTCCTCCCCCGAGACCGTCTCGGAAGGCGACAGCGACAGGGGCACCCCGTCCATGGTCTGCTGGCGCCGGCGCTTCTTCAACGCCTCCGCCTCTTTGGCCTTGCGGGCCGCCCGCTTCTTGGCCGTCTCTTTGGCCTGCTTCTTCTGGGAGGCATGCAGGCGTCGAGCCTCCCGGGCGGGCCGGTCCTCCGGGACTGGTGGGCGCGTTTCCCGCAACGCCGACAAATCCTACACGCCGGCCTCGACCACATCAGCAAAATCCACAGAAAAACAAGAATAGCAATACCTCAGCCCCGAGATACGTACCACGAATTCGCACCCTTCGGTAGGCCTCATGGGAACCTGATTGGCCTCCTCCGCCTTGAAGTTCCCGACCATCCGGCGAGCCCGCCGGAGGACCTCCTCAAGGGTGAGGGATTCGTGGGACATCCGGGTACCCTCCAGGTTCGCCTCCGGAGTCATCTGGTCCAGGCGGAGACGACGCCGACACAACGGCATCACTCTGCGGCGATGGAAGGCCGCAGCCACCGCCGCAGCCGTTAGGCCCCGAAGGCGAAGCTGCTGCAGCGCCGCCAGCAGCGGGTCCAAGCGCGTCTTCTCGGCCTCGGGCACTCCGTACGACCAATGCTCCTCTCGAACAGTCAGCACGCGGCCGGTGTACCTCGGCAACTGATTTTCATCATTGCGGAGGTAGAACCAACCCTCGTGCCACCCACTGTTCGAGGAGATGAGGCGGGCCGGGATGTATAGATCCGTCCGACCCGATCTCACCTGTAGCACGCAGCTCCCAACTCGGGCCGCGCACAGGACGCCGTTCTCCCCCGCCCTCTTGGCGAAGAGCTCGGCCTTGAAAAGGTGAAGCCACAGGTTCCACTGCGGCTCCACCCCGAGGTAGCCCTCGCAGACCGCCGCGAAGATGGCGGTCTGCGCGACGGCGTTGGGGGAAAGGTGATGAAGTTCCACCCGGTAGTGGTGGAGGAGCGCGCGCATGAAGACCGACGCCGGCACGCCAAACCCCCGCTCATGAAAGCTGACGAAGCTCACCACGTACCCTTCAGGGGGCGTCGGCTCCCGATGGGCAGGGGGCGGCGTCATCCACTCCGGCAGCAACAAGTTCGTCCTCGGCCGCAGCAGCCCGTCCTCGACCAACTCCTCCAACCTCCTCTCCGTCACCGAGGAGGCGGCCCAGTCGTCGGCGGGGAGGATCTGGCTCTTTCCTGCCATCGATATCGTCGGAAGGGGGGATGGAAGGAAAGGATGCGGTGGCTGCGGCGATACGGGCGGAAAACGCGATGTGGCAGGGGATGTCTAAGGCAAAAGATTGCAGGGACGCAAGCGATCGGTGGGGAACGTAGACCCCTAGGCCTTAGCTTTATATGCCCAGACGGAAGCCCAACGGCCGCGCGAGAAGGTAGGAACAGTTTCCCGCATTAAATGCGCTCACCTAACCGTTTCCTTATATCTCGCAGGAACTGGGCACGTGGCCGCTCCCCACGTCGTAACCATATGCCGCTACCGCACCGATCTCGTCTCCCGAAAAAACGCGCTCGGCCAACGGAATATCCCCAGGTACGTGGTAAATGGGTGCGAAGCCCGCAATAAGTCTCGAGGGAGCGAAAGCTGGCCCTCGAAAGGGGTTCGACAGCTGCCCTCGAGCAACAGAGTTAGGGACGACCCGGGGTGCGCCCGTACATGGCCAAGGGCTCGAGCCGCGCTCTCGAGGCACCCCAGGACGTATTCGAGGCCGAAGGAGAAGGTTGTGGTAGGAATCCCTCCGGGGGAGGCATCGAGCCCTCGAATCCTGTCGAAGGGAATCGAGATCCACACGACCACTTCTTGGCATTTTTGAGGGCGCCTCCGGGCCACTAGCCGACCCCTAACGAACGGGGCACGGGTTCTCACTCGAATTCTCCCGCTAGCAGCTCACCGGAGATCGTCGTAACTCGGGCCCAAACGAGGGTAGTACGACATTATCCACCCCTCCTCCTTTTTTCGAAAAAGGAGCGCGAGGGTCACGAAAGACGGCCGAGACTCTGATCGACCTCGTGCGTGCGGGGCTCGGGGTCCCGACCGCAAAAATGGGTGCGAAGCCCGCAATAAGTCTCGAGGGAGCGAAAGCTGGCCCTCGAACGGGGTTCGACAGCTGCCCTCGAGCAACAGAGTTAGGGACGACCCAGGGTGCGCCCGTACATGGCCAAGGGCTCGAGCCGCGCTCTCGAGGCACCCCAGGACGTATTCGAGGCCGAAGGAGAAGGTTGTGGTAGGAATCCCTCCGGGGGAGGCATCGAGCCCTCGAATCCTGTCGAAGGGAATCGAGATCCACACGACCACTTCTTGGCATTTTTGAGGGCGCCTCCGGGCCACTAGCCGACCCCTAACGAACGGGGCACGGGTTCTCACTCGAATTCTCCCGTTAGCAGCTCACCGGAGATCGTCGGAACTCGGGCCCAAACGAGGGTAGTACGACGTTCTCCACCCCTCCTCCTTTTCTCGAAAAAGGAGCGTGAGGGTCGCGAAAGACGGCCGGGACTCTGATCGACCTCGTGCGTGCGGGGCTCGGGGTCCCGACCGCAAAAATGGGTGCGAAGCCCGCAATAAGTCTCGAGGGAGCGAAAGCTGGCCCTCGAACGGGGTTCGACAGCTGCCCTCGAGCAACAGAGTTAGGGACGACCCAGGGTGCGCCCGTACATGGCCAAGGGCTCGAGCCGCGCTCTCGAGGCACCCCAGGACGTATTCGAGGCCGAAGGAGAAGGTTGTGGTAGGAATCCCTCCGGGGGAGGCATCGAGCCCTCGAATCCTGTCGAAGGGAATCGAGATCCACACGACCACTTCTTGGCATTTTTGAGGGCGCCTCCGGGCCACTAGCCGACCCCTAACGAACGGGGCACGGGTTCTCACTCGAATTCTCCCGCTAGCAGCTCACCGGAGATCGTCGTAACTCGGGCCCAAACGAGGGTAGTACGACATTCTCCACCCCTCCTCCTTTTTTCGAAAAAGGAGCGCAAGGGTCGCACAGCGAAAGACGGCCGGGACCCTGATCGACCTCGCGCGCGCGAGGCTCGGGGGCTTGACCGCAACGAAACGTTCCCCAATCAAACGCGTACAAGACCTCGGAGGAGTCTCCATACACCACCGAGGCCTCGGGGGCTACACCCGGCGGGTGCGCTCGCGCGCCCCCACCGAAAAAAATCACGACGCCACGACTCCAGTTCTGACCAACCTCTGGGAGAGTGATCACACACTCACCCAAAGGCTCGGGGGCTACTGTCGGTACCAACAGTACGGGGGTACCCACAGCTATCGCCAAAACACTAACATAACCGAAACCGCAATGAAAGATAGCCCACCTCGGCCGCCCCGGCTCCGACTCGTACGAGGCCCGCTCGACGGGGCGCCTCGACCGCGCCCGGGCTCCGACTCGTACGAGGCCCGCTCGACGGGGCGCCTCGACCGCGCCCCGGCTCCGACTCGTACGAGGCCCGCTCGATGGGGCGCCTCGACCGCGCCCCGGCTCCGACTCGTACGAGGCCCGCTCGACGGGGCGCCTCGACCGCGCCCCGGCTCCTCGACGCGTTTTCTTTACCTACCCCAGGACGAAAGCCATAGCATTCAATGCGGGTACCTACTACCACCTACCGGCATGGCTGCGGCATGGACCGACGTGGGAACAATACCCACGTCGAGTCTCACTGTTTTACCGCCCATCCCGTGATGGGAGGTGAAACCCGTCACTGTACCCACCTTACCGCACACTGTTCACCATCAATCACCCTCGAGGGAGGATAAGACAAGGTCCGTTCCCCACGAATATCAGGGATTCGGCCTTATCCATCCAACCTCGACCCGGCCTCGACCCAGCTTCGACGCTCGGCTTAGTTCGAAGGACGGTATGGCGTGGCGCTCTGGGTCATTTCGCCATCTTGTCTCCCACAACGTCAGGGTACCCAGGGATGGCCGGCCATTCCGAAGGCACGTCGCTACAGTCAACTCAACAGGAATCGACAAAGCATCACCTCAAGGCTCCCCTTGGCTTGGCCTCCTCTCGCCTTATAAAAGGGTAGGCCAGGGTTCGACAAAAGGGGCGGACGGACGAACCAACCAACGAACAGACGAACAAAAAGAAGACGAAACAACCAACCACCCGACCGAACAACGAAAAGCAAGAGATCAACATCTCAAGCAACCGCCTTTCTCCTTTTTTCTCTTTGAGACTTGGGCTCGACACCCTCTCTCGCCTGCTTGTAACCCCTACACGAGCACCTCGGTGCAAGGAAATACAAACCTCTCCCCCCCGCTGGACGTAGGGCCTTCTTTTGCCCGAACCAGGATAAACCCCCGTGTGTTCTCCTTGCATCACCATCCAGGAAAGAGTCACGCAGCATTTACTCGTTGGTGTAGGACCCCCCTCGGTCCGAACACCGACAATGTTGGAAATTGATTCTCTATTCATTAGGGCTAACTCTAGAAGGGTAGCTATATAGGTTCCATACATGGGCCACATGGGCCTTAGCCTCATGGGCCTAAACACATACTCCAACAAATACGTCTTGGAATTGGACTACGTAAGGTTGTTGGACGTGTCTTGGAATCGGGCTCCATACCGTTGCTGGACGCACATTTCGGTGAGGCCCGAACAACATCGTACCGGTCAAAAATTTTAGTCCAATTTGAATTTTTTAGTCTAGTCTAGTTCAAACAAGTCCTTCCTTTGATATAAAAGTGCAAACCTATCAAGCTCTATTCCATTTGTTTCATCCTCATGCCTTTAGGTTAAGTTGTGAACAAATTCAGCCAAATATCATCTAAACGTGAACATTTTGACCAGTCAACACAACTGAATTCCAGTCTGAATTTTCTGAAATTCACTCTTTTGGATGGATATGAAATTTTTCTTGTTTTGAATCCCAGAACCCTGGTAAGGACTGCTACAGTTGGTGTTAGTTCTGACTATTTTGGGGGTGATGATAAATTCAACATTCAGAAACTAACCCAAGGATGCAATGATGGGAATACAGAGATAATGACAGGACACATAAAAGTCAGTAGGAGGAACACCTGGGATCCCTCCAAATGCTGTGATAGTGGAAGTTTGGGATTACAAGAGTTGCATTCATAAAACCGGCAACAGCAACAGCATTGCAAATCTGCAAAACATTTTTTAAAAAAACAATAGGAGTGAAATCAGCCAACAGAATTACAACGTAAACTATACAAAGTGATAATGGTAAGGAAGGCCCTCAGATGGAAGCTAAATACCGATGTTCGTTGTTGATTCAAACCACCATTGGCCTCAATGTATATGTACCCATTTGATTCAGGCAAACCTACCAAAGTTAATCAAATATCATTTTATACTTCCCTCAAGATAAAATGCATAATACAAAATGGCACCTCTTAATAAAACACACAAAATAGAGTGATATGTAAAAGTAAAGTAAAATGTCATCCACAAAATATAGTATTGCAATCCAAAGGTTGACATGTGTCTATCAACAGCTCATTAGCAATTTAGCATTAAGTGTACTTGCTCATAAAATGTACTTGTATAAGCAAAATGCTCAAAACCTGAGCTACACTGACCTCAGGAGTCAGGACATGCACCAACCAGGTCTGGAAATGCCAGACCTTGCTCTTTCGGCCGGCCAAAGGCCAAAATAGCCCAATAATATTGATGAAAACGTATATCTTAGACAATCTTCGATACAAAAAAAACATTTTAATAAGAAATACAATTCAACATAAGGCCCAAGCCTATGTTGTGATGTAAGTTGTAATACAAAAATCACGCTGAGAACATTCCTTTTTTTTGTGAAAAAAGATATTTTAGAAGCCATAAGCCTGCAACTGATGAGCCAATAAAAGGTACCATATGCATGCACCTTTGGAACTTGGCTATACACAACTGCACATAAGATCTGTCAAACCGGGTCATCATGAAATAATCAGGCAACCCAAACCAGAAAACATTGAATGGTACATTGAGGAATGGAACAAGCTAGCTTCGTTCAAAATCAGCATACCAGCATGAATAGACTACCATTTGAAATTAGAAATATCGACAAACAGTTTCAACATCGGTTGAGATGGTTTGGACATGTCCAACGGAGGCCCCCTGAGGCGCCGGTGCGTAGTGGAGTTCTAAAGCGGGCCGATAATGTAAAAAGCGGTAGAGGTCGACCTAAACTAACTTGGGACGAGTCCGTTAAGAGAGATCTTAAGGAGTGGAATATCTCCAAGGATTTAGCTATGGACAGGAGTGCTTGGAGATTGGCAATCAACGTGCCTGAACCGTAACATCTTTTTGTCTTGTGCATTTATGTCCCTTTATGTGTCTCCCTGTTTCTCGTCTCTTTTGGGTTTCATCTCTAGCCTACCCCAACTTGTTTGGGACAAAAGGCTATGTTGTTGTTGTTGTTGTATTATCACTATGAATAAAATGAAACACAAATACAAAGCATCCACACTGAACTTAAGAAAAACATGCAAATAGGTGCAGGACAAGTTAAAATGACAATTTCCAAACAATAGAATAAATAAAACAACAATTTTCTACCATGCAGAATATACTACACCGCCAGCTGACACTATCATGCAGAATAAATAAAACATCTGCCAGCTGACACCTGATGTAAACTAATACAACAAATCCAATAAACAGTAAAATATCATAACCCCAGCTCTAAACCATTCCACAAGGGCAGACAAAATGTTGCATAGTTTAGACACCATATGTGAAGACAGCATAACACATATGCCTTCTTACCAAGAGAGTTAGGTACAAGGGTATTGATACAACAACAGGGCAGATGCATATGTTATTATCTGCCATAGACCTAGGCCATTTCCCTTGAACTATAGGGAAATTAGTCTATCACTTAGTTATCCTAAGATACCAAGTATCTAGGAATTGAGAAGGTAATTTGATTTACAAAAGTTCCATGCATTTGAATAATAATCTCAGGAAAACTTGTTCTGTTTTTGAACTATAATGAATTTGGCAATTCATCAAGGACAATGTAAGCATTGAGGGTGCTATAACTGCAAAAAAATAAAAGGTGGATTAAAAAAACGCAAATGGGAGCTATTACACAAATCCTCGTAAGGACAATGTAAATATTAGATATATTAGACAGGTCCTTATGTGATTAGCACCTGCCATGTATACTTGATTGTATTCCATGTATACCCAGCCATACTGGCTATATATATGAAGGTCACCCCCCCACTTTGGGCGTGTGGTGTGTCTCTACATGGTATCAGCCAATTAGATCCTCTTTTTCCGTTCTGTTTCCCTCCCTCGCCCCTTCTCCCTCCTCACCACCGATGGCTACCATTCCTGCTTCCGCCTCTGCCACCCTACCGGCCACCGGTGATGGCACTCTGCCTGCCATTGGCCGCGAGGTTGCTGCGCCCCTTCCCCCGATCATGGCTCATCCCTATGCCACGGTCAACATCAAAGCTCACGTTCCGATCACGTTGGATCTCCAATCCAACTATTCGAAGTGGGCATTCTTCTTCAAATCGTTGTGCGGCAAGTTCGGCCTTCGCTCGCACATCGACGGCTCCGTTCCTCCTCAACCTGATGATCCTCAGTGGGATGCCGCGGAGTGCTGCGTCCGGGGCTGGATCTCCGGCTCCGTCGACGACTCCGTTCTCGACCTCGCCATGGACGGCCCTGATCCGACCGCCCGCGATCTGTGGGTGGCCATTGAGGGGCTTTTCCGCGCCAACCGGGAGCCGCGCGCCATCTTCCTTCTCAACGAATTCCATTCCATGGTGCAAGGCGACAGCACCATCTCGGCGTACTGCCAGCGATTGAAGGTCAAGGCCGCCGCTCTTCGCGACATCGGCCATCCTGTGGCGGACTCGCAGCTCGTCCTCGCCCTTCTGCGCGGCCTCAACCCTCGCTTCTCCAACACCGCCGACGACATCGCAAACTCCGCCGTCCTTCCCACATTTGCCAGGGCTCATGACATGCTGGCGCTCAAGGAGCTCCGTCTCGCCAACGATGACAAGACGGTGGCCAGCACCGCCCTCCTTGCCACAGCTGGGTCTGGCTGCACCAGCCCGGGCGGGTGCCGTGCTCTCCCTGCTACCCACAATCCTCACGTGACCGGCTACGGCAGCGGCAACAAGGGCGGCGGCGGTGGCCACAGCAGCGGTGGCCACAGCAGCGGTGGCAAGGGCAAGGGCAAGGGCCGGCGTGGCTGGAACAGCGGCCCTGCGCAGCACCGTGGTGGCACTGCAGGCGCGCCCCAGCACGCTGGACAAGCCGGCCAATACCAGCCCATGGGCCCCTGGTTTTGCTACAATCCCTGGGCACCCCAGGGCCAGCAGGGCGGCTGGCGCCCCAGCGTGCTTGGTGCGCCTCCTCCCCAGGCTCACACGGCCTTCGCGCCTGTGCAGCCCCCGACGTCATCTGCGCCGCTCCACGTCTCCCAACCAGCACCCATGTGGAACCAGGATGGTCTTGTTGCTGCCCTCAATCAGCTGCACCTCCAGGGCCAGCAACCCTGGGTTCTGGACTCCGACGCCTCCTCTCACATGAGCTCCTCGGATGGTATACTCCTTTCTCGCCATCCTCCTTCTTCCTCCATTACCGTTGGCAATGGTCAAACTCTTCCTATTTTATGTCATGGCGAGTCTGTCCTTCATACTCCAGAGTCCAATTTTCATCTTAACAATGTCTTAGTTGTTCCATCTCTAGTCTGCAATCTGCTATCTGTCCGTCAGTTTACTAGGGACAACAACTGCTCTATCGAATTTGACGCTCTTGGTTTTTCTGTCAAGGATATCCCGACCCGACGCGTGATGCTTCGCTGCAATAGTGCTGGCGACCTTTACACCTTTCCCGCTGCGTCTTCCGCTCCCCACGCCAGCATCGCCATCTCCACCGACCTATGGCATCACCGTCTTGGTCATCCCAGCTCTGCCACCATCGACATCCTTCGTCGTACTGCGTCCATCCGCTGTAATAAAGTAGAGCACCACCTGTGTCATTCTTGTCAGCTAGGCAAACATGTGCGGCTACCCTTTTCAGATTCTAGTTCATTTAGCTCCATGCCCTTTGAACTTGTTCACTGTGATGTATGGACATCCCCGGTTGCCAGTGTATCCGGGCATCAATATTATCTCGTTTTGCTTGATGATTTTACTCATTTTTGTTGGACATTTCCCCTCACTCGCAAATCTGAAGTTCCCACACATATTACAAATTTTTGCAATTATGTCCACACTCAATTCGGCTTTACCATCAAAGCTGTCCAAGCAGACAACGGCACTGAGTTCGTAAACAATACCCTCCATACTCTCTTTACTTCCCGTGGTATTCATTTACGCCTCTCATGTCCATATACCTCCCCACAAAATGGCAAGGCTGAACGCCTTCTTCGCACCTTGAACAACATCAGCCGCACGATGCTCATCCATGCACACATGCCTGCTCAATACTGGGCTGAGGCGCTTGCCACAGCCACATATCTTCTAAACAGGCGTCCATGCTCTGCTGTTGGTCATGCCATTCCATATACTCTCCTCCACAAGAAACCCCCTGAGTACTCCCACCTGCGTGTTTTTGGGTGTCCCTGTTATCCGAACTTGACCGCCACGGCTCGCCACAAGCTCTCACCTCGCTCCACAGCTTGCGTCTTTCTCGGTTATCCCTCTTCCCACAAGGGGTACCGCTGCCTCGACATGGCCACTCGGCGCATCATCATCTCTCGCCATGTGGTTTTTGATGAAACTTGTTTTCCCTTCGGACTTTACCCCTCCAGGATCTCGCCCAGCGACCTGGATTTTTTGCTTGCAGGTACTACTGTGCCGGTGCATCCTGCATCCCTGCCCACTGCTGTTGGGCAGCCCAACCAAGGATTCATCGAGGAGCTGCACGACGACCCCGCGATCTTGTTTCGCGGCCATATCCTGCCTCCTGCTCCACCAGCAGCCGCTGCTGCTCCTCCAGTGGCTGCCCCGGCTCCAGGTGCCAGGGACATCCGGTTCGTCTACAGTCGGCGTCCCCGGTCCTCTTCAGCATCGGCGCCGGCTGCTGCCTCTGTCCAGCAGGCTCCCATGCCTGCCCAGCAGCCTCCTGTACCCGTACAGCAGGCTCCTGCCCCTGTCCAGCGGCCAGAGGCGCCTACAGCTCCACCAGCACCTCCTGTCCAGCAGGAACGCCGTGTCACACGGACCCAGTCCGGGGCCATACCGGTTGTGCGGTATGTGGGCCTCTCTGCGGCGACCACTCCTTCTCCGCTCCCTGCCAACTACCACAGTGGTTTGGCTGATCCAAACTGGCGTGCAGCTATGGCTGAGGAGCACAAAGCGCTCCTCGACAACAAGACATGGCGCCTCGTGCCCCGGCCACCCGGCGCCAATGTAGTCACGGGCAAGTGGATCTTCAAGCACAAGTACCACTCTGACGGTACCCTTGCCCGCCACAAGGCACGCTGGGTGGTTCGTGGTTTCTCCCAGCGCCACGGCATCGACTATGATGAGACTTTCAGCCCGGTGGTCAAACCGGCTACCATCCGGGCTGTTCTTAGCATTGCTGCCTCCCGCACATGGCCTATCCATCAGCTGGATGTCAAGAACGCTTTCCTCCATGGACATCTCGAGGAGACCGTCTACTGCCAGCAGCCCCCAGGCTTCGTCGACCCCGCTTTTCCTGACCATGTGTGTCTGCTGCAGCGCTCCCTCTACGGCCTGAAGCAGGCGCCCCGAGCCTGGTACCAGCGTTTTGCGACCTACATTCGCCAGCTCGGCTTCGTCGCCTCGACTTCAGACACCTCCCTCTTCGTCTACAACGATGGGACCAGTCTCGCCTACCTACTCCTCTACGTCGACGACATCGTCCTCACTGCATCCTCGACGGCATTTCTTCAGCAGGTCATTGGGCGGCTCCACTCTGAGTTCGCCATGACTGACCTGGGCGCACTCCATCACTTCCTCGGGATCTCCGTCACTCGCTCCGCCGATGGCTTGTTCTTATCCCAGCGACAGTACGCCGTCGAGCTTCTTCAACGCGCCGGCATGGCTGAGTGTCACTCTACATCGACACCTGTTGACACTCAGGCCAAGCTGTCTGCAACTGCCGGTGCTCCTGTTGCGGATCCGTCCGAGTACAGGAGCCTTGCTGGCGCCCTCCAGTACCTCACACTGACTCGTCCTGATTTGGCATACGCCGTCCAACAGGTGTGCCTCTTCATGCATGATCCCCGCGAGCCGCACCTCGCGCTGATCAAGCGGATCCTACGCTACCTGAAGGGCACGCTCTCCTCCGGCCTCCACATTGGTGTCGGCCCTGTCCAGTCCCTGATCGCCTACTCCGATGCTGATTGGGCTGGCTGCCCAGATTCTCGGCGCTCCACCTCCGGCTATTGTGTCTACCTCGGCGACAATCTGATTTCTTGGTCCTCCAAGCGTCAGACCACGGTCTCCCGCTCCAGTGCCGAAGCCGAGTACCGTGCTGTTGCACATGTGGTGGCCGAGTGTTGCTGGCTGCGCCAGCTCCTGCAGGAGCTCCACATCTCCATTGCTTCGGCGACGGTTGTCTACTGCGACAATGTCAGTGCTGTCTACATGACAGCCAACCCCGTCCATCATCGCCGCACGAAGCATATTGAGATTGACATCCACTTCGTCCGTGAGAAGGTCGCCTTGGGCCACATTCGGGTCCTCCATGTGCCATCCTCTCACCAGTTCGCGGACATCATGACCAAGGGCCTCCCTGTACAGCTGTTTACTGAGTTCAGGTCCAGTCTATGCGTCCGGGATCCTCCCGCTTAGTCTGCGGGCGGGTATTAGATATATTAGACAGGTCCTTATGTGATTAGCACCTGCCATGTATACTTGATTGTATTCCATGTATACCCAGCCATACTGGCTATATATATGAAGGTCACCCCCCCACTTTGGCGTGTGGTGTGTCTCTACAGTAAACACATAAACCTATGTATCTTACAATATGTTTTTGAACTATACACAAAAAGGCGATATGTAAAGACAGCATGCGTATTATCGGTCGCAGCAGTTGATCTGACAAAATTCCCATATCTCTGACCAAGCCAACCATTGTCTGTTGATTGAATAATAATATTCCATGACCCCCACAATCTGAAGCAGGTATCAACTGGTGAAATGTCATTGGTTTGGTGCTGTCATTCACTACACACATGCCCGAGCTAGCTTAACAAGAAATATAAATCGGTACACCAAACATACCTCTATGAGTTTACTGCCATTCTCCAACAACTAGAAGATAACTTAATCCAAAACTTCGACCAAATCAGCCGTCACTAGAATAATCAGAACACCGACTACTATTCACGAGAACACACTTCACTGTCTCTGCTCGGTTAGTTAACATGCTGAATCTTAGTTGTATCAGACGATCCAAGTACGGAACACCAGAACTTTGACATCCGAGCAAGCTTTAAACCCACGAATCAAACAAAACCACCAAATACTTCCATCGCAAGCACAAATTCCCAGTCCAATAGATGGGGGCGCCGATGCGCAGGAGTTACTTACCGCGTCGGTGGCATTATCGGCGTCCATATCGGCGCGGAGGCGGGCGTAGAGCTGCGGGCTGCGGTACACTGACCCGGACGCCGGGCGCGAGATGATGCGGGGCACACTGTCGAGCGAGATGGAGCCCATGTAGAGCAGCATCGCCGCCACGTACAGCAGTGGCGCGAAGAGGAACACCGCCTGCCGCCGCAGCAGCGCCGCAAGCACCGCCCGCGCCACCCTCCGCACCGCGCCCGCGCTGGCCCTCGCCGACCATCCTCCCTTCGCCGAGGCCCTCCTCCCCCACGCGCGCCGCGGCGACGACGGAGGCGACGGCACGGCCGCCCCGGCCCCCGAGATGCCCAGCCGGCTGTACGCGTGGTTCTGCATCGAAACCTCCGGGCCCGGAACCTCCTAGTATGGGCGACCTCGCGTCGCCCAGGCTCTGAGCTCGAGTCCAGAGCTCGAGTTAGGGCCTCTCCCACGTGATCGCGCCTCCGCGGCGGTGTGGAGCGGGACAAACGGAGGGAACCGGCGGCGGCGGCGGGACGGTGGCGCTGCGCTGCGCTTTTGCGGAGGGACGGCGGGGGCGCACGTGCGCGGCGCGTGACCGCGTCCGCGTGCGCCGTGCGGGCTCGGAGCTCGACTCGACCGCTCTCGCCTCTCGGGTGGGGTGGCTCAGCTTCAGCTCGGTGCTGGTGGGGGTGGTGGTTTCGGTGCGTCGGATTTTTTCAGAAAAATTGTGCTTTTGAGGCGTGGGTTCGGTCGCACGCCCTTGCGCTGACCGGGGATGGGGATATTTGGCTTTTTGGTTTTCACATTCGGGGCTTCGGAGGGCGGGCGCCACGAGGAATAGATTGACGTGGATTTGGTTTAACGCTCTGTGGAAGGTTTAACGCTTGGATTTGGGGAGGCGGACAGTTGTGTTTTTGGTAGTAGGTGCGAGGCGACATTGTGCGAAAAGCGCACGTTGCAAGCGTATGTTCAAGTGTTTCGTATATTTCAGAGGTATGTTGTAAGTGTGTTTATATGGATGTTGCAAAGGTAGATCGGGATGTTGCTCATGTTGCAATGGCTATACACGTTTATTGCAAATGTATGTTCTAAATGTTTTATATATTTTTAGACGTGTGTTTGCAAGTGTTTCATTTGTATGTTACATATGTTTCACACACATGTTGTAGTGTGCTTATCTGGATGTTACATATGTTTTGCAATAGCTTTTCAAATGTTTTTACGTGTTTTTTTGCAAGTGTTTCAGATACATGAAGTGTTTTATCAGTCTTAAGACGTATATTGCAAATGTTTTATTTAGATGTTTTAAAAGTAGGTCAGATGTTGCGTATAGCGTCGGTGGCTTGCCACCACCTTCCCCTTGTCTGTGAACTCCCTGACTAGGCGACCAACGCCATGGCTCTGTCGTGGGTCACCGGTAGGCAGCAGCTCCGGCGTTCAGCCTCCTAAGACGACACAGTCGAAGGGGATGGCAGTGCAGCCTCCCGAGACGACGCAGTTGAGGGGGGTGACGGTGCGGGTGTGGGAAGCGAAGGTGGCGCAGATGAGAAGCACAACGGGGCGCACGTTCCAACGAGAGGCGCTGGTCCGCGTGAAGCAGCAGCGAATGCCCGACGTTCGGACATTCGAACGCTAGCGATGCCATTTTACAAAGGGCTGGTTCGGCTGGTGGAAAAGCCGGCTGGTTTCGGCTGATTCAATAGTGTTCTGTGAGAGAATAAGCTAAAACAAGCTGAAACAAGCGGAAACATGACTTGCAGAACAGGGCCAAATATGGTTTCAGCGTGCCATGTCAATGCAGTTTCGAACCTAAATGCGCGTGAGGCGTGCGGACTGCGGAGGTGCCACGTTACCGACAGCCAAAAGCCCACATGCCTTCCTTCGTTCTGATTTCTGAACCCTCGTGGAGGCGTTGAGAAGCAGGTTTGGAGGCGTTGAGAAGCAGGTTCTTGGATTGATCTATTTCGTCGTGTCAAAGTTTTGTCTGGAGTGCCATGACATTCTTTCCAGAATACTCCTATGTCTTTGTCTACATGGTGAAGGAAAGAAGTAGCAAAAAGTGCTTTGCTCTCGGTACTCTCTTTACTCCATCCACCCTAAAATATATATCCACCTCGATTTTCAAGTAATCAAACTATTTAAATTTAAAGTTAATATAAAATCGTATTAAAATATACTTGTTTATGAAAACGCATTCCAGTATTAACCTAACACTAATACTTATGCATCATAAATATTATGGAATTTTTAATTTTCTTTTTTAGAATTACACAATACAATGTAGACACCCACATATGTACCCACACTCATCCCTTGAACATAGGTACGTAAACTCTACCCATATGAGCCGGTAAATTTCGAGATTCACGAAATCAACATAGGCGTCTCGCTATTGACAGGGACGTCAGCACCACTGAAAATAGCGCCGTTAAATTCTAAAATAAATCAAAAAAAATACGAGCATCCATACCAAGTCAAAAACTTAGACCCAGGTGGGAGGTTGCACCAGAAAGAATCCAATCAGTTCGCAGATGTGTATTTCTGATACCGGGAGCACCGTACACGTTGACTGAAAGGTGATCAACAGGCTAAACATTTGAGGAAGTGTCAACAATTGTAAAATTGAATATAAAAACATCAGCCCATCTAGCTCAGTCGGTAGAGCGCAAGGCTCTTAACCTTGTGGTCGTGGGTTCGAGCCCCACGGCGGGCGTTGCATTTTTGTTTTTGCACTTCCTTGCTTGGCGTTGCATCTATCCTTACCTTTATGGCTGTATACCAATCTGCTCACCTGTGCGCCCACGTCGCCCACTCCCCCTCGCTGTATCACTATTCCGGTAACAGTAACGGATCACGTGAACAGCCCGCACCTGCTATGCGTTTGCCCGATGTTCCCCGCCATCGGATGCCTGCCGCGTCGTCACCCTCTCCAGAGCCTTCTCCTCGCTTCCATCGGCCAAAAATGAGCGTCCCCTCCTCAACGCATACCGCGCCGCTGCTCCCTCTCCGCCCTCCCTCCCCACGTTGCCCTCACGAGCCTTCCTTCCCCACGCTCCCTCTTCGCCCCTGCCAGCGCCGCCCCCCGCTCTGCCCGTTCTCCTCGCGCAGCCGCGCCTTCCCTCCTCGTCGCCTACGTATTCCGGATCTGCGCGCGGTGGCCATACAGACCCAGCCTGAGCTCGCCCGGCCTCCTGCGTGGAGCAGCAACGCGACACCCCAGCATGGCAGCCTAGCCACCGACCGCCGCGGCCCGGCTGCGCCAGCAAGAGGACCAGCCACGGTACAGGCGCGCCCCTCCCCGCGCCGTTGACTCGAGCGCCCACCTGCACGGACGCGACATCACCAACGCTGCCTCAGCTCGGGCACCGGATCTTGCGGCAGGTGCCTGTTCCCTTTTCCTCCGCCGTCCTGTGCCTCCTCCCCCCGCATCCTCTCTCCCTCCATCTCTTCCTTTGTGCGGTTGATTGGGCAAGCGGCCCTTTCCACTGCCGCCTCTCGAGGCCTGCTCTGTATGTCCCTCCCTTTGTCACCTCCAGGTTTCATCTTAATCTCAACATGTGCCTCTCTTTTTTAGGTGTTTTCCCTGCTTTGTCTTCTCAGCTAAGATTTTATAGATATGCTAATTTAGGACAAACATCCATACTGCTATCTGATTCTGGTGTTTATCACACGGATTTCATTCCTGCGCACAATGATTTTTACTGATTTCAGTGCCACGCCCATGAACACCTCCTATTTTTCCCCTGATGCTAGATGCAGGTGATGGAAATGTTGTTTTTGGTTGTATAGCCTGTCATGAAAATAAACTCACATATAGGTTGATGATCTTCAATCTCCTGATGCTTGCTGCAGGCGACGAAAATGTTTTTTGAGTTGTATAGCCTGTGATTAAAATAAACTCCCATGTACGTTAGGATTATAGACTGATGATCCCCAAAGCCCCACGACATGTTCATGTATACATACGTACTGCTACCTGCTTATTTATCCTATCATGCCACTTCCCTGCCTACATCTATTGCAATTCCATTGTTTTCTTTATGTGCCGGCAACATGAACTGCTGCAAATGATGCTATCTCAGTGCCTGCCATTGTACCTAGTGAAAGTCCTATGTTTGGTGTTGGTAATTAGTGACAATGCCTAAGTACTAATCCTATGCCTAAGTTGTATGTAGCATATGAGGATTAGTACATTTCAAGGTTGATGGCAAGATGGACATGGTGATCATGATGGCCACACTTGGATTTGGACGCAACCCTACATGATCAAGGCAAAGGTATATGCTTAAGGGTTGTGTTAGTAACCAAAACACCTAGTGGGTGTGGTTACATTATAGGATAGATAGCCGTACTATAAAGAGGGGAATGACGCGGCTATTGAACTTCTAAGTGCCTCTAGGTGTGCATTTCATGATCATATGCATTTGGATAGAACTAATACCGCCTCGAAAAATGATTGTAAAAATGCTAACACACTCACACATGACGAGATTACTTGGTGGTGTTAGCACATTTGCAAAGGCGGTGGAGTTTGAGCGGTAGAGAGGGTTTAAGGTCCTCTCTCCCTCCCGCCGAGCTTGCGAGGCGGGATTCAGGAGTTTTCGATGAGTTGAAACGGCTATTTTCCACTACGCCGGAAGTCGGAAAAGAATTGGAGGCGAACGGAGGTCACAGAGGTGACCGGACGCTGGACCGGACGC
Organism: Saccharum hybrid cultivar R570; assembly: GCA_038087645.1. Lineage (NCBI taxonomy): Eukaryota > Viridiplantae > Streptophyta > Magnoliopsida > Poales > Poaceae > Saccharum > Saccharum hybrid cultivar. The sequence goes on from JAQSUU010000139.1 coordinate 16,683,290, forward strand.
GTCCGGTCAACGTTCAGCGTCTGCGCGTGTTTCAGTTTGATGATCGAACGCGCAGCGCGTCCGGTAACTATCGACCGGACGCGTCCGGTCGTTCAGGGAGCTTACTGGACTCTAACCGGACGCTGGCACTGTGGCGTCCGGTCATTTCTCTAGCACGTCCGGTCATTGTGTTATTGAGCGCTGCTCAGGCTGACCAGCGCGTCCGGTCATTCACGGGACCAGCGCGTCCGGTCGTTCGCAGCGCGTCCGGTCAGCGCGTCAAGCGCGTCCGGTCAGTGCTTCGCGACTTAGCCGTTATGCGACCAACGCGTCCGGTCGTTTGGACTAGCGCGTCCGGTCGTTTGGACCAGCGCGTCCCGTCAATGGTTCATGAGTTAGCCGTTGGGTGACCGGCGCATCCGGTCAGTTGGACCAGCGCGTCCGGTCAGCGCGATTTTAGCTGTTTAAGTTTCTAACGGCTCTATTCGAAGGGGTACGTCTATAAATACTCGTTGGTCGGCTCAAGGCTCTCTCTCTCGAACATTTGACATACTTGTGAGCACTTTGAGTTAAGCAACTCCCCTCCCACTCATCTCTCTTACTTCTTTGCATATTCGAAGTGAGATTGAGTGATCCAAGTGCATTTGCATTGTGAGATTGCATCTAGTTGGCACTTGGTGGTTGATTTACTGCGGGATTCTTGTTTCTCTTGGTGGTTGCCGCCACCTAGACGACTTGGAGTAGCTTGGAGGCGTTGGCAAGAGTTGGTGATTGTTCTTGGCCACCTCCGGTGATTGTGAGGGGTTTGTGCCTACCTCGGCGAAGCGCCAAAGGCAACGTTAGTGAATTGCTCGTGTCATTGCAACCTTTTGTCATTTGATAAGTTCTTGTGGCGCCTTTTGATAGGCTCGGTGTGAGACCGATTAGCCACCGAATCACGTGGTGAAGAGGGACACAACGGGGACTAGCGTGCCGGCAAGCACGTTAACCTCGAGATAAATCTTCGTGTCATCACTTTTATATTGTGATTGATTGATCCCGGTGTTCGGTTATCTTGGTATTCATTGTTGATCATATTGGTTGGCTCAATACTTCGTCCCTCGGTGAAACTCTCCTAACTCAACTCCGCATTACTTTCTTAGTTATCTTTGCTAGCTAGTTAGCTTTGCTAGAGTAGCTCTTTTGTGTAGCCTGCTGGTTGTAGTTGTAGTTACCTTCTCGGTTTGACTTGTGCGGTTGAGTGCAACTACTAGAATTGTGTTTTGGATAGGTGGCTTGCAAACACCCCGTAGGCTAAGCAAATCTCGCATCTCGCTACTTGTTATATTGATAAACTTGTTTAGCTTGTCTTTGTAGAAAATTTTAAAAGGCTATTCACCCCCCTCTAGCCATCAAGACCTTTCACCTAGCTACAAAAGATCAAATGATGTCATTACGCTTATTTTTTAGGCTGGCCTTATCTCCTAGATTTTTCCCTATTTGTTTATTGTCGTATCCTTAAAACAGCATGTCCAATTCGGCGAGATGACTGATTATGCAGTGCTACGCCTTTTTAAAGAAACACATTCCTATTCTATTAAGAAAAATCTATCTATCAATCAATACGTCAGGGTCCTTATTGTCTGAATAAAGTATAACTTTCGTGCCTTACCTTCTTCCATGCCTTTGCAGCCGTGCGAGAAGTCAAACATGAACAAAGTGTTGCTTTTGCCAATTCAACTCCTGAAGAAGCTGCCTCTATTAAAGAGGAAAAGGGTGCAACGAGAGCTTGAGGTAAAGGGAGCAGGTGCCTGCTTATTGAATATATTATTTTTTGTATGAAAACAAGCAATCCCCTTTGTTTATATTGCTACAACCCTTTGTGAAGTCCTAGATGGCTAGAGGGGGGGTGAATAGCCTATATAAAAATTCTACAAGCACCACTAAGCAAACTTGTTAGAATAACAAACGGCGTAAAGCGAGTTTTGCTTAGCCAAAGGTTGTGATGCAAGCCTCCTATCCACAAGTCTAGTAGATTATGATCTCTAGTTCACACAAGTGCTAAGTCACTAACTTACACTAGTGAGCAAGCTAACAACTACTAGAAAAGTCTACTACTAGAGTTACACAAGATAATCTAGTAAAAGTAAATGCGAGAGATAGGATTGTGAATCTTATACCGACGGTGGAGTGAAGATGTTGCCAATTACCAAGATGATATACAATCAATCAATATTGACAACATCATAATATGAAGACCAATCACCGGGAGACAAGAGACACAATATTTTGTTCACCCGGTGTTCACTTGTGCACCGACAAGCTACGTCACCGGTTGTGTCGACCAACACTTAGATGGTTCCTCGGTGCGACCCTCAAGTCACTTGCCCCTCAAGGCACGCCCCACAAGGCACCGCAAGACACCACTCTCAAGTGAGGTAACTCAATGACACGCGCAATTTACTAGAGTTGCTTTTGGCGTCCCGCCGAGGAAAGCACACGAACCTCTTACAATCAACCGGAGGTGGCCAAGAACAATCACCTTCTCTTGCCAACGCCTCCAACAATCTCCAAGCCGGCTAGGAGCGGTACTCTCCAAGAGTAACAAGAAATCCACCGGCTAAACCACCCACAAGTGCCACTAGATGCCCTCAAGCTATGCAATGCACTTTGGGATCACTCAATCTCACTTATGATTTGCAATCACTCAAGAGAGATGAGTGGGAGGAGATTCTCTAGCTCAAAGGATGTATAAGAATGTTAGAAATCACTAGTTACCTCTCCAAGGGCCGGCCAACGAGTATTTATAAGCATCCCATCCAAATAGAGCCGTTATACTCCTTCACTGGGTTCTGTCGGGATGACCGGACGCTCCGGTCATAACTGATCGGACGCGCTCAACCGCGTCCGATCCTCCAACGGTCACTGCGCCAACGGTCAAACCCCATGACCGGACGCGCCTCTCAAAACGACCGGACGCGCTCAACCGCGTCCGATCCTCCAACGGTCACTGACCCTCAACGGTCAAACCAACGACCGGACGCGCCTGTCAAATGACCGGACGCACTGCTTCGAACGACCGGACGCGCCGATCCGCACAGCACCCGCGCCCGTGAAACAACGACCGGACGCGCCCCTCGCGACGACCGGACGCGACAGTGCCCGCGTCCGGTGTGAGTCCAGTAAGCTCCTTTAACGATCGGACGCGTCCGATCGTGTGTGACCGGACGCGCCTCGCGTCCGATCGTCCTCTGCGAACCTCAGTTCCTTCTGGGCGCATGACCGGACGCTCCGGTCCCGCGAGTGACCGGACGCGCCGGTTGCAAACCCTAGCCCGCGCGCCTGACAGCTGACCGGACGCGTCCGGTCATTCCATGACCGCGTCCGGTGCAGCGTCCGGTCACCTCTGTGACCTCCGTTCGCCTCCGTTTCTTTTCCGACTTCCGGCGTAGTGGAAAATAGGCATTTCATTTCCCCAAAATCGCCTGAATCCCGCGCTCGTAAGCTCGGCGGGAGGGAGAGAGAGTCCCAAACCCTCTCTACCACCCAAACTCCAAACACCTTCGTCAATGTGCTAACACCAACAAAGTGATCACCACCTTGTGTACGTGTGTTAACATTTTCACAATCATTTTCGAAGGTTTTCCAGTTAGCTCACTAGGCCCTACATGCAATGCACTTCATGAATTCACCTAGTGGCACCCATGCATCGAATAACCGATAAGACTTCCCCTCTTAATAGTTCGGCTATCGATCCTAAACCACTCACACCCTCTATGGTGTCTTGAGTGCAAAACAAAATGGCCCTATGGTTATACCTTTGCCTTGAGCCCATTTTGTTTCTCCAAATGATATGATCCACTTCATATCATCACATGACCGTCTTGATCCATCGACCTTGACTTTACTTGCTCTTCACCGTTGCATCGGTCCGTCGGCGCCAAGTCTTGCTCAAGCTTCACCATCGCATGGTCCCTCACTTCGAAGCCTCGACTTGCCCTTCACCATCACAACCGGTCTATCGAGCCAAGCATCACTTCGGTCTTCATCATCTTGGTCACATGAGTTAATGTCGTGTCTCATATTCAATGACCACCTTTATCTAAATCATCCACTTAGATACAAAGGTTAGTCCTAGGTTTCATCAATTAGCCAAAACCAAACTAGGGACTTTCAATCTCCCCTTTTTTGGTAATTGATGACAACCCTCACAAAGATGATTTTGATAATAAAAGTTTTGAACTTGTCATACTTGTCCAATCATTATGCTCATAAATAAAATTTGGACAATTATCACAAGCTCGGTTTTGGTAGCATTAGCTCCCCCTACATATGTGCATAGAGTTTGTATTGAAAGCTTTGCACATATGCATGGATAGAAATGTTGGGAGAGTAATTCTACCAAAATGATGCTAAGGTGTAAGAAATGGACCTTTGAAGCGTGATACCAATCGGAGTTGCCTTTTACACCATCCTTAGCATCATGAAGTAACTAGACATCCATCAAAACTCAAGAACCCCGTGAGATCAATATTATATGTAAAGGTTCTTGAACCACTTGTAAAGCTAACCACTTGTAAAGCTTTAGGCAAGTCTAGATACCACATGTAAACTATTCTTATGCATGCTAGTAGATCATTTCATCATCCAATTTCTATACTAGCATTGCACCACACAAGCATGTATATTGAATTTAAATACATGTGCAATGAGCAAGTCATATGAGAATGCACAAACAAATGCAACAACTTTGTTTATGAGCTTGCTCCCCCTACTTGTGTGCATCAACAAATTTTATTTACCCCTTTATCAAGTTGAATCATCTTTTTCTCATCATAAATTTTATTTACCCCTTTATCAAGTCGAATCATCTTTTTCTCTCCCCCTTTGTCAACAACTTACCCAAAAAGGGATCAAATTGTGGAGAGAAGGAAAAGTGTTTGATGGAGTAGATTGAAATTAACTTGATACCACATGTAAGGTTAAAGAATTTATCAAATTTGGTTTAACCTAGAATACTTGCCAAAGATATTTAATTCGATTTGAACCAAAGACAAGCTTCTTCACTCCTCAAAATAAGGGTTATCTTGCCTAAGTTGAATTAAACACTTATAGCAAATCTTCTAGATTCAACACTAGGTTTACAAGCTCACAAACATGTCATATGCCACCACTAGATCAAAATAAGCATAGAAGCAATAGTGGTAACATATATCCATCAAATTCATTTGATTTATCATGAATGCTTATGCGTACCACTTATTATGTCTACATGCTCTATCAAGTCCTTAGCATAGGATGAAAGACATGTCAATCAATTTTACCTTGCAATGTCAAAGGAGAGGCATGTCAATAAGTGGGTGGGGTGCATTCAACTCATGTTTGAGAAATCAAGAATGTTCAATTCATTCCTTAGCTTGCAAAACCTCTTTTCATCAAGTGGCTTAGTGAGAATATCGGCAAGTTGATCATCGGTGCCAACACTTTCAATGGCAATATCTCCCTTTTGTTGATGATCTCTAATGAAATGATGTCTTATGTCAATATGCTTTGTTCTTCCATGTTGAACCGGGTTTTGTATCATCTTGATTGCACTCTCATTATCACATAGCAACGGCACATTCTTGAAGTTGAGGCCATAATCCTTCAAAGTTGATTTCATCCATAGCAATTGTGCACAACAACTCCCCGCACTCACATATTCGGCTTCGGCGGTAGAGATTGCCACACTATTTTGTTTCTTTGAGGACCATGACATAAGTGATCTTCCAAGTAATTGACATGTGCCACTTGTGCTTTTCCTATTGATCTTGCAACCTCCATAGTCAGAGTCCGAATATCCAATCAATTCAAACTTTGACCCCTTGGGATACCATAGTCCAACATTTCTTGTTTGCTTCAAGTACCTCAATATTCTTTTTGCCGCCGTGAGATGACTTTCTCTAGGTGAGGCTTGATATCTAACACACATGCAAACACTAAACATGACATCCGGCCTTGATGCGGTGACATAGAGTAGACTTCCAATCAAAGACCGATATTCCTTTTGATTCACCATTTTGCCATCAAGATCACTATCCAAATTGCCATTTGTGCCCATTGGAGTTGAAATTGGCTTTGCATCTTGCATTCCAAACTTCTTCAACATGTCCCTTATGTATTTCCCTTGACTCACAAATGTTCCATTCTTCAATTGCTTGACTTGGAGACCAAGGAAGTAGCTAAGTTCACCAATCATAGACATTTCAAACTCTTTGGCCATCATAGCACCAAATTCTTCACAATAAGCTTGATTGGTTGATCCAAAAATAATGTCATCAACATATATTTGCACTATGAATAGATCATTTCCAATCTTCTTGGTGAATAGAGTAGTATCAACCTTGCCCATTTTGAATCCCTTAGAGAGAAGGAAATCCCTTAGCCTCTCATACCATGCTCTAGGTGCTTGCTTTAAGCCATATAAAGCCTTCTTCAACTTATAGACATGGTTGGGTTTCTTGTCATCTTTAAATCCGGGCGGTTGCTCAACAAATACTAACTCATTGATGATCCCATTGAGAAATGAACTTTTAACATCCATTTGATATAGTTTGATATTGTATGCACAAGCATAAGCCAATAGAATCCTTATTGCCTCCAATCTTGCCACGGGAGCATATGTCTCATCATAGTCAAGACCTTCAACTTGAGTGTAACCTTGAGCAACTAGTCTTGCTTTGTTTCTTACTACAATGCCATCTTGATCTTGCTTGTTTTTAAACACCCACTTGGTTCCAATCACATTGTAGTCATTTGGCCTTTCTACCAATTCCCAAACATCATTTCTTGTGAAATTGTTTAGTTCTTCTTGCATAGCCATAATCCAATCGGCATCCCTCAAAGCTTCTTCTATCTTCTTTGGTTCTATGGTTGACACAAATGATGCATGCTCACAAAACATAGTCAATCTTGATCTTGTTTGCACACCACTTCTAATATCACCAATAATACTATTAATGGGGTGATCTCTTGAAACATGTTGTGGTTGGAGTACTTGCACTTGATTGCTTGAGCTTGGTTGATCACTTGATGTATCTCGATGAGAAGAACTAGCACTATGATTTTGCACTTGAGAGTCACTAACTAGCTTGTTTGGTGAATTGAGCACTTGATCTTTATCATCATCTTGAATATCAATTACTTGCTTTGCTCTAATGTCCCCAATGTCCATGTTCTTCATTGCTTCCACCAATAGTGTTCCACTAACATCATCTAGATTCTCTTCTTCATCTTGTGACCCATTGGTTTCATCAAATTGCACATCATGGACTTCTTCTAGAATGCCACTTGAGTTGTTCCAAACTCTATAAGCTTTGCTTGTAGTTGAATAACCAAGTAGGAACCCCTCATCACATCTTTTGTCAAACTTTCCCAATATAGTGCCCTTCTTCAAGATATAGCATTTGCAACCAAACACCCTAAAGTAAGAAATATTGGGCTTTCTTCCATGAAGTAACTCATATGGGGTCTTCTCTAGCAATGGATGACAATATAATCTATTGATGTAGTAGCAAGCGGTATTGATTGCTTCATCCCAAAATGATTGACTCACATTGTACTCATGAAGCATTGATCTAGCCATATCAAGCAATGTTCTATTCTTCCTCTCAACTAGGCCATTTGATTGTGGAGTGTACTTAGCCGAGAATTGATGTCCAATACCATAATGATCACAAAGTTCTTCAATTCTTGTATTCTTGAACTCACTTCCATTGTCACTTCTCACTTTCTTGATTCTAATCTCAAACTCATTGTGAACTCTAGTGAGAAATGTCTTGAAGGTGTCAAACACTTCACTTTTGTCACTAAGAAAGAATACCCATGTGAATCTTGTGAAGTCATCCACTATGACAAAGCCATACTTGTTACCGCCTATGCTTGTATATATTGTTGGTCCAAATAGATCCATGTGCATCAACTCAAATGCTTTGCATGTGCTCATTGTACTCTTCTTTGGATGTGAGCTTCCAACTTGCTTCCCGGCTTGACATGCACTACAAAGCTTATTCTTCTCAAATTCAACATCTTTCAAACCATTGACAAGATTGTGAGTTGTAAGCTTCTTTAATTGTTTCATACCAACATGACCAAGCCTTCTATGCCAAAGCCAACCCATGCTTGATTTGGAGACTAAGCAAGTTGTCAAAGAAGTTTCTCTAGCATTGAAGTCAACTAGGTAGAGATTCTCATATCTAAAGCCCTTGAATGCCACATTTGAACCATCCATACTAATGACTTCCACATCATCAACCCCAAAGATACATTTGTAGCCTAGATCACATATTTGTGCCACGGATAGAAGATTGAAATCCAAACTTTCAACTAGCAACACATTTGAGATACTCATGTCATTTGATATTGCAATCTTGCCCAAGCCAATAACCTTGCCTTTCTTGTTATTGCCAAATGTGATAGAATCAACACCACTATCATTGTCATTGATTGAGTCAAACATTCTTGATGTACCGGTCATGTGTTGAGTGCACCCACTATCAATAATCCAATGCCTTCCTCCGGCTTTGTAATTGACCTACAAGCAAATCAATGAAGCTTAGGTACCCATTTTTGCTTGGGTCCTTGTAGGTTAGTAACTAAGCTCTTTGGTACCCAAATAGCCTTCTTTTTTGGGCCAACAATGGGTGTACCAATAAACTTAGCTTGCACACCCTTCACACCTTTGGTAAGCACATAGCAAGAATCAAAAGGTATAGCATTAACGAATTTCTTGCTTTGGTTCTTTTTATTGCAATTTTGCTCTAGGTGCCCAACTTGCTTGCATCTATTGCAAAACCGACCATTGCTCTTCACAAAGCTAGGCTTTGGAGTTGCAAAGGCCGACTTGCCTTTCTTGGGGGTGTAGCCCAATCCCTCTTTGTTAAGAGAGAACCTTTGGCTACCCAAGCACTTAAGCAAGCGGGCCTCACCACCATAGGCCTTGCCTAGGGCGTGAGTGAGCTCATCCACCTCTCTCTTGAGAGTCTCATTCTCAACTATTAGTGAGGCATCATAAGTGAAACCATCACTAGTAGTAGAGGTAGAGTTGGTGGTGGTGGATGAAGAGCTACAAGAAGGGTTAGCATTTGACATGATGATAGGTTTATAAAAAGATTCATCAATTATATCACATGTAACACCTATATCACATGATACAACAACCTCCTTCTTTGCTTGTTGCTCAAGTAGCAATGAGTGAGCTTTTTCAAGCTTGGAATGAGCTTTATCAAGATCCTCATGGTCTTCCACTAGACTCTCATGAGTGGTCTTAAGCTCACCAAGAACTTTCTCAAGTATTGCTACTTTCATTGAAAGCTTCTTGCACTCCTTGTTCTTGGCAATAGCTATGTCTCTAGTTTGTTGCAACAAGTCATATAGTTGTTCTTTAGTTGGTTCATCATCATCATCATCATTTTCATTATCATTATTATCATTATCACTATTATGAACATATTCCATTTCACTTTCATCATCATTCTCATCATATAATACCTTAGCTTCTTTGGCCATGAAGCACGAAGAGGATGAATCAAATAGTGATGGCTTCTTGTTGATAGCAATAGAAGCAAAGGCCTTGTTGGATGATTCTTCTTCTTCTTCATCATCATCACTTTCCCAAGTGGCCACATAGACTCCATTCTTGCCTTTCTTGAATGTTATCTTGGCTTCTTTCTTTTTCTTCTCAAACTTGCCCCTCTTGTTGTTCTTCTTCTTGTCATAGGGACAATCGGCTTGAAGATGTTCGGTGCTATCACAATTGAAGCACTTCCTTTGTTGCTCATTGCTCTTGAAATTGTCATTTCTCTTTTTGAAGCCTCTTCTCTTAATGAACATGTGACCCATTTTCTTGACTACAAAAGCAAATGCCTCATCATCAATTTCATAATCTTCATCTTCATCATTGTCTTCTTCTTCTTCAATGATGGTAGCTTTGCCCTTGGAGGAGGTGGCCTTGAATGCCACGGTCTTCTTCTTCTTCTCATCTTCCACCTTCTCCTTGTCATCAACATCTTGATCATATTTGTCATAGGTCAATACTTCACCAAGCAAATCATTAGGCTTCATTGTTTCAAGCCCATCTCTTTGTAACATCATGATCAACATCTTGAATCTTCTAGGTAAGCTCAATAAGAACTTGTGACAAAAATCTTGATCTTGAGTCTTGTGCCCTAAGCTCTTGAGATCATTGACTATCACTTGCAATCTATGAAACATTTCAATGATTGTTTCATCATCCTTTTTCTTGAAGTTCTCAAACTCACTTTTGAGCCCATATAGCTTGGCACTCTTTACAACCTTAGTGCCCTCATATGTTTCACCCAACCTTGTCCATACTTCATATGCCAATTCTAAGTCCTTGATGCCCTCAAATACTTTTGTGTCAATACCATGGTAAAGTGTATTGAGAGCCATTCTATTGCATGTTCTATTTGCTCTATCTTCATTGGTGAGATGATCGGGATCAATTATAGCAAAGTCATTCTCGGTGACTTGCAAAACTCTCTCATGAATAGAACCAAGGTACATTGTCATCTTTCTCTTCCAATGAGCAAAAGAACTAACACCATCAAAGAACGGTGGCTTCCCCCCAACATGATTGAACACAATTTGAGCCATTTTTCACACCGAAGGATGTTAAGCCTTGATTAAAACGGTGACCACGGCTCTGATACCACTTGTGAGGTCCTAGATGGCTAGAGGGGGGGTGAATAGCCTATATAAAAATTCTACAAGCACCACTAAGCAAACTTGTTAGAATAACAAACGGCGTAAAGCGAGTTTTGCTTAGCCAAAGGTTGTGATGCAAGCCTCCTATCCACAAGTCTAGTAGATTATGATCTCTAGTTCACACAAGTGCTAAGTCACTAACTTACACTAGTGAGCAAGCTAACAACTACTAGAAAAGTCTACTACTAGAGTTACACAAGATAATCTAGTAAAAGTAAATGCGAGAGATAGGATTGTGAATCTTATACCGACGGTGGAGTGAAGATGTTGCCAATCACCAAGATGATATACAATCAATCAATATTGACAACATCATAATATGAAGACCAATCACCGGGAGACAAGAGACACAATATTTTGTTCACCCGGTGTTCACTTGTGCACCGACAAGCTACGTCACCGGTTGTGTTGACCAACACTTAGATGGTTCCTCGGTGCGACCCTCAAGTCACTTGCCCCTCAAGGCACGCCCCGCAAGGCACCGCAAGACACCACTCTCAAGTGAGGTAACTCAATGACACGCGCAATTTACTAGAGTTGCTTTTGGCGTCCCGCCGAGGAAAGCACACGAACCTCTTACAATCAACCGGAGGTGGCCAAGAACAATCACCTTCTCTTGCCAACGCCTCCAACAATCTCCAAGCCGGCTAGGAGCGGTACTCTCCAAGAGTAACAAGAAATCCACCGGCTAAACCACCCACAAGTGCCACTAGATGCCCTCAAGCTATGCAATGCACTTTGGGATCACTCAATCTCACTTATGATTTGCAATCACTCAAGAGAGATGAGTGGGAGGAGATTCTCTAGCTCAAAGGATGTATAAGAATGTTAGAAATCACTAGTTACCTCTCCAAGGGCCGGCCAACGAGTATTTATAAGCATCCCATCCAAATAGAGCCGTTATACTCCTTCACTGGGTTCTGTCGGGATGACCGGACGCTCCGGTCATAACTGATCGGACGCGCTCAACCGCGTCCGATCCTCCAACGGTCACTGCGCCAACGGTCAAACCCCATGACCGGACGCGCCTCTCAAAACGACCGGACGCGCTCAACCGCGTCCGATCCTCCAACGGTCACTGACCCTCAACGGTCAAACCAACGACCGGACGCGCCCTAGGCAACTACCGGACGCGCCTGTCAAACGACCGGACGCACTGCTTCGAACGACCGGACGTGCCGATCCGCACAGCACCCGCGCCCGTGAAACAACGACCGGACGCGCCCCTCGCGACGACCGGACGCGACAGTGCCCGCGTCCGGTGTGAGTCCAGTAAGCTCCTTTAACGATCGGACGCGTCCGATCGTGTGTGACCGGACGCGCCTCGCGTCCGATCGTCCTCTACGAACCTCAGTTCCTTCTGGGCGCATGACCGGACGCTCCGGTCCCGCGAGTGACCGGACGCGCCGGTTGCAAACCCTAGCCCGCGCGCCTGACAGCTGACCGGACGCGTCCGGTCATTCCATGACCGCGTCCGGTGCAGCGTCCGGTCACCTCTGTGACCTCCGTTCGCCTCCGTTTCTTTTCCGACTTTCGGCGTAGTGGAAAATAGGCATTTCATTTCCCCAAAATCGCCTGAATCCCGCGCTCGTAAGCTCGGCGGGAGGGAGAGAGAGTCCCAAACCCTCTCTACCACCCAAACTCCAAACACCTTCGTCAATGTGCTAACACCAACAAGTGATCACCACCTTGTGTACGTGTGTTAACATTTTCACAATCATTTTCGAAGGTTTTCCAGTTAGCTCACTAGGCCCTACATGCAATGCACTTCATGAATTCACCTAGTGGCACCCATGCATCGAATAACCGATAAGACTTCCCCTCTTAATAGTTCGGCTATCGATCCTAAACCACTCACACCCTCTATGGTGTCTTGAGTGCAAAACAAAATAGCCCTATGGTTATACCTTTGCCTTGAGCCCATTTTGTTTCTCCAAATGATATGATCCACTTCATATCATCACATGACCGTCTTGATCCATCGACCTTGACTTTACTTGCTCTTCACCGTTGCATCGGTCCGTCGGCGCCAAGTCTTGCTCAAGCTTCACCATCGCATGGTCCCTCACTTCGAAGCCTCGACTTGCCCTTCACCATCACAACCGGTCTATCGAGCCAAGCATCACTTCGGTCTTCATCATCTTGGTCACATGAGTTAATGTCGTGTCTCATATTCAATGACCACCTTTATCTAAATCATCCACTTAGATACAAAGGTTAGTCCTAGGTTTCATCAATTAGCCAAAACCAAACTAGGGACTTTCACCCTTACTCTTTACAAAACAATGCATGTTTTCTATTTAACTACATTTAATCACTAATGTCTTACCTTAGTCCTTGGGTCCATGCTCTCTCAACAAAAAATGTCCTATGCACATGCAGTTTGGTAATGTCACCGACCTTGACCATTTTCGACATGAAAGGACCACAAAATTGACATTATCAAGCAAGGCAACGTCTTTGGGTAAGGACTGCTGGTACTGATCACATAATATTTTCCAGTTTCTTCTTACCACATGTTTCATAATCATTATGCATGTATCTTTGACCTGTGTAATCTGCTTGCAAATCTCTATGTGCTTAATTTTGTGCCTAATCCTTTCCACATTAGCGATGTACCTATGCAACGTTGTACGCACAATGTAGATGGTTACCTGTTCTTGCCTATACGGGGATTGCTGTTTCAGCTCTGATCAATAATTTTACGCAAAATCCATTCCTCTGTATTGACGCTGAAGCTGTTGATACATAACCATAGTAGTATATGCCTTTAGAGCATTGTCTGTAATGAATTACATCTTTCACAATGACGACTCTTTATAGCCATTGCTCATGCTGTTGCACATAAACAGGTGGTTCCCTACAATTGGTTATCTTGTCTTAATAATCAGTTTATTTATTTGTTTGTTAGGAAATTTTGGGCACTGCTCACTCCTGTTCGTTTTCCTTTACCATCAAGCACCTCTTATTTGATATTCTCTAATTCAAGTCTTATTGTCTCAGGTTCACTCCATGGTGCCTTCTATCCTCATGTAACAATTACACATGCTCTTTGTTGTGTCTAAACAGCTCCCTGCTTACAAGGTACCAATTTGCTATGACTACAATAGTACCACTATGTACAAAACTCACATTTGTACCACCATGTACACCGAGAAACAGTAGTAAATGGACATAGAATAATACATGGCCTACCGCTGCTACAACTTTTTGACCATGAATTACCTGATACTTTGCAATCCCTACGCTATGCTAATATTATCCTACAAAGGGCTTAAATGACAGCCCGTCTCTAACTAATTATACTCATATTTTGGTTCCATGTATGATCATAAGATGTGTTGTAGTTCCGACTTGCTGCCCTGTGCGAAGCACGGGGTACCTTCTAGTTATTTTTGTTTATTCACTTCCTGGCTTGGCGTTGCATTATTTTTTTTCACCGTCATTGCATGATTGCAGTTTGAGACGCCAGCAGCTATCCACTGTCCAGTGTCTCCTTTTGAGCATAGTCTACACCTGCACCTATTGACTAAGTCGTCAGCGAATGATTTCACAACCAAGACCTCGTTTAGATGCAACCCAAATTGCAAAAAAACTAACTTTTGGAATTTGGAATCTAAACGCTCGGTGGAAAAAATTTCGGCTTGCACGGTGCAAATTTGGCCCGGCCCAATCATTGCCTCGGGCTGCGTGCATCCCCACTATAACCCTGACCCCGGTTCCGTCCGCGCGTTCCTCACCCCATCCATCTCCGCCGGCTCCCTCTCCCCCCAGGAAACCCTAGGCCGCTCTCGCCCCACCGCCGCCGCTCTCGGTCTCCCTCGCCACCGCTTAGTCCAGCACTTGATCCAGCCCACCCCGTCCACGCGCCCCTCACCCCATCCATTTCCTCTCCCCCGAACCCTAGGCCGCTCTCCATTTTCGCCGCCGCCGCTCTCCATTTCCGTTGCCGCCGCTCTCGGTCTCCCGCTCCGCCACTCAGTCCTGCACTAGCTCCAGCCCGGCCATGTCCAGATCCACCTTACCTTCATCCAGATCGGGTGTCCTCGACCTCCTCGTCGGTGATGGACGGGTACCACGGCGGCGCAAATGAAGACGGCGACTTCAACGACGCCTCCTTCGACAACGCCTCCGGCTACGGAGACGGCTCCGAAACCAGGGACTTCCTATCCCAGGCACTGCCGTACGCCGGATCCGGGGCCCACACCGGCTTCCGCAACGACTCCGGCGACGTCTTCGGCTACGGCTTCGGTAGCAACGCGCCCTCCCTTAGCCACCTGGGGTTCAGCGAGCTGGACCTCAACGCCAGCCAATCGTGGCCGGGCCTGGCTCGGTACTAGGAGATCCTCCAGTCCTCGACTGAAGATGGCGGCAGCGACAGCGCTCACGGCGCCCCTCCCGTGCGCGTGCCATCCCGCGCCGGCAGGGGTTCCCTCGGGCTCTGACCTCCTCGCCGCCACGTGCCTCCCCTGGGGCCTCATGGTGATGAGGCAGGCGACTCGGCTGGCGGTTCCAGGAGGCCCGGTGTTCGTCGCAGCCTAGTCCAGCCCGCCGCCGACGACGAGGACGTCCCTCCGACTAATGTCCCGGTACACAGTGATACCTCTGTTAGTTTTCATCTACTTTATTATCCTGGTGGGATGTAAAAGTGATAAGTTTTCAGGTACTTTATTAGAGGTCTTAGATTTCTCTGTTAGTTTGATGATAGAAGATAAAACTACTGGTTTAATGATTGGGTTGACTTGTTTACTGATTGGGTTAGATCCTCAGCTGAGAAGAGCAATGGTGAAAGTCCCTAGTTTGGTTTTGGCTAATTGATAAAACCTAGGACTAACCTTTGTATCTAAGTGGATGATTTAGATAAAGGTGGTCATTGCATATGAGACATGACATTGACTCATATGACCAAGATGGTGAAGACCAAGATGAGGCTTGGCTTGATGGACCGGTTGTGAAGGTGAAGGGCAAGTCGAGGCTTCGAAGCGAAGGACCATGCGATGGTGAAGCTTGAGCAAGACTTAGCGCCGACGGACCGATGCAACGGTGAAGAGCAAGTGAAGTCAAGGTCGATGGATCGAGACGGTCATGTGATGATATGAAGTGGATCATATCATTTGGAGAAACAAAATGGGCTCAAGGCAAAGGTATAACCATAGGGCCATTTTGTTTTACACTCAAGACACCATAGAGGGTGTGAGTGGTTTAGGATCGATAGCCGAACTATTAAGAGGGGAAGTCTTATCGGTTATTCGATGCACGGGTGCCACATTTGCAAAGGTGGTGTTGGTCGCGCTGTGGTTTGCGGGTAGAGAGGGGTTTGGGTTCCTCTCTCCCTCCCGCCGAGCGTGCGAGCGCGGGATTCAGGCGATTTCGGGGAAATGAAATGCCTATTTTCCACTACGCAGGAAGTCAGAAAAGAAACGGAGGCGAACGGGGTCACTGAGGTGACCGGACGCTGCACCGGACGCGGTCACGGTGTGACCGGACGCGTCCGGTCAGTACAGCGCAGGAGTCGGGCGCGCGGGCTAGGGTTTGCAACCGGTGCGTCCGGTCACTCGCGGGACCGACGCGTCCGGTCAGGCGCCCTGAGGGAACTGCAGTTCGTAAGGTCGATCGGATGCGATGAGCGTCCGGTCACACACGATCGGACGCGTCCGGTCATCGAGGGTGCTTACTGGACTCCGACCGGACGCTGGCACTGTCGCGTCCGGTCATCTTCTGGAGCGCGTCCGGTCATTGCTTCGCGGGCGCAGGTGCTGTGCGCATCGGCGCGTCCGGTCATTGCTTCGCGGGCGCGCGGAACTGTGCGACCGGCGCGTCCGGTCGTTTGAGCAGCGCGTCTGGTCATAGCGTTTGACCGTTGGCGCACAGTGATCGTTGGAGGATCTAACGGTCGCGTTTGAATTCGAGGGACACATGGACGTCGCAGGGCGACCGGACGCGGTGAAGCGTGTCCGGTCAGTTTCGACCGGCGCGTCCGGTCATCCCAAAAAAACGGTCAGTGGAGTGGCAACGGCTCTATTTGGACGGGATGCTTATAAATACTCGTTGGCCGGCCCATGGAGAGGTCTCTTGGCATTTCTAACACTCTTGTGCATCTTTTGAGCTAGAGCTACTCCTCCCACTCATCTCTCTTGCTTGTTTGCAAATCAAAAGTGAGATTGAGTGATCCCAAAGTGCATTGCATAGCTTGAGGGCATCTAGTGGCACTTGTGAGTGGTTTAGCCGGTGGATTTCTTGTTACTCTTGGAGAGTACCGCTCCTAGCCGGCTTGGAGATTGTTGGAGGCGTTGGCAAGAGAAGGTGATTGTTCTTGGCCACCTCCGGTTGTTTGTGAGAGGTCCTTGTGCTTTCCTCGGCGGGACACCAAAAGCAACTCTAGTGGAATGCGCGTGTCATTGAGTTACCTCACTTGAGAGTGGCGTCTTGCGGTGCCTTGCGGGGCGTGCCTTGAGGGGCAAGTGACTTGAGGGTCACACCGGGGAACCATCTAAGTGTTGGTCGACACAACCGGTGACGTAGCTTGTCGGTGCACAAGTGAACACCGGGTGAACAAAAATATTGTGTCTCTTGTCTTCCGGTGATTGGTCTTCATATTATGTTGTTGTCAATATTGATTGATTGTATATCATCTTGGTGATTGGCAACATCTTCTCTACACCGTTGGTATAAGATACACAATCCTCTCTCTCCCATGTACTTTTACTAGATTATCTTGTGTAGCTCTAGTGGTAGCCTTTGCTAGTATTGTTAGCTTGCTCACTAGTGTAAGTTTAGTGACATAGCCCTTGTGTGAACTAGAGATCATAATCTACTAGACTTGTGGATAGGAGGCTTGCATCACAACTGTAGGCTAAGCAAAACTCGCTTTGCGCCGTTTGTTGTTCTAACAAGTTTGCTTAGTGATTCTTGTAGAAATTTTTATAGGCTATTCACCCCCCTCTAGCCATCTAGGACCTTACAAATGGAAATATCAATCTTAGGTGGGCTGACTTGTTTAATGATTGGGTTAACCAATGGGCTCTCATAGACATAGAGAGAGAGAGCTGAAGGGTAAGTGATCCTGAATTAGATAGACTTCACACTGTAGATCTACATAGAATCAGATACGACATATTTTCATGTAGTAGCGAACAATACAAGTAGGAAAAAAGGTTTTAATCTTGGATGGACCGATAGTCCAGCGGTAGAACAAAAAAGCTATGATGGAAGTAGCTGTTAATTTGTATAAAGATCTTTTCAAGAAGGAAAATAGGCATGAGATTCAGCTAGCTGCAGAATTTTTGAAAGAAAGTGAGAAAGTCACTAATGAAGAAAATAATGCTCTCACTGCCCCTTTTACTGAATTAGAGATGAAAGAAGCAGTTTTGGGTTGCTATGCTAATGGGGCTACTGGGCCTGATGACATCTCCTTTTTATTCTACCACAAATTTTGGGATGTCTTGCAAAAAGAAGTAGTTAACATGTTTAATGACTTCTTTAGGGGTGAGCTTGATTTATATAGATTAAATTTTGCTATGCTGACTCTGATTCCTTAGGAGGCAGGTGCTACAAATATGAGGAAGTTTAGACCAATATGTTTGATCAACTGTAGTTTTAATATTTTTTCTAAACTCCGTACCCTTAGATAGGCATATTGTTTACCTATGCCATGTGTTGTTTTTTCTTTATGCATCATTTCAGAGTACCCTTAGCAGGGCCCAGTGAAGTCCTCAAAACACCCGGACTTTATGTCAGCTGTACGTTGACGAGATTGACAAGGAGAACTGCCCTAGGGGTCAGATGTCGAAGTGGGGTTGGAAAAATCTGACAGAGAGTTACTTCAAAGCGATAGAATTAGTTCATGACAACATCATCTTTGGGAGTAGGGTCCGCTAGCTGAAGAAGGAATGGAATGACCTATGGAAGCTCTATCACAAGGAGACAGGCTTGGGGCACAATGCAGATGGCTCCATCAGTGCTTCAGCTGAATGGTGGAGAACCAACGACAAGGTACAACCTAATTCTATTTTCTAATCATGTTGTGCTTACCTAATTATGTGTTGTACTCATGTGTTCTAAACAAGTTCCTTTGTAATTATTGTTTTGTAGGACAACAAGCTTAAGGGTCCACTGCCTGACTACATGGACCTTTTGGAGCACATGTTCCTTGGCATAGCAATGACAGGGGAAACCGCTTATGCTCCTAGCCACAGGAATGCACCACTGCATGTGAGCAGTGACGATGATGAAGACGTCCATACCCCTCAGAGCACTGGGAGCAAGAGAAGCTACAGCAGCCTCAGCACCCGCGGCACTACTTCTAGTCCTAGCAAGAGGGGCAGGAGTCCAGCTGTGAGGATGAACGAAGGCATAAGGAACTTGACCGTCAGTCTGGACAACAGGACTGAAGCGCTGAAGGAGATTTGGCATGAGAGGAATTAAGCTGTAGAGAAGAAGAAGAATGACAAAATGGACACCATTGACCAAGTGATACAGCTGGCTAAAGAGGCAGGGGCAACAGAGGAAAATGGGAGGCAGTGGATTGGTATCCTCATGATCACCTAAAATGAAGCTGCTATGAGAATGTTTATCGAGTCATAAGCAAAAGGAAGGATGGCCATCATTAAGCACTATCCCGGGGTCATTAACTAGACCCTCTTAATAATGCATTTGTCATGTGTTTGTATCATGAACATCGTGTACTAAGTCTGTGATGCATGTTGGTTGAACTACGTCTGTCATTTGTATGTTGTTCGGCAGCAACTAAGTGATTTGTGATATTCGCTTGTGATGTCTGTATTTAGCCATACTTTATGTATCTGCAGTCAGTGCTGTTGGATTTGAGGTACTGCTGCCCTGTGTATTTTGTTCCCTGGGAATTAGAACTGATTTGTGTTCATTTGTTTGTGTCATGTGTGCTGGGTGCTGCTCAACCTGCTACTCAACCTGCTGCTCCGGTCGTTGATGAGGATGACGATGACGATGATGATGAACAGTGGGAGGAGGGCTTCTTCAGCTTATTCTTTGATGACATCGAAGAAGAAACTGCAATCATATATGGTATGTCCCAGTATGCTATGCACATGCAAAAGTATTACAATAGGGCAGACTATAGGGTGCCAAAGATGACTGGGCTGGACTGGGTAGAACTAGGGCTGGATATCGAGCCAACCGTAGTTTTTTCGAGCTTTTTTAGAAATTGGTATAATCTTATTCATCATTATTTTCTGCATTGTTTAAGATCCAACTTCACGACGAGCCTAACGAGCCGAGCCGAAGTTGAAAGTCGTTCCAAATCAAGTCATTTTTATTTTAAAAGATAAATAAGTCCAATCGGAGCACTTTTGTACCGAGCCACCGAGCCAGCTTAACGAGCTTTTTGTCCAGCCCTAGGTAGAACAAAAACTAGCAAATCAAACTGCCTTTACAACATGTTTAGAATGACCCCAGATATGTTCTATAGACTGCACAAGGTGTTGACTGATGAGTATGACCTCAAAGACACAAAAAAGTCTACCTCAATTAAGGCTTTAGGTATGTTCCTTTGGATGGTTGGTGCTCCACAATCATATAGGCAAGCTGATGACAGATTTGAGAGGTCACTAGGCACAGTGCATAACATGTTCTATAGAGTGATGCCCTGTGTTGTTGCACTTGGGGATGATATCATTAAACCTGTGAACCCAGAATTTAGTATAATGCATCATAGGGTGAGGAACCGACGGTTCTATCCTGAATTCAAGAGGTGCATAGGAGCTATAGATGACAGTCACTTCCCTGTTTTGGTGCCACAAGATAAGTTTGTGCAGCACTTGTGTCGCAAGGGCATCACAACTTAGAATGTGATGGCTGCTTGCGACTTTGACATGATTTTTATATTTCTCCTTGTGGGATGGCCGGGGTCTGCCCATGACACAAGAGTGTTCGAGGATGCCATGACAACATTCAAGGATGACTTCCCTCATCCACCTGAAGGTAGACAACTAGGTGGTAGTACATTTGACATTTCTAATTGAAACATTTAACAATTACAGGAACTTGGTGATGTAGGGATGTTTTACTTGGTGGATGCCGGCTACCCAAACCGTCCCAGGTACCTTGCTCCTTACAAGGGAACGAAGTACCATATTCAAGACTTTCAAAACGCCGGAGAACCTCGAGGTAAACATGAGATATTCAATTATGCACACTCATCTCTTAGGAATGTGATTGAAAGGGCCTTTGGTGTCTTGAAGATGAAGTGGCGCATATTGTTGAGTATCTCTGCCTATCCTCCTCAAACACAAACGCAGATTATAGTTGCTTGTGTTGCTTTGCATAACTTCATAAGGTTCAGTAGGCAATTTGTGTGGACTTCCAGCACCTAGATCATCATGTTAACTTTGTGCCGGCTGAAGCCTATCTTGATCAGCTAGAAACAGAGCCTGCCCCTGATAGCGCAAATCGTGAACAAATGAATGCCTTTTGTGACAACATTGCGAATAGGCTGTTTAATAGATATTGATACATGTGTATGTTTGAGAACTTATGAGTTGTAATTGTTTGATTGCGGCTTGGACTTGTAATAATGTTGCTTGAGGACTGTAATATTTGAGGACTATAATATTTGGGTACATGCATTGTAATATTTGAGGATTGTAAAATGATTTTCGGACTGTAATTATATTTGAATGTTGTAATAATTTTGGGTGTCCCCTGCTTGGGACAATGAAGGGCTTTGTGGCTGCATGCATGGATTTGCATGCGAGAGGATGCAACAAAGAGTAGGCAGCGTGCATTGCATGCATGCGCATGCAAGGATGCGCCTGGCAGCCAGCAGCCCTCTAAATGCATTTACTAGTGTCAATTGTGTCTTTTAGTCCATTAATGCTTTGGTAGGGTAAACAGTGATATGAAAAATTTTCAACCCTTTGAATGTCAGATTTTGAACCACTTTAGCTGAAAAAATTTGAGTTCAAAAAACTTACAATCTAAACAAGGCCTAAGCAACGGTCAACCGAACTGAAGGAGTGAAGGGATCAAGTCGAACTGAAACTGGGCGCTGATGACCAACGAGATTGTATCCTAAACCTTAAATCTTGCAGTAAACCATATAAATCCTTTGAGACCCCTTAGGCGTCCAAAGACGTATCGTATCGAACTTTTTCTCTACCTTAATACAAAGACGCGCAAACCTTTTGCGTGATCGAGAAGAAGATTGTATCTTAAATCAACGATAACCGACGAGATACGTCCTAGATCAATGAACAAGTTGTTTCAAGTCCGGGACCTGGAACGCGGCACCGACACAGGTTGGTCTTGGCGAACCATGAACTGGTCTCGTTCAGAGCAACACACTGAGATCAGTAAGGGCTCGTTTGGTTAGGCTCGTTCCTGGTGGAAAATTATTCCTGATGAAGACTATATAAATCACACAAGGATTCCTGGTAGGAATGGTTTCTGGGCATCATTCGCTGCGAACCGAACGGTGCCTAATTGATTCGAAACGAAACAGGAAATTGCAATTACAAGCAAGCAAACATCAGGCTCGGCTATGTATTGAGCGGTTCTACTGTACTCTCCCTCCATGCATAAAGAAAATACTGTAGGATTTTTTTTCGAATTAAACATTACAGAATTTGTAGCAGAAATTAAGGATCAAACAAAATAATATGTATACCCTTCATTAAAAAAATAGTGGAAACTGATAAACAGTTCTGAACAATGTCAATATAATGTCAAACAATATTATAGTGTCTTTTTTATGTGACAATTTCTTAGTTTTCTTTATGGGATGTATAGAGCACGAGCGAAAGCTACTCGTAAGTCATCACACCATGACACCATACGACCAAAGCGGGAAACTATGGTCTTGTTTGGTATAGTTTTTTGGGAAAATATATAATAAGTTGATCTAACTCAGTTTCTATGTTTTAATACGAAGTAGCAAGATGACCACACATGATAGCTAGTTTTTTTTCTCATTATAACCACTTTTTTTTTACTTAAAAGTAGTTTTAACATAAAGCTTTTCTTTGTTTGACTATAACTATCCTCATAATAAGTTGTTTTTCCAATTAAATTGGAGATCAAACTATTAATTTTTCATAATCTTTTATTCAAATTTCATAAATGTGTTTTACATGGACTCTTTATTTATTTAGATATTTTTGTTCCAAAATGGACGTAAATCAAACAGCTATTTTTTCTTATTTATGATTTCAATATTATTATGTATTAATTGTATTGAGCTCGGATTCTTTGATTTATTTAATCTGTTATATTATTATAAATCCAATGGTGTGTGTTATTTTCTATTTCCAATTAAAGTCATAATTTTTATATCATCCCAAAAAGCATGATGAGTTATTTGAACATTGTTTGTTGTAAGCGTATAGGGGAAAGACAAAAAAAGTTACCATTACCAGACTTATTAGGCTTGCCTACTTCCGTCACAAGCTCAACCCTGTTCGCCTGTTTGGCCAAAGGTGATCGAGCAGTCTGCTGGCAACCGTTCTGTGGAATTCGTTTCCCAGGTCCAGCCATGCGTAACACAAACCTTGAATGAGAGTTGTAGCCACTAGAACAACAACATTTTCCCCTAAACTAGGGTTTCCTACTCCTCTGGCAGCGACGCCGGAGTCCACCCGGAAAAGTGCCGAGATCGACATGACCTCGCCACCCAAACACTACGCCCGTGTTGCGCTCTCCTCCGCAAGGAGCCTGAGTGCTACCGGCGATCTTGCATGGCGGATCAATCCAAGAAGGATAAGGGGAAGGGGACGAAGATGGAGGACGATGGCAGGACACCTAGTTTGGAGGAGCGCCTGAAGGATCTAAAGTTGCAAGGGGAAGAGGAAGATGCTCTTGATTTCTCTGGTGAATTTGAAGAGCTCGTGAAGGAGATTCGTTGGCTTGCCCTTTTTAGGGTTCACACGACGAAGCCGTTCAGCCACGCTGCACTGTTTAGCGCCCTAAGGAACGCTTGGTCTGCGGCAAAAGATGTGACTTTCAAGGCATTGGGTCCGAATATGTTCCTGGTACAACCCCATTGCCTCGACGATTGGTCGAGGGTGATGGAAGGAAGTCCATGCCTGTTTCGAGGTGCAGCTATTGTGATGGAAGAGTATGACGGCTTCTCCAACGTTCATGCGTACAAGCTAGATAAGATACCAGTCTGGGCGAGAATTCAAGGGGTCCCAGAGGGTCTTATGAAGAAGAGGGAGTTGGTGGAGAAGGTAGCGAAGAAGGTTGGAGATCCTATCACGGTAGTGGTGAATGAGGGCAAGATCAACTCTACGCTATACCTGTGTACTAAGGTTTGGCTTGATCTCAAGAAACCGCTGGTGCGCATGGTGCCAATCACGCTTAAAGAACGAATGAAATACTTAGTGCAATATGAAAAGCTATCGGCTTTTTGTTTTTTCTGTGGTTGTATGGGGCATGAAGTTACTGAATGCAGAGATGGAATTCATAGCAAAAGAAAGCTGTGAGTGGGTGATTGGCTGCGTGTCCCTTACCTGCCGGTATTAAGGAGGGATGATTCACGTGGAGGTAGGGGCAGAGGGCGAGGAAGAGGAGGAGGAAGAGGAGATTGAGTGGATGATGAAGCTGAAGACATGGACACTACACTGTCCAAGCTGAGGGAGGGAATGGATGGGGATGGTACAGGACGTGTAGCTAAGCAAGTTAATCTTCTGGAGCATCCAGCCCAGAAGGATGCATCTATAAGTCCTTTGAAAGAGCAGGAGAAGAAGAGACCTAGGAAGAACGGAGGAGGGAAGGATGATGATTTGTCAAACACAAATATTAGATCGGTGCTCTCCTTCGAGGAGAGTGACTGGGCACAATGAAAATCTTGGTCTGGAACTGCCAGGGCCTTGCTAGTGACCGGGCAGTGCATGCACTTTTGGAAATCCAGAAGCAGGAGAAACCAGACGTGTTTTTTTTCTGTCTGAAACACATGTGGGAAAAGCAAAGGCAGAAAGTTTGAAACGAAGGCTAGGATGTGATCACTTTATCATCAACGAAAGTGATGGTCGAAGTGGGGGTTTGCTTATGATGTGGAGGAAGGAGATAGTGATTCAATATCAAGGTGTTTCACAGTATTTCATAAATGTGGTGGTTAGAGGCTATGAGGAGTGGAGGTTGACAGGAATTTATGGAGAGCCGAGATGGGAGTATAAACATTTGACATGGGAGGCGTTGCGGTCTTTGCATGGTAATTTGTCCCTCCCGTGGTTGGCTCTAGGGGATTTTAATGAAATATTATTCCATCATGAAAAGGAAGGGGGCCGAGCAAGATCACAAGTACAACTGCAAGCTTTCTAGTATACTCTTATGGACTGCGAGTTAGCTGATATTGGTTTTTCAGGTGATGTGTTCACTTGGCAGAGAGGGAGGATCAGAGAACGATTGGATCAGGGAGTTGCTAATACACAATGGAATATTTTATTTCCAGAAGCACAACTTGTGAATGGGGAGATGGTCAAATCCGACCACTGCCCAATCATTGTTGAAACAGACTGGCAGTGGGCAATCTGTTAACAGGGAGGGGCCGAGGAGATTTGAAGCTAGATGGTTGAAGGAGGAAACGGTGGAGGTAATAGTGCAGGCAGCCTAGGCAAGGGCTGTGGCGATGGGCAATGGTCCAAAGCTGATGACAAAGGTGAATGCAGTGCACGATGATTTGCATGCCTGGGACCGTGAAGTTCTGAAGAAGCCTGTCCAACATATGAAGAAATTGAAGAGAGAGCTTGAAAGCCTAAGGCATGGGCCGCTAATTGATGAGTCGTTAGCGGCACAGAAGGAGATACTCCTGCGGTTGGAGCTACTTCTTGAGCAAGAAGAAATTACCTGGGTCTAGAGAGTTAGAGCAAATTGGCTTAAGCATGGAGATCGGAACACTAGCTTTTTCCATCATTTTGCGTCGACCCAGAGGAGAAGAAACATGGTCAAGGGGCTTGTTGATGAACAAGGGGTAAGACATGAGAACATTGAAGAGATGAATGTGATGGCGAAGGAGTACTTTGATAATCTCTTAACATCGGAAGTTCAGGAGGTAGATCAAGGAGTACTGATGGATGTAAATCGTAGGGTTACTACCGATATGAATCAACTTCTCATGGATCCTTTTTCAAGAGAGGAGGTGAAGAAAGCTCTCTTTAGTATTAGTGATCTTAAAGCCTCAGGCCTTGATGGTTTACATGCTATTTTCTTAAAAAGATTCTGGAATATGTTGGGAGAGGATTTGACTGACGAAGTGCTGCACACAGTTAATAATGCATCTATTCTGGAAGGTTGGAATGATACTACCATAGTCATGATCCCGAAGGTAGAGAACCCAGATAAAGTTGCTCAGTTCAGACCAATCTCTTTATATAATGTGGTCTATAAGGTAATATCAAGATTACTTTCGAGTAGACTTAAAGTTATTTTACCAGAAATTATTAGCCACCACCAAAGTGCATTCGTTCCAGGAAGATTGATTACAGATAACATCTTACTGGCGTATGAATGCATCCATACAAATGAAAAATAAGAAAGGGAAGAGGGGGTTGTGTGCTATAAAACTTGATATGCATAAAGCATATGGTAGAGTTGAATGGATTTTCCTAGAGAAAATTACGATGAAGCCTGGTTTTGACAGAAGATGGGTGAATCTCATTATGACTTGTGTCAAATCGGTGAAGTATAGGGTCCGATTCAATTCTATTGAAACAGATACTATCTTACCAACAAGGGGTTTGAGGCAGGGTGACCCTTTGTCACCATATCTTTTCCTGCTAGTTGCTGAAGGTCTATCTTATATGTTGAAGGGAGCCGAAGAGAGAGGAGAATTGGAGGGTGTTAGGGTGTGCAGGGAAGCCCCTGTTATTTCACATTTGCTTTTTGCAGACGACTCACTCATTTTAATGCATGTTGACAAGAAAATGCAGATTGCTTGATTGATAATTTGAATAGATACTGTGCAAACTCAGGGCAAAAAGTCAGCGAAGCTAAGTCGAGTATATACTTTTCTAGCAATACAGAAGTGAATGTGAAGACAAAGGCGTGTGAAGTGCTGAACATAATGACTGAATCTCTCGGTGACAAATATTTGGGCTTACCGGCGATGGTGGGGGCAGACCGTAGTGACTGTTTTCGCCATCTTATTGATCGGGTGAATTCTAGAATCAATGGGTGGAAGGAGAAATTGCTGAGTTTGGGAGGAAAGGAGATCCTTATTAAATCTATTGCTCAAGCTGTTCTAGTGTATGCGATGATGGTGTTTAAAATTTCTAAAAACATTTGCAAAGGAATAACAAATGCTATTTCACAATACCGGTGGGGTGATGACAATGAACATAAGAGGATCCATTGACAAAAGTGGTGGAAACTTTGTATGCCAAAAGGAAAAGGAGGTATGGGGTTTAGAGATTTACAATCCTTCAATATGGAAATGTTGGCAAAGCAAGTTTGGAGACTTCTATGTGAACCAGAATCATTATGTGCCAGAGTGTTAAGAGCTCGTTACTATCCTGATGAAAAATTGCTAAATGCGAGAATGAACGATGGAAGCTCTTATACTTGGTGAAGTGTTTTAGCAGGGATCGACTGCTTTAAACTTGGGTACATATGGCGCGTTGGGGATGGCACGCAGATCAAGATCTGGGAGGATAATTGGATCCCAGGCAGCTATAATATGAAAGTTATGACACGGAGAGGCAATAACATAATATGCACTGTGGATGAATTAATCAATCCTGTGGACTCAACATGGGATGCTGATCTGGTGCGTTCTATTTTTGAGCGTGTTGATGCTAATCGTATTTTACATATACCGATTACCCAAGGAAGAGAAGATTGTGTTGTTTGGCATTATAATAGAAACGGTTTGTTTTCGGTGAGATCAACTTATCATGGCCAATGGAAAAAGAATTTTGGAGCTAGACAAGCTGTTGTGCAGGGCTGTGGGATTAGTAATCGTCAGGTATGGCGAAATCTATGGAAGTTCCAAGTGCCGGGCAAAATTAAAATTTTTGGTTGGAGAGCTCTTCATGGGTTGATGCCGTGCAGATCAATATTGGCAAATAGACATTATCCCTGATGGGGGGTGTCCGGTGTGTCATAATGGGGCATAAGATATTAAACACATGATCTTTTCTTGTGATCGGGCTAGAGCAGTATGGACTTCGATAGGAGTTTGGGAGAATCTCAGATATCTGCTGGACACTGATCGTTCGGGGTCTATTGTGTTGGAATAAATTATCTATAGATGAAAGCAGGTCCATGGGCTCGGAATAGGACTGGCCGAACTTATCCTAACTAGTGGCTGGTACCTGTGGTGGGAAAGGCGACAACTAACGCATGGAGAAAATATACAACCCCCATCAAGATCAGGATTAGCTATTGTTTCCCTAGCAAAGAATTATAAGATGGCGGCGAGAAAATGAGCTAAGTTGCGACAAGGATGGAGAAAACCTCCAGAAGGTTATATTATGTTAGATGCTTCCTATGACGAGGATAGGGGATGCGGAAGTACAGGTGCAATTATCAGAGATGGTTCAGTGGTATGATTGCAACAACAAATGCTTTTTATTTCCCATCCTGTAGATGCGCCAATGGCAGAGGCATTTGCTCTGAAGGAGGGGTTGATGTTAGCTCAACACATTGGAGGAAACCGCCTGATCGTTCAGTCCGATTGTATGGAGGTCGTTGAAATTATGGGGGATGGAGGTTTTACGGCAAATTCGGCGGCCGCAATATATAATGAATGTAACATTGTTTGGAGTGGTTTCGATGAGATTTCTATTGAGCACCTAAGCAGGGAAGCAAACAAGTGGCACATGAACTAGCAAGGCAAGTTATGCTTACAAAAGAAAATTGTATCTGGGACAATGATCCTCTAGTTTTATTGTTGATTTTTTAGCCAATGATGTAATTATCTTCGATCAATAAAGCTTGCCTAAGGGTTTGTCATAAAAAAAAAACCTTGAATGAGAATTGAGACTGAGGTGCCCTTCGCGGCCTCGCCGCTGTCCGCTCTGACCTGAACGTAACACAAGCCAGAGGGTTTCACGCGAGCTCCGATGGCGGCGACCACGGCCGCGGCTGTGCGTCGGCTCTGCGCGGCCGCCGAGGTGCGGTCTGCTCTGGCGGTGCTCGCCCGCGGGACGAAGTCCGGCGACGCGGCGCTGGACGTGGCCGCGTGCACCGCGCTGGTCCACGGCTGCTGCCAGAGCGGCGACGTCGCGGAGGCACGCAGAGTGTTCGACGTAATGCCGCGCTTGGGCGTGCCCCCCTAACGAGGTCACGTACACAGCGTTGATCCACGGCTACTTCGTTCGCGGACACAGAGAGATGGGTTTCTCCTTGTTTGACGAGATGAGGAAAGGTGGAGTCGAGCCGAACCTCTACACCTACAACTGCTTGATCGGGGAATGGTGCAGGACAGGGGAGTTCAAGAGCGCCCGACTGCTATTCGACGAAATGCCTGTGAAGGGTGTCGTGCGTAATGTTGTCAGCTACAACATCCTGATTGCAGGCCTATGCAGGCACGGGAAGCTGAAAGATGCTGCCCAGCTGTTTGAAGTGATGAGAAGGGAGGGTATCCGTCCAAGCATGGTGACGTTCAATCTTCTAATTGATGGCTATGGCAAGGCTGGGAAGATGTCTAATGCCTTACATTTCTTCAATCAGATGAAGGTGGCAGGGCTGCAACCTAGTGTGGTGACGTACAATGAGCTTATTGGTGGATTCTGTCGTGTTAGAGATATAGCCCGGGCAATCAGGGCTTTCTCAGACATGAAGGAGCGCGGTTTGGCACCCACAAAAGTGACGTACACCATACTCATTGGTGCATTTGCTAAGGAAAATGAAATGGACAGGGCATTCGAGATGCTTTCAGAGATGGAGAAGGCTGGGTTGGAAGTGGATGTGCAGAGTTATGGTGTTCTCCTGCATGCGCTCTGCATGGAAGGGAAGATGATGCATGCCAGGAAACTGTTTCAGTCAATGGATTCGAAAGGTGTCGAACCGAATAGTGTGTTATATGACATGATGATCTACGGATATGGGCGGGAAGGGAGCTCATATAAAGCTTTGAGATTGATCATGGAAATGAGGAAGAGTGGATTGATTCCGAATGTTGCTAGCTATTGCCTAACAATCCGTCTTCTCTTCAATGAAGGGAAGTGCCAAGAAGCTGAGGCTTTGATTGATGATATGGAGCATGCTGGTTTGCAAACAAGTGAATCCATCCGCAGAGTACTATTCGATGCTAAGGCAAGATTGCATAGTTCTACTGATGACCCTTTTACTTAAAGTAGCCAGGCACATTGTTTCCGTTATCTGCCAGGGAATAGGTTACTATAGTTATCTTGTGGAAGTGGCAAAGTGGTAGGCAAAGAAAGACTGACACTCTGATAGAGAGGGAAAAGATCTTCTGAATCCTGTCCTGTACCAACATTTTGGTGTTTTATTGAACTTACCCTCACAATGAGCGTGGTTGGTTGGTCCCTATTTGCACAGCAGTGAAAGATGAAAATCCACGTGCTGAGACATTTTCCTGCCAAGTGTATCCATCTGCAAACAAGCGAGTGGATGCAAAGGCGAGAGTGGTATGCAAACAAGTGAATTCATCTGCAGAGTATTATTGGATGAGGCCAGACTGGGTGATTCTGCCAATGAACCTTTTACTTAAAGTAGTCTGGCACATTGCTTTTGTTATCTGATGAGTCATATGTTGCTATATCTGTCACGGGTTCATGACAGTGGGAAGATGATATGCAAAGCACTGGGGAAGGTCTACTGCAATATGTCTTGTCGAAACATTTCGGTGGATTACTGTAGTTCTCCTTTGCAATAGGCTAGAGTGGTTGGATCCTATTTGCACAGAAGTGAAAGATGAAGACCCCACGTGCTGAGACAATTTCTTGCCAGACAAATGTCAGTACATTTTCTTTTCCAAAGTCAATTTTATTCAAGTACCATCAATTAGTTTGTTCTGGATGTACCGAGTTTGTCAAGTCTGATTTTTCCCTTGTTAATAGAAGGTCAAACAGGCACGCTCAATTACTTCCTGCTGAACTCAAATGATTGGTTGCCTACCATCTCTGTCATCTTTTGTTAACTACCTGCCATTTTGTCCAGACTCCAGACGAAAATGCAACTATTCCTGTTTATACAGTATTTCACCTTAACCTATCCATGTGATTTTGATTAGAATAGCCTTTTAGATTGCTGTCTTTGTCAGCAAACAGGTATATCAAATCAAATTATAGAGCAAAGGCATATCTAGCAGAGTTTTTTTTTACAAAGTAGCATAATATTGTTGAGCTAGTTCTTGAACATTAATGTTACTTAAAGCCACATGTAACATGAGGTTGGATTTAGCCTGTGACAAGCTAAATGCCTGAACCTGGCAATGATTTGTTCTATAGGTCTGCAGTTGTCAGCTAAATTGCACGGATACGGATACGCGTATCGGTATCGGATACGGATACGCGTATCGGATACGCCAACTTCCCAAAAACCCGATACGCGGATACGTTTCATATTAAAAATAATAATAATAATAATGCAGATGAAGGAACAGTTGGCAGAGAAATAAATTTTTGGCTTGGATCTTTCCACTATATTTTTGCACCTCATTGCAGTTGCAATTCATATGTAACTGCAGATCCTACACTAGTACTTGCACTTCCACTAGCAGTGCTCAAATTGGGAGACGCCATCTACTGTACACAAGGAAGAAGGAACACTACCCCTGCTGAAATTGCATAGATCGAGAATGGGGAGAGGAAGATGAAGTAGGAATCGAAGAAATCAAGAAGCTACGAGCTGAGGAAGAGGAGATCGAGGATATGGGGATGGGCTGGAACTCACCAGAGCAGCGGAAGCCACGAGCAGGGGCCGGACGAAGCCGTGAGCAGGGGCCGGGCGGAGCTCGTCGCCGGCGAGCAGGGACGGCGTTGCCGGTGGCCGGCGGGCGTCGAGCGGCGCTCGCGGCATCACCGCGCAGGGGGAAACTCCACTGGCGGCTGGGCGAAGTGGCGAGCAGGGGCGGAGCTCGTCGCCGGCGAGCAGGTACCGGTGCTCGTCGCCGGTGGCTGGCGAGCGGCGAGCGGCGCTCGCGGCATCACCGCGCGGGGGAGGAGTCGTGCTGCGGCCTGCGGGCGAAGGGATGCGGCGCGAGCGCGAGCAGGAGGGTGACGCACTGGGTAGCAGGTAGGCAAGGGCGATGGGATATGCTGCTGTAATTGGGCCGGGCCGTATCCTTTAGCCCTGATATGCGTATCCCAGCAATGATACGTATCCAGGCCCGCGTATCCGAATTTTGCAATATTAATAAAAATCCGATACTCCGCCGATACGTATCCATTGCGTATCGGATACGTATCCGTGTCCAAAACGTGTCCGATACGCGATACGGCAGTAAACTGAAGTATCCGTGTTTTCTAGGTTGTCAGTTGCTGAGGGGCTGTTTGCTTTGCACCCAAGCAGAGCTGCCTGGCGCGAGCGCTGCTCCGAGACGTGGCTGCTCGTCTGGGAGACTGCGAAGCAAACACGCCCTGGATGCCCTGCATGCTCCAACCCCCTTCAGAAATGAGAGATGACTCCGCCAAGCCTGTCAACTGTCATTCTGCATTTCTGCCCCCTCCCGCTAATGTATTTGCTGCACCAGTGGGTAGTGGTGTAGTGCTATACGTGCGATTTTGGTTGTACGTGGTTTGTATTGAGAAAAAAGTGTTGTAAATTTGTTGCATTTTAAAGCCAGATTGATGTTTTTTTTTATAAAATGGGGGCTTGGTTTTGTTTGGTGCTTGTTTCTAATCTAAAAGTGTATAATAAGCCAACGATGCAAATTATGGGACACCGGCCGGTTGCTGAATGAATTTGAGCTTTTTCGGAGCTGCAACTAATTATCATCTGCCGTCAATAATATCGTGAATCTTGAGTTTCCTTTTTCAAGTTTTGATATGTACCGATTCACCAAATGTAATGTTCTCTTACAGATGTTGAGTTTAATAACTATTGTATAATTATGTACTCCTCAGTCCCAACAATTGCACATCTTGTTTTATAATAAACCATTTTTTTACATTTAATCAGATTTATAAAAAATTTATCAACATTTATATCTATTAATATGTATTAATGTATATTTATACATATTTGATCAAAATTTAAAAAATTGAATATTCAAATTTGAGGGGAGTATGCAAATTTATGTCTCGTATATCTTGTTCGTAGCATGAGTTATTGTATATGCCATAACAACACACAGCTAATAGTGCGTTTTAAGACGTTGGTCACTGCAAAAGGGCTTATAGCTTAGTATTCCCTTCATTCCAAATTATAAGTCATTCCAAGAATCTTGAGAGTCAAAGCATCCTAAATTTGACCAAAACTATAACAAAATTTACAAACATTTATAACATCAAATAGATATATTATGAAAATATAATTAATGAAGAATCTAATGATACTTAGTTAGTATCATAAATATTATTATCTTCTCATATAACTTAGGTCAAACTTAAGATCCTTTGACTCTCCAAGATTCTTGGAATGACTTATAATTTAGGATGGAGGGTGTAGTTATAAGAGCCTCAGTAGCACCTTAGGTCCTGGGTTCGACTCCCCGCTTAGTGGTAGGCGACGTTTCGCGTGCGTTGTGAGTGTCTGCGTTATATTGTGTAATCGCAAAAAAAGACATTAATCATGAAATATGTGTGATTTTTATTATTAATTCGTTTTAAATCTTTGTTTAAAAATAATTCAAAATTATAGATCACATCAAAAACTATAGTTTTTGTATAATAATTATCTTTACATGACGCCATAGAAGAATCATTTTGTGAGGCGAAGTCCTGGTACGATTAATATGTTGTTGAAAATTTCTATTGGTTTTTTTTACTATTTTAAAGATCTCAAATGAAAAACTCAAAACTATAATTTTTATATAAAAAGTATCTTCATTCGACATTATATGAAAAATACCATTTTTATAATGTAGAGCCTTGCCACGTAGGTGCGGCCAAACTATGATTTTTTTAACGTGGAAATTGATGTCCAGCATGACAGATTTTACTGTGCTAACCCTTGTGACGCGGTAACGTGATTTTGCACGCGTTGGACCAAAGTGGTTATATAGAAATAAAAAGCGGATGAGGTTATCTTTAAAAAAAGATTTAGAAAAAACATTATTACAAAAATAAAATAAAAAATATCACAGGTGTAAATGTGTAATACCCTAACTGAGATTGAGATCGAACGGCGGCTGGATGCGGCGGGCGGGTCCAAGTTCGGTCCGCCGCACCAGCGCCCAAGACGGCGAGCCGTTAGGGGTTCAAACTCCTGGCCCGCAACGGTAACCGCGCGGCGTTACTAAACACAACAAACCGCGGCCTTTCATGATCCAGGCTGGCACGGCAACCGACGCCGCCGTCAGGCCCTCCGTCACAAGGCCGTGGCGTCCGTCGTACGTTTCGTTCCGTCTCCGAGTCGCCTTGCCCCTGTTTCTGTATCACACCCCTTAACTTTAGTAAATCACAAAAAGACAGTGCAAATAGATGTCTCAACCTGGCGTCCATTTACATGAAAGGCCGACATGCAGTTATATGATGTTCGCACGTTTTAAATCCTCTTGAACAAAGATGAAAGCGACTCTCATGTTTTTTTTTGTAACCACAGTATGACGTTTTAAGGGCATCTTGGATATGACTAGCTGGCTAATAACTAATTAAAGATTTATTTAAGGAATTAGTCTATTTATCAGTTCAATTTTTTTAGAGTTACATAGTACTGCGTAAATGCTCACAACGCACGTACACTCACTCTACGAAGGTACGCACATAAACCATACCTCTATGAGCTTATTCGAAGATTGAGCCGATAAATTCTCGAGATTAACGAAGTATCAAAAGCGCTTTACTGTTGGTGGAAATATTATCTACCAACGAATGCACAATGCCGTTAAATATTGACTATTATTTAGATGTACTAGAGTTAATTTAGGCTAATTTTTAGGTAGCTAACCATTAGCCCAAGTGTCATAGAAGTCCTATGTCCAGAGCTGGACATGCCTAGGCCACGTTTAGTTTGCAAAATGTTTTTGAAAAAGCACTGTAACACTTTTCGTTTGTATTTGATAAATTTTGTCCAATCATAGATTAACTAGGCTCAAAAGATTCGTCTCGACATTTATAGACAAATTGTGCAGTTAGTTATTTTTTCACCTACATTTAATGCTTCATATATGCCGACATATGCGATGTGACGGGGAATCTTGAAAACTTTTTGCGTTTTGAAGTCATCTAAACGTGGCCCTATTTGCCCGTTTCTTTTGCCAAAGTATAGGGTTAGGAATAACGTTATACTTTAGGGTCCGATTAGTAAAATAAGGAGGCCATAATTTATTCTTGTGTTCCTCCTCCTCTTCCTATTTGCCCGTTTCTTTTGCCAAAGTATAGGGTTAGGAATAACGTTATACTTTAGGGTCCGATTAGTAAAATAAGGAGGCCATAATTTATTCTTGTGTTCCTCCTCCTCTTCGGCTCTTCCCCTGACCTTCAACGGGCGAGGTTTTTTGAAAGCATCCTCTCTCGTCTCCCCCGACACCCAACCGAAGCCGTAGAGAGGGGCAGTGAAAGCTTACTCTTTTATACCTTCCTAGGGTTTCGGGAGTAGCCTCCCTCACTTCGCGCCATCTCCCGCGGTCCCGCTTCCCCCGCCGCCTATCGATTCGCCGCCCGGAACCCCAATTCTATACCCCGGCTGTTCGATCTGGGATCCGCTAGATTCGTAAGGCGGCGTTTCGTTCGATCTGTTTTGGGAACTGATTGCCGTGGGGGATTTGATCTGAAGTTCGTTTTTTTTGTGTGGTGATTTTGCGGTTTTAGGTCGGGGCGGTGATGAGGAGGTGATGGGGGCGATGGCGGATGTGGTGCAGGAGGGGTGCGTGGAGAATCGGCAGCCCCTGGCGGCTTCGAGCTCGTCCGTGTCGGATGGCAGCAGCTGTGGCGGCGGTGGGCGGGCGGGGACGTCGCCGCCGGTGTCAAGCTCTGGGAATTCCATCTCCGTTCTGAGGTGAGGCCTTTGCCCGTAGCTGCTCCTATCCGGGGAGGGATCTGGGCTCTTAACCGTTGAATAGTACCGTTTGTTTTACCTTGTTTGGATCCTTACTCGTGTTGTGCCCTAGAGTGGTAGGTGTTCTGGGTGAGAAGAACGAACCTTTTATGCATTGCACGGTGGTTGTGTGGTTCTCTCGTTGGTAATTTGCCTGGTTTTTGATGTGATTAGCGTTTCCCTGGTACTTTCAAGAAATTTTCGCTGCTAGGAATGCTGTCTTACTAGAGCTTGGAACAGGTGCTCTGTGGTGATTTTTAATAGTAGGATCCGTGTCTTTGTTGGATCAATCGGGTTCCTGAGGTTTTAGCTGTTGCAGTTTGCTTGCCTTCTGAATTCAGTCGCGATGGTTGCTGAGTTTATATGGTTCCATAGACTGCATTTTAAATTGGTAGTGATGGTGGACTGGTGGTGGAGTGTTAGCGAGGTACGAGCAGCAGAGCGTGTAAAGATGGAGTCATCTGTAGTGATGGTTGTGGATGATATAGCATTTCTGCCAGCCGAGTTTGTGTTTAGTGCAGTGTTGCAAATATTTTCTCTAAATATATAATTATTCTTCTTTAATTCTATGCTTTGCTTAATTGCTTATTACATCTGAATTCTATAGGAAGGCTATAAATACACACATGTAACTCAGATTATGAATACTATTTCAGTGTAGGAATACAGCTTCTTGTGCTGTTACTGAAGCTAGTCCACTATGTCCCATTATCCGCTATGTAGAACCTTGGTTCTAGTTTCATTTGGCAGTTGTTGCTCTAGCCCATCCTAAAGAATTAGGCATGGTGGGGACTACCCCACAAAAACATACCCTTAATGATGAATGGTGCCACAAAATGTCAACATTTTTCTGGTCACCAACTGTGGCAGGAAGTGACGTGTGATTGAGTACACAAGAGTCATTTCGTTGGTGTAAAATTAATAGTTGTGTGTTAGTACTTTATAAATTTGCTAGGGATTACTTGTATTGTTACGATTGTTTGGCAGTGCCTTGTTCCCAATCTTCACCTGAATGAGATGTTTGCAAGTACCTTTCAGTAATTGCAGCATGCACATATTATGTTGGGATTTGCTCACATTGGTGTCTGGAAAGTGGATCCTCAATTAAGGCATCTTAAGGTTGCAATGTAGGTGTGAATTTTTTTGTGTATTTATAAGTGCATCTTTTGTGCAAATTAAATGACTATCTATGAAGATGTAAGCTAGAGGGATGATCTGCAGGCTTGATGCCTTGATCTAATAAGAATAGTGAGTGTTTCTAATTATACCTGATATAAAGGCCTATTTGAAAACTACCCTCCTATTTGGGCTAGTCAGCTAATGTATATCTGTGCTGTATCAGTAACTTCTGGCATCTATTATGTTATGTTTTACGCGCACACCCCACCCAGTTAATAGATATACTCCTTTTCTTCTTTCTTTCTTTCTTTCTTTATTATTATTATTTTTTTGCTAATGAGTTTTTTTCATTATTATGATAGGCGAACAAGTGGACCGATAAGAAGAGCTAAGGGTGGCTGGACGCCGGAAGAGGTCAGTATCTCACATTCTCTATTATAAAGACCAAGAAATGATGATATGCACATGTGCTAGAAGTGTGTGTGTTTTTCCCCTTTTAGCATATCTATGAAATGTTACTAATTGGCTTCAAAATATGTCAACAGGATGAAACACTGCGGAAGGCAGTTGAAGCTTTCAAGGGTAGAAATTGGAAAAAAATAGGTTGCCTCCTCTTTCCATTGTATAATTTATGTACTCAGTTGCCCTTGTAGAAATAAGGTTTCCTTTTTACTTGTCTTTTGCATTGCATTAAATAGAGAGCCAACTATCTGTCTGATATGGCATTATTATGTTTTTCACTGGGGGGTGTCACTGTGTATCACTGTATCATTTGAAGTCAAGCATGGTTTCCCCTTGTTTTTTCTACTTGACTGTCTATTTTTTTATTAACGAAGTGTTGCATTGAACACTGCAGAATATGCTATTGTACCTTTCTACTTGTCAGCTGTTTACATGTATTTATATTGTGAACCTAGAATCTAGAAATGAACATGAATCAGGAAATGCTAGCATTGTGTAAGTTTACATGAAATTAACTTCGAATGTGAACAGTTACCACAAGGCCTGAGAATTTGTGACATGAATATGGTCCTGTATACTACAAAAACTTCTCTCCTGTCACTGTCGACGCTCCACAGTTACTGCACTAAGGAGCTATATTTAGCATTGTTGGTTCTGTTAACATGGGCCTAGTTGCCTGCTTTCTGTGTTTCTTTAAGGTCGAAAACAACAACAACATAGCCTTTTGTCCCAAGCAAGTTGGGGTAGGCCAGGGGTAGTGAAATTTAAGAGCAGTTAGTTATTGGTGCTCTGATAGTAGATCTAGTAGTTATTGGTGCTCTGATAGTAGATCTAGCTGTTTAATACTGAACTATGTCAATTAGCTCTATTTTGCATGTGTGGTAGCTGCAGTAGGGGTATGCGAAATTCTTATTTTCCTATATATAAAGAACTTTCAAATTATTTTGAGAAGTTTTTCCTTCAATTTTAGGTGCATGGTGAACTAACAAAAGGATCTGTATCTATTCATGCAGCTGAATTCTTTCAGGACAGGACTGAGGTTCAATGTTTGCATCGTTGGCAGAAGGTTCTTAATCCGGAACTTATCAAAGGCCCTTGGACTCAAGAGGTTTGCAACTGCAGTGTTTACTTTACTTCCGCTGAAAATTACTTGTGCATGTTGCATCTATATAAAATTAAATTTTTGGAGGAAGATGTTATATCTACATTATTTTCTGCAGGAAGATGAAAAAATCATTGACCTTGTGGGCAAGTATGGACCAACAAAATGGTCTATCATCGCAAAATCATTGCCTGGCCGCATAGGCAAGCAATGCCGAGAGAGGTGAATATCTGCTCATTTGCGAAGTTGTGTGTATCATACTTATCAAAACATGTGCGCAATTGATATTTCATATATTTATGATGGTTGAAGCTTGTGCTCCTGTGTGAAAACTGCTCTCCCTTTTTCTTTTAGCTCTCTGGAATGGCTTGATGTCAGCATCCTCCCTTTAACTGTGATCTTTGGATTACAAACTTATGCCGGGCTGTTCTGGTCCCATTTTGTCTAAAAGTTTTATTGGCTGTTTCATACATTGTATTGTACCTAAGATTGATGTGATACTATACATAATGTGTACCTATGGACTCTGTTCTAAACTAAAAAAATTGCAGGTGGCATAATCATCTGAATCCAGAAATAAGGAAAGATGCTTGGACTCCTGAGGAGGAAAGGGCACTTATTAATGCTCATAAAGTGTTTGGGAATAAATGGGCAGAAATAGCAAAAGCTCTTCCTGGAAGGTACTTATACACTGCTTACTTCATCGGTTCAGTTTATACAAAATCACTTATGTCAGTAAACCTCATGAAAAAGGTGGATTACTTTTGGATGTCATTCTTGGTTTTTTTCTGCGATTATCTGATGACTCGTTAAAATGCGGGAACATAATCATGAGTCATTAGTTTTTTTAATGCAAAATTAAGACAATGGTGATACATTATAACGGAGCATGAACTGTACTTTAGTTGTATGAAGTTGTAAAACCACGAGATCATTCTAGTGGAGTTCCACTGTGTATGCTGTAAGGGATGTCTCTCTTAGCTATGTCCAAAAAATGTTCTATGGCATGCTTTCTAGTTATGCTTCACAAGGATTGGATGTTAGTTCCCTGTTTGTTCAGATCATAAGGAAATGCAGTTACAAAATCATCATAATATAAATACCATCGATGCTAGATTTCAACAACAAATAGAATTCTCCAAAGACTATCTCAGGATGCTCCAGGGAGTCGCGTCGTGTGAATGCCATTATATTCTCTTGTAGTTATATAGGCTTCGCTTCCTTCTTGTGAATCCATCACTGCGATATCCATTGTTCAATTTTCGTAGTTTTGGTTACCACACTGAAAAATCTCCCTGAAGGTCCCTTGTAAGTATAAAATTGCATTGCTATTTTGGGGAAGGTGTACTTATACTGATCATCACTTTTCCCTTTGCACTTTATTAGAGTCCGTCTCTGGATTCTGGTACCATGCTCATAATATCTTTTGTTTCCAGGACCGATAATTCCATAAAGAATCATTGGAACAGTTCTTTGAGAAAGAAGTTAGAGGCTTATGGTAACAGCAGTGTTCTTTCAGCTCCGAAGCTGTTTGTTCCTGATGATTTCAAGGATAAAATGAAGCCCATGGGTACTGATAGCCATCTTGATCTGAACCAAATGCCAAGCATTGGTTCAAAAGATGTCCCTGGAAGAGCTTACCGTTCCATTTTGAACTCACCTTCACAGGCATACAATTTGGACTCCTCAGGCTTCCTTTCTCTTTCTATACCAACTACGCAGCCTCTAACTTCATATGAAATGTCATCACTAGTTGATGGTTCTGCTGTTACTTTGGCGGTACAAGGTCTGGAAAGTGACTCTGTCCGTGACAAGGGCCTAGAAATTGACTCTGTTCATGAGAAGGGTGCTGAGGTTAGCTCAACACCTGATCCTGTTGGGGTTGAATTAGAATCTGCACCAGCCAAAAGAGGTGCAGAATTATCTTCAAAGAACGAGTTGCATTCTACCCTTGGTCCTCTTTGTTATCAGATTCCAAACATGGAAGATGTGGCCCCAATCCATACCCCACTCCGTTCTGAACGTAATGGTTCACATCAAACAACACAACATTTCATGTCACCCAATGGTTATACTTCTCCCTCTCCAACGATTGGAAAAGTATCAAGTCAGCTAACTGTTGATTCAATTTTGAGGATTGCTGCTGACAGCTTTCCAGGTACTCCTTCAATACTAAGAAAAAGAAAACGTGATAAAGCAACACCTGCTTCAGGTAATGAGATGAAGACGGGTGGAGTAAGCAATGATAGCTTTTACACTCCTAATGGAACTAATGGGAAGGACACTACTTCTCCACGGTCGTTTAAAACTGCTGCATCCTTTTTGTCGCTGGGTTCTGTTGATGGGTTATTGACTTCTGTAAGGAGCTTTGATTCTTCACCACCCTATCAGAAAAGGTCAAAAAGAATTGCTACCATCAAATCAGTTGAGAAACAGCTAGATTTTTCAGCAGATGGACTGGATACTTCTGGTTCTGATATGATGAACTCTCCTTGCCATAATTCCCAAGGCACAAATTCTAACAGGACGTAGCACATACAGCTGATTTGAATGAATCTAATTCCATAATGTGCAGGTATGGTATCTTGAACATCATCAACTGTGCATTCCTCACTTTAGGTGCATATTTGTGTAGAACAGTAGATGGCTTGATGCGTTTTGTACCAGCATGGAGAATTTGAGTTTCCCGATCAAACTCACTGAGCAATTATTTCTGCTTATGTGTACCCTTTTTTCCATAATATAATTTATTCTTCCTCACCTTTCAGGAACTGATCTCAATCGTACGTAGCCAAACAGGACTTATGGAATCCCCTCCGAACTAACCAGCCTCATGCAAATGTCCCGGTTCAAGCAAAATCCAAATCAAACACCTTCAGTGGAGATAAGAGCCTCCCGCGATGGAAATGACGTACGGAGCACAGGCCAACAGTTACCCTGTCATCTCATGTAATCAGGGTGTACAAAATACTGTCTAAATTGAAAGCACATTCCATAGAAGATTACATTGTTTGCTGCATTTTGTGAACTTACAGCTAGGAGTTCAGATTGTAGAAGCCCACAGCTGTGTACAAAGAAGAAAACATAGCTTTAGAAACATATATAGCTGAATAAGAGCTTCACAGTGGAATGTCAAATTGTTTTCTCAGTTTCTTTTATTCTGTGCACCCCACATGTTGCGAAACAGCAAGGGTCTTCTCATTTTGTAACAATAAAGCCTGATTTGTGGGCTAAATTCTTGCAAGGGTTTGTCAAGAAACTAGTTATGACAGGCTTGGTTTAATGGTTGGCTGAATCTTCTGTGCTTCTATTGTTAAAAGAGGCATGCCATAGTCCTCTGCTGCCACTGCCAACTGTTTGCTATAGTTCTCTGATTTTGTTTGAATGCGCTAAACCAATCCTGCATTCAAAGGCTGCTTTGGAACACAGTAATATTCTAATAACGAAAGCTGCGGACAAGCTCCGGCCAACCGGTGTGGCCACGTCGCCGGCCATTCCCGTCCGTCGGATCGGGCGCGTGGACGGCCTGGATTGGGCGAGCCTTGGTCATTTTGCAAAAAAAAGTCCTCGCTATTTTACGATATCAACCTACAATCCGGCCTTCTCAGGCCCCGTTCGGCTGTGCTGATAAGCCGGCTGAAAAACACTGTTGGCTGATTTGTTGTGAGACAAAAACACTGTTTCGGCTGAAAAAACAAGCTGAAAAGTACGGATTATAAGCTGGATGAACCGGGCCTCTCTTAGAATTTTTAGCGAATCTTCTAATAACGAAAGCTGCGGGCAAGCTCTGGCCAACGAGAGTGGCCACGTCGCCGGCCATTCCCGTCCGTCGGATCGGGCGCGCGGACGCCCGGATTGGGCGAGCCTCGATCATTTTGCAAAAAAAGTTCTTGCTATTTTACGAAATCAACCCGTAATCCGGCCTTCTCTCTTAGATTTTTTAGCAAAAGAGCCCTTGAAATTTTTCTAAATCAACCCGCAGTCCAATCTCTAGGTTTTAGGAAGATTTGCAAAGGAACCCTAATGTTTACATAAAATTAACCCGCCGTCCTGATCCTCTCTCAGTCTTTTTTTAGAAAAAAAACCCTCGGATTTAAATTTAAATCAAACCACAACCCGTTCTATGCGTTTCTTTTACACGAGCAAACATTATATGTACAATTTGAGCACCAAAACGCGTTCAAATAAAAAAATTATCCAATATGAAATTTGATAAAAAAAAATTTCAAAAACTATAACTTCATTATAAAGCTTTTTTTTAAAAAAATT
The DNA here is from genome assembly GCA_038087645.1 of Saccharum hybrid cultivar R570. Taxonomy (NCBI): domain Eukaryota; kingdom Viridiplantae; phylum Streptophyta; class Magnoliopsida; order Poales; family Poaceae; genus Saccharum; species Saccharum hybrid cultivar. Next base: position 16,726,038 of record JAQSUU010000139.1, read on the forward strand.
CAAAACGCTTTCGTAATGCGTTTGCATAAATGTTTACATGCGATCTGTCGTACCTACAATTTGGACACCGAAACATTTTCAAATTAAAAAGTGTCCAATACAAAAGTTGTTCAGAATTTCAAAATCTACAGCTTCATTATAGAGCAAAATTTTAAATTCAAAGCGCTTTTAAAATTTATCCGCACAAATGTTTACATAGGATCCATTGTACCTGCGGTTCGGACACTGAAACTTCTTTATGCCAAAAAGTTTTGAATACAAAAAATTGCTCAAAATTTCAAAACCTGAAGTTTCGTTATACAACCAAAATTAAAATTCAAAGCGTTTTATACTGGCGAGAATATGACAACAATTGTTGATAAAAATCGCCCTGTTCACTTGAACTTATCAGCCCGACTTATCAGACATGGTACAATGTTTTTCTCTCACAACAAAACAGCATCAGCTGAACAGGGTGAATAAGTCTCCATTGGCACTTCACAGCGATGTATTCCAATCGAATCCACACAGAATCAAATACGGATAGCACTATTTACCATATTTAAATACGAATTCTAATATGAATACATATATTATCAAAAACAAATACAAAGCGAATTTCTCTAACTCGGATATCTACTGGGTTTTGACGATAACATATATCCATTTTCACATCAATAGTTTTAGTACAGCGAAATCATTATGTATGCAAACAACATAATTATATAACCTCTGTAAATAACAAAACCTTATAAAATAACATATATAATGGACATTCTTACAAATAAATATATTATAAAACAATAAAACTAACAATTTTATCAAAATAAGGTCTTACACCCTAACAAGATCAACACTGGACATCGAAAATATGGCGCGGCAACGCTGTGCCCCGGTTTTCTAGTTTCACATGAATCGGCTGCTTTGGAACATAGTAATTTCATATGTATGAATCAAAAGTAATTTTATAAAATCCGTTTCTTTTCATTGGAAAAACGGGAAAACAAGGGTTGCCGCTTGGTCACTGGGCCCGCGGCTCGGAGGTGCCGCTTGCCCGCGGTTCGAGCCGAAACCCGGCGGCGTGTGCTCCAAACCGGTTGGCTCCGCTGCTTCCGCCCTGCCATAGCCCATAGGCCATAGGCGCCCGCAGGCATATCCAAAGTTTCTTTCTTCCGCTGCAAGGCCTTAAATGTAGATGAAATCATAAACTAATTGCACAGTTTTGTTGTACTTTACGAGATAAACATTTTAAGTCTAATTAATCAATTTTTAGACAATTTTTTTGTACTAAAAGCAAAAGTGCTACAGTGCTCGGAGTGGGACTGTGCAGATTCGGCCACCCCGAGTCGGCGATCTAAACAAGGGGCAAGAAGGCCAGCCGCCGCCGCCACCTGTTGGACTCCCTTAACCGTCCAGCTCGATTCGATCCGCCTCGTTAGACTACCCGCACTGATGGACCTCTATATTCATCCTCTATACGTCCTAGTCAGCAAGATTCTCTCCTCTATATTTAATTCTCCCGCACCCATCCATCCTCTATATCATCCTCTATCCACTGTAGGACCCACTTGTCACTTTATCTAAATATATCCATGTGTGATCTAGTTTTGAAGAATTTATTGAGACGGATTTAATGGTGTAATCGAAATTTAATTTAGATTTTTGGTTTGTGAGTTATAATATTTTTTTAGTAACTTGAACATGTGGGACCCGCCGCTGCAGCTTTCTCCTCTCTTCCCATTCTGTGCCTCACGGACGTCCGCTAAACCGCTCCGTTCCCTCTATATTTAGCGCAGAGACTCGCGGTACGAACACTTTAACGGACCCGGTGCTGCTCTATTCTCCGGTAAAAGATGAGGTGGACAGGTAGCGTACGTTTTACAGTACTCGAGTGCGGTTCGTCTTACTCACGATCACGAACGCATCAAGTCACCAACCAAACTCCAGTGTCTCCATCGCGGCTGCCACGCCTCTCGCGCACGCGCAGGACGACCCATGGCTTCCAGGAAGTTCTTCGTGGGCGGCAACTGGAAATGCGTAAGTTCCTCCCCAGGGCCCAGGCACCATCGTTCTCTCGATTTGATTTCGACGTTACGGCGGAGTTTTGGTTTGATCTCTGATGGCATCCGCTCCCCCGTGCGCAGAACGGCACCGGCGAGGACGTGAAGAAGATCGTCACCGTGCTCAATGAAGCCGAGGTGCCCTCTGAGGACGTCGTCGGTGAGTCGTCTCACTTATCATGATTTGATCTCCCCTCGTCTGCAGTTGCGGGGCCGTTTCGGCTGTGGTTTGGTTTTTGACTGGATCGATCTATGTGCTGATCTCCTGGTTGGTTGGAACTCGGGGGTGGTGTGCAGAGGTGGTGGTGAGCCCGCCGTTCGTTTTTCTGCAGCAGGTCAAGGGGCTGTTGCGGCTGGACTTCGCCGTCGCAGCGCAGAACTGCTGGGTGCGCAAGGGCGGCGCCTTCACCGGCGAGATCAGGTTGCTTCTCCCTCTTGTTTTCATCTGTCATGCTTCAGCGTCGTGGTAGAAGCAGTAGAATTGAGTGCTTGCCCGTTCGGTCAGATTGGTTCAATAGCATCTAATGTAGTCGGTCTCTCGGAGGAGTATAGTGTATAGTGGTGCGAATTTCATGCCCCTTTAGCTCCTCTGGCTTTTGTTCGTGGAAATGTGGCTTGATTATTTCAAAAAGGTTTTAGATTTGTTCACTAGGCAAGATTGACATGCTTTATTAAACATCCGGATGATTTTGAGTGTCAAGATCTTCAATGCTTTCGTATTTGAGTCAGGCCCTTTGAGTCGAGATCTTCATTGCTTTCGTTTTTGAGTCGAGTAATTGCACTGAATCTCTGTATTTGGTCATGGATTGGATCCTGTAATGTCCAGAGTGATCCATTTCGTTGGTCCAACTCACCAATTGAATAGTAACTGGAGTATTTCTTCCAATTTGCTAATATGTGTTAGTTTTCTTGTTTCAGTGCTGAGATGCTGGTGAACCTGCAGGTGCCCTGGGTCATTTTGGGGCATTCTGAGCGCAGAGCTCTGTTGGGTGAATCCAGTGATGTGAGTACCTTTTAAACTCTAAGTTGCTGTTGATTTATTTTAGCTGACCTGGTCTGATTTATCTTCTCTATTGGCAACTCACATTCCTGTGTTATTTTTCTTGATGCTTGGAAGAATTTGTTGTCTGGTTTATCTATTGTATACATTCATGTGTTATTCTGCTATATGCTTGGAAGAAGCCGTCGTGAAAATTAATGGAATTATTTGAAATGATTTGAGCTTTTCATGCCACATTTGATTCTCTACTTAACAGTTGAAATCAATTTACTATCATATAAGCATTTAAGCATTTGGGTTCAAAAACTTGTGGCCACTACTCACTAGAACCAGATTTCCCTTGGTGACACAATGGCTGTTGTTAGGCTAAGATGGTTTAAGATTAGATTTGCTATACTTTGACCTAAGTAGGCCATGTGATCAGAGTTTTATCTTTTCACATTTGTGCAGTGCTGTGAAATTATGTGTGAGTATATTCGGATTCTGCAGTAACCCTATGTAGATTGTCCCTAAATTAGCACACTAGCTGGGGGACTTGCTAAACTTCAGGTGCCTTTCAGGCGACGGTTATTGCATGTATTTTATACTAAAATTGCAGCTTTAGTTCATTGCAATTTATGTAGGCATAATCTGCAATCTTCAGTTCCGAAAATAAAAACCCTTTAGACAAAACCACAGACCTGACAAAATCTGATCTATGTTGGTAGAAAGACAACTTACAATTTATTTATAATTGTTTCTATAGGCAGACAAGGACAAAAATTTGATATGTTATGACGCACAAATCACTAAAGTAACAATTTACTTGTACTAGTTGGTTGTACTAGAGTGTTGCCTAAAATCATTTTAAAATTTAGGCATCTGAAATATAGAGAAGTGAATTACTTATTTATTTCAATTCATGACAGTTTGTTGCTGATAAAGTTGCATATGCACTCACCCAAGGTCTCAAGGTAATTGCATGCATTGGTGAGACCCTTGAGCAGAGAGAGGCAGGAACAACAATGGATGTTGTTGCTGCACAAACAAAGGCTATTGCTGGTAACTTGTACTTGCTGTTATATTATTTAAGCAGATTATATGGAACAGGCATTTGCTCTTTCAATATAGGTTTCAGGATGAAAATGCTCTTTTATTCTTTCTTTACATTAAATAGTAAAAATCATGGTGGGAGGGTTGGTGTTTTTTTTTTTGAATCGGACACAGAAATAAATCTGAAAGCTATTGTCATTTTGAAAAGGAACTACGTTATACATGACACAGATATTAAAATACTTCATTGATTTTTATACCTAAGTAAACACAAATTTTCAACATTTCAATCCTTTTTATTTTCATCTGTTCATTCTGGCTGCTGCTTTGAATTTTATGTCTTCATGCAAAAATGAAGGACTTAAGAATTTCTCCAATTCACTGTTTACTGCCTCTCCTTTTGTTTTCCAGAAAAAATATCAGATTGGACAAATGTTGTGTTGGCATATGAACCAGTTTGGGCTATTGGGACTGGCAAGGTTGCGACCCCTGCTCAGGCTCAGGAGGTATAACTTCTTAAATAGGAGCAAAAACTGCATGGTTTTTTTTTTCACATGGTATAGTGGCTTCCATTGTGTCTCACAGTATTGAGATTGACATATTGATATCAATGTTCTTAATTCTGCTTTGTGTAACATATGAGATGTGCATGGTATTGTAGGTTCATGATGGTCTGAGAAAGTGGCTCCACTCCAATGTTAGCCCAGCGGTTGCTGAATCGACCAGGATAATTTATGGAGGTAGTATTACTGCCAATATTTTTAATTGTATTGCATCCCAGTTGCTTTACAATATGTTGAAAGTCCTCTTAGGACTTGGTTGTGGAACCGGGAAACTAAGCATAACCTATTTTTTTAGAATGTCAAATTCTTGCATACACAGTTCACAGTTAGCTTATCATTGCTCTGAACTAGGGCTTGCCACTTTGTATTACAATCTCTTGTGTTATCTCTCCAGGGTCTGTAAATGGAGCTAACTGCAAAGAACTTGCAGCTCAACCAGATGTTGATGGGTTCCTTGTTGGTGGAGCCTCATTGAAGGTATGATTCTTGTGTCATCCTCATGAAAATATCTATAATCGAGCCCTTTTCTGGTCCATTAGAAACTATCAGGAGGTACCAACATTTATAACTTTAATTTTGGTACCTAAGATACTGGAAAATAGTACCACATGCACCAAAATTTGGTACCACTGTTGTAATCACTAATCAGTGGTACCTTTTAGTACGTTTTTGGACCATAGAGATGCTCTTTACAATGAAATCCAAGTAGTCAACTTAAACAAAACAATGCATGAGCAGAGCTATTCTTGTAGAGTAGCTGGTAAAGTGTGAAATATTTGTTCATAAAGTCAACTGAAGGCATCGTGCATCTATGTTTAAACTCCACCATTCTGACGTCTATTTTTCATTTTTTTTACAGCCTGAGTTCGTGGACATTATCAAGTCTGCCACTGTCAAGTCTTCATCTGCCTAGTGTTCCGACTTTGAATGCACCCGGATGCTTGTAGTACAGAATGCTGCTGATCTTTTAAAGTTATTGCCATTTTACCATCTTGTTTTGGTATTGTAACTCCAGTGCATCGTTTGTGTATCATGGCAATGCTCATCTGCTGCCTATGTGCACAGAGAAAATCACCCTTATCAGCTTGGAACTGCATAATCGAACCTTGCTATTCTAGATCTGTTTTCTCATGGTTGCTTGAATTTATAGGGTGTTTGGTTTGAGAATAATGTGGTGTATCATGCATGAGTCAATTTTTCAAATTTGGTGGAATGGTTCCATTTCTCATACTATTATTAATTATTAACTTGTGAGGAGCGAGATGATGATGCATCAACTCATTCAATTAATTCCTTATTGCAAACCAAATAAAAAAAAGTTGATGAGAGAGATAATGGACTACTTTATTCTTCAAACCAAAGTGTCTTGTTTGCCCCATCACCCTATTTTTTGTTGCTTGCCTAAGCGATTGGTGCGTGGAGGTTCCATATGGTTGCAATAGCTAGAAATAAAGGGCATGAAGTACATTTGTTCGAATATGCAGCCTTCTAACTTTTTCTATGTTGTGTTTTATGTTTGTTTTAACTTTGTCCAAATTTATGGTTTGTCCTAAGTTTGTTCAAATTTATGAGAAAAAGTGTAGCAACATTTTTAGCACAAAAGAAGTATACCATGTAAAAGTATAATCATGGTAAGTTTAACAAAACTAATTTAGTGACATAGATGTTAAGACTCTTGAGAAGTTTAGCTAAATCTAAAAAGTTTGACCGTAGACTATAGATAGAGCACTACTTGATTAGCCATGTGTGTTGGTCCCATTGTTTTGGGCTTGTTTAAATCCAGGGCGTAAAGTTTTGGAATATCATGTTGACTGTTATATCGGGTGTCACATGAGAGTGTTCGAATAGTTATAATAAAACAAATGACAGAAGTCCTCCGTGAGACGAATTTATTAAGCCTAATTAATCCGTCATTAGTATATGCCACTGTAGATTTACTGTAGCACCACGTTGTCAAATCATGGACTAATTAAGCTTAAAAGATTCGTCTCGCAAATTAAATGTAATCTGTGCAATTAGTTATTTTTAGTCTATATTTCATACTCTATGCATGTGTCCAAATATTCGATGGGATAGAGACTCAACTTCAGAGAAAGGAACTAAACAAAGGCTTCGACCAATTTTTATGTTATATTTTTTAAGACTTTCATGTGTTGGAAACAGTGTAAACAAATTTTTATCCCATCAAACTTTTATTATCTCTCTTCATGTATATTATAACATGTCGTCTTATTTAGTGTTTATGAAACTCACATAAAATGAAACCTCTATTAAGATTGGCGTTAGACCACGATGAGCAACAAGATGACCCACTAGGCTAGTTAGGTGTCTAGGTTCAGAGAAGTTGGTAAAACCTCCCCGTTGCACAGGAGAGAGAAAAGAATCAAAGATGCATGCCAAGATGGAGAGATATAGTTCGAGAGATGATATACTATTTCTCTGTTACCAACACATGCCATGATTAAATCACTATATAGAGATTCTCAAAATCTTTAGGAGTTGCATAAAAAAACGAAGCACATATAAGTCTTGCAATTTGCACGTGTCACCTTGCCCTTGCTAGTTCGGAAATACGGTCACGGGCATCCGTCCGCTCGCGTCGGTTCGGATGCAACTTCCACTCCACCTCGCCCGTCTCTCTATTTCTCCTCTCGGTCTCGCCCTCCTCATCTCCGAGTCTCCCTCTCTCGTGTCTGCTGGCAGTAGCAGAGCCCCGTGCTGCCACCATTGCTTCCTTCCTCCACCCAAGTGGACCATGCCGTCTCCTCACTCAGTTCGCGCAGTGCCTCCCCGACCTCTTCCCCAACCTGGCGCTATCAGGATGCGTCGTCGCCGCGGACCGCGGCCGCTACCCCTACCGATGGCGGCTAGGCACAGGTGCCGGGACGCCTTAAGTCATCTCCAACCGAGCCAAGGGGCACTCACGAGCGCGACCGGTGCTAGTGGTGCTCGCATGCCGCCGGCTCTCGATTCCGGTCTCGTTCTCTCCCCCTACGTTACAAACGTATATTTTAATTATTCAGATGTTTCAGAGATATGTTGCAAAAGTAAATCGAGATATTGCACATGTTGCAATGGCTTTGCAAGAGTCTATTTTAAATGTTTCATCTGTTTTTCAAATATATGTTGTAAGTGTTTTTATTTAGATGTTGCGTATGTTTCACACATATGTTTGCAAGTGTTTTTGTTAGGATGTTACATATGTGTTGCAATGGATTTTTAAGTGTTTTTAGGTGTTTTTGCAAGTGTTTCAGACGTATGTTTTAAGTGTTTCATCTTTTTTAAAACGCACGTTGCAAAAGTTTTATTTTAATGTTTCAAAAATAAATCGGATGTTTTACATGTTGCAATGTGACTCACCTGCCATAGCTGTACGTTGTAGCTGCTTGGGCGCTATGCATGCGTGTGAGAAGCAGAGGTACGAAGCGTTGCGCGGCTGCAGGCGTGGGATGCGACGTGGGCGTGCAGCAGTCCTGGGTGTCCGGACGCACGCCCGGGCACTAGTACTGCCTTGCTAGATTCAGTTGGATTGGTGAGTGATGGTTGTCAAACATTTGTCGGCTTATTAGTTCTGCATCTCGCTACTCTAATGATGATATCAGATATAAATATACATTACTATTAATACATAACAAGCCGTGATAAAAATCAGCACGCAGCTAGCTAGTGACCACGGCAGGCAGTTTCGTCGTTAATCCGCCATAGAGGTTGCGCGTGCGGCGTGCGTACTACATACGGATCGTCCTGCGTCCCGACTCTTGACTCGTGACGACAAATCGAGTCGCTGTTCCTGAAAAACTTACAATTTTATTTATTTATTAATAAAATTATCTAAAATTTAATTTAAACTGTATAAAAATTATTTTTTTGACAAGAATAGGTATACTGATAAAATATATTTAATAAAAAAACCAGTAGTACTATATATTAATATTTTCCTAAATAAATGTGATCAATTTTTTTGGGACTAAAATGTGATCAAATTTAAGACACTTCGGTAGAATTCCTGGAGTATTCGCCGTATGAATCTGGAACTGGAATCACATGGGACGACGGACCCACAGGCGCGCTGTATGTATTCGCCGCGGGTCAATGTACAACGAGGCAGCCGGTAGTTGGGGCCGTCGTTTCCACGAAGACGACGACGCACGGCAATTTGCTCGTGCAGACGAGGCCAAGCGCCAAGTAGGCAGAACAAACGGAAGGCGCGCATCTTGCGTGGGATGACAAGGGTTGATGATGCGGTTGAAGGCGTGCATTCTCTCTGCTTTTTAATTCGGCGATGGCGAGTCTTGCGACCGCTTCAGAGCTTTGACTTGGACAGAGCCAGCCAAGGCAGCCTCGATAAATACGCGCGCCCGCGCCCGCGCCCGCGCCTGGTCAGGCATCTTAGCCTTGTTAGTTACAGCCGGTAGAGGAGAGAGGAGGAGAGCAGCTCCAATCCAACGCCGGAACGCGCCGGGGGAGAAGGAAGGAGGGGAACGGACGAACATGGGGAAGGGCGTCCTGGAAGTGCACCTCGTCGACGCCAAGGGCCTCTCCGGCAACGATTTCTTAGGTGCGTGTAGTTGCGTGCGCGTGAATTGCGTTCACTGGCGTGTGTTCTTGGTTGTTCATCCATAGAGTCGTGTCCTGCAGGGAAGCTGGACCCCTACGTGATCGTGCAGTACCGGAGCCAGGAGCGCAAGAGCAGCGTCGCCCGAGGTCAGTGCTAGCGCACCTCTTGTCTTCTTGTATTCCGATCCTATCAGGGTTCCGATTATTCCCCGGCAGACCAAGGGAGGAACCCTGACCTTTGTGCGTGTATATCCCGATTATTCCCCGGCAGACCAAGGGAGGAACCCGTGCTGGAACGAGGTGTTCAAGTTCCAGATCAACTCCGCCGCGGCCAACGCGCAGCACAAGCTCATCCTCCGCATCATGGACCACGACAACTTCTCCAGCGACGACTTCCTCGGCGAGGCGACGTGAGTGCCTACTGCCTGCCTACCCGAATGAGTCATGAGAGGACCAGTTGACATGCAACTGCAACCGCACCCGCGGTCGAGTAAACGACTGAACTGACCGCTGGGATTTCTCTCCTTCTCCCTCCGCGCTATTGCTTGCAGGATCGACGTGACGGACATCGTCAGCCTGGGCGCGGAGCGCGGCACGTACCACCTCAACGCGGCCAAGCACAACGTGGTGCTCGCCGACAAGACGTACCAGGGCGAGATCAAGGTCGGCATCACCTTCACCGCCACCCAGGTACGGTATTTGTTTCCAAGCGTCATGCTCATGGATGCCACTTGCATTGCCAGCGTATTGGAGGCTTGGAGTTTAATCGGATGTCTGCCGACGCCGGATTTCAGGTTCAGGAAGATGGAGGAGCAATTGGAGGGTGGAGGCACAGTAGCTTTAATCAGTGAAAGGCGAAGGCCGTGGTGAACTGAACTCTCAAGTTCTTTGGTTGCTAGTAGCTTGGTAGTGTTTCGGTTGAATGTATAGTTTTGTTTATCTACACGAGCACATCTGTAATTCTGAATTGAAGACTGGTTAAAACCGTCAAATCCGTATGACTTTTAAGACATCAAGAATTTAGCAATCGTTGATGGACCGATTCTTTTTCGGTAATGCTCTGTTCAGTCGTCCGTCCGGCCGGACGAACCTTGCCCAAGTCGTCCACTCGTAGAACAAACCCTGCCCGTACCGCCCTGTCCGCATTGCTCACTCGTTCTGCGGCGTCTGCGCGCTGCGTGCCCCTACACGCGGGATGGATCCCGCCCTCCCCACTCGCGCCGCACGCCCCTACTCGCGGGTCGGATCTTGCCCTCCTCCACGCCGCCCCGTCCGTACTCATGCCTCCCGTTGCAGTCGCGCTCCATCGCCCTGCCGCTGCCGACCTCCGCATCACTCCGTAGCATCGAACTCCACGTCGGCATCGAGCTCTGCGTCGACGAGTCTCTATTTTCGTCCAAGGAGCAAGTAGATGTTGTAACAGAACCGACCAAATTATAAGAGCACAAGTACAAAAACAAGCACCGAAGCGCTCAAATTTTCGAACTTGAGCCCATATAATCCCGGTAGTCAATCGAAACCACGAAGGATTTCAAACCAGCTTGCTTACAACCAAGATCGCATCATTCAACATACAACATCATACGTTACATTTCACAAATAGTTCCGAAATAAGTTTACACACACGGAGTCGCAAATATTACAAACCAAGTTTATAAAGTAGCGGAAGCATAACACACGCATTAGTTCACATACTACTGCCAGTCTTGAAGATCAACCACCCGCAAAAGCATCAGGAAAGTACATAAAGATGATCACGCCCTAGTGATCTAGTCTTCGTCACCCGCAGGGTGGAGACAATTTTTGCAGAAGCCTTGGTAGAGCATATCGTCTGCAACAGGAGGGAATAAACCCTGAGTACTGGAATGTACTCAGCTAGACTTACCCGTCAAAAACCAGAAATAAGATGACACCAAGGATTATGCAAGGCTTTCATAATTGGAGCTGGCTGACCCCTTTTTGCGGAAAAGCATAAGTAATTTAAACTATGTTAACCTGTACTAGCATTTATTTTTTTAGCATTTACATGTCATCTATCTTAGCACCTGTACTAAGCATGCACTTGATTATAATCAAACAATTATCATTGTTATATCCAGAGCAGGTATGAATTGTGGCAACATTGTATCATTCCCTTAACCACCTGTTCATTTAATAAGATCTACGTTGCCGCTGCTCAAGTCAAGTGCTCACTAACCGGGAGCGACGGCGATTCGAATCGAATTCCTATCCAGTTGGAGGGGTATTTCTAACACTCACCGCGCAGGCCCCTGCCAGGGTCGCACAAGCCACCTTTTCATATGATTCAGGAATCACGGGTCCAAATAATATCGCGACCCCAAGGGCGACACTCTGCCAGGTGATAGGGACTCTAACCCCCCCTTGGTCTCACGCCAATGTCCCCAAGCACATCCTTTCTCTCCTCCAAGAAGCAACCTACCATTCGATTCCCGGCCTGAATCAAATTACTTGGCTTCGCGGTCGGAATGACTTATCCGGCCAACTAAGTGTTAGACTGCGTTCAACATGACTTAAGGACGTACAACGAATCGGTCCTTAAACGACTCAGACGGGCATAGCTCCACACCCAAGACGTGAAGTGTCTTGCGGCTGTACTATAGAACTCCCGCCCGGTCTCAATTTCATTTTAAGCATGGTTCCATCCACGATAGCCATAAGCCACTCGTGACTCCTTCCTACATCTCGCGGATGACCGGAAATCACCCGACTTCTACCGAACTAAGCAGGGCTAAGCATTGACACACGCCTAAACCTAATATAGGATTAAGTACGATATCTGGACAAGGACATGTATAATGCAACAATTGTTTTCATACAACTCCTACAACTTAATGCATTAAACATTTAAAAGTACTCAAGATAGATTTATAAATTGATGGGTTCAGCATGCACCGGGGCTTGCCTTTCAGAAAGGTCGAGGGCCGGTGGTCTGGGCACTCAGGAAGGTCGTCTGCGGGCACTCCTTCACCTGCTGGATCCTCGGGCTCCTTCTGCTGCTCCTGGTCCTCCTCCGGAATTGCTCCTTCGAACTCGAGGAGTGTCACCCCCTTCGGTACACCTATTGCATGAATGCACAATAAATATTATGGATGCACAATAGGTGCAACATGCTCGGAATGAAATACATTTCAGCAGTAAGAGTACTCTATTCCAGTCACTTCACCATTACGTGCAAATCTCTTCTCCGGTGGAGAAGTACTTACCTAAGCTACTCAACCTAAGATACAGCTGTTCCTTTTCGGTTAAAGCCCTAACACCTAACAACACAAGAGTAATATTACTTAGGTTACCCAAGTTAAATTCCTAAGTTTTCCATGTCGAATTTCCCCAAGTTCCAGAATCTGTCCTCTCTAAACAGAGAGCAGCTAATTCTGGACTGTCACTTTAAACAGCAGTAACTCCCAAACTACTAAGCCAATTGCTCCTAAATTTTGACACAAGCTAGTTTATCAAGTTTACTACAACTTTGGTATTTACAAGTTTTTCAGCAAACACCTTTATCAAAGGTCAAACCCAAAAATACTACCAGCTGTCCAGAAAACCTAGAATTGCAAAGATTAAATATTTATTTATGTGGCAAACATCCCATAAGACCAAACTATTGTTACCATAAGTTCACATAGGTCATAAAAACACCAGAAAGTAAGGTTTGCCTACCTAAAATATTTATTTATATTCATTTCTTAATTTACTTAAGTCATTAAGTGGAATTTCAAACATATATGTAAACTACCCCTAAAATTCTACAAAAATTACAGGAGACTCTATGAACCAAAAAGAGACCACTGTAAAAATTTGAACTAAATTTATTTACAGAAACTCCCTAAACAAAATTCACAAGCCCAAAAGGCTGATTTTTGTATAATTAACAAATCATATTAAAAAGTGTCAAACAATAGATTTCCTATTTTTCTTAGACACTTTAAGGTACCAAGACATTCTCCAAAAATTTATAAGAACATTGCACATGTAGAAAAATTACTAAAATTCATTAAAGTATTTCCTAAATTAACAAGATAGCATTATAACTAGAAAAGTACTTAAGCACTACTACCTAAATTTTTACCAAAGCTAGAGCAAGTATAAATTAGCCTACCCACCAAATTTCATAATTTTTGGAACACTGAAACTCAAGATATGATTTAAACAAGTTTGCATGCAATCTAAAACACATTTCAAAAACCTATTTAAATCTCCCAGAAACTAAACATCACATAACCAACTCATATTTTTCTAAAATACTACACCCCAAGTAGATCCTAACAAAATTTATCTCATAATTTTTGAACAAGTAAAATCCTAGATCTACATTTTTCCAAAACTTATCTAAAACTGTGACAGAATAAATAAAAATAAAATAAATCTTATTTGATACTGGGCCGGCCCCTACGTGGACGCGGCCCAACTACGCGCGCGGCCTGCTGTAAGGTCCTAGATGGCTAGAGGGAGGTGAATAGCCTATAAAAAATTCTACAAGCACCACTAGACAAACTTGTTAGAATAACAAACGGCGTAAGGCGAGTTTTGCTTAGCCAAAGGTGGTGATGCAAGCCTTCTATCCACAAGTCTAGTAGATTATGATCTCTAGTTCACACAAGAGCTATGTCACTAATTTAACACTAGACAACAAGCTAACAACACTACTAGCAAAGCTACTACTAGAGCTACACAAGATAATCTAGTAAAGATAAGTGCAAGAGAGAGGATTGTGATTCTTATACCGACGGTGAGGAGAAGATGTTGCCAATCACCAAGATGATATACAATCAATCAATATTGACAACAACTCAATATGAAGACCAATCACCGGGAGACAAGAGACACAATATTTTTGTTCACCCGGTGTTCACTTGTGCACCGACAAGCTACGTCACCGGTTGTGTCGACCAACACTTAGATGGTTCCCCGGTGTAACCCTCAAGTCACTTACCCCTCAAGGCACGCCCCGCAAGGCACCGCAAGACGCCACTCTCAAGTGAGGTAACTCAATGACACGCGTATTCCACTAGAGTTGCTTTTGGCGTCCCGCCGAGGAAAGCACAAGAACCTCTCACAAACAATCGGAGGTGGCCAAGAACAATCACCTTCTCTTGCCAACGCCTCCAACAATCTCCAAGTCGGCTAGGAGCGGTACTCTCCAAGAGTAACAAGAAATCCACCGGCTAAACCACCCACAAGTGCCACTAGATGCCCTCAAGCTATGCAATGCACTTTGGGATCACTCAATCTCACTTTTGATTTGCAAACAAGCAAGAGAGATGAGTGGGAGGAGTAGCTCTAGCTCAAAGGATGCACAAGAGTGTTAGAAATGCTAAGAGACCTCTCCAAGGGCCGGCCAACGAGTATTTATAAGCATCCCATTTAAATAGAGCCGTTGCCACTTCACTGACCGTTTTTTCGGGATGACCGGACGCGCCGGTCGAAACTGACCGGACACGCTTCACCGCGTCCGGTCGCCCTGCGACGTCCACGTGTCCCTCGAATTCAAACGCGACCGTTAGATCCTCCAACGGTCACTGTGCGTCAACGGTCAAACGCTATGACCGGACGCGCTGCTCAATCGACCGGACGCGCCGGTCGCACAGTACCGCGCGCCCGCGAAGCAATGACCGGACGCGCTGATGCGCACAGCACCCACGCCCGCGAAGCAATGACCGGACGCGCTCCAGAAGATGACCGGACGCGACAGTGCCAGTGTCCGGTCGGAGTCCAGTAAGCTCCCTCGATGACCGGACGCGTCCGATCGTGTGTGACCGGACGCTCACCGCGTCCGATCGACCTTGCGAACAGCAGTTCCCTCAGGGCGCCTGACCGGACGCGCCGGTCCCGCGAGTGACCGGACGCGCCGGTTGCAAACCCTAGCCCGCGCGCCCGACTCCTGTGCTGTACTGACCGGACGCGTCCGGTCACACCGTGACCACGTCCGGTGCAGCGTCCGGTCACCTCAGTGACCCCGTTCGCCTCTGTTTCTTTTTCGACTTCCGGCGTAGTGGAAAATAGGCATTTCATTTCCCCGAAATCGCCTGAATGATATGATCCACTTCATATCATCACATGACCGTCTCGATCCATCGACCTTGACTTCACTTGCTCTTCACCGTTGCATCGGTTCATCGGCGCTAAGTCTTGCTCAAGCTTCACCATCGCATGGTCCTTCACTTCGAAGCCTCGACTTGCCCTTCACCTTCACAACCGGTCCATCGAGCCAAGCCTCATCTTGGTCTTCACCATCTTGGTCATATGAGTCAATGTCATGTCTCATATGCAATGACCACCTTTATCTAAATCATCCACTTAGATACAAAGGTTAGTCCTAGGTTTCATCAATTAGCCAAAACCAAACTAGGGACTTTCAATCTCCCCCTTTTTGGTAATTGATGACAACCCTCACAAAGATGATTTTGATAATAAAAGTTTTAAACTTGTCATACTTGTCCAATCATTTTGCTCATAAGTAAAGTTTGGAAAATTATTACAAGCTCGATTTTGGTAGCATTAGCTCCCCCTACATATGTGCAAAGAGTTTGGATTGAAGGCTTTGCACATACGCATGGATAGAAGTGTTTGGAGAGTAATTCTACCAAAATGATGCTATGGTGTAAGAAATGGACCTTTGAAGCGTGATACCAATCGGAGTTGCCTTTTACACCATCCTTAGCATCATGAAGTAACTAGACATCCATCAAAACTCAAGAACCCCGTGAGATCAACATTATATGTAAAGGTTCTTGGACCACTTGTAAAGCTTTAGGCAAGTCTAGATACCACATGTAAACTATTCCTATGCATGCTAGTAGATCATTTCATCATCCAAGTTCTATACTAGCATTGCACCACACAAGCATGTATATTGAATTTAAATACATGTGCAATGAGCAAGTCATATGAGAATACACAAACAAATGCAACAACTTTGTTTATGAGCTTGCTCCCCCTACTTGTGTGCATCAAAAAATTTTATTTACCCCTTTATCAAGTTGAATCATCTTTTTCTCTCCCCCTTTGTCAACAACTTATCCAAAAATGGGATCAAATTGTGGAGAGAAGGAAAAATGTTTGATGAAGTAGATTAAATTTTATCAAATTTGGTTCAACCTAGAACACTTGCCAAAGATATTTAATTCGATTTGAACCAAAGACAAGCTTCTTCACACTTTATAATAAGGGTTATCTTGCCTATGTTGAATTAAATACTTATAGCAAATCTTCTAGATTCAACATTGGGTTTGCAAGCTCACAAACATATCATATGCCACCACTAGATCAAAACAAACATAGAGGCAATAGTGGTAACATATATCCATCAAATTTATTTGATTTATCATGAATGCTCATGCATACCACTTAATATGTCTACATGCTCTAGCAAGTCCTTAGCATAGGATGAATGACATGTCAATCAATTTTACCTTGCAATGTCGAAGGAGAGGCATGTCAATAAGTGGGTGGGGTGCATTCAACTCATGTTTGAGAAATCAAGAATGTTCAATTCATTCCTTAGCTTACAAAACCTCTTTTCATCAAGTGGCTTAGTGAGAATATCGGCAAGTTGATCATCGGTGCCAACACTTTCAATGGCAATATCTCCCTTTTATTGATGATCTCTAATGAAATGATGTCTTATATCAATATGCTTTGTTCTTCCATGTTGAACCGGGTTTTGTATCATCTTGATTGCACTCTCATTATCACATAGCAATGGCATATTCTTGAAGTTGAGGCCATAATCCTTCAAAGTTGATTTTATCCATAGCAATTGTGCACAACAACTCCCCGCACTCACATATTCGGCTTCGGCGGTAGAGATTGCCACACTATTTTGTTTCTTTGAGGACCATGACACAAGTGATCTTCCAAGTAATTAACATGTGCCACTTGTGCTCTTCCTATTGATCTTGCAACCCCCATAGTCGGAGTCCGAATATCCAATCAATTCAAACTTTGACCCCTTGGGATACCATAGTCCAACATCTCTTGTTTGCTTCAAGTACCTCAATATTCTCTTTGCCGCCGTGAGATGACTTTCTCTAGGTGAGGCTTGATATCTAGCACACATACAAACACTAAACATGACATCCGGCCTTGATGCGGTGACATAGAGTAGACTTCCAATCAAAGACCGATATTCCTTTTGATTCACCATTTTGCCATCAAGATCACTATCCAAATTGCCATTTGTGCCCATTGGAGTTGAAATTGACTTTGCATCTTGCATTCCAAACTTCTTCAACATGTCCCTTATGTATTTCTCTTGACTCACAAATGTCCCATTCTTCAATTGCTTGACTTGGAGACCAAGGAAGTAGCTAAGTTCACCAATCATAGACATTTTAAACTCTTTGGCCATCATAGCACCAAATTCTTCATAATAAGCTTGATCGGTTGATCCAAAGATGATGTCATCAACATATATTTGCACTATGAATAGATCATTTCCAATCTTCTTGGTGAATAGAGTAGTATCAACCTTGCCCATTTTGAATCCCTTAGAGAGAAGGAAATCCCTTAGCCTCTCATACCATGCTCTAGGTGCTTGCTTTAAGCCATATAAAGCCTTCTTCAACTTGTACACATGGTTGGGTTTCTTGTCATCTTCAAATCCGGGCGGTTGCTCAACAAAGACTAACTCATTGATGATCCCATTGAGAAATGCACTTTTGACATCCATTTGATATAGTTTGATGTTATGTGCACAAGCATAAGCCAATAGAATCCTTATTGCCTCCAATCTTGCCACGGGAGCATATGTCTCATCATAGTCAAGACCTTCAACTTGAGTGTAACCTTGAGCAACTAGTCTTGCTTTGTTTCTCACTATAATGCCATCTTGATCTTGCTTGTTTTTGAACACCCACTTGGTTCCAATCACATTGTAGTCATTTGGCCTTTCTACCAACTCCCAAACATCATTTCTTGTGAAATTGTTAAACTCTTCTTGCATAGCCATGATCCAATCGGCATCCATCAACGCTTCTTCTATCTTCTTTGGTTCTATGGTTGACACAAATGATGCATGCTCACAAAATATAGTCAATCTTGATCTTGTTTGCACACCACTTCTAATATCACCAATAATACTATTAATGGGGTGATCTCTTGAAACATGTTGTGGTTGGAGTACTTGCACTTGATTGCTTGAGCTTGGTTGATCACTTGATGTATCTCGATGAGAAGAACTAGCACCATAATTTTGCACTTGAGAGTCACTAACTAGCTTGTTTGGTGAATTGAGCACTTGATCTTTATCATCATCTTGAATATCAATTACTTGCTTTGCTCTAATGTCCCCAATGTCCATGTTCTTCATTGCTTCCACCAATTGAGTTCCACCAACATCATCTAGATTCTCTTCTTCATCTTGTGACCCATTGGTTTCATCAAATTACACATCATGGACTTCTTCTAGAATGCCACTTGAGTTGTTCCAAACTCTATAGGCTTTGCTTATAGTTGAATAACCAAGTAGGAACCCCTCATCACATCTCTTGTCAAACTTCCCCAATCTAGTGCCCTTCTTCAAGATATAGCATTTGCAACCAAACACCCTAAAGTAAGAAATATTAGGCTTTCTTCCATGAAGTAACTCATATGGGGTCTTCTCTAGCAATGGATGACAATATAGTCTATTTATGTAGTAGCAAGCGGTATTGATTGCTTCATCCCAAAATGATTGACTCACATTGTACTCATAAAGCATTGATCTAGCCATATCAAGCAATGTTCTATTCTCTCTCTCAACTAGGCCATTTGATTGTGGAGTGTACTTGGCCGAGAATTGATGTCCAATACCATAATGATCACAAAGTTCTTCAATTCTTGTATTCTTGAACTCACTTCCATTGTCACTTCTCACTTTCTTGATTCTAATCTCAAACTCATTGTGAACTCTAGTGAGAAATGTCTTGAAGGTGTCAAACACTTCACTTTTGTCACTAAGAAAGAATACTCATGTGAATCTTGTGAAGTCATCCACTATGACAAAGCCATACTTATTACCGCCTATGCTTGTATATGTTGTTGGTCCAAATAGATCCATGTGTATCAACTCAAATGCTTTGCATGTGCTCATTGTACTCTTCTTTGGATGTGAGCTTCCAACTTGCTTCCCGGCTTGACATGCACTATAAAGCTTATTCTTCTCAAATTCAACATCTTTCAAACTATTGACAAGATTGTGAGTTGTAAGCTTCTTCAATTGTTTCATGCCAACATGACCAAGCCTTCTATGCCAAAGCCAACCCATGCTTGATTTGGAGACTAAGCAAGTTGTCAAAGAAGTTTCTCTAGCATTGAAGTCAACTAGGTAGAGATTCTCATATCTAAAGCCCTTGAATGCCACATTTGAACCATCCACACTAATAACATCCACATCATCAACCCCAAAGATGCATTTGTAGCCTAGATCACAAATTTGTGCCACGGATAGAAGATTGAAATCCAAGCTTTCAACTAGCAACACATTAGAGATACTCATGTCATTTGATATTGCAATCTTGCCCAAGCTAATAACCTTGCCTTTCTTGTTATTGCCAAATGTGATAGAATCAACACCACTATCATTGTCATTGATTGAGTCAAACATTCTTGATGTACCGGTCATGTGTTGAGTGCACCCACTATTAATAATCCAATGCCTTCCTCCGGCTTTGTAATTGACCTACAAGCAAATCAATGAAGTTTAGGTACCCATTTTTGCTTGGGTCCTTGTAGGTTAGTAACTAAGCTCTTTGGTACCCAAATAGCCTTCTTCTTTGGGCCCACAATTGGTGTACCAACAAACTTAGCTTGCACACCCTTCACACCCTTGGTAAGCACATAGCAATAATCAAAAGGTATAGCATTAACAAGGTTCTTGCTTTGATTCTTTTTATTGCAATTATGCTCTAGGTGCCTAACTTGCTTGCATCTATTGCAAAACCGACCATTGCCCTTCACAAAGCTAGGCTTTAGAGTTGCAAAGGCCGACTTGCCTTTCTTGGGGGTGTAGCTCAATCCCTTTTTGTTAAGAGAGAACCTTTGGCTACCCAAGCACTTAAGCAAGCGGGCCTCACCACCATAGGCCTTGCCTAGGGCGTGAGTGAGCTCATCCACCTCTTTCTTGAGAGTCTCATTCTCAACCATTAGTGAGGCATCACGAGTGAAACCATCACTAGTAGTGGAGGTAGAGTTAGTGGTGGTGGATGAAGAGCTACAAGAAGGGTTAGCATTTGACATGATGATAGGTTCATTAAAGGATTCATCAATTATATCACATGTAACACCTATATCACATGATACAACAATCTTCTTCTTTACTTGTTGCTCAAGTAGCAATGAGTGAGCTTTTTTAAGCTTAGAATGAGCCTTATCAAGATCCTCATAGTCTTCCACTAGACTCTCATGAGTGATCTTAAGCTCACTAAGGACTTTCTCAAGTATTACTACTTTCATTGAAAGCTTCTTACACTCTTTGTCCTTGGCAATAGCTATGTCTCTAGTTTGTTGCATCAAGTCATATAGTTGTTCTTTAGTTGGTTCATCATCATTATTTTCATTATCATTATCATTATCACTATCATGAGCATATTCCATTTCACTTTCATCATCACTCTCATCATATAATACCTTAGCTTCTTTAGCCATGAAGCATGAAGAGGATGAATCAAATAGTGATGGCTTCTTGTTGATAGCAATGGAAGCAAAAGCCTTGTTGGATGATTCTTCTTCTTCTTCATTATCATCACTTTCCCAAGTGATCACATAGGCACCATTTTTGCCTTTCTTGAATGTCATCTTGGCCTCTCTCTTCTTCTTCTTCTCAAACTTGTCCTTTTTGTTCTTCTTCTTATCATAAGGACATTCCACTTGAAGGTGCTCGGTGCTATCACAATTGAAGCACTTTCTTTGTTGCTCATTTCTTTTCTTAAAGCCTCTTCTCTTGATGAACATGTGACCCATCTTCTTGACTACAAGAGAAAGTGCCTCATCGTCAATTTCAAATTCCCCATCTTTATTGTTGTCTTCTTCTTCTTCAATGATGGTAGCTTTGCCCTTGGAGGAGGTGGCCTTGAATGCCACGGTCTTCTTCTTCTTCTCATCTTCCACCTTCTCCTTGTCATCAACATCTTGATCATATTTGTCATAGGTCAATACTTCACCAAGCAAATCATTAGGCTTCATTGTTTCAAGCCCATCTCTTTGCAATATCATGATCAACATCTTGAATCTTCTAGGTAAGCTCAATAAGAACTTGTGACAAAAATCTTGATCTTGAGTTTTGTGCCCTAAGCTCTTGAGAACATTGACTATCACTTGCAATCTATGAAACATTTCAATGATTGTTTCATCATCCTTTTTCTTGAAGTTCTCAAACTCACTCTTGAGCCCATATAGCTTGGCACTCTTCACAACCTTAGTGCCTTCATATGTCTCACTCAACCTTGTCCATACTTCACTAGCCAATTCCAAATCTTTGATGCCCTCAAACACTTTTGTGTCAATACCATTGTAGAGTGTATTGAGAGCCATTCTATTGCATGTTCTATTTGTTCTATCTTCATCGGTGAGATGATCAGGATCAATGATAGCAAAATCATTCTCGGTGACTTGCAATACTTTCTCATGAATAGAATCAAAGTATATTGTAACAGAACCGCCCAATTATACGAGATTAAGTAAGAAAATCATCCAACGGCAGGACAATTTAACAAACTTAAGCCCGTATAACCCGGTAGTCCGTGAAATCTCGACGGATTTCAAACCATTCACATAACAGCCAAGATCGTACTAAGTTCAGCGGTTACCGTCATAAGTTACATAGAAGTTCGCGGCACAAAGTACATCGGAGTTTAAACATAGTTATTACAAACCAAGTTCGAATAAAAGTAGCGGAAGCATTAGTTTAAAACACGCACACACATCTTGTTTTGAGATAAAGTGCCAGCTTGCGATCATCTCCAGCAAAAGCATCAGGCGAGAAGTAGTGAATGACCATTGCCCATGGTCCTAAGCTTCGCCCATCGCAGGGTAGAGACAGTTGATACAATAACCATAGTACATCTGTCCATCTGCAACAAGTGGGAACAAAGCCCTGAGTACGAGAAGGTACTCAGCTAGACTTACCCGACAGAACCAAAATAAAAGACCACAAGGATCATGATAGGCTTTTTGGTGGGGTAGCTGACTCCTTTGCAGGAAAAGCATTTTTTAACTTAGCAGTCCTTTTTGCAAAAACAGGTAGTATTTTAAAGCTTTATTTCCCTGTCAACTATATTTGAACTTATGCTAGAGTAACCAGGTAATTAAGCAAGCAAGGATTACCATTGAGCATTAACAATAATTACCACATCATTTTTCTCATAACTATCCAAGTGTTTCATCAAATTTTTCTACGATGAAGTAACTCAAGTCAAGTGTTCACTATCCAGTGAACGATGGCGATTCGAATCGATTATTGACCAGCTGGTAATTTATTCCTCACACAAACCTCACTCACCCGCTAAAGTGAGGTATTGGTCACCGAGTCAACCATTCAGGTAAAGTCGCGAGCTTGCCAGGAACCACATGTACCCGGGGGCCGCCCGACTGCTCTTTGGCCTTATCATCGCGCCCCCGTTTCCTGCCACTACTGCTCCGGTACAGTGCGTTGCGGGCAATCCACTCGGCCCGAATAATCTCCCAGCTTCGCGGTCGAAAGGTACTTTATTCGGCCAGCTAAATGTGAGGCATGCGTTCAACATGACTCGAGGCCCGACAACGGACGGTCCTTAATCGACACAGACGGAAGACACTACAGTCCAGAACCCTGCAAGCTTCCGCCCAGTCTCAGATTCATTTCGACACTTAGTTATTCTCACATGACATTCTTTCACATAGATCCAGGTAATCCCCTATAGCTCGCGGATGACAGGCAATCACCCGACTTCTACCGGTCTAAGCAAGCTAAGCAATTATTGACCGTGGACACCAGGGTAAACAAGGATCGGGTAAAGCAAGGTGAGACAAGGTATAATGCAACAACGTTTGCAAACAACTCCTAAACGTAATGCATCAAATTAAGAAAAGTTAATAATAAATTATTTGCAAACCGAGGGAAAAATGCTCCGGGGCTTGCCTCGCTCAAAGGAACTCGGACGATGGTCGGGGCACTCCGGAAGGTCTTCACTGGCCTCCTCTTCTGCTTCTGTCAACTCCGGCTCTGGCACCTCGAGCTGCTCCTCTGCGTCCTCGGGAACTACTGCCGGAGCCACTTCCTGCGATCCTGTATGATGCAGAAGTATGAGTGCATCATGCATAAGTGCATTGCAGAGGTGACAGGAGATGATGATGATGAATGAATGATATGCAAATGAGCATGTTACGATCTTTGGATTACGTGGAACCTATGACTCTTCTATAAGGTAGTCTACGTCATCCAAGAACATGTACTCGAAAACTACCACCACTATTCTCTACCATGCAAAGACACTTTAATACTCAAGATGCTTCAAAGATACACCAAAGTATAGTTTACTAACTAATCTTGCATTAAAGAGTGGATGTAAACCCTAATTAGCACTATGCTTGAACAGCAACACATAGTTTAATGGCACAGAAAAAGCTTAGAAAATTACAGTGGGTTACTAATATCAAAACTAGCTTGACATAAGATTTTCATTGTATTTGGATTACTAGAACTGACTATACAAAAATAATCAAATTAAGGCCTAAATGAATATTTAAAATACTTCACATTATGAAAAGTATCAAACAACAGATTTAGAAATTTTACTACTTCCTTCACAGTAAACAATCACTATAGAAAAATTATCACTTGCATGTTTTATTCAAATTTATTTATATAACAAAAATAACAAATACTAGTGATAGAAAGCACTTGAACTACACCTATATATTTTTCTATAGAACAGACATGAGATAAAATTTTTCCTAGCCAGTACATGGCATAAAAAGATTAGTAAACTTGGAATCATATTTTTCTGATTTTTCTAGAATTTATTAAGCATTTATCAAGAAAACAGCCATTTCACTAGTTAATTAAAACTCTACAGAAAAGTATCTCAAATTTCACATGCAATATTTTTATATCATAGATCTGGTTCCAAAGAGTACATAGAAATTTATTTCACCATTTTTGGAGCTAAAATGACCAAGAAAACATTTTCCAAAGTGTTTTTCATCAAGAATATTAATAGAAAACAGAAAATGATTTTTCGTTAAGGATATTGGGCCGGCCCGTGGAAAACAACCGGCCCGTGGCCGTTCTCGGCCTGCTCGCGCGCGCGGACGAAACGGTGAGCCGGCCCACTCGGAGGCGCGGCCCAGAGGGCGGTGGCCCAGAGGAGGCTGCGGGTGGGAAAGAACGGGGCGGCCTCGTCGGCGTCCCTGACCGCGACGGCGTGGCGATGGCCGACGGCCAACGGCCATCTCCGGCCACGACCCGACCAGCGAGTCCGCGCACGGTGTTCGCAAGGAGGTAGCGAACCCGAGAGAGAGGGTCAGGGGGATGGAGAGGGAGCGAGGAAGACGGTGGGCGGAGCGCAAGCCCGGCGGTACCGACGCGGTGGCGCGGCGAGGAAAACTCGATTGAGCCGTACCGTATGCGAACAGGGCAACCGAAGGTCCGTTCGGAGGAGAAGAGGAGGTGGCGGAGCTTCGTGCACAGGCAATCGAACGGAGGCGGTCTACCGATGCCGGAACAAGGCGGAGGTGGCGGTGGTGCGCGGTGGCGAGCGGCGTTCCGCGGTGGATGGCGCTGGAGGGAGGAAGAGAGGGAGCGAGCGAGGCGGAAATGGGAGGGAGACCCAGCGCTCGGCCGTTTTGAAGCTGGACGCGGGCGCGGGGTTCACGGTGGCCACGCGGCGCGTCGCCGGCATGCGTCCGCCACGCGGCGGGCGCGTTCTGCCGCGGCGGACACGAAGCGCGGGGCGAGCGGGAAGGGAAAGAGGAGGCCGAGCAGACGCGGGCCGGGCCGCCTGCGTCGCGCGGGCGCGCGCGCGGCTGGCTGGGCCGGGCGGCTTCGCGAGCGGGCTGGGAAGTGAGGCCGCGGCCTGCTAAGGCGAAAATTCGTTTTTTTCCAATTTCCAAAAATTCAAATCCAAAGAATTTCAAACTTCAAACTACATTTTGAACAAGAGGGAGACGTTTTCTGGAATTGACCCAAAAATAAAAGTTGCTTAGAATTAAATTCTCTACAACTTTGATTAAGGGGCCAACTGAAAATTCTTGATAGATTTTGAATGGCAGAATAAAAGCAAAAATAGGGAATATTTTTGAATATTTTTCAGGAATAATTTTGAACAAGTTTTGACAAAATTTGAGTCATCTAGCTGCTCCAAAAATTGAACTAGGGTTTTAAGTGATGTAAGAATTATAGTTGCAAGGCTTTCGGTGTAATGTAATTATAATATTAATATAGCTCATCAAATTATCTCATTTTCAAGCTTTTAATTTACTCAAATTATACCATTATCACACATGATTATAATGATATAAATGCTATGCAATATGATTGCCATGCAAAATGCATTGCGTAACATCGGAGTGTTACAGCCTTCCCCCCTTAGAAAAATCTCGTCCCGAGATTTGAGTTACGAACCATTTATTATAAAAATCTTCGTAAGCTTTTTGTAAGTATTCGCCCGTTTCCCAAGATGCATCCCCTTCATCATGATGACTCCATTGTATCTTATATGTTTTCACCATACTGTTTCGAGTAGCCCTCTCCTTGGAATCCAAGATTCGAACTGGCTGCTCACGATACACCAAATCTGACTTAAGTTTTATGCCTCGAGGTTCAATCCTTTCCTCTGGAACGCGCAAACACTTTTTCAGATGTGATACGTGAAAAACTGGGAATACAGCACCCATTGCTTCTGGCAAATCCAATTTGTAAGCCACTGGACCCTTCCTTTCTAAGATTTTGTACGGTCCAACAAATCTAGCGGCAAGCTTTCTGCGTATACCAAACCGTTTCTTTTTCATCGGCGTGACTTTTAGATAAACATAGTCACCAACTTCAAACACAAGCGGTCTCCTTCTCTTATCTGCATAACTTTTCTGACGTGACTGAGCGGCTCTCATATTTTGCTGGATGATATGAACTTTCTTTTCGGCTTCCTCCACGAAGTCAATCCCATAATACCTTCTTTCTCCTGGTTCAATCCAGTTCAAAGGTGTTCTACACTTTCGGCCATACAGAGCCTCAAAAGGTGCCATCTTGATACTTTCTTGATAGCTATTATTATACGCGAACTCTGCTAATGGTAACCATGATTCCCATGAACCTCTGGAAGACAACACGCAGGCTCTTAACATATCCTCCAAAACAGCATTAACTCTTTCAGTCTGACCATCTGTTTGAGGATGATAGGCAGTGCTACGAATCAGACTAGTCCCCAAACCTTTGTGTAAATGCTCCCAAAAGTGAGCAGTGAACTGTGACCCTCTGTCAGACACTATAGTCTTTGGTATGCCATGCAATCTCACAATCTCTGCAATATACTTCTCGGCATACTGAGGTGGTCTATATTCTGTTTTGACAGGCAAAAAGTGAGCTGTCTTGGTAAGACGATCCACAATTACCCAAATTGAATCGTGACCTTTTTGAGTAGTGGGCAGACCCGTGATGAAATCCATACATATATCATCCCACTTCCAACTAGGTACTGACAAAGGTTGTAGCAATCCGGCAGGTTTCATGTGAATCGCTTTCACTCTGCAACATGTGTCACATCTGGCTACATAAGCTGCAATTTCCTTCTTCATCTTTGTCCACCAAAAATGAGGTTTTAGCTCTTGATACATTTTACTGCTGCCAGGATGAATGGACAACTTAGAAAGATGAGCTTCGTCCAAAATTTTATTCTTAAGCTCTCTATCCTTTGGAACAACAAGACGGTTGTCGAACCACAACACATCTTGCTCATCCACCCTGAAGTGTTTCGAGGGTTCTTCTTTACTCTTCTTTTTGATGTGGAAAATCCCTTGGTCTGCCTTCTGACCTTCTATTATCTTACTCTCCAAGGAGCAACTGATCTGAATACTATGTAACACGGTAGGGTGCATTAGATTGAAACCATCTTCCAGCAAGGGTTGCATATTCAGACAATGTGACTTTCGACTCAAAGCATCAGCTACCACATTGGCTTTTCCAGGGTGATACTGTACATTTAAGTTGAAATCCTTCATTAGTTCTAACCATCTTCGCTGTCTCATGTTCAATTCTGGTTGGGTAAAAATGTACTTGAGACTCTTATGATCGGTGAAAATATTGCACACATTACCAAGTAAATAGTGTCTCCAAATCTTCAAGGCATGCACTACCGCGGCAAGCTCAAGATCATGTGTCGGATAATTGATTTCATGTTTTCTCAATTGCCGGGAGGCATAAGCAATAACTCTTCCTTCTTGCATCAGAACACATCCTAATCCTGTTTTTGATGCGTCACAGAACACATCAAAATGTTTCTCGATGTCGGGCTGTGCAAGAACTGGAGCAGTAGTCAACAGTTTCCGCAAGGTGTGGAAAGCTGTCTCACACTCCTCTGTCCACACAAACTTATGATCTTTCTGTAGCAGACTTGTCATTGGCTTGGCAATCTTCGAGAAGTCTGGGATAAAGCGGCGATAGTAACCAGCTAACCCTAGGAAACTTCTGACTTCTGACACCGTGGTTGGAGTCTTCCAATCCATAACCTCTTGCACTTTACTCGGATCTACAGAAACTCCATTCTCAGATAGAATATGACCGAGGAAGGGAACTTTCTTCAACCAAAATTCACATTTGCTGAACTTAGCATATAACTTATGGTCTCTCAGTCTGGTTAAGACAATTCTCAGATGCTCCTCATGATCTTTCTCATTCTCGGAGTATATAAGAATGTCATCGATGAAGACAACCACAAACTTGTCCAACTCTGGCATGAAAACCGTATTCATCAGATACATAAAATATGCAGGAGCATTTGTTAAGCCAAAAGACATAACAAGATACTCGTACAACCCGTATCTGGTAGAAAAGGCGGTTTTCGGAACATCTTTTGGCCTAATCTTTATCTGATGATACCCTGATCTTAGGTCTATCTTGGAGAACACTCTAGCCTTAGCCAACTGATCAAACAGAACATCGATATGAGGCAAGGGATATTTATTCTTGATAGTTACAGCATTAAGAGGTCGGTAATCTACACACATCCTGAGAGTACCCTCTTTCTTTTTCTTTACGAACAGGGCAGGACATCCCCATTCAGACTTACTTGGGCGGATAAACCCCTTCTTTAGCAATTCTTCCAGTTGTTTCTTCAACTCAGCTAACTCATCCGGAGGCATCCGATAGGGTCTCCTTGAAATAGGAGCTGTCCCGGGGATCAACTCGATTCCAAACTCAACATCTCTATCTGGAGGAAGGCCAGGTAACTCATCTGGAAACACATCCGGGAACTCACACACTACCGGTATCTGGTGGATAGGAACAACTTCCATGGCACATGGAAACCAAAAGAAGGCTATCGCGACAAAGTCTAGCTACTAACGCAGGACACTATCCTACTCTTCAGGGCCGTCGTCGAGGTCGGAGGCATCACTATCGCTACCTTCAGCAGCAGCGTCGTCGTCGACGTCCATCTGAGCGGCGTCCGGAGGAGCATACGGGCCTATCCCGTTGTAGAGGGCATGAAACTCTTCATGCAAGTTGGCATTGTACTCCTCTAACTCCTCGACCCTCTGCCTCAGAAGGTCCCTCTCGTTCCAGGCTTCATTCCTTTCTTGTACTAGCTGTCCCATCATGCGGTCTGCATTTCTGTTGGCCTGAGTCAACCTCTGTACTTGCTGCATGGAACTCTCGCCTCTCTCGAGAGCTCGGTCCCGCTGCAAGCTCATGTCGGCCAACTGCTCCTGCAAGCTAGCTATAGCACGTGCTTGCTTCTTCTGTTGCTTCCTTGCTTCAAGCCGATCATCACCACGTAGGCCAGTCAAGGTCCAATAGGTATGCTCCAGACCTTGGTATGCTCTGATGGCTGTATACATGGCACTCATGGTGTGGTTATCGCTAGCCCGTCCTTCACTGGGGCCTCTAACCAGGGCACTTCCCTGCGGCTGTACCCAAATGGCATCGCGAGGATCATCTCTCGGGAAAGCACCGGCCAAAGCTGCTGCCAACTCATTGGGGAACCTGCTCATGATGTCTCGGATGACGCGAAAAGCCGCGCCCTCTGCACCCTCGGCTGGAGTGCGTCCTTCAAACTCCAGATGCCAACCATCCCATTCTGGTGCATCACCAAGAGCAGGGACGGTGATCTCCACGATAGCAAGTCCATCCTCAGCTAACTGGCTCTCACTCCAAGAGTATACCGGCTCTTGACCCTCCGGGTACCCCACATCATGGAGCACTCTCCAAAGCAAGGTGGGCATGCCAAACTCGCTTAGAAAAGTGTCCGTGTTGCGGTGCTCCCGCGGGGCCAGCTGACGACGGGGTGCTCTTCCGCCGGTGGACTTACGGGCAGTCTGCTTCGTGCGGGCCATCTGTAGCACAAGATTTAATTACCCAGTGAGAATATATTTTAAGTTGATGTCACTTTTATCGAAATGGAATAATCCTTTTATAAGGGGAGGAATGCATGTCATGAATGGAATGCACAGACAATATGATGCATGCACGAGTCTTACGTCCTCACAAACTTATAAAAATAAAGACATCTAACGGTGAATTTGGTGGCATACAAACGATCTCTCATATACGTAACTAATTCGGTCTACACGATAACGCTGTTATGTACCTGCAGAAAATTTATTTCAGCCCATTCCCCATGAATGCATGAAAGCAGTAAACCTACCTACACGCTCTACACGTATCCCCAGATGCGTGTACAACGGTAGTAACTACCCAAACACATCGTCCTATTGACGGCATCGCCTCAACGGACGGAACACCCACGCATGCGATACTTTCATAAAAACATGTGTAGAACATGTAATTATTCTTAGTATCATATAAGCACTTTCCCTAGATCGGCGGTGTATCCGATCATGCTCTCACAACTCACACTTACCAAAGCGTAGAGGTAACTGATCCATACATTACCACTCAATTAAGTGGCACTCATACAATAGCACGCCGTATGAGCAACGAAAAAGAAATATGGTGCAAGAACCCCAAGTTAGTACTTAAATAGCCACCTAGAGTCCTTAACTGGGCATACAGGATATGACCACTGGCACACTTTTAGTTTGAAAATCACACTTTTTAAATAGGATTTTGTTTTAAATACACTTATGAACAGTAATTACGCTAAACCTTGCTCCGATACCAGCTGTAACAGAACCGCCCAATTATACGAGATTAAGTAAGAAAATCATCCAACGGCAGGACAATTTAACAAACTTAAGCCCGTATAACCCGGTAGTCCGTGAAATCTCGACGGATTTCAAACCATTCACATAACAGCCAAGATCGTACTAAGTTCAGCGGTTACCGTCATAAGTTACATAGAAGTTCGCGGCACAAAGTACATCGGAGTTTAAACATAGTTATTACAAACCAAGTTCGAATAAAAGTAGCGGAAGCATTAGTTTAAAACACGCACACACATCTTGTTTTGAGATAAAGTGCCAGCTTGCGATCATCTCCAGCAAAAGCATCAGGCGAGAAGTAGTGAATGACCATTGCCCATGGTCCTAAGCTTCGCCCATCGCAGGGTAGAGACAGTTGATACAATAACCATAGTACATCTGTCCATCTGCAACAAGTGGGAACAAAGCCCTGAGTACGAGAAGGTACTCAGCTAGACTTACCCGACAGAACCAAAATAAAAGACCACAAGGATCATGATAGGCTTTTTGGTGGGGTAGCTGACTCCTTTGCAGGAAAAGCATTTTTTAACTTAGCAGTCCTTTTTGCAAAAACAGGTAGTATTTTAAAGCTTTATTTCCCTGTCAACTATATTTGAACTTATGCTAGAGTAACCAGGTAATTAAGCAAGCAAGGATTACCATTGAGCATTAACAATAATTACCACATCATTTTTCTCATAACTATCCAAGTGTTTCATCAAATTTTTCTACGATGAAGTAACTCAAGTCAAGTGTTCACTATCCAGTGAACGATGGCGATTCGAATCGATTATTGACCAGCTGGTAATTTATTCCTCACACAAACCTCACTCACCCGCTAAAGTGAGGTATTGGTCACCGAGTCAACCATTCAGGTAAAGTCGCGAGCTTGCCAGGAACCACATGTACCCGGGGGCCGCCCGACTGCTCTTTGGCCTTATCATCGCGCCCCCGTTTCCTGCCACTACTGCTCCGGTACAGTGCGTTGCGGGCAATCCACTCGGCCCGAATAATCTCCCAGCTTCGCGGTCGAAAGGTACTTTATTCGGCCAGCTAAATGTGAGGCATGCGTTCAACATGACTCGAGGCCCGACAACGGACGGTCCTTAATCGACACAGACGGAAGACACTACAGTCCAGAACCCTGCAAGCTTCCGCCCAGTCTCAGATTCATTTCGACACTTAGTTATTCTCACATGACATTCTTTCACATAGATCCAGGTAATCCCCTATAGCTCGCGGATGACAGGCAATCACCCGACTTCTACCGGTCTAAGCAAGCTAAGCAATTATTGACCGTGGACACCAGGGTAAACAAGGATCGGGTAAAGCAAGGTGAGACAAGGTATAATGCAACAACGTTTGCAAACAACTCCTAAACGTAATGCATCAAATTAAGAAAAGTTAATAATAAATTATTTGCAAACCGAGGGAAAAATGCTCCGGGGCTTGCCTCGCTCAAAGGAACTCGGACGATGGTCGGGGCACTCCGGAAGGTCTTCACTGGCCTCCTCTTCTGCTTCTGTCAACTCCGGCTCTGGCACCTCGAGCTGCTCCTCTGCGTCCTCGGGAACTACTGCCGGAGCCACTTCCTGCGATCCTGTATGATGCAGAAGTATGAGTGCATCATGCATAAGTGCATTGCAGAGGTGACAGGAGATGATGATGATGAATGAATGATATGCAAATGAGCATGTTACGATCTTTGGATTACGTGGAACCTATGACTCTTCTATAAGGTAGTCTACGTCATCCAAGAACATGTACTCGAAAACTACCACCACTATTCTCTACCATGCAAAGACACTTTAATACTCAAGATGCTTCAAAGATACACCAAAGTATAGTTTACTAACTAATCTTGCATTAAAGAGTGGATGTAAACCCTAATTAGCACTATGCTTGAACAGCAACACATAGTTTAATGGCACAAAAAAAGCTTAGAAAATTACAGTGGGTTACTAATATCAAAACTAGCTTGACATAAGATTTTCATTGTATTTGGATTACTAGAACTGACTATACAAAAATAATCAAATTAAGGCCTAAATGAATATTTAAAATACTTCACATTATGAAAAGTATCAAACAACAGATTTAGAAATTTTACTACTTCCTTCACAGTAAACAATCACTATAGAAAAATTATCACTTGCATGTTTTATTCAAATTTATTTATATAACAAAAATAACAAATACTAGTGATAGAAAGCACTTGAACTACACCTATATATTTTTCTATAGAACAGACATGAGATAAAATTTTTCCTAGCCAGTACATGGCATAAAAAGATTAGTAAACTTGGAATCATATTTTTCTGATTTTTCTAGAATTTATTAAGCATTTATCAAGAAAACAGCCATTTCACTAGTTAATTAAAACTCTACAGAAAAGTATCTCAAATTTCACATGCAATATTTTTATATCATAGATCTGGTTCCAAAGAGTACATAGAAATTTATTTCACCATTTTTGGAGCTAAAATGACCAAGAAAACATTTTCCAAAGTGTTTTTCATCAAGAATATTAATAGAAAACAGAAAATGATTTTTCGTTAAGGATATTGGGCCGGCCCGTGGAAAACAACCGGCCCGTGGCCGTTCTCGGCCTGCTCGCGCGCGCGGACGAAACGGTGAGCCGGCCCACTGTAAGGTCCTAGATGGCTAGAGGGGGGGTGAATAGCCTATAAAAATTCTACAATCACCACTAAGCAAACTTGTTAGAATAACAAACGGCGTAAAGCGAGTTTTGCTTAGCCAAAGGTTGTGATGCAAGCCTCCTATCCACAAGTCTAGTAGATTATGATCTCTAGTTCACACAAGTGCTATGTCACTAAATTTACACTAGAGAACAAGCTAGCAACACTACTAGCCAAGCTACTACTAGAGCAACACAAGATAATCTAGTAAAGATAAGTGCAAGAGATAGGATTGTGAATCTTATACCGACGGTGGAGTGAAGATGTTGCCAATCACCAAGATGATATACAATCAATTAATATTGACAACAACACAATATGTAGACCAATCACCGGGAGACAAGAGACACAATATTTTTGTTCACCCGGTGTTCACTTGTGCACCGACAAGCTACGTCACCGGTTGTGTCGACCAACACTTAGATGGTTCCTCGGTGTGACCCTCAAGTCACTTGCCCCTCAAGGCACGCCCCGCAAGGCACCGCAAGACTCCACTCTCAAGTGAGGTAACTCAATGACACGCGCAATGTAATAGAGTTGCTTTTGGCGTCCCGCCGAGGAAAGCACAAGAACCTCTTACAAACAACCGGAGGTGGCCAAGAACAATCACCTTCTCTTGCCAACGCCTCCAACAATCTCCAAGCCGGCTAGGAGCGGTACTCTCCAAGAGTAACAAGAAATCCACCGGCTAAACCACCCACAAGTGCCACTAGATGCCCTCAAGCTATGCAATGCACTTTGGGATCACTCAATCTCACTTTTGATTTGCAATCAAGCAAGGGAGATGAGTGGGAGGAGTTGCTTTTGCTCAAAGGATGTACAAGAGTGTTAGAAATGCCAAGAGACCTCCCCAAGGGCCGGCCAACAAGTATTTATAAGCATCCCATCCAAATAGAGCCGTTACAACCCACTTGTCCGTTTTTCGCGGGACCACCGGACGCGCCGGTGATAACAGACCGGACGCGCTCAACCGCGTCCGGTGCCCCAGCGATTTCAAATTCGTCCGTTAGAACCTCCAACGGTCACTGCGCGCCAACGGTCAAACGACCCACCGGACGCGCTGTTGCGAACCACCGGACGCGCCGGTGCGCACAGTACCCGCGCCCGCGAAGACAAGACCGGACGCGCTCCTCGCAACCACCGGACGCCACAGTAACCGCGTCCGGTGCGAGTCCAGTAAGCACCCTGGACCACCGGACGCGTCCGATGGTGTAGGACCGGACGCGCACCGCGTCCGATGACTTCGTGACTCGCTGTTCGCCAGACCGGACGCGCCGGTCCCGTGGGTCACCGGACGCGCCGGTGCCAAACCCTAGCCCGCGCGCCTGATGCCCGCGCTGCACTGACCGGACGCGCCGGTCCACAGTGACCGCGTCCGGTGCAGCGTCCGGTGCGGCGTCCGGTGCACCGTCCAGTCACTTCCGTGACCGCGTTCGCCTCCGTTTCTTTTCCGACTTCCGGCGCAATGGAAAATAGGCATTTCACTTCTCCGAAATCGCCTGAATCCCGCGCTCGCACGCTCGGCGGGAGGGAGAGAGGAACCCAAACCCCTTTCTACCCGCAAACCACAGCGTGACCAACGCCACCTTTGCAAATGTGCCAACACCATCAAGTGTACATCTCCATGTGCTTGTGTGTTAGCATTTTCTCAATCATTTTCAAAGGTTTTCAATTAGCTCACTAGGCCCTACATGCAATGCACTTCATGAATTCACCTAGTGGCACCCGTGCATCGAATAACCGATAAGACTTCCCCTCTTAATAGTTCGGCTATCGATCCTAAACCACTCACACCCTCTATGGTGTCTTGAGTGTAAAACAAAATGGCCCTGTGGTTATACCTTTGCCTTGAGCCCATTTTGTTTCTCCAAATGATATGATCCACTTCATATCATCACATGACCGTCTCGATCCATCGACCTTGACTTCACTTGCTCTTCACCGTTGCATCGGTCCGTCGGCGCCAAGTCTCGCTCAAGCTTCACCATCGCATGGTCCCTCGCTTCGAAGCCTCGACTTGCCCTTCACCTTCACAACCGGTCCATCGAGCCAAGCCTCATCTTGGTCTTCATCATCTTGGTCACATGAGTCAATGTCATGTCTCATATGCAATGACCACCTTTATCTAAATCATCCACTTAGATACAAAGGTTAGTCCTAGGTTTCATCAATTAGCCAAAACCAAACTAGGGACTTTCACCCACTCGGAGGCGCGGCCCAGAGGGCGGTGGCCCAGAGGAGGCTGCGGGTGGGAAAGAACGGGGCGGCCTCGTCGGCGTCCCTGACCGCGACGGCGTGGCGATGGCCGACGGCCAACGGCCATCTCCGGCCACGACCCGACCAGCGAGTCCGCGCACGGTGTTCGCGAGGAGGTAGCGAACCCGAGAGAGAGGGTCAGGGGGATGGAGAGGGAGCGAGGAAGACGGTGGGCGGAGCGCAAGCCCGGCGGTACCGACGCGGTGGCGCGGCGAGGAAAACTCGATTGAGCCGTACCGTATGCGAACAGGGCAACCGAAGGTCCGTTCGGAGGAGAAGAGGAGGTGGCGGAGCTTCGTGCACAGGCAATCGAACGGAGGCGGTCTACCGATGCCGGAACAAGGCGGAGGTGGCGGTGGTGCGCGGTGGCGAGCGGCGTTCCGCGGTGGATGGCGCTGGAGGGAGGAAGAGAGGGAGCGAGCGAGGCGGAAATGGGAGGGAGACCCAGCGCTCGGCCGTTTTGAAGCTGGACGCGGGCGCGGGGTTCACGGTGGCCACGCGGCGCGTCGCCGGCATGCGTCCGCCACGCGGCGGGCGCGTTCTGCCGCGGCGGACACGAAGCGCGGGGCGAGCGGGAAGGGAAAGAGGAGGCCGAGCAGACGCGGGCCGGGCCGCCTGCGTCGCGCGGGCGCGCGCGCGGCTGGCTGGGCCGGGCGGCTTCGCGAGCGGGCTGGGAAGTGAGGCCGCGGCCTGCTAAGGCGAAAATTCGTTTTTTTCCAATTTCCAAAAATTCAAATCCAAAGAATTTCAAACTTCAAACTACATTTTGAACAAGAGGGAGACGTTTTCTGGAATTGACCCAAAAATAAAAGTTGCTTAGAATTAAATTCTCTACAACTTTGATTAAGGGGCCAACTGAAAATTCTTGATAGATTTTGAATGGCAGAATAAAAGCAAAAATAGGGAATATTTTTGAATATTTTTCAGGAATAATTTTGAACAAGTTTTGACAAAATTTGAGTCATCTAGCTGCTCCAAAAATTGAACTAGGGTTTTAAGTGATGTAAGAATTATAGTTGCAAGGCTTTCGGTGTAATGTAATTATAATATTAATATAGCTCATCAAATTATCTCATTTTCAAGCTTTTAATTTACTCAAATTATACCATTATCACACATGATTATAATGATATAAATGCTATGCAATATGATTGCCATGCAAAATGCATTGCGTAACATCGGAGTGTTACAAGCACCCGCGCCCGCGAAGCAATGACCGGACGCGCTCCAGAAGATGACCGGACGCGACAGTGCCAGCGTCCGGTCGGAGTCCAGTAAGCTCCCTTAATGACCGGACGCGTCCGATCGTGTGTGACCGGACGCTCACCGCGTCCGATCGACCTTGCGAACTACAGTTCCCTCAGGGCGCCTGACCGGACGCGCCGGTCCCGCGAGTGACCGGACGCGCCGGTTGCAAACCCTAGCCCGCACGCCTGACTCCTGCGCTGTACTGACCGAACGCGTCCGGTCACACCGTGACCGCGTCCGGTGCAGGGTCCGGTCACCTCAGTGACCCCGTTCGCCTCCGTTTCTTTTCCGACTTCCGGCGTAGTGGAAAATAGGCATTTCATTTCCCCGAAATCGCCTGAATCCCGTGCTTGCACGCTCGGCGGGAGGGAGAGAGGAACCCAAACCCCTCTCTACCCGCAAACCACAGCGCGACCAACGCCACCTTTGCAAATGTGCCAACACCATCAAGTGTACATCTCCATGTGCTTGTGTGTTAGCTTTTTCTCAATCATTTTCAAAGGTTTTCCATTTAGCTCACTAGGCCCTACATGCAATGCACTTCATGAATTCACCTAGTGGCACCCGTACATCGAATAATCGATAAGACTTCCCCTCTTAATAGTTCGGCTATCGATCCTAAATCACTCACACCCTCTATGGTGTCTTGAGTGTAAAACAAAATGGCCCTATGGTTATACCTTTGCCTTGAGCCCATTTTATTTCTCTAAATGATATGATCCACTTCATATCATCACATGACCGTCTTGATCCATCGACCTTGACTTCACTTGCTCTTCACCGTTGCATCGGTCCGTCGGCGCTAAGTCTTGCTCAAACTTCACCATCGCATGGTCCTTCGCTTCGAAGCCTCGACTTGCCCTTCACCTTCACAACCAGTCCATCGAGCCAAGCCTCATCTTGGTTTTCACCATCTTGGTCATATGAGTCAATGTCATGTCTCATATGCAATGACCACCTTTATCTAAATCATCCACTTAGATACAAAGGTTAGTCCTACGTTTCATCAATTAGCCAAAACCAAACTAGGGACTTTCACCTGCTCAGGTCGTCCCGCCCGCGCGCGCGTGGGGCTGACCGAAAGGCCCCACTGGTCAGCGAGAGAGAGGCGGAGGGGAGGAGCTGCGGTCACCGGAGCTCGCCGTCGGTGAGCCGGCCGATGAAATTAGATGGACTAGCATGACCACGTCATCGAACTACAACGATTGGTGGCAAGAACGGGGCGGTGGAGCAATGGAAAGGTGCTCGCCGTCGGGCATGGCGGCACGGTGGAGGTGCGCGGCGGTACACCGGCGACGGTGAGCCCCGACCGCCTCAACCAAGCCCACCCCAAGTTTCCCGGGGTCACTGGAAAGCTAACTAAGGGAAAAGAGAGGGATGAGAAGGGCCGAGCCGCTCTGACCACGGTGGCCTCAAACTCCGGCGAGGTCCCGAATGCGGCCGTGGCGGCGGAAGCGAGCAATGTGGCCTCACCTTCGCTCAAACGCTCCCGGAAATGGATGGAGGTGGTAGAGAGAGATGCTGCGGGGTCGCTGGCGGGAGGAATTGAGCCGAGGCTCGACGACGACGGCGCACGAGCGCGAGGAAGCCCGTGGCGGAAATGGCGCCTCGGTGCTCCGCTCTGGCTCGGGGAGGCGAGAGAGAGAGAGGGCAGGGGCGTGAGTGAGGGTGAGTGGTGGCTCCGTGGCACCTCTTGAAGACGTCGTGACCCGACGGTGGGGCCAAGGCCGGCGTACGGCTGCCACCACGTGGCCACACATCGACGACGGCCTGCGGCCGGTCGGCCACGACAGTCATGGCCGAAGCCTGACTTGACTGAATCGACATCTGAAACGGTGACTGACAGAGCGATTTTGGGTTCATTTTACTCCTAATCCAGTGAGAACCAGGTATGGGTGATGTTGGCAATGTTGTAGAGCTATATGAGGACTACAACTTTGTCAATTGGCTCAAGGACTGATTCGGCCTGGATTTGAAACCACAGAGCTCCAAAGTGGTGCACTGTGAAACTGAAACATGTTTTCAGTTAAAGACACCGACTGAAACCCTAATTTCTTGACACTATATCTCCTAAACCATTTAGAACTAGGTGATGGTGATGTTGACAATGTTGTAGAGCTACACAAGGACTATAAGTTTGTCAATATGAGTTGGGGCTGGTTTGGTCTGGTTTGCAAACTACAAGCTTTCAAAGTAGGCCACAGTAAAACTGGAGGGACACTTTTGAGACTTAGAAAAATTCTAAGTGTTGAGACAGCCCCTCTAGCTGACTTGTGGGCCATTTTTGAGCATGTTCTGGCTAGTTTCATGAGATGGTCATATTGAGACTTTTGTTCCCCATAAAATTCCCTACAACTTTGCTTAAGGGTGCTCCTCCATGCAAGGTCTCTAAGCTAGACTTTTTAATTGGTCAAACTAGAGCATCCTAGGGCTAAATGCTGGTCAACTACACCTTGGAGGGCATTTTGGTGATTTTGGTCAACATGAACCTTGCTCCATTAGTGACCCTAAGTATAACTAAAGTGTTGTGAGATATAATTGGCTACTCTACCCTTTAGTTACACCAACTCCCTAGTGTCACATGATGTGAGCCAAATAAAACTTTAAAAACAAATCACATTTGTTGCAACCATATGAAATAACATGAAATGATGCATGCTTATGCTCATGTAATGCAATGCAATTATGGAGCTAAACACCTGAGGTGTTACAGATGTGGCACTTAAAAGCGCATGTTGGAAGCATCTATTTCAAGTGTTTCAGATGTTTAAGAGGTATGTTGCAAGTGTTTCATATGAATGTTGCAAAGAGATCGAGATGTGGCATATGTTGCAAGGGTTGTACACGTATTTTATAAGCTTTTGTTCCTAATGTTTTATCTGTTTTTTTAGACGTATGTTGTAATTATGTTTATCTGATTGTTGCATATGTTTCACACATATGTTTGCAAATATTTTATCTGGATTTTGCGTATATTTTGGCAATGGTTTCAACTGTTTTTCATATGCTTTTGCAACTGTTTCAGA
Organism: Saccharum hybrid cultivar R570; assembly: GCA_038087645.1. Taxonomy (NCBI): domain Eukaryota; kingdom Viridiplantae; phylum Streptophyta; class Magnoliopsida; order Poales; family Poaceae; genus Saccharum; species Saccharum hybrid cultivar. The sequence continues at coordinate 16,765,785 of JAQSUU010000139.1, forward strand.
TCTGTCTTTAGACGTATGTTACAAGTGTTGTCTCTGAATGTATCAAAAGTAGATTGGGTGTTGCGTCTCCCTCTTTGCCTTCTGTTGCCTCGCATTAGTGTCTCCTCCTGGTGCCGACTGGGCATCTGCCGCCTCCTCCCTCTCTTCTCGATGTTGGTAATGTTCGGAGCAGCGCTGGCCCCGTATGGGCGCGCGAAACAGCATGGAAAAATGACAGACCGCTTCTTTTTTGTGGAGCATACTATTGCAAGTTATATATATCGTTTTGTGAAGGATGCGTGAAGTTGGCTCCAGCGGGTCAATGGTGAGTCCAAGAAGGCAAGAACACAATAGAGAAAGCAGGTCTCCGACGAAGTTGGCTCAAAAGCCGACTTTCTAGCTTTAATCTTACTGCTATTAACTTTTATAATATAATATTTTTTTAGTTTCTCAGCACACCAAAAGTCAGAAGCGCTCCCCTCGACATGCTTTTAAATTTTTAGTAAATTTCCTCAGAAACCAGCTTCCTAGCTTTTCGAAAGCACTTGAGTTGTTTGTTTCAGTTTCTGGCTGACAGAAACCAGAAAAAAAAACTAAAAGCATATACTCATGCCCTAATATAGCTAGTTATAGACTTTTGCAACAGACTAATAAGAAGAATACTATAAAGATCTAAATTAACCTTCGTTCAGCATTGCCTGCCGAATTTAAAAAGAAACATACAAGCAGCCCAATTAAAAAGGAAACTTGTATGCGTGAGAATGGTAGAGATGGGGGGGTATTTTTCAGTCCAATGCTCATAGCACCACATGTGGCCATCCCTAAGAAAGTGCTGAATAATAGGACAACCCCTATAGTGTCCAAACTAGTATATTACAATTAAATACTTGGGAAATATAAGGAAATGTTATTAGTATTATTTTTTTTGAAATGATGTTATTGGTATTATTACTATTCTATACATCGAGTATCCACCTCAGTGGTTCAGATATAGCAGAAATGGTGCAAGAAATGAATGTGCCGACACCGTCGGTGGTACCAAATTCAGGAATAACAATGCTTCATGCTGTTCATCTATACAGAATTCCCAGTTATCAGCACTTGGAACCTTGTTCGCCACAAAGAGAACCTACCTCAAAAGAATCTTACTGTCAGATTGTATTATCAATGATGTCCATCTATGCTTTCATCATTCCGTCCTCAAAATGGAATGAGTTAATGGTACCAAGACCAAGACCCTAGCACTTAACCATTTGCAGCCATGCTACGCAAAGTCACTAACTTGACCAAAGAGTTGAAGGACATGGTCTCACTGAGAAATCAGCAGACATTTTCCATGGCAACAAATCGCCTATGTTGCCTATACCACTGCCACAAAAATGAACAGCAGTAAACGGCAAGGAACAGAAAACCGCAAAAATTGCTCTAAGATTGAAGTGCGATGAGTGAGCTTCCCATGAATTTACTCAGAATCCATGGTGTCCTCTATAACCTCTCTGCCCGATAAGACATTGTCACATGCATTTACTCAGAATCCTCGGTGTCCTCTACAACCTCTCTGACTGATAAGATATCATCACGTGGATGAGCTGTTTCCACAGTAACACTAACTTCATCTCCCACTTTCCCACGTGAAATTGTCGTTGTTACTTGCATCCCAACCTGTAAGTGGCATTAGCCATTAGCATTGGAAGAACGATACTCGTGAGAGGAAAATGGAAAACAAACGGAGACAGGTTACAGCTATTCGTTCTGATTCACGATACAACCAGCAGAACTAATAGCTCGGTTAACCATCGCTGCAAGTAAAAACCATAGTTTTCCTAGAACTGTCCAGAAGCTCTGGAACTCAAGAGCATCCAAGGTGATCCTAGGACTCCCCCACTGACCATCCATAGGTTGGATCTTTACTACTCTAATTGGCTATCTTCATTATTGGTTGTAATGGGAGAAGGGTGTCATTTGCTTCTCTTTAGCCAGTTTCAATAAGTTTGGCTAGAATTACTTGCTTAAGGCCCTGTTTGGTTACACATGTTAAAGTTTAACAAACACTGTAGCACTTTCGTTTTATTTGACAAAAAGTTTCCAATCTTAGACTAATTAGGTTTAATAGATTCGTCTCGTAAATTACTCCTAATCTGTGCCGACATGCATGCAATTAGTCTACATTTAGTACTTCATGCATTTGCCGCAAATTCGATGTGACGAGAGTTAAACTTTAACAAACGAAAACCAAACAGGGCCTAAGTAGTTACCAAAAACTATGAAGTACAAAATCCATACAATCAGAATCAGACTAAAATAAAAAATGGCACTAGTGGTTCAATTATGTACAATAAGCTCAGTAAACTGACTACCACTAACAGGTATACCATGTCCTTTTCCCCCTATTCCACAGCATGTTTTCTTGGTCACCACATTCAGAAGGTAGAACCAATTTTTTTCTTATTTAAAATGGGGAAGGAATAAATTTGGTTTGTACGTGCTACAAATTTGCCAGATACCAGTCAGTAACAAAGTTCCTGGAATTAAAGAAAAGACCACAAATCGACCAGAAGTGGCACACATCATCCAGGATAAGCCAGACTTGGTAAACCCAGAGCAATTTAGGATATCGGTTACTTGGAGCATATACTGCTCCAAATACCATATTGGTGAAAGCACAAATAGTTTTATATGAAAATCTGAAACAGCAAGTAAAAACTTATCATAAGGAGAACGTCAGTTCACCTCCACCAAAAGCAGAGCTCCCATACGATCCTTGATAAACTTCAGAATCAGTGCTCTGTACTTCCTCCCCTTCGGTTGTCGCCTCAAGTATTCCAACAGCCAGTACCGCAAGCTGTTGCTATGAAGCCTCCTAGCTACTTTAACATGCATGCTCGCAATAAATGTCATTCCTTCTAGATCACCAGCTGAATATGGTGGAGAATCACCTCTAAGAAAAGCTTTTACCTACAATTTAGTTCCCCATAATATTTGAAATTAAGTCAAACTGTTAATATATTCTTTGGATCAAGGTACAATGATTAAATTATGAATTTGATGACACTATCAGAAAGCTGGAGACATCAAAATAAAAATGCACAATTTCCAAATTTCTTGCATGCTATAAAACTTTTCCTGAATCATAAGCATATTTACCTGATAATGAGCTAGCAGATCAACATATCTTCGAATAGGAGAGGTGAACTGCACGTAACCAGGAATACCAAGTACACCATGTGGTACAGGTTTTTGAAAATCCATTTCTGCAGCACGGAGCACACTGATATTGGCAAAGCTCCTTGCAGGCCCCTCAGGTAGATGAGAGAACACTGACACTGCTGTGTTGGACTGGGGGTGACCTCTATATGGCAAAGGGAGGTTGTTGTCAGAACCAAAAGCAGCCACTGCCTCGCCACAAAGTATCATCATTTCAGATACAAGCTGCATTGCTGGATTGGCTTGATCTTCAACATATAGATTGATATTTGGTTCAGTATCATCAGGATTTGACACCTTGATACGTGGCTCTATCATTGCAGTGTCTATTGAACCCTGCAGGCTTAAAAGTCAACTTTAGGGGAAACAAAATGCGGCAAGCGGTTTCCAGAAATACAAACTTTTGACAAAAGTGGCATTACAGGCTCAAGTGAGAACCAAAATAAGAAAATAAATACTGCCGATGGACAATGGAAAATATCCAGCAACTTTTAGGAATCTACTTTCTAATATACTTTATTGTCAGCTGGTGAAATGTGTAAGAGTACAAATTAGTTTGTTTTCCCCAAGAAACATGTAGGGGATTGTCCAAACAGCATCTATGTCATGTTAAAGTGTTATCGTTCCAAGATTTATACATACACTGAGTGGTGCTTTCATTTGCATGCCATGTGACCTGTGCAATGACGCATTATAGATCAGTAGAAAAGCCGATTTTGCACATACCTGGCTATGACGCCACTGTGCACGAATGGAAGCAGCTTCTTGAAGAATCCTTAGTTCTTCCTCTTCTTCCAGGTTCATGTAAAGCAATTCAGTTGCACTCTCATATGTCAACATATAGGTAGGTTTGATGACTGAATTCTCTAGAGTATATTCTGCAATACTATTCACAGCACAAATGGAATGTGGAATGTCAATGAATGTGATACACTCTTAAGAAATTCCTTTTCAAAAACAAAGGAAAGCCAATCTCAAGGGAAACAAGAAAGAAAAGAACTGACTCAGAAATCAGCAAGGAGGGGAGGGGTTGTTAAGTGGAAAATTACCTCCCATCTGGGTTTAAAATAACAGATACGGTTACAGATTTGCATTTTTTACCCTGCTGCAAGCTCATAGCATTCATGGCAAGCCTCTCTGGGAACATAGGAATGGTAGCAGTTGGTAGAAAGATTGAGGTTCCTCTGTGCATTGCCTCCCTGTCGACAAGAGACATGGTTTTGTAACAAATACCAAATGCAGTGATAGAAAGTATAGAACAGAAGAGCAGCAATGACCTATCAATGATGCTACGAGGTTTGACCAAGCATGTTGGGTCAGCAACATGTATCCAGACCTTTATCCTACCATCAGGAAGCCTAGTTGCGCTCAATGCATCATCAAGCTGAGTCACCAAGAATTCCAAATGTTTAATAGATTTATTGGTGGTAACTAACAATTCATTCTCTGTGGAAAGATGCTATGGGAGAAGAAATAAAAACATACTTCATCAGCCTCATCCACATCAATGGCGTACACTTTCAAAGTTGAAAGATCCTTCCTGATAAGCTGAAAAGATAAAACATCGAAATGAGGAAATGTATGTGTGTGTATATATAGTGGAAGCATCCAGTAGTAACTAACTATACCATGTCTGCATCAGGGCTGTCCACCAGAAGCTCCTCTGCAGCTGACAAAACTTCATCCGTGTACCTTATACGGACATCGTACCTGAAAAGGTCAAGATTGACATGCACAGGGAAGTATCCAACATTTATAAGGAGCCTTAGAGCAGCTGATGATGTCCTCGTGAATCCCATAGCTTTGAGAATCTGCCACCACATAAAAGACCAATTTCACAAACATCAAAAGGTGGAAAACTTAACAACCCCATTCAATAAAGAATGGTACTACCTTTGTCCAGAAAAGAATGCAATTCTAGGTGCATTCTTGGTTAAAGTGCCCAAAGTTTGACCAAATGTATAGGTAAAAGTGTTAACACTTATGATGCCAAATAAGTATTGGGCAGACCCAGTGCCAGAGGCTCCCACACGAGTGGGGTCTGGGGAAGGGCAGGCCTGGTGCAGTTGGTGAGTGCTAGCTCGCCGAGTCACCACAAATAAGTATATTATGAAAATATATCTCATGACAAATCTAATGATGCTTATTTAGTATCATAACTATTTATACTCTTTTATATATAGTTAGCCAAACTTGAGATATTTTAACTTGTTATTGTGCTAGAATTGCATTCTTTTCTGGACGGAGGGAGTATAAATAAAAAAATGTTTAGACTACATACTTTTATGAACAAATTAATACTCATTAGGATAATTTTATTATAAATTAGGTTTCTCATTTCTGGACATTCAACAGACTATCGTATTGTAAGCAAATTGAATACTTAAATACGATAATGAGTATGGTAAAAAAAAAAGATAGTGTGATCTGATGTATTACATTTCCTGCTAGTCTTCTTTGTTCGTCGTCACATGCATCAACTGCATATGCTTGAAGAGCCTCAATTTTTTGCCTGACTTTTTCTTCAACCAACCATGAAGTTTTAGGAGGCTTGGACTCCACAGGCAATTCTTTGGCAGACTTGAGTAAGTGGACAAATTCTTCCAGTTCCTTCTCAGCTGCCTCTTTAGCAAGCTTCCGTCGTAGGAGTTCCTCTACCTACTACCAGATAAAAGAAAATAAGTCTACCAACCAATGCAACAATGCAGACATAAGCAATAAGAGTAATTTAAGGAAATCTGTAGTCATTAAATATACATAAGTCAAAATATGTATGTAAAGAAACATGCCAGATTACAATGTTGGACGTTACATAGTAGATAGCACTCAATTGTGAAGCCAGACGAATAAGATGAAAGTAAATATATGGCCTCGAAATATGTTTCTTCTAGGAAGAGCTGAAGTTAGTATAGAATTGACTGCACTACAGGTGGCCCCATGGACATAAAACTCAAGTTATCACAAGATCAACTAGACAGAGCCCCCTGAGATGGTGCTACAATAAAAGATGTGCCATCTTACTTGCCAAAATCATCTAAAATATTAACATGATGTTAGTCACACATATATTTAGAAAATATACCTGAGCAGGTGAACGAGGTTGGTACATGAAATAATCTCTGCTCTCTACCTTGACAAAATATACTACATCCCTTGACAACAAGAGATGTGCACAGTAGCTTTCCAGTGACTCCTTGGTACCATACACTATCTGGGGACATCACAAGAACCAAATATGAGTAGGAAAGGAAAAAAAAATAGGAAATCAGAAAAATTTGGAGAACCTCTGACCTCTGCAAATTCCTCAACTGTTATTGATTTATCCTTCTCAGACAGCTCCATCCAAGCACATTCCAAAACAGTTGGGTCCTGTTAATAGATAATATGATCATCCTGAAGCACATTATACACATGTACAGCTCATGCAGCAGTACTTACCAAAAGATCTTGTGTTTTCTCAAGAAACTCATCTATTCTTGAATAGTCAAAATTCATGATACCAGGTACAACATATGTAACCTGCTGGGGTTTTATCGAAGACAAGATACCATTCTGTACAAAAGTAAAAGTCATGTCACTAGAGAATCCATAAGAACAACAATAACACATGTATGTTCAGGTATATATTAACTAAGCTGGATAGTTTACTGGACAAGTTATAGCTATCCATTCAAAAAGGACCTGATCAGTCACCATCCAGTTTTTCTTTCCATCAGGCCTTTCAACAACAGCAAGCAAAGATCTCTGGGAATCTTTCTGAAATTCGAGCAGCGATCCTTTCTGTAATGTTCTCTTGTCTATCTTATTGTCAGGCAATTCCTTTGTGCTCTGTAATCCTATCCTGAAGTAGAATAAGAAATTCTAACAGTAAGTTTCAGTGAGCTTTTATTGTTAGAAGAAATGAAATAGTGGTAACAAATTTTAATAGCCATATGAATCATTTCAGCAATTACGATAAACATCTTGCAGAATGAAAGTAAGAAGAGGAGAAAACACCATGTCATGGGCAACATCATGGTATATATTACCCACATAAAATGGCAGTGGTATTGGATTAGCTGGCTGAAGCCATTCTAGTGGAGAGTTTCGTGATGTTGTTTCCAAGAATGCCATGTCAAATAGAATGCAATGAAATATGGATGAAACAACCACCCTTAATGCATGGTTTCATTCTATTGTTACATACTCATTTAGAGTTAGAAACCGAGCCAAGAGAGATTTATCTACATTAAACACAATTCTTATCTCTCTTCTAAAAACATTGCCATGCCATTAGAAATTCTTATGTGGCAACCTATTAAATGCAGATGAAACTTGGGTAAAACTCCTGCTGAGACTGGCCTAAATTACCTCATTATAAGCCCAGCTACTAACATACATCATTATATGCTTTCTGGAATTCTGTCATGGACATAATTGTAGAAATGATAATGCCCATTGCATAAATTTTTGAAGAAACCCCAAGAGTAGTCCTGTTACGATGCAATAGTTAACCACAAGTTCCTCATGCACCAACGGAGGGGGGAAATCAGGAGTTTGAGTGTGCAGCCACTCATAATGCATAAGGTCAAATGTCCTGACAGAAATTCAGTGGTTCAACCATTGCCCCACGCCCCCCACTAAGTTAGTTTAACTGTTTCAGTGTTCAAATAAAGCATTCACAGTTCAATAAGGATCAATGCTACTACTATCATAATATTAGTTCAACAGAAGTCAGTATCTAGTGGCACAAGCACACACATACATGCAGCTCAAGCGATGCATTGGCTCCAAATATAGTACCAGCGATATATGGAGAGCCTAAATGTGTAGGGCGAATTACTTTGCCGAGACCCGGATGCGCCGGCGGGAGCGGAGCTCATCCATAACGGAGTCTACTATAGTATGCGCCATGCGGCTCCGGCAGCCGCCGTGGAGGCCAGAGGAGCACCCTCCAGCGAAAGCGGCGGCTGGGCGGACGGCGCGTCGGAGGGGGTGGAGACGGAAGAAGGCGAGCGCCGCCGAGGAGCAGCCGCCCGCTGCCCGCGCCGCCATGGGCGAGGGCCCCATGGACCCGCGACGAATGGCGGTTGGGCGTAGGCCGGTAGGGTTTAGTTCGCCGGCCACGCAATCTCCGCCTCCCCCTCTCGGGTGGGGCTTTGGCTGGCGATAAGAGACGACGAACTCCCGCGGCCGCGAGTGGAAAGGCGACGATGAAGTGGGGGATGAGTCACTTCCATTTCCATCTGTCGTGAATTTCTGACATATGGGCCGCTTGCTATGGGGCTGTCATGTCAGAAAGCCACGACAGCGAGTCAGCGAAAGTGGGTCCTGCGACTTCGATTCGGCTATTTCTACGTGGGCCTTAAGGATGGGTCTTTACATGGGCCTTGCACCTTGGAGAATGGAGACGCGTGGCCTTTCTGTTCCGCTCGTGTTTGGGCTTAGCGGGAAGCTCCCATATATGGTCCGTAACTATCTCGTTTTGCTCAAAAAAAAAACCCTCCGTATCTCGTTGCTCTGCAAAAAAGACCTCCGTGTCTCGTGAGGCGCCTGTACAAGGAGTGGTTCTATGTATTTTTCGAAGAGTGAGAGATAATGGCAAGAGACTACGGTTGACCTTGGTCAGATAAAATTGCGGTTGTGAGATGTGTGATTTCTACATTTTTGCATACCAATTCTATGGCACGCGTTTCGTGAGATGGTCCGACAGTGGGAGAGTGTTAAACTGTTAATATCACATGATGAAAGTATCATTGACCACTAGCTACAGGTTCCATGCATCAACCCTGAATTCCTGATATACGTACTGGCAAAGCGTTTAATGTCATGTTCTGCCTTTCTGCAGATATGTCAAATTCTCCGAATACAGTAGCACCTGCTAGGCCTTGTTTAGTTCCCCAATTCTCCTCAAATTCCACTATGCAAAAAGAAGATTCTCCGTCACATCAAAATATTGGCAAATGCATGGAGTACTAAATGCTGATGAAATTAAAAACTAATTGCACAGTTTTGTTGTACTTTACGAGACGAACATTTTAAGCCTAGTTAGTCAAAATTTGGATAATTTTTACCAAATATAAACGAAATGCTACAGGAATTCTGATACAGTGTTTTTCTTCCCTATTCGCCGAACTAAACGAGGCCCTGGTTGGTTTTCAGGCAGCGATCGATTCCTTTCAGCGATTTCTGGATCCGAGCACGCACAGGCATGGCCATATCCGCAGTTAATTAATGCGAGAGCGATGCCCGAGCTCACTCGCTTTAATTCTGGCCAATAGCCCTGGACATAATTAACCGAAGACCGAAGACCAAACCGAACTAACTGAGACCGAGACCGAAGTGATCGAGACCGAAAATTTCGGTCACAAGTTCGGTCTTCAGTTTGAAGTAACCGAACTAACCGGACTTAATTCGGTCATTACCCTCGGGTAACCGAACTAACCGAATTAAATGAACATTTGAATTTTGTTGACATAATGTGTAATTTAGACTATTATTAGTGATATAATATTTATTCTAGTGGGTTTATATCAACCATCACTCTTATCACTATGTTTAATCTATATTTTGTATTGTATTTTTGCCTTGAAATAAAAAAATTTTGGTAAAATTTACTATAAATTACAATATTTAGTAGTTGTTTTGTGAAGTTCGGTTAGTTCGGTCATGACCGAGACCGAACCGAACTAACCGAGACCGAACTTGCTCGGTCCTGAGTTTTGAAACTAACCGACCGGTCTCCGTTTTTAGATGACCGAACTTTCGAAATGACCGAAGACCGAGACCGATCGGTTCGGTCAGACCGAACGCCCAGGGCTACTGGCCAACACGCTGACGACCTTCTAGAAGCCAAACATGTGGTATCCTATGAGACTACCCGCACTCATGGACCTCTATATTCATCCTCTATACGTCCTAGTCAGCAAGATTCTCTCCTCTATACTCAATTCTCCCGCACTCATCCATCCTCTATATCATCCTCTATCCACTCTATCCACTATAGGACCCACTTGTCACTTTATCTAAATATATCCATGTGTGATCTAGTTTTGAATGATTTATTGAAACGAATTTAATGGTGCAATCAAAATTTAATTTGGATTTTTGGTTTGTGAGTTATATCATTTTTTTCTTTGTTTAGCTAGTGGGGCCCGCTACTATAGAGTATAGAGTAAACATTGTACCACTCTAAATATAGAGTAAGAGAAATGATAGAGTATCGTTTTAAAGTACTCAGTACATCAGTTTTTACTCTATATTTATACAAAGCTTTTGACTATGCGCACCGGGTACGCTATCTTCATCCGCTATCTAACTTCTAGTAGCATTCGCAGTAAAAAACGTTTGCAGCGGTATAGTGGAGGATGGACGGTATCGGCGCTCACCCGCTATTTTTAGCGTGATAGCCTTCTTCACCTGCATGTGCCGAAGACAGGTGAAGGAGAGAGAGCTCTGACGTCCTGGCGGGCCCCACAAGTTCAATAAAACTAAAAAAGTTATAACTCATAAACCAAAAACTCAAATTAAATTCCGATTGCACCATTAAATTCGTTGCAATAAATACTTTAAAACAAGATGTCACATGGATATATTTAAACAAAATGATAAATGGGCCCCACAGTAGATAGATGATGATATAGAGGATGGATGAATACGGGAGAATTAGGTATAGAGGAGAGAATTTTGATGACTAAGTCTTTTAGAGGATGAATATAGAGGTCCATAAGTACGGACAGTCTTAGAGTATTGTTTTAAGTAACCACTGCGTGTATTCTCATGCCTCTATAGAGAGGGGCTGGCAACGGGCAAAATGGCCCGGGCACCCGCCGTGCCTGTACTGCTACGCCTGTGTGGCGGTGTGCCCGGACAAGCGACCAAGGGGTTGTTTAGTTGGTAATTTTTTTTGGCGAAACGCTACTGTAGCAGTTTCGTCGTTATTTGGTAAATATTGTCCAATCATGGTCTAATTAGGCTTAAAAGATTTGTCTCGTCCATTTCGTCTAAACTGTGTAATTAGTTTTATTTTTTATCTATATTTAATGCTTCATGCATGTGTTCAAAGATTCGATGTGACGGAGAATCTGAAAATTTTGGCAAAATTTTTGGCATCTAAACGGTGCCCAAGAAGCAGACAGCGTCTTGGCCAGTACAGAAACAGTGTGAAATGCCGCGTCTTCTAGATGACTTATCACTAAATTAGAGCCATTTCTCACTGTATATACGCACTACATGTTCTGAGATCGAGTTCCTTGATGGCTGCACGCGCAAAACTTTTACTAACATAGTAATTAACAGTAGTAACGTACTAGTAACATAGATTTGGACCTTTTTGAGGAAACAGACAATTGGGAATTAGTGCAGTCAACTGCTTAACACTCTGGAGTAGTGGTGAAGCAATTGACCTGATGGATTCGAAATGTAGAGAAATAGATCGATCTGCAGTAGTATCAGGCCGAACCAGTGAAGTTTTCTGGGTTATATTCCTCGTAGTATGTCGTGAGGCGCGGCGCTGTACGTAACGCAGGGGCATGGTCAATGGTCAAGGTCAGCAGTTTGAAATGGAAAACAACAGAGAATATCATTTTTGGGTTGTACTCCGTATCCACTATCCACGCAGTAGGATCATACTCGTATATGCTCCCTCCGTTCAGAAAACATATAATTCTAGCACAACGTCACGTTTTAGTATCTTAACTTTGACCAATTATAAATAAAAAAATATCAATATTTATGATATCAAATAAATATAATTAAATTAATTATAAAATATATTTTTATAATAAATTAATTTAGAGCCATAAATATGAATATTATTCACTCTAACTTAATCAAATGTGAACTATTTTTTTATGACATGTAATCTATAATTGTATGTTTTTAATGGACGGAGAAAGTACATCGTCGTATAGATATCGGACTACGTGCTTGGCCATGCACTCCTCCCCGGAGATCCGAAGCTGCGCCGCATGCAAAGCCAAGTCAAACCCTCACCCAACCAAAAAGGACGCACTGCTCAAAGCTTATGCAGTACGAATGCAATGAACCTGGACGCTGTTTGGTGCGTACTATTGTTGGTAGCAGTAGCAGTAGCAGTAGTGTATATACATATTCGACACCGGAACGGGGGTGCTTTGCCGCTAAGTATACAATCGCTTGATGCATGATCAGTGGTTACCAGTACTACTATTATATAATTATATATAGGTCGGGTACGCATCAGCAGTGGTGCGGATATGATGATGTTTGGTTATTAGGTGCATAATGGTGCATGGAAACGTTTGTTTACTCGTCCGGGAGGTTTCCTGGGACTTGCATGGAGGTGCGAGGCTGTTTCTGACCCTGATATAAAAACCAGGAAGCTGGATGGTAGTCGAGGTTTGGTGAGTTGAATTATGCATGTAGGTTCGGAAATTGTGAAACATGCGTTCTCACTGTACTTACCGTGCACGGGCACGAATTGGTGCACGGGAGGGAACTGTTTTTTTTGTCTCATTGATCCGAAAAGAAAGGAAAGAAGAGGATTCCCGGGAAGGATAGAGACGTGATAGCGACTTTTATCAACAACGTTGAGCTAAGAGACACAACAAAAATAGGAAGCAAATACATGACCCTCTAGTCCTGTACGCGCCCTCAAACGAAGTGCACAAATTTTGCACGTGGTTGGTCGTACGCTCTGTTCGTTTCACCGAAATTTAGCTTATGCTGATACTTACACGGATTTGTTGTGAGAGAAAAAACATTGTTTGTTCGCTGAAAAATGCTGCTAAAGTAGTGACAGAGCCTAGTTTTATGGCCTTCGTGCATGCCCCGAAGATTCTCTCTTATTGCCTGCCTACACAAAACAATTGTGTTGACCAGTTAAACAGAACAAGCTGAAGTCAACCACGTAACTATAGTAGCTCTGCTTATTTAGGATGAACCACGCAAGTTCTGCCAATGCATGGAAGGAGCAAATTAATTTAAATAATTGCGTCATATCATATCAACATCATTTTATAGTTTCCTCTAGGCTCTAGGTGATTGATCAAACGGTATCATGATTGATGCTATGATAATTAGTATTAGATTAATCATCAAAAAATAAGTAAGGAAACAAAAAAAAGTGGCTGAAGATTAAAGGGCGAGAGGGACATGCATGACACAACACATAATGTAACAAGGACTTTATAAGACGACGACAAACGCAACGACGAGAAAAAGATCAATTCAGGGATCATCCATCAATCACATACATTATTTAACTTATCTCGTCTCACAATTCACCGCGATGATCTGTCGACGTGTGCATTAATCGGTGTATTTTACGCGGTGGATCTAGCAGCGTCATGCCTGGATGTGAAGGCATGTAAATAAGTAAATTGACGTTTGCTCCCCGTGGACGGCGATGGCTGGCACTGGGCAAACATGATTTCTAACTTTCTCAGGTACACATATCCCACTGGCCAATACGCATTATTTGCCGTCGCTGTCGAAAGGAAAAGGGCATAATTACTCCATGCAATTTTTTTGTGCTAGATGCAATGATCCGACAAACCCTCGACACTTTTGTGGTGAGAACTATATATCTACTCTGCCTTGCCTGTTTACACTGTTATAGGTATAATTGTATTGTCATGTTTGAACATCCACTCAAGGCAGTTCCCGACATAACAAGTTCATGTTGTCTCTTAGCGTAGCTCTGCTGATATAGGTTATTACTTGTGGACTTGTGGTGACCTGTCCATCGGGATTTAAATTTTTGACGACTTGACGTGGGTGCTTTTATTTTCTATATTTATTTCCAAATTTGAAGATGTATTATTTCAGGGCAGACGACATGCTCATCAACAACGAGACACCTGTAGTGATTTTGTCAATTTCTAAATCAGTCAGTGTAGTCTTTCACAAGTGATCATGAGATAAGACGTGCCTACATATGTTCATAGAGATGAATGTGTGTGCATACATATAAATGTCTACGCACCTATATTGTGATTAAAAAAAACTCATGTTGTAGTAAGATTTACTTTACGTTTTTATCTCATATTTTGTTTGGAGCTTAACTTCGCATTCATCTTAGTTCCTTTAGTGGGATTGTTAACTTGTTTTGGGGAGCTTCTTAGGGGAGGGAGAAAGATTCAAGTCAAGTGTTTTCTCCATCCTAAAATAAGTGAGACTGTAGGATTTGTTGAAGAGATTCGATAATAGTAGAACAAATTATATATCTCTATCAAAAGTTACTCCAACGTATAGGCATTTTATGAATAGAGAAAACTAAATATTTATTTCGGAACAAATTTTAGCACATTATAGGACCAAGGGAGTAATTGTTATTCATGTCTAACCGTTTCCAATGTACCGAGACCATCTAGATGGAATCCTTGGGGCCCTGTACACTACATGCATGCATGTGATGCAGTTGGAATCATACATAAATATTCGGCAATGGGTGAGGGTGACCACAATCTCTAGCGAGATTACGGGGCGAAAGAGTCAAAGGCTGTGTTTAGTTCCCAAATTTAGGGTATCAAAATTGACTGTAGTGACACTGTAGCATTTTCGTTTGTGTTTGGTAATAATTGTCCAACCGTTGACTAATTAGGCTCAAAACGTTCGTCTCGCAAAGTACAAATAAACTGTACAATTAGTTTTTTATTTTATCCACATTTAGTACTCCATACATGTATCGCAAGTTTGATGTGACGATGATTTTTTTTTTGCATGGTGTATTTTTCAATGGAAAACACAGCGAAAGTCTCCTACAGATTTATGGAATCAGTGCAGCGAGATTACTATCTTCCTTGCTTCCCTCTCGGCGTCGTTGTTAGTAGGGGTGTGGCCTATGCCTATCTATCTCAATGACTCAATGTGCTTGCATGTGTCACCACTCTGCTCCTCGCACTGTATTTGCCTGGATCGGGAATTCGGGATGTTGCATACCATGTTCTTTCGCAGCAAAAGCTGTCTCCACATGTTGCTAGTACTACGTTTCAGTTTAGGGGGTGTTTGTTTAAAGTGTTAAAGTTTAACAAACACCGTAGCACTTTCGTCTTATTTGACAAAAAGTTTTCAATCTTGGACTAATTAGGGTTAATAGATTCGTCTCGTAAATTACTCCTAATCTGTGTCGACATGCATGCAATTAGTCTACATTTAGTACTCCATGTATTTGAGGGAACATTAACCAAACAGGACCTTAGCCGGCCTGGGTACACCAGTAGAGTACTGTAACAGTGTGCTGCTCGCGGGCCCCACCGCTGTGCTGCTCGCGGGCCCCACCGCTGTGCTGCCGTGCGCAAGTGATGAGTGTAGGACGACGTGGCGAGGGCCCTGCACCGCACGCCCACTAGCTGACGTGTCGGTCGGCTGCGACGACCCTGCCGCACACCGCCTCGCGCTCGTCTGTGGAGGCGGCGTGGATAGCTCGGGACCACCACGTGGCCGTGAAGAGAAGAACTTGGAGACCAAGATAGCCGGACCCGAACGCCGGCGGACCGCGGACCCGCTCCATGCGCCGGTGCCCAGCCCCCACTGACGATCAAGATTTTCCTTCTGCACGGCACATGATGCCATCACCCATCAGCTACGGCCGCGTCGCGCGGAGAGCCAGAGCCAGAGATGCTAAATGCACGTGCGATCTGCGCAACTGAGCCGCCGACACGTGGGACCACCCAAGTCCCTAATCGCGAACCGATGGCAACATAAATCATTTTTAAGATCGCTGGGCTGTCAAGGTAGTCAAAGTGCACAAAGACAGTCCGGACTAACGACACAACACGCTGCTTCCTGTTACTGGCCCGGCCTCCGACGATTATTAACCCAGCCGCGGTCGGTCCACAGACACAGTCCACCCGCCCCAGATCATCCCAGATAGCCCGCTTCCAGGAAACTTCCTTCGTTGCCCTCCGTGAACCGACCCCGTGCACCGAGGCCTATCCTCGCCGTCCCGCGTGAGATCGCACGCCGCAGAGCGTGGACGGGGCGCACGGGCCCGGGCCCGGGCCTGGGTGTCGACATTCCTGCCCGCATCCATGTGTGCTGATACAAAAGCCCGGGTCCGGCCACCTCTGCGCCTCTCCCTCTCGAAAAACGCTGGTTCACGTCCGCCTCTCTTATCCCTCCCGTCTCGCGCGTCTCGGGTCTCTCTTCTTTCTCTCGCCTCCATCCCGGTCCGGGGGCGCTCGCGGTCGCACGCAGACGCAGGTACGCGCCCCTTGACGAGCTCACGCATCTCCACGAGTGCGCTGCGTACGCCCACTGATCCGTCGGATTAGTCAGCGCGTTTCAACTCGTGGACATGGATATCTGATATCTCCTTTGCCTCCAGTTCTGATTCTTCTCGTATTTTTGTGCATTCGCCAGGTCGCGGGCACTGGTGCATTTTTATGCGCTGCGCTGGTGGTTTTGCGGCGCGGAGTGCACATCGATGGTCATGGACGCTGGCCTGCACGAGCCGTGCGCGCTGCTGCCGGGTGTTGGAATTGATCTCCCACCAAGATGGCCCAACGGTCACTTGGGCCTTGACTCATGCCCTGATCGGGGGCGTCCAGCCCAAACACGGCTGGTGGGCCCCCGTCGCACAGTGCCATATAAGAAGGGGGTGGGAGCCACTGGCTTGATGCACGAGGTTCACTGCCACTGCCGCCACCCCACCGTCCTAACCCTAGCCCGATCCCGAGGGTGGCACTGCCAGCGACGGGAAGTCCACCATCGGCGTCACTGCACCATCACCGGATTCCACTGCTTCATCAACACCGTCGCAAGGTCGAGCTCCTCCACTAAACCTCACGGTTTGCACCCCTACCTCTCTCCTTTTTCCCTATCTCTGATTTCCATACATGTTCCATGCGGTTTAATCCTATTAGAAGAGTATATACCCGCTGATCTACACCTAGTCCATCTAGAATATATAACATTGGTATCAAGAGCATACCTAGTGTGTAGATCTAGATCTCGGGGAAAGAAATAAGAAATCAAAAGAAGTTGATTCGATTCGATCAGATCAAGAAAGATTCACAGAAACTCTAGAAGGGAAAAAGCAACCGATTTTGAATCGGTCAAGCAATCCCTAACCCTAACCCTAAAGAATAGAGAAGAAAGGATGGAGGGGAAAGTGAATCTCACCTGTGTTCCCCAACCGCCATTGCGCGGGAAGGTTGAGGCCCGAGCCGCCGCTCGTCGCCAATACGCCAGCACGTGGGCGTGGGTAAAGGGTGCCGACACGGAGCCGCTCGATGGCGGCA
This sequence comes from Saccharum hybrid cultivar R570, assembly GCA_038087645.1. NCBI lineage: Eukaryota > Viridiplantae > Streptophyta > Magnoliopsida > Poales > Poaceae > Saccharum > Saccharum hybrid cultivar. The sequence goes on from JAQSUU010000139.1 coordinate 16,783,172, forward strand.
CGCTCTCCCTCCGGGGAGCGCGCACGCCGGCGAGAGGGCCCGCGGCGACACCAACAACCCTTCTCCGGCCACCATGGGCGGCAGCGCTGCTGCTCTTCTCACTTGGATGTGGCTAAAGAGGCTGAGGGAGGGATCACAGAAAGGAAAAGGCGGAAAGGGGAGGCCGTCGGGTGCTTGCTCCGGCGACCCCACAGCTTCCCACTGCCGCCGCTGCTGTCCGGCTGAGGCAGTAAAGAAGGGAAAGAAGAGCAGGAAGGGGAGCCGCCGCGGGACCTTCTCCGGGGCTCCAACGCCTCGCCACCGCCGCCGGCTGCCGCCATCGCAGCCCACGCGCCCGGTTCGCGGCACACAGAGAGAAAGGCGGAAGGGAGAGAAAGAAATGGTGAAAATGTTCTAGGGTTTTGGAGAGGGGCAGCCAGCCGGGCGTTTTTGTTCCTCAGAGAAATGCGGACAGCCGTCCGATCAGATCCGGCGGTCAAGAATGCATGGGCCAACAGATAAGGCCCAGGCGGGTGGAGTGATTCCCGGCCCAGGCCCAGGTTGCGGCCTGGGTGGGCAAAGAAACGCGGCGAGCGCAAATGGGCCGCGTGAGGCTGCGCTGGGCCATGCTAAGCGAGCGCGCGTGCTGGGCCACGGGACGGCAGCTCGCGTGGCTGGGCCAGGCCGTCTTTGCGCCTGAGTCTCGGGCCACGGTTGCCAGCCGGGCTAAAATGAAAGATGATGTTTTAGTTCAGTTTTAATTATTTTCAGAAGGTAATTTTGATGACTTTTGACATGTTTGATCTCTATTCAAATTTGAATCTATAGGATGATTTGTCTAGAGAGTAAAATGAGTACAGTGAAATGCTTCTGAAATGTAGATGAATCTTGTTTAAAGAATTGTTCATGTTTCGCTGCAAAGAAAAAGTTTTGTCTTCTCATTAAATCCGAACCAACGGGAGGATTTAATTTGAAGAGCAGTTATAGTTATTCAGTAAATGATAATGAAAAGTTGATCCTCCGGTTAAAGTTGGAACCAACAGGAATTTTAAATTGGAGGAATATTTGATTTATTGTTAAGATAAATTATAATATTGTTATTTTCTGACCAACGTTGATGATAACAATATTATGAGTTTATTTATGAGTTTATGTTTAAAGATTATTATGATATTGTTATTTTCTGACCAACGTTGATGATAACAATATTATAATTCTATGAGTTTTATGTTTAAAGTTTAAATCTCTGATGAATTTTGCATCAAAGTGACCAATTTTCAGAGAATAGATAAGAGACAATAGATGCTCCAGAGCGAGCAGAGTGTAATGTATTTTCATGTTTCCGCTGCAATGATGATGATGATCTTCAAAATTAAATTCGAACAAACGGAAGAATTTAGTTTTGAAAAGGGTTATAAGATAATTGAGTTTTCATATGTTAATTCCATTTCTGCCCAACGGTGATGTGGAATTGATGTATAAGATTGATGGTTTTATTCTATTTCTGCCCAACGGTGATATAGAATAGAACTTAAAGTTTAAAAGTTTAATGTGCATGTCTTTAACCAGACCAATGTAGGGTTATTTTCATGCTCATTATTGATGATGTTTTTCAGATAAAGAACTTCATGCCTTTATTCTTGAAGGGTGAAAAGAAAATGAGCTGGGTACTTGTGACTCAGAAGATGAAAAGTATAATTTTTGCAGAAAGAAGACCATTGTGTAAGGAACTACGGTCTCTTTAAAGATGACTTCAAAAGAAAGAATTCTAGGATATTGATCCAAGAAAGAAATAGAACAATAAGAGCTTAGTTTAAGAGATGTATTTTATATACTCTTTAAAATAATAATAATAAGTAATATAAATTTTAGTCTTAATCATCATGATTTGAAATGTAATAAGTGACATGCATGTTTAATTTGACCAACGTCGGATTAAGCATGTGTGTTAAAGAGTATTTGGATTTATTTCTAAATTTTGTTGATTGAATATGAGCCAATATTGATATTTAAGTCCCTTCAAGAAAATTATCTCGCATGGCGGGAAAAAGTTCGTGATAGTACCCGTATGACGGGAAAAGTTTAAGAAAATACCCGCATGACGGGGTAAAGTTGGCATAATACTTATGTTAATCAATCCTGCATGGCGGGAGAAATTTGACATAGTATTTATCCTGCATGGCGGGAGAAAGTTGTGATGACTCATGTGCTTTGAGTGTATCCCGTACAGGGAGAAAAGTTTAGGGTAGCTCTTATGCTATCCTAGTATAAGTTTAAGGAGAACAGAAAGTTACAGACGAACCTCAAGATAAGAATGACATGCAAGCGTGACTTGCGAAAGTATTAATGGTAGAAAAGATTCTGTTAAGTTCTTGAAGTGAAATGAGAAAAAAGTACTCCCAGTATTAATGATAAAAGACTCTATTGAGTTCTTGAAGTGAAATAAGGAAAAAGTACTCCCAATGAATTAAGAAATAATTTCATTTGCATGATGTAATCATGTGGATGAAGAAAGTAATCAAAGTTTCCTCATTCACAAGAGTTCAGAATAGTTTTGAGTTCTGAATAGTTTTCGAAATTGTGGTAGAAAAGTTCGTACCACATTTCGAGGGGGAGAAATGTGAGATCAATTAAGAAAGACAATTAAGAAAGATACTTCCCATAATTCAGACAATGCGATGTATACTAAAGTGATCTATAAAAGATGAATGTGATCGTCGGGGGAGTAAGACGGTCATAATAACGATACCCCTAAAGTAAAGATATAGCTAAATTCATGGACCTTTTATAGTTCCAACAGAAAGATAGCATAGTCAGCCAGTATTGATACTGGACGTGTTCAGAGTTTTAAAGGCGGTGATAAATGCACCATATGAGTTTTAGCAGATTGAACCCAAAATAAGAAAATTAAAGATGGGACAATCTGGGGGAGCGTGGTACAAAGAAATCTGACTCCTCAAGGAGAATGAATAATGTAAACAAGGATCTTGTTACACAGGACCTTATAGAATCAATTGTCTTTCTAAGGCCCCAGAAAGTCTCAAAGAATAAGAAAATCAGATATTTCTGACGATTATAAAGTCTATATTAGTGAAATTCAAATGGAGGGTAATCCCACCTAATTTGAAGAAGTCATTAGAGACGTTCACTCGTCCAAGTGGCAAGAAGTAAAGGAAGATGAAATGAAATCGATAATACCAATAATATTTTTGGAATCTAGAATAAATTTCTAAGGAGCCAAAACAGTAGACTGTGATGGGTCTACAAGACAAAATGTGACTCCAAATGAAATATGTAAAGATGTGGAGCGCGACTTGAATCAAAAGTTTTGTGCGAAGCGAATGAATAGATTACAATGAGTGCTTGTGGCACATCATGATCTGAGTTACATCAGATGAAAGTAAAGATAACATTTCCCAATGGGATTTGTATGAAAATAATTACGTGGCACAACCCAGAGGTTTTGTCATGAAAAGAAAAGAATGTAAGGGATGCCACCTGTAGAAATCTCTTATGGACTGGAGCAAATCTCTAGACAGTGGCATTTAAAGTTAAAGAGTCAATTAAGAAATTTTGGGTTAAAGAGAATGAAAGGACAATTGCGCTTGTACAAAGTTATAGAAGGGAAAATTCATTTCCTAATCTTGTGTGGATGACACCTTAATTGTTAGTAGTGATGTCAATCTACTGCATGAGAAGAAGTTGTTGTCATCAAGGTTAATAAGAAAGTTCTTGGTGAAATATCTCTCGTTAAAAGAATTGAAATTCACCGAGATAGAAGAAAAGGGGTATTATGACTATCGCATAGGCATGCTAAGAAAAGTTTCTAAAGAAATAAAGTACCTATGCGGGTAAACCTACGCCTGTTCTCATGGTCAGGGGAATAGTTTTGAGAACTTTAATGTTCCAAAAAGCAATGTAAGATTGTTATAGATGGACGTCCTATATGCTTCAGCTGTTGAAAGCTTAATGAGTACAAAGATAAGATCTTGCCCTGACATAGTTTACGTATCCGGGTTGTTTTGGCAAAAGTCCAGTCCAGATATAGATCACTGGAATGGAGTTAAAAATGTCGGCCTCATGCTAAAAGGAAAGAATAAGTACTCTCAAGTAGTTGTGAGTACAAGTGTTATATTTTGACGAGATGTTTAGTGAAACCCACATAGTAGCTAACACTCGCAGTTGGAGTTTTATTGTGGAAAAGCTCCAAAGAAACAATTTTAGTATCATCAGTGATGCAAAGTTATAGTATAGCATGATATGAGGCTGAGGGACAGGCAAAATGATTAAGTGAACTTATACCCGGAATTGATAATGGTTGTCAACAGCAATGACCATTTAAGTAGTTTGCTCCTATAACAACGAGTCAAGTGTGCTGCCAAACACATTGACATTAAAGTTATACGTTGTTAAGGAGAAAGTCCGGAATCATACCAAAGGGTATTGAACATATAAGTGACAAGAAAGTGCTTACGGATCCGTTTACCAAGGCTTACCGCCCAGTGTGTTCGGAGAACACACAGTCGACATGGGTTTATGGTATAGCCTATGATTTCCGGATAATAAAGGGCCCAAAAGTTAAAGAATCTGTTTCAGATCAGAGATGTGTATTGTAGCTGTTAAATCTATCGGCGACTGACCGTGACGATGAGGCATGCTCTATACACTGATTTGTGATGAAACAAATAAAAGTGAAAACAATTAAAGTCAAAGTTTAAAGTTAAAGTATAAGATGAGATCAAGGGGGAGAATGTTGGAATTGATCTCCCACCAAGATGGCCCAACGGTCACTTGGGCCTTGACTCATGCCCTGATCGGGGGCGTCCAGCCCAAACACGGCTGGTGGGCCCCCGTCGCACAGTGCCATATAAGAAGGGGGTGGGAGCCACTGGCTTGATGCACGAGGTTCACTGCCACTGCCGCCACCCCACCGTCCTAACCCTAGCCCGATCCCGAGGGTGGCACTGCCAGCGACGGGAAGTCCACCATCGGCGTCACTGCACCATCACCGGATTCCACTGCTTCATCAACACCGTCGCAAGGTCGAGCTCCTCCACTAAACCTCACGGTTTGCACCCCTACCTCTCTCCTTTTTCCCTATCTCTGATTTCCATACATGTTCCATGCGGTTTAATCCTATTAGAAGAGTATATACCCGCTGATCTACACCTAGTCCATCTAGAATATATAACACCGGGATCCAAGCGCGACGGCCACATGCCAATCTACCCCCAAATCGCCGCCGCCGCCGCCGCAAATGGGTTCACGGCGGAGGAGCTCGAGTCGCTGCTGTTCCTGTCGCCTGATGGGATTGCTTCGGCCGCCGGCGGCGTTGGCGGCAGCTATCTGAATGTCGCGCCTACTACTGTGGTTCCGCCCGCCCGCACCAACCGCGCGTCGCCGCCGCGGGATGCGTCCGCCGCGCCGCCCTCGGTGGCGCAGCCGGACGATTCGGAGGCGTTCTCGGACATCGTGCTGGGCTACATCAACCGCATGCTCATGGCCGAGGACATCGACGATAAGTTCGAGCACTACCCGGAGCATCCCGCGCTGGTCGCCGCCGAGAAGCCGTTCCTCGAGATCCTCGCCGAACGGCCCTCGAGCTCCGGCGGCAGCGCGGTTGAGAGCCCCGGCGGCAGCAGTGTCGGCAACTCCTGCTACAGCGCGGGCTCCTGCACCTGCGCCACCGCCACGGCGGCGTCGGATGCCTTCGACGCCGTGCTGACGCCGGCGCTTGACTTCACATCGGCCGCGTTCCCGCAGCCACCACAGCTGTATCAGGATCTAAGCCCTGAGAGCAGCGTGGTGGAAGCAGGCGGCGCGTGGCCGTACGACTCGATGGAATTCTACCAGCTGCAGAGCAACCTGCTCTCGCAGTCATCGTCATTCGCGTCATCCAACGGCAGCGGTGTTACATTATCAGATGGCTTTGAGTCGTTGCTGAGCTCGCCTGGTGTCATGCCGGATGTTGGCTTCACCGATTTTGCGGTGCAGAGCCAGCAGGCTATGCAGTTCTGCCGCGGGCTTGAAGAAGCAAGCAAGTTTCTGCCTGATGAGAGTAAGCTGGTGATTGATCTTGAGAAGCCAGCATCTGTTACAAGCTTGTTGGCTAACATCAAAGGGGAGAACAGGTTTGCAGAGGTCAAGACAGAGAAGGCTGATGTTGAGGCAGCAATTCACAGAGGAAAGAAGCATTTCTATGGTGATGACTTGGATGCAGAGGAAGGGAGGTGCAGTAAACATTCAGCACCAGCTATTGACACTGATCACCTTGTGCGGGAGATGATGGACAAGGTCTTGTTGTGCAATGGTGAGATGTGTTCAAAAGGCGTCAAGGAGCTGCGTGAAGCCCTGCAGCATGACGTCGCAAAGAATTCGCATGGGGTTCATGGAAAAGGGTCCGGACATGGCAGGGGCCGTGGCAAGAAACAGCCGAAGAAGAAGGAGGTGGTTGACTTGGAGACTCTCCTCGTCCACTGTGCTCAGTCTGTGGCCACCGATGATCGACGTGGTGCAACTGAGCTCCTGAAGCAGATCAGACAGCATGCATCGCCCAATGGTGATGGTGACCAGCGTTTGGCGCACTGCTTCACCAATGGCCTTGAGGCGAGGCTTGCTGGTAATGGAAGTCAGATTTACAAGTCTGTTATAATGACGAGGTTTCCCTGCACAGATGTGCTGAAGGCCTACCAGCTTTATTTGGCAGCTTGCCCATTCAAGAAGATCTCTCATTTCTTTGCCAATCAAACCATTATGAATGCCGTGGAGAAGGCAAAGAAAGTTCACATTGTCGACTACGGTATATACTATGGCTTTCAGTGGCCGTGCCTCATTCAACGGCTCTCTACAAGGCGTGGTGGCCCTCCAAGACTCCGGATCACCGGAATTGACACACCACACCCTGGTTTTCGCCCAGCAGAGCGCATAGAGGAGACAGGAAGGTATCTAAAAGATTATGCTCAGACCTTCAATGTGCCCTTTGAGTTCCGAGCCATTCCATCTAGGTTTGAGGCGGTTCAGATAGAGGATCTCCACATTGAGAAGGATGAGCTGCTGATTGTCAACAGCATGTTCAAATTCAAGACACTGATGGACGAGAGTGTGGTGGCTGAGAGTCCAAGGAACATGGTCTTGAACACAATCAGGAAGATGAACCCACATTTGTTCATTCATGGGATCGTCAATGGCTCTTACAATGCACCATTCTTCGTGTCTCGCTTCCGGGAGGCCTTATACCACTACTCTGCTATCTTTGACATGCTGGAGACAAACATTCCGAGGGACAACGAGCAGAGGCTGCTTATCGAGTCAGCTCTGTTCGGTCGAGAGGCAGCCAATGTAATCTCCTGCGAGGGTCTGGAAAGGATGGAAAGGCCCGAGACATACAAGCAATGGCAGGTGAGGAATCAGAGAGCTGGGTTCAAGCAGCTCCCAATCAACCAGGACATCATGAAGCGTGCTCGGGAGAAGGTTAGGTGCTACCACAAGGACTTCATCATCGACGAAGACAACAGGTGGTTACTGCAAGGGTGGAAAGGGCGCATCATACTGGCGCTCTCAACATGGAAGCCAGATCACAAATCTTCTTCCTAGCTCCTTGTGCTTACATGACCGCAGAGCACTGTAACTGGAGACCTGTTCGTGGATGCTTGGGCTGATTGTTCCTGGACTGCAACATATACCTATGCTATGCTATTTGAACTACTTCTACTATATAGTGATGCGATCAAGGGTCCCTGCATGTTAGGTTATGGCCGTTATGGTTTAGTTTTGGACAGGAACAGTTAGTGCATTCTTTGATGGAGCAGGCTAGGTATGTTAGTTACGCGGTAGACCTAGGATTGTTTCATGCATGGATCAGTCTTATGGAATCTTGCATTATATTTGTTCCCCATGAACCAGTGCTGTCAAAGTTTTGGGTTTGTTTGGTTCTACAAACTTTCGTACACCTCCATGAGCTACTAGCCAGTGCCGAGTTAGGCAAGTGATGCCATCGTGGCCCGATCAACTTTCCAGTCCTTCTCTGAGCAGGTGAGCAGAGCTAGCTGGTTCTGTAACTTTCTTGTATTGGTGGAACAAAACACAACTATGTGAGGAAACTGACCATTGGGTGTGTTCAGACTTGCAGCTATCTGCTTCCCTTGAAGCTGAAATGCAGTGATGGCGGCCTGCATGATTGTATCTGGAACCATAAGGCCACACGTCGCGCAAACTGCAAAAGAAGACAACATCTCAGCTAGAAAAGTCCAAATCGCTACTCACATCATACTGATATACATGGCCATCGTTGGAGCGTCTAGAACGTTGCCCGGCAGGCGGCAGGCGGCGGCCTGAGCTGATCGACACGGAGATGGCAGGGGAGGATTGAGTTTTCGCATCGCGGATGCCGATCGATCGCCCACGTACAGTGGACATCACTTTTATTGTGAAAAGCCCAGCGTATCTGCCGAACTGGAGCAGCCCACCACTGCCGTATGCATCGCTGGCTCCACCTCTGCCGTATTGCATCGCCGCTGTGTGTGCTCTCTCGTCATGAACAGTGGAGGCAAGATAGGCGAAGAAACCCCCAAAAATCCTAACAGCGATAGTTAGTGCAGCTAGCGAATCTTTAAATCCTCGTAAATACAGTACACATGACAATCTTTTTCTTTCTTCTTTTTGAAAGAAAAAAACACGAAACATATTGGTGGTATCAGATGTGGCTTGCAGCAACTACACACCAAGAAGAATCCATATCCAACACAACACTTATCAGCAATCGCGGCAGAAAGTTACGGCAGCTCGGCGATAGCGGTTAGGGACAAGGCAGGTCGCCGTCGCCACTGGCGGGAACGAACCGGGCGCAGGTCACGACGCCGGATAGATAGAGCCTGTCCATCTGGTTTATAATCCGTCTTTTTCAGCTTATTTTTTTAACTGAAACAGTATTTTTCTCACACAATAAATTAGCCAACAATATTTTCAACCGGCTTATCAGCCCAACCGAACTGGGCCATAGTCAGGTGCTCAGGCCTCCGGATAGATAGCATAGCGGCTACCGACGTACTACTAGTTACTAGCGCACGCCCTGAGCGCCGCGCTGGTGCGCCAAATAATATGCCGTTCACACTAGGTCAGCAGAGGCATTCAGGTTCAGTGAACTTGAAGATTGCGGAGGGATCACATCTGCTGCCCCGGTCACGAGCGAGCGAATCAAACAGGAGAGTCTTGTGCGACAGGCAGAGTTTTCTACGGTTCCACTAGATTTCGTGATTCAACTTCTACTTTATATATACATACATGGGCATGTGGCCCAGTTTTGGTTCGTTGTCGTGAACTTTGATTGTGTATGCAGACACGTATGCGCTCGGAACATGGGCACACAGGTGACGGTGCGTAATATTCCAATCCTGCACTACATGGAAGATACTCTCGAAGCACCATCCAGCTTGTGGCAAGAAGCTTAGAACGTAAAGATATCTGATACTCCCTCTACCTCAAAAAAAATATATAAATCTAGTTTCCCGATGAGTAAAAAAGAATCTTAAATTCCACTAGATTTATACGTAAAAAAATATTAATATACTCCTTGAGAAGCGAGAGTTACATTTTTTTAGACAAAGAAAGTATGTGCGTGTTTAGTTTATGGGCTGTAAAGTTTTCGGGGGTAATGTAGCACATGTGTAACTATAGCAATTAGTGTCCAATCATAGACTAATTAAACTTAAAAGATTCGTCTCGTAAAATACATGTAAACTGTGCAATTAGTTATTTTTAATCTATATTTAATGCTCCATGCATATCTCCAAACTTTCGATGGGATGAAGTGTAAAGTTTTTGGTAGGAACTAAACACCCCCCTATATGTGATTATGTGAATATTGCCTTTAGGAACAAAATATAGCTGATGTATTCTGTTGTAGTATCGTCCTTAGTTTGTTTTTGTCATGATATGATTTTAGATCCACAATTTCATCTAACAACTGGGAGTGATGACCTAAAAGAGCTGAATTGTGACCTCTCTGGAGAATACAAGCGCTGAACTTGGGGTTTCGTGTAGAATTCCACTTGTAACGACTCCAAGCGTGATAGTTCTACCTCACTTTATAAATATAAAAAAATACAGTCAATTAAGAGTATTTGATCGATCAAATACGATCAATCTGCTGTTATTACCTTCTTCAAACCCTAAGTTTTCCGACCTTAAAAATTATTGTTCTACAAGCATTTTGACACTATTTGTGGGTAAGGTGAATGGGAAGAATGTGACTCATCTCGACCATTTTTTGAGTCTCATCTATTGGGCGTGACTCGTCAGTGACTTAGTTTAAAGACATGTCATCAAGCTCTTTGATGTGAGCAAAAACGTTTATTACTTGGGCCATCGTTCTGTGCGCAGAGTTTTATAGCTGGTTATGGAAATTAGCTTGTTAGAACAAAAGAAAGTTCTTTTTTGGGTTCATTTTGAAGGATTGATTGAGCACTAGATCCCTCTTGAGATGGGGAAACATTCATCTCTCAGATTTGCTAGGCTATATGGATCATGCGAAACGACATCATCTTGTGGAGAGCATCAAAGATAAGATAAAATCAGCCTTTCTTCTCGGAAATAATCATCACAATGTGCTAGGCTATATGGATCATGCGAAACATCATCTTCAAGAACATCTCTCATTCAGTCCAAACATGCAAGTCTGTCTTTAAGAAAGAATTTGCTCTAGTTATTCTAAGAGCAAAAGCAGCACTCAATCGGACACCACCAATGGAGGCTAACACTCCTAGTGGTCCTAGTATCAATAAAGTGATTCACATAGACTAGGAAATATTGAGACTACTATTCACACAATGCAAACTATCACTATTTGTAGTTTTCACAGAAACTTTTTGCTTTTATCATGCCTCACCTTTATTTTCTCTCCCTCTTCTTTTTAGCATGGGCCACCTTCTCTCTCATCAAGCATATGTAGCTTCTGTAAGCCACTGTGACAAGTGTAGAGCATCTACTTTTTTTTATTCGATCCTACATGACACTTGAGGCTACAAGTAAAAGCATGGCGTTGGGGAAGGCCTTATAGATTTATGGCTAGAAGGCTTTGTGTAATTTTAGCTATTTTCTTTGACATCTTTTTTTTGTCTCTTGAACCTGCTTTGTAACAATCTTTACTTTTATTTAATATAAATCTCCAGTAGGGTCCCAACCCCTCATGTTTCATAAAAAAATAACATTTATCAGTTCTTTATGAAAATTGAGTTTTATAATTTTTTTATTAAATTTTAACAAAAATGGGTAAAAAAAAGCAAGCAGTGGTCATGCCGCGTGAAGCCCCTGATTGCCGAACACGATGTGCCCTCGGCTGACAAGTTAGGCTTAAGTTGGGAAGTTCTGTCTGCCCATAGGAGAATGAGGAAGCAAACAGGGAGTATATATGTATATAAACTTATAATAACAAAGTAACAAGTGAGTATATTCTACGTGTCATTGCACTGTCGTCGTCCAGGGAAACCTAAGCCTGGCTTGGGTAAGGTCAATGGGGGGGGGAAGAATGTGCCATATCGTTCTTGCTCGCCCCATCCGTCCTTTGATTGAAAATTTGAAAGTGAAAGGTGTGGAGCGATTGATATTTCCAATTGTCCATGTTAGGCTGTCAGCGCTGAGCAAAAAAGAAGTGACACTTGGGCTACGTTTAGTTCACAAAAAGAATTTTTTTGTGTCACATTCGATGTGTCGGAAAGATGTCGGGAAGGGTTTTCAAATACTAATAAAAAAATAAATTACAGAACCCGTCAGTAAACTGCGAGATGAATCTAATGATACTAATTAATCCGTTATTAACACATGTTGTTTACTGTAGCACTCAAGACATTTCATAGACTAATTAGGTTTAAAAAATTCGTCTCGCGATTTCCTCGAGAACTGTGTAATTAGTTTTTTTTGTCTACGTTTAGTACTCCATACATGCGTCCAAACATTTGATGTGATGGGTGAAGACAAAAAATTTTGAGAACTAAACCAGGCCTTGGTAACTTTGGTTGCCAACTTGGCTATGACAAATAAGCGTACGGATCATGTAGGCACAAGCGCATGGGCGCACGAACTACATGTACAGGCTCTGCAAATTGTAATACGTCTCGCAGTCGCGGCCTTTCCGTTCACAATTTCACACGAACGGAAAGCAACGACTAGGACTTTTGGATGACCTGGGCCACTCCAATGCCTAGGCCCTTGATAGTTGGGCCTTCACGCATTACTGGCCGCCTTGCTTGCTTGGATTGGACGGCCATCAGTTGGGCTGAAAAGAACAACCCGTACGACCTTTAGCCCTTCATATGACACCTTGACTGTGCTTGAATTACACTCTGGAAAGAAACCACTCAGCTTCACAAATTACTGACACTGAAATTTGAACCGTATTAAGTTTTTTCTATGATTTAAATGATTCAATTAGTAGGACAAAGCGCAATGATTCTACCTTGCATTGTCATTTAATAATTTTATAAAAGATAAAAAAATGCAGTAACGAACCGATCGGGTTGGATCTGTACCGCAAAGGGTAGGATCTGGTCGTAATGCAAAAACGATCTTAAGAAACTCCATTATATATTTCCGTTAAATTAATACCAGCCTTATCTCATAATACTGCCTCCTGCATTAGCTGGAAGGTTAGTATTCTTTCACCTCGCTGTCAATCTCTTCTGAATGAATTACACTGAATCGAAGCTTTGCGCCGTTGCGGAGATGGCCGAGTCGTGAATACGGCTTGGACGCTTGGTGCTGAAGAACTACTTCTCAGATTCAAATTTTACACTAGAGACAGCTCTCTCCTAGCCTGAACAAGAAATTCGGATCACACACATAGCCCATTCCTTTAACTTAACGATGTTTTTTTTCAAGTAACAGGACGAAGCAATTTTCAGTTGCCTGCATAAATTCTCGCATATACTCCTGATCTATAGTTCTTTAGGTAATTCTTCAAACAACAACATAATGCTCGAGTTGATTTCGGCCATCAAAACCGAACCACCTTCGTCTAAATGGAGTTGTCAAAAAGTGTATTGACGGTAAAACACGACGTCCCATGAGCACATCATGTGCAAATCACAAAGGGCCCCTTGTAGTGCCTTTGCGAACTCAGGCTTAGCCTGTTTTGTAACCTGCCTTTGATGGTTTTTAAAGATTGGTTTGTCTGTCAGTTCACTGAATGCACACCTGGAAGGGACCCTGTCGGGGCAAGCGCATGCCGGTGTGCCTTAGGCTTGGTAGGCTAGCTAGGGCACATTCTAATGCCACGGAGACAGATAAGAACACTAAAAAAAGAGTAGGGGAAAAGAAGATAAAAGGATAAACTACTTGATAGATGCAATTGGGTACCCTCAATTGGTTGTGTCTCTTTATATTTTACGTTAGAGAGATCTTACCTAGGATAAAACTCTAATCTCGTACAATCATGTCAAATTACAATTCTAACTCGGACTTGCTCTAAACTTGGCTTAGCTGATTTTGAAAGATGGCTTGGCCAATTTTCTTACGTGTGGATTCTATAGAAGGATTTGCATTTTGATCGTTTCGATGAGACCTACGTAATGGTAAAGTCCATTTCATGATTTGGCGAAGGCACCAAATGGCAAGCAGGGCTGGAATCTAGCTACTTATGTGAAAATTTTGGTCGTAATAATATGTAGCCTGTTGGAAGGGAGGTGGATTAGTGCCGCATACTGCCGGTTTTCTTCTGCAAGGGGTTGTTTTGGTTGCATCTATTGGTTCAACCTGTTAGTATATGCCTCTCTGAACTAATTGTTTGGTTCCAGACTTTTTTATGAAGGCGACGATAGTCTTGCTGGAGTTTTATTGCACGAGGAAAAGAGAAAACAAAAAGACATATTTATAAAAGTGAGGCTAAACTCACCCTAAGGCCTGCAGGCCCACCACTCAACTCTGTACACCACATGGAAAGCCCAAAGAGGCGATCCCCTTGAATTGAAAAAACCTAAAGACACAAGACAAAACCACCCCTAGGCGGACAGAAAACGAAAAAAACCAAAGCCTATACAACTGTGGCTAATCGATTTGCACCTTTGGTCTTGTCGCCAACCGGTACTGCTCCACTTCTTCCTTGCATAGAAGGGACACTTGTCTTGGTTGCAAGGTCTTGTTCTGAAAAGTTCTTGTATTCTTATCCTTTCAAACATTCCACCAAAAATAGATCATGATGCCGTTGAACACTTTCCTCTGGCTTCTATCAATGTTAGCACAACATCTACGCCAAATAGTTGTGCAATGATCTGTTTGATCCAACTGTGTCGATCATTGATAAATCAAGCCACTGTTTTAAAAAAGATCAAACTTTGCTTTGAGAAAACACAATCCTTGCATAGGTGTGTCAGAGTTTCTGGATCACCGCCGCAAAGCTTGGATATTGGGTCATTTGGCCAATAGTGTTTCATCAAATTGTTAGCAGTCAGGATCTTTTTATGCATCAAAGTCCAAGCAAAAAAAATTTGCATTTAGGTTCCGCCTTTGCTTTCTATATCGGCATTATTTTCAACTTACTGAAGGTCCTTTGGAATTGAATGCAGTAAGTGCTCTTGGTTGTATATTCTCCATCTACCATCCAATGCTAAATAATGCTATCTTCTCTGTTTTCATCTGACTGTATTTGACCCACGGCTTCATATAGTGTGACATATTTCCTGCGGTGTAATGACTGGAGTGATGTGGTTTATCCATCTATTATCCTGTAGGGCTTTTTTACCAAAATATTCTTTCTTTTCGCTTTTTTTGAACAAAGTTGGTGCGAGGCTTTTTGGGGTACCGAAACAAGTTTGGTTGCAGACTTGTAGTAGCGAAATCTTAAAATCCATTTTTTGTTGGCATAATGACATTCACAATGTATTAATACTAGTTATTACAAATCGATAATGTTATACTCCTGACCCATTCCAATAGGGGTCTTGATCACACGACTCGATATAAACTTGTTTGAGTTGATACTAAAGTCTACGGGTCATTTTCTGCATTAGTCCCTTGTAAGGTCATTAGCACCTTTCAAAGTTCAATAATAGAGAAAGAGGCCCTGTGCTCATTGTTTTTTCCTCCTTAAATAATACTTACCTCTTCTACCGTGAGAAACCACCTCTAAAATAAGTAACTTGGAACAAAGAAGACACATAAAATTTTATGAATTTGCATGCAATTCTTTATTGTGTCAAAAGTACCCAAACATTGCCATTACTGAAAGTTTATTGTAGCACCGGATAACATACTCCCTCTGAAATACAAGAGGTTTAAATTTGTCCTAAGTCAAACATCAAATTAGCATCATTGGATATGTTATAAAATATATTTTCATATACATTTTTGATATAATAGATATTAATACTCTTCTTTATAAATTTGGTCAACCTTTGCATAGTTTGACTCAAGACAAATTTAGATCCCTTATATTTCAGGACTTAGACAGTAGTTTTTTTGTTAGCTATATAAGTAGCCACTAGCCAGTAGTTTATTAATTAATTTTCTTATTATGCATATTAATTCAACATATTATCCTTCTCATGTTGAAGATCAAATGGTATGATTTCACAAGTCAGCCTTCCAATCACTTGTAGTGGTTGTTTGGATCTCTAAAATATAAATAGGTTTTAGTTAAATGTGTTTTAATTATGTTTTTAGGAAAAATGAGTCATAGGTAGGTATGCCAGTTAGCGTGTTTTTTTTTGTTAAAGATGTGTTCGGATCCTATCGGCCACAAAAGCAAGATTATGGGAAAAGATATCCACTCCCGTCAAAATTGTATTTATCCAATATTGGTTTTCACAAAAATGTTTGTAAGACATTTTTCTTAATACGTGCTTAAGGTTTTGTAGAAATTGGGTTTTCCTTGCACGGGCTGTTGGGTGATCCAAACAAGATTTTAGAGGCGGTTACAACAAAACAAGTTTTATGGAAAATCAGTTTTTGTAAAATTGGAGATCCAAACAACCCCTTAAGCATTATAGTTGTGAGTTAACATAAATTGTTATATTGATTCTCCATATGAAAAAAGAGTCATACTAAAACCAGGAAATAACAAACAATAGTCCTAGTGCAGAAAATTTCAGTAACTTTACAACGAATTGGCTGTAGTCACTTCGATAAATAAATACTCCATTGTTCTAAATTATAAGATGTTTTGGCAATTTTAGATACACTGCTTTTATTATGTATTTTGACATAGTATATATCTAAGTGCATAATAAAAACTATGTATCTAGAAAACCAAAACGTCTTATAATTTAGAATAGAGGGAGTACTTATGATCTTAGCGCTCTTATTCATATGGACGCAACTATTTAAAACCCCGATACAGACACCTCCAGTTTCTCTATACAAAATTGAGGTTGAAAAAGATGTTATTTATGGCAAGAGGCAGAGCTGAAGTTTTTGCCCCCATCAGGTTGTCAAGCGGTCAGGACAGATTAGACTAAAAACTGGCCTGCTTTATTGAAATCTGGCTCTCTGTTAAGATTAGGTCATTCTTATAGATGTTGATTTACGCGCCATCATTATGAAAGGATGAAGATGGCAACAACATTTAGCCTGTTGTAAGGGAGGTGGATTAGCATACTGTTGGTTTTTCTCCGCAAGGAGTAGATTTGGTTGCATGCATCTATTGGTTCAGCGTGTTAGTATGCCTCTTTACGAATTGACTAGAAAACTCATGGCACGGTGTTGCCGCGCCACCTTTGAGATGGCTAGTGGTGTTTTCACTATTGTGGATAAATATAAGTGTAGAGATACTAAAAAAATAAACTTTATGTTACCGATGCTAGAAAAGGCCTGAAGAGGTGATGAAAGCATATCTCAGAAATTCATCACTTGTAGATTTTCTGGAAGCATATTCAACATAATAATACAGTTAAAACGATAGAAATAAGGGATATCCAAGGTCTGCAATTTTAGGCTTGCAAAGATAGTTTTATTGAGAGCATTTGTAGCACAAGCTGAAACTACACATCTATTCTTCTGATGCTTGCACAGCAGCTATGGCCATCCCTTTGGACTTCAGTCTCTTCCTCATCAAGAATCAATCCGTGGAAAAGGTATGCAACAGCCTAGAAAGAAGGAAAACAAAAACAAAATTACACTATTTAAATGTACACGGATCAAAGGATAATTACCTATTCGGGAAAACATTTGTGCTCTGGCCAGGAAATTAATTAAGTGGCTTGTCAATGATTATAGATGCAATTTAGAAACCAAAGACATAAGAGCAATGACATAAAGAAGAGGGATACATCATACATGGTATCTGAAAGTGAAGTGAGCCTGTGAAGAGAGCAAAATTGGAAGTGTAAGAGCAGGACATTTAATTGAGGAAAATTTTGAAGCAATACATGGATGCAAACCTTTGGCGCCTACTGAAGGATGGAATCGATCGACTAATCAAATTATCAAAGGCTGGCAGCTTAATGCTGAAGACCATGGAGTTTTGGTGCAAAATCTTGTTACTTATCGAGCAGCAGCAACACGGCTTGGATTTGCTCGCTCCCGGGCCAAATCTGTACTGTATGTGTGCCTCAGACTAGCCGCAGCGGGTACTCTAAAACGACACTCTAAAGCTTCAGAGTATGAATATAAAGTAAAAACTGCTGTACTGGGTACTCTAAAACGATACTCTATCCTTTCTATTACTCTATATTTAGAGTGGTAGAGTGTTTACTCTATACTCTATAGTGACGGGCCCCACTAGCTAAACAAAGGAAAAAAATGCTATAACTCACAAACCAAAAATCTAAATTAACCATTAAATTCGTCTCAATAAATCCTTCAAAACTAGATCACACATGAATATATTTAGATAAAGTGACAAGCGGGTCCCACAGTGAATAGAGTGGATAGAGGATGATATAGAGGATGGATGAGTGCGGGAGAATTAAGTATAGATGAGAGAATTTTGCTGACTAGAACGTATAGAGGACGAATATAGAGGTGTATGAGTGGGTAGTCATCGAGCTACTGCCACTGTAGCGAGCCCTTGCATCGAGCTAGTGCCACTGTAGCGAGACGCTGTCGCACGTCTCTTGATCTGGTCGAGAGGTTCTTCCCCCAGTCTGCAGATCGAGCAACGCAAGCCCTCGATTGTTCCCGGCCATCAGCTGGTCGCTGCTCACCTCCGCGAGCACGGCGTGCCTCTGCGCCGCAGCGCCCGCGCTTATCCATGGGCGTCGGGGTGTGGCGGCGGCCGCCCGCGGCTCGAGGATGATCTTAATCTTGCGTCGCTGTGGAATGTGTCAGGTGATCAGGTCCCGGAGTTGTGCCATGGAAGAGGCCGGCCGCCGGCGGGCCGCGAGGCTTGTTCGCGCATGCTCGTTGTCATGGCCAGAGCTTACATCGGAGGTAGCTCTTGCCGGGGTCTGGGGCCGAGGTTGGGCTCAGTTTTTTTTTATTATTTTAGCATGAGGTACAATTTTAGTATCCGAACATTCGCATGAACACACTCACCCCACCACACGCACACAACGCACACCCAGTACGCATGCTAGACTTAACAACTATATACACCGCATGTTCTTATGAAGATTAACGAAGTCCAACAGAGCTTTAGATGAGACACGTCGTAGTATTATTGTGACTTTACGTATACATCCAAAACCTACAATATTATTTTTTAGAAAATAAATCCCCGGTGGGACATCCGGATCAGATCCAAGGATCGAACATCGGCAGGCAGCGCTCACACCTGGAGTCGCTGCCACTGGACTACGCGTCCGTTCTCAGGTTGGGCTCAGTTGACGCAGCGGGAGTAGCGCGGGTTGGAGACTTGCGCGCTCCTGGCAGCGAACCCAAGCCTATGTATGACCGCGGTTACGCCTGTTCTGGACATATGACGTACTTTCTAGATTAGTGGCTGCACATGCAAAAGAATTAATGGCTGTAGATGTACCTCGAATTAGATCAAACGGTGAAGAAAATATAGATGACGTGGCCACATATCATGCCAGAGACGTGGCAAAATGTGATGCCGGCAGTGGCAGAGCTACAGGGTATGCCGGGTATGCACCGGCATACCCTGCAATTCCGTGTAGAGATCGAGTATATATACGCATTTTATAAAAAAAAAGAAAAAAAACGATCATATGTGACTTCACGAGCGAGAGGCAGCGTGAGTCCGCGAGCGAGAGGCAGGCGGAGCCCGCAGTCGTGAGCGCCGAGCGTCAGGCCCACGCGGCCCATGCTCCTAGCAGCCCAGCGACTTAGTTAGACGGCCAATACGTCAATTCGCATCGATTCATGCCGTATTGCCGTCGGCGGTCATTACGGATCGAGGAACTGGAAGCGCATCGGTTCGACACTTCGACTTCCAGTCTTCGCCGGTTCGCCCTGCCCTATGCCGGCGCCAATACAGATCGTTCATTGGTTCATGTCGTCGGCGTCTCGGCGATCGGCTGTCACCCGTCCGTCGTTGTCCAGTCATCCTCGTCCTCGTGATCTCGTAATCTAGGTGAATTTTTTATCAGATTCTTTGTTCTTCGGCTTTTTAAAAAATTCATGTGTACTTAGTGGATGGTTTGAAGTTAATTCTTGAATTTAAGCCTTTTTGTGTTATTTAGTGCATATATATCGAATTATGTTGTCAATTTTACAATGATTATCGAATTGCTAAAATAGATTTACCGAATTACATATGAAAATTTTTGGACGGCATACCCTTAAACAAAATCCTAGATTCACCACCGGATGCCGGAGTGCGTGGTGCGAAATTCGTCAAGTAAAAGATTGGTTGCGTACTTCATGCAGTAGCCAAATCACTATGTCCCTGTTCATCTGGCTTATAATCCGTCTTATTCGGCTTGTTTTTTTAGCCGGAACAGTATTTTTCTCTCACAAAAAATCAGCCAACAGTGTTTTTCAGCCGGCTTATAATTCCAGCCGAACGGTCCCTATATCGACTTCAAGTTGATATTCACAAAAGGGATTAACAGGTATTACAAAATTGATAGTGTTATACTCCGGACCCTTTCCTATAGGTGAGTGGCTTGATCACGTGATAAGATCACTTTCCTGGTTTTACCTAACTATTTCGTACCTTTATAGTAAATTTATAAAATCAAAATGGATCTTTTTTCTGTATTATTAAACCCTTTGAAAGGTCATTAGCACCTTTCAAGAGTTTGGTAGTAATACAGAAAGTGGCCCGTACTTAAATAACACTTTTCTTTTCTATCCTAGAGAAGCCACCTCGTAATTAATAACCAGCTGGAACAATGCAGACACAGATGAAATTCTATGGATCTGGTGCAAGTCACGCCATTCTTTATTCTCAAAAGAGTGTACAAAAACATTTTGTCATTACAGGTTGGCAAACAAATGGAAGAAAAGATTACAAAAAGTCCAGGTCAGCTAGGAACGGACTAGTTTAAGTGGAAGTTGAAAGAATTGCAATTGGCAATGAAGAAAGTAAACAAAAAAAATCAACATTTGTGATCAAGTCTAATTCACAATTCCCTTTGAAAGCGACCGGCAGGAGAGAGAGAGAGCGAGGGAGGGAGGGAGGGAGAGAGAGAGGGAGTCTAATCAGCATTTGGGAAGATCGGACGGCGGCGGGAGCAGCTTCTGGTGCGGGAGGTTGCCGTCGAGCACCAACCAAGCCATCCTGAGGCCCCATGTCGTGTGCACCTCCAAATGGCAATGCATAAACCATACCCCTGCACGTTCATAGAGCACGTACGCACATGTGTAAGACAAAGGCACGCATGCAGAGCTTGTTTCCTGGGCTCTTATACAGGACAGGAGCCATTAGTCGATCAGAGTAATCTTACCGGGGTTGTCGGCAAGGAAGCGGATGGCCACCCAGCCGCCGGCCGGCATGCCGACGGTGTTGCGCTCGACGGGGTCGACGAGGTTGAACTTGGGCGGGTCGTTCACCGGGTCGTAGTTGCCGTAGCCTTGGCCGACGACGAAGAAGTTGAAGCCGTGCAGGTGCAGCGGGTGGCTCTCGATGCCGAGGATGCTGGTGCCCTGCATCACCAGTTCCACGTTGGTGCCGTACGGGATGACCATGAGCTTGGTCCCGTTGGCCACGTTGGTGTTGTTGGGCGGCGTCCCCGTGTAGTTGAACGGCGTCAGCGGCGCGACGGGGAAGTCGGACTCGTAGACGCCGCTGGACAGGCCGGTGAAGTGCGAGTGCAGCAGCGCCTTGGTGGGGAGCACGAAGGAGACGTTGTTGACGGACGCCGCGAACTTCGTCGTGTTGGTGGGGCCCTGGCACGTGGTGTTGGCGGGGCACGGGTGCGTGCCCAGCCCCACCGTGAAGAAGAACCGCTTGTCCACCGTCTGCGGCACGGCCGCCGGGTACTGCGGCGTCGCGAGGCTGCGGAGCTTGGCCGTGAAGTTGCCGACGAAGCTGGTGTCGTTGAGCTGCGGCAGCGCCGGCCTGTAGAGCGGCAGGGCCTTGTTGAAGCTCGCCGCGGAGGAGGGCGCGTCGGGGTACTCGTACTCGAGGATGCCGGCGACGGTGGTGTTGTCGAAGGTGGCCGGCCTGCCGGTGGAGTAGGTCCTGGCGGACATGTAGTAGTTGGCGCCCGGGTAGAACGGCTTGGCGGCGAGGAGCACGTTGGTGGTCTGGCCCGGGGCGATGAGCAGGGTGTCGACCGTGAAGGGCTTGACGTAGACGGCGTCGACCTCGACGACGGTGAGCGAGTGGTTGGCGATGGAGAAGAAGAGCTCGTCGTTGAGCGCCGCGTTGATGAGGCGGAGCATGTACGTCTTCCCTGGCTTCACCTTCAGCTTGAACGTGTCTGCGGGCGTTCGCGCGTGCCACACATGCATGCAGGCCACACACAGGGTGAGTGAGTGGACCGTTTTGGAATAGACAGACATCGACGGCGATCGAGACGTGATCGACGGAATGAGAAAGCACACCTATCTGGAGGCGTAACTAAGATTTTGTTTACGTAATAACACCGGCCCCGCGGGCCCCACCGCCGGCAAGCTAAGCTAGGTTGCTTAAGTCCACCGGATGTGTTAGGTCAAGTACGAGTGGGATAGCGACGTCGTGCGAACATTCCCACACAGGGGCGCCACAGCCAGTTGAAAGATCCCGTTTCCAGAAAGGAACTCGGAATCTTCTCACGCTCACCTTTGGTGATTTGAACTACTCACCACACCTTCGTGAAAACGAGGCCTCTTTTGATTTATGGAATTATGGTTGCGTTTGAAAACTTAGAGGTGCATGCTTGGGAAATGGAAAAACAGAGCGCCCGTGAACGTCACCTTTTTCGCTTTCTGTTAGGACTAGACTAGGAAGACTACTCGAGCGGTACGTAACCTCTCGTTCTGTCGTTTGTTTTTGTTCCCTTTGTTTCGAGAACTCTTAAGATATATAAGAACTAACGCCTAGATCATCCTTCAAAACACAGCAACACTAGCTCTCTCGTACGTATATAGTGTAGGCGCGCGTGAGTTTAGAGTTTAGGCCTTAGTGTGCTTGCGATTGCGAATTAAAAAAACAAGAACGAAAGAAAGAAAGAATATAATGTACCTTTGGCAGAGCAGTTGTAGAGCGGTCCTGGTAGGCCGTTGATGGTGTGGGCGTCAGAGACATTTGGACCAGCTCCGACCTGAAGCGCCTGATTGATCACCACCTCCGTGTCCGCCAGCCACCACTCACCTACCAATCCAATTTCGCGACCAATCGAAATATCGAATGCAACCGCGCGCGCACAAAATTATCAGCACAGGATTACAGGCCAGCAACAGCTAGCAATGAGGTCGTTTTCTCCCGGCGTTCGGCCGTTCACGTCGGCCGGCCGGCGGGGCTAGCTAGCTAGCTAGCTGCAAGTAGACCAACGACACTCACCGAAGATGACGGGGGCCTCCTTGTACGGAGCCGGGAACGGGTAGGGGACGCCGAGCTTGGGCAGGATGACGAGGGGCCCGTAGACGGTGGCGCGCAGCCAGGAGATGTGCGCGTGCCACCACAGCGTGCCACGCTGCCCGACGATGGTGTAGTTGTACACGTAGCTCTGCCCCGTCTGGATCGGGCACTGCGTGATGTACGCCGGCCCGTCTGCCCACCCCGTGCGCAGCTGCCGGATGCCGTGCCTGCATGCATGCAACAGCGATCAGCGAGCGTTCGTGTTCGTCGTTCGATCAAGAGGCAGATTATAGTATAATATGATGGTGTGTAACGAAAAGATGCTTCGAATTAGTTAGCGAAATTCTGCTGGTGTATGTACTTGTGTGGTGCTAAGTGGGTGCACCAACGCTCGCACTTTTGACTTCCACGGACGCCGGTACGAGTACGATGCACTTACCAGTGCAGCGAGATGTTGTGCTGGGCGTGGTTGGTCACGCGGATGACGAGACGGTCTCCTTCCCTCGCGACGATCTTGGGGCCGGGGAACTGCCCGTTCACCGTGATGATGCTCTTGCTGGCGCACAGCCGTGTCACGTTCGCCATTGTCACCTGCACATGCATACATGCCATGCCAAGCATGCATGATATATATACGAGAGGAATCAACATATATACATAGGCATGCATGCGTCCATGCATTTTATGCAGCAGTACGTAGCATGATATATGGAGACATGTTGTACGCTCGATCGAACGACGACGTACATTGAAGTCGTAGTGCCTCGTGACGCCTTGCACTTCGACGGCGGAGGCGAGGAGCATCAGGGCCGCCATGAGGAGGGAGCAGGGAAGAGCAGAGGAGATTGCCATGGCCATGCTAGATTGCTAGCTTATGGTTAAACCTCTTGAGGCTCCGATGAGCAGCTATCTAGAGTTGCTCTTGAGCTCTAGAGGGCAACCAAGACGGCCGGCCAGGCGATCGAAGAGACGGAGGAATAATGTGTTTGTGTGTGTGCGTTGGGACAGCCACCAGGTCCCCTCTCCATATATAGGGCATGGCAAGCAATGTGCTAGTAGCATGTCAACTACCACCGCCATTTTCTTAGGCTTTCTGCATGGTCGACAGAAACGCAGCTTGGGCAGAACTATAGAAAGTTTGGTGATCCGGTAGATGAACGATCAAGGGCAGGCAGGCGAGCTGCTCGAGCTTGCTGGACTGCTGGAGGGCTCTAGCTTTAGAGTGTGGCCAAAGTATGCGGCAACGATCCATCCCTTTTGACCATGCATGCACTGAGCCACTGGATCGCTGCTAGTTTAATTTTGGTGATTTTGCATGCCGTCGCGTACCTTTTCTGGTGCAAAAGTTTGCCGAAAACCGAAAGGTAAACTGTATGCACAAAGAGTAAAAAACCGTTGTCGTCTCCATGGTAATGATGAAGAAAATCACCGCTACACTGTGCTATGAATTCTCAACCGTCAGTAAAAAATCTTGTCGCGCAATTTTCTGGGAAATTAAAACAGCTTGCTATGCATACATGTCCCTCGAAAGATCCTGTCCTAGTAGGACGGTCCTACACGATATATTGGACATATTGACAATTGAATGTGTTCATGCATATAGTTCATTGGTCCCTAACCCGTACTTGCTGGTTTAGAACCTGAACAAAATCAGTGAGGTCAAGTGTCAAAATCTACAGATCATATCTGCTCTACAAGCGATTGGAAATCAATTATATTTTTTGAAGCAAATATCACATATCATCCTTCACACTTAATAAAGCAAATTGATTGCACACAGGCCTCGATGTTGAAAAATAGCATGTTCACCTGCATTTTGACAGTGCCATCTAGATTTTGGCACCAAGAAAAAGAAGAAGAAAAGCTGGTCTTCTAGATACTATCTGCGAATGTTACTTCCTAGTTAGGTTGTGCGGCTTAATCAAAACATCGCACACAAACAATGCATGATTCACGGGGGCCACAAATAATTCTTGGAATGGGGATCTTTTTTCTTGTTAAATATTGATTCAATTGAAAAGTAATCATGGTCGTCGCTGTCACCAACATGGTAAGTAACTTCCTACTACGTTCCCATTTCTGCTAGTTCAGAAATCGGTCGACGCAGGGTTTTCCACCTACAGTTCAGTGAATCTACGAGTTGCTGTAGGGGTGTGTGTTTAAGAATGGAATGCATGGATAGCAAGACACACATCTATCCAGTAGGTGCAACCTGCATGGTTGGTGTCTTAGCGTGTCTTCTTTCCTTGTACAATTCCCAATTCCCAACGGAGAGAAGGATGCTTGACCCAACACGATTGAGCGATGCAACGTTTCCTCATCACATACTTTATTGACTTAAAAAGAACGAAGGAGCGAACACGAACAGGAACATGTAAAAAGACATGCACGGAGTTGGATCTTGCAACTCTCCCGGCCCTACTCCCAAGTCCCCTGAGGCATCTCTTCGATTTAAGTTTGTTCTTTTTCTCATCAAAATCATAAAGAATCACTGGTAGTACATGTAAATCAAAATTAATATTTTTTTCTTTCAGTTCCTTTAGGTTGTACTAGTCTCCCAAGACTATTTGCTTGTATTTTCTTCTAGAGTATACTGTCGGTGTTGGTTTGTTAAAAACACACCAAGTAACATAATATCCACTGCCTCAATTTTTCATGTCTCTATCGGTGATCTATATATGTACTGAACAGAAAGGTGGTGAAGGACAATTAACAATTTTGTTTACGTAGTACATCTATTTTCATACTATCTTTGTCCCAAAATAAATAATTTTCTATAAATTTTTAGACAGATTAAGGACGATGACAAAAGACACATGTACCCTCATCTTCTTTTCTTTTCTGGATGATATCTTGTGAATTTGGCTATTATTGTTTGTATGCATCCGTAATTAGCTTTTGTACTAGGAGGCATTGTCCCGTATTTTTTAGATGTTGTTTCTTACAAAAATTTTAAACTTTAGAGAGAAAGTTGTTTATTTTGAGATGTTGTTTCTTACAAAAAATTTTAAACTTTAGAGAGAAAGTTGTTTATTTTGAGATGGAGCGAGTACGTTCCTTAACATTTCCTAACGACAATCGTTTTAAGGCTGCCACACAGTTGTGTTGATTTTGGGTTGGGCTCATATTTCTAAAGCATCCCCAAGCACATTATCATTAATTCATATGCATTAATACTGAAGTAAAGAGTAGGTCATGAAATAATTTGTTAGGTGTAAAAACAGAGATAGTCAATGCATATTTACAAATCACAATATTGATCATTTTCCCTGTTTTCTCACAAAAGTGGGGCATGCGTGGTCCCATACGCCTATAGTCACAGTTTATCATTGATAGCAGATCCATGGCCTAAAATAAAATAACCACATACATTGATTGGTTGTATATACTAACCTGTATCTAGGCTTGTGTAGTGTAGTTTGCTCGTATTTGTTTGGTTGCATAGACTCTTATGCAGGCTTGCACAATGCTCAAAGTAGATCCGATGCCGCATTAGTTAGTACACCAGATTTTGTCATATTAGACAACGCAAGTTTGTATGAGCCGATGTGCACATAAATAAAAAAATATTCTCATCCCCATACCTCAACTAGAAATTTGCGATCTCAACTAGAACGTAGAGGTGACTATATGCAACAAAGATAAAGAACCAAATACAATTTTATCAAATGCGGTTTGTCTGGGCAGAACTACCAAACAAAAAGAAACTGCAAATGTTTACGTCGGCATAGATTATGTTGTGTAAGGTCTAATACAAGCTAAGGCTAATGCAAGCAACCAATTAGACCCATGCGATTGCAATTAATTTCCTATTATTTTTCTACCACTAGTCCACAAACCCGTGCTCATGATAGAATCTTGAGATTTAAACATTAGAAGTTTGTGTAAATTCAGTACTTACAACTAATCAAAATTTCTTCTCTCTCTCTCTCCATTTTCAACACAATAACCATATATAGAGTTATGATAAACTTATCAATTATTTTATATGTTTTGATCCATATTTATAGTTTTTTTTCTCTTTGCACTGCATCTCCTCCTTGTCTTCAATATTTGTTTATTAGTTGAAATGGTAGTTTAAGTTATGTCAACTTTTGTTGCAACCACCCATGTGTCATGTCATCAATCAAGATCCGCACTTTCAAATTTTGATCTTATTAATGCCTACAATTTTTTTACATATGTATGGTGAAAATATAGTGCATATTACCCTTTATTCAATATTATTCTTTTGTATTTTGTTAAAATGACTATTCTAAGTTCTCTATCACATACTTATTTCATATTTACAATAGCATACATAGTTATTTCAACTTGCACCTCCAGAATCAAGATGTTCATTTTCCTCTATCAAAGAGTTAGGACTTATGAGTTTAGTAGTATTTTTTTCTAAAATAATACTTTTTAAAAATTAGACTATCAATGTAATATGTTGTAATGTTTCAACCAAAATGTGTACATTTATCTAAAACAACAATTTCCTTAACTCATTGGCATGGAGAATTAACTTAAAATAAATTTTTAGGGTCACTAGTATGTGATTTGTTAAGCATAACTCATTGTCCTGGAGAATTAATTTAACATAAAATAAAATTTCAAGTTCAATGGTATGCTATTATAGCATTTTCTATGATTGTTACATTAAAGAAATATATATTCAGCTACCACGACTGCATGTAATATGTATACTTAGTATCTCCATAGTAGCATACAACATGCACGTTTACTTTGAGTTTGTATCTTATATATTAATAGTAGTAGATGTGGATTAAAATGTAGGTGTACTTTCTAGCTATTTACCTTTTACAGTAACATATGTTGATTATTTAGATGTACATTTGAGGGATATCTTAGTTTATTTATAAATCATGACATATGTGTAATGTAAATGCAAATTTAGGAGACTACTTTAGATTATCTTTCATTAGGTTAAATGTGAGTAATTAGATGCATATTTAGAGATTGATTTATGTCGTTTTCAATGTAGAGGCTTGTATCTTTCAGGAAAAGTAAAATCCAATTGTTATCATTTTCAGTGATGATTATATTTTATCGAGCTGATGGCATGATTCTAATTTTTATGAGAATATCTAGTATTTACTTTTTCCTAGTGTGTCTATATGAGGATTACATGGAGACTCACGTGGCCGGGACTCCATTTAGTATAGTGAGAAGTTCCGTATCACTAGTATTGCCAAAGTCAATGCAGGTTCATAAGGTCAATGTCTCTAGATTTATTTACTTTTATCAATTCGATGTGGGGATGGGGGTCTCTCTAAATTTATATTATTTACTGATGTAAATGTAACATGCCACAATGTTTCATGGCTCTATTTGTAATCCACATATATCTACTTAACAAAAAGGTGATAAATGACACTGACTAGTTTTATTTATATGTATGTGTTATGTGCCTTGAGTATTCCCTAATGACGATCTCTGCCAGAATGCCACACAATTGGGTTGGCTCCATATATCTGATTTCCTGAAGTACCACCATATCATTATTTATTCTATGTACTACAGGTTTGAGGTAGAATGTTTAGGTCATGAAATAGTTTTTAGGTGTAAAAATAATAATAGTTAGCACAATTATACAAAACTAAAAGATCAATTTAGGTGTGGTTTGAGAAGCCTATAGTTGCAGTTAAGATGTGGTAGCATATTCATGGCCTAGAATAGAATTTACCATATTTTTAGCAATTATAAATATAGATAAACATGTGTCAACGCAGAATCAAAAGGTTCATCTCTCTAAGTATACTTTTTTGAAAATTTAGGATGGGGGAGGGGGGAATTTATGTAGTGCAAACTACATATTAGGTGTAAATATACAAACCATTTAAAAAAGCATAGATCGAGTATTCAAAAAAAATTGAAACTTCGTACGTCCATAGTGCATTCATATATGTACTCACATCCATGTAAAAGTTGAGATGTAAAACCAAAACTAGAGAAGTTTATAAAAATGACAAATTTTACATGCATGAAGGCAAACATAAACGTTTGTTGCAAGCCCAATAGTATGACTCACATCCTAGGCACATAAAGAATAGAATAAAATGAAAAAAGGATAAAAAAGAACAAAGGCATAGCATTACATCCTTCAGTTAATGCATATTTATTTTTGTCCTAAGTTGGACTATTTTGCGTTCCATTAAGTTTGTAAGAAAAATATCACATTTGTAATGCCAAATACATTAAAAAAGAGTAAACTATGATTTGCCCTGGACTTGTCACTGATTTTTTCAAATATCCTTAACTCGAATACCACACAAACCTACCTCGGCCCCATTCGCTTATGCTGAAAAAACAAGCTGAAACACTGTTCTGGCTGATTTGTGTGAGAGAAAAATATTGTTCCGGCTGAAAAAACAAGTTGAAAAGTACGGATTATAAGCCGGCTGAACAAGACTGCCCCCTTTACTTTTAAAATCATGCAAACTACTCCCCCTCTCCCTAAAATAGTTCATATTTCATAGTGGTTTTGATGAATGTTTTGGCTGATGTGGCATGTGGGCTCCACATGTTTTTAGTTTTGTTTATTATGCCATCTTTTAATGAATATTTGGGATACTAAATGATCTTAAATAAAAATGACATGAACTAGAAAGTTTTGGATCTCTTCAAGCACTATAAATTTAATGTAGAACATGTCTCAATCTGAGACAATTTAAAACATACTAAAAAAATCATAATCATAGAACTTAAAACAAATATTTGGGCCTCTAAACTATAACCCTGTTCGGCTGCTCTTATCAGCACGGCTTATCAGCCGTGGAACAGTGTTTTTCTCTCACAACGAAACAGCCACAGCCGGCTTATAAGCCATAGAAACAGCCTGCCGAACAGGGTGTATCTTAAATAAAAAAAGTTTTCAACCATAAAATTATAGATTGCACTGAGATCTATAGCTTTAGTTCAGACTGTAAGTGCATTCACCTCCGAAGTGGGTTTTGGATAATTAATGACAATCAAATTAGGGACTAACATATTTATCAAGTGTAATCCACAGGTGTTAGTCCATTGATGGAATTGAAAAAGAACATTTGGTGAATTATAGCACCCTAATTTTTGATGGAAAAGGCGCTTCGACTCAAGGGCTTCAACACCGTTTATTTTGATTTGAGTCGTAGGCAACGCCGCACTATTAAGAGGGATACAAATTTTAGTTGGTAAAATGGGGATAAAAAGTGCTCTTGTCAAATCTTTTTAGGCTAGAGAGACATGCACCGGAAGTTCCGGTGTGCCCCACCGGAAGTTCTGGTAGCTGGCGCTCGCGTGCGTCCGCGTTCGAGAAAACTGTTCTGGTCTCGGTCCGGAAGTTCCGGTCAGTGCTGTTTTGCGCGTGCGCCCGCGTTTGAGAAAACTGTTCTGGGCTCCGTCCGGAAGTTCCGGTACGGACCGAAAGTGTTGACTAACAAGCCTAACGGTCTGATCTGGTTTGACCGGAAGTTCCGGTGGCTTCCACCAGAACTTCCGGTGGCTCATCCGAGCTCGAGTATATAAGCCACTCACTTATTTCTAACTGTTGCCCGAACTTTGCACACTCATTTCTGCTCTCCCAACTTTCTCCAAGCTGTGACTCACCCACTCTCTCTCCCCCTTTGCCTCCAAGCTTCAATCTTCGATTGTTTGAGCTAGGGACCTGAGATTAGAGAGCGAGAGCATCGATCTTCGACTTGAGCACTTGGATTCCTTGTCTTGCCGGCTTGATTTGTGTTTGTTTCTCTTGGGTTCTTGGAACCCTAGCCGGCTAGGCATTCTTCGTGGTTGTCCGTGTTGATTCATTTGTGAGGGCACCCCGAAGTGTTTGTAATCACCCCTTGATTCTTAGTGGAAATCTCAAGCTAGCCTTCGTGGTTGCTTGAGGGAGGAGACCTTAGTGGTCGGACCTTCGTGGTCACCTCAACAACGAGGAAGTAGGAACTCCTTAGTGGGGATTGCCGAACCTCGGTAAAAATAGCTTGTCTTGCTGTGGCGGTAGCTTCGACTACCCTTTGTTCTTGTGTTCTTGTTGTTCTTCCTCTCTACCCCAACTTCTTTGGTGGGAGGTCCCGATCTACGATTTGGTGCGGTGCCAAGCCTTGAGGAGCTCAACATATTCATCAACAACCTCTAGGAGGGTGTGGTATCACTTGGATCTGAAATCCCAACTCGATTCACTTTGATTTCGTAGCCCATTTAGGGCACCCGAAGTTCTGGTGGAAGCCACCGGAAGTTCTGGTCCCCCTGACTGGAACTTCCGATCCAGACCACCGGAACTTCCGGTCTGTTATTTAACTTCCGCAAATTCGAGTTTGTGAGTTTCAGGTTTTGCAAAAAGGCCTATTCACCCCCCCTCTAGGCCAATTAGGTCCTTTCAATTGGTATCAAAGCAAGGTTCCTCGGATAAACGCTTCACCGCGTGAGGAGTAACATTGGCCAAGATAGATCCGGAAGCACAAAAGCAAATTGTTGATCAAATCACAGCTCAAATCACCGCATCCCTGCAGGTGCAACAACAAGAGCAAATGACCAAGATGCAAGAGCAACTAGACAAGATGCAACAACTTCTTGACAAGAAAAGTCAAGAATCATCAAGTGATGGTGGTGATGCAAGCAAGACACCGAAGAGTTACAATAGAACCAATTTTGATTATGGTGGATCAAGCAAGAACAACAATCTTACCTTGCCCATGATCAATCCCGGAAAGCCACCTTCATTTGATGGTATAAGGTACACTGATTGGGCTCATAGGATGAAGTTGCATCTTATAGCCGCAAGATGTTGGGAAGTAGTGGATGTTGGAGTCAATCCGCCACCTCAAAATCCTAGTGAGTGGTCACCCGAAGATGAAAGAGACTTTCACCTCAATGCAACGACGGCTACCTTAATTTTGCAATGCCTCACTCCGGAAGACAACAACAAGGTTAATGGAATGGTCAATGCAAAGCAAATTTGGGATACTTTGAAGATACCATTTGAAGGAGACAAGAGTGTAAGAATTCGAAACATTGAGCTCTTACAAGGAAAGATTGAGAACTTTACCATGATTGAAGGAGAAACTACTCAAGCAATGTTTGATAGGTTCATGACCTTGATCAACAAAATTAGAGCACTTAGGGAAACAAGATGGGATGACAACTCCGCCGCAAGGAAGATATGTAGAGTGTATAGACAAAAGAACAACATGCTTGCTTCGGTCATAATAGAGAGAGACAACTATACCACAATGACATCACAAGAGATGCTCACCAAGTTGATGCATCATGAGGTACTTGATGATGAAGCCAAGAAAGCAAGTGTGCTAAAGAAGAGCATTGCCCTCACGGCATCACATGGAAGTGAGTCAAGTCATTGCAACAAAGGGTGTTGTGAGCATAGGCATAACAATGATGATGATGATGATCTTGATGAAAAGCAAGCTTTGCTAGTGGGAAATTACAAGAAGTATTTGAGAATAAAGAAAGAAAATATGATGAGATATGGAGGGAACAAGCCATACAAGAAGAGGTTTTGCTATGAGTGTGGTGACACTGGCCATCTTGCAGCCGATTGTCCTAACAAGGTGAAGAAGTCAAGATATAACAAGCAAGATGACAAGAAGTACAAGGACAAGAAGAGAGGTGAAGCACATCTAGGTAAAGAATGGCAATCGGATAGTGATAGTGATGATGACAATGACAATGAGAAGAAGAGTGTGGTCGCAATTGTTATACAAGAAACTTCTTCCTCAACAAAGGTCTTCACTGACAATGCTTCATCAACATCTCTTGTAACACCCTGGTGTTAGTTAGCCTCATAATGCATTCATAATGCATGATCATGGCATGACATTACTATAAGCATCGTCATTTCATGTGCATCCTTGCTTGAAACATGACCTTGCTATAGTTGCAACATCTATGATTGAATGCATGTGTAGGTGTATGTTTGTTTATTAATGCTAGCCTATGGGTGTACAACACTTGTAGTAGTGTGATGTGCGACACAACAACTTGAAACATGACCATGAAACACATGCAACATGCCTAATTAAACCCTGCAACACATGCATGCAACATAATGTTGCATTAGCTTGATTGGTGATGTTTCAATGCACCTTGATGTGACTTTTGCTCATATAAGATGCTATTGGGTAAACTATGACTTGAAAACATCTTTGATATGTTAGTGGAGCAAAATGAGTTAGGGTTTATATTCATGTTTTGACCAAAATCCAATTTGACTAGGTTTGACCTCAGTTTGACCATAGCACTGATCTGCTTTGACCGATTTAAAAGTGGTACCTAGAGACCTTG
This sequence comes from Saccharum hybrid cultivar R570, assembly GCA_038087645.1. NCBI lineage: Eukaryota > Viridiplantae > Streptophyta > Magnoliopsida > Poales > Poaceae > Saccharum > Saccharum hybrid cultivar. Next base: position 16,816,269 of record JAQSUU010000139.1, read on the forward strand.
CATGGAGGTGCACCCTTAACCAAAGTTGTAGAAAATTTATCAAGGAACAAAAGTCTCAATATGGCTATTTTATGAAAATTACTAGAAAATGTCCAAAAAGGGTGAAAAATGCGGAAGTTAGGGCTGTTTTTCTATTTTTATTGAATTTTAAAATGTAATTAATGGAGAAATTTATATTTCAAAATATATTGAGAATTTGACAAAACTCTCTTAATATGGAATGTTCTACTCATCAAAAGGAGCATCTTTTGTATTGAACATTTTTCCTAACTCAGCTTAGTTTGGGAGATATCGTCGCTTTAAAAATCGTGCCAACTGGATTTCTGTGACGGTTTAGCCCTGGCCGTCACTGAAATGCCGAGTGGAAAAAAATCGCCCTTCCCAGCCGATGTCGTGCATAACCGCCGCGTGCCCCCCTCCACGCGTCCGTACGTCGCCATCCCGCCCCGGTGACTCCTCCCCGTGTCCGTCTGTGTGGACAGGGAGTCCTCACTTCCCCCTCACCCACTCCTACTCCCTCCATCCCCCTCCGCCCCGCCCCTTTTTCTTCTCCTGCACGCGCGGGGTGCGCCACTGTCATTACCGGGCGGGGCAGCGGCTCGCCGGCTGTCACCGCGCTTTGCTCTGCTCCATCACTACTCCAGCCAGCGCATGAGGCTCAGCCTCAGTCCATGCCGCTCCAACGACCTCCTATCGGCGCGAATCAGCCTCGGAGGCGGGCCAATTGGCCTTTCGATCGCGGCTGCCACCCGCCGAAACTCCGGCAAGCTCCCAGCTCACCATCAACCGGGGCGCGTAGCGCTCCTCTCCTTCTCCTACCACGCGCATCGACCTCGCAAAGCCGCTCCACCACTTGCCGTGACGCGTCATCGCCGGAGGAGGAGGGTCCGTGTCGACCTCGTCGCCGGCCTCTCGGCTTCACGTGGCCAGTAGGCCACAAGCCTTTGTGCGCAGCCCTGTGGCCACTGGAGAGTGCACAGGGTCCGTGCGGCACTTCTTCGCCGCCCCGTGGCCGCCGAAGAGCCCTCCTCGGTCGGGAACAGCAAGTCCGGCGAGCTCCCCTGTTCTTCCCCGCGAAGGACTTCATCGGAGGATTCGACTAAGGTGAAAGGCCTTTCTGTAAAGCGGCCAGACACAGAAACTTACTGATTCGGGCCCATGCAATTTCTAGAAAACGCAGGGGCCTAATTGGAAAATGTCTGTCTTATTCGGTTTTAAGAAATGAAATTCCAGAAATTAGTTAAATCTTCTAAAAATCATAAGTGGAGTTCTAGAGCTCCAAATCAAGTGATTCAACTTGCAGAATTTTTCTGGTGATGAGATCTATGCAATAAAAATATGACATGCCATTTTTGTGGAACTTTTCTGTGTAGTTTTAATTATTTTTGATAAATGCCTTTATCTTTGAAATTGCTTAGTAATTAGAATATAGCTCCTAAAATTGTGATTTTTGTTGCATTGGTCTTGTAATGAGATGAATAATCTGTAGAAAATATATCCTATGCACCTGTTATGTAAAAATATAGGGTTGTAGTTCAAGTGCCATTCCTTGCCTATTTCTTAGAAAATTCATAATAAAATAATTGGGTCTAATTTAGGGTCGAGAATTTTTGTGGGTCATTTTTAGGCTAGGTTGAAGCTAATGATGTATAAAAACCTACGGTTTGGCATACTTCGTAGTACACAGTATTTTTAGCTCCGTTTAATTGTGTTGCCTTGTTATTTTTGTGTAGGATAGTATACTTATCCAAATGAGGTGCAAATTATATGATAGCCTAGAATTAGCAGGTATTAGCTACTGTAATTTTCTGGGAATTTTAGGAGATGTAGATCTGGTAGACCCTGTTATAGCTACTTCTCATATGGCATGAAATCCACTTAATTATTAAGTTAATTAGGGCTATAAGTATTTTGGGAGTTGTTTGAGTTACATATGATCTGGTGGTATGAATGGTTTGGGTCAATTTGTAATCTAGATGATCCACTTATAATATAGTATGATGGTGTATGCTTAATCAAGGTTCTTTGTACCAATGTTATACTTTGGTGAGTTACAGGTGATCATTAATCATTTTTAATGATTTGTTGGTGATCTCAATTAAGATAAATTGAGTTTAGTCATATATCATGTTTTGCACCTAAGCTTAAAGTGATTTGAGTAGAGCACCACATAACTTGGTTTTGTGCTTACAACGTTGCAATGTCATTGCATTCATCTTCACATCATTCATGCACGTCAACAAATCATCATGTCATTTTTGGATGCATACATGAAATTCATTGGATGCATATACATGCAATAGGTGTGCCGAGAATCGTGTTACAAGCGAAGTTCCGCTGAGCGTGGAACCCGAAGTTGAAGTCCGTTCGAGAACTGGAGGTTCAGTCCGACGAAGCCGGAGAAGGCGTGGGAATCGTTCTTGAAACCGAACCTCGATCTCTCTTCTTTCGGTTAAGGCAAGCCCCGGAGCATTATAAGCCTCCTACTTTTAAAGCAATTATCTTTATATACATGTTATATGTATTGCTGCATTACGTGATATGAGTTGGTTGAAAACCCTTGCTGCATTGATAACACTCCTTGTCCAGCAATTCGAACCTTGAATCCTAAGTAGACAGGATCGTATCTATGCTTAGCCCTGCTAAATTAGACCGGTAGAAGTCGGGTGATTTCCTGTCACCTGCGAGATATAGGGCTTGATCAGGTCACGGTTGGCTATATTTGCTATCGTGGAAGTGAACCATGTGTAATAAAATGAAATGAGACCGGGCGGGATGATGATAGTGAAACAGCAAGGCATGGAGGCCTTGGGTGTGGATCTATCCCCGTCTGTGTCGATTAAGGACCGAGACCTGGAGCCTTCTATGTCATTTTGAACGCATGCCTGACATTTAGTTGGCCGGCCTGAGGTTGCCGACCGCGAAGCCTAGTAGCTCAACTCAGGCTGCGAAGTCGAAAAGTGAAAGTCGCCTCGGAAGGGAGCCAGAGGGTCCAAGGGCAGGTGAGTTAAAAGTCCTGAGCTTCCTGGCCACTGGTATCCCCGAGAACGCGGCGCTGTTCGGGCCCACCCTGAGTTGTACCAAAGGTTATCTACGGCTGCCTTTAGCGGAGTTTGCCGGGTGAGTGTCAGGAATACCCCCTCAGCTGAGTTGGAATCGATTCGAGTCGCCGTCTCTCCCGGATAGTGAGAAACTTGACTGGTTATCTCCAGCGTAGATACACTAATTATTAATGATGGTTCGGAATTGATGATAATGATGATGATGGCCTTATTATACCTGCTATGGTTAATATTGTTTGCTCATAATAAAGTGATTGCTCTAGTACAGGTGCTAATCTAGATGACAGGTTAATGATTATTAACTCGATGCTTAAGTATTAATGATTACTTATCTGTAATAAGCTTTTCTGCAAATGAGTCAAGCTAGCCCACTTTATAAAGCCTTGCATACTCCTTGGTGTCACCGTTGTTTCTGGTTTTTGACGGGTAAGTCTAGCTGAGTACCTTCTCGTACTCAGGGTTTATTCCCACCTGTTGCAGGTAACAGATTCCTACTTGTTGCTGCAAGTATGGTCTTCGCCATGTGGGTGTGAAGACTAGACCATATGGGCATGGTCTCTGTAGTATCTCTTCTGGTATGCTTTTGCAGGATGTGACTATGTACTGGCAGTATTTGAATTTAAATGGTTTCAGAAATTATGTTGCTTCCGCTAATCTTTATGTTAGTTTTGTAATAAAATTATCTGTACTCCGATGTATGAGAGCTACTTACGAACTGTTGTAACAAGTGTTGTGTTATGTTGAATCACTACGATCTGGTTGCTCTCAGTTTGGTTTGAAATCCCTCGTGGTTTCGTGGACTACCGGAGTTATATGGGCTCAAGTTTGAGAATTTGATCGTTTCGACGATTGTTTTTGAACTTGTGCTCTTATAATTTGGACGGTTCCGTTACAGCTGGTATCGGAGCAAGATTCAACAGTAAACACATCATTTGTGTATTTAAACAAAAGCTTTTGTGGAAAATCTTTATTCTAAACTAAAGAGTGTCAGTGGTCATATCCTATATGCCCAAATAAGGACTATTAGGTGGCTTACTAAGGTACTAACCTGGGGGGTTCTTGCTTGTTTTCTATTTCGTTGTCCATACGGCGTGCTATTGTATGGATGCCATCCGCTTGGGTGGTAATGTATGGATCAAAATACCTCTACGCCCTGGTAAGTGGGAGTTGTGAGAGCATGACCGTCCAACCGTCGGTCTAGGGGAGAGTAGTTGTGGTTACTAGCATACTTACATGTTTAATCATGTGATTATGAGAGTACTTAATTGTGGGTATATCTGTCGGGTAGCTTTGATACTGAAGTACATACATCGGGGGATTATGTATGGAAAGTATTTAGTTTACCGCTTTCTTGTGTGCTATATTGGGAATTGTTGGGCTGAAATGCAATTTTTCTGCAGGTACACTAACAACGTTTCCTGTAAAACGACTAGTTATCGTTATTGAGAGAACGTGTGTATGCCACCGAACTATACGCTAGAATTTTAAAATTCTCCCTAGGTTTGTGAGGACGTACGGTTCGTGCATGCACCATGTTCGCATCATACATTGCATTCTGCATTACTCCCTCCCTTATAAATTGCTTATCCCATTCTTTTAAAATCTCCTTCCCTCCAAACGGTTGTCCCATAAATAGTTGCATTCTTTCATGAAGAATTGGGGGTGGTCAACCAACCTAGTGGAGTGATCAGTAGTGTCAGCTTAGAAACCTAATTTAGACCTGGCTCGTGAAGGAAAGCAAGACGCAATTTCAAGATGTATCTCCTCGAGTTGGGATGTGTTTTGATTTGCAACTCGCCTCTCTATTGCTTCTACCATTGTATCCATCCTTGTTTGTTACCCATCTTTAGATGATACTGTTTCTACACGTCTAATTCCTGACACGTGAGGATTCCTCATGGGTGTGTTCAGTAATGGTGTTGCGATTAGTACTCCATGGTGCCGCGACGAAACCGGGAGCCTCCTGTGGCGCGCGACACAAGGTTGTGCTGCTCGGCACGCGCAGGTATCAAGGATTGCTAGTCATGATCCATTATGGAGCTACACCAATGTGTTATCTTCTCGTGAACCTTTTCCTTGAAGGTCATTCTTTATCTTGTCAGAAGATCCGTGCCTCAATCTAAGAAATTTCCTTCTGTTGGAGATTGGAATTTGCATAGTTGGATATAATCTCTTCCTCCTGCCTATAAAATTCGTCAGCAGCCTTCTGACGTCATCAATGCTTACTAGTTTCAACTACTTGCAGATGTCTCGTCAGCTTCGCTCTAGCAGTCGGAATCGTGGTAATACAGGACTGTCATCGTCTCCTCCGCAACCTACCTCTGCTAAGTTGCTGCAAATGCTTGTCGAAAGTCAGCGAGCTTTGGACGAGAGTGTCAGAAACCATGTCCATTAGGAACCTGAGCCTGCCCAGTACAGCAGCTATAAAGATTTCTTAGATACTGAGCCTCCTATTTTTCGAGAAGCAGAAGAACCACTTCAAGCAGACGAATGGTTGAACACTATCGAACAGAAGTTTCGTGTGCTCAAGGTGGCAGATGATATGAAAACAGAATATGCTTCGCAACAGTTGCAAGGACCTGCAGGTGTTTGGTGGTGTCACCATCGGAGTACCCTGCCTGAGAATATGGAAGTAGTTTGGGATCAGTTCAAGGAAGCGTTTTGGGGGCATTACATTCCTGCTGGTCTCATGGCAATCAAGCACACCGAGTTTATGAAGCTCACTCAAGGAGACAAAAGTGTAACAGAATATCTACACGCTTTCATCAACTTGTCAAGATATGCTTCAGAATTTGTTAATACGGAAATTAAAAAGATTGCAAGTTTCAAAAGAGGATTGTGTCCTAAATTGATGAAGGCCATGTGCAATAGCAAGTGTGCAATTTTCAACGAGTTTGTCAGTGATACTATCCTTCAAGAGAACTGTAATACTGTGTATGCTGCTTCTAAGAGCCAAGAGAAATCTCATGAATCTAATGCACCTACGAACAATACTCTGGTGGTGATTACACCTCAGTATTATTCGCCTGGCATATCTACTCGATATCACCCATATCAGAAACAGTATCCGGTCAAGAGGAGCAGTATTAAGAAAGGAAAGCCTAAGGCACCGCCAAGTAACCGGCCATGTTGGAATTGCAAGATGTCAGGTCATTGGGCCAAAGATTGTCCTCGTCCACAGAAGAAATCAAATGATAATAAGGCAGATGTGTGTAAAGGATGGGTTCGATACACCACGGTGGAGTCCATTCCTACGGGTGAGATTATCACTGCCGGTGCATTTTTAGTAAATCAACACCCTGCAATTGTGCTGTTTGATTCAGGTGCTTCCCACTCTTTTATCAGTTCAACGTTTGCAGCCAAGCGTGGTATGAAGGTCGTTACTTTAGATAATAGTGGTTATAATATTAGTGCTGCCGGAAATAATATTTCAACCAACCAGTTGGTCTTAGGAGCAAAGATCGAGATAGAAGGACGTCTGTACGATCTAGATCTCGTGGTATTACCGGGTTTGGGTTTAGATGTAATCTTAGGTATGAAGTGGATGAGTGGAAACGGTGTTCTGATCGATACCTCTACGAGAGTGGTTATGTTGAGGGATCCAAAAGATCAACAAGCTTTTCTAGTGCAACTTCCTAGAGACATTAGTCCTCAGACTACAGTTAACGCTATGATAGCAAAAGCAAAAGAGATTGCAGAAGTTCCGGTAGTGTGTGAATTTCTAGATGTTTTTCCCGATGAATTGCCAGGATTACCTCCAGATCGTGATGTAGAGTTTAAGATTGAGTTAATTCCGGGTACCGCACCAATTTCTAAAAGACCGTATAGAATGCCACCGAATGAGTTAGCTGAACTCAAGACCCAACTTAGTGACCTTTTACTGAAAGGGCTGATCCGTCCTAGTTCTTCTCCGTGGGGTTGTCCTGCTATCTTTGTGAAGAAGAAGGACCAGTCTCTACGTATGTGTGTAGACTATCGACCACTCAATGCAGTCACTATCAAGAACAAGTATCCGTTACCTCGTATTGATATCTTGTTTGATCAGTTGTCTAAAGCAAAGGTGTTCTCGAAGATTGATCTGAGATCTGGTTATCATCAAATTAAAATCCGTCCGGAAGACATACCAAAGACCGCTTTCTCTACCAGATACGGGTTATATGAATATCTTGTCATGTCTTTTGGTCTGACCAATGCTCCTGCACATTTCATGTACCTGATGAATTCAGTATTCATGCAAGAGCTGGACAAGTTTGTGGTGATATTCATTGATGATATTCTGATCTATTCTGAAAATGAAGAAGAACATGCCAAGCATCTGAGAATTGTTTTATCCAGATTACGTGAACATAAGCTTTACGCCAAGTTCAGTAAATGTGAATTCTGGTTAAAGAAGGTACCTTTCCTCGGTCATGTGTTGTCTGGTGGGGGAATTTCAGTAGACCCGACTAAGGTACAGGACGTTTTGAATTGGAAGGCACCAACTACAGTCCATGAAGTTCGGAGTTTTCTTGGATTGGCTGGCTACTATCGTCGTTTTATTCAGGATTTCTCTAAAATAGCTAAGCCTATGACTCGACTACTTCAGAAGGATAGGAAGTTTGATTGGACTCTGGAGTGTGAACAAGCTTTCTGCACGCTACGGACTTTGTTAACATCAGCTCCGGTATTAGCGCAACCTGACATTGAGAAACCGTTTGATGTGTATTGTGATGCATCAGGTACTGGTTTAGGTGGCGTACTGATGCAGGGAGGTCGAGTTATTGCGTATGCTTCGCGTCAGTTAAGAAAACATGAAGTTAACTATCCGACTCATGACTTGGAGTTAGCTGCTGTTGTTCATGCTCTGAAAATCTGGAGACACTATTTGCTTGGAAATATATGCAATATTTATACAGATCATAAGAATCTTAAGTACATATTTACTCAACCTGAGTTAAATATGCGCCAAAGAAGATGGTTAGAGTTAATAAAGGATTATAACCTTCAAGTGCACTATCATCCTGGTAAGGCAAATGTGGTTGCCGATGCCTTAAGTAGAAAATCTCATTGCAACTCTCCGATAGAAGAAGATTTTCATTTGTCTCACCTCTTACATCCTATTGTAATCCATCATATTACTGTAGATTGTTCTTTGAGAAGTAGAATCATTGAGTTACAAAAGACTGATGCTGGTGTATTTCACATCAAGAGAAAGATGAAAGAGCAAGAAACTAAGCATTTTCGAATCGATGAGAAGAGAATTCTCTGGTTCAAAGAGAGACTCGTTGTGCCAAAAGATAAAGAGCTCAGAAATCAAATCTTATCTGAAGCCCATTCTTCTAAGTTGTCCATCCATCCTGGTAGTAGTAAGATGTATCAGGACCTCAAGCCGTACTATTGGTGGACCAAGATGAAGAAGGAAATTACAGCCTATGTCGCTAAGTGTGATAATTGTTGTAGAGTTAAGGCCATTCACATGAAGCCTGGTTTACTCCAGCCTTTGTCTGTTCCAGGTAGGAAGTGGGATTACATTGTTATGGACTTTATTGTCGGATTACCAGCCACCCAAAAAGGTTTTGATTCTATTTGGGTTATAGTTGATCGTTTGACAAAATCTGCTCACTTTATCCCCGTGAAGAGTAATTATCACCCACACCAATATGCTGACATTTACTTCCAAGAAGTCGTACGTCTTCATGGAGTGCCTGGGTCTATTGTCTTTGATAGAGGACCACAGTTTACTGCTCGTTTTTGGGAGCGCCTACATCAGAATCTTGGAACTAATTTGGTCCGTAGTTCTGCTTATCACCCACAGACGTCGGGGCAGACTGAGCGTGTGAATCAGATTCTTGAAGACATGCTTAGAGCTTCCATCATCTCTTGTAATGGCTCTTGGGAGAAATGGTTGCCTCTCGCTGAATTCTCTTACAACAACAGTTATCAAGAGAGCATCAAGATGGCTCCATTTGAAGCTTTATATGGTCGCAAGTGTAGAACTCCTTTGAACTGGGTGGAACCAGGAGAAAGAAGGCTCTATGGTATTGACTTTGTAAAAGAAGCTGAGGAGCAAGTTCGTGCTATACAGAAAAATATATCAGCTGCTCAGGCTAGACAAAAGAGCTACGCAGATAAGAGGAGGAAACCTATTGAGTTTGAGGTAGGTGACCATGTCTATCTGAAGGTGTCCCCTTTGAGAGGAGTAAAGCGTTTGGGGATCAAAAGGAAGCTTGAGCCTCGATACGTTAGACCCTATCGGATCATCGAGAGAAGTGGAAGAGTAGCTTATAAGCTTAGTTTACCTCGTGAGTTGGGAGCTATCTTTCCGGTATTCCATGTATCTCAACTGAAGAAATGCCTCCGTCTTCCTGAGGAAAGAGTAGAAGTGAGACGCATCAAATTGAAATCTGATCTTTCTTATGAGGAGAAACCGGTATATGTTCTAGGTACTTTGGAAAGGGTGACTCGAAATCGAGTAGTCAAATTATACAAGGTGGTTTGGAGTAATCACGGTGAACGTGATGCAACTTGGGAAAAAGAGGATTATTTAGAGGACAACTATTCCGCTTTCTATGAAAAATGGTACGACTTTCAAATCTCGGGACGAGATTTTTATAAGGGGGGAGGGTTGTAACACCCTGGTGTTAGTTAGCCTCATAATGCATTCATAATGCATGATCATGGCATGACATTACTATAAGCATCGTCATTTCATGTGCATCCTTGCTTGAAACATGACCTTGCTACAGTTGCAACATCTATGATTGAATGCATGTGTAGGTGTATGTTTGTTTATTAATGCTAGCCTATGGGTGTACAACACTTGTAGTAGTGTGATGTGCGACACAACAACTTGAAACATGACCATGAAACACATGCAACATGCCTAATTAAACCCTGCAACACATGCATGCAACATAATGTTGCATTAGCTTGATTGGTGATGTTTCAATGCACCTTGATGTGACTTTTGCTCATATGAGATGCTATTGGGTAAACTATGACTTGAAAACATCTTTGATATGTTAGTGGAGCAAAATGAGTTAGGGTTTATATTCATGTTTTGACCAAAATCCAATTTGACTAGGTTTGACCTCAGTTTGACCATAGCACTGATCTGCTTTGACCGATTTAAAAGTGGTACCTAGAGACCTTGCATGGAGGTGCACCCTTAACCAAAGTTGTAGAAAATTTATCAAGGAACAAAAGTCTCAATATGGCTATTTTATGAAAATTACTAGAAAATGTCCAAAAAGGGTGAAAAATGCGGAAGTTAGGGCTGTTTTTCTATTTTTATTGAATTTTAAAATGTAATTAATGGAGAAATTTATATTTCAAAATATATTGAGAATTTGACAAAACTCTCTTAATATGGAATGTTCTACTCATCAAAAGGAGCATCTTTTGTATTGAACATTTTTCCTAACTCAGCTTAGTTTGGGAGATATCGTCGCTTTAAAAATCGTGCCAACTGGATTTCTGTGACGGTTTAGCCCTGGCCGTCACTGAAATGCCGAGTGGAAAAAAATCGCCCTTCCCAGCCGATGTCGTGCATAACCGCCGCGTGCCCCCCTCCACGTGTCCGTACGTCGCCATCCCGCCCCGGTGACTCCTCCCCGTGTCCGTCTGTGTGGACAGGGAGTCCTCACTTCCCCCTCACCCACTCCTACTCCCTCCATCCCCCTCCGCCCCGCCCCTTTTTCTTCTCCTGCACGCGCGGGGTGCGCCACTGTCATTACCGGGCGGGGCAGCGGCTCGCCGGCTGTCACCGCGCTTTGCTCTGCTCCATCACTACTCCAGCCAGCGCATGAGGCTCAGCCTCAGTCCACGCCGCTCCAACGACCTCCTATCGGCGCGAATCAGCCTCGGAGGCGGGCCAATTGGCCTTTCGATCGCGGCTGCCACCCGCCGAAACTCTGGCAAGCTCCCAGCTCACCATCAACCGGGGCGCGTAGCGCTCCTCTCCTTCTCCTACCACGCGCATCGACCTCGCAAAGCCGCTCCACCACTTGCCGTGACGCGTCATCGCCGGAGGAGGAGGGTCCGTGTCGACCTCGTCGCCGGCCTCTCGGCTTCACGTGGCCAGTAGGCCACAAGCCTTTGTGCGCAGCCCTGTGGCCACTGGAGAGTGCACAGGGTCCGTGCGGCACTTCTTCGCCGCCCCGTGGCCGCCGAAGAGCCCTCCTCGGTCGGGAACAGCAAGTCCGGCGAGCTCCCCTGTTCTTCCCCGCGAAGGACTTCATCGGAGGATTCGACTAAGGTGAAAGGCCTTTCTGTAAAGCGGCCAGACACAGAAACTTACTGATTCGGGCCCATGCAATTTCTAGAAAACGCAGGGGCCTAATTGGAAAATGTCTGTCTTATTCGGTTTTAAGAAATGAAATTCCAGAAATTAGTTAAATCTTCTAAAAATCATAAGTGGAGTTCTAGAGCTCCAAATCAAGTGATTCAACTTGCAGAATTTTTCTGGTGATGAGATCTATGCAATAAAAATATGACATGCCATTTTTGTGGAACTTTTCTGTGTAGTTTTAATTATTTTTGATAAATGTCTTTATCTTTGAAATTGCTTAGTAATTAGAATATAGCTCCTAAAATTGTGATTTTTGTTGCATTGGTCTTGTAATGAGATGAATAATCTGTAGAAAATATATCCTATGCACCTGTTATGTAAAAATATAGGGTTGTAGTTCAAGTGCCATTCCTTGCCTATTTCTTAGAAAATTCATAATAAAATAATTGGGTCTAATTTAGGGTCGAGAATTTTTGTGGGTCATTTTTAGGCTAGGTTGAAGCTAATGATGTATAAAAACCTACGGTTTGGCATACTTCGTAGTACACAGTATTTTTAGCTCCGTTTAATTGTGTTGCCTTGTTATTTTTGTGTAGGATAGTATACTTATCCAAATGAGGTGCAAATTATATGATAGCCTAGAATTAGCAGGTATTAGCTACTGTAATTTTCTGGGAATTTTAGGAGATGTAGATCTGGTAGACCCTGTTATAGCTACTTCTCATATGGCATGAAATCCACTTAATTATTAAGTTAATTAGGGCTATAAGTATTTTGGGAGTTGTTTGAGTTACATATGATCTGGTGGTATGAATGGTTTGGGTCAATTTGTAATCTAGATGATCCACTTATAATATAGTATGATGGTGTATGCTTAATCAAGGTTCTTTGTACCAATGTTATACTTTGGTGAGTTACAGGTGATCATTAATCATTTTTAATGATTTGTTGGTGATCTCAATTAAGATAAATTGAGTTTAGTCATATATCATGTTTTGCACCTAAGCTTAAAGTGATTTGAGTAGAGCACCACATAACTTGGTTTTGTGCTTACAACGTTGCAATGTCATTGCATTCATCTTCACATCATTCATGCACGTCAACAAATCATCATGTCATTTTTGGATGCATACATGAAATTCATTGGATGCATATACATGCAATAGGTGTGCCGAGAATCGTGTTACAAGCGAAGTTCCGCTGAGCGTGGAACCCGAAGTTGAAGTCCGTTCGAGAACTGGAGGTTCAGTCCGACGAAGCCGAAGAAGGCGTGGGAATCGTTCTTGAAACCGAACCTCGATCTCTCTTCTTTCGGTTAAGGCAAGCCCCGGAGCATTATAAGCCTCCTACTTTTAAAGCAATTATCTTTATATACATGTTATATGTATTGCTGCATTACGTGATATGAGTTGGTTGAAAACCCTTGCTGCATTGATAACACTCCTTGTCCAGCAATTCGAACCTTGAATCCTAAGTAGACAGGATCGTATCTATGCTTAGCCCTGCTAAATTAGACCGGTAGAAGTCGGGTGATTTCCTGTCACCTGCGAGATATAGGGCTTGATCAGATCACGGTTGGCTATATTTGCTATCGTGGAAGTGAACCATGTGTAATAAAATGAAATGAGACCGGGCGGGATGATGATAGTGAAACAGCAAGGCATGGAGGCCTTGGGTGTGGATCTATCCCCGTTTGTGTCGATTAAGGACCGAGACCTGGAGCCTTCTATGTCATTTTGAACGCATGCCTGACATTTAGTTGGCCGGCCTGAGGTTGCCGACCGCGAAGCCTAGTAGCTCAACTCAGGCTGCGAAGTCGAAAAGTGAAAGTCGCCTCGGAAGGGAGCCAGAGGGTCCAAGGGCAGGTGAGTTAAAAGTCCTGAGCTTCCTGGCCACTGGTATCCCCGAGAACGCGGCGCTGTTCGGGCCCACCCTGAGTTGTACCAAAGGTTATCTACGGCTGCCTTTAGCGGGGTTTGCCGGGTGAGTGTCAGGAATACCCCCTCAGCTGAGTTGGAATCGATTCGAGTCGCCGTCTCTCCCGGATAGTGAGAAACTTGACTGGTTATCTCCAGCGTAGATACACTAATTATTAATGATGGTTCGGAATTGATGATAATGATGATGATGGCCTTATTATACCTGCTATGGTTAATATTGTTTGCTCATAATAAAGTGATTGCTCTAGTACAGGTGCTAATCTAGATGACAGGTTAATGATTATTAACTCGATGCTTAAGCATTAATGATTACTTATCTGTAATAAGCTTTTCTGCAAATGAGTCAAGCTAGCCCACTTTATAAAGCCTTGCATACTCCTTGGTGTCACCGTTGTTTCTGGTTTTTGACGGGTAAGTCTAGCTGAGTACCTTCTCGTACTCAGGGTTTATTCCCACCTGTTGCAGGTAACAGATTCCTACTTGTTGCTGCAAGTATGGTCTTCGCCATGTGGGTGTGAAGACTAGACCATATGGGCATGGTCTCTGTAGTATCTCTTCTGGTATGCTTTTGCAGGATGTGACTATGTACTGGCAGTATTTGAATTTAAATGGTTTCAGAAATTATGTTGCTTCCGCTAATCTTTATGTTAGTTTTGTAATAAAATTATCTGTACTCCGATGTATGAGAGCTACTTACGAACTGTTGTAACAAGTGTTGTGTTATGTTGAATCACTACGATCTGGTTGCTCTCGGTTTGGTTTGAAATCCCTCGTGGTTTCGTGGACTACCGGAGTTATATGGGCTCAAGTTTGAGAATTTGATCGTTTCGACGATTGTTTTTGAACTTGTGCTCTTATAATTTGGACGGTTCCGTTACATCTCTCTTCACCAACACTTCTTCATCACCTAGACTCTTTGCCAACCTCTCCGACGATGACTATGATGCTCCTACTTGCCTTATGGCATTAGAAGATAAGGTACAACTTGATCCTCCTACACATACCACTAGTGAATGTGATAGTGATGATGAAAATAATGAAAACTATGCTTATAATCTCGTCAAAAGATATGGTAACGCTGCTGCGACTAAAATCTTGAAGCTAATATATGCCAAAGATAAGCTTGAGTCATGCATTGAGTCGCAAGGGGAATTGCTCCTAGAGGAAAGGGAGAAAACCCAAGGACTTGAGGCATGTCTCTCCAAGGAGAAGGAGAAGGTTGAGAAGTTGAGTGTAGAATTGTGTTTAGCCAAGGATGCTAATGAGCGCTTGGCTAAGGAACATTCTTCACTCAATGACTCTTTGGCAAGTCTAAAGAATGATCATAGTTTGGCTCAAGAAAGCCTTACAAGCTTGACAAATAAATATCATGAGCTTGAACTAAACTATGACAAACTTTGGACTAGCACTTCTACCGTTTCCAAGGATGCCAAAGCTACAACTAGTAAAGGTTGTGAAAGATGCTCTAATATTGATATACATGCTTGTGCTACTAACCTTGATGAGCTAGCCAAGAAGGATAAGGAGATCCAAAGGTTGAACACAATTGTCAAGAATGGTTGCAAGTGCAAGGATAAGCAACCGACAAATGTGTTCAAGGCATCAAGGCACCCCATGATTAAGGATGGCATTGGTTACAATAGGTATGATGGCAAAGCCAATGGAAGAAAAATGATTAATGGGGTAGCTTGTGTGAAGTTCAATAAGAGTGTGCCACTTGTTGACCTTATCAACAAGGTGAACAATGTTGGTACACCTACAACTCCACTTGTCAACAACAAGAACAACAAGAAGAAGCAAGTGGAGGTGTCCAAGCAACAAGCGTCTATTTCACGCAATCACATTTGTGATTACATGTGTTGTTGGGACAAGGATGGCAAGATTGTTGTGAAGTATGTGGGCGCCCTCAAGAAGAGACAAATCTTGAGGAGTGTTTGGGTGCCCAAGTCTTATGTGTCTAATCCCCTAGGTCCCATCTCGGGACCTAAACCAAAAGCTTAATCTTGTTTTGTAGGAATATTCTTCCGGCGGGCCAAGTTGGGTGCTTGATAGTGGATGCACCAATCATATGACCAGAGAGAAGAACTTGTTCACCTCCTTTCAACCAAATCAAGTTGCATGTGAAAGGATTGTCTTTGGTGACAATAATAAAGGAGATATCCTTGGTTTGGGTAAAAATTGCTATCTCAAATGATAATTCTATTTCTAATGTATTACTTGTGGATTCATTGGGATACAATTTGTTGTCCGTCTCACAACTTTGTGAGAAGGGTTACAATTGTCTCTTTACGGATAAGGGTGTGAAAGTCTCTAGAAGATCGGATTCCTCTATTGCTTTTACGGGTCAATTGAAGGGCAAGCTCTACTTAGTTGATTTCTCATCTAGTAGAGTGGGGTCCGAGACTTGTTTAGTGGCAAAATCTAGCATGAGCTGGTTATGGCATCTCTGACTAGCGCATGTTGGCATGAGGAACTTGGCCGACCTTCAAAGAGGCGAACACATCCTTGGACTAACAAATGTTTCTTTTGAGAAAGATAGAATTTGTAGTGCATGTCAAGCGGGTAAGCAAGTTGGAGCCAAGCATCCCGCTAAGAACATTGTCACTACAACAAGGCCGCTTGAGTTACTTCACATGGATCTATTCGGACCCAATGCTTATATAAGCATTGGAGGTAACAAATATGGTTTTGTAATTGTTGATGATTTTTCTCGCTTCACTTGGGTGTTCTTTTTGAAAGATAAAAGTGAAACCCAAGGGATCTTCAAGAAGTCTGCAAGGAGAGCTCAAAATGAGTTTGAAGTGAAGATCAAGAAAGTGAGAAGTGACAACGGGACAGAGTTTAGGAACACCAACATTGAAGCATTCCTTGATGAAGAAGGCATCAAGCATGAGTTTTTGGTTCCATACACTCCACAACAAAATGGTGTTGTGGAGAGGAAGAACCGAACGCTCATTGAAGCCACAAGAGCAATGTTGGATGAGTACAAGATTTCAGAGAAAGATTATTGGGCGGAAGCGGTTAACACGGCATGCCATGCCATCAACCGCTTGTACCTCCACAAGATAAGGAACAAGACCGCCTACGAGCTTCTAACCGGTAAAATGCCTAAGGTGGATTACTTTAGAGTTTTTGGATACAAGTGTTTCATACTTAATAAGAAATCCAAAAGCTCTAAGTTTGCACCGAAGGTTGATGAAGGATTCTTACTTGGTTATGCTACTAATGAACATGGCTATCGTGTTTTCAATGAGGCCACCAGCCAAATTGAAATAGCGGTAGACGTGACTTTTGATGAAAGCGACGGCTCTCAAAAGGAGCAAGTCAATGCTAAAATTTTAGGTAAAGAAGAACCATCTCATCAAGTGATCAAGAAGCTTGCTACCGGTGAAGTGAGACCCGTTGAAGATGAAGATGATATGCATGTGCAAATTCCTCATGATCCGAACATGCATCATGGGTCAACCAATGCCCATGGTGATGCTTCTACCTCAAGAAGGGGTCATGACTCAAGAGAACAAGCTAGGCAAGATCCACCACAAACTCAAAGAGACAACCAAGATGGTGATCAGGACAATGAAGATAATGAAGATGAAGATGATGGTCCAATCCAAACAAGAACAACCATTCCTCACCTAAGAGTTCATCAATCCATTCAACGGACCATCCTGTTGATAACATATTGGGAGACATACAACGAGGGGTAACAACACGCTCTCGTTTAGTAACTTTTTGTGAGTATTACTCTTTTGTCTCTTCCAAATTGCCAGAAAAGGTGGAGGATGCTTTGAAAGACCCGGATTGGGTGATGGCCATGCAAGAGGAGTCGAACAACTTCACCAGGAATGAAGTCTGGTCCTTGGTGGAAAGGCCCAATCAAAATGTAATAGGTACCAAGTGGGTCTTCCGCAACAAAGAAGATGAGTATGGCGTGGTCACAAGGAACAAGGCAAAGTTGGTAGCCAAAGGTTTCACTCAAATCGAAGGTTTGGATTTTGGGGAGACCTATGCACCTGTAGCTAGGCTTGAATCTATTCACATATTACTTGCCTTTGCTGCTCACCATGATTTCAAGTTGTTTCAAATGGACGTGAAAAGTGCATTCCTCAATGGCCCCCTCTCCGAAACTGTGTATGTGGAGCAACCACCGGGTTTTGAAGATCCACATCATCCCGACCACGTCTACAAGCTTGACAAAGCGCTCTATGGGCTTAAGCAAGCCCCTAGAGCTTGGTATGATTGTCTCAAGGATTTCCTACTCAAACAAGGGTTTGCGATTGGGAAGGCCGATCTCACTTTATTTACTCGCAAAGTCAATAATGATATCTTTATATGCCAAATATATGTCGATGACATTATATTTGGTAGTACTAATGCCGATTTTTGTGAGCAATTTAGTAGGATCATGACAAAAAGGTTTGAGATGTCCATGATGGGGGAGTTGACATACTTTCTTGGATTTCAAATCAAGCAACTCAAGGATGGCACGTTCATAAGTCAAACCAAATACACCACCGACATGCTAAAGAAGTTTGACATGGACAAGGCCAAGCCCATTAAGACCCCAATGCCTACAACCAGACATCTCGACCTTGATGGAGATGGCAAGGCCGTAGATCAAATGGTATATCGCTCCATGATTGGATCCTTGCTTTACCTTTGTGCATCTAGGCCCGATATTATGCTTAGTGTGTGCATGTGTGCAAGATTTCAAGCCAATCCAAAAGAATGTCATCTCATGGCCGTTAAGAGAATTTTTCGGTATCTTATGCTCACTCCTAGTATTGGCTTGTGGTATCCTAAGGGCTCCACTTTCACTCTACTTGGCTATTCCGATTCGGATTATGCCGGTTGCAGGGTAGAGCGAAAGAGTACATCCGGGACATGCCAATTTCTTGGTAGGTCTTTGGTGTCATGGAGTTCTAAGAAGCAAAACTCTATTGCCTTATCCACCGCTGAGGCCAAGTATGTGGCGGCCGACGCTTGCTGTGCCCAACTACTTTGGATGAAGCAAACCTTGAGAGACTTTGGTTGTGAGCAAAGTAAGATTCCTCTCTTATGTGACAATGAGGGAGCAATCAAGCTAGCTGACAATCCTGTAAACCACTCAAGAACAAAGCACATAGACATTCGACATCACTTCTTGCGAGACCACCAAGCCAAAGGAGATATCGTTGTACAACATGTGAGAACCGAATTTCAGTTAGCCGATATCTTCACAAAGCCTCTAGATGAGTCAAGATTTTGTGCTTTGAGGCGTGAGCTCAATATCGTTGATTCTTGTAACGTGGCTTGACATCTTGTGCACACTTGTATGCCTTAGAATTGGACAAAAACTCTTGTTAAAAGTTATGTGAAACTTTCAAAACCTATTTTTCACAGCTCCAATGTGTCCATAGTTATGTGTTGATTTCATGAAATCTGGACATATTTGAGTTGGTTTGAGTATATCATATGGTACACCACTCCTTAGTACACTTCTTGCTGGTTTTTGGCCTCTACCGGAACTTCCGGTTGTGTTCCGGAACTTCCGGTCAGTCAATTCTCTGCGCAAATCCAATCTGTTTTGGCCTACCAGAACTTCTGGTCCGTCAGTTTTGACTGCAGTATAAATGCGAGCCGCGGGGTTAAAAAATCTGGTTTCTTCATCTCCTCTAACCGACGACGGCGCCCCCATCTTCCCTACCACTGATCTCCCTCCTCCTCTATTACCTTTCAAATCCCTTTGAGGGGGAGCAAGCCCTTGGCTAGGAGATCGCCTTAGTGGTGTTGGTGGCTGCCGGGAGGGCTCGGAACTTGCGGATTCAACCCCTTCTCTTCAAGGAACGAGGTACCGGGATTTCGCGCTCGGTCTCCCAATGTACTTTGTTTTAGGTCGATTCCTCGCATGTGCCTACTCATTATTGTCAATACATGTGGTTTGGGTGCTTTTTCCGCAAATTCCATGGATAGATTTGTCGGGACGCGACCACGTGCCGCGCACTGCCTCGGACCGGAACTTCCGGTCCCATGCACCGGAACTTCCGGTGGGCAGTGGGCAGCACGTGACCATGGCTCCGCTTGTCCGTCCATTCACCGCATTCACTACATGTCTTGTCTGAGCCCTTCCTTCCATTGTTTGTATCGCAGTATGGTTCGTACCAATCCTAACCGTGCCGTGCGTCCCCGTCCTCAAAGTTTGGGGGATGGCGAGGAGGATCGTCCTCGTGGCAGTCGTGCTCGTCGTCCAAGCACTGCTCAGTCGTCTCAGCAGCAGCCCGACAATGAAGAAGGTCCATGGTTCTGCCCCGATCGCTCTACCATCCCATGTCCTCTGCCCTTACACCATGATCGGGTTCATGATGCAGTGGCTCGTAGTGTGATTGATGTGGAGGGCCGTGCTATTGATCCGGGAGTTGTTCGCCACTCTCCAATCCGTATTGGGGTTGCCACTATGAACCACGTTCTCCAGCGGTTTTCAGAACGTGCTCCTCGCATCCATCGACCTCGTGAGCCTACTCATTGTATTCCAAGGAGGTCCATCAACTACAAGGTACAATCCTCTGACATTAGGCACATGCGAGAGGAGAATCCTTTTATGTGGTCCAAATTTAAAGCTGTGGATGATCGTTTTTGGTCTCAATTCCATAAAGACTATTATGAGTCTGTCTGCATGAAGGATGGCATTCATGGTTTGACTACACCCATCATCCAGCATAAAGCACCAACTCTGAGCTCTCTTCAGGGACACCATCATCCAGAGGTTGATGCTTTGATTGCCAAGCTTGAAGAGTGGCACATCTTGCCTCTCATGACCTTCAAGCATAGCTGGAACACTAAAATCATCTGTCAATTTTGGGCAACCATCCACATTGATTCACAGCGCAAGGTACTTCATTGGATGAAAAATGGCCTTCACTACCGCTGTGACTACCGTCAGTTCTCCAGGCTTCTTGGGTTTGATCATGTTGACCGTGAGGCTCTCAGCTTATATGATCACTATCCCAATGGTGTTGGCAGGGCAGATTTTATTGAAGCCGGTTTGTATGATGATCTGCAGCAGGCAAATGGGAAGACCGTTGGTCTGAAGCCCTATTTTTATGTGCTCAACAATTTGCTCCGGGCTACTATTGATCCTAAGATTGGCGACGCCACTTCCATTCAGAATCATGCTCCTAGGATCTTAGTATGCTTCGGACTTGACAAGAGGTTCAGTGTGACTGATCTTCTGTGGCGTCACATTGACGAGGTGTCTTTGACCTCCACTTAGTCTTTCCCTTATGCTCCTTACCTCATATACATCATTGAGCAAGTCACTGGGTTTGACTTTCCTTGTGACATGAAGCATCCGGATTGGAATGTCAGGCGACTGCAGGCTCAATCTAGCAAAGGCAAAGGGAAGGCAACTGAAGCCAGTGACAGTGGTGCAGCACAGGATGATGAGGATGCCCCTGCAGCAGTGGAGGAGGATGTTGTCCCTCCTGTGGATCCTTTAGCTGGAGTCTCTGGAGGGCGTGGGCATGTGCATGGTCATGGGCGTGGCCGTGGTCATGGTCCCATGGATGCTACTCGCCATGCGCTTCAGAGGTTCATGTCTTACTTCTGCTACTGTCAGGCCAAGCAGGACAAGCGCATGCGGCGTCTGGAGGAGAAGGCCGGTCTTCCTCCAGCTTCTCCTCTTCGTCCCTTTATTGATCCTTATGTGGAGTTTGACAACCTCTCTGGATAGCAGTTTGATGATGCGGAGCAGCAGCAGGGCTTTCAACAGCCCAGTGCCTTTGATCCCACCTGTGGTGGTGGTATTCCTGCTGGCACCGAGGGAGGCTTTGCTTATCATGACATCTTCAGTGGTGCAGATGATATCACTCGGCTTTCTACCTCTCGTGTACCCGCTGTTGACCCTCAGTTTGGGCGGTCCACCTCTGCTGCGCCTCACGGCAAGAGCTATCTAGTGGACTATGATACTGATGATGACGAGTAGATCCCTCGCTGCCGTTGCCCCTTGGAGCTTCTCGCAACCTACCCTTTTTGGCATTTGATGCCAAAGGGGGAGTGTTAGGCTTTTATCTTGATGTAATAGGGGTAGTTTAAAACTTCTTCGTTTCGTTTTGTAATAACCTTATCTCGTGTGGTGAACCATGTGGTAAACTTGAACTATGTGTGTGTGATGGTTGAGTGTAGGCTAAAACATTTATGCTTAATGTCTATCTCGCTTGTTTAGCCTTTTGAGTTGATGCTTATGGTGATTGTTTATTTGAGAATGGTTATGTTAAGTTCAAGTCCTTTTCTTTCTTGCATAACCATTCAAGTTCTCTTGATTTATTCTTGTGATATAACTTGTCATATGCATCACCGTTTTATTGTTCCACACACACTTAAGCACCCCACGGATTGCAAAATTTAGGGAGAGCTTATTCTTAATGTATGCAATCTTGACTTAAATCAAGATTTGAAATTTCAAATCCTATGCATACATTAAGGGGGAGCTCAACTTGAATTTTGGAATTCAAAAGCTTCAATTCTTTCGATCTATTGTAAGCCTAAATTGGTTGTCATCAATTACCAAAAAGGGGAGTTTGTAAGTGCATTCGCCCCCGATGTGGGTTTTGGATAATTAATGACAATCAAATTAGGGACTAACATATTTATCAAGTGTAATCTACAGGTGTTAGTCCATTGATGGAATTGAAAAAAAAACATTTGGTGAATTATAGCACCCTAATTTTTGATGGACAAAAGGTGCTTCGACTCAAGGGCTTCAACACCGTTTATTTTGATTTGAGTCGTAGGCAATGCCGCACTATCAAGAGGGATACAAATTTTAGTTGGCAAAATGGGGATAAAAAGTGCTCTTGTCAAATCCTTTTAGGCTGGAGAGATGTGCACCAGAAGTTCCGGTGTGCCCCACCGGAAGTTCTGGTAGCTGGCGCTCGCGTGCGCCCGCGTTCGAGAAAACTGTTCCGGTCTCGATCCGGAAGTTCCGGTACTCACCGGAAGTTCCGATCAGGTACCGAAAGTTCCGGTCAGTGCTGTTTTGCGCGTGCACCCGCATTCGAGAAAACTATTCCGGGCTCCGTCCGGAAGTTCTGGTACGGACCGGAAGTGTTGACTGACAAGCCCAACGGTCTGATCTGGTTTGACCGGAAGTTCCGGTGGCTTCCACCAGAACTTCCGGTGGCTTGTCCGAGCTCGAGTATATAAGCCACTCACTTCATTTCTAACCGTTGCCTGAACTTTGCACACTCATTTATGCTCTCCCAACTTTCTCCATGCTGTGACTCACCCACTCTCTCCCCCTTTGCCTCCAAGCTTCAATCTTCGATTGTTTGAGCTAGGGACGTGAGATTAGAGAGCGGGAGCATCGATCTTCGACTTGAGCACTTGGATTCCTTGTCTTGCCGGCTTGATTTGTGTTTGTTTCTCTTGGGTTCTTGGAACCCTAGCCGGCTAGGCGTTCTTCGTGGTTGCCCGTG
Source organism: Saccharum hybrid cultivar R570 (assembly GCA_038087645.1). Classification (NCBI taxonomy): domain Eukaryota; kingdom Viridiplantae; phylum Streptophyta; class Magnoliopsida; order Poales; family Poaceae; genus Saccharum; species Saccharum hybrid cultivar. The sequence continues at coordinate 16,838,992 of JAQSUU010000139.1, forward strand.
TTGATTCATTTGTGAGGGCACCCCGAAGTGTTTGTAATCACCCCTTGATTCTCAGTGGAAATCTCAAGCTAGCCTTCGTGGTTGCTTGAGGGAGGAGACCTTAGTGGTCAGACCTTCGTGGTCACCTCAACAACGAGGAAGTAGGAACTCCTTAGTGGGGATTGCCGAACCTCGGTAAAAATAGCTTGTCTTGCTGTTGCGGTAGCTTCGACTACCCTTTGTTCTTGTGTTCTTGTTGTTCTTCCTCTCTACCCAACTTCTTAGGTGGGAGGTCCCGATCTATGATTTGGTGCGGTGCCAAGCCTTGAGGAGCTCAACATATTTATCAACAACCTCTAGGAGGGTGTGGTATCACTTGGATCTGAAATCCCAACTCGATTCACTTTGATTTCGTAGCCCATTTAGGGCACCAGAAGTTCTGGTGGAAGCCACCGGAAGTTCTGGTCCCCTGACCGGAACTTCCGATCCAGACCACTGGAACTTCCGGTCTGTTATTTAACTTCCGCAAATTCGAGTTTGTGAGTTTCAGGTTTTGCAAAAAGGCCTATTCACCCCCCTCTAGGCCAATTAGGTCCTTTCACAGACCATGTTAATGTTTGAGGTCGTTGCAAAATTAAAAAAATGAATTTTAAAATATGATAAATAAAACAAATATTTGCGCCTCTAAATGATCTCAAATAAAAATGTTTTCAACTATGAAGTTGTAAATCACATTTATAGCTGCAACTTTGGTATAGACCATCTAAACATGTCAACATCCAAGGTCTTTTGTAAAAATAAAAAAGAATTTCAAAATCCGAGAACTTAAATGAATATTTGGGCCTCTAAACGATTTCAGGTAAGAAATTCAATAACAAAGTTATAGATCTCATTGAGAGACACATTGGTATAGACCATGTAAATGTCCCAGATCATTTCATAATTTTGAAAAGTTTAATTTCAAAATTTGTTAACTTAAAACGAAGGTTTGAGCATTAAAAAAATAAATAAAAAACTTATCAACTAGAAAATTATAGATCACACCGAGCTCTACAATTTTTATATAAAGTTTATATTCATTTGACTTCATATTAAAAAACTTATGACCTTTTGATATAAGAGAAAGAGAGACCACCGGACATGTGGGCCCACTACCACATCAGCAAAACCACTCAATAAATCACTTTAAAATGTCAAGAGGGTACTTATATATCTAGTTTAAAATTTAAGGTGTGTACATTGTTTGGTGTTGAAGTATAACACCCCACGTTCAAAATCTTCTTATATGGCATAGCTCTGCACGTGGAATGAGCCAGCATACGCATAACACATCTCTTACATTTTTGTTCTTGCTTCGTGTAAAAGGGTTAACCCAGGATGATGCTACGTTTGGAACGACAAGGGTTATAAGCTGGCCCTAGCCCTCCTAAATAAACTTCTAATGTGGTACTAAACCCACAAACTACAACTCCTAATGTGCCACCTGGGCCAACAACACACAACTTCTACATATTTCTAACGAGCTGGGGTGTTCTATGAAGTCCATAGAGGTGTTAATTTGGTGAACTTTACTTTTAAAAATTAATATGCTTTTATAGTACACATATTTGATGTTATAAATGTTAATACTTTTCTCTAGACATTTTTTAAATTAAAACATTTTGTCTTTGAACAGAGCTAGAAATGAACTTATTTAAAGGGAATAAACAATACGTGACTCTGGACTGATTTTTCAATGCATATATATCTTGACTATTTATTAGGTTTTTTTACTCAAAGCACTTGGAGAAAGTAGCAAATTGGATGAGTGCGACAATAGATAGGACATATAACAAGTGAGAACTTATAACAACAATTGATAGGACATGCAACACATGACGATTCGAAATGCGGAGTGGTGTATGGCAAACACTAGCCGACCAGCGTGATGATATTTGAACGGTGATAACAATTTTCCGTCAATAAATTCCAATGCTCCTTTCAAAACTGAATTCCAATGCTGGTGGTAATACATATTACTTCTTCTGTCCCAAATTATAAAACTTGACATATGTAGATTCATAGCATGTGTTATGTATCTGGACATAACATATATCTAGGTGTGTAGTAAAAATTATAAATCTAGAAAAGTCAAAACGTCTTATAATTTGGCCGTGGGGAATATTTGAGAGGCACGCCTGATTACACTGTCCAGTTCGTTCTCCGACAAGAATCTGATTTACAAACGATGGTAGTAACTCATAAGCAATCAAAAAATAAATGGCGTTTGCCTTATACAAACTGAGTAAGTAGTATGGACCTTCCTGCCCGTGACTCTCACTCACACAGCTAACCAGATGACGACTCAACCCGGAAAAAGCACACCGCTAAATGAAAGCATCGCATAACACCAACCCCAGCACAAGCAAAAGATGAATACGATATCCTATGCAAATTAGAGAGCACGCAATCCCTGTTCCAAGATGGCCGGGCCCAATCAATCACGGCCGTTGATGGCGGCCTGCAGGGCAGCAATTCCTCGTGTCGTCTCGTCTAGCACCTGGGGAGATCAGACGGCGGAGGCAGCAGCTTCTCGTTGGGGCGGTCTCCATCCAGCACCAGCCATGCCATTTTCAGGCCCCAGCTGACGTGAACCTCCAAGTGGCAATGCATGAACCATACCCCTGCACACGTGCAACACAGATCGACACGCGGTCAAGATTATTTCTCCACGAAGCTTGGGTTATCCCTAACCGAAGTAACCTTTCATTCCCTTGCTCAGATCATTGTTGCTGACCTGTTGCATGCAGTTAGTATGTCACTATGATCTTTCTTAACAAAGTCTCACCTGGATTGTCTGCGCGGAACCGGATGGCCACCCACCCGGCCGCCGGCACGCCGACGGTGTTCCGCTCGACGGGGTCGACGAGGTTGTACTTGGCCGGGTCCTTGGCGGGGTCGAAGTTGCCGAACCCTTGGCCGACCACGAAGAAGTTGAAGCCGTGGAGGTGCAGCGGGTGGCTCTCGGCGCCGAGGATGCTGGTGCCCTGCATCACCAGCTCCACGCTGGCGCCGTACGGCAGCACCACCAGCTTGGTGCCGTTGGCCACGTTGGTGTTGTTGGGCGGCGTCCCCGTGTAGTTGAACGGGACCAGCGGCGCGGCCGGGAAGTTGGACGAGTACACCCCCTTGGACTTGCCGGCGAAGTGCGACTGCAGCAGCGCCGTCGTCGGGAGCACGAAGGAGACGTTGTTCACGGACGCCGCGAACCGGCTGCTGTTGGTGGGGCCCTGGCACGTCCCGTTCACGGCGCACGGGTGCGTGCCCAGCCCGACCGTGAAGAAGAACCGCCGGTCCACCTCCTGCGGCACGGCCGCCGGGTACTCCGCGGTGGCAAGGCTGCGGAGCTTGGTCGTGTAGTTGGCGACGAAGCTCGTGTCGTTGATCTGCGGCAGGGTCGGCTTCAAGACCGGGAGGTTCTTGTTGAAGGCCGCGTGCGGGGGAGGGGATGTGGGGTCCTCGTACTCGAGGATGCCGGCCACGGTGGTGTTGTCGAAGGTGCCCGGCCTGGCGGTGGAGTAGGGCGCGGCCAGCATGTAGTAGGTGGCGCCGGGGTAGGACGGCTTGGTGGTGAGGAGCACGTTGGTGGTCTGCCCGGGGGTGATGAGGATGGTCTCCACGGTGATGGGCTTGATGTAGACCGCGTCGACGTCGACGACGGTGAGCGGGTGGCCGGCGATGGAGAAGAAGAGCTCGTCATTGAGCGCAGCGTTGATGATGCGGAGCATGTATGTCTTCCCGGGCTTCACCTTCAGCTTGAACGTGTCTGCATCATAAAACAATCCAAAGCCGTTAGCTCACTAAAACTAGTATATGTGTGTTGGTGTAGTCGTCGCATATGCATGCATCTAAAAAACTGTAACCTTTTGCAGAGCAGTTGTATAGCGGCCCAGGCAGCCCGTTGATGGTGAAGGCGTCGGAGACGTTGGGGCCTCCGCCGGTCTGGAGCGCCTGGCTGATCACCGCCTCCGTGTCCGCCGTCCACCACTCACCAAAGATGACGGGGACCTCCTTGTAGGGCGCCGGGAACGGGTAAGGGACGCCGGGCTTGGGCAGGATGACGATGGCGCCGTAGACGGTGGCGCGCAGCCAGGAGATGTGCGCGTGCCACCACAGCGTGCCGCGCTGCCCCGTGACGGTGAACTTGTACACGTAGCTCTGCCCACTCTGGATCGGGCACTGCGTGATGTACGCCGGCCCGTCCGCCCACCCGCTCCGCAGCTGCCGGATGCCGTGCCTGCACGCGCGCGCGCCGGTGATCAGTCGCCCGCCGGTGACACAGTCAATGCATGCAGTGCACGTTACCAGTGGATGCTCATGTTGTAGGGGACGTGGTTGACGACGCGGATGACGACGAAGTCGCCCTCCCTCGCGAACACCGTCGGCCCCGGGAACTGACCGTTCACCGTCACGATGCTCTTGCTGCTGCACAGCCGCGTCACATTCGTCATTTGCACCTGCATGCATTATCGTCGCAACGTTAATTAATTATTAGATGCATTGCTAATAAGATTGCAACTGCATGTAACTAACACTACTAATGAGCTAGTCATTGATGGATGAGACATGCATGCTTACATCGAACTGGTACTCCCTGATGGCCCCCTCCGTAACTGCGACGGAGAAGAAGAGCACGAGAGCAGTGATGACGACATAGCAAGGCAGCAGATAGGAGGTAGCCATTGTTGCTGTTCCGATCCTACAGCGAAGCAAGCTAAGAACAATTAAGTACTTGAGCCCGAGCCTCCGATGATCCTTTGTTGGCTAAATGTTGGATGGATCACTGCGTTAGAGGTGGTAGTAATGCCCCAGAGAGGTTCCTATATATATATAGTAGGATAGTAGATGTTGCAAGTGCAGGCACGACTGCATGAGATGATTAGCCTGTACGCTTCTGGAACTTTTTGGCTATGCATGCGCCTAGTTCAAATGTTTGTGCTGAGTTCAGTACTGTATGCATGCTTTGTTTGGTGCAGGGTTGGTTATTGATCGAGCACGAGGTCGCCTCAAGGCAACACTGCCGGCGGGGCCCTTGCGGAACACGGCTACTAGCTGCTATAGTGTAGTAGCTTCGGAGTGTAGCTAAAGTCAACCGCTCGTCTGTTTGTATGTCACATTATTGACCACCCTCTTACATAGCCTTTTTTCCTGACTTATTTAACACGCCGAATGTACTACGCGTACGTACACCATTATATTTGGAATAGAAATATCAAATATTTGGTACGGCAGTAATGCCGTTTCACTGCATTGATTTCTTATTGACTTGAACGGCCAATATATAGTTAAAAAAGAATGATTCATCAGCAACTTTTGCTTTTCATGAGAGAAAAGGAGGAAGAAATAGCCGGAACCTGATTTACGCTAAATTAATGGACATGAATTAAGTGCGATTTACTCAATCAAGGGAAAAAGGGCACACATGTGTCTAGTAAGAAATTCTACATTTCACTTTCCAATACCGAGGGCTACGTTGAGCTAACCACACACACATAACACAAACATGCCATTTTCACCGGGCCTTTGGATCGAGTTGGCTGGATGCTTCACCTACCACCCCCAGATAATGTGTTCAAATCAGGAGTGGTTGAATTCCAGCTGCCCCCAGAGCAAAAGGTCAGAGGCGACACCAAGTGGCCCTGTTGCGGATCACAATTTTTGCAGGGTTTCCAGACGTATCCTTGCATGCCAAGGGATAGCCGCCGGAGCCAGTGAGGACAGCGACCAGAGCTGGAGGAGGATCGATCGGCGGAGGGTGGTCTGTTATGTTCCGTGATCAGGCGTGACTCCGTGTCGCATGATTAGGGAAAGGATATGAACCGTGAGCTCCGTGGCGCTGAAGCTGCGCCGGTTAGCTGGTCACTGAGCTGGCTTCGAACACTGTTCCTCTTTTCGGCAAGTCTCCAAAGGGGGAGAAGGATGCCTGACCCAACTCTCCTCTTGCTTTTTCTTGCACTAGAGTAGACGTAGAAAATTGGATATTATTCTACCGTATATTATATGCTCTCTCACTGCTCCACATTCATGGATCATTTGCCGGGTCCAAACATCAATCCCAGAATTGGGTTCGAGAGAGGATAATCGGCCAGGCACCGGTTTTTCCTGTGTGCACGAGTGCTATGTACAAAAACTAAGGTTTTTAAATCTACGGCTATAGCTGTTGCAATAGCTGCTTATAGCTGTTTGAGATGGATCAAGCTATTTGTGTTTACCTAGAACTTAGCGGCTATAGCCCATTATAGCTCCATTTAGCCTCCGCTATAGCTGTTTTAAAGGTCATCCACTAAATACCTCTAGCTGGAGATTTAAAAACTTGTAAAAAACCAAGCACAGATTCGAAAAACGTGAATCTCCGGCTCCTGTATTCATCAACACATCCCGACCTCTGTTCCAACTTCCGATCATCTAAACTAGAACGCATGCCAACCAAGCAAGTCGCCACCAGTTCATCATGTACATGCGCTTCACTCAGGTTCTTGTTTGGTTCGTATTATACGTGGCTCTGCGGACAGTCCCACCCTAGAGAGCAGAGCAGACACATGTTAGCTTCTCCAACAGTCAGATGAACACCAGAGCATCTCAAACGTGCAGGAGTTGGCGTAGAACGATTTAAGCATTCAGTAGTGCATATTCCTTGAACAGCAGACCAGGTCACGTCATCCTTTGACTGTGATATGGTCCATTATAATAAAATTCCAACTTGATGCAATCGATCGTAGCTCAAATCCTCATCTTCTATTTCTAACTTGATCCTGAGTATCTTGGTTGATAAATGCACAAGATCCTCCTCAAGAGACCGAATGAATATACATATATGCATCTAAACGAGCCGAGTGAAATATATATGCACTCAGACAACCAAGCTGAGTAATACATACATTACATATTAGGACAATTAGGACAAATTTGAGCATCAACACGCGTCTCACGAAGCTGCGTAGGTTAGGGGGTCACGGAGCTAGGTTCGAACTGTTCCTCCTTTCGGCAAGTCCCCAAAGGGGGAGAACCGGAGAAGGAGGCCTGATTAGCCTGAACAACCTCGTCTCTTGTTTTTTCTTGCACTAGGGTAGACGTAGAGAATTAGCTACGATATTATTCTACATATATTAATATGTTCTCTCGCTCTCCAGATCCATGGATCATTGCCGAGTCCAAACCCGACAATAATGTTAAAATCAGATTCAGAAGAGGGTAATTGGCGGAGCACCGGATTTCTCCTGTGTGCATCTTTTGTATGTACAAAAGATGAGCACAGTTCCAAGAAGGTGAACGAGTCGCCAGTTTTCTTCTATGTGCACTGGAGTTATGCACCGTAGCTTTTTTGCATTGGACGAATGTATATCACCCATATTCTAGTCGTCACTGGAGTTCTTGCACTAGAGCTTTTATTTGTGCACCAGAGTTATAGCACTGAAGATTTTCTTTGCTCTATTTTCAGCACGATGCAATTTCGTATTTTGGGCGTAACATTTTGCTATGAACTCTGATTTTGATGATATTAGACTTTTTGGAAAGCTAATGAAGAGCTATACAACCTTGATTTGATATCCTAGCAATTTGACCTTATCCAAAATCATGAGGCAAGACCAATTCATTCATATCTTCTCTCCAGCTTCGATGGCTTCAAGTTCTTTTGATGTTTTAAGCTTCTTGATGGTCTTTAGCTAGGGTCTCCAAGGCTTCCATTTGATCTTCATTTGAGGTGTTGATTTCAATCTCCATCTTAGCCTAGCTAAATCTATCTATCATGGTTCATAACCATGACTAGTGATTAGATAGTTAACGTGTGGGACTTCAGCGGTTAACACTCAAGTAACAAGAAAATTTATCCTGGTTCGCACATCGAGCCCTACGTCTTGCAGAGACATTTCGTGTTGGAGTGTTCGAGAGTTTACAAACGGGGGTAAGAGAGCAAAGAGCTCGTTCTTTAATGGAAGGAAGAAAGAGTTGATCTAGGGTTTGATCCCCCTTATGGGGTCCCTTGCCCCTGACTTGTATGTCCGGAGAGCAAGGGGAGTACAAAAAGTAGTTTTAGGTCCTTCTTGGCTGCCACACCTGGTTTTAACAACAAAACCGAATGCATATCACATGTATGCTAGGATTAGTTTATTCATGCATGCGACGACTATATAGTAATACATTGCGGTGTTTATTACAGAAGCGATAACTTGTTACAAAATTACCAGAGGGTCTAAAAGAAAATACATTAGAGTTCTAGCGAAGCAGGGTCTCTATCCCCACAGGCAGCTGATCGGGGGTACACTAGCCTAGCATTAGCATGGTCTTCAGGAAAAACTCCATCTTCTAGTTTGAAGAGCTAGGTGGGGTAGCAAAGGGGACAAAAAGAAGGGTTAGTACATTAAAATGTACTTTGTAAGTGTAGGAAAGTATGACATGAGACTTAAAGCAAGGAAAAACTTATGAGATTAACACCAGCGCTTAAGCAACACATCCTAATTTACTTTAAATCCTTAGCACCTATTTACTAGGTGAAACCATCATCTCCTCAAAAACCAAACCATCTCTAGCACTTGGATTCCATCAAAGTTCTCATTTGAACCCACCCAAAGGGTCCACACATATGTATTAGTCCTCACAAAACACGCATACAAGAAATCTTCCATGACCCATGTCACCATGAAACTAATATCCATATAGGGATCCCCACAAAGATCTACAAATCACAAAGAAGTTCAGACCGCTCTTGACCATGAACACGACTGATATATCGGTGTTATGCTCTACAAAGGTGTCGGTACCTACAAATTAGGGGTACCCACAATCAATGATTAAGAAAAACAAAACACTATCCACAAACGAAACAGAGCCAAAATAGCGGCGAGACACCTCGACTGCGTTCCGACTCGCACGAGGCCAGCTCGACGGGACGCCTCGACTACGTTCCGACTCGTACGAGGCACCGTCGACGGGATGCCTCAACCACGTCCCGACTCGTACGAGGCCCGTTCGACAAGGCATCTCAACTATCGGCAAATCTCTGACTCGCACGACCCCGGGTCGGACCACTCGACCCATCTTATTCACCTACTCTGAGGCAAAAGTCAGAGCATTTAATGCGACTACCTACTACCTCCTACCGTCATGGCTACAGCTATGACCGACGTGGAAGCAACGCCAGTGTCAGATCTCACTTTTTACTGCCCATCCCGGAATAGGAGGTGAAAACCTGTCACTATACACACCATACTGCACACTGTTTTGTCACCGATCACCCTCGAGGGAGGATACGACAAAGTCCATACCCCACAATCTCAGGGACTCGGCCTTATCCACCCGTCCTCGACCCGGCCTCGACCCAGCCTCGACCCACCATCGGTCAACAAGGAAGAAAGGCCGACGTGGCACAGGACTCGGGGTCTTTTCACCGTTTCGTCCCCTACGTCACCATGGTGTTCAGGGATGGCCGGCCATTCCTGGAGCACGTCTCTACAGCCACCTCTACAGGGATCGACAAAACTTCACCTCAAGGCACCCCGGCGTCCCGGCCTCCTCTTACCCTATAAAAGGGAAGGCCAAGGCTCTAGAAGGGGATACGAAGCAAGACGCAAGCCAGAAGCCACGCACAAACAAGCAAAGGCACACCACCCACAGATCAACATCTCAAGCAATCTCCCTTGTACTCTCACTTTTCCTTTGAGACCTGGGCTCAGTTCCTCTCTCACAGCTTGTAACCCCTACACAAGCACTTCGGTGCAAGAAAATACAATACTCCCCCTCCCCGCTGGACGTAGGGCCTTCTTTTACCTGAACCAGGATAAATCCCCATGTATCCTCCTTGCATCACCATCTAGATTAGGGACACGCAGCACTCACTCGTTGGCTTAGGACCCCCGCGGGACCAAACGCCGACAGTTGGCGCGCCAGGTAGGGGAAGATGTGTGCCAACGCCGTTTTCCTGCCATTTTTCTGGATGGCTGACCCTGAACGCCCGCTCCTGTTGGCCGCGGTGATCTGGTTTGGGAGTTTGGAGTTCATGTCGCTTGGCCACGGCTACGACATGGTCCTCCTCCCGCCCAGACACCCGACCGACGAGGACCACGAGCTCTCCCAGCCCGGGGGAGCGCTGTGCCAGTATCATCGCTCTCGTCAGGCATGAGCCGCCAGGCGACGGCGAGCCCAGCGCGATCACCGTCATCGCCTTGCGGAGGACGGTGGGATTCCCCGATCCGGCGCCTCTCAGCTGGACGCCAACATGGAATTCCTCGCTGAGGATCTGTGTAGGATGAGCTTGGCTGAGGGTAAGATACCGACAGGGAGTTCCACCTCTCTACCGCCTGGTCCGACACCACCACCACCCGGTCCGACTACACCGGCACAAGGAACGACGCCTTCATCAGCATTTCCGTTTGGGCTAGACTCGATTGCCCGGGCGTACGCTTCTTCTGTAAGCACCAACATGAGTGCTTACGAAGAACTCCCCGAACACCATCTATGCTCCACTCTCGACCTTGTTGCATCTACGCCAGCTTCCGAGTACCGGGACTCTACGGAGACCCCATAGACAGAGCCTCGTGCAACTGCTCCTCGACGCTATGATCCCAGAGATAGATGACCTCACATGCACCCCCTCATACTACTACTTTGGCGCTCTAGTCTCCGACTCTGCCGATGACACCTACGACCCGACCCGTGAGTGCTTCAACATCGATGGAGCTAGCGCGTCGGATTTGGAGGATGAGTCACCCATTGAGCGAAGAAACACGCCACCTCAGGTCGAGCTCCCCGCCGAGCGGGATGAGGCTCAATTCGTTGCGGATCAAGGAATGCAGCTCGAGCAAATCCGTGAGTTGCAGGATAGGCTTGACGAGGAACGAGAAAACCTATGTCTACTACAGTGAACCCTCGAGCAAGAGCGTGCGGCACGCGCACATGGCGGAGGAGCTCGAGAAAGACCTCGCGACGTCAATCGTCGCATCGTCGAGGATCGGGTGGTCGACCCCCCGGTTTTCGGTCGAGCCAGCTAGAACGTGGTCGCTGCTGCCATGCTCCTTTGTAACATGCTCGAGCCATCGAACCCCAACGCTCGTCGAGCCTGAGATGAAATCCGAGGACTCCTCGAGACGCTGCCATGCAGCAGGCCGAGAGTTCCACCTCGGTGACGCTGGCCTGCCTCAGAGCAGCCTACCGAGTCCTCCCAACAGGAGAGAGAGGCCTCGGTTCATCCCGAGCACGCCCAACGGAACAGGGTGGCCCCTATCCCTGAGCGCATCGCCAATGACCGTGAACCTCGAGATACCCGTGGCAACATCGTCGAGCGCCGGAGGCGCAAACACGGTGACGGTGCGGCTCGAGGCTACCACGAGCACAGAGGCAGGCGCTACAACAGCTCAGAAGATCGAAGCCCTTCACCCGAACCACCGGGTCCCCGGGTCTTTAGCAAGGCCATTCGTGAAACAATACTCCCGGCTCGGTTTCACCCCCCCACGACTCTTACCAAGTACAACGGCGAGACCAAACCCAAACTTTGGCTCACTGACTTCCGCTTGGCATGTCAGTTGGGTGGGGCCACCGACGACCGGGTCATCATCTGGCAACTCCCCCTGTTCCTGTCGGACACCGCTCGAGCCTGGCTCGAGGATCTCCCACCTTGACAAATCCACGACTAGGACGACCTCGTGAGGGTGTTCGAGGGAAACTTCAAGGGAATCTACATGTGCCCTGGCAACTCGTGGGACCTCCGAAGCTGCAAGCAGAAGCCGGGTGAATCCCTCCAGGATTACATCTGACGTTTCTCCAAGCAACGCACCAAGCTCCCCAACATCACCGACTCTGACGTTATCATGGCCTTCCTCTCTGGCACCACCAGTAAAGAGTTGGTTCGAGAGTAGGGCCGCAACACCCCCATCACTGCCAACGGTTTGATGGACATCATCACCAACTTCGCCGCCGGCGAGGAGGCGGTTGGTGCCATCTTTGGTGGTGATCAGGACAAGGGGAAGCACAAGGTGGATGATCCCACGAGCTCCAGCCGGGGCTCAAAGAGGAACAACAGGAAGAAGAAGAACCAACAGGGCAAGCTCGAGGCCCCGGCAGACGACCTTGTTGCTGCTGCTGATCGCAAGAAACCTCGAGGCCCCCCCGGCGGGGGCATCTTTGACAAAATGCTTAAAGAACCGTGCCCCTACCACAAGGGGCCCATGAACCACAACCTCGAGGACTGCCACATGCTCCGAAGATATTTTGAAGGCATAGGCGTCAAGAAAGATGACAAGAAGGAAGATCCCAAGGGAGATGACAAGGAAGAGGGGTTCCTCGAGATCCACGACTGCTTCATGATATACGGAGGACCCTCGATGCGCCTCTCGACGTGTTAGCACAAGTGAGAACATCGAGAGGTTTTTTTCGTGCAGCCGGCAACCCCCCTCTTCCTTGACTAGTCCGAGATGGCCATCACTTTCGACCGTGATGATCACCCAGACTACGTCCCCAATCCCAGGGTCTACCCGCTTGTTGTCGATCCCATTATCGCCAACACACGCCTCACTAAGGTGCTCATGGATGGCGGCAGCAACCTTAACATCATCTATGCCCAGACCCTCGACCTTCTGGGGATCACGAGGATGCGCCTCCAACCCAACGTCGAGGGCTTCCATGGAGTCGTGCCAGGAAAGCGAGCAGAGCCCGACGACCGGGTCGACCCGCCTGTCTGTTTTGGCACCAACACCAACTTCAGAAAAGAGACTCACTTTCAAAGTGGTTGGGTTCCGTGGAACATATCACGCCATCCTTGGGTGCCCATGCTATGCCCTATTCATGGTGGTCCCAAACTACACCTACCTCAAGCTCAAGATGCCAGGCCCCAACGGTGTCATAACTGTCGGGCCCTCATATGAGCATGCCTACGAGTGCGACGTCGAGTGCGTCGAGCACGGAGAAGCCGTCTTGGAGTCGGCAACCTTGGCGGCGGACCTCGACGGTCTGGCCAACGAGATCCCCGACCCCAAGCGCCACGCCAGCAACTTCGAGCCCGCGGAAGACATCAAGCTCGTGCCCCTCGACCCCGCCGACCCAAAGGGAAAGGCGTTGAGCATCAGCGCCACCCTCGATCCCAAATAGGAAACAGTGCTCGTCGACTTTCTCCACGCAAACATCGACATCTTTACGTGGAGTCCCTCGGATATGCCGGGCATACCCAGGGAAATCGCCGAGCACGCCTTGGAGATCCGAGCCGGCTCCAAACCGGTGAAGCAACGCTTGCGCCGCTTCGATGAGGAGAAGCGCAAGGTCATCGGTGAGGAGATACACAAACTGTTGGAGGCCAGATTCATCAAGGAGGTTCATCATCCCGAGTGGCTAGCTAATCCTGTGTTAGTTAAGAAAAAGAGTGGGAAGTGGAGGATGTGTGTAGACTATACTAGTTTAAATAAAGCATGTCCAAAAGTTCCTTTTCCTTTGCCACGCATTGATCAAATTGTTGATTCCACTGCGGGATGTGAAACTCTTTCGTTCTTAGATGCATATTCCGGCTACCACCAGATCAAAATGAAGGAGTCCGACCAGCTCGTGACTTCGTTCATCACCCCATTCGGCATGTATTGCTATGTTACTATGCCCTTCGGTCTCTGGAACGCAGGGGCTACGTACCAGCGATGCATGCAACACATTTTTGGGGAACACATCGGACCAACCGTTGAGGCTTACATTGATGATATCGTTGTCAAAACCAAAAAGGCCGATAATTTGATAAACAACCCTGACGTTGCGTTCAAGTGCCTCCGGGCAAAGAACATCATGCTCAACCTCGAGAAATGCGTTTTCGGCGTTCCTCGAGGCATGCTTCTAGGGTTCATCGTTTCCGAGCATGGCATCGAGGCCAACCCAGAAAAGATCACCGCAATAACCAAGATGGGCCCTATCCGAGATCTGAAGGGTGTGCAGAGGGTCATGGGCTGCCTAGCAGCCCTCAGTCGCTTCATTTCGCGCCTCGGCGAAAAAGCGCTCCCAATGTATCGTCTCCTAAAGAAATCGGAACACTTCTCGTGGACCCTCGAGGCCGAGGAAGCTCAAAGCTACACTCTCTAACTCATCGATCCTCGTCCCTCCGACCCCAGGGGAACCCTCCTACTTTATGTCGCCGCAATGACACAAGTAGTTAGCGCTGTCTTGGTTGTCGAGAGGACAGAGGAAGGACATACCTTGCTCGTCCAGAGACCAGTCTACTTCATCAGCGAGGTGCTCTCGGAAACCAAGGTTCGCTACCCGCATATCCAAAAGCTGTTGTACGCCATCGTCTTAACGCGGCGCAAACTCCGTCACTATTTCAAGGGTCACCCGGTGATCGTGGTCTCTTCTTTCCCTCTAGGAGAGATAGCCTAGAACCAGGAAGCCTCGGGTAGGATAGCCAAGTGGGCAGTCAAGCTCATGGGTGAGACCCTCTCTTATGCGCCGCGCAAAGCCATCAAATCCCAAGTACTAGCAGATTTTCTGGCGGAGTGTACCGAGACTCAACTTCCTCCGGTTCAGCTCTAGGCTGAGCTTTGGACCATGTACTTCGACGGGTCACTGATGAAAACAGGGGCAGGCGCGGGTTTGCTCTTCATCTCACCCCTCAGAGTCCACATGCGCTATATCATCCGGCTTCATTTTCCTGCCTCCAACAATGTCGTCGGATACGAGGCGCTCATCATGGGCTTGCGGATCGCCGTCGAACTAGGGGTCTGACACCTCGATGTTCGAGGTGACTCTCAGCTCATAATCGACCAGGTCATGAAGAGCTCGAGCTGCCATGATCCCAAGATGGAGGCCTACTGTGAAGAGGTACGGCGCCTTGAGGACAAGTTTCACGGCCTCGAGCTCAACCACATCGCACGCAGGTATAATGAGGCTGCCGATGAACTCGCAAAAATCACGTCCAGTCGAACTACGGTTCCACCGGACGTTTTTACGAGAGATCTCCACCAACCGTCCGTCAACATCGGGGCAGACAGAGGGGTCGACGGGACGTCACTCGACCCCCCACCTGAGATAGAAGCCCCCTCGACCGGGGCCGAGGCCATGCAGGTAGAAGGCTCAACCCCACCAGCCAACCCCGAGCCTGACTGGCGTATTCCGTACCTCGACCATCTCACTCGAGGGGACCTCCCCTCGGATAAGATCGAGGCTCGACGGATCACTCGCCGAGCCAAATCCTTTGTGATATTTGGCGACAGTAGGGAGCTGTATCGCCGAAGCCCTACTGGCATCCTCCAACGCTGCATCACAAATGAGGAAGGCAAAAACCTACTCAATGATCTACACTCGGGGGCTTGTGGTCATCACGCAGCGCCTCGAACCCTCGTCAGAAACGCTTTTCGACAAGGTTTCTATTGGCCGACCGCAGTCTCCGATGCTGTCAAGCTAGTACGCTCCTGCAAAGGCTGCCAGTACTATGTAAGACAAACCCATCTTCTGGCTCATGCCCTGCAAACTATCCCCATCACGTGGCCATTCGCTGTTTGGGGGCTCGACCTAGTCGGACCCTTGAAAAGGACAACCGACGACTTCACCCACTTGCTCGTTGCCATTGACAAATTTTCCAAGTGGATCGAGGCCCGTCCTATCACTAGCATCAGGTCTGAGCAAGTTGTGCTCTTTTTTACCGACAACGTCCACCGCTTTGGAGTTCCCAACTGCATCAACACGGATAATGGCACCCAATTCACTGGTAAAAAGTTTCTGGATTTCTGCGAAAACCACCACATCCGTGTGCTCTGGTCGGCCGTGGCTCATCCAAAAATGAATGGCCAAGTAGAACGTGCCAATGACATGGTCCTACAAGGCCTGAAACCTAGAATTTTTGACAAGCTAAACAAACACGACAAGAAATGGGCTGCCGAGCTTCCCTCGGTCCTGTGGAGCCTAAGAACAACGCCGAGTCGAGCCACAGGGTTCACTCCGTTCTTCTTAGTCTACGGATCCGAGGCTATGCTCCCAACTGATGTAGAATACGGATCCCTGAGGTTGAAGGCCTACAACGAGAGAAATAACGGCGCCACAAGAGAGGACGCCCTCGACCAGCTCGAGGAAGCCCGCGACGTGGCTCTGTTGCATTCTGCCAGGTATCAGCAGAGTCTCCGATGCTATCACGACAGACACGTCCGCAGGCATGACCTCAATGTTGGTGACCTGGTGCTACGGCGAAGCCAGAACACCAAGGGACGACACAAGCTTACACCACCGTGGGAAGGGTCATACATCATCGCAGAAGTGTTGAAGCCCGGCACCTACAAGCTATCGAACGAGAAAGGCAAAATCTTCACCAACGCCTAGAACATCGAATAGCTACATCGCTTTTTCCCCTAAAAAAGCCTCGAGGCTCTGTAAATTGTTTCCAAACTCATCAATAAAGAATACAGTGGTGTTCAAAGCTTTGTTTTCACAACAATCAGGAAGGATCGACTCTGTTTTCTCAGAATCAACCCTCCCTCGGGGGCTGCAAAGGGGGGGAACCCCTGTCCCCGAAAAAACTCGTACTTTTTTTTCAAAAAAGAGAGCTGTCACTTAAGTCGACAACGCCGTGCGAACACCCTAAGGCTCAAAGGGCCGTCGAGCCGTGAGATTACTTACGTCTCCAAGGCTACGGTACCTCCACTCACCCCTCACACCTAGGGGTGCGACCGCGTGCTAAGTAGACCTAGTAACAGTTCATGACTTTACAAAAGCTCGCACCCCGTTCGCTTCAAACCAAGTTCTTACATGATCTACAAGGCCGCAAACGCACCCTGAAGCTCGAGGGCAGTTGAGCCATAAGATCACTTACGCCTCCAAGGCTACGGTACCTCCACTCACTTCCTTACGCCAAGGGGTGTGACCGCGCGCTAAGTAAATCATGCGAGAACGTGATTCAAGCGATAAAGGGAAGAAAAAACTCGAACAAAACTTAACGATCAGTACAAGTTTACACTTAAGCGTTTCAAGGCCCTCGAGGCCACCATGACCAAAGTTACAAACACTAACTTATTACACGGGCCTTCATGCCCAGGTTCAGCTCACAGGCCCTCGTCATCGGCAGGCGGAACCACCTCGACCTTGAAGAGTTTGGCCAGACGACTTCCAGGCTCCTCAGTGGCTTCGATTAGGCCTAGGTAGGAGGTTTCATTCTCTTCGTCTATCCGATCCAGATCCGTAATGAAGCCATCAGCGATGAGGTCCATGTCGTACACGAATCCGGACCGAACGATCGCCAGAGCCCTCTTCACACTGTGATGCAGCCCGCCTCGTATCCTCTCACGAACGAGGCGGCCTAGCGCCACCATCTGACGGACGAAGGAGTTCCCCGGGACGTCCTCCTCAGTGTTGGCGTTGGGTTTGACCCCCAGGCCATCGCACACGGAGGTGATGGCGCCCTGAAGCAACTGAGTCTGCCTGGCCTCAGCCTCGAAGAGGTTCTGGAACAAGGTGGCCGTCGCCTGAGCCGCCTGCTGCTCCTTCTCCAACTCTGGAACACAAGCATCAAGTTAGCGCAAGCCTAGGACCTCGACGCCAAGGCCACTGCACAACAAGAAGCTTACCCTCAGAATGGGTCTACCAACCCACGACCTCATCACACAGCTCCCCTCACATCTTCTCTGATGCTCGAACAGCCTCGTCCTTGTCGTGGAGCGCCAACCTTAGCACCTCAACCTCCCGGCCGACGCCCAAGAGAGCCTCGTCCCTCTCTCGGACCATCCTCGACAACGTGACGACCTCGTTTTCCAAGGTTCTGACGCGGGTGGACGCCATCCCGACCTAGATGTTGAGGGCATCGCACTGGCCACCGACTAAGGCAATGTCCTCCTCGAGCTCCTTCACACCCGCCAGCAGTGGCGCGAGATCCTCACGGGCTATAGCCGCCTCCTCTCGAGCCCTTGCCGCGTCTTCACGCGCCGTGGCCTCGGCCTCCTGGGCCTGCGTTGCCTCCTCCTTAACCGCCGCGTAGGCGACATGAAGCTCGGCCATTTTCGTGCTCTGCTGGGATAGCCGCTTGTTGGCCTCCTCGACCAGGGCCCGTTGACAGACGAGCGCCGCCCACATGCCACTCTCATGACGAATGAAGAGTGATTTGCGGCGGGAACGCTCCTTGAGCTCCTGACCACAGTTGAAATCTAACAGTTAGAACCAAGGAAAAGGGAGGGATAAAGCACAAGAAAAAACTAATGAATCCAGCTTACCTTGAAGGCCTCTAACAGTAGGTAGGGGTCGAACCGATGACCTTCTGCTTCATGGGAGTTGGACCCGCAAGCTCCGCCTTACGCTTGTGCCTAAGTGAAAGTCCTATGTTTGGTGTTGGTAATTAGTGACAATGCCTTAGTACTAATTCTATGCCTAAGTTGTATGTAGCATATGAGGATTAGTACATTCCAAGGTTGGTGGCAAGATGGACATGGTGATCATGATGGCCACACTTAGATTTGGATACAACCCTACGTGATCAAGGCAAAGGTATATGCTTAAGGGTTGTGTTTTAGTAACCAAGACACCTAGTGGGTGTGGTTACATTATAGGATAGATAGCTGTACTATAAAGAGGGGAATGACGTGGCTATTGAACTCCTAAGTGCCTCTAGATGTGCATTTCATAATCATATGCATTTGGATAGAGCTAATAACACCTCGATAAATGATTGTGAAAATGCTAACACACTCGCACATGACGTGATCACTTGGTGGTGTTAGCACATTTGCGAAGGTGGTGGAGTTTGAGCGGTAGAGAGGGTTTGGGGTAAGCAACTCCCCTCCCACTCATCTCTCTCGCTCTTGGACATTTGACATACTTGTGAGCACTTTGAGCTAAGCAACTCCCCTCCCACTCATCTCTCTTGCTTCTTTGCATACTCGAAGTGAGATTGAGTGATCCAAGTGCATTTGCATTGTGAGATAGCATCTAGTTGGCACTTGGTGGTTGATTTGCTGTGGGATTCTTGTTTCTCTTGGTGGTTGCCGCCACCTAGACGGCTTGGAGCAGCTTGGAGGCGTTGGCAAGAGTTGATGATTGTTCTTGGCCACCTCCGGTGATTGTGAGGGGTTTGTGCCTACCTCGGCGAAGCGCCAAAGGCAACATTAGTAAATTGCTCGTGTCATTGCAACCTTTTGCCATTTGGTAGGTTCTTGTGGTGCCTTTTGAGAGGCTCGGTGTGAGACCGATTAGCCACCGAACCACGTGGTGAAGAGGGACACAACGGGGACTAGCGTGCCGGTAAGCACGTGAACCTCGGGATAAATCTTCGTGTCATCACTTTCATATTGTGATTGATTGATCCCGGTGTTCGGTTGTCTTGGTATTCATTGTTGATCATATTGGTTGGCTCAATACTTCGCCCCTCGGTGAAACTCTCCTAACTCAACTCCGCATTACTTTCTTAGTTATCTTTGCTAGCTAGTTAGCTTTCCTAGAGTAGCTCTTTTGTGTAACTTGCTAGTTGTAGTTGTAGTTACTTTCTCGGTTTGACTTGTGCGGTTGAGTGCCATTATACTAGAATTGTGAATTGGATAGGTGGCTTGCAAACACCCTGTAGGCTAAGCAAAACTCGCATCTCGCTATTTGTTGTATTGATAAACTTGTTTAGCTTGTCTTTGTAGAAATTTTTAAAAGGCTATTCACCCCCCTCTAGCCATCAAGACCTTTCAAGTGGTATCGGAGCTGTGGTCACCGTTTGTAAGGCTTAACAACCTCGGTGCAAGATGGCTCAAGTTATGTTCAATCATGTTAATGGCAAGCCTCCATTCTTTGATGGCGTCTCGTCCTTTGATCATTGGAAAAGGAAGATGAAGCAATATCTAGGCAATATACATGAGACGAGGCGGCCCCTCCTGCTGAGGGACCCGCTCCGGCCCCTTTCTCTCCTGGCTCTCCCTCCCCCTCAACGGGCGCCGAGGCCGCTCTCGACGCCTGGGAGGACGACCCCCCAGTGGGCTCCAGAAAGGGGCGCACATCGGGGAGGTCCGCCAGAGAAGTCACGGCATCGTACCGCGACCAGGCGTCATCGTTGTTGCCGTCATCATCATTCTCCCCCGAGACCGTCTCGGAGGGAGACTCCTCAAGCGGGAGCCCGTCGAGGCTCTGCTGGCGTCGGCGCTTTTTCAACGCCTCCTGCTCGAGGGCCTTGCGGACTTGACGCTTCTTGGTGGCGTCTTTCTCCTCTTTCTTCTGGGCCACCAAGAGGTGTCGAGCCTCCTGAGCGACCCGATCTTCCGGAAGCGGCGGCCGCGTTTCCTTAACCGCCGACAGATCCTGTACACGGACCTCGACCAAGTTAGTAGAAGGAATCTAGAAGCAAAAGAATTGAAGATCGTCAAGAACGACACTTACCAGGGGCTCGAATCCCTGGGTGGGGCGCATCGGAACCCGGTCAATGTCTTCCTGTCGGTAGCTCCCCACCATCCGCCGCGCACGTCGAGCGAGCTCATCGAGGGAAGGGACTCATGCGACATCCTGCTCCCCTCCAACGGCGCCTCTGGCGTCATTTGGTCAAGCCGGAGCCGGTGCTGCGTCAGCGGCAGCACCCTCCGGTGATGAAACGCCGCGGCCACCATCCCCGCCGTCAGTCCGCGCTGACGGAGCCTCCACTACGCGTCGAGCAGTGGCTCTAGCTTTGGCTTTTCGTCTTCAACGACGCCGTACCCCCAGTTCTTCTCTCGAGCCACCAGCACTCGGCCGGAATACCTCGGCAGCTGGTCGCCATCGTTGCAGAGGTAGAACCAGCCGTCATGCCAGCCGCTGTTCGAGGAGATCAGCTGTGCCGGGACGTACTGGTCGCCTCGACCAGACCAGACTTGGAGGACGCAACTCCCCGTGTGCACCGCGCGGCCGCACCCCTCGCTCGCCCGCCTTCTTGGCGAAGAGCTCCGCCCTGAAGAGGTGGAGCCATAGATTCCACTGTGGCTCCATCCCCAGGTATCCCTCACAGACCGCCGCGAAAATGGTGGCCTGCGAGATGGCGTTAGGGGCGAGGTGGTGCAGCTCCACCTTGTAGTAATGGAGGAGCGCCCGCATGAAGGGGCTGGTCGACACGCCGAACCCCCTCTCGTGGAAGGATATGAAGCTCACCACGTAGCCTTCTGGGGGCGCCAGTTCCCGGTGGTCAGACGGTGGCGCTATCCACTCTGGCTGGGTCTGACTCGTCCACGGCCGCAGAAGCCCGTCGCGGACCAGATCCTCCAGCTTCCTCTCCGTTACTGATGAATAGGCCCAAGCGTCGGTGGGGAGGAGCTGGCTCTTGCCTGCCATTGTTGCCAAGGAAAACGGCACAGGCGAAGAAAACGACGACGGCGCTGGACGATGGCTGAAGGGCGCAAGATGACAAAGAAGGTGAAGAGAGGCAGGGAAGGCGAGAATGCAAAGGGCCTGTAAGGGTAAACAGCACCCCAGATCTTGCTCTTATACCCCGATGGAAGTCCAACGGGCAGGCGAAAAGGTAGGAGCAGTTTTTACATTCAATGACCCTACCTAACCGCTCCCTCAAAATCCGCAGATATGGGCACATGTCCGCTATGCACGCCGTAACCGTCGCACCACGCCGCCCACTACTGCGCCGATCTCGCTTCCCCTCCTGAAAAGACGCGCTCGAAACGGGTAGGAGAAGGATCCATGGACAGATATTTCCAGACGCATGGGAAATAGGCTCCGAGCCCGATATAAACCTCGAGGGATCGAAAGCTGGCCCTTGACCAGGGTTCGACAGCTGTCCTCGAGTGACGGAGTCAGGGACGACTAGGGATGCGCCCATACAAGGCCAGAGCTCGAGCCATGCTCTCGAGGCATCCCAAGACGTATTCGAGGCTAAAAGAGAAGGTCGACGGTGGAATCCTCTCGGAGGGAGGCATCGAGCCCTCGAATCCCATCGCAAGGGATCGAGATCCACAAGACCACTCTTTGGCATTTTTGAGAGCGCCTCCGCGGCCGCTAGCCGACTCCTATCGAATGGAGCACGGGCTCCCACTCGAATTCCCCGATAATAGCTCACCGGAGACCGTCGGAACTCGCCCAAATGAGGGTAGTACAACGTTCCCCACCCCTCCTCCTTTTTTCTAAAAAAGAGAGCGTGAGGGTCGAATAATAAAAGACGGCTAAGACTCTGATCGACCTCACACGCGTGAGGCTCGGGGGCTCCACCGCATAAAGTCAATCCCCGAAAGAAAAAAGACAGAACACGCCACGATACGAGACCATTCATCAAAAGAGCGTATAAAAGACCTCGGAGAAGTCAAAATACTCCATGGAGGCCTCGGGGGCTACACCCGGCGGGTGCGCTCGCGCGCCCCCACCGGAAAAAGTTACGATGCTACGACTCCAGTTCATGAACCGTTGAGCCTCTGTGAGAGTGACCCACACTCATCTAAAGGCTCGAGGGCTACTGTCGGTACCTACAAACTAGGGGTACCCACAATCAACGATTAAGAAAAACAAAACACCATCCACAAATGAAACAGAGCCAAAATAGCGGATGAGACACCTCGACTGCGTTCCGACTCGCACGAGGCCAGCTCGACGGGACGCCTCGACTATGTTTCGACTCGTACGAGGCACCCTCGACGGGAACGCCTCGACCGCGTCCCGACTCGTACGAGGCCCGTTCGACAAGGCATCTCGACTATCAGCAAATCTCCGACTCGCACGACCCCGGGTCAGACCACTCGACCCATCTTATTCACCTATTCTGAGGCAAAAGTTAGAGCATTTAATGCGACTACCTACTACCTCCTACCGTCATGGCTATAGCTGTGACCGACGTGGAAGCAACGCCGGTGTCAGATCTCACTTTTTGTTGCCCATCCCGGAATGGGAGGTGAAAACCTGTCACTATACACACCATACCGCACACTATTTTGCCACCGATCACCCTCGAGGGAGGATATGACAAGGTCCGTACCCCATGATCTCAGGGACTCGACCTTATCCACCCGGCCTCGACCCAGCCTCGACCCACCGCCGGTCAACAAGGAAGAAAGGCCGACGTGGCACAGGACTCGGGGTCTTTTCACCGTTTCATCCCCTATGTCACCATGGTGTCCAGGGATGGCCGGCCATTCCTGGAGCACGTCTCTACAACCACCTCTACAGGGATCAACGAAACTTCACCTCAAGGCACCCCGGCGTCCCGGCCTCCTCTTACCCTATAAAAGGGCAGGCCAGGGCTCTACAAGGAGATACAAAGCAAGACGCAAGCTAGAAGCCACGCACAAACAAGCAAAGGCACACCACCCACAGATCAACATCTCAAGCAATCTCCCTTGTACTCTCACTTTTCCTTTGAGACCTAGGCTCAGTTCCCTCTCTCACAGCTTGTAACCCCTACACAAGCACTTCGGTGCAAGGAAATACAATACTCCCCCCTCCCCGCTGGACGTAGGACCTTCTTTTACCCGAACCAGGATAAATCCCTGTGTATCCTCCTTGCATCACCATCCAGATTAGGGACACGCAGCACTCACTCGTTGGCTTAGGACCCCCGCGGGACCAAACGTCGACAAAAGGTTACACATTTTTACCCCTAGTCATGTTTCCCCATCACTCTAAACACTGCCTAGGTATTCAGCGGGGTCACTATTGATGGTAAAATGTCATAGTTTTATACTTGAAAAACATCATCAACATATCTTGGATTAAAAGGAAATGAGCATGTTTTATTAAAAACAAGTTTCACATGTACATGGACTATTTCTCTATAGGATGTAAGAAAAAGGAGAAGCTGGGCCAGTGAGCCGGGTTGACCGACCACCCTAGTGGGCCCACTGCCCCTAATATTGTGTGGATCCAAGAAACACACTTTCAAGTGATTTTTAACTATTGGATGAAAAGTGTGTTTTCTATGGATGGCTCATATTCATCCCACAAGGATCGAATGGCCCACATCATATATCTGAATTATCCAAGTGGCCCCACCAACTCAAACCCACTCAAGAAGGAAGGACAAAGCATCACACCAGAGGGGGTGGCCCCACCTATCATTGAGGGTGGGGTTGACTGACCCCCTGGTGGTCGCCCGACGTCCCTAGTTTCTCCACCGCCTTCCACCTCCCACCATGGAAAGAATTACAATTGTGGGATTTCTCCACCCTTAATTATATGGCGGTTTGATCCAAGAGATGAGGTGGAAAGCACTTGGATTCATGGGCCTACTTCCACCACTATAAATAGGAGGCACCCCCTCTCCAAAGCAAGAACACCACTCTAAGAAGTAGAGAGCTCCACTTGTACCTTAGTGCTAGTAGGAAATTCTAGAGTTGGGAGTTAGAGAACTTGAGCGGCTGATACCACATAGAATGGAATAGGGAGAACAACTCACACCCCTTGGGTTGAGTGGCTTTCATATGTATATAGTCACAAAGGAGTTCATTATAGTTATAATTAGACCCCTAGATATATACATATCTAATAGGAGGTTTATAATTTTTTGTAAAATGTTGTATGTTGACCACCTTTGACCCTTCTCTTTATATATCAAGAACTGGATGAGAAAATTGGATTGTTTCAACATCTGCGAAGTTAATCACCTTGTTTGTGAAGAGCTATATGAACTTCCTCATGATTCTAGCAATACACGATTTCCTATGATCAATTTCTATTACTTGGGTCAGATTGTTTCACTAAGGTAAAGGAATTATGATTTATCAGATTTGCTTGAAGCCACTGAGGTGAGAAGTCGAAGTAATTTTGAACCTGAAAATAGATAGTGAAACTTATGACTAGGAGGACACTCGACCTACGAGAATAACTCAAAAGATTAGTCTTTTTAAATTTGGCAGATCACACAGCGATCCACTCTTCAAAGATACTTATTGAACTTTTTGGGTGATATTTATTGCGTGGTTCCTTTAGGCCAAGTTCAGGACTTCTAAACATTCTTGATCACTTGTGCTATGGTCGCTTTTCTTGTCTTGCAAATCATGGCCGGTATGGTTTTACTGGTTTGCTTGTTCCATGCTCTTTGTGCTTCTTGTTGCCAAACTTGCTACTCATTTGTTGTATCAAATAACATATAAAATATTACCCTTTTTAAACCATTCCTTTCACGTCTATTTGTTTGGTTTAAATGTGAACCATTCCACATTATGCTAGCATATATGTCACCCGCATAAGTTAGTAGTACTGTCCACATGGTGTGGTTTACATATCATTGTTTAGGCCTTAGGAGGCTTAGGCATTCAGCAGCAGGCGCATAGGTGGTTTTGGTCTACCTTGTGCTTGCAACCTTTTCTAGTCTAGTCAAATTTCTATTATGCGTCTAGAACATATGTTAGACTTTTGTTGAACACTTGAAATGCTTTAAGAAAGCAACCACAGCACGAAACATCCACTAAATACTTGAAAATGCATAAAACACTCGATGAGGTAGAGAGAAAAAAAGACTCAAACCGAGTTGAGTACACAGTAATAACATCATGAAAGAAACTCTTTATTTATGAAATTCGTAACATTCGACAAGTATACAATAAAGATTACACCGTCAGCAACGGCGCTCAAGTTTGCCCTCGATGGGCTACCTCAAGTCGGTCACTCCGCCTCCGGCTGTCATTGGCAACGACACTCGAGTACGCCCTCGATGGGTGAAACGATTCACGATTTCCTCGAAGGGAAATCCATAGAACAATTCATAATGTGATAGTCGCAGGAGATCATTCCATCACATTATCAAACTCTAGCGGATATCACATTTCATACGTATCAAATACCTATTTTAGAAGGGTACAATAGAGAGGTTTATCCATAATTATTATGCCACTTAGCGGAATCACACATTACACACACATCCAGAATAGCATCAGAGTAAACGTAGCACCTTAGCGGGTGAAGACACCATCTCCATAGGAAGACTGGAGCATAGGACAAGACCCTCTAATCCTCCAATTTGTCGGCGGCGATAGTTGTACTCGGGCTCTGTTGGGTAAAACAACCACTCAACACATCGAATTTGAACACAAGTGTAAAGTTGTATTCATTTCATGATCGTGCAGTACATGTCAGAGGGGGTATTTATAGAGGTCCTAGCCTTCGCAATTTGTATACAAATGACTATTATATCCCTCTCTTATTCAATACAACCCCTTTAATCTATAGGGGCGAAGTAGTCCTTTTACACTTCGATGCTTCATTCTTCAAGTTGTCTTGTTAATGCTTAAAGTTACGTTTAACCAGCAACGTCTTCATTTCCTCAGCTTGAGAATCCTTGCTCTGGTTCCTTTTGACTTCATAAGTCAGGCAAAGTCGAAAGTTGTCTTCGCTCTTGAATGTCTTTGACCTTTTGTTTGTTTTGAGCGAAGTCGAGATCTCTTCTTCGCCTTTGACTCCTGCAAACAAACTTTGGTATAATGTTTTGTTAATCAATTCCAAAGTTCTGGGGCTGTATTTGCTAGCGAAGCCCAATAGGCTCATCACCTGCTAAACAATTTTCAGTATGATTTGTACTGGCCACTAGCTCACATCCTATGCTTTGATTTTGCTTTGTGGAAAGTGTATGCAAAGGTAAGAGAAATGAATCTACTATTTGGTTGTGGTTTCCTATGCAAATCTCATCATTAAGTAGTACTACCTCCGTCCTCAAAAGAATGCAACTACGAGTTGCATGTCAGAAAAGTGGTTTATGTTTGACCTAGTTTTTAGTGAATAATATTCACATTTATGGCTTTAAATTAATTTATTATGAAAATACATTTCGTAATTGATCTGATGGTATTTATTTGGTATCATAAACATGGATATTTTTTATTTATAATTGGTCAAACTTAAGGTAGTAAAATGTGATACTGTGCTAGAATTATATTCTTTTGGGGATGGAGGTAGTATTATGTTCTCAAGTTTTAAGTCATCCATTCATCCCATCCCATATCCACACAGTCACACCACACTCTCACATCTCACCACCACTCTGTCTAGTCGACAAGGCCAACTCCCACTCGTCCTTGCCTCAAGCCTCGGGCCAGGTCCTTATCCAACCCAGGGGGAAGAGAAGAAGACACCACACTCTATAACCAAGTGAAGCGTGAAACATAGGAAATATCCATAACCATGGACACGACTATACATATAAATCCATCAACTCTACATAGCATATACACTTGTGTTGGCGGTGAAAATGTCATAAATTCATATACTTAAAGCACCATCAACAGCCTCAGATCAAAGTCATTCTCCACCCTTGGATCACACTTATGTTTTCTCTCAACGGTAGTGGATCAACTCACATGGATCCATGGGCCCACATTCAAGGCAAACCGACATGGCAAGTGAAGTACAAGCGTCATACACACACCATGACATGTTGGAGCCCATATAAGCGTATGCAGACCCGTTCGACATGCGGAGTCCATATAAGTAGTTTTTTGGATTGGATGCAGGCGTTAAAGAAGCACTAAGGTCAATCTACATAACTAGTCCATCAATAAAAATCATGGCATATTCTATATCGATCCATGCCCGACGGAGCCAACCCTCGAACAAAAACGTTGTAAATTTAGTGGACCAACTTCATCTCTCATTTTTATACTGCTGTTAACTTATTAAAAAGAGGAGGTGTATCGATTCATTTTATTTCAACAAACAAAAAAGTGACAAGTAAAGAAATTATAAACTACAACATTCCTTAAACCGTACACCTCCTAACGCAGGGCACATCGCATGCGGAGACAAATGGGGCATTATTGACTGGCTGCCCGTATATAGCACTGTCATGTTTGGTTGCTTGCATCTAGTTAGCCTAGCTAAGATAGTGTTTGGTTGTTTACACGAGAATATATTGCATGAGATAAATTATTATGTCTTAAGTCAAAATAAACATAATCATGATATTCACTAATTTTCTTATTGCCCTTGCTCTTAATTTACCTTATTCATTAATACCAATTAGTATACACTAATCATTCACTAACAATATCGTTATGTAAGTAATTGCTCGCATCTAGCGAGCCTGCCTCTGGAGAAACGTCCAAAATCTGTGTATCCAAAGCCTGGCTGAGGGCTTTTTGCATGAGCAAAGCCAGGTCCAGAACACCGTACAAGCACCCAATTGGAGCATTTCTGTCTCGTGCAAATCTCGATGGAAAAATTTAATACAGGCTATGCCAAATAAGCGTAGAAATTGGGGGCAGGGGCGATGCTATATACACTTTAACACGTATGAGCTCTCAAGATTTATGTTGGCACAACACCCAGGGGTGATGGATTAGCACCTGTGACTTCAGAACTCTTGTCAACCACTTCATCCTGGAAACCTTGTTTGAAACGATCGTAGTTTGTTGGCTCAGCCGTCTTAAATGGGCGTTCCCCTAGGACCCGAACTAGATCATCATGGTGGAGAACCTCCTTCACAAGCAGCAATTCTGCAATCTGTGCAACCTGCTCCTTGTGCGTCTTGATCAGGTCCACGGTCCTTTGGTAGGCCTTGGCCACCCATTCCCTCACCTCGGTGTCAATGATGGATGCAGTATGGCTGCTATATGGCTTGCTCATTTCAAAACCCTTTTGTGGGAAGGAAAGAAGCCCAACCTTTTCACTAAAGCCGTATACTGCAACTTGAGCATAAGTCATCTGGGTAACTTTCTCCAGGTCATTTTGAGCACCAGTAGAGATCTTCCCGATCAAAACCTGAAACATAGAACAATTGATATCGCTTGCAATTAAGATTAAAAAGAAAACTTGCTTATATATGACATCTAATAAATGTTGAGTACCTCCTCAGCAGCTCTGCCACCTAGTGTCATACATGTCATGTCAAAAAGCTGCTCTTTTGTCATCAAAAGACTATCATTTGGGACATACTGAGCAAATCCTAAAGCAGCTGTTCCACGAGGAACAATTGTAACTTTAAGGAGTGGTTCTGCATGCTCCAAAAACCATCCAGCAACGGCATGGCCAGATTCATGATATGCAACAGTTCGGCGCTCCAGCTTGCTAATAACCTGCAAACAGTCCAATAACGTTACAATTACTGCTACTAAATGAGACTATCATTAGCATATTTCCATAGCTCAACTAGCCACGCCTAAACATCTCAAGAAAAGTATCCAAAAAAACAGATAGTAGGCATTAATATCTCAATGCTCTTCAGAGCTGTTTGAAGTGTGCCCTACTATCTACACCTAGGATGGCATGAATGTTAAAATATTTATCCAGACTACACAAACTGTGCCTTAGCCAGCACTAGTATTATATAACCTACAGGCTAACAAATAAGCAGGCCCCTAACTAATCAGCAGAATCGAAATTGTAAGGGATCCAGTAACTCTTTTGGAAGTTAGTCAAAATACTTGTACAGGAACTCTGGTCGCATTGCAGATAAGAATTATCTATGTTTTGATGTGCCTATAAGGGGACACAGATATTGATTTAGGTTTGCACATGTGTGTTGGCAAAAGAAAAGTGGCAAAAAAGCTACCTTATTTTTCTTCTCTAGTCCTCCGATGACCCTGTCAATTGCAGCTTCAAAATGCTGAATTGTAATTTGGGCATCCTCACTTCTTGCAGCAATTAGAGCAGCCTCATTACAAACATTAGCAATATCTGCCCCAGCAAACCCAGGTGTCAAAGCTGCTAATCTTTGAGAATAAAATGATGGCTCCTTGTCCAGTTTAAGTTTTTTAAGGTAAATGCGAAATATTTGATCACGACCATTTATGTCTGGTTTATCAATGCTTATCTGACGGTCAAATCTCCCAGGTCTGAGCAAAGCCTTATCTAGAATGTCAGGTCTGTTGGTACCAGCAAGAACAACAACTCCAGATGTTGTTCCAAATCCATCCATCTCTACAAGCAACTGGTTCAATGTGCTTTCATGCTCATCGTTTCCCCCAGAAAATCCCCCACGGCCCCTTGCACGACCAATTGCATCAATTTCATCAATGAATACAATGCTCGGTGCACATTGTCGAGCTTCTTGAAATAAATTCCGCACCCTGGATGGTCCAACACCAACAAACATCTCCATGAAGTCTGAGCCAGAAATAGACAAGAAGGGCACATCAGACTCTCCTGCAGTAGCTTTAGCAAGGAGTGTTTTCCCTGTACCAGGGGGGCCCACAAGAAGAGCACCCTTTGGTATTTTAGCTCCCAGTTCTTCATATTTCTTGGGATTTTTCAGGAAATGCACAAATTCCATTATTTCTTGTTTAGCTTCATCACAGCCAGCTACGTCCTTAAAGAACACCTGCAACATTCAACAAATATAAGGATCAGCATCACATGTACATGATATTCTGCATCGTTGTTGATGATGATGAGCCAAGCCATGACTCCTGAACAACTGCACACCTGATATAGCACTATAAAAGTGCAAACTTTACCAAAAAAAAGGGAGTATCGGGTGCCAGATTGAAATAGCCATGGAATGAACAGCAAACAAAAACTACCTTGTTTTTTGAATTTTTGTCCATCTTTGTCACTTGGGCTTTTCCAATATTAAAAATACCACGAGCTCCTCCCCCAGGGCCCCCAATACTAATTCCACCTTTCATCTTTTTCCCCGCCACATAAATTAATCCAACAAGCAAAAATGTTGGGGCAAACCTCATCGATTCCTGGAACCAATTGACTTCAGAAGTGTAAGTTACTGGAACATAGACATGCGGATCTCTCCCCATTGCTTGTTGGGCCTCTTCTAACTTCTCTTCAAAGGAGTCTACACTTCCAATATTGAAGTAGTACTTGTATTTGCTAGGAGAGCCTGTACCAGGGAGATGACTGGTTGTGATATGGATATTACCATCCTGGCCTTGGTTGCTTGAGGGTGAACTCCTGACATAAACTTTTGCAACTGATTTGTTTGCAACAACAATGTGATCAACTAAACCAGGTTCCAATAACTTGTTCTTGAATTCTTGGAAGCTTATCTGCAAAAGTTAAAAGAAATGAACCTGATAATGGTCTAATAAGCTAGAGGAACTGTGAGCCATAGTAATGGAAACAGGCAGGAAAAAGCAGCCTGCAGTAGTTTGATCAGATAAATTGGTTAGCAAGAAATAAAAAGGTAAATTAACATCATACCAAATCCACACTGATATGAGACTAAATAAAGCACCTGCCTATGCTGCCTGGGTCATAATGATTTTAAGTATGGGAATGTCATCAGTTTTTTACTTCTACTTATAGGTACTTGTGCTGTTGAGCACATAATGCTTTTAAGCAATAGCATGTGATGAGATCATCTCTACAGGCTTATAGTGCAGTTACCCTTTTCAGTCGTCTATAACATCACAAACTGTGAATTAATCACAATCCAGTTCATATGTATGAACTACGAAATCTAAGGTGATATAGTTTCAATATTTAAACTTCAAGGTGGGAGTGGCATCTGCCTGTCACCACTCAAATTGAATTCAAACTAATTCTCTGTTATCATAGAACCTATACAGCAAAATCAAAAGATAACAACATTTGTCTAAACTTTTCTGGAAAGAATGGTTTGAACAAACAAGAACGCACCCACAGACAAACAAGAATGGTTTACAACTTATAAGTGTGTTTAATAGTAGGTCTACCGCTAGTTGCTCTGGTCTAGTGTTTCCCTTGGGGAGGGGGATTCTTCTCCCTCCTTTGTACTATTCTTCTTTCTCTCTTAATAAAATGATTCACAACTTTCTTGTGTGTTCAAGAAAAATAGTAGTCTGCCAGTAAGCATCATACCTCCTGCGCAGATGACCCCTTGGGTAAGGTTGCCAACATTAGCCCAAGAAGAAGTAGAGGAGCAAGGAATTCCTGGAATTTTTTCATGACATCCTCCTGGAAATTCCACTGATTTTTTGAATTTGAATCCTCTGAACATAAAAAAAAAATGCAACCAAGTTATGTGCATGGCCCGCACTGCCCATATACAAGTTGCAAAATGGATAAACATGTCTGCAAAGTACCATCACCCCCCAAGAAAACCAAAATATCTATTTGTGCTACTGTTATCGCCCTCTTTTATCCATAGGTGCCAGAGTGAGGTAGCTGGTGAGCGAGCAATAACCCATCATTTCCTTTCAATATAAGAATTGTCTGATTGCAGTACAGTTTGTATATCTATCCAATTTCCAATCAGGTAATTATGGTAGAACAACATTGTGAAATTTCAGCTTTATCTAGCTCTCCATATGTTTGCTGTGTTTTCATGATAAATAATACGCCAAACCACAGGTAATATGTCTATGAATCCTCATTGTAGATTTAGAATCCGGTAAGATCAATTGCTACCAATGAATAAATACAAAAACGCAGAACAACTTTTTTTTTTCTTCCTCTACAATAACGTGCATTGAACGAACTAAATTGGCACTACTTACTTTTGGGCTCAGACTCGTCACTCCCGTCCCCCTCTGGCTTCTGCTCCTTCTCCTTTGGATGGTACTTCTCATAATCTAAAGCAGAAAGGAACGCGTTATATATTGTGTATATATACAGAACATAAGCCGACCAAATGACAACCCAAACCCAGAAAGAAAGCTCACTCTTGTTGGACCCATCAGCGAATAACCGCCGGAACTGCGAGCTGGCGAGCAGGAACCTCCAATCCCCGACTTTTTCCGCCCCGGTGGGCGCGGCGGCCCGGCTCCCTAGCGCTGACGTCAAGTAGCTGCGCGCAAACCCCAAGCCGCGGTCATCACCACCACTCCACCAGGGATCGTCGGCCGCGGCGTCGGCGCCGCGCGGAGGCCGGCATGCCCCTCGAGCAGAGAACCCTAGGGTAACACCAGAGATGACACGCCATAAGAAAACAGGGCTGTACGGAGAAGAGGGGGCGCGGCTCGAACCGTGTGACTTACCTGCCGCAGCGGCCGGGAAGAGCGCGCGGACCGGGCGAGGGCACGGGAGAGGGAGGAGAGGCTCATGGCGGCGATGGCGCGCAGGGCATTGGAAGGGAGGCAGGGCTTGTCCTAGGGTTCGGCCCCCGATCCTCCGGCGATCGCGTGGGAGAGCGACGAGCCGACGAGACGGCGGATGGGTGGCGGCGGAGGCGGAGGCGGACGCGGCTCCCCGCTTGGTTTCGTTCGCGTTTAACGGACACGTTGTTGAAGGGTTCACCGCCAATCTAGAGCGTGTTAACAGGGATCACGGTTCACGGATGCGTGTTAAATTAAAATCGGATTTTTTTGAAAGTAATTAAAATCGGATTTGAGCTCGTGTTAAGCTGCGCTTAGCTCCAGACAGAGAACAGGTGGTACAACCGTACAAGAAAGGCTCAGCTTGTGTGGAGTGTGAACCTGGCTCGTATAAAGACTCGGCTTTCGGCCCGTAAGCCCATGAGGCAGTAACTCAACGTACGTGGACCAAGCACGAGATTACGCCGGTTCCAAGAGAATTGGGCCTCTCCGTATAATCCTCCTCCTCCAATTGTCCACGTGCATCAGACATTGATAATAGAGGCCCAAAACCTGGTACAAATCCAGAACCGTTCTCTGACGCAACTCACATTTGCTTTTAACTAGAAACCCAGCGCTGCCGCGCCTACCGTAACCAGAAACCATTCTACAGTGTTATATATTGTACGTTATAGTAAAACAGATATGTTATACGTTATAGTTGAATATAATACAAACTATATGAATATTTTTATATTGTTTTTGTTGCAAATATGTTGTCCTATTTTTTATATTTTATTCTATTAGCAGAATAAGATTGTTGACATAGCTTACACTGTGTAGTGTGACAAAGTATAGAAGAAGGTGAAATAAGTAACTTGTGTCTATGACAATTTCGCAAATTCGCATTGCACGGTCGCAAAAAATATTATACTAGGTTGTCGCTACGTAGTTCACTTTATAGTATTATTTGGCATTACAATGTATATTTGTGTCTAGTACATTTTTTACAATATATAATTTGAGTATACACAAAATGAAGGATATATCAGTTAAATGTGTATAACATCAAAACCCAGCAACAATGTTATTGATTTTTCGATCATTGTAGTGAAAATTTTAAAATAGAGGATGATCGTAATCATATTAATTGTAGGTCCGCGTCATACTATATTATAATTGAAGAAAAGATGACTGCTGATACATCTAAAATTTTCTCATAACTGAGTATAGATGTTGAAGTTCGATGGAAAAGAGACAAATTCTTGGTATATGCAGATTATGCTGCAAATGGAATTATTCAAAAGGAGGGCTATTTGTATTTTTGACAATCACCGAAAATTAGGAAAAAGGAATTGAATATGTAGGATTTTATTTTAGAAGATTTTTTGAGGAAGAATTACGGGATTCGGAGTTAGGATGAATGAGATATAAACTTCCTAGGTTTATCGACAAAACACGAATGAGAGGAATTTGAAAATTATTTTGGATTTTTGGATGATGAACAAGGGGTGGAAAATATTTAGGTAGGCTCTAAAATTGTTCTAGTTTATTTAGGAATTTTCTGAAAAGGAAAAGAGCTTACTTTAATCTTCTAGCTACATTTCTCGTGTACGCGTAGCAATTCTCCCTTTGGCTGATGCATGAACAGTAAAAGCACTAGATGAACAATGATTGAACAGTGCTTATGAAAGTGATTTGCAGTGTGGCTTGAGCCGTCCGATCATGATCGAACGTTGATGTTTTGCAGGCGACGTGGCCTGCTCCTCTAGTCAGAGCTTGCACCTGAGATTCTATATAAAAAGATAAGTACTTTTATTTTCTCTCGTGAAGCTGGAGCATCCTGGAACTAGCGGTTGAAGGGATTGTGGATAGCCCCAACCCGCAACATTGATTCACTGTTTCTCATGACGCTGACGCAGCAAGCCAACAAACGCCCTGTTTACTTAAGTTTATCAGCCAAATCTGTCAGTCATTCAACAGTATTTTTCTCTCACAACAAATCAGCGAACAGTACTTTCAGTCATGGCTTTTTAGCCGAGCGAACAGGGAAAGACTCACGTAGTCACAATTGATTGATTAACACCGGAGATAATTTATTGACACGACAGCTCTCAACTTTTAGTCTACACACAATTATTATTTTACGCAAAGGAAATGTGTTCGTGCATCCTGCCAACAAATTGCCTTGTTTGTTTCGCTAAAATTTAGCTTATGCTAATTTGTTGCGAGAGAAAAATACTGTTCGTTTGCTGAATAATTCGGTTCAGTAGTACAGGACTTTACAATCGGTGGGGAGAGCAGAAGGATCATCCCTGCAGGGCCGCAGGCTGCAGCAACAAGACCAGCACGTGGATACGTCGCCTCTAATTTCATCACGAGCGTCCAGCAGTTGACACTTGACAGGTTATTGGTTAATGGGGCCTTGTTTAAATTGAAGAGAGAGTGAAATTTAGCACTATAGTACTGTCGTTTATATTTAGTAATTATTGTTCAATCATAGACTAACTAGGTTCAAAAGATTCGTCTCGTAATTTACAATCAAACTGAGTAATTAATTATTTTTTATCTACATTTACTGTTCCATGCATATGTCGCTAGATTCGATGTGACGGAGAGAGTGAAAAAACTTACAATCTAAACATAGGCTGGATTATATTGGTCTGCCAGTCATAAGCCATCGGATTCATACCTGGTATGGTACAATTGTTAGTTGGCAGCGAGCAGTCGATTCATGGGATCATGGCGCGGCTAGCGACTGTGAACCGGATTACGAGGCACTGTTGGAATACAAGTAGTCCTGGGCTGTGTTTAGATTCAAATTTTGGAGTGCAAAAATACACTGTAGCATTTTGTTTGTATTTGGTAATAATTGTCTAACCATTGACTAATTAGGCTCAAAACGTTCGTCTCGTAAAGTACAACCAAACTGTGCAATTAGTTTTTGATTTTATCCACATTTAGTACTTCATACATGTATCGCAAGTTTGATGTGACGGGGAATCTTTTTTTGCATAGTGCACTTTTTAAGGGATCTAAACACAGCCCTAGTACCAGTGCTATAATGAGACAGTATGTGGGGCCAGATGTAGCCTTTGCGGAGGATGTTGATTCATTCATGGTGCGGCTAGCGACCATATGTTGCCTTTACGTCAGTTATCCGTATTTTCAGGTATACTGACGTTGTTTTATGGACGGGTTCATGTAGCTTTTACATGAGGTAGTTGTCACGCAAAAGAACGACATCTTTCTTTTACCTCCTTTCATTATTTTCAGGTATACTGACGTTGTTTTATGGATGAGTGCATGTCACAAAGAATCCTAAGACTACCTATTAAGATTACTCAATATGCAGCAATATACTTTTCCTGATCATGCTCTTTCCAATTTTAACTCTATGGACTGCATAGGGTTCTCGAGTAGAAGCCCTGTCCACGTCGCTCCAAATGTTCCTGGTCGTCTGATCTTCAGTTCAACATCCCAGATTGCTCGAAGTGAATTCTCGACGACAACCGATTCTCGTGCTTCTAGTTGGCTTCTCTCGTTTCTCATCTGCTTCTCTCGCTTCTCATCTGAATCCGGACAGTGAAATATATACAACAGCTTTAGCTTCTCCTTCCCGATTCTTCTTCTCACCCCGTCCTCTCTCTCTCCCGGCCTCTTCCTCCTGACGTGGAAACGGGCAGAGCGCGGCACGGCGGTGCCGGCCACCCTCCCCCTCCTCCGTCTCCTCCTCCTCGTCCTCCCTCCCTCTCTCCCTCTCCTACCTCTCGCCACCCTCCCCTTCCTATCTCTCTCTCCTTCCCTCCCGTTGCGGCGGCGGCCGCCAGCCGAGGCAGCGCCCCCAGCGGGCGGCGCTCCGGTGTGGGTGGACCCCGGTGGTCCCCATGCCTCTCCCCCATCCTCCCTATGGGCTCCGCAACGCCTCCTCCCGATGGTGTGCATGTGCTTTGCTCCTCCATGAAACCCTAGCTATTTCTTTTGATAGGTTTTTATGAGATGGCTATTTCTTTTGATTGTGTTTCATGAGATGATGCCAGCACGACCAAAAGGGACGGATCCAGTGCACTGTATCTGTCATCGACATCGCCAAGTAGTCCAACTCGATTTTGTGAGTTTGCTTGACCAGAGGTAATCACATTTTCCAAGCTTCCTTTTCTCCTTCATTTGTCCCTAATTATTGTGTACTACACAAAGTCGTTGTAGATCCAAAAACATAGAACCGTTGTATCCATGCCTTCTGGTGGTGTGAGAGGTGCTGATTTGGTCATGGTGTTGCAGATAGAAGTTGCTATGGGACTCTCTTCGTTTAGGAGACAATGCTGTCAAGATGATGTGCCTAGTTGCAAATACAAGTTCATGATGAAACAAGTGCTCTATCCAAATTCACTCAGCCGGTGAGCCCATCCTCAAGCTAAATTTGGGACATGTTTTCTTTATATGGTTGGTACATTGAATCCTGCCTATATTGATTGACCAGGTGTCCAAACACTCTATTACAACGGCTTGGTTCTATGGTGCCTCTTAATTCATAAGAGCATCTTCAGCAGTCCCCTAGTACCACTCATCATCCCCATAAAACTGTCATATTGGAGTAAATGTGCTACTTCTTCTCCAGCATCCCCTCAACACCTCTCCCTTTTTTTGGTGACTACCAATATTTTCCTCATCTCCCCTCAAAGAAAGGGGGAGATACAACTCCCTCAATATCATAGGGACCATCCCAACTACCACTTTTCAACCATATTTTCTCTTACACTCCTATAGGACCCACCTTTCATATGGGTATTGGGGGAGATATATTGGGGTACTGCTGTAGCATCTCCCCCAATAAATCTAGAAAGTGATATTGGGCTACCCCCAATACCATCTTATTGGAGGAGTTGTATTGGGGGACTGCTGGAGATGCTCTAAGGACCCTTATATATAATGTTCCTTTGCTTTATGGTTGTGCCTACAAGCCACAAATATCTTAGGCTAGATAGATTCTGCATTGTGCCTTTCTAATTTATCTACGTGAACATATATTCTACTGCCTTTATTTTATGATGGTACCTGCATATCTCAATTTTCCTTTTAGAACTCAGCTGTGTTGCTTAAACAAGTTTATTCTTTTTTGTCGCTCTTTTTTTTGTGTGTGCAGACTTAAGCTATTGCTCTTGCCTAGTATCATCGTCTGCTTCGCTTTCTTGGATTTACCAACATATGCTGAATTGCGTCCACAAGATGCCGAGTTGTGGTGTCTGTGTTCAGCGTGCTGTCACCAGCCTCGTCCTCTGACATGCAAACTGCAATAGGTAACGCAATATTCTTCAGCATCCTTTGGGCACCAGCTACCTTCCTGTACCATGAAACTTTTATTTGTGCTTCCTTGATGTAATACATATGTAGATCAATTTGGTGGACCTTTAGCTTGATTTTGTAAATTTGTATTATATTTTTTATTGTAGTTCAATGCAGCCGCTACGGGTGTTGCCGACCCTCCGACATGCAAACTGCATGCATATAGGTAACACGCCATTCTTCAACCTCCTTTGGGCACCAATTACCTTCATGCATCATGAAGCTTTATATTTTTGCATCCTCAATCTTATACATTTGTATGTACATCGATTTGATTGATCTTTACTTTGATTTTTTAAATTTATATTACACTTTTGGTGGATTGTAGTTTAGTACATCTGCTACAGGTGCTACTTGCTTGTGGATTATGAACCCAGTTGCTTTAGATTTGCCAATTACATAAGTTAATTATGGAATCAATCCATGATCGCTTGTGGTCAAGCGAGTCCTCCATGAGAAGATAGCAGTGCATGTATTAGACGATACAGTTTCCGATTAGATATTTAGTATGTTGCATTTTCTTAAAAAAACTAGGATTATAATCTACAATTGTCTCCATAGCACTGTTTTTTTAGTATTGCACAAAAAACACTATTTTTAATGTTTTTCCTCTACTTCAGTTCATAGTGTTAAAGCAAGTAAATGTCGTATTGTACATGTTTTCAGGTTCATGAAGTTGTTGTGCAGCACAGGGGAGAAAGATTCAACTAGGTTTCACCATTGTTATATATTTCCCCCTTTTTTTGTCTAAGTGTTCATTATTTTGGCAATGTCAACTACAAATCATTCAGAATTGTAGGGATGCTACATGAGGTAAGGCATGATGCCTAATATACCTGGGAGATTATAACCAATGACAACAAAATTAAACTATGATACCAACAGATGACAATTGGTCTGTGATTCAACTCCAGCAGATCACACCGCCAACACATATACCTGCCAAACACTTTCAAACTTTTCTGCTCTTGTGCTGCTGGCATATTTGGAAGCGCAGGAATAATACTGTCTTAAGGAATGACAGAACCACGATACAAGGAACTCTAACGACATGCAAATCTGAAGCACAGCTATGGAAGGTTAGATTGCCAAAGAAGGATAGAGACATAGCGGACGCCTTGTAAGGTCCAAATGGCTAGAGGGGGGTGAATAGCCTATTTAAAAATCTACAAGCTTCACTAAACAAACACGTTAGTATAAAAGATGGCTAAGCTAATTCTAGCACTAGCTCAACTACACTATGCAAGCCACCTATGCAAATCTAGTGAAGCAAGGCTATGATCTCTAATACACACCAACAAGACTAAGTCACTAAGCTACTTACTCCTATGTGATAAAAGCTACACTAAGCAAACTACACTAGAAGTAGTACAAGAAAGTAAAGAGCAAGTGACTTGATCTTATACCAACGATGTAGAGAAGTAAAGCACTCGAAGAATCAATCACAATGATCAACCACAAGAGAAATCCTCGGCAAAGAGATGACACAAGATTTTTTACCGAGGTTCACTTGCTTCCCGGCAAGCTACTCCTCGTTGTGGTGATGCACCCACTTGTCGGTTCGCGAGCTAATCGACTATCAAGAGTCGAGCCCTCAGCGGGCGCCGCACAACCGCACACAAGATGGGGATCCTCCAAGCCACGAGCTCCACTAGAGTATCCAATTTGCGAACTCCTGCGGGGAAGGATCAAGAACCCCTTACAACACTTGGTGAGGGCTCCAACAATCTTCAATTGCGAGCTCAATCACCTCCGCTGCTCCGAGCCATCTACCGTGTCGGGAAACACGGAAGAGTAACAAGAAATCCGCAGCAACTCGAAGATCAAGTGCCTCTAGAATGCAACTCTCAAGCAATGCACTTGAATCTCACTCAATCTCACTCAAGATGTGCAACTATGCAAAGAGATGAGTGGAGTGGTTGTTCTCTAGCTCAAAGGATGTCTCTAGGTCTCAAAATGTGCAAGAGTTACTTTCAAACCCCGGACATCTTCTATTTATAGCGAAGGGCTACGCAGCTAGCCGTTACCGAACGACACAGTTGAAATCGTGCTGACCGGACGCTCCGGTCAGGGTGACTGGACGCGTCCGGTCACTACAGGACAAGCGTGAACAGTGCACGCCAGAACTAGCCGTTGCCGTGACCGGACGCGCTCTACCGTTTGACCGGACGCGACAGTGTCAGCGTCCGGTCGCGGTCCAGTAAGCTCCCGTCGAGACCGGACGCGTCCGATCGCACGTGACCGGACGCGCCACCGCGTCCGATCGCATCTGCCCTCCGTGCTGAACTCCTGGGTGCGTGACCGGACGCGCCGGTTCCGCGAGGGACCGGACGCACCGGTCCGTGACCCTTCTCACACGCACGTCTGTCTATGGTTTGAACTGACCGGATGCGCCAGCCGCGTCCGATCAATTTGACCACGGCGTCCGGTCACTGTATTTTCAGTGATAATCATTTCGGACTTTCGCCACCTTTTCTCGCCTCCGGCGCAATAGAAAATAGGTATTTTATTTCCTCAAAAACGCCTGAATCCCACGCTCGCAAGCTCGGCAGGAGGGAGAGCGAACCCCAAACCCCTTGCTACCACTCAAACACCACCGCCTTCGCAAATGTGCTAACACCACCAAGTGTACACCATAATGTGCATGTGTGTTAGCATTTCACAAACATTTTCCAAGGCGTTATGTTAGCTCTCAACTAGATCCTAATGCATATGCTCAAGACATTGATCTAGTGGCACTTGATTCCCGAGCTAACCGTGATTGCCCCTCTTGATAGTCGGCTATGTATCCTAAATCCGGTCAATCACTTCTCTACTCATCTTAGACCGGCAAAAGGAAAACCCTATGGTTATACCTTTGCCTTGCGCTCTTAGATCCTTCTCTTCCACTTTATCATCATGTCCTTCATATTATGTGCATCTTCACCATGATCGTCATTTCATGTCCATGCACCATTTCTTTGTGATCTTGTGGCCACCACTCCTTGCCACGTACACCTTCATCACATGTGTTGCTTATGCCTAACTCAAAACACTTAACACATGGCATTAGCAACTTGGTGTCATTAATTACTAAAACCAAACTTGGGCTTTCAATCTCCCCCTTTTTGGTAATTGATGACAACCATCACAAAGATATGAAATGAAATCAATTTTCAATTTCGATAGTATTAGCTCCCCCTACATATGTGCTACCATGAGTTTGGTTCAATTATGCACATATGCATGGATTTGAATTTTGGGAGAGTTACTACTATCAAATTGATGCTAAGGTATATAGAATGGACCTTTGAAGCGTGATACCAATCGGAGTTGCCTTTATATACCAAACTTAGCATCGATGTAGCTAGACACCACTTGTAATTCATCACTTGTAAAGATCACAAACACTCAAGTACCCCGTGAGATCAACATTATAAGCAAAAGGTGTCTAGATACCACTTGTAAAGCTACTCTCAACAAATCATCATTCAAGTTCTATTTCTAGCAATCACCATACAAACATGAATATGAATTTAAGCTTTGCAATGCAACAATTCATCATGTTAATGCACATACAAATACAACAAATAATTCATGAGCTTGCTCCCCCTACTTGTGTGCTCAATTTTAATTGATCCCTTTCCAATGTCATTCTCTCCCCCTTTGCAACTTAACTTTTTATCTTTGTGACTTTTCTCTCCTCCTTTGTCAATAATCACCAAAAAGGTGCCAATTTTAGTGAGAGTCAAGTCAATCAATATGAGGAAGTCCAAATTATGATTCAATCTAGATCACTTGCCTAGAATATGTAATTCGGTTTGATCCAAGGACAAGCTTCTTCACACCTCATAAAGTATAAGGGTTATCTTGACCATGTTGAATTACACATCATGAGCTTATTTTCTAGATTCAACACTAGGTTTGCAAGCCCACAAACATGTCATATGCTACCACTAGATCAATCAAAACATAGACGCAAATAGTGGTACCATATATACATTAAACTCATTTAATTTTCATGAATGAGCCTATTTGTCATGCAAATATGTCTATATGTTCTAAACATGCCCTTAGCAAAGTATGAATGATATGCCAAACAACTTTACCTTGCTATGTCGGAGGGGAGGCATGTCATATAAGAATGTGGGGGTGCACTCATTTCAAGTTGGAGAAGTCAAGTATGTTCAATTCATTCTTCAACTTGTAAAATCTCTTCTCATCAAGTGGCTTTGTGAATATGTCGGCTAGTTGATCTTCGGTGACAATGCTTTCAATGCTAATATCACCCTTTTGTTGATGGTCTCTTATGAAGTGATGCCTAATATCAATGTGCTTGGTTCTTGAATGTTGAACCGGATTTTTTGTCATCTTGATTGCACTTTCATTGTCACAAAACAATGGCACATTCTTGAATTTGATTCCAAAGTCACTCAAAGTTGCCTTCATCCAAAGCAATTGTGCACAACAACTACTGGCACTAATGTATTCAGCCTCGGTGGTAGATAGTGCAATACTATTTTGTTTCTTTGATGACCATGAAACAAGAGACCTTCCAAGCAATTGATAAGTGCCACTTGTGCTCATTCTATCAATCTTGCATCCACCATAGTCGGAGTCCGAATATCCAATCAACTCAAAGTTTGACCCCTTGGGATACCATAGTCCAACATCATGAGTGCCCTTAAGATATCTCAATATCCTCTTGGTTGCTTTCAAGTGACTTTCTCTAGGTGAAGCTTGATATCTTGCACATTTGCACACACTAAACATCACATCCGGCCTAGAAGCGGTGACATAGAGCAAACTTCCAATCATAGACCGGTATTGCTTTTGATCTACCATGTTGCCACTAGCATCAACACCCAATTGATCATTTGTGCCCATTGGTGTACTCATTGGCTTAGCATCTTGCAATCCAAACTTCTTGATCATGTCCTTGATATACTTGCCTTGACTTACAAAAGTGTCATTCTTCATTTGCTTGATTTGAAGTCCACGGAAGTAACTAAGCTCTCCAATCATAGACATCTCAAACTCATTTGCCATCATTTTTCCAAACTCTTCACAAAAGTCTTGATTGGTTGATCCAAAAATGATGTCATCCACATAGATTTGCAACATAAACAAGTCAATGCCTATCTTTTTGGTGAAGAGAGTGGTGACAACCTTTCCCATCTTGAACCCTTTAGAGAGAAGAAAGTCCCTCAACCTCTCATACCATGCTCTAGGTGCTTGCTTCAAACCATACAATGCCTTTAGCTTGTACACATGGTCGGGTTTCTTGTCATCTTCAAAACCAGGAGGTTGCTCAACATAAACTTCTTCATTGATATAGCCATTGAGAAATGCACTTTTGACATCCATTTGATAGAGCTTGATGTTGTGTGCACAAGCATATGCTAATAGGATTCTAATTGCCTCCAATCTTGCAACCGGTGCATATGTTTCTCCAAAGTCAAGACCCTCAACTTGAGTGTATCCTTGTGCTACTAATCATGCT
Organism: Saccharum hybrid cultivar R570; assembly: GCA_038087645.1. Lineage (NCBI taxonomy): Eukaryota > Viridiplantae > Streptophyta > Magnoliopsida > Poales > Poaceae > Saccharum > Saccharum hybrid cultivar. Next base: position 16,882,579 of record JAQSUU010000139.1, read on the forward strand.
TTGTTCCTCACAACCATGCCATCTTGATCTTGCTTGTTTCTAAAGACCCACTTAGTGCCAATCACATTGTAGTTCTTCGGCCTTTCAACAAGTTCCCAAACTTGATTTCTAGCAAAGTTGTTTAGTTCTTCATGCATGGCATTTACCCAATCAGAATTTTTTAATGCATCTTCTATTTTCTTAGGTTCTTCAAGTGACACAAATGAGTAATGCTCACAAAAGGATGCTAGCCTTGATCTAGTTTGAACACCACTTTGAATTCCACCAATGATTTGATCCAATGGATGATCTGTTGCAATACTAGTAGGTTGGAGTATTGGGAGTTGATTGCTTCCACTTGTTTGACCTTGAACTTGAGCTTCATCATGAGTACCACTAGAGCTTGCTTGATTTGTATCAATTTGCACACTTTGGTTGATCACATGAATATCATCATCATCAACTTGCCTTGGCCTAACATCACCAATATCCAAATTCTTCATTGCATTTGACAATTGATCTCCTCTCACATCATCAAGGTTTTGAGCTTCATTTTGAGACCCTTGGGTTTCATCAAACTCAACATCATGAACTTCTTCCAAGGTGCCATTTATGAGATTCCAAACTCTATATGCTTTGCTTGTGGTAGAATAACCAAGTAAGAACCCTTCATCACATTTCTTTTCAAACTTGCTCAATCTAGTGCTTTTCTTGAGAATATAGCATTTGCAACCAAACACTCTAAAGTATGCAATATTGGGTTTTCTTCCATTCAATAGCTCATATGGTGTCTTCCCAAGCTTTTCATGGCAATAGAGACGGTTACTACAATAGCAAGCCGTGTTGATGGCTTCACTCCAAAATGAATGACTCACATTGTATTCACTAAGCATTGATCTAGCCATGTCAATCAAAGTTCTATTCTTTCTTTCAACTACACCATTGGATTGAGGAGTGTAGGTTAGAGAGAATTGATGTCCAATACCAAGATCATCACACAATTCCTCAATTCTTGTGTTCTTGAACTCACTACCATTGTCACTTATAATCTTCTTGATAGTAGTCTCAAACTCATTTTGCACTCTCTTGACAAAAGACTTGAATAGATCATAAACATCACTCTTGTCATAAAAAAAGAATACCCAAGTGTATCTAGTGTAATCATCCACTATCACAAAACCATACTTGTTGCCACCAATGCTAGTGTATGTTGTTGGCCCAAACAAGTCCATGTGCAATAGCTCAAATGCCTTTGATGTGCTCATTTCACTCTTACTAGGATGTGTATTTCCAACTTGTTTGCCGGCTTGACAAGCACTACATGGTTTATCCTTTTCAAAAGTCACATCTTTCAAGCCTCTAACTAAGTCATGCCTCAAAAGTTTGTTCAATTGTTTCATTCCAACATGACCAAGCCTTCTATGCCACAACCATCCCATACTAGATTTGCTAAGCAAGCATGATGTCAATTGTGTCTCACTATCATTGAAGTCAACCAAGTATAAGCTACCATGTCTAAATCCTTTGAATATCAAATTTGATCCATCAACACTTATGACTTCAACATCATCACTACCAAATATGCACTTGAAGCCAAGATCACATAGTTGTGCCACCGATAAAAGATTGAAGTCCAAGCTCTCAACTAGCAACACATTTGATATGCTCATGTCATTTGAGATAACAATTTTACCAAGTCCCTTGACCTTGCCTTTCTTGTTGTTGCCGAAAGTGATAGCATCAAAACCACCATTTTGACTTATATCAATTGATTTGAACATACAAGAATCTCCGGTCATATGTTGAGTGCACCCACTATCAAGCATCTAATGCCTTTCTCTGGCTTTGTAATTGATCTACAAGACAAGATCAATTCTTTTTAGGTACCCAAACTTGTTTGGGTCCTCTAAGGTTAGTGACCAAGCTCTTTGGTACCCAAATGGCTTTCTTCTTTGAGCCCATCTATGGTGTACCAATGAACTTAGCATGAACACCATTTGTACCCTTGGTAAGTATATAGAAAGAGTCAAACTTAATTGAGGATACATTAGCATTGGATTTCTTGTTCATGCAATGTCGCTCTATGTGATAAACTTGCTTGCAACTTTTGCAATAGCTACCATTGTTCTTCACAAAACGAGTCTTGTGAGGAGCAAAAGCGGCCTTGCCTTTCTTGGGGTTATAGCCCAATCCCTCTTTATAGAGAGAAGCCTTTTGGCTACCCAAGCACATAAGCAAGCGGTCCTCACCACCATAAGCCTTAGCTAAGGTGTGATTGAGCTCTTTTACCTCCTTCTTGAGATTTTCATTCTCAACTATAAGTGTGGAGTCACAAGTGAAACCATCACTACTAGATGAGGATGATGTAGATGAGCTACATGAAGGGTTAGTGGGAGCAACAACAATAGGCTTATGACAAGATTCATCAATTATATCACAAGATATGCCTATGTTGCAAGTTTTAGCTTTCTCAACATTAGTTGGCATGTTTTCACATTTTTCAACTAGAGAGGAATGGGCTTCTTCAAGCTTAGTGTGAGACTTTTGAAGCTTCTTATGGTCTACCTTTAGACTCTCATAAGATGCCCTAAGCTCATCAAGTTCTTGCATAAGGTTTTTCTTTTCCTTAAGCAAGCCCTTGCACTCCTTTCTAGATTCTTTAAAATGTTGAGTGCAATCTTCTAGCATAGTGATTAGTTCATCTTTAGTGAATTCTTCTTCATCACTATCACTATCACTAGCATTATTATGATCACTCTCATCGTCGGATGATACCTTAGCGGTCTTAGCCATGAAGCACGATGAAGTGTCGAAGAGGGAGACCTTCTCTTGGATGGCAATGCTAGCATGTCTCTTCTTCTTGCTCTTGTTGTCATCCTCATCATCACTTGAGGAATCATCACTATCTCATGTAGCAACATGAGAATCATTCTTCTTTTTATGAGAGCTCTCCTTTTTTTGCTTCTTCTTTTGCTTCTTCCTCTCCTTCTTGATAGCATCTTCATCATCACTATCATAAGGACACTTTGCAATGAGATAGTCCTTGCTATGGCATCTAAAGCATGGTATGCTCATTCTTCTTGGATGAGTTCTTCCTCCTTCTTGCACGAAACCCTTTCTTCTTCATGAATTTGCCAAATTGCTTGACAAAGAGAGCCATCTTCTCATCAATATCATCACTATCACAAGAGCTTGAGTCTTCATCACTTGATGATTCAATCTTGGATTTGCCCTTGGATGTGGTGGCTTTGAATACCACACTCTTCTTCTTCTCATCATCCTTCTTCTCATTTTAGTTCTTCTTCTTCTTGACTAACTCATCCTTCTCATCATCTTCTCTATATGAATCATCGGTCATCACTTCTTGAAATATTTGTTGAGGAGTTGAATCCTTTAATGTAGTCCTCACTAGCACGGTGATCAATGTATCAAACCTCTTGGGCAAGCTTCTCAAGAACTTCATAGAGAATTGGTTGTCCTTGACTTCCTCACCAAGTGCCTTGAGCTCATTGACAATGACTTGCAATCTATGAAACATCTCCGGTACACTCTCATCATCTTGCATCTTGAAGCTTGAAAATTTTTCTTGCAAGATATATGCTTTAGCGGTCTTTGTGCCTTCGATGCCCTCAAATGTTTCTTCTAGCTTGGCCCAAGCATCATGTGCAACTTCTATGTTTTTCACTTGCTCAAATGTCTTGTCATCTAATGCCTCATGAAGAGCACTAATGGCAATGTCATTGCATTGGAGTTTCTTCTTTCCACCGGTGTAGGTGCTTCCGGATTAGCAACCTCAAATTTTGTTTCGGTGACCTTCCACACTTCTCTATTGATTGACTTGAGGTGTGCGGTCATCTTAACCTTCTAATATGCATAATTTGTGCCATCAAAGTGAGGAGCCTTCTTGGTTTTGTTGATGTGCAAACTTAATTGAGCCATTTCTTTTTCACCGTAGGTTGTTAAGCCTCAAATAAATGGTGCCTCGGCTCCGATACCACTTGTAAGGTCCAAATGGCTAGAGGGGGGTGAATAGCCTATTTAAAAATCTACAAGCTTCACTAAACAAACACGTTAGTATAAAAGATGGCTAAGCTAATTCTAACACTAGCTCAACTACACTATGCAAGCCACCTATGCAAATCTAGTGAAGCAAGGCTATGATCTCTAATACACACCAACAAGACTAAGTCACTAAGCTACTTACTCCTATGTGATAAAAGCTACACTAAGCAAACTACACTAGAAGTAGTACAAGAAAGTAAAGAGCAAGTGACTTGATCTTATACCAACGATGTAGAGAAGTAAAGCACTCGAAGAATCAATCACAATGATCAACCACAAGAGAAATCCTCGGCAAAGAGATGACACAAGATTTTTTACCGAGGTTCACTTGCTTCCCGGCAAGCTACTCCTCGTTGTGGCGATGCACCCACTTGTCGGTTCGCGAGCTAATCGACTATCAAGAGTCGAGCCCTCGGCGGGCGCCGCACAACCGCACACAAGATAGGGATCCTCCAAGCCACGAGCTCCACTAGAGTATTCAATTTGCGAACTCCCACGGGAAAGGATCAAGAACCCCTTACAACACTTGGTGAGGGCTCCAACAATCTTCAATTGCGAGCTCAATCACCTCCGCTGCTCCGAGCCGTCTACCGTGTCAGGAAACATGGAAGAGTAACAAGAAATCCGCAGCAACTCGAAGATCAAGTGCCTCTAGAATGTAACTCTCAAGCAATGCACTTGAATCTCACTCAATCTCACTCAAGATGTGCAACTATGCAAAGAGATGAGTGGAGGGGTTGTTCTCTAGCTCAAAGGATGTCTCTAGGTCTCAAAATGTGCAAGAGTTACTTTCAAACCCCGGACATCTTCTATTTATAGCGAAGGGCTACGCAGCTAGCCGTTACCGAACGACACAGTTGAAATCGCGCTGACCGGACGCGTCCGGTCACTACAGGACAAGCGTGAACAGTGCACGTCAGAACTAGCCATTGCCGTGACCGGACGCGCTCTACCGTTTGACCGGACGCGACAGTGTCAGCGTCCGGTCGTGGTCCAGTAAGCTCCCGTCGAGACCGGACGCGTCCGATCGCACGTGACCGGACGCGCCACCGCGTCCGATTGCATCTGCCCTCCGTGCTGAACTCCTGGGTGCGTGACCGGACGCGCTGGTTCCGCGAGGGACCGGACGCGCCGGTCCGTGACCCTTCTCACACGCGCGTCTGTCTGTGGTTTGAACTGACCGGATGCGCCAGCCACGTCCGGTCAATTCGACCACAGCGTCCGGTCACTGTATTTTCAGTGATAATCATTTCGGACTTTCGCCACCTTTTCTCGCCTCCGGCGCAATAGAAAATAGGTATTTCATTTCCTCGAAAACGCCTGAATCCGGCGCTCGCAAGCTCAGCAGGAGGGAGAGCGAACCCCAAACCCCTTGCTACCGCTCAAACACCACCGCCTTCGCAAATGTGCTAACACCACTAAGTGTATACCATAATGTGCATGTGTGTTAGCATTTCACAAACATTTTCCAAGGCGTTATGTTAGCTCTCAACTAGATCCTAATGCATATGCTCAAGACATTGATCTAGTGGCACTTGATTCCCGAGCTAACCGTGATTGCCCCTCTTGATAGTCGGCTATGTATCCTAAATCCGGTCAATCACTTCTCTACTCATCTTAGACCGGCAAAAGAAAAACCCTATGGTTATACCTTTGCCTTGCGCTCTTAGATCCTTCTCTTCCACTTTATCATCATGTCCATCATATTATGTGCATCTTCACCATGATCGTAATTTCATGTCTATGCACCATTTCTTTGTGATCTTGTGGCCACCACTCCTTGCCACGTACACCTTCATCACATGTGTTGCTTATGCCTAACTCAAAACACTTAACACATGGCATTAGCAACTTGGTGTCATTAATTACCAAAACCAAACTTGGGCTTTCACGCCTGGTGTTCTATTATAGTTAACACAATGTAAAATTATTTTCGAACTTTGACACAATGTACTCCAAACATTAGGCTTTGAGAGCCAACTTATCAATATAATTCAGGTGGGGGACTCTCTCCCCCGTCGACTTATCAAAAAAATTAAACTACTGATTTCACTGTTTCCCTACAAAAAATAGTTTGACAACCATATTGATGTACATTTGAATAGTTGGATGGTCGAGGGTCAAGCTAGGCTATTCCCTCCCCATCATAGTAGTCATGGTGCTGGTCTTGGAGAAATTGCATTCTTAGTTACCGGACAACTAGTGTTATTGAATAAATTTGTATTCTTACGATCATTTTCCCATAATGAATTCGATCCAATCCTCTTACATGCTATATGCTGGATCCACATGGAAATCCAAAACCGAATGTTGGTCTCTTCAGTCATAAGACAACTATGACCTTTTATGCTTTTACCAGCAACCTGTTGCCCTCTTGCAGGACTATCTAAATTTGGCTAGGTTCTTTTTCCTGTGTGCACACGCCTGAACTTGATATGAACACTGATATAGAAGCTTTGTTAAAACCTAATGATATTGCTAAACACTTGCAGATAAATCAGCTTGCATGAAGCCACTGTCCTTATGCCCTGACAGAAGCAAGAGTATAACCCTTCTTTTCCTTTACTTTTGAGGTCCTACACCTGCGGTCACCAATTACCGGATGCCTTTTTCTTCAAATTTATTATAGTTTCCTACAAGCAGTGCCCTTTCATGCTACTTTTTTTGTTTCCTATGTGACGTACCTTTCACCTATATTCTTGATTCATTTCAACTCAATATGGAAGGTTAAAATTTAGGTGCACAAAAGAACCAGTGCTGCAATTTATCGTTTTTTAACTGTTCTGCAAGAATTCCTTCTGCTTTCATTCGTTTCACTTGAAATTTACAATTCTTGTTTCTTCTTTTATTATGCAAGGTGCGGACTAGACAAAATCATCCATGTTTCATGTTCGTCAACATGTTGGACATGGGATCATAGTTGATACCTCCAATGCATTGCTGAGCCTTTTAACTAAGGTATTGCCGAGCCTTTTAACTTTCTTGCTGTTACCTGAACCTGCTATGTCCACCTCATTATTTTGTATGCTGGTGAGTGCTGTTGTTGTCCTCCATACAATCTACCACTGTCCAGTTCTTAGTTGTATACTTTATGTGTTTAGGTACCTCCTTAGATAGCTTAATAGCTTTGTGTACACACATGAATGGAGCAGATGTAGCTATTTGTGTTTGTTGGCTATGACACCAGATTGTGGTAGTGGATGCAGTGTAGCTTTGAAATAATATTTGACGATGGACTCATTTAAATTAAAATGAAAATATAGAAATCCTGCAGTTACACAGATGCACAATGCCAATTGCTGCTGTGAGCATTGCTTTTTCTAGCAGATCTCTTGTAGAAGTAATTTTACTTTCAGTCAGTTGTTGTGTTATCTGCTATTGATTACCCTTTTCCTTTTTCTCATATTTTGGTTTGTCCCCTGCTCCTTCCTGCGGCTAATGCCACCATCTATTGTTACGTACCATGTCAAGATTTCCAAAGAGTGGTTTAATCGTGTATATATTTATGGTTTAATCCTTACCACGTAAGACAAGTACAAAGGCCATACGATTTCTTTTAATATTAAGCATGCAAATACAATCCATTAGCTCCTCGCGACCGTAGCTTAGTTCGGTCGCATCTCCCTAGTCGTAAAATTGTTTAGCCTCTGAGCACAAAACTCTAAGCTCCACCGTCTCAGCCGGTGCCTCCTGTCAGTGTGCTGCCTGTTGTTGCCTATGGCAACTCGCCGTGAGGCCTCAACGGGATGTGTAACTTTTTTCTAAACTTCCCTTAATGAAGTACGTGCAATGCACGCTTTCGGAAAAAAAATCCATTAGCTACATACAATACTCTCCCTAACTTACGTACATAGCATTATGTTTCTTGATTGATAAGAAGCATCAATATATCAACTAATGCGTGCATGGCAATAGTGTTTGTCACCCAAAGTGGAGGACATGGTTATGAACTTGAATACCAACTTTTTAGAAGATATATTTATTTTGCAAATAATTAATTAGTTACAAGAATGAACGGGGATATCAACAGTTTAGCTTAGCTTGATTATTTACCATACATTTTCCATGCAACAAATAATCATTTCTGCAGTCTTAATTGGCACACGAATTTTTATTGCATAACTTCCAATGCTTCCAACATGTATTTCCACAGGCTAACTGTAAATTGTGTGATCATGTTAAAGAGGACTACTTCCATGCGTGTTTCTTGTTTGCACATGCAGACGGCCTTGGATTTGAAATGCGTAGACACTGGATTCTGCCTGAATATAATCACATCAGTTGAACAGAGCTTTGCACCCGAACTGGCTGCTTGTGCTTCTGTCTACCTGCTCAAAGGAGGTAAAACCAAATTTTCTTAGTGCTCATTCGGAGGCATGGTTCCTTAGTACGATATTTTAAAAGCTAATGGCAAGTCAAGCATTAAAAACTCAGTCATGTTCCTGACCCGATATATGGATTCTCTGTTTCTTATCCGACAACAATGACAGAAGGTGGACTGCAATTGCAAAGGGAAGAATCTGATACTCTGATATCGTTAACACCCTGCTAAAACCAAAGAAACATGATGCAAGACCTGCACTGGAAGGGCCAATGGAAGCTAACTTCATGGCAGTTTCTTATCCATTGCAGGAACCTCAAAAGGCGGAGGTTTGCCTTCAAGGCTTCAAGGAATCATTCTAGCAGCTTGCTGGCCTAACTGCCCTTTTATCCTAGAGACAAACTGTGCCGTGATGGCAGACAAGCTCAAAGCCTTGTGCCATGACAAATCACTGCAACAACCACTGATTCAAGAAGCTCTCCCTGACAGTAAAGCTCTTCGCCGCTTAGAAATGTAAAGATTCAACGGGATAAGAGTAAAGTGCGTCAAAGTAGTGCACGTGCTGTTGTGCATGGCTGTTAGAGACCATGAGGACCGAGTGTTTATTTGTCGTCTCTGAATGTCGGTTTTCTCATTTGTTCATGACATTAGACCGTTGACCTACTACTACCCACCCACCCACCGTTGACCTACTACCCCCCACCCACCCACCCCCCCTATTTAATTTACTTAGATACAAAGGGGACAAAAACTTGCTTAAACCAGACAATCCATATATCGCTTACAAGCGCGCAGGCGCGTGAGGGCGCGCCCCTTCCACTAGTATTTATTAGTTGGTCATGCCTAAGGAAGATTGTAAACAAGAAAGGCTTTACTATCTCATTTAATGACTATACTTCCTCTATCCCAAATAAATCAACATCTAGAGTTGTAAGTTTGGCCAATTTTATATGAAATAATATATTAACATCTATGATACCAAAAAAGTACAGTGTTAAACATATATTTCCTAATGACTGTGATAATACTGATTTTGTGTGATAAATATTTGTGTTCTTCACTGTAAAATCTGTTAAAATTATAAAAGTTTGACTTAGGGCAACTCAAGAAATTGATTTATTTGGGGATGGATGTAGTATTTTGAGAGTTTGCCCAAGTTATGAACCTCTCTCAAGGCTTAGGAATTTCCAATTTTGCAGGTCTCACTTGGTCAATTTGGAGACCAGATTTAAAATGACAACCGAAAAGATATTCCCTAATAGCCCAGCTGAGATGATTTGTTGCAGAAATTAGATATTTTTTATATAGGAAAGCCTTTATTAAATTATAATCATTATATCGAGTTGATACAATAATTATGAACCACTTTCGATATCTGCAAAAGCACACAGACTAAAAATCGAAAAAGGCCATATGCCTAGGAGAAAAACACCGTAACTACTTAGGCCAATTGTTGCAAAACCGCTGCAACTAAACGTTGCAGAACTTAGATACATCTACTCAAGGAGAGTGATCACAAGACTGTTGCAAAGGTGGTGAAGACCTAGTACAAACTACAAGGAACATGCTGTCGGATGTCTCTAAGCTCTAAACTTTTTGTAATAGGGCAGCTTTCTTTAGCGGGGATCTTCTGCTCTTTTTGTTGTGCTCTTGTTAGTCGGGAATAATCAACACCCAGCTTTAATACTCGTAATTATGTTCCTTCGTAAAAGCAGAGTAATGAAACTTCTTTCAAAAGAAAATAGAGAAGTACTTATGTAACCGTGAGAGCAACGATGACATGCCTGATGGAGATGGTTGAACCACGGCGCATGGGCACGGCCAATCAATTCTTACCTGAATAACCAGTGAGGCTTTATAATGTCTTAGTAAAAGAGGAAAGTAACCTTTTCTCTGGTGATAGGGCACAGTGGCACACATTGGCACTTGTGGTGCCCAGCTTGTACAATATAGTACGGGTAGTAAGTAGTAGCCGTCGTCTGGTTAAGCCCTTTTATCACTGTCACTGCACCAACTTAGGTAGCTTCACGACGTCAGTGTTCTGGCTTTGGTCACTTGAGTTATTTTTGTACGGGATATAGTAAACCGCTGGAGTCTCAGATCTTTGGATCCCTTTGAGACCTAGGTATGCATAGCCATGTATATGTATCCTATTTCTACAGAAGCAGAGGAGCTTCCGGGGACCAGGCGAAGGGGAAGTCAGGGCACGACCAGATCGTCGTAGGCGGCGAGTCATAGTGAGGAAACGACGCAGCAGCCCGCGCCGGCGGCACGGAGGCGGTGGAGCCGTCGTCGCACGAGTCCGCGGTCAGCACCAGGCGCGGCTGCGTCGACACGGCGCCACCCGCGCGTCCGATCCGAGGCGGCCCCGGCGTCGCCATCACGCCTGCAGCAGCCGTGGGCCCTCCTCGCGCGTCGGCGTCGTCGCGCCCGCGCGTCATTATTTTCTGGCTCGGTGGCCAGCCGCCGCCCCCGTCGTTGCTTGCGAGTGCGGCTGACGCGGCCGGGGAGGAGGCCTGCTTCGTCTTCGAGGTTGCCGCTCCCGCGCCGGACAGGTCAATCGACAGCCACTGCCGGCGCGGGAAGAGCGGCTGCGGGCCGTGCAGGTGCGGACCCTCGTACGTGACGATCAGCAACTCCGGGTCGTCCGTGGATTTCTCCACGTGCTTCTTCGCGCCGCACCGGGAGCTCGTGCACTTGTAGTAGCTCCTGCGTCACACAAAGGCATGCACGCAGATTTATGACCAGGCGACCAGCCAGTAGTTTACATCGCTTTTTTATTAGAAACAAAAATACTCTCTTTTAGATTCACCACAATATAATTTACATGTTGTTAAATCATACTACCAATCTATAGAAACTGATGATGAAAGATTTACATATTAAATTTAGGATAAAAACATAATCTGTTCTCGCTAAACAAGTGGTACGCATTCACGCCTCTGCGGTCGATGAGTGGCGTGCAACCTGTGCTGTGTGGCTGCTAGCTTCAGGTTTCCTGGACCTGAAAAGACAGGTCATCTGAAAAACTGAAACCAACCCTTTTTAGTTAATTTAGAACCAGTTAATGAGACGTAGATGGTTGTTAGTGGTTGCCGTGCCGTGCACATCGTCTTTATTTATTTCGTCGGATGAAAAATCTATCCTGGGATCGTCAGTCCAATGGGTTGAATAATGATCGAGTGACAAGGAGGGACTGTTGACTCCTGCTGGAACTATTATTTCTACTTCGCCGTACTTTTTCGATCATGCCTTTTCAGCCGAGCGAACAGGCGGTAAGGGATGCGAATGTCACTGTCAGTTGCCTGTTTCTCTAATCTAAACAATGGCTGTGTTTAGATCCAAAATTTGGATAGCCAAAATACACTGTAGCATTTCGTTTGTATTTGGTAATAATTGTCTAATCATTGACTAATTAGGCTCAAAATGTTCGTCTCGTAAAGTACAACCAAACTGTGCAATTAGTTTTTGATTTTATCCACATTTAGTACTCCATATATGTATCGCAAGTTTGATGTGACGGGGAATCTTATTTTGCATAGTGCACTTTTCAGTGCATCTAAACACAGCAAATAAACATTTGACAAGCCAGGTCTTGGCAACAGGTTCCAGCAGGGACTTGTAGCACCTGTAATTAGTTCTACTGTGTCACGTACGGAGTAAGTTTGCACTGTCTTTACACAGTGGCACCACAAAATGGCGAGATGGTTATATGTGACTCCATACTCTTTTACTGCTAGCAAAGGCACTGCTATAATCAATAATCCACGAGATGTGTTGCACTGATACGGTCACCTCCACGAGATGTGTTGCACTGATACAAATTAGCAACTTGCTATAATCAAAGGACCATACGGTCACCTCCAGGACTGCTGATATCCATAGATGCAGGCATGCAGTTAGGGGCATTGACAATATAGTGACAACGGTCTTCTCAAATCGAGTGGAGCACATGAGGTCTGATTGGTTGCCTGCGTATCTCCTTATCCAGGGCGTCGTAATACAAAGCCCAGTTGTTTGGTTTCCTAAATATCTTCTTATACAAGCTAGCACTCTCCCCAAAACACTATTTCCTTACATTATAGGTCGTACCCACCTTTTCTTTTTGGAGACATCCGATAAATTACCCACCTTCATAGTTGCTAAAAATAAGCTGAAGTATTTGTAAATATACATCTAAATTATTTATATCTACTATGAGTAGAGCAACTCCACGTGTTTCCTATAATTAACTTGCTAACAAACTAAATAGCAACCTTTATTTATTTTTGTTTCCAATAATTAGCTTTGTAAATGATTTTGAACCCGAACTATTTTTAACCGACCAAACAATTTTTAGTAGTTTCTTTGTCTTTTATCGCTTTCTCACCTGGAATCCTTTAATTTTTTTAATTTACTCATGCATCCAATTACCCTGATCTCCCCAGAAAAAGGTGGACGGAGAGCGGATATGGAGTTGTTGTATCGAAAGGAAATGGTGAATACATATTGAAAGGAAATATATATAGAATAATTGGTAACCGTAGTTTATCATAAATGGATAAAGATAAGAAACTTTCTATGTATACTACGGTTAAGAAAGTATTGTTTCTATGGCCTCGTTTAGTTTGTAAATTTTTTGAACCCGATGAATAGTACCACTTTCGTCTTATTTGACAAATATTGTCCAATCGTGGACCAACTAGGCTCAAAAGATTCATCTCGTGATTTTCAACTAAATTATGTAATTAGTTATTTTTTTACCTACATTTAATACTCCATGCAAACGGCTAAAAATTGATGTGATGGAGAGAGAGTGAAAAAATTCTAACTTTTGGGTGCATCTAAACAAGGTCTATGTATACTACGGTTAAGAAAGTATTGTGATGATGGCAAAAAAAACATACTGTGTGGAGTATGAACAAGTGAGGGAGAGAGACAGAGCGCGCAGAAGATAGGAAATTTTGATTATTAGCTGTGTGCGGCCTAAATTTAGGCATGGATTTCTAACGTACACATGTATGTTAATAACGTTGCCGATCAATGGATATGCGATTCGATGCCTAGTGTGTGTTTAATTGGCACTAATCTGCTAGGACATTCTTATGATATATGGACTACTTGATCGAGGTAGACCCTACTAATATCTAGAAGACTGGTACTACTTTGTATCGTCTTTCCGACAGTGTGATCAAATTGCCAACATTAGCCAAACAATGTTTTTTTGAGGAAAATTAGCCAAACAATGTAGAGATACGTAACCAAGAATCTACGAATAATAATCATTGGGGGTTTCTTAGCTAGAGGTGCAGCCTATTAGTGAGTCTTAAGAAAAGTCACCATGGATCGGAGTAGGCCACAAATGTCTCTCTAATTAATTACCCCTTCTGTCAGCCTCTTTTCACTCCATGACATATAGAATTTTTTGGAAAAAATTCCTATAGCACTTTCGTTGTTATTTGGCAAAATTTGTTCAACCATGGACTAACTAGGCTCAAAAGATTCGTCTTGACATTTACAGATAAACTGTGTAATTAGTTATTTTTTTACCTACATTTAATACTCGATGCATATATCCAAATATTCGATGTGACAAGTAATGTGTAAAATTTTTTGGGTCTTTTTGAATTAAACAGGGCAATACAAGCCAAGTAGAATCCCTATCTACTTGCTCGTGTGTGTCAGTACTTTGGTCTTCTCCGGTTCCCCGCAACCCCGCCAAAGGCCTTCATGGCCTCATCTGCCATCTCCAGGTCATCTGCTCAGCTCATGCATGACTTGCACAGCCGCTAGCTGTGAGGGTCTGCATCAGGGTTAAAAAAACCGGTCGGTTTACTGCGGTTTACCGCGGTAACCGCCCTAACCGGGCCGGTCCGGTTCCGGTCCGGTCCGGTTAGGTATTCCCCAAATTCAAATTTAAAATTTGAAAAAAAAAATTGCTGAAAAAATTCCTAAAAATAGTTCATGATTTATAGAAGCCAACGGTGTAAAAAATTTTCAAATTTGAGTTCGTTTAGTATTTATTTATACGAATAGAAGTTTGAAAAAAAAACTGGTCCCGGCCCGTTAAGGCCCATGAGGCCATTAGGCCGCCACGGGCACAAAACGAGCCGGGAGCTCGCGGGGGGGTCAACGCGCCGAGGCTCCTTTCCTCTCCCGTCCGCCCCCCGTCCGACCCTCACCCGCGCCGACCGGCCGCCGCCGCCGGCTTACCGCCCCCACGCCTCGGTTTACCGACCGGTCAGCGCGGCTTACCGAGCCCGCGACGCTCGGTCGGTTAACCGGACGGATCTAGCGGTTAACCGGTCGGTTAGCCCGGTAAACCGACCGGATCCGCGGCTAACCGCGCAGGTAAGTTTTTTTTTGTTTTTTTTTATTTAGAGTAGTTTTAGGATTTAGGTAGAATTTATGTTAGGATTTAGGATAGTTTTTTGGTTAGGTTTTAGGTAGGATTTATTTTAGGATGATTTTTTTTAGGATTTAGGATTAGAGGTAGGATTTGTGGTAGGATGTATATTTTAGGTATATATTGTGTGACTTTGTGTATATATTGTGAGATATAGATTTTAGATATATTTTAGGTATATATTGTGGAGGATTTGTGGTAGGATTTATGATACATTTTATTTAGGTGTGACTTTGTGTTGTCCGTTTATGCAGGTAGAGTAGACAATGTCAGGCAGAAACAGAGACGTTGTATGGGAGAATGGTGAAAATCTTGCTCCTGGATGGAGATGCAATTATTGTCATGTGACGAGAGCAGGCGGTGGTTGCACTAGATTTAAATAGCATTTGGCTGGGTACGGGGCGGACACCTTGCATTGCGCCCGTGTGCCACCAGATGTGCGTGCGTACTTTCGGCGAGATCTTGACAGAGCTAAGAAGACGACTGCTGACCGGGCTCGACAAAGGTTGGCACAAGAAAAAGCTGCAGCGGAGGGAAACCATCCCCTCGGTGATGATGAATATGAGGCTCAGATGAAGGAAGCACTAAACCAGTCGAGAGCAGAATATGACTACGAGCAGAGGGTGCAACAGAGAGGAGGTAATTACCACCGTGGAGGGGGTAGTGGTGGTGGTGGTTCGCAAGGTGGAAATCCTATTGACAGGTTGTTTAGAAGAGCAGAATCACGGAGGGAGATTCCAGTGGAGGTGGAGGACTATCATGTGGCAGCGGGTGGGAGGAGAGGAATGCAGCAACAAAGGATTGATACAGGGTCTTGGACGCAGAAGGGGAAAAATACAAAGGAAGCTATTGGTAAAGCTTGGAGAAAGTTTTTCCATTATGTAGGAATCTCAGGACGAAATGCCGACAATCCGTACTTTGTCAGTGCGGTGCGAGAGACACAGAAGTGGGGTAAGTACCTATACTTGAAGACCTATGGCCTTATGTATCTTTCCATATTCTCATTGTTTGCTTATGGTTTCAGGTGAAGGCATCGCGTCACCCACTGGAAGGGATATTGATGGCAAGTACCTAGATCAGAATGAGAAAGACTTGAAGGATAGATATGTGAAGTTTCAAAAGGAGTGGCCCAACTTTGGCGTCACGTTGATGTGTGATTCATGGACTGGCCCCATAAAAATGAGTGTCATAAACTTTCTGATTTATTACAATTGGCCCCACAAAAATGAGTGTCATAAAATGAGTGACCAAATAGACCCCGAGGATCTACGTCAGGCTACGGGACATGATTGCATCAGTGATTGGGCCCGTAGAAATGTGGGTGCAACTCACCTCGGGAAGAGGAAGATGCAGATGGTGCCTCCGAAGGGTCACGGCAAGCGTCACCGAGGAAAAGGAAAAGCAGTGACCAGCGACACAGAGACTGAGGATGAGCAATACCAGTCCCAGGATAGTGGTGACGATGACAGTAGTGACGATGACAGTGACAATGACGGTGCTGGTGGGAGTGACGGTGGCGGTGCTGGTGGGACAGACGGTGGTGGTGGTGGGAGTGGGGATGGTACTATTGGTGCTGGTGGTAGTAGTTATGTAGGTCTTCATTTCACAGGTATCCATTGCACCTACATACACACAATTGTTTCTGTCTATGCCTACTAATTATGGTTGATTGCAGGCGAGACCCAATTCACACATGCTACTCAAGACCGTGACCATGGACAACCGACATCGCAGAGGAGAGCATATACACCGACGGACTACGACACTCCACAGTACTCTTCTTCCTCCTACAGCGATACCTCATAGCCTACTTATAGCTATCCCATTCCTGATATGACCATGCAGACTCAGACTAGATGGGTGTATGAATGGGAAGACCCCAGTTTTTACAATATGTTAGTTCAAGAATGGGAGACAACAGCAGCATGGACAGGTCAAACTTGGCAAGATTACAAGGCTGACCTGCTTAGACAGCAAGGTATCTCTCTTATGTCCACCGCCGAATATGAAATGTTGTGCCAACAAGGGGTCTTCCCATACATCCTACGCAGTTGACCATGCGAGCGGAAACTATATCTTTGTTTGTGTAAGCGACTATATATTGTATTTGTATGCGACTATATATTGTTGTTTTAGTGACTATATATTTAAGTGAATATGTATTTGTATGCGACTATATATTGTTGCTTTAGTGACTTATGTTATTTTTTACCACATTGTGTGGTCTTTTTACATTAATTTGTGCAAAGGAAGTACCAAAATTTCTTTTTATTCATGAAAGAAAAAAACGGTTTGGAGCGGTAAACCGGTCAAACCGGCCGGTTTACCGGACTCGAACCGAACCGAAGCGGGGTTTGAATTTGATTTTGAATTCGGCCGGTTTACCACTACCGGAGGCCGGCGGTTACCGGAAACCGGTCGGTAAAAAAAACCCTGGTCTGCATCCGGCACTAGCTACCGGTGGAAGCCAGAAACGTGTCCATCTCTGGGCTACCATCGGAGATCTAGCACACACGTACTACATGCATCGACCGCGACAAGCCGACACTACACGACCGACACAACGTGCTGCTGCAGCGAAACTGCTAGTTCATGGCATGCATATGGCCGCACCGCTCCGGCGGCCGAGCGCAGGCGGGCGCGTGCGCTGGGCCGCCGCTCATGCCCCTAGGGCCGTCCCAGGTATAGTTCACCTGCGCGCGGCGGCATTGTTTAAACTCGCATGCATACTGCATGATTGCATCGATGACTATGCCAAGTCGACAAAATCTAGATGTACAGTACGTAGTGCAAGCGAAGAAGCGACCTTTGTAGCTAGCGCGCATACATAAGGCCCCTTCCTGCGAGATCACGCATACATGACCCCGCCCGAGTCTATTTGCAATCCAACCGATATATGCCAAGAACAACGAGCAATTTTGAAAATTGTTCTAGTTTAAGGGGAAAAAAGATTAACGGCCAAGTTTAACCAAGAACGTATAGGGCCTGTTTAGTTGGTGAAAATTTTTGGGTAAGTTCCTGTAACACTTTTCGTTGTTATTTGACAAAATTTATCTAATTATGCACTAGCTAGGCTCAAAAGATTCGTTTCGACATTTACAGACAAAATGTGCAATTAGTTATTTTTTTACCTACATTTAATACTCTATGTATGCGTTAAAGATTCGGTGTGACAGATATTGCGCAAACTCTTTTTTTTTGGCTTCGGTGGCCAACTAAACAGGGAATATTTAACCCATTGCCACTTTTAGGGGAGAGTGGCAACAGATTTGCCACCCATGTGAGAGAGGTGATGTAAGAGGGATTAATTGACCGTGGCTGAGAGTGGCAAATAGTTAAATGCCCCACTAAACAGGCTCATAGTAGTATTGGAAGTAGAGCTAGACTACTCGTGGATCGTACTGCACCTGGGATGGGGGTTGTTCTTGATGGACTTCTGCCCGTACTTCCTCCACTTGTACCCGTCGCTCGGCGTCTTGCCGCCACAGCTCCTCACCTTCGTCGTGTACTTCTCCGGCGCTGGACTCGCCGCCCCGAACCTGCCACTTCGATCAATTTTCAACCAAAACCATGCCGTCGTCAGCCTTCTACTAGCTTCCACACCAAGATTTTGTTCAACACTTCAACCCATGCACGGATCAGATAACGATGCATGCACCTACAGATGCATTGTTGGGCTGTAGCGGCGGCTGCTCCAGGGGTACGGCCTCGATGTCGACAGCGCTTTCTCGATGTCCCGGATCGTCGGGCCGGTGTACACCGAGCACAGGGCCCTGTTCACCGCCTCCGGCTGCGGAAGCAGCTCCTGATGCTCGGCCGCGGTGCCGCCGCCGCTGATGCACGGCGCGGCGGGAGCAGATGACGCGCCTGTGTCCCGCGAGCAGTGCTGCTCCGAGTCGCCGGCGGGGACCTGCTCCAGGGCGCCGAGGAGGAGGCTGTCGTCGCTGAGGAGCTCGGTTATGAGCTGCTCGTCGAGCTCGCCGGGCCAGACGGCTACGTCGGCGGCGCCGGGCTGAGGGTGCAGCACATAGTCCCCATCCCCATCTCCCATCAAGTACCGGTTGGAACCCATCTAAGGTGACGGAGTAATGGGACGACGGAAGACCAGTTTTATAGAAACGTACGCAGTTGGAATGGCGAGGTTCTTCTGTCTGAGTCTGATACGCGGTGCGTCCCAAACTTCAAATTGGCACTGTGGTGGTGGGGTGTGGAGTGCAGTGCGGGGGACAGGTACGATTAATTTGAACAGCCTGCTTTGCTGATTGTAACTCTTTTCCTTTATTTAATTGCAACTAGTATTTCCTTAGCTTACTAATTCAAAGAGTATATGGTTTGATATTCTGATCATATGTATTGGTGTCGACACTCAACTGTTGTAAACGGGTTCTAACCTTGGGAGACCTATCTATGCTTTACCTTTGGCGTTCCTTCCGGCAAGTTATTAGGGTACATCATCTCTGCATGCTAAAGGGCCCTTTGGATCCTTAGTACTAAAAATTAGCACTATATATGTTAGTATATTGATATGCAAATTAGAAGGATCAAACGTGAACTGATTTTAAAAATAATTTCATAAGTGGTGGCTAATTAGCGAGATGAATGTATTAATCCTAATTATGCTATGATTAGTTTATATGGTGCTACAGTAAACATAGGCTAATAAGGATTAATAAATTCGTCTTGCCAATTAATCATGGCCTATGCAATTAGTTTTAAAATTAGTTCACGTTTAGTCCTTCTAATTAGCATCTAAACATAGTGATATTTTTAGCAACTGGGATCCAAACATGCCATAAGATCGTGAAAAAAGAGAATGTATTAAGTTGCATTGCTGATGAATAAAGCAAAGCTAAAGTTTATGGAAAAAGATGGATGGTTCTTTATGGAAAAAGATGGATGGCTCACTTATAGTCCAGCACCCTCCCTCACATGTAGGCTCCCTCAGGCTTTAAACATGGATAGAAGTTGACTATAATTATCATATTTAATTGATCCTGACAAAATTCAAACTCAAGATATCTATTTAGACTTGTGACTGAAAAATCGTATTTCTAAGCTTTCAACTTGCCGATGGCTTTCTGCTATTAGTTTTCGTAATAAATCTTTAGCTACTCAGCAAACTAAAAGCTAGAAAAAACACTCAACCAGCTTTGTGACTTTTAATCCATTTTCTCATAAGCCAATTTTTAAGGTTTTCATAAGACATCCCAATAGCTGGGTTGCTTGTTTCAACCTTTACATCAACAACAAACCCAAACAAAGAAAAATACAAACGCGGCCCCAATAAAAAGGCAAACAATGCAATTTATTCTCTCTTCCCCATTTACGTTGCCTATCAGGTAATAAAGCAAGATGAACTGCGCAGGAAATCGATAAGAGTACCCATCCTACTTTTAGCCAATGATTTGAGAGCAAGTAGGATAAGAGTAAAATGGGTAAGGGGACTTTGACAAAGTTGTACTCCTATATATACACATATAGAGAGTAAAATCTACTAGCGGTCCTCGAACTTGTTCGGCTGTGTCATCCCGATCCCTAAACTTGTAAATCAACCGTGTAGGTCCTTAAACTTGTTCAGTTGTATCATCTAGTTCCCTAAACTTGCAATTCACCTGTCTAGATCCTCAAACTTATTCAGTTGCGTCATTCCAGTGTAAAAAAACAATTGTTTAAGCTAAATGCAGACGGAGTTGTAAATGGTGATTAAAATTTATCATGTCTTAAAAGTTTGGATGCCCAGTGCGCCAGCCTTTTCGTCCCCCGTGATCTTTGCATCGATCAGTTATTGTATAGATTATTATGTTAATTAAGCTGCTAAATTCTCAAATCAATCGCTAACAGATGATAAGTGCCGCCGTACACTGCTACACCGTGCATTCGCTCCTGATAACATGTGGCAAGTGCTTACTAATTAATGATTTAATTAGTTTACAGTTAGGCGAAAAGGAATGATTACTGTCGTCCTCCACTAAATGCGTGGGACACACTGCAGAAATGCAATGTTCTCTGCAGAGAACCTATGATTTGTACTATTGAGTGTTATGAAATCAAATCCCACATGACGTAATCTACAGTGTCATTTAATGATGAATGGCAGACGGATGATTTTACAGTGATCTTCGTCTTAGACTACCTGCAGTGGGTACTCTAAAACGATACTATAAAGTTTTAGAGTATGAATATAGAGTAAAAACTGCTGCACTAGATACTTTAAAACGATACTCTATTATTTCTCTCACTCTATATTTAGAGTAGTAGTGTGCTTACTCTATACTCTATAGTGGCGGGCCCCACTAGCTAAACAAAGGAAAAAATGCTATAACTCACAAACCAAAAATCCAAATTAAATTTTGATTTCACCATTAAATTCGTCTCAATAAATTCTTCAAAACTAGATCACACATGGATATATTTAGATAAAGTGACAAGTGGGTCCCATAGTGGATAGAGTGGATAGAGAATGATATAGAGGATGAATGGGTGCGGAAGAATTGAGTATAGAGGAGAGAACCTTGCTGACTAGGACGTATAGAGGATGAATATAGAGGTCCATGAGTGCGGGTAGTCTTACAAATTAGAGCCCAAGACAACCGTACCTGCAGGCTGCAAAGGGCACTAGAATTTTAGATTACCAGTATCACAGCAATCTGAATTCTGAGTATCTAGGGCCATGTTTAGGCCTCGCTTAGATTGAAAAAAATTTCAATCCGATAAATAGTACCGCTTTCGTCTTATTTGACAAATATTGTCCAATCATGAATCAACTAGGCTCAAAAGATTCATCTCATGATTTCCAACTAAACTGTGTAATTAGTTATTTTTTACCTACATTTACTACTTCATGCATGGGTCCAAAGATTGATGTGACGGAGAGAGTGAAAAAATTTCAACTTTTGGGATGCATCTAAACAAGGCCTTAGATTGAAAAAAATTCAACCCGATGAATAGTATCACTTTCGTCTTATTTGGCAAATATTGTCCAATCGTAGACCAACTAGGCTCAAAAGATTCATCTCGTGATTTCTAACTAAACTGTGTAATTAGTTATTTTTTTACCTACAGTTAATACTCTATGCAAGTGGCTAAAAATTGATGTGATAAAGAGAAAGTGAAAAAACTTGGAATTTTGAGGGAAAACAAGGCCTAGAAAGAGATCCAGAGAATTGGATGTGCTGAACTCGGAGCAGGACCGCGGAAACCTGAAACGTTTCAGTCTCCGCTTCGTGCGCGTCAGCGCGCCTGCCGTAGCTACCTTTCCGGCTTTCCCAGCTCCCGCGTGTCCCATCTCTCACCAGACAACCAACCCTGCAGGAAAACGCCGGGGAAATGCGGATCTCAAACTAACTAGCAGTCAGTCCCCCGGACCTTCTCAGCTGCAGCTTCCTCCGGACTTCTGCCACGGTGACAGCCGCGGACGGCAAGGAGACCGGCGTCGAGCGTCACCACCTCGCACACTTCATTTTGAAGGGGGGGGGGGGGGGGGGGGGGGGGGGGGGGGGGGGGGCTCGTTCATGCATCCGCTGCATTCATGGGCGGAGCCACGTTGATGCCTGGGTATTCCCAGGAATACCCAACTTTTATGCCAAAAAAATATCTATACATCAATTATACATATATGTATATGTTATAGTGGGTTGTATTCTCTATTTCTCAAGTCAAAACACCACTCTCATCTGATGTGCTGGTATCCACTCTCACGACCCATCGCAAATCCCCTACCTAATGGCCCAAGAAAACAGGAACTAGAGCCGATTCCTGTCCAATCTCTGCTTCGATTCCCTGCGATGGTTGCGCCTCATGACTGCGGGCAACAGCTAGTGGCTACGCTAGGGCGGCTGACGCTCCACCCACACTGGTGACGAGCGCCCCTGTATTGCGCTGGGGCTGTTGGCCAGCTGGGCAGGTCCCAGGGCTGGCCACGACGCCATGCACAGCTGCGTGAAGCCAAGGGCCTATTGCCTTAATTTAGGATTATTTGTTACCGGCTGTTAGCATGGATGACGTCGTGACGTGGTGAGCACATCTTTCGCAAATCCTATTGCCTTAATTTAGGATTATTTGTAGTATGATTATCAAACTTTTCAACTAATATAATGCATACATCCTTCTTGTAGATCCTAGAGTATGCAGAACGAAGAAAAAATTGATAAATACAATTTATTAAGCTTGGGTATTATCCTAATATTTCTTCTCAACATTATCATAGAGGAACCGTCTCCTACACTTAAACCGTTTCTCATTAATATTCCTATGTTGTAATTTCCCTTTATTCTATGGATATCTTAGATTTGATCAATTTATGTCTTTAGTCATCAGTGTCATCGTGAATTATTTTATATATAGTTTTAGAATGGAACTTTTTTCTTAGCAAATAGGAATACCCAACATTGAAATCCTGGCTCCGCCACTGGCTGCATTAGATTCCACACTTGCCGATGCTTTGCCCGGCTAGGTTTTCGGCAGTGAAAACTCACTCGAGGCTCCATATATGGAGTTCACCAGCGTAACCTATATTAGAATTATACAGAACAATGTAGACGTCCATAAAACGTAAGCATACTCATCCCTATGAACACGCGTACACAAACTCTATTCCTATGAGCATCTCCGAAGGACTAGCCTGCAGATCTCGAGATTCACAAAGTCACCATTGACGCCTCGCTATCGATGGGGACGTCACCTACCACTAAAAACATAGCGTCGTTAAATCTTGAAATAAATCCAAAAAAATACGAGCACTCGTGCCAAGTCGAGGACTTAAACACGAGTGGGTAGGTTCCACCACAATGAACCTAACCAATTAATCTATGATCAGTTCGCTTTTATATTTTTTATTAACCAACCGGCACTAACAGTTACACTGCAAAGTTGTATTTCGATCATGAAGATGCCACAGGCACTGCAAGGCCTTGCCGACAATAGGGGAGAGATATCAAAGGAAATCGTTTTCGTTTAGTTTCGAACATGAACACACTCGAGTGAACACAAAGATGCCTTGTTTAAGCAGTATTTTATCATATCGACCCGTAATCTTACATCCAGGCTTATCTAATTATCTCTAGCCGAGTATTAAGCGATGCGTCAATGTGCATGTTATGTTTCGACAACATCCATAAGGACCTTGATTTATATCTTTTATGTCATCATACTTTGTGTTGAAGCGGCTCACGCCATAGAAAATATTTAAAAAAAAATAAAAAAAAACACACAAAGATGTTTTTAGCAATATTTTATACTTTTATCTCTCTTTCACACTAGCCAAATTTTACCATGTTAGTCAACACTACGTCCATATACTTTATTTTGCCGACCGTTTTACTTTATTAGGTTATGATTGAGTCCTCAAGTAAACACGAACTTTCCTTTGTTAACCAATGGTGCTGTGTTGTCGACATTCGTTGAACTACCATTTTTACATTGAAGGATGGGAGCTGTTGGTGGGCGACAGACAATATGAAAAGAGCACTCATCATATGAAAACAATGCCAATGCCACAAATAGGAGCAACAACCATGAAAAAGAGAAACCGGAGGTGAAATTCTCCATGTTCCTCGTTTCACAAAATGGAAGCCATTTTAGTAGACGGCCCCGGTTTAGTTAACCACACGAGTTAGATGGCGCGAGAAGCACGAAAACATGCCCCGCCGCTAATCCAATCTCGTGATAAGCCTTGTATCTCTCCCCTCGGTGTGCTTTATAAGCCACCCGCACATCTAGAGCGGTAGGAGTAGTTTGACCTCCCTCCACTCCCCTCCACAAGGCCCTCTTGCCGTCCTTCCCTTCGACATTCTCGCTGGCTCCCTCTCCGTCCGTGTCCATCTTCTTTGGCTAGGGCAGATAACAAAATCTGATATCCCTGGGGCTTTGCCATCCGGGTCCCTACCTTCTCATCTCTCTCGCACAAAGCAGAAGGGGAGGAGTTTTAGGGAAGGGCTTAAGATAACAAAGTTGAATCGATAATATTTTTGGGGATATTACTAACTAGTGCTTGATGTTGTTTTTTCTTAGAGTGGGCCAGGCACATCCAAAGAAGGTTTTGGTGTTAACTATCGAGCTTTAAATGAGTTGTTTGACATCTCTCTAAGTAGAAGGAATGCTTTCTCATATGAGGTGGGAGTGCAGATGGTTGAGATTTACAATGAACAAGTGCGAAATCTTCTATCAAACAATATTGCACAAAAAGGATATCCTTCCTCCCCCTCCCCTCCCCAAAAAAAATTCGTTTACTTTCTATTAGAATATCTCTTATGATTGCATTTTTAGTACTCGCAGACTGTCAGGCATGCACAAAAAAATATATGTTGTTCTTGACAAAAGAAACACTCGGAATCTTGAGCACATCCTAACGGACTCGTTGTCCCGGATGCAAGTTTACATCCAGTCAAATCAACATTGGATGAGCTAGAATGTATGAAAATTGGAGAAACAAATAGAGCAGTTGGATCAATAGCTCTGAATAAAGGAAGCAGTCGATCTCACAGGTATTGTTTTGGCGCCCTGCCGCGACTTCTCTTTCACAATCTTGAGTTTTAGTAGGTTCATTTGAGAATTGTTTCGTGCTTTGATAGTAAGAGATAAAGCATAATCGTAAATATTATTTTAAAGATCAATAATTGTTGGCCCCTCGATCCCCTGGCACACCCACACACACTTGACTAGAGGTAAAAGAAGAGATGAGCACAACACACACAGCTGAGCAGCAGCTATGCAGCTCTAAAAGTGGCTTCAGCTGAACTGAATTCCATTGCCTTTAGGTGTAGTATATATACAACTGTTGATATTTGTTAATGCAAACAGATAAATTTGCAAGCGCGCGGATACGTTGCAACTTTGATTCAGGAGTATTCTAGGGTATCGTATTTATCCTCAGGGAAGCAATAGCTAAAAAGTTGACAATAACCATTATGTATCTGTGGGGGTATTAACCCCTATACCCCTACGACTAGACTTGGGATGGCTCAGACCAGTAGGCCCGGCCCATGACAAGGATGACGCGCGGCCCAGTCGATCTGCTCGGCGCCCCATGCAAGGAAGGAAAGCAAACTTGAAGATCAAGCAAGATCCTGGTCGGTTAGAATAGGAATCCTTATCCGGTCAGCTATGGCAATTGTAACTGACTAGGATTAGTTTCCATATTTGTAACCCTGCCCCAGGACTATATAAGGCGGGCAGGGGATCCCATCAAAACACATCTCATTACACCTCTCTATATACAGCAATACAATCTGACGCAGGACGTAGGTATTACGCCCTCATGGCGGCCGAACCTGGATAAATCCCTGTGTTTGTCTTGCATCACCATCTAGCTCGTAGCTTGCGCACCTGTCTGTCGATAATCTACTAGCTACTACCTTGGGCATACCCCTCGTTAGACTGCCGACCATATCTCATCGACAGTGACGCGCCAGGTAGGCAGTGTGCGTACAGCTTCCCAGGCGAGCAAGATGGTCATCATCCCCGACTCCACGGCCTTGGCGGACGGTCTCTCGTTCACCGTCGGCCAGATCACCTGGACTACCGGCGTCAACAGCTTCATCGCCACTACCACGGAGGAGGCGCAAATCTCATCTGTGTCGACCACGTCTTCATCAGCTATGGCTCCGACCACGCTGGCTACGGCTCCGACCACCCCCAGCAACGGCTCTGATCACGCTGACAACTCGTCGACCACTTCTCTGCTACAAAGGAAGGATGATCGACAACACCGACCTAATCGAAGCTATCGACCAAGTCGACCACAAGCTCTCCCAAACCCTGACTTTGGTAGATTCGATTCAAAATCAATCTACCGAGCAGGTACTTCTTCACCACAATAGATCTTCCCGACCAGTTCGGGCTTGCCGTCCAACACGGCTTGATACAAATCTAGTGGTCACCGCTACTCCTAAAGGACATATAGTACACCTTCGCTCGGTTCCTACACCCGGCCTTAGGCTCTCTGAGTACCAAGCCCTAACAGAGGATTGCTAGGCCCTCCCATACGGCCTAAAAAATGCTGCTTCCGAATACGTGTATCGTACACCTCATCTGTTCATGGGTCCCATGGAGCGAGATCATGTTTCAGATTTGTGCTTCCTAGATATACCTCGACCATCTCTAGGCAACGCCGTCAACATGGTCAGAGTCTGGGAACATCATGAAGGCTCTGTTCATACACTTCTCGAGGATGGTGACTCCAGCACCGGATCTACACGCTCTGTCCATACCGAGGTTGAACACCTCGATGATGAATATGATCTAGATCCATTACCGTACCCTATGGGTTTCCCTCAGATCCTAAGGTTCCCACCGAGGCGTGGCGACATGGTGCTCAACGTCAGCAATGACGAGCCCGTAGTCGTGGGAGAAACTGATGAGCAACGACAGCGTAACGCCGACCACGCCGAACGCCGTCGCCTGGAGGCTGAAGAAGAAGAGCGTCGAAGGGGACCTCGACCAAGAGATCTAGCCAACGCCTTTGACAAGGTTGGCGAGTGGCAAGTTTTCAGGACTCCAAGTGCCAACGTGGCTGTCGCCATATCTAACTTGGACCGCTTACCTGACCAACCAGAAATCTAGTAGGTCCACGACGACATTCATGCACATCTGATCGCTACTATGGGCCAAACCGTCAAGCTAGCTAAACGAGCTCAGATTACCTCGAGCATGTCAATTGCATCTAGCCGGAGTCATCGCGTTTCAGAACACCCAAGTTGCCAACAACTATCTAATCTACACAATGGTCCACCCCCAGTCAACCCTCGAGGTAGTGGCGGCGGCGGTGATGGTGGAGGTGGCGACGGCGGCGACGGTAATAACGGTGGTGACGGTGGCGGTGCTCACGGAGGTGGTCATGTCGTTGAGATGACAACCACAATTGCCGTGGTAATCGAGATCAGGAAGTGAATCAAGACCCCAATCACGATCTCCACCAGCAACTCCCTCCACGTGACGCCCGTAGTCGCATCCTCAGCCGCGCTAATGACCGTCAAGCTTATGAGAACGTCCGTCGCATCGAATACGACACCGAGCATGGTCCTCCTAGACTAAAATAGTTCACTCCTCATCTCCGACAAGTCGTATGGCCAAAGAACTTCAAGCTTGAAAAGTTCAGGAAGTATGACGGCAAGGAGAATCCCGAGAACTGGATCACACTTTATGATATCACCGTCCAATCAGCTTCGGGTGATGAACACGTAATGACTAATTATCTTCCAGTTGTTCTTGATCAAGCAGGTCATCAATGGCTCTTGAGCCTGCCGGAGAACCAGTTCGATAGCTGGGCACAACTCAAGCAGGACTTTATCGACAACTTCATCGCCACGTGTGACCAGTCGGGCAATAAGTACGACCTCGAGCGCATACGTGATCGCAAGGACGAGGCAGTCTCGGCCTTCATCAAGGGCCTCCATCACCACGACGCCCTCAGAAGCAAGCTGCTTCAGAAATGGCCGACCACGGTCTCCGAGTTGCTCGCCACCGCCAAAAACTACGCGGACACAGATGATGCTGAAAATAATGTTCTAAAGCTTTTATTGCACGTAGCATTCTAACAGTGCATGTTAGAGGTGTTGACTTAAAGAATAAATCTACTTGAAGAGGATGCACATTTGATTGATCTTGCAGGGAGTGAAAGAGTTGAGTGGTCTGAAGCAATTAGAGATAGATTAAAAGAAGCACATCATATTAACAAATTCCTCTCTTCTCTTGGTGATGTGATTTTTGCTTTGGCATGGAGAAATGCCCATGTTCCATATTGAAACAACAAGTTGACTCAAGTTCTACAAAGCTCTTCAGGTAATATATAGTTGTTCCTCGCAAAAAAAGTGGCACCAAATAGTTGTTATTGGTTTATGTATGTGGAGTTCAAAAAAAGTTTATGTATGCCATATTAATTACTTATATGATAATTCTCTTTTGTTTTCATGCAGGTGGACAAGCAAATACACTAATGTTTGTTCACATTAATCCGGATACAGAATCATACTCAGAAACAAAAAGCACTTTGGAGTTTGCTGAACGGGTTCTGGAGTTGAGTTAGTGCCGCAAGAAGCAACAAAGAGATAAAGATATAAAAGAGCTACTAGTACATGTTTTTGCAACTGTCTCATATATTCATATAAAATTTTTGTTTATGTCGTTCAACACTAGGAAGCAAAGTTTGTACAAAACTTTACTTGAGCTTTCAGCACTAGTAATCTTCACATAAACTTTCAATGATCACTTTAAAGGGTAAGCTTTCTTCGATGTCACTAATTTAGCCCAAATTAACTGTTAAAACTGGAGAAAATGAAGGATATGTTTGTTTAACTTTATAGGGTGCATACTTATGCTTCAGCATATTGATACTAAATTCCACGAAATATATTATTGTTAATTATGTTAATAAGGTTTGCTGATACTGTTAGTTGTTACTATAACTAGAGCATATAGGTTCGGCATCCTATGGTTATCTTATTTTAGAAGTCAATCATTTTTGTGTCCCGGTTTCATATCTGAAATGCAAAATATCACAGAAAGATATGGAAATCGATGAACTCCTGAAGGGCAAAGTCAAATCTAAAAGTTCACCAATAGATAGAAATGATAGTAGCCAACAGATCCGACTATCGGGTAATGTTCTAGTGATAGAATTTCATTATGCCCTGAAAAAATCATTGTGTGGCGAATGGAATCAGTAATGGACACACTTCACCCTCTAATATATAGAGGTTGTTGGATCCAGGGGTGAAGCCCGGTAAAGGCCCGTGGGTGCCTAGGACTGGCAAAATTTGACCCTATGGGCACCCCCATGGCCCAACATGAGGCACCCCCACCAGCCCAAAAGCCCACGTCTGTGCTATTCCTTACAGGGTCCAACCGAAGCCACACAACGATAGGAAGTTTCGCTCGTGTGGCTGCCCCGCGTGACGCTTTGCCTGACGATGTGACTTGCGGACATCGAACGCGGGATTGCGGATGCCTCGGCCAGTCGCCCTCGCTTGCCTCGCTAGCTCACTCTCCAAGCAGCCGCGGACGCCGTGCCACGCGGTCCTGCGGCCTGGCCGTGCGGCCCCAGCGGCCGGTGCCGCTGTCCACAAGCATAGAGTCACCCTCGCTCAGTCGCTCGGCGGCCTAGGCAGCAGGTACCGACCATCTGAGCCAGAGCCGCCGCGGAATTGCCAATCCCTTGTCCGTGTCCCCATCGTGGCATCACCCAGCAGCCGGTGCCCAGTGAGTGTTTATGTCACAGAACCTCCTAATTATGATGGCCCACATGTACCCGTCATCGTCATAATGACCTCTGACAGCCGTACTTATGTTCCTCATAACTTAAAAGGCATGCTTTCCTCCGAACAGGATCCAATCACAGGAGTATTGCAATATTACAACAGTTTATTCAAAATATTCAACAGAGTAAAGTAGCGGAAGTCTTACAATAACTTAGGGTTATAAACCAGTTTTTTAAACCTCAAACCTTATGTAACATTATTACAAACCAGTAGTAGAGAAGTATCGGTAGTAACTTTATTACATCACACAAGAGAGATGCCTTGCCCAAAGGCCACACAGTCTACTCGTCGTCACTTTCTTCAGCCACAACGGTCATGCAACAAGGCTCAAAGCAGACTTGTTCATGAACCGCACCTGCAACAAGGGGTTCAACAAACCCTGAGTACGAGAGTACTTAACAAGACTTACCCGACTAAGACAAAGACTCTAAGGGCATGCTAGCTTTAGGGAATCAGGGTACGGGTATTCCAAAATTAAATTTTCTTTTGCAGAAAAGCTTACTAAAGTAAGTCCTTATCTTCAATATTTTACTTTTACCATTGATGGTTCATTAACCAATTCTAGGTGATCCTAATCTAGATCAAAGTAATTATCATCAAAACACTTCTCATTCTTTCTTTCAATTCCAGTTCTTAACTACGAAGTAAGTCAGGTGATCAAGTCTCCATAACCGAGGAGCAACGACGATTCGAACCGATTATACCCAGCTGGGGATCTCTAACATCACGATATATGTAGAACCGAATCTTGCATATATCAACCCTCATTTAGATCTCCCAAAAACCAGAACGTGTTCATCGCCACCCGAGAGTACAGTACTCCTCGAACCTGGCCCGATTCTAGCCTCGAGGGTACACGCTACTCCCGCCATCTCTCCACTCCCAGTGCGAGGTTAGACGTTCTCGTAATGGAATCACCAACATTTTGGGTTTACCCAAGGCATGAGGCTAGTTGCAAAGTCTCGAAACACAAGCAGGCTTACAACGGACGGTCCTTAACTGACAAGGCGAAAACACTATGTCGACGAAATATGGTCGGCAGTCTACCTAGGGGTATGCCTAAGGTAGTAGATTATCGGCAGACAGATGCGCAAGCTCCAAACAAGATGGTGACGCAAGATAGACACGAAGTTTTATCCAGGTTCGGCCGCCAAGAAGGCGTAATACCTACGTCCTGCATCTGATTTGTATTGTGGTATGTCAATGAGAGATGTTTTTTAGAGGGGTCCCCTGTCCGCCTTATATAGTCCGGGGGGCAGGGTTACAGCTCTGGAAACTAATCCTAGTCAGTTACAATTGCCATATGTAGCCGGATAAGGATTCCTATTCTAACCGACCAGGATCCTGCTCGGTCGCCAAATCCATCTTGATTCCTTGTGCGGGACTCCGATCAGGTTAACTGGGCCGCACGTCGCCTTTTGGGTGGACTGAAACCATCGATCCAGGCCAGCCCAAGCTTAGCCGTAGGGGTATAGGGGTTAATACCCCCACAGCTAGTCCCCGAGCATCATGTATTATGCTGCGACACACCATTTTAACCTTCTCTGACAAGCGAAGCTTGAATCCTTGACACCTCCGACCGACATAGACACGTGGTGCCAGGGTCTAAAAAGAATTCCCAGTTAAGTTGAGAATCCAACCGTCGTACAGGCGATACGAGATGCACCGGCAGGTGCATCGTACCAATGTAGTCCCTGAGCTTGCTGGAAGGCGAGGTATGAGCCTTGTAGCAAGGTCTAAACGAGAAAGAATATCCCAACTGTATGCGAGTCGCCAGTCGCATATAGTTGAGACGCAAGGTCCCCGAGCCGTGGTCGGAGAGTGATCGACGAAGTCCCCGAGCCGTGGTCGGAGAGTGATCGAGGCAGTCCTCGAGCGTAGGTCGAGGAGTGAGCGACGAAGTCCCCAAGCCGTGGTCAGAGAGTGATCGACGAAGTCCCCGAGCCGTGGTCGGAAAGAAATATCTCTTAACTGTATGTGAGTACAAATCACATGTAGCCAAGGAGAACCATTATTCAAGCAGTGATCAGGGCAGTCCTCAGGCACGAAAAGTGGTCTGGGCAATGTCCAAGCACAGTAGTGGCCGGGGCAGTTTCTGAACACAGTAGTGGTCAGGACAGTCCATGATCACTTGCACTGCTTGTACTATTATTCGGTATACTTATTTTTCTTTTTTCTCTGCCAAGTCCAATCTAACACGCCTGGTCAAAAAGCAAATTGGTATAGTACAACATTCTGTCTTCCTTTTTTTTGCTGGCAAACAGTCGGCTGACACCTGTATTGAGGTGTGTCAGTGTGAGCCCTCTTATAGCATCAACGAAAAGGCGCGTACACTGGTAACGAAGGAGCGCATTTATTGGCGTAGATCTCGAGGTGGTGTGAAAAATCCGTCCGTCACGCGTGCGCACGTCTCCCAAGAAACTCGGGCAGGCGAAACAATGGTACTCTTTGTTATTTATAATATAGATCTGGCAATTTACTGTCACCGTTCCCCATCGTCATTCGCCGCCGCCACCTTCATCTTCGTCTTCCTCTTGCCAAACCCTATTCCTCCGATAAACAGTGCCAAAAATCCCCTTGCCATCGCATCCACCCCCCAGAAAACTTCGCGTAATGGCGAGAAAAAACGCCCAGAAGAAAAGCGAAATCATGGCGAAGGAGTGGTGGAAGTCTCGAAGCAACGAGCAAACCATCGAAGACCTTGTCGCCATGGGAGTGCTCCACAACAAAGCCCTCGCTGGATGGCGCGCACCGGAAGGAGAAAGCTTCCCTGATCCACAACCAGGTGAGATCATGGTTTTCGAAGATTTCTTCAAACGGGGTTTTGGGATTCCAGTACACCCTTTCCTTCAAGGTCTCTGCTTGTACTACGAGATTGGGATTTGCAATCTGCATCCCAACTCGATTCTTCTCGTCTCTACCTTCATCCATCTCTGTGAGGCGTATGGTGGCTTCCAGCCCCATTTCGACCTCTTTCGCCACCTGTTCTGTCTTCGGAAAAAAGGAAGCGGTGGCTCAAAGATCGCTGGAGGCGTCTACCTGAACCTGCGTGACGGCATGAAGGCGCAATACCTGCACTGTCCCTGGAACACTTCTTTGGACGAGTGGTACAAGAAATGGTTCTACATCCGTGAAGAGCCGAACACCATCACTCTGTGCGACGTGGGGCTAATTCTAGAGAAGAAAAATAGTTGGTCAGAGAAACTCGAGAACTTGGAACATATCACCGAACTGCTCAGAATGATCCCGTGGGGAAGGCTTGATGGCCCGAGCGTGGTCGGCAACTTCATTAGCCGACGAATTCAGCCATGCCAGAAAAGGATTCATCCTAGCTTCAAATACCAAGGGAGCACGGATCCGACAAGGACCAGGAAAGAGCCGCTCGACAAGACGGAGATCAAGGCCAGGATTAGAGAGCTGTTCAATTTGGCCGATCCAAATTATGTTGCACTGAACGCCATCGAACACGCCTTCAAACTGGCTCGACCTCCCCCAAAGGTAAATGACGCCTCCTTTTAACTGTAGAGTCATGTTATATCAAGAAAATAACTGTCTTTTCCTTCATTTTGTGTCTCAGTGTAATGGCCGTGACCGGGCAGAAGTGTTCATGTCGCCTCCCCCTGGTGTAGAATGGCCGCAACCTACCGGCCCAGCCACCCATACCAGCGCCAGGACCGACGACATTCACTGGGCGGTACTCGAGACCGTAGAAAACGCCTCGACCAGAGCCGCTGGCAAGCGTCCGGCTGCCAGCAAACGACGTCAAGCCATCTTTCCCCTGTCGGACGACGAAGCAAAGGATGCGGACATCTTCCGGCTCGTCCCCAAAAAGAGGAGAAGACAAGTGGGACCGATGGAGCAGGGTGGCTCCTCTAGGCCAGCAGTGGTCACAGCACCGACCACTGCTGCACAGAGGACAGACGAAGGAAACATGCCGCATCATACTCCGACGCCCGTACCGGGGATTGAACAAGTCCCGGTGGAAACTGCCGAGCAAGCGGAGCAGGGGCGGTCGAGGAGACATTCCTTCGCCACATCCTTCCGCAAGTCGAAACTGTAAGTATTTTGTTTGATGTAAGCTTTGCATTTTGCATTGGATGCTATTATCTTCTTAATTTGTCTCTGAATTCATTAGATTGGCCTCCACCGAAAGCCCCGACCAGCTAGCTGGGTGCGGAACGTCCTCACCGACAACAGCGGGACAAACTGCTCGGCAATCAGCCGTGGAGGAGCCCGTAGCAGGGACTCCGCTTGGACCTCAGCAGGCGAACGACCAGACGCCAGTCCCCGAGCAGCTGGTCAAGAAAACAACCGAACAGAATACAAGTGCTCCAAGCATGAACCCTGCTGAGGCGGATACCACGGCGCCAAGGGAGCTGAATCTAGCCGAGGAGCAGCAGCCAGAAGTTGTCCAGAACATGGTTGCTGAGGCAACGGCTCGTGGGAAAGCCCTAGTGGAGTCTGCGAACTCCAGACCAGTGCCGCCTCCCGAACAGGAGGCTAAAGAGGATGAAGTGGAAGAAATCCTGGGCCGTCCCCAAGATAGGCGACAACATGTATATGTGTCGCGCTATCGGAACGACGAATGGGTCATGCACGAGGAAATCCTAGAAATCGAAGAGACCTTAAGAGTCGAACGGGCGGCCAAGCGTCTGGTGACGGAAGTCCAGGTATATTTGGCTTGAGCCCGTGACCCTGTTGTGTAGTCGAACTGTCTGACGTAGCTTGTCTGTATGCAGGACTTGATGAAAACTGCAAGATACCGAAAAAGGTGCTTCGACCAGATAGAAGGAATCACGACGACCAATAAGGAGCTGACGGCTGAAGTGGAACGCCTACGGCACCAACTTGAAACCGCCAACCAGGAGAGGACAAACCGAGAAGCACAAAACCAAAACCTGGTCGGCCAACTCCAAAGCAAAGAGCAGGAGAAAACAGGTAAGTTTTCATCGTATCATAACAAGTGCAGGACTTGTGTTATTTTGTTCTTGGCAGTAATAGCTGTAATGCAGGTTTAGAAGCTGAAGTGACCCGCCTCCAGGGGGAGAACAGCCGTGTGCTTGCAGAATGTGATCGCCTAAAGGAGGACAATGAGAAACTGGCACGCAGCCAGTCGGAACTCCAAAACCAAAATAACAAAATGAAAGACGACCTGAAAAGTAAGCACTCCAGACCTCCTTTCTCATTCTATTGCCCACCTTGCCTTGCCGTGTCATCACGTTTGATGTCTTGTACTATTTTCAGTCTTGAAAGTCAATGCCAAGAGGCACCTGGAGGCCGTGATCAAGGAACATGACGACTGGAAAGCACAATGCCTTAAGACCACCGAGGAGCAGGACATGTGGAAAAAATGGTGCCAAGAAATGGCAACTGGCATTGTGCCCGTCCTCGACCTTATCGACCCGGCGCTCACAGAGGAAGAGCTAAAGATGCCCCAGCTCGGACTGGTCGAGAGATGCAAGAAAGCATGGGGATGGTTCCAAGACTTCGTGAAGGAGGCGGGTGAGTACACGGGTGCCCATGTGCTGAGCATGGTGCGTGCTCACTACCCCCTGATCGATCTCAAACGCTTGGAGGCTGGGTACTCAAAGGAGATAGACCCAGACAAGGCCGAAGAGCTTCGGACGACCCAGCTGGAATTGTCTTCAAAGATAATTGGCGATATTAACCTGTGCGGAGGTGGAACAACACCTGTACAGGGTATGCCGTCGACAAGCCAGCTGAAAATGCCATCAGCTGCAAGCCAACCAACGAAGCCTGCGGTCTCGACCAGCCAGGCACCGACGGGGCCATCCCCTTCAGCTTGACTTGCTCAAGAGTCCCCGAGACTCGAGTAGGGTATCAGAGGCGACGAGCAGTAAATGCCCTGCTCTCCGACCAGCCAATGTAATAGGCTTAGAGCTGTAGAAGGAGGACATAGTTGTGTTATTGTAAACTTGAGCCTCTTCAGGTAAGCTTGTAATAACGTAACTGTATATCATTATAAGCTTGTTTGCTTTATACAAAACGTGTTTAAGCTTGATTTTTTTTATGTTGGTGTAACTAAGTAGGAACGTGTTAACGTTCAGTTTAGTTGTACCGTTTTGCTCGTCACATCATCCCGAAGGTTTTGTGCGGCCCTTGGTTGGCATGTGGTCGGAGTGTGAGGTAACATGACCTGTGCACACGTGGACATGGACAAGTCAAACCAAGGGGGGACCTACCGATCACCCGCAACGTGGAGAGCGGATCTCGTGCACGTGTTGGGAGGAACCGGAGACAGGACCTGCTCCGAAAACCATAGAAGGAGTGGTGGTCGGCTTGTACTGGCTAAATCAGAATATCCATAAAATTCGTAGTGACACATTAGAGTGGTCGGAGAAATCATAATTGCTTTATTAAAGTAAATCGAAAATGTAAGTTGAGTACATATCTCAGTAATTAAGCATAGAAACGTCTAAGCTTGTCGATGTGCCACGAGTTTGGTACGTCTGTGCCGTCCAGGTGAGCTAACCTGTAAGACGTTGGGCGTGTGACTTCCTTGATCATGAAGGGTCCCTCCCATGGGGTTGCGAGTTTGTGGACGCCGGCCTGGTTCGTCTTCCACTTGAGTACTAAATCTCCGACCACGAAGAAACGCTCTTTAACGTTCTTGTTGTAGTACCTGCGCAAAACAGCAAGGTATTTGGCCGTGCGTACGCAAGAATCGAGCCTTTTCTCCTCTGCGCTGTTGATTTCTAGCTCCCGTACTTCCTTGACCTTGCCCTCGTCAAAGTTCTCTACCCGTGCTGATCTGAAAGCTATATCTATTGGGAGGACTGCCTCAGCGCCATAAACCATAAAGTATGGTGAGACGCCGGTGTTACGACTGGGCTGAGTTCGGAGGCCCCATACCACGGCTGGTAGCTCCTTGAGCCATCTACCAGGAGCTTTATCGTTTGCTCTGTACATCCTCTTCTTCAATGCGTCCAAAATCATGCCATTTGCCCGCTCGACTTGTCCATTAGCTCTAGGGTGTGCCACCGAGACGTATTTTACAACTATGCTCCTTTCATCGCAGAAGTCCCAAAAAGCGTTCCCGGTGAACTGAGTACCCAAATCGGTAATGATGCTGTTGGGCACGCCGAAACGGTGGATGACCTGGTCGAGGAATGTGACAGCTTTCTCTGAAGATGCCTGTACCAGATGCATGTATTCTATCCACTTAGAAAATTTATCAATTAGAACGAAGACGAATGTAAATTTCCCAGGAGCCGGTTTGAAAGGCCCGATCATGTCCAGTCCCCAGCATGCGAAGGGCCAAGAGGCTGGAATCGTCAGGATCTCGTGTGCTGGCACATGGATTCTCTTGGAGAAGAACTGACAACCCTTGCAGCGGCGAACTAGCTTCTCTGCGTCGGCTACTGCTGACGGCCAATAGAAACCTGCTCGGAAAGCCTTACCGACCAGTGTTCTTGAGGCCGCGTGCTTGCCGCAGGAGCCAGAGTGGATTTGGTCTAGGAGATGCTCGCCTTCCACCTGGGTTACACACTTCATAAAGATTTCCTCCTTAGCGTTTTTGCGCCATAACTTGCCATCGACGAGCAGATACTGCTTACTGCGACGCATCAGGCGCTCATTTTCTATTCGATCGATATAACGGCTATCATCTGTTAAGTACTTGATGAAGGGTGTTCTCTAGTCTGGCTCATTAGTGGTCGGAAGCGGCTCAGTTGTGCTCGGCGCCGGAACCGTAGCCACTAATTGCTGGTCTGAAACTTTGTCGGTTGTTGAATCTTCGTCTTCAATGGAAGGCGTGAGCAGGTCTTGGACGAATACTCCATGTGGGATTTTGGCTCGGGAGGATCCTAACTTTGACAACGCATCTGCTGCCTGGTTCTTGTCCCGGACCACGTGTATGTACTCGATGCCATAGAACCTTCCATCCAGCTTTCTTATCGACTTGCAATATGCGCCCATCTTTTCACTGGTCGTGTCCCAGTCCTTGTTGAGTTGGTTAATGACCAGAGCTGAATCTCCATAGACATAGAGACATTTAACTCCAAGCTCAACCGCAATGCGTAGACCATGCAGGCAGGCTTCATACTCGGCGGCATTATTAGATGCTGGGAAGTAAATCCTGAAGACATACCGGAGTTGCTCCTTGGATGGTGATACGAAAAGAACTCCTGCTCCCGCACCGTCAATATTGAGAGAACCATCGAAGTACATCGTCCAAGATTCGTCGGATCCCAGAGAGACAGGCGTGCTTAAGTCTGTCCACTCGACGATGAAATCGACGAGTGCCTGAGACTTGATTGTAGTACGGCTTGCAAATTCCAAGGAAAAGGGGCATAGCTCCATTGCCCATTTGACAATGCGTCCGTTCGCATCCTTATTGCGAATGATGTCCCCCAAAGGATACTCGGTCATGACCACCACACGATATCCGTCGAAGTAATGTCTCAACTTTCGGGATGTTATCAGTATGGCGTAGAGCAGTTTGTGAATCTGTGGGTACCTGGTCTTGGATTCGTTGAGTACCTCACTAATGAAATAGATTGGCCGCTGTACCTTGTAGGCGTGGCTCGGCTCGTCGCGCTCGACCACCATTGTAGTGGAAACCACCTGATCGGTTGCCGCAATGTAAAGGAGGAGAGTTTCATCTTCTCTGGGAGCAGTAAGTACCGGAGGTGACGTGAGGTATTGTTTCAGCTGCGTGAAGGCAGCGTCTACTTCCTCCGACCACTCAAACTTCTCGGATGCTTTGAGCAGTTTGAAGAACGGTAGTCCTTTTTCTCCTAATCTTGATATGAAACGGCTTAGAGCAGCCATGTAGCCGGTGAGCTTCTGGACATCCTTCACCTTTTTTGGGGGCTTCATGTCTAAGACAGCTTTGACTTTCTCTGGGTTAGGGCGTATGCCGTCGTGACTGACGACGTTGCCGAGCAATATGACAGAAGGGACACCAAAGATGCACTTCTTTGGGTTTAATTTCCATTGGAACGTATTAAGGGCTGCGAAGGTGCGTTCCATATTGTCAACAAGGGTATGTACTTCCTTGGTTTTGACAACTACATCGTCGACGTAAGCCTCGACGAGGCCATCTTTTATCTCGTCATTGAGGCAGGCCTGTATAGCGCGTTGGTAGGTAGCACCGGCGTTTTTGAGCCTGAACGACATAGTCGTGTAGCAGTAGGCGCCGAAAGGCGTGATAAAAGACGTCTTGATCTGGTCGTCCTTTTTGAGAGCGATCTGGTGATAACCAGAGTAGCAATCGAGAAAGGAAAGCAGCTCGCAACCGGCGGTTGAATCTACGACCTCGTCTATGCGAGGTAAGCCAAAGGAGTCCTTAGGGCAGTGTTTGTTGAGATTAGTGTAATCAACGCACATTCTCCATTCATTATTCTTTTTGCGTACAAGGACCGGGTTGGCTAACCATTCTGGATGATACACTTCTTTGATAAATCCGGCTGCCAAAAGCCGTGTAACTTCTACCCTA
This sequence comes from Saccharum hybrid cultivar R570, assembly GCA_038087645.1. Lineage (NCBI taxonomy): Eukaryota > Viridiplantae > Streptophyta > Magnoliopsida > Poales > Poaceae > Saccharum > Saccharum hybrid cultivar. The sequence goes on from JAQSUU010000139.1 coordinate 16,922,037, forward strand.
ATCGCCTCCTTTTTGTCGCGAGCGAAACATCGTAGCTTCTGCTTGATTGGTTTGGCCTTGCTGTTGACATTTAAGGAGTGCTCAATCAGGTTCCGAGGTACACCGGGCATGTTGGAAGGTTTCCATGCAAACACATCCACGTTGCCCCTCAAGAACCTGACGAGCGTGTCTTCCTATTTGGAACCCAGGTTGGCCCCGATGAGGACCGTTTTGCTGGGATCGCCCTCGACCAGCTGGATCGTCTTGTGCTCCTTGGACCTGATGTTCTTACGCGGAGCCTCAAGCTCTGGGATCTCCAGGTGGTCGGCCGAGGTCTTCTTAGCGTCGAGGATGGTCTCGGCCATGCGAATAGAGAGGTCGTGGGCCTCTGCTATTTTGAAGTTGTCGTCCTCGCAGGTATAAGCTGCGTATACGTTGCCCCTGAGGGTTAAAACTCCTTTCTCAGTAGGCATCTTGAGCACCAGATACCTGTAATGAGGTATGGCCATGAACTTGGTGAGCGACGGTCGACCAAGAATAGCATGGTAGGTGCCATCGAAGTCAGCGACCACGAAGTTGACGTAGTCGGTGCGAAAATGGTCCGGAGTCCCAAATTGCACAGGTAGCGTGATCTGCCCGAGAGGCGTGGAGCTCTGTCCGGGGAGAACGCCCCAGAACTATGCCTCATACGGCTTCAGGTCCGCCTGGGCTATTTTCAGAGCGGGCAGGCTGTTTTTGAACAGTATATCAATGGAGCTGCCGCCGTCGATCAGTACCCTGTTGAATTGAACCTTGTTGATACAAGGATTGAGGACCAGGGGAAAACGCCCTGGCTCGGGTATGGCCGCCCATTGGTCCTTCCTGCTGAAGTAGATTTCACGGTGAGACCACGGAGGAAACCGCGGATCGGTGAGAAGGTTGTCGGTGTTTGCCACGTTCAAGCAAGCGCGGGCGAGCAGCTTGCGTTCTCGTTTGGTCTCAATGGACACCTTGCCGCCGATGATGGTGTGCACACGATCAGTCGGTTTGACGTATTTATGACGAGGGTCTGCATCGTCGTCGTCGTTGTCCTCGTTGCGTTGTTTCCCCGCGTCGTTAGGCTTGTCGGACGCATCCGGAGCCTGTTGACGCATGTAGATAGTCTTGAGGACGCGGCAATTCTCCATGGTGTGGTTTGACTTAGGATGGAGCGGTAGGGCCCCTTCAATGTTTTGGCATAGTCGTCCTCGTAGTTACGACGTCCACCACCCTTTTTCACGGTATTGACCTCGCCGTCGTCTTCCCGAGCGCGCTTGCTCCTGTAATCGTCACGGCAGTTGCGCCGCGGATTACGTTGATCACGGTGGTCGCGGGAGTCGTCGCGCTGATTGCGGCGGTCAAAATTGTCGTTCCGACCACGATTGCCGCGGTAATCGTCGTGTTGTGGAGGGTGGTCGGAGCGTGGAAACCTTGCTGCTTCTTCAACGATTATTTTTTAGCGTCGTCAGCGTCCGCGTATTTCTTAGCGGTGGCCAGAAGCGCTGTTACTGATTTAGGTCTCTTCCGGAGGAGCTTGTCTCTTAGGGAGTCGTGGAACCGGAGGCCGGTGACGAAAGCCTCGATTGCTTCATTGTCGGAGATTGATGGGACCTTGATGCGCATCTCCGAGAAACGCCGAACGTACTCGCGCAGTGGTTCATCCTTTCGATCTCGGATCCGTTGCAGATCGTACTTGTTGCCGGGTTGTTCACAAGTAGCGATGAAATTGTTGATGAAGGCCTGCCTGAGCTCCTGCCAAGAGTCAAAATAGTTCGCTGGCAATCTAACCAGCCATTGGTGACCTGCATGACCAACAGCGACTGGGAAGTAGTTAGACATGATGTGCTCGTCAGCCATAGCTGAGCGGCACGTAGTTTCGTAGAGCATGACCCATAATTCGGGGTTTTCCTTGCCGTCGTACTTCTGAAGTTTCTCGAGTTTGAAATTCTTGGGCCATATGACTTGGCGAAGGTGTGGAGTGAACTGTTTCAAACCTGGCGAGCCGTGGGCGGTGTCATATTCCATACGGCGATAGCTTTCATGGGATGCACGATCGTCGGCTCTCTGGTTGATGCGAGCGCGCAGATCATGTCCGACGAGGTAATGGCGAAGATCGTTATTGCCATCGCGGCGATCTCGATTGCCATCTGGATTAGCCCTGCGACCGTGGTTATCACGGCGATTGTCACGGTTATCTCGGCGGTCGTCGCCTCGAACGTCGTGGCGGTTACCCTCCCGGCGGCGGTTGTCATCCCGACCACTATCATAACCATCGTTTCCGCCTTGACGATTGTCCGATGGGTCGTTATTGCGTGAGCCGCGTTGATTGAATGGCTGTGAGCGACTTGAGTATTGGCGGCTGTGGCTTGATTCGACAGAAACGGATGGAGCCCGGGCTTGATTCATCTCTGCAGTCTGAGCCATAGCAGCTGTCAGATAAGCTTGTATGTCATCACGGACTGCCTGGGTCTCGGGAGTGTTAGGCAGCCGCTGCATTGTCGCCATGGCAACGGCCACGTTGGCGCTTGGGGTCTTCAAGACTTGTTTGTCCCCCACCCTGTCGAAAGCATTGTTGAGGTCACGTGGTCGGACCCTTATGCGTCGTGCCTCCTGGTCTGCTTCAGCTTCGATTTGCCGGCGATTAAACCGGTCAATATTGCGTGCTTCGCGTGCAGTCTTTTCTTGTTCTGTTTCGCCAACTGCTGGCGGCTCATCGTTGCTGACAACATGGATCAAATCCCCTCGTCTTGGCGGGAAAGACGGAAATTGGGGGAAACCCGAGGCGTGATCTGGTAGATCCAGATCGTATTTGACGCCTTCATCTTCGTGACGTTGAAGCTCGGTGTGGACAGATGCGTTGGATGCGATGCCAGATGAGGAGCTGGAGTCACCCTCTCGGACTGTGTGGACAGATCCTTCTCGGTAATCTTCAATCCGGACCATGTTGACGATGTTGCATGGCTTCAGCCGAGATCGGTGTATAGGACCTGGATCCGAGCGGCGTCGTAGGTTGTGCGCGTAGCTGGAGGCAGCATTTTGCAGGCCATAGGGCTGGACCTGGTGGTTCTCCATCGGGGCTTCGTACCCGCAGAGTCGGAGACCCGTCGCGAAGGCTGGCTGGCGACGAGTGGAGCGCCCCTCAGGAGTAGATACGATCACAAGATCTGTTCCAAGTCGTGCAGGACGACTGGTCCGAGCCGGTCGGATAGATCTGTTGTGGGGAGCCGTTACCTGCTCATTAGGTTGGCTTCGAATCGTACTTACCAGAGCTAGGGTTTCAGTGAGTTTGATGCCGACCCGATCGATGGAGTCGAGCAGGTCGGTGTTGTCGATCTGCTTTCCTCTGTAGCGGGGAAGCGGACGACTGGTTGTCGGCGTGGCTGTAGGCGTGCTCGGAGCCAGATGTACCGTGGTCGGAGGCAGATCCATCGTGGTCGGAGCCGTGTTTGCCGTGGTCGGAGCCGTAGCCGATGCAGGTGAAGTAGTCGTCGGCGCGGGTTGAATCCACGCTTCCTCCGCGGTCATGGCGATGGAGACGTCGGGGTCGGTGATCCAAGTGATCTGGCCGACAGTGAACGTGAGGCCGTTGGGCACAGCCATGGAGCTGGAGATGATGACCTTCTTGTTTGCTTGGAGAGCAGTACGCACACCCCCTACCTGGTGCGCCACTGTCGACGAAATATGGTCGGCAGTCTACCTAGGGGTATGCCTAAGGTAGTAGATTATCGGCAGACAGATGCGCAAGCTCCAAACAAGATGGTGACGCAAGACAGACACGAAGTTTTATCCAGGTTCGGCCGCCAAGAAGGCGTAATACCTACGTCCTGCGTCTGATTTGTATTGTGGTATGTCAATGAGAGATGTTTTTTAGAGGGGTCCCCTGCCCGCCTTATATAGTCCGGGGGGCAGGGTTATAGATCTGAAAACTAATCCTAGTCAGTTACAATTGCCATATGTAGCCGGATAAGGATTCCTATTCTAACCGACCAGGATCCTGCTCGGTCGCCAAATCCGTCTTGATTCCTTGTGCGGGACTCCGATCAGGTTAACTAGGCCGCATGTCGCCTTTTGGGTGGACTGAAACCATCGATCCAGGCCAGCCCAAGCTTAGCCGTAGGGGTATAGGGGTTAATACCCCCACACACTACATTGAGACTCCTTTCCCAATGCATGTTAGCAGTGGCCAAACCACCCGCCCGATCTTTCAAGTTCATTCTCATTTTTCAATATTCATTAAGTATGTCGTCATGGCCATGTAAACATTTTATTTAAAAGCTTACCTTCTAAGCATAGCGAAGCATACTACGCATTTTTAGTAAAACAGGTATCAAGGTTGATATCGCAATAATCAAGGATGACAATGCAGCAATTAGGTTATCACTCAACTCCTAATTACTTAATGCAGTAAACCATAGTATAAATAATAAAAATTTGTAAAACTCAAGGTAGAGTTTAAATGCACCGGGGCTTGCCTTGCTCTGACGCGACGACTAACTCGGACTCACCGACTTCGACTTTCGGTCTGAAACCCACCGACGATAGCTCTTCTCTGGAAGCTTGCTCGGCAACTACGACTTCTTCGAAAGCGGAAACTACACGAGTACATAACATGTTTCAACATGATGCTCGATGATAAACATGATGCTTGATGATGATATGCCATGATTTACGACTTAAGTACAACTTTTCTTCGCGATACAGTCGTAAACAGAAAACCTACTAACTAGTAGCGACAAGTCCAGCGATACCAGCTTTTTATCCCTAAGTAAGTTACTAACGAGCTCAAACATGGAATTAAGGTGCCAAAGATCACCAATGATTAGTGACCTAAGGACATCACTCAATCAAAAGGGCACACAACACTTAAAGTTATCAAATTAACATTTATTTACTATTTAATTAATTAGGGCATAATTAATAGTTGATCATACTTTATCTAAACAAGTTTAAACTTTTTCTATGGATTAAGAATGACCTAAAACAGTGTCACAATAAATTTCATAATTTTTGGATTAATAATTTAATTATTAAAATTCATGGAACTTGCATTTAATCTTTATTGGAACTAATTAAATCTACTGCACAAAGTAAGCAAATGCAGGATTTAACATTTTTCCTAGATAGTTTACACATTGAGAAGCTTACACAAAAATTTTCAGGAATTTTAGAGCTCTACACAATTTTTAGTGAAATAAACAAATAGCATTACTATTCAAAATTTTGAAAAACAAAAACAAAAAACCGAACCGGGCCGACTCCCCTTTTCTTCCTCCGGCTCGGCCCACTGAGCGGCCCGCTGACAGGCTGACCCCAGCTCTCTCCCTCGCTCACTGACAGGCTGACCCCAGCTGTCATCACCTTCCTCTGCCCTCTCGCTCTCTCCCGCGCGCTCAATCATGCCCGCACGGTGGCCGGCCGGCGATCAAGGCGTCGGTCGATCAACCAACAAGACCAAAACCATCTACACCTTCCCATGAACCGATTGCGACCCTAAACACGTAAGCTCACCTCCCCTGCACCCTTCCCGACGGCTATGGCGGCACGATGGCCGCGGTGCCCGACGACCCGACGATACAACGCGGTAGCGGCTAAATTAGCGTGAGGAAAAGGATCAGGAGCTCACAGCGGTGACGATGGCGGTCTCGGGGATGACGGAGAGGAGCCGGAGTGGCCTGGCCACAGGAGGCGACTGTGGTGGTGCTCCGACCGGAGTTGGACACGGGAGTGGGCGGTGCGGAGGCTCGGGCGAGAAAAAGGCTTGAACAATTGGACCAATAGATGCGTGAGGGTGAGGCGAGCTTGCTGGTGCGAGTTGCGTGGCCAGTGGCGGCTTGACGGCGGCAGTGGCGAGCGATGGAGCTGCAGTGGCGGCGGTGGCGAAAACAGGGAAAACGAAAAACACCACGGTGACCTCGACGTATTTATAGACAATGGTCGCGGCTACAGCACTGGAATGCTCACGTCGTCGTGCTGGCGGTTGAGGGCGCGCCTAGAAGCTGGCCGAAGGCCACGGCGGCGCTCCGACGCCCATACCGCGCGGTGGTCGGCGGCGATTGGCCGGCCACTGTAGCTGTCCCCCCCCAAATTTGAATTTTCAAACTGTTTTCTCAAATTACTTTCAAATTCATGTAACAACTTGAAAAATTCCCAAGATATGAAATCTTCAGAATTTCAAGCTCTACAAGTTTTGTATTGAACACTTTTTCAAATTCTAACTGGATTTTGAAATTTGAGTTTAAATTCAAAAGGGGACACATTTTGGGGATTTGGTAATTTAGAAATTACTTTGGATTTCATATTGAAACTTCAAAATCTCCAAACACCAAAGTTGTACATCTAGATAACACCTACAACTTTTCTGTTTAAAACATTTTCAAATTCTGCCTCCATTTTGAAATCTTAGTTTGGGGACAAAAATGAGTCAAATCTGAAATTTGTTTATTTTCAAAATTGCTCTACATTTTACACTAAAACTTTGAAAACTCAAAACACCAAAGTTGTAGCCCTTGAAAAGTTCTACAAACTTGGTTTTAAACTTTTTCCCAAAATTTGCTTAGATTTTGAATTATTTCAAAAGGGGTAAAATAGGGTTTTGAAATTTAGGGTTTTCGGAGGAATTTTCAATTGGAATTTGTTGCTACTTTGATTAGTGATTACTTAGTGATCAAATCATCACCCAAGGGCATCATTTGGACCAACATGACATGGTTGACGAAATGCCACTCTTGGTTGAATAATTTAGCTTTTGAAATTCTTTTACATTTTCCCCAAATTTGAATTTAAATTCGAATCAGAAAACTCGTGACAAGTTTTTGGACTCCAACTCAAACTCAAACTTGGAGCTTCATTTTATGTGTTGGACTTGAGCTCATACCCTACACTTGACACTAGTGTGCAACACAGTCACACACTTCAAATTACGCAGGGTATGGACTAAGTATTTGCGGTGTTATTCGAATTTAGGGTTTTTGGGTTCGGATCACACCACGGAGAAGCACACCCAATCTAGATAAGTAAACTTGTTTTACTTGATGCATAACAAGGTTGACCTAATCATGGATGCTTTGTGATGCATTATGATGACATGGCAGATTAATTAGCACTATAACACCAGGGGTGTTACAGTTTATTCAGTTATCCTCAAGTTAATCCCCAATCAAATTATTTATATGCGAAATTGTGAAGTGTAATTTGATTAATCCCCAATCAAATTATTTATATGTGAAAGTGTGAATTGTAATTTGATTATGATCTATTTATATGTGAAATTGGAACTGCAATTTGATTAGGATCTCTAAGAGGTAACGCAATGTATCTACTTTCATCAATAGATAATTCTACATTTCCTTTGCCAAATAAATGACTTATTTGTTCTCTTTTCTTTGGATCACATATTTTGCTATATGAGATATCTTTTGTTATAAATATCGTCTTTATTTTATCGTAAATGGTGAGTGTTATTGCTCTTGCCCCTACCATTACTAGAAGTTGAATTTTAATGTAAAAAAAATTACGAATTAGTTATGCTATTTGTTTGAACATTATATAGGTCGCTATAATTATGATTGAGTTGGACACCCCACTCATTTGCTCTAGCTTCGCCCGTGGTGGAGGTCAATTAAGTAACAGTACTCCTAGGCAGGTGGTCAATTATGTCTTGCCGCAGTCCACCCAAGATAAGGAGAAAGAGAGAAGAAGTGGAGCGCTAACAGAATGTCAGAAAAGGACGACCGTGAGGTCTTTGTGCCCTAATAACTCTACCCATCGGCTGCTCAACCGCCGGAAGGATACATAAGTACACATCACATGAACAATTTGGCTGATAAGAGCGCGCATTTAGTCCCTGTCGTTTTATACAGCGCCAAGAGAGGGCTCCCTGAAGCCCCCAACACCTAGTATATCCTAGGACCCCTGCATCAGTGAACAGCGATTCTTGTTGAACAAACAAACAAACAGACGTGTTCGAAACAGCCACCACGGACTGCAAACACAGTCTTGTGGACGTAAACAAAAAGCTTAATGAACTGTCTCCCACGGAGTACGCAGCTCTGGGTAAATGTGCTTTGCGAGTTTGCTCCGAATTTGCACGGCTAACCCTGGACCGCTGGAGCACTCGGTACTAGGAACCGGTACGGATACCGACGGAGAGACAGGAGACCATGCTAGCCATTTCACTTTCGAATTTTGAGCATTTGGGTCTCGTTTAGTTTGTGGGTGAAAAAAATTGAGGTGTCACATTAAATGTTTTATAAGATGTCGGAAAGGGTGTTCGGATACTAATAAAAAAACTAATTGCATAACTCGTCTGGAAACCGTGAGACGAATTTATTAAGCCTAATTAATCCTTCATTAGCACATGTGTTACTGTAGCAAATTATGGCTAATCATGGACTAATTAGGCTTATAAGATTCGTCTCGCGGTTTCCATGCAAACTGTGTAATTAGTTTTTTATTTATATTTAATGCTCCATGTATGTGTAAACATTCGATGTGACGGGGTGAAAAGTTTTTGTAAAAACTAAGGCCATGTTTAGTTCCTAAAAATTTTCAAGATTCTCCGTCACATTGAACGTTCGGACACATGCATGGAGCATTAAATGTAGACGAAAAAATAAATTACACAGTTTGGTAGAAAACCACATGACGAATCTTTTGAGCCTAATTAGTTCATGATTGGACACTAATTGACAAATACAAACGAAAGTGTTATAGTAGCCAAAATTAAAAATTTTCACGAACTAAACACACCCTAAGTAGAGCCTTAACCTTGTCTGGCAACCGGGTCGATTCAGCCGGCCGCCTCGTCCCATCACTACTCGTTGGCCTGGATATCAAGCCAGCTCGGCTCGTTACAGCTCAGCTCATTAACAGCTCGTCTCGTTATGGCTCGTTATACTATCGAGCCAGCAGACTAGCTCGGCTCGGCTCGTTAGCGAGCTCGAGCTGGCTCGTTTGGCTCGCGAACTAAAGCACAAAAATACATTATAGAGTTTTTGTCCAGCCACCATGAACATTATGAAGTATGCAAACACATCACTTGCATACATAGAATGAAATAAACATTGTACCTATAAATTTAACGATGGAGAATATAATCCCTTGATTGATCACTAACTAGAGTTTTTGTCTAGCCACCTTACAGCCACCACACTTCACAGTCACAGGCTCACAGCATCATCAATTCTGTTTTTTAGCATGGAGCAAAGTAAATAAGCAACTAGAGTACTAGACTGAGAAAATAAACAGCTAGCCAGCTCTCAGTTGCAGGGTTGCTGTTACACCACAGCAGCATACATTTTACACAGCAAAAGATTATAATTGCAGCAAGTCACCGTCCAAAAGATTCCTGGTTCTCTTCTCCCTTCTTGTAGCCTGTCGATCACCTGTAGGGATGAATGGATATAGTTACAGCAACATTCATTCTATAGTATATACACAATAAAAGAATTAAGCATTACATTCCCAGTGTATGGAAATATTTTGCCAATAATGGAATGGAACCAAACCAAACTACAGGCACCATCTAGCACTAACTAGAGTTTTTTTTTGTCCAGCCACCACAATCATTTTACAGTAGCAGCATACACAGTAAAGAATTAAGCATTACATTCTAAAATAGACTTACTAGTTGCTTTCTACCACACTATTGGGGAAATCCACACTCTCAGTGTCACCATCATCACCATCTTCCCCCTGTACAAACAGCAAAAGAATTGAGCATTACATATTTACATACACAAAATTTATGGAGAAATGGAATTGATAAATAGACGAAGTGTGGCCATCGCCATCACATACCAGAAGAATAGGAGGACTTTTAGAACCTCGTATCCAACTAGATGCACAAACTAGTGCTTGAACTGTTGTTGGCTTCAAAGAACTCCTATAGTCATCAAGAATTCTACCTCCACAACTGAAAGTGGACTCGGATGATACGGTGCTTGCCGGGATAGCTAAGAACCTCTTTGCCATACTAGACACAACAAGAAATCTAAGAGCATTCACCTTCCAATAGTGGAGTAAGTCGAAATTCTTATCATTTAAAGGATGGTTTACTTCATCTAGGTATATAAGTAACTCATACTTTGAACTTTCTGAAGCACTAGACTCTAGAAAGGATTGAAATTCACTTGAAACAAGACAAGCTACTGAGCTGGTTGTTTCCTTTGATGATGAGGCTGATTGAGTGGTTGAGCTGCTACTGCCACCCATTTTTCGGCGTTGCTCCAACTCATGCTTCTTGTACAGCTCTTATAACTCTTTGTTTATATCCGCAAGCTCTTGTTCACACCTTGAGGAGTCATAAAGCTGACTAAAATAGAACTGAATATATCTCATTTTGAACCTAGGGTCAAGGATTGTAGCAATAACCATGACATTGTTCGTGACTTCCCAATATTTATCAAATTTGTCTAACATTGCAGCACCCATTTTCTTCAAATATGTGTCACTAGAATTTTTTGCCTTTAACAATGCAAGCTTGACTTTCAAAATGTAAGGGTAGAAGACATTAGCAGTAGGGTAAACTGATCCTGAAAATGCAGTGGTTGCTCCAGCCATCTCTCCAAGAATTGGTCTAATCTTCTCGTATATGTTCCATTCAGATTCTGTAGGTTTCCCTGCATAGTTTTGGTCTACTTGAGCATAATAACCAAATGCAGCTCTATAGTCAATGCAAGTATCCAGCATTTTATATGTTGAGTTCCACCTTGTTTTAACATCAAGAGACAAATATTTTCCAACTTTAATAGCATACTCATTGCAAACCTCTACAAATTTGTATAGGCGACTTGGAGACCTCTTGAAATATTTCACTGTATTCCTTAGGTCACTTATGAGGCCTTCTATTTGTTCTAGACCATCATTAACAACCAAATTAACTATGTGAGCAGCACAACGAACATGGAAATATTTGGGATCAAACTGGCCATTCTTTCTAGCAAGTAGCTTGGCTGACAAATTTGTAGTAGCAGTATCATTATTTGAAGCATTGTCAAGGGTGAGTGTCATAACCTTATCTTCTATTTTCCATTCCACCAAGCACTCAAAAACAACATGAGCTATCACTAAACCAGTGTGGGGAGGATCCAACTCAACAAAGTTAAGAACACGACATTGCAAAACCCAATCACTATCTATGTAATGTACCACCAAACACATGTACTAAACATTTTGATTGGATGTCCACAAATCAGTTGTCAAACTTATTGATTTAGCCTCTCTAAGACTCTTCTTTAGCTGCTCTTTCTCAGATTCATAAAGTTTCATGCATTCATTTTTAATAGTCTTCCTACCAATACATTCATAGTTGTTATTCATCCACTTCATCAAGATATTAAACCATTTATGCTCAACCATCCTAAATGAATACTCATGGACAATTATCATCTTTGCAATCAATTTTCTAGTGTGCTCATGATCATATTCAGTAGGATTAACAACAAGACAACCATCATCTGCAACATAGTTTAGTGTACCTTGAGCAAGTTGTCGTTTAGCCTTAGCAAGCTTGTTCTGAAACTGTGTGCAGCGACCAAGGTGGCGGTTCAGCTGTGAAGTTGCTCCCCCTTGATGGTATACATAACTCTTATGACAAAATCTGCACTTAGCCTTTGTGACCATAACACCAAACTCCTTTGCAGATGGAACAGTTATCTCCTTGAAATACTTCCAACAACCAGCCCTCTTTCCTCTCTTTACCTTGGTCTTAGGAGACAAATTTATACCAACCCCAACCTTCAATTTCTTTCGCCCTCTAGCTGCCTTTGAAGGATTAACGGCACACTTACATCATCTCCAACCTCCTCCTAACTTTCATCATCATCTGACGGCACGCTTACAGATATAGCAGAAGCATCATTCATGTCAAAGTTCTCTCTGCCATTCTCATCCTCCGCCAAAGGCTCGATGTGCTGCTACACAGATTACATACTGGTCAAAGATCAATTTTGCTGCACAACTAGCGTACAGACTACAGTCTACAGATTACACAAATCACATATGTTCACATGAACAAACATAAATAAATTGGCATGGTGGCATCCTGCACGGTTCCTGTTCACACGAATCACACACATGACACATCCATCCTAGGCTACATCTCCTACAGACAGGGGCGAATCTAGACTAAATTGTTGCCGGGGTCAGCACATACTTATGTACTAAACTTATAGAAAACGGTATTAAAATATAGAAAATGAAAATGATTGGTATGTAATTTTTCTACATTTATTTTTTAAAAAGAGAGAAACCTCTGCTTACAAGAAAGCAAGATAGCAGTTACATACCGGGGCTACCAGTTTCCAGACAGAACCAGAAGCTAGATAACATAGTTCACACCCAGGATAGCTAAGCAGACTAGCCAAAGCACCTGACTAGTCCTATTACACTCAGATTTCGACTATGTCTGGGGATTTTTCTACATTTTAGTGATGAGTACAAAAATGGTTGTGAAACAAATGAAAAGTTATAAATGTTTATGTTTCGCTAAATTCAGAAACGATCAAAAATGATATTATAATATAGAAAATGAAATGGTGGTACGGGATTTGTCCCCATCACTTTCACCTGTAGCTGGAGGGAATTTTTTCCAAGAATCGATCCATTGTGCTTTGATTACCTATCAAATTAGTCGACACAATGAGAAAACGCTAAAACAAACACTAAATAACGTGCAAGCAAGCCCAGTTATATGATTAGAAATCACTAATTTCTTTACCTAGCATCTTGTTGGAATTAGCCAATGACGAGTAAAAGAAATTGCTTCCTATATATGAACGCAGCCACTAACTTGTTTGCTTCTGAATTCTGATTATACCAAATAACCACTAAACACAAAATAAAATATAAGAGACTAAGAAAACACAAGAGCCAGGACAGGACTCTAAGTTTATGAATTGAAAGCTAAATCGTCAATGTGTTGCACAATTTCAGCAGCCTGCTAGTCTCCTTTGAGTCCACGTTTTGAGTCACGTTCACGTTAGTGGGCTTGCAGCTTGTACTAGGCTTCAATTTTGGCTTTGTTTAGATACCAGATTTCACCCTAAAATTTCACTATGTAAAAAGAACATTTCTCATCACATCAAAATGCCGGCACATGTTTGTAGTACTAAATATAGATGAAATAAAAAACTAATTACACAGTTGTGTTGTACTTTACGAGACGAACATTTTAAGCCTAATTAATCAATGTTTGGACAATTATTACTAAATAAAAACAAAATTGCTACAGTGTTACACAGTATTTACTGTGCAAAGTTGGTTGGTATCTAAACAAGCCCTTTATTCTAACTTGTGCGTTTGGGCTGTCAGCTTACCGGTGTCAGGTATTAAATTTGGTTGGGGTCGTAGCTGTCGAAAAAAAAGGGTACAAGAGATTCACAGAAAGTCATCGGGGTCAGATGAGCCGACCCGACGATATAAAGTAGATTCGCCCCTGCCTACAGATCAAATCATCAAGAAAAATATATACCTTGTCCGTGTCTACTGATACAGAGGCCGATGGAGTAGTGGACTTTGTAGCTGCGGATTCTCGACCATGACCGCGGCCACCGCGATTGCCTGTCACCATCTTGCGTTTGCTCCTGGATTTAAGACTTGCCGCCACCGAAGGAAGCATCCCTGGGGATGGGACCTCTTCCTCATCCTCCATGATCAGATCGAGAAGGGATGCGGCGAAGGAGATGTCGGCAAGCTGGTGCGTGCGCGCACGGCGAGGAGATACAGCTGCGGCGACGTCTGGCGAGGAGCTACGTGTGGACCGCTCGCGAGCAACTCGCGAGCTGACTCGAGCTGGCTCGTTATAAACTGAGCTGGCTTTGTTATCAAACAAACTGGCTTGTTATAAAATGAGTCGAGCCACTGACGAGCGAGTTGAGCGACCTCGCGAGTTACGAGTTTTTCGTATTTCCGTTGCCACCACTAGCCACCCGCCGCCATCTGCGACTGGTTCTTGACCGCGCGCGCTGCACGGGTGCATCGCATCCTGCATGCCCGATGCCCGTACCGATTTGACAGGGCCGTGCATATCCTCAGGATCTATAGCACCGGTCAGGGGTTCGCTTCGTCCGTCATCAGAGGACCGAAAGCCAGCGTCGCAACACGCAGCACAGTCTCAGTCTAGACGTTCATTAGTTGTCAGCTCTTCGTTTTCTTCTCCGGCCCGGTTTAGTTGCAAGAAATTTTGCAAAATTTTTCAATATTTTTCGTCACATCGAATCTTCGGACGTATGCATGAAGCATTAAATATAGATAAAAAATAAAACTAATTATACAGTTTAGACGAAATGGACGAGGCGAATCTTTTAAACCTAATTAGACCATGGTTGGATACTAATTGCCAAATAACAACGAAATTTGCTACAGTGTCATTTTGCAAAAAAAAAATACATCTAAATCGGCCCTCAGTGTTCTCACGTGTGGCCGGAGCCGTTCAGGCTCCTCTAGAGCTGACACCCTCCAGTGGGTCGAGATCAGCTTGAGCGCGCGAAGGGGTCAACCGCCGAGCCGCGACATGGACAGGCAGAGAGACTGAGAGAGCAGCTCGTTCCACTCCGTCCCGTCGGCGTCTCACCGGACACCTGTGCGAGCCATTACGCCGTTGACAGGTGCGTCCATGTAAAAGTAAAATATTTCCAACTTGTCATATCATAGGAAAAATATGGCTTATCGTCGTTTTATTGGTCGACAAAAATAGACACCGGACGGATCGGTGGAGGCGATTGGATGCCGGCTGGACCAGCGATTGACGTTTTTTTTTTCATTTTGTCTGGGTTCGTGTCCATGCAGAGTCCGCATACTCAACTCTTTCAGGATATGGAGGATCTCACCTTGTATGGTCTCGTTTGGTTTCGCTGAAAAGCCAGGTTGATAAATACTGTTCGCTGATTTGATGTGAGAGAGAAACACTGTACTAATTGGAAGATCACACATTGTACTGATATTGGGTAGCACATGATACATCGTTTTGGCAGTTGAAGGACCACGACACGACACTTTGTTAGGACTAGAAGATAAATGGATTCTTTACTTTTATAATAATCTTTTTTTAACTTTTATTTTTTTAAATAGCCTCACTTATTCAGCCTGTTTGTTTGTTCTTATCAACGCTTATCAGCGCTTATTCAGCAGTATTTTTCTCTCATAACAAATCAGCATCGATCGGTCAGAAAGTATCCAGCGAACGGGGTGATTGTTTGCTTCAAATAAGAACGGGCTAAGATTGAGGTAGTGTTTAGATGGTGTAAAAGTTGGTGTAAAGTTCATGTAGCACTTTTCGTTGTTATTTGGTAAAATTTATCCAATCATGGACTAACTAGGCTCAAAAGATTCGTCTCGACATTTACAGACAAACTGTGCAATTAGTTATTTTTTTACCTACATTTAATACTCCATGCGTCCAAAGATTCGATGTGACGGGGAATCTTGTAAAATTTTTAGAATTTTGAAGGAAGTAAACACTGCCTGATATAAGATTCAGGCTAGGCCATTTAGCAGAAATTCATGGGCCAGAGGCCGAACAGCAGAAACGGTCCATTTACGGCCGAGGAGGCCCATGTAATCCTGCCGTTGGCGGCGTAGTACGGCAAGTCAACGCGCCGCGCCGCAGTTTTCCACACGGGGGACGAGAGACCACCCGATCTCCTCCCGATGCGGGGCCCAGCTGCCCAGGAATCCGAGGCGGAAGGGATCATTCCAGCAGCTCCAGACCACGCCCCCGCACCCGGCTCACGTGGACCGTCCGCCGAGGGCCCTCCGGCCAGCGCACCACGGTGCACCAAGGCCGAGACCACGGCGTGCGTGGGGTCGTGGGGCAGGGCGGCGCCGAAGTCGGGGACCCCACCGTATTCGGTCGTCCATCACTACCCGTACACACCTGGCACGCCTAACAGACCACGTAACGCAGTGGAATCCAATGCGGCATATCCTTCCACTCCAATCTTACACCAAGACCCCTCATTAACAAAGTTAACTCGTAGAAACCCCTCCTCTTGTGGCCCAGGAAGGACTGATCCGTGATATCTTATAACGCAGGTCCTCCATCTAAAGAAGTTTTAAATCGAAACAGCGCATTGCGGCTTCCCGCCCCTCCGCGCACCCTTTTCCCGCTTAATTCCCACTCCCCGCATCCGACGGCGCGGGATCCGCCACGTCACCGATTCGGGCCCGCCTTGCTCAGCACGGAGCCGTCCAGTTCCGTCCTTGGGAAGCCTGATCCTCCCGCCGCAGCCAGCCCCCTCCTTTATATGCTCCGCCGGCCGCATCTCTTCCATAGTTCCCTCCCAATCCCGCGTTTCAAAAAAAGGAAAGCAAATTTCTTCTTCCCTCGAAAAATCAATCTCGCAATGGAGAGCAGCGTAGGCGTAGAGAAGGCGGCGGCGGCTGTGGCTGTTGGCGGCGGAGGAGGAGGGTACGGCTGCGGCGGGTGGGAGACGCCGAAGCGGGAGGAGTGCCGCATCCCGGCGACGCTGCCCTGCCCCGCAGCGCCGAGGAAGGCCGTGCCGGACTTCGGGAAGCGGCGCAGCCCACCCAAGAACGGCTACTTCCAGCCGCCGGACCTGGAGGCGCTCTTCGCTCTCGCGCCGCGGCGCCAGGCCTCCTCCTGCGCGTGACTTCGGCGGCGGACCGGCAATGGCAGAGAAGGGCTCTGCTCCAGATTGATTTTGGGAGTTGTAGATAGGTTTCCAGTCTCTGTACTCACTCTAGTAGGGTTTAGTAGCGGGTGGATTAGGGAGGCAGTAGGAGGGTTTTAGGGAGTAGTAGGTAGGTAGGTGGGGTGGATGCTTAAGATGAGAACTCATATAAGCATACTGTTTCGTTCAGATGATGAAATCCTTATATGTTTCTTGTCACCTGTGCCTACTGATGCCACTAGCCCTTTGTGCGATTGAGATGTTGCAGCAGATGTTCACTAAGCCCTGGTTTAGTTCTCAAATTCAACCCCAAATTCCACTATGCAAAAAGAAGATTCACATCACATCAAAATGTTAGCATATGTATGGAGTACTAAATATTGATGAAATTAAAAACTAATTGCACAGTTTTATTGTACTTTACGAGATGAACATTTTGAGTCTAATTAGTCAAAAATTAGATAATTTTTACCAAATACAAACGAAAATGCTACAGTACTACAGTATCTTACTGTACCGAATCGGCGCCACCCGATTCGGTAACTAAACACGGCCTAATACTACCTGTGGGCTGCGGTTGCTGCGGTGGGCGATTGCGGGCGGCGTGAAGAATGCGGCGGCTGCGCTGTTTGCTTCACTTGTATGCGCAGCATCTATCTAGGATACTGCTGATGATGGTGATCTACCTAGGATACTGCTGATGATGGTGATCGGTGGCCAGGTTGCAGCTTGAAGCTTCGAAAAGCCTCTCCAGTCGTCCAGCATGCTTCATTCCTACTGCTGCAGTCTATTATCCCGTTTAATCGGCGTTATTTGAAAAAAGGTGTTTTTAATGGATGGTTAGAAGCAGTAATCCGTGCAGATGAAGTGATGTTCATTGCTGTTCCTCCCATCTGGACCTTGTTTAGTTCGCTCTAAAATGCAAAAAGTTTTCAAGATTTCCCGTCACATCGCATATGCGGCATATATATGGAACATTAAATGTAGGTAAAAAATAATTAATTATACAATTTATCTGTAAATGTCGAGACGAATCTTTTAAGTCTAGTTAAATCATGATTGAACAAAGTTTGTCAAATACAAATGATAAGTGCTACCGTGCTTTTTTAAAAAAAATGGAAACTAAACATGGCCCTGGCAGTACATGAACTGGAAGGCATTAAAACACAATCGAGAGGGAAGCTGTGCTCTTGAACCCGGCCGCAGTTATTGTGGCTGCCCGCGGGAGCCCTGCAGCGCGATGTGGGCTTTGCATTCCCCTGCCTCCTGGCCTAGGCGCAATGCAATGTACTCAGAGGCCGGCCCGTGTGTGTGAGTGTGTGACTAGCGTCAGAGGCGGCTTCAGAGAGCTCGCTTCTGTGGTCCTGAATCCATCATCGCGAGGCCGGGGTGACGCAGACGGCTTCTAGTTCGAGATGCTGTGAACGACGAGCCGACAGAATAACAAGACAAGCTCCGCTGCTCGCCCGGTGGGGGTGGGGATGGCTGTTGCTTGTTGGTGACCCGGGCGGGCATGTGTTGTGCCTCGAGGGCACCGGGCGCTTGCCGGCCTCCGTGTCCCGTGCCGCCCCGTGGTGACTGGTGAGGCCTGTGGCACGCGGCGGGAGGGAGAGGGACCAGCAGGGCAGGGTGAGGACGGCGGAGAGCGTACTCCTTAACAGTGTGCGGCACACCACACTCTGTTCTGTTGCGAATGTGATGCACTGATGCTCCTGCTGCAAGTGAGATTTTAGGTCCACTTCAATTAATTTACACTTACATGTCGAAAGATTTGCTGTGCCTGTGCTCGTAGGTTGATGATATCCAAACAAATGTTTGCGATAGGTTGCCAAGTAACTTTCGCGGTTCTCCTTTCCTCAACGACCAACACTCGCGACGTGTAAAATGTCTGTCGGCTTCTTCTACGAGGGAGCATCCTGACGGCAACATGGCACCGGCCAATTAGCCATGCAATTTGGTTTTGATTAATGCTGATAATAAGCAAAGCGTTTCCCGTTGCAGCTACTGGTTCCACCTCCACGATGGCACTACAGATTAATGCAATTTGGTTTTGATTAAATTAATGCTGATAATATAGTACTATTATGCAACTCAAGCAAAGCGTTTTCCGTTGCAGCCACTGGTTCCACACTTCCACCTCCACGACGGCAGGCACTAGAGATTGAAAGGTGCGCAGCTGAAGGGGAGCGTCGGTCCCCAACCACTGCACGACGCCAAACTGCGAGACCCGGACCTCAGTAGTTCAGTCAGATCCTTTGTCCTGAAGCCAGACATCACACACAGTTTGTTGGCACCATCACATCTGAATTCTGATCTGGCGACACAAAACCACCACTAAAGCATTTGTCCCATCGCAACCAACACTGATTCGTGCTAATCTAGTCGTACTCGTCGCAACCCAAAAAGGTCACAGTGGGTAGCATGCATGCCATACGCCTTCTCTGTTCCTCGTTCCTGTTGAGCAAGTATAGCAATTTGCCTAGTTCCATAAATAGGCATCGTTTGAGCTATTCAGCGGAATCAGCAGCCATCCAACAGTGTTTTTCTCTCACAATAAACCAGCGAACAGTACTTTCAGCCACAATAAACCAACGAAACGAACAGGCTGATACACAATGGTTTAGGCCTCGCTTACAAGGGTGCAGAGGTGACGCGCGTTTGGTAAGGAGTAGTTCAGGTAATGGACTCAACTGATTTGGCAAAATAAATGCACAATCGGAGGCAAGTCGTTGCATTCTCTCTGGTTTTTTATTCGTATAATTGGATCATGCCTTTTTACTTGCTTTATATTCAAGGGACAACAAACGATGCCTGACATGTTCCTGGTCCTGGATGGTTCTGCCTCCTCGCAATGTCAGAAAGTTTTCTGCACCAAGTCGACTGTTTTTCACATTTTTTCTAAAAGAAAAGGTCATCCAGAATTCAAGTTCTATACCTTCAGGGAAATATACTAACTGTGGTTTGTACGTGACCGCGATATGAAGAGACAACAGACGCCACCAAATCAACATAATTTTGTTTAACATCCAGGTACTGACTGCTGTTCAAATCACCGACAACGTACGTCGTCCTGTAATTTAGCCTGCACAAAAGTGCAGATCAAAATATTCGACTAACGGCTTGCATGCCATTTGAGAATTGTACTACTGGTACAGATATTGGTCTTGCTAAATGCTAATCATCAGGTGGCTGATACCTTTGAATCCACAGGCAACTTATGCTTATGCAAACTATATGTGGTTGGAAGTGTATGTGATGCAGCTGCTAGTTGTTGATTTGATGGGCAAAATTGGACTTACCTCCCAACAAAACTCAAGCACCTAATGGTTGTTCTCTTTAGGAAAATTTTGATTCCAAAGTACATTGTTCAAGACTCGATTACTCGAGGGACCCTATATGAAAAAAAAATATTAGGGCGAGCACGGCCTGTTAACAAAGTAGCTAGATTGGTTGGAAGCCTCAAATACCAAACCGGCTGAGGCTCTGTCCCACAATGCCTGCTCTGTTGCCGGACCCAAGCACAGGACTGCTTATTTGTACAACTAACAACGGAATGTTTGTATATAGCGATGGACCGAAAACGGCGACCAGAGGGGGTGAATGAGAGCCGAAAATTTCTTTCGATAATAATTGGCTACTGTCCCAAAATCACCACCAAATGCGCGAACAAAACATCGTGATGTCCACGACCCAGCTTTAATGGGTGGATGTTCCCTAGAAACACAGCGGGACACCATAAACAAGCACGAAGCAAGAACTAACCCGAGGGACGAAAAAAGAGATACTCAACTCCTATGGAGAGGAAGTGAATTCTCAACCCAAAGTACCCATGCCAACTAGTGACAAGAGTACTTAGAAAAATATCCTTGAGACGCTAGAAAATCAATGCAAAAGACGGATCTCAACACGAGCACTCGGAGAGCCCAAACACAAATTTTCAGCAGCGGAGGCTCTACGTTTTCCCCAGAGGGTTAGCGGTCCGCGTTTTTCCCGGAGGCTCCGCGGTCCCGGAGGTTCCGCGTTTTTCCAGGAAGTTCCGCGCTGTCCAGAAACAGCAGCACGAACCAAGGAAGAACGGGTCAAAACTCGATCAAAACAACTCGGATTGACTTGAAACTTCGCAGGTAAGTTCTTGGAAGTGTTGAGAAGATATCTTCAAGACATCAACACCCAATTTCAAGCCTATCAATGGAAAATCAAAGAAGAACAAAAAACACCGGTTCTTGAGACCTAGACCAAGAAATCGTCCAATCTGCGAGCTCATGAGGAATTGGTTGATTTCCTTCGGTGGAAAGGTTCAACTCACGTCATAGCTCAAATTAAGGCAACAAGAACGAACCAAAATGGTCTAGAAACAAAGAATCGGCTCAAGAACGAGAGGGGGAAGAAGAAGAACGCGAAGAACACATCACAAATCATAAGAACAAAACTTCTTCCAAATCTCGAAGGACACAAGGAGGATTCGGGACCTCCTTTCCCACTTGAATTCTTGGTTCTTACACTGAACACATGGATTAGTGGACCTCTCACACACACAAGCAATTAGAGGGTGGAAAACCCTAACAAAGGATGAAACAAAAATAAATGGAGGAGGTGAGGGAGATGGGGGCTCCCTCATCCTATTTAACAGGGCTATTACATAATTCCAGTTTTGCCCCTGGATACAATTGAGTCAAACCACTTAGCCCAAGAGCGTTATGGTCCAACCCGGTGTCATCTTCATCCGATGGCCACCGTGCCTCCTCATCGGTAGCTTCGCCTCGACGTGAACTCCCCGATGCCGCCACGTGCCGTCCGTTTCTCCTCGGAACCTCCGCCCGAGTTTTGAGACACAAACCCATAAACCCGCCACTGATGGTTTTGAGGCCCAAACCACCAAACCCGCTCGCGAGTAGCGTACTCCATACGCGTCCCCCGCCGCTCGACACGTGTCACCGCCGTCCTCGACCGGCCGGCCGCCAAGTCCTCTAAGCCCCGCTCGACTTGCACATCATCCGTCTTGACTCGGTCAACACGGTCACTCCCATGTACACTTGCGCTTGTCGATATCCCAGATGTCAGCCACCGCGGCTGGTCACCCGGCCTCCTGGTCCCTCAATCCAAGCCTCACGTCCACCCTTCACCACTCTCGGTCCATCGACACGGCACGTCTCTACTTGACCTTTACCCCACCGTCGACCACCGCCTCCAAGCTCTACACCTGCACAACACAAGCCAAGAGACATGTCGCACACATAGCTTTTGCTATGGTAGGGTTAGTCACCACTCAACCTTCTTTGTGGATCACGCTATGGTAGGGTTAGTCACCACTCAACCTTCTTCGTGGATCACGTTGACAATCACTCATCACAAAACGAAACAAAAGGGCACATTTTAACCTTGTGTTCGCATATAGAATTATAGATCCGCTTAGTCGCCTGCATTAGATTATATTTTGACTTGTAGCGTTGTACATTACAGTTTACCAGTGTCTAGTTGTCTATAGAGACTTTTACAGAAAGCTGTCTATAGAGACTTTTACAGAAAGCTTACGTGGTGCTAAAAAAAGATATAATACATAGATTTGATCCTATTATGCAAATATTTGCATACGCCGATGGCACACAAAATGAAATCCCTTTACCTCCCCTCTCTCTGCTAGAATATTAGACGTTCTACTAGAACATGTAGCTGACTTTAAGCAACATGATGTGAGGCGCTTCCCTTGGTGATGAAGCCCAATACAATCTGTTAATTTAGGTGGTTGTGTTAGGTAACCACAAAATCTAGAGTTCGTTTGGATCATCAGGATAACAAGTTTAGTCGATTAAAGTTGCATTGAGTCATGTGTTGTTCGGATACATATACTACTGAGAGAAACTAACTAGTTCAGTTAGACTAAAAATTATTCTGCGTTTTAGCCCATCCGTTTGGATGCACTAGGACTAAATGTATGATGATATGGCGGTAGGACAGTCACTTCACTGTAAATACATGAGAGAGAGCGAGAGGGAGAGAGAGGGGGGAGGCCCGGCAGATTGCTTAGCCAATCAGATTGTGCTTCAGGTAGATCAATGGATAAAATCCATCCGCCAGCTCCACTTGAACAAACACATACAGTTCCAAGCAACGTACGGCACTGTTTGGCTACGTTGTTTTGTGTTCAGACGCTGGTCTTATTAAAGAAGCCCCAAATCACAACGAAGAAAAGGCAATAAGGCATGCACGTATATAAGATTGACGCAGAGGGGCCATGGTTAGCTTCAAAGGCTCACAAAACACAAAGAAGTCGACAAAATAAAGGTGCACGCAGAAGGGTAAACAGTGGGAGCCGATATTTTTTTTGATAAGAAATGTGTCATATGGAGTTTATTGCAAGCTGACTGAAAAGGTCAACTTAAAGCGAGTGCTCCATATGTTCCAATTAGGAATCGATATTTCACCTTCTTGGAATGATTTCTTGTCTTAAATAGTTAGGCTTTCCTCCATCGTCATAAATAGTAATTTTATAGCTTCATCGGTGAAAAGTAAACCGGGAGTACTGCATGCATATCTATTCTGAGTTCATTTAGTGATTACTACTTCCATTTTTTTTTTCACAGATCGTATTAGATTTATCACAAGTCAAATATTTTCAACTTTGACCATTAGCAAGATAAAAAATCATGTAATTTCACAACATTACTACAAGGGCCGTTTGGATCATTTCATTTGGAGGAATTGAAATCTACTTAATAAATTAGCCTATTTAGAATTTAAAGTCCACCACTTTCCGAAATTCATATATAAGCCTATCTCAAATTCATAGGGTGGGAGGTGGAAATTGATTCTATAGATCACTATTATATATTTCTACTTTGCAACTTATAACACGCTCTTCAACTCGTTCCTCTATAGTAGAAATGCAACACACAAGTATTTATCCCGTATAGCAAACAATAATATACGAATATAATACATATACAGCCATATTAGCTTAATTAATATGTGTCTAAATTATGGTTATTAAAATGAATTCAATTCCAAGGATCCAAATGGGGCCTGAAAGTATTTTCTTACAGTGAACCTAGAAACATAAATCTTATGTTATCGATCTATATATTTTTTTTAAGTTAATGATCAAAGGTAGAAATATTTGACTTAAAACAGAGGGAGCAGTACCTAGTACGTAGATGCCAATATGCCATCATATATTCGTTGAAAACATATCATAGCTAGTTTGTTATACTAGGAAAAAAAACTTTTGCAACAAAAGATATTGCAATAACACTTGGATTATCACAAAAATCTATGCTCTTCATGTAAATGGGGAAGTGGTTCTCGTTTGATTCTCATCAAAACTAAATTGTGCTTTGCCCATTTGGCTATCTAGGAGCAATTCCCATGGAAAATCTAGAGCGGGGAGTGCCCCCAAACGGCCTCAAGTGATGTGCTCTCTAATATCATGAAAATTGCATACAGGACACCCAATCATTTATCATATTATATCTAGAAGATGGACCACCCTTGCTCTGAATCCTAGGTAGCCACTGTTGGAACTTTAGTAAACTAGTACTCCCTCCGTCCCAAAATACATTATGTTTTTCTTTTTACTTTTAGATTTTTTGTTTGACTGTTCGTTTTATTCAAATATAAATATTATTTATTTTATTATGACTTATTTTATCATTGGAGATACTTTAATAATAATTTGTTTATTTTTTATTTGTATAAAAAAACTGAATAAGATAAATGGCCAAACATCATAAAGTCAAAAGCGTCATCTATTTTGGGACGCATGGAGTAATACAGTATATTCAACTGTGATTTGCTGAAAACACTACTTGTTTTTACCCTAGAACTTTGTGTACACTATCAAGTCAATCTGCCCCCTTGATTTTCCACCACTGCTCATAGTAACAACTAAACGAGGAAAATGAAGAGGCTTCCCTCAATAAAACCCACATGTCATACAGGGCCTTGCTGTGGCAGAGCTAAAGAAGGAGCAACGAGTGGCCCAAGGACAAGTTTTTCTATTTGCTTCCACCAACTAGGCCAACCACCACCGTGCTGTGACCTCCTACCATGCAGGCCACGAACCCGGTCGGCGGCCATCATGCGCCTATATAGAACCCAGCACTCATTCCATAGCAAAGTGCACCACTTCAGTTGCTTCAAAGCGCAAACACACAACAAAAGGCGCGAAGCGGTTGTCATCATCAGACAATGGGCGCGCGTCATGCTGGTCTCCGGCGAGGCCAAGCGGCCGCCGCCGTCTTCTCCGCATGTCCCTTCCTCGCCTTCGCCGTCCTCCTCGCCTTGCCGGGCCTCGCAGCCGCCGACACCCATTACTACACGTTCAATGTACAACTTTCGCGCACGAGCATTTCTCGAATATAATATAATGCTCGCACCTAAGTTCTCACTAGTATTGGTTTGGTGCGTGGCTTTGATTTTTGCAGGTTCAAATGACGAACGTGACACGGCTGTGCGTGACGAAGAGCATCCCGACGGTGAACGGGCAGTTCCCGGGGCCGAAGCTGGTCGTGCGGGA
The DNA here is from genome assembly GCA_038087645.1 of Saccharum hybrid cultivar R570. Taxonomy (NCBI): domain Eukaryota; kingdom Viridiplantae; phylum Streptophyta; class Magnoliopsida; order Poales; family Poaceae; genus Saccharum; species Saccharum hybrid cultivar. Next base: position 16,947,177 of record JAQSUU010000139.1, read on the forward strand.
AGGCGACCGCCTCGTGGTCAAGGTTCACAACCACATCAACTACAATGTCTCGTTCCACTGGTAAGCAAGTAAGATCATATCAGGACGACCGACGACGACAGCACTCGCGCCGGTTCGTTCGCGCGTTCAACTCCCTGCCCTCTGCCGGCCGGCGTCTCACCCGCGTCATGCAGGCACGGCGTCCGGCAGCTGCGCAACGGGTGGGCGGACGGGCCGGCGTACATCACGCAGTGCCCGATCCAGGGCGGGCAGAGCTACGTGTACGACTTCACCATCACGGGGCAGCGCGGCACGCTGTGGTGGCACGCGCACTTCTCCTGGCTGCGCGTGCACCTCTACGGCCCGCTCGTCATCCTCCCCAAGCGCGGCGAGGGCTACCCGTTCCCGCGCCCCTACAAGGAGGTGCCCATCCTCTTCGGTAACGCCTCTGTCTCGTCTCTCTCTTCCATCAATCGCTCGAATGACGCTTTTTTCTCTCTCTTTGAAACTGAATGATGCATTATTAGTAGTCTGTGAACCTTTTGGCAATGTCTGAATTCTTTGCAGGTGAATGGTTCAATGCGGACACGGAGGCCGTCATCAATCAGGCCCTGCAAACTGGCGCAGGCCCAAATGTCTCCGATGCCTACACCTTTAATGGGCTTCCAGGCCCGACATATAACTGCTCGTCTAAAGGTACATTTCCTTCGGAAGGACTAGATTAGGCCCATTGCTTACCCTTCATTTACATATTAGTACAAAAATAAAATGGGATGAAGATCGAGCAAGCCTGGATTTGTGTTTTTTTCGATCAAAACGATCGCAACAAATTGCCTCGCACGCCGCAGACACGTACAAGCTGAAGGTAAAGCCCGGGAGGACGTACATGCTCCGGCTCATCAACTCCGCCCTCAACGACGAGCTCTTCTTCGGCGTCGCCAACCACACGCTCACCGTCGTCGAGGCGGACGCCAACTACGTCAAGCCATTCACCGTGAACACGCTCGTCATCTCGCCGGGGCAGACCATGAACGTGCTCCTGACGACGCCCCCAAACCCCGCCTCCCCGGCCTACGCCATGGCGATCGCGCCCTACACCAACACGCAGGGCACGTTCGACAACACCACCGCCGCGGCCGTCCTCGAGTACGCCCCGACGACGCTGCCGCCCCTGCCCCTGCCCCTGCCCCTGCCGGCCCTGCCGCTGTACAACGACACCGGCGCGGTGGCCAACTTCTCGCGCAACTTCCGCAGCCTGAACAGCGCGCGGTACCCGGCGAGCGTGCCGGCGGCGGTGGACCGGCACCTGCTCTTCACCGTGGGGCTCGGCACGGACCCGTGCCCGTCCAACCAGACGTGCCAGGGCCCCAACGGCACCAAGTTCGCGGCGTCCATCAACAACAACTCCTTCTTCCAGCCCCGGACCGCGCTCCTCGAGGCGCACTACCGGCGCCGCTACGCCGGCGTGCTCCTCGCCGACTTCCCCACGACCCCGCCGCACCCGTTCAACTACACGGGCACCCCGCCCAACAACACGTTCGTGCAGCACGGCACCCGGGTGGTGCCGCTCGGGTTCAACACCTCCGTGGAGCTGGTGCTGCAGGGCACCAGCATCCAAGGCGCCGAGAGCCACCCGCTGCACCTGCACGGCTACGACTTCTTCGTGGTCGGCCAGGGGTTCGGCAACTTCGACCCGGTGAACGACCCGCCCAAGTACAACCTCGCCGACCCCGTAGAGCGGAACACCATCAGCGTGCCCACCGCCGGCTGGGTCGCCGTCCGTTTCCTCGCCGACAACCCGGGTAATCATCTTTGGGCGTTGCTGCGCCTCATTTATTTTGATCAGACGGTTATGACAACATATTAGAGGTAATAGATGAAATAAATATTGAATTAATTTTTTAATTGGTAAAATTGAATAAATAAAGGAGGTTTTAGATATAATTATTTTTTAGATTTGATTGATGCATGCATGATCCGGTGGGTATGGCAATTTTTTTAACATATTTTATTTGTTGTTCTCCTGTACGTGCATGACAGCTATATGTTGTTACTGTGTAGCATATTTTATTTTTTGCCAACGTCTTTTAGTTGACGTGCACCATATTTTAACGTGTTAGCTATTGGCCTTTTTCATACATGTATTGTGTACTTTTAATTCAGTATCATGACTGTGTACAACTTTAAATAACTGAAAAATAACATACTTATTAATAAATATTTTAGTGCTTAATAATATATTAAATATAAAACATGAATATTCCAATTTATATAATTATTTATCAAAACTAAATTGAAATATATATATAATTACTTTATGCATGAACGGAAAAGAAGGGTGCACTAACAAGGAAGGGCCGTGCAGCCGCTTATCTCTTTCCGGTGATAAGGGGATCTGAGAATATTTTTCCTTTTTAGTTAATCATTTAGTTAATTATTAGTTTAAAAAATTCAAAAAAATCAATGGCTAAGATCTATTTGAAGTATTACCTTCTGGCAAGTAAAAAGTGTACCGTAGCATTGCATCATCTTTACGCCTGTCGATCGACAATCCGACATGCTGCATGCTCTGCCTGTGTTGACTTTGGTTGACTTGGTTGCATCGTCGTCTGGCAGGCGTGTGGCTGATGCACTGCCACTTCGACGTGCACCTGAGCTGGGGCCTGTCCATGGCGTGGCTTGTCAACGACGGCCCGTTGCCGAATCAGAAGATGTTGCCCCCGCCATCCGATCTTCCAAAATGCTGATGACTGATATGATCGTTCATCATCCGAGGGGGTAGATGAGCATTTAAGAAGGTTTTGGTGCACGTCTGCATACTTTCTTACGAGGTTTGAAACAATTTGGTTTGGACTATTTAATTGCTGTGTGCCGATTTTGTGGCAAGTGTTTGGGATTTTGCGGTCCGCTTAATCCCTTTTTTGAAATATAAATAAGATGTAACAATGTGTTGTTCTCCTGTTAATCTTTTCCTTACCCATTTCTAAACATTCGGCAAGGGTATATATTAATTTACGATAATGTCAGTATATATTTACGATAGTTAAATTACTATAACACATGGAGATATTTACCATAATGTTATAGTAAACCACATAGTAAGAAGTTACTATAATCTCATAAATTAGCATAGCAATTATCGTAACTCAAAGTGGCTACAGAATAAGTTATTTTATAGCCAGCTGTAGGGTAATATATATATATATATATATATATATATATATATATATATATATATATATATATATATATATATATATATATATATATATACACACACAACTGGTGTGTTCACATGGTCAAATACAACGATCAGCTTGTTCGATTGGGCTAAAAGTTCAAGCGAACAGGCTGGATGTCAGTATGTCACGACTTGTGTTACTAATCCTTGTGTTATTTTTTTATTTCTCTGTATATCGTTTATTACTGAATATCTGAATCCTCTGGCACAAAAAAGTTTGATGCGGCGCATTGGCTTGCTTCTCGCCTGCGAAAGAGTCAAAAAGAGGGGACGCAGAACGCCAAACACTGCCGAGCAACACCGCCGGTCATCAGACGGCCCTGTCGTCGATTCGATCGCAGCTGGAGCACAAGCAATTCTGCTGTGCCGATGCACAGTGACACTGGCACTGTAGTCTGTAGAGTAGTATGTACAGGGCGGCACTGTTGCATGCTCGCTCCAGCAGATATGTGGAATACTACGCGCGACGTGCCACCAGTATCCTTGTTACCTCTCACGCACGCGCGCACTGTATACTCTGACCCAAAAACGTGTAGGTGTAGACCTGTCAGGTACTGTACCTCGCTCGCACACTAAACAGCACTGTGCCATCGCCATGCATGCGGGGCCCCCATGCCCGGTCTTTTCTCGCGTGCACCGGTGCACGTACGCGCGCGTATCTTCCTGGTATTTTTCCCATATCGGAGACATGAGGCAGTGTTTACTTACTTGAAAATTCCAAAAAATTTTACAAGATTTCTCGTCACATCGAATCTTTGGACGCATGTATGAAATATTAAATGTAGGTAAAAAAAATAACTAATTGCACAGTTTGTCTGTAAATGTCGAGACGAATCTTTTAAGCCTAGTTAGTTAATAATTAAATAAATTTTATCAAATAACAACGAAAAATGCTACAGGAACTTTACACCAACTTTTACACCATCTAAACACTACCTTAAGCATGCATGCGTGGTGTCGGTCTCCATCGCTGCACGATCCGAAGCAACTAACGATATTTTTTTGGCGAATGAAATGTATATACTGCTATATCAGACAGTATTTGTCCTTGCTTCCACTGAAGAAGAAAGAAAAGGGAGGGGGAAAAAATCCGGCGTCCCGGGCCATGCATGTTCCGTCTTTGACCGGTCCACTCAGCAAACCATCATACCCAAGTGGCCCAATCGGGGCTTTAATCAATGATGATCATCTCGATGGATCTCACCCGCATCACATGGCAGACAGAAGCTGTGCCCCATGCAGATGCAGCTCTCTTTCTTCTTCTTGGACCGGTGAGAATACGGCTGCTAGATGGGGGGCGTGGAGCTGCCGTTCGGTGCCAAAACCCTCAGCGCGGCGCATGGGCGTGCAGCGTGCTGGCGTCGATACTCGATAGGGCACGGCGGGTGGGTACGCTGTTGTTTTACGACGGCGTCATGTAGCGCGAGGGCCCGCCCCCGTCGCGGCCGCTCGGGCCGCGCTGTGGCCAGGGTGGCCGACAGCCCCGTCCATCGCCGCCTTCCCGAGGCGAAGGACGAGGACTGCGACTGCGCCTGCGCCTCTGCCCCCGCCTGTAGCCGAGGCCGCGCCGAGCCGTGCCAGCACGGCAGCTGGTGGTGCTGCTGCTACTGCTGCCGCTGGGATGGGAGCCCCCCACAACCGCCCGCCCGGTCCACCACCGCGCCAGTCTGCCCGCCTCGCTGCCGTGCCACCTCGGTTCGCGCGCTACAGTGTAAAGCTGACGCCACTCGGCTCCGCGCTGCTGACCGCACCCACCTCCACGGCCCACGCATTGCGCTGCGAACCCCACACCCACGTACTCCTACGGCCGCGAGCTCCGTCGCGACGCACGGCGCCGGTCGGTCGCTCGTGATCGTGATGCAGGCTTTGCGACCTGCGAGGAGACCGACGGACGGGGCCGCTCTTTGAATGCACACCGCACCGCCGGCGGCGCTCAAGGGAGAAGCGATCGCGCTATGGATGGTGTGCACGGGCGGCGCGTCCGTGCGAGCGACCTGACCAGCCTGCGCGGCTTTACCTTTACCCATTTCGAGCCACGACGGCCCACGGGGGCGCGGACGGACGGCGACGGACACAGAGACATCAGCTGCTCTGCGGTTCTGCACTGCCCGTGCGTCTCCGTGTGCGTGTGGGGGCCTGGCACGGGGGGTGTGGCTGGCTGCTTCGTGTCTGGAACTTTGAATATTTGCATGCTGCATTGCATGCATGAGCTTGCCATGCAGCTCTGTGCCTTCGGTGCTTCGCTAGTCAAGTCTACTGTTCAATCCCTGCTTTTTTTTAACAAAAAATAAACCCTCGATTGAGTGGTTCTTTTGTGTTACTCCTTCCGCCCCAGAAAAAGTGTCGTTTTAGGTTTTTCAGACATCGTGTTTGACCGTTCGTCTTATTCAAAAATTTTATGCAAATTATAAAATAAATAAATCATTATTAAAGTATCTCTAATGATAAAATAAGTCATAACAAAATAAATAATATTTATTAAAATTTTTAAATAAGACGAACGGTCAAACACGATGTCTGAAAAACCTAAATCGATATTTTTTCTGAAACGGAGGGAGTGCTACTACAAAATATTGGAAGTGAAGTGACAGTGACCTAAATCTGCAGGCTTGTCATTTCTCCGACAGTATGTTTGCTGCTCCAAGTCCACGTACTTATTCGCGAAAATGGGGACGAGGCAGAGCAAAAGATGTAGAGGCTGTTTAGACTAGCCACAGTGAATACTTAAAACGATACTCTAAAGCTTTAGAGTATAAATATAGAGTAAAAACTATTGCACTGGATACTCTAAAACGATACTCTATTCTTTCTCTCACTCTATATTTAGAGTAGCACAGTGCTTACTCTATACTCTATAGTGGTGGACCCCACTAGCTAAACAAAAAGAAAAAATGATATAACTCACAAACCAAAAATCCAAATTAAATTTCGATTGCACCATTAAATTTGTCTTAATAAATCCTTCAAAACTAGACCACACATGGATATATTTAGATAAAGTGATAAGTGAGTCCCACAGTGGATAAAGTGGATAGAGGATGATATAAAGGATGGATGGGTGCGGAAGAATTAAGTATAGAGGAAAGAATCTTGCTGACTAGGACGTATAGAGGATGAATATAGAGGTCCATGAGCGCGGGTAGTCTTAGGAGCTTAGGGTGTGAGACTACCCGTAGTGGATACTTAAAACGATACTCTAAAGCTTTAGAGTATGAATATAGAGTAAAAACTGCTGCACTGGGTACTCTAAAACGATACTCTATCCTTTCTCTCACTCTATATTTATAGTAGTACAGTGCTTACTCTATACTCTATAGTGGCAGGCCCCACTAGCTAAACAAAGAGAAAAAATGCTATAACTCATAAACTAAAAATCCAAATTAAATTTCAATTGCACCATTAAATTCGTCTCAATAAATTCTTCAAAACTAGATCACACATGGATATATTTAGATAAAGTGACATGTGGGTCCTACAGTGGATACAGTGGATAGAGGATGATATAGAGGATGGATGTGTGCGGGAGAATTGAGTATAGAGGAGAGAATCTTGCTGACTAAGACGTATAGAGGATGAATATAGAGGTCCATGAGTACGGATAGTCTTAGTTGGTGAAAAGGCCTAAAAAAAGTTTACACTGTCATATCGAATCTTTAATGCATGTATAAAGTATTAAATGTAGATAAAAAATAACTAATTACACAGTTTATCTATAAATATCGAGACGAATCTTTTAAGCTTAGTTAGTCCATAATTAAATAAATTTTATCAAATAACAACGAAAAGTGCTACCGAAACTTTACTTAAACTTTTTCACCGTCTAAACAAACTTTTTCGCCGTCTAAACACGCCCGTAGCAGCAGCGCACCGCCGAGGTCAGGTCAGAAAGGCTGCAGAATTAGGCACCGTTTAGATGCCAAAAATTTTGCCAAAATTTTCAGATTTTTCGTCGCATCGAATCTTTAAACGTATACATGAAGCATTAAATATAAATAAAAAATAAAACTAATTACATAGTTTAGACTAAATAGACGAGACAAATCTTTTAAGCCTAATTAGACCATAATTGGACAATATTTACTAAATAACAACGAAGCTGCTACAGTAATATTTCGCTAAAAATTTTGCCAACTAAACAGCCCCTTAGAAAATAAAAAAACGAGCGTGAACTCCGAACAGCAAAAACCCTGCATATACACATAGGGTGTGTTTAGTTCCGCGAAAAGGCGTAAAAAAAGTACTGTAGCATGTTTTGGCTTTATTTGGTAAATAGTGTCCAATCGTTGACTAATTAGGTTCAAAACGTTCGTCTCGCAAAGTACAACCAAGCTGTACAATTAGTTTTTGATTTCATCTACATTTAGTACTCCATGCATGTATCGCAAGTTTATGTGACGGGGAATCTTTTGTTTGCACAGTGAATTTTTTGAGGAACTGAACACAGCCATAGAAAAACATCAAGTGGGTCCTGGGGCGGGCGGCTACAACCGCGCACCAAGGCTCCACTATATAACCGGCTATGCGATTCCTCCGCATACAGAACCACCTCAGACCACACAGCTCACTCACTCGCTCTTGTCACTCTACTGATAATCATCATCCTCTTCGGCCTGGCGAGAAGGGACGACGTCCTCCATCCATCCATGGAGCTCTTTGCAGCAGCCGAGGAGAAGCCGTGCAGCAGGCTGTTCAGGAAGAGGAGCGGCGGCGGCAAGGCGGGCATGCGCGGCGACGGCAAGGGCCGATCCTTCTCCGGGCGGTGCGCGCGGCTCGTCAAGGAGCAGCGCGCGCGGTTCTACATCATGCGCCGGTGCGTCACGATGCTCGTGTGCTGGCGCGAGTACGCCTGAGTCCTGACGGCGGCAGAGGCCGCGGCGCCGCATGCAGGATGCAAGCAAGCAAGCAAGCTGAGAGAGGAGGAGCAGCAGCAGCCGAGCAAAGGCAAGATGCTCGATCCGTCCCCTCGTTTAATTAGGAACCAAAAATCTTGTGTAAAGAGAAGATTTTTTCCCCCCTTGCTTTGTGCTCTTGTAGTCTTGTTCTATCAGCCCTTGCACCTGTATGCTCCATTTGGGGGCAGAGGCGCAGAGCTAGGCCTCGTTTAGATGCACTCAAAAAGTTGAAATTTTTTCACTCTCTCCATCATATCAATCGACCCATGACGTAGTAAATGTAGGTAAAAAAATAACTAATTATACAGTTTAGTTGGAAATCACGAGATGAATCTTTTGAGCCTAGTTGGTTCACGATCAAATAATATTTATTAAATAAGACGAAAGTGGTACTATTTATCAGTTTGACAAAAATGATACTATTCATCAGCCTGAAATTTTTCCAGCATCTAAACGAGTCCATGATCGGCAAGTGCTGCGCTTTTCTGTGCATCTGAGCCCCTTGTCTGGCCTCCCCTCCTCGATGCCGTGCGGGTGATTCCTCATCGGAGTGCGATTCCACTGTTGCTCTGCTATTTCTTTACAGTTTTCCCCCTGTACGTAATCCGTAATCCTGAAAAGCGGCCAGAAAATTATGACCAGTTGCTACCGCTTCTCACTGCCAAATGCATGTGTCGGATCGGCGATCGCCATGTTACGGTTACTTGAGTTTCGAACCTGTGCTGACCGTAGCTGTAAGCATACAACAGCTACACCTTGACACTGACAGGGTTCTACGGGAAATACTTAGTACTCCGTAATTATCTGGAGTTACCACAATGGCATAATGTAACAGTAGTCAATGCCGACGAAGGTTGTAGGAGGTGGAGCCAAAAGAGGGGGGAAATGGGGCGAGCAAGAGACGCTGCAACACGACCATTCCGCGCCGGGAAGACGTTGGTGCTGGCGGACTCCCGAGGCCGGGGGTGTGCTGACGCGCTGCATAATTTACTCCCAAAACGACGCCTCCGTATCTGAGCGCTCCTGTGCCGGCTGTAGGATGTGGCCTGCACGCCACCGCCTCCTCCCAGTTGGGCCTTGATAAGATGCCATCTAAATTCTAAGTTTTTTCATTCTCTCTTCATCACATTAATTTTTAGCCACTTGCATAGAGTATTAAATATAGGTAAAAAATAACTAATTACATATAGTTGGAAATTATAAGATGAATCTTTTGAACATGATTGGTCTATGATCGAACAATATTCTTTAAATAAGACAAAAGTTGTATTATTTATTAGGATAAACAAAATTTTTTACAAAGTGAACAAGGCCTGGTCCAGTTGCAATTGGGAGCGCACCGTACTTGCAATGCAATCCCTCTCATTCATCTGCCGCGTCTAGCTACGATACATATACTAGCAAGCAGACTACGACGACCGCTACTCTACAGTCGTCTACTACTTACGACGAGCATCCCAACCCAGAACCCACTGTAAGCGTCCATCCTTGTATCTGCTGCAATGACGACCTCTGCCAATTGACAGGAGAGATGCAAATTTTTGTGAGGCCTAGCTCTGACTCCCTCCTTTCTAAGGCCCTATTTATTTCCCAAAAAATTTTACAAATTTTTTCAGATTTTTCGTCACGTCGAATCTTTGGACACATGCACGAAGCATTAAATATAGATAAAAAATAAAATTAATTATACAGTTTAGACGAAATGGACGAGACAAATCTTTTAAGTCTAATTAGATCATGATTGGACAATATTTACTAAATAACAACGAAAAGAGCCATAGTGCCATTTTGTAAATTTTTTGCATCTAAACACAGCCTAAATTATAAGTCGTTTGATTTTTTTTCATCCATTCTACTATGTATTTAGATATAGTATTATATCGAGATGTATAGTAAAATGGATGTAAAAAGAAGTCAAAACGACTTATAATATATATGGCTATAGATTACGGCACCGGTTTTTGCATTGCTGCCATGCATATTCCCCTGCCATGCTTCTTTCTCTTGCTCCGCTGCGAACACAAGGTTGACAAGTACCCTTGTGTGTTCGTTTTGTGATGAGTGATTGTCAATGTGATCCACGAAGTAGGTTGAGTGGTGACTAACCCTACCTTGGCGAAAGCCTTATGTGCGACATGTCTCTTGGCTTGTGTTGTGCATGTGTGGAGCACGGAGGCGGTAGCCGACGGCGAGGTGAAGGTCAAGGAGGGTGTGCCGTGCCGATGGACCGGAGGGGTGAAGGACGGACGTGAGGCTTGGACCGAGGGACCCGGAGGCCGGGTGGCTAGCCGCGGTGGCTGACACTTGGGACATCGACAAGTGCGAGAAGACATGGGAGTGACAGTGTTGACCGTGGAGGTGACACGTGTCGGATGGCGGGGGACGCGTATGGAGTACGCTACTCGCGGAGCGGTTTGATGGTTTGGGCCTCAAAACCATCGGAGGCGGGTTTACGGGTTTGGGCCTCAAATCCCGGGCGGAGGTTCCGAGGAGGAACAGACGGCACGTGGCGGCATCGGGGAGGTCGCGTCGAGGCGAAGCTACCGATGAGGAGGCGCGGTGGCCGTCGGATCAAGATGAAGACTGGGTTGGACCTTTACGCCCTTGGGCTAAATGGTTTGGCTCATTTGTATCAGGGGCAAATCGGGGATTGTGTAATAGCCCTGTTAAATAGGATGAGGGAGCCCCCATCTCCCTCACCTCTTTCCCATTCTCTCATTTTTCCCCTTTCACCTAGGGTTAGCTCTTATTCTAGAGAGAGGTCCACTTATGAAGAAATTCGTGAGTGTAAACTGAGATTTGGTGTGGGAATGGAGGCCCGAATCCTCCAGTTGTCCTCCGGGATTCAGTGATTTTGTGTGTGATTTTCGTCTCTGTGTTCTTGAGTTTTTCCCTATTTTTCGTTCTTGCTATGATCTGATTTTCCCAGAGTTTGGGCCAATCCTAAGCGATGATTTTTTGGGAATACGTTTGTTCTAGGATGAATTTCATTTGTGCAAAGTTTGAGAGCGAATCCTTTTGTTTTGGGTTGGATTTTGTTTAATTTTTGTCCGTCCTCTTCTCTGTTCTAGTGCTAGGGCGCTCTGTTCTTACGACGTTCGCGGATGGGGTACAGAAGCAGCACAACCAGCGCAGATCGCTCTGCGACGTGCGTGCTCACCTGAGCGGTGCTAGCTCCTAGCCTGAAGTCCCGTCGCCGGTACTGTGCACTCTATCTTGGTTGCTGTGTATTGCTCTTCTTTTTCCATCGTGTTCTTGTTCGAGCTTTGGAGAACAGGTGCTCGTACGTTGGTTCGGACAGCAGTTCAGCGTTGTGCAGCGCTCGTCCTTGGGCCCAGGTGCCCCCGGCCATTCTCGTACAGCAAGCAGGCAGTGTCTGCTACTTCGTGCTCGCCCCTGCCGTGTAGTTCGTTCTTTCCTTCGTTCTTTTCTCAGTGCAGATTAAATCTTGCAGAGCAGCAGCGCCCCTGCGTCTTGCGCTTTCAGACGAGCCTAACAGTAGCGTTTCCAACTCCGGCGCTCTCGTGCCGTACGTGCTCTCTAGAGCAGCACTCGCCCCTTGCTCCCAGCAGCTGCAAGTTCTCTGACTTGAATCGAGCGAAGTTTTGGTGCCCAGCATCGTTTCTATCTCTCTATTACTGTGTACTGTACGATCCCATCCTCTCCCTATTTTCTCACTGCGTTTTTGTTGATTCTCTGTACGTTGGAGTGAGCTGCAACAATCAGTGCATTGCTAGTTTGTGATTCGTTTGAGAAATCCAGAGAGGCAGTACTTGCTCTCAGTTTTGGCAAAGAGCACTGAAGCACACTAGTGCTGTGAGCAGGTTCCGTATCTGTGCAGCTCGGAATTTCAACTCTATAATTCTCGAGCTCGCTAATTCATCCGTGGTTCTTACGTTTGTGCTCCGATTCGGGTTCCATTTTTTGGATTGGCTTTGTGTCGTTCCGAGAAATTTTTTTCTATATATTCTTGTCACTAGTTGGCTTGTATATTTTTGTTTTGGGAACTCGTTTGTGCTTGGAGGTGATTTTGGGACAGCGGTCTAAAAGTTTCACGAGAAATTTTACGGCTCCCATTCACCCCCCTCTGGTCGCCGTTTTCGGTCCTTCAATTGGTATCGGAGCCGGTTAAGGATCATTCCACCTTAATCGGTCCGTGATCCACGAAGGCGACATGGAGCGTGGTTCCGGGAAACCACCGTTCTTCGATGGAACAAATTATCCCTATTGGAAGATCCGTATGTCCGCGCATCTCCAGGGGATTGATTGGCTTGTTTGGGAGATTTGCGAGGATGCTACTTACGTTGTGCTTGAACCCCGTGCTCGTGTCACGCAAGATCAAAGAGATCGACACAACGCTAATAGCAGAGCTCGCGCAGTTCTTTTCTCGAGTCTTTCTCTTCAGGAGTTCGAAAGAGTCTCTGATTGTACTACTGCTCGGGAGATCTGGGTGAGGCTTCAGAGCTATCACGAGGGGACCGCACAGGTCAAAACCAGACTCTACGAGACGTACAAGAGGGAGTACGAGAACTTCACCCAGCTTGATGGCGAGTCCATCGATGCCATGTTTTCTCGCTTTCAGACCATCGTCAACAAGATGCGAGCAAACAAGACACAGTTACCTTATGATGATCATGAGAGGGCACTCAAGCTTCTGTATGCCCTAGATCGGAAGGTATGGGATGTGAAGGTGACCGCCATCATTGAGTCTTCGGGGTATGAGACCCTCACTGTGGATGAGCTTTTCAGCAAGCTCAAGTCCACCGAGATCGACTATCAGACCCAAGCCAAGCTGAAGAATCCCTCTGCACCGACTATGACCTTGGTCTCAGGTAATGGCTCAAGTTCTTTGGCTAACCCTTCACAGATGTCTTTTGCCTTGTCTTCTTTGGTGTCTGTCACAGAGGAGCAGATGGAGAGTCTTGGGGACGACGAGCTGGCGTTGATCATCAGCCGGTTCTCGCGGTTTCACAACAACCGCTTGAATCGCCGGCGTGGTGGTGGTCCGAAGGAAGGATGCTACGGCTGTGGAGATCCCGACCATTTCATCGCTCACTGCCCCAAGAAGAACAAGCACTCCTTCGACAAGTACGACTCCAGCAAGCGCAAGGACAAGCGCGAGTACACCTCCAAGCACAAGTCGAAGGGAGGATTCAACAAGGAGGCGCTGAAGAAGAAGTACTTCAAGAAGGCCAAGGCTCAAGAGCGCGCCTTCCTCGCCTCCCTCAGCGACCTCGACAACGACACCGACGACGACCGGTCTTCTTCTCCCTCGAGCGATGATGAGTCCGAGAAGAGATGTGAGGACAAGTTGACCGGGCTTTGCTTCGTCGCCAAGTCCATCCACGGAGGCTACTGCACCATGGCCGTGGATGAAGGTGTGAAGCCCAACAAGGACGTGCTTCCCGGCGACGACGACTCTACCGAGGTAAAACCCTCCGTCGATGCTCTTATTACCGAGCTTGATATCATGACCGATACTTTGATGAGTCAAGATAAGTTGCTGAAACGTGCTGCTCGTGAGAGGAGAGAGTTTAAGGACAAGCTAGAAGTTGTGGAGAAAGAGCTTGAGGAAGCTAAGAAGCTTGTTGTTCATGTGTCTGACGAGGTTGAGTGCGATGAATGTGCTGTTCATATGACTAACTTTTCTGAGTTGCAATCTAAGTATGCTGCCTTGTTAGATGAGAACGATGAGCTGAAGGCTAGGTCTAGCTTGTTGGGTGCGTGCAAGTCTTGTTCAGGCTTGCAATCTGAGCTGGCAGAGAAGAATGCCAAGATCCTTGCTCTTGAGAAGGCCAGTTCAGATAGCACGGTTGTTGAGTGTGCACGTTGTGAGAGCTTGGTGTTGGAGCTTGAGTCTTGCAGGCATGACAAGATGAGATCCAAGGAAGACAACACATACCTTCGGTCCATCTTGAATTGGGTGTCTTGTAGTGAACCGCAGTTGGGCATGATGATGAGCCAGTTCAGGTGGGGAACTGGGACATCGGGAGTAGGCTTTGCTCTAGGTGGGAAGGGTGAACATGTCTATGGCAAAGTTGGTGAGTTCAGTGGTTTGAGCCCAAGTGAGAAACCTTTCACTACTCCCAAATTGATCAAGATCAATCCACCTAAGCCTACCGAACCCACTGTGAAAGATGGAGTGTTTGAAGAGCCTCCAAGAGCTCCACCCCAGAAACAAGTTTGGGTTCCAAAACCGAACCATCTCAGGAACCCACTTGACACTCTACCGAACATCTCTGAGGATCCCCTTCCTAAAGCCAGAAAGCTACCAAGAGTGACACATACCCACAAGAAAGTGAGCCAACAACCACCCAAGAGAGAGGTGAGGTATCATTGTGACTACTGCCATAGGGATGGTCACCTTGCTGAGTTTTGCTTTAGGAGGAAGAGAGATGAGCGGCGAGAGTATGAGTTGAACAATCGGAACATGTACCGCCCGCCCCATGGCGTACATGTGCCGCCTGTTCAGAGGCGCAATGCTAGGCCAAGAGGTGCAATGCCTCAAGGTGCTAGGCCTCAGGTTGCTTGACCACGCGGTGGTTGCGGTGGTCGTGGTGGTCGTGCCCGGCGTGGTTCAGGTCGTGATCAATATGACTTTGGACCTCGCGGCAGTGGCTTTCAGTCCTACAGCTCTAGCGGACCACGTTTTCCCCCACGTGGTGCTCGCTTTCCTCAAATGGGACATGGCATGTTTGGTGTTTTTCCTAACACGTTTCCAGGGCAAATGAGCCAACACTGGTATCCTTCACAGTTTACTAACCCCAGTGTTGCGCCATTTGCTCATCCTATGTCTTTCTATTGATGCAGGACGGAGGCCTGGAGAACACATGGCTTATTGATTCCGGATGTTCGCGCCACATGACCGGAAGTTCCAAATGGTTCTCCAGCCTCGACCCCGTGCAATGTAAGGAGTACATCACATTCGGGGACAATAGCAAAGGTATAGTGCTTTCTCGTGGGACCATTCGGGTCAATGAGAGTTTTGTCTTGAAGGATGTTGCTTTGGTTTCAAACTTGCATTTCAACTTGCTTTCTGTTTCGCAACTCCTACAAGATGGCTTTGAAGTGCGCTTTAAGACCGGCTTGTCTCGAGTTCTTGATTCTCAAGGAAATCTTGTTTGCCAGATTGTTCCTTTTGGCCGTGTCTTTCGAGCTGATTTTTCTCACTCTTTCGGCTCTTCTCGATGTTTGGTGGTCGGATCCTCCTCTGAGCTTTGGAAGTGGCATAGGAGACTTGGTCACTTGAGCTTTGACTTACTAGCTAGGTTGAGCTCACTTGATCTAATCCGAGGATTGCCCAAGTTAAAATTCGAGAAGGATTTGGTGTGTCACCCTTGTCGTCACGGGAAGATAGTTGCCACTTCTCACCCTCCTGTGACTCAGGTCATGACCAAGGGACCCGGTGAGCTACTCCATATGGACACTGTTGGTCCAGCTCGGGTTCGGTCTGAGGGAGGGAAGTGGTACGTTCTAGTGATCGTGGACGATTTCTCTCGCTACTCTTGGGTGTTTTTCATGGAGGGTAAGGATGAGGCTTTTTCTCATGCTCGAGATTTGATTGTTCGGTTACAGACTGAGTTGCCAAAGAATGTCATAAGAGCTATACGCAGTGACAATGGCACATAATTCAAGAACTCTCAGTTTGATAACTTTTGCTCTTCTTTGGGTCTTGAGCACCAGTTCTCCTCGCCTTATGTCCCTCAGCAGAACGGTGTTGTTGAGCGCAAGAATCGGACCCTTGTTGAGATGGCTAGGACGATGCTCGATGAGCATAGGACTCCTAGGAGATATTGGGCCGAAGCGATCAACACCGCGTGTCATGTTTCCAATCGCATATTTCTTCGAGCCTTCATGAAGAAAACTTCTTATGAGCTGCGATTCGGTCGACTACCCAAGGTGAGCCACTTTCGAGTGTTTGGATGCAGGTGCTTCATTCTGAAACAAGGTAATTTAGACAAATTTGAGTCTCGATCCTCGGATGGTGTCTTTCTTGGTTATGCTTCACATTCTCATGCATATCGAGTACTTAACCTTGAAACTAACCGAGTCGTAGAGACTTGTGAAGTCACTTTCGACGAGACCATGCCTTGTTCTGTTCCTGTCTTTGAAAGTGCAGGTGATCAGGAGATTGGTGAGAGCATCTTCGTTGAGGAGAATGAGGAAGATGCTGATTGGGGAGATGCAGAGCCGACCTCTTCGGCTGCTCCAGTCGAGTCTACGACGACTACATCGGCTCACGGACCAGACCCATCTTCTTCCACTACATGGGGTCCGCACGAGCCGCTTCCTCAGCCTACTCCAGCTGCATCTGAGGAGGCCCCGACAGCTGTTGAGGGGGAGGCGACATCTTCGAGGGAAGCCCCTCGGCACATCCAGCGTCGCCACCCGCCTCAAACCATGATCGACGACATTAGTCAGCGTGTTACACGCTCAAGGTCATATGAAATCTCACATTTCGCTCATTCTGCTTTTGTCGCTAATTTCGAGCCACAAAATGTTGGACACGCACTTTCTGATCCCGATTGGGTCAATGCTATGCACGAGGAGTTACAGAACTTTGAGAGAAATGAAGTCTGGGTCTTAGTTCCACCTCCACCTGAGTGTCACCCTATAGGTACAAAATGGATTTTCAAGAACAAGCAAAGTGAGGATGGAGTGGTGGTGAGAAACAAGGCTAGGCTAGTGGCTCAGGGATTTTGTCAGAAAGAGGGAGTAGACTTTGAAGAAACCTTTGCTCCTGTGGCCCGTATCGAGGCTATAAGGATGCTCTTAGCTTATGCAGCTTCGAAAGGGTTCAAGCTGTATCAAATGGATGTGAAGAGCGCCTTTTTGAACGGGTACATAGAGGAAGAGGTGTATGTGAGACAACCTCCTGGCTTTGAAAATCCCAAGTATCCCAACCATGTTTACAAACTCCACAAAGCCTTGTATGGGTTGAAACAAGCCCCGAGAGCCTGGTATGAGCGTTTGAAAGCCTTCTTGCTTGCTAAGGGCTTTAAGATGGGTTCAGTAGATAAAACTTTGTTTCTCCTCAAGCAAGGCACTGACACACTATTGGTTCAGATTTACGTGGATGATATCATTTTTTGTGGTTCCTCTCACGCTCTTGTTGCAAAGTTTTCTGAGACTATGAGCAGGGAATTCGAGATGAGCATGATGGGTGAGTTGACATTCTTCCTCGGGCTGCAAATCAAGCAAACAAGTGAAGGAACATTCGTGCACCAAGGCAAGTACACCAAGGATCTCCTGAGGAAGTTTGACATGGGTGAGGCCAAGCCTCTTTCGACGCCCATGTCGACTACGACGGCCCTTGACGAGGACAAGGAAGGAGAAGCTGTGGACCAGAAGGAGTACCGAAGCATGATCGGATCGTTGCTGTACCTGACCGCAACGAGACCGAACATCCAGTTCGCGGTCTGCCTGTGCGCGCGCTTTCAGTCTTCACCGCGCACATCGCATCGTCAAGCCGTCAAGCGGATCATGAGGTACCTTCGTTTCACACCCGAATTTGGTCTTTGGTTTTCGGCTTCCTCCTCTCTTTCTCTTTGCGGTTACTCTGATGCGGATTATGCTGGCTGTCGTACTGAGAGGAAGTCCACTTCTGGGACTTGTCAGTTTCTTGGGTCTTCACTTGTGTCTTGGTCTTCTCGCAAGCAGTCCACTGTAGCCCAATCCACCACAGAAGCTGAGTATGTTGCTGCTGCTGCTTGCTGTTTCCAGTTGCTTTGGATGGTTGCTACTTTGCGAGACTATGGTTTAGAGTTTAGGCAAGTGCCTTTGTTCTGTGATAGCACCAGTGCCATATGTGTAGCCAAAAATCCTGTTCTCCACTCCAAAACCAAGCACATAGAGGTCCGTTTTCACTTCTTGCGAGACCACTATGAGAAAGGGGACATTGATCTTATTCATGTTGACACCCACAACCAGCTCGCAGACATCTTCACTAAACCCCTTGATCAAACCCAGTTTGCTCGCTTGCGAGGAGAGCTTGGAGTTTGCTTCCCTTTTTAGCTTGGGAAGTTTTGGTTCTTGTACATTAGTTTGTGGTTTTCTTTTTTCTTTAGCTTTTGCTTTTGCTTTTGTATCATATTTGCATATCATATCATCATGTATCATATTGCATTTTGAGCTTCATCCTTATAGTAGCTAGATTGACACTATGCTCTTATTGGGGATGTTATGGATATATATGATGTGCTTTGCTTAGGCTCACTTGATCTCTTGATATGAGCTATTTTTTTTTATTGTGAACTTGAATAACACTTGATGAAACTTGGAACATGTTCACCACTCCTTTGTGGCAACTAGCATGTATAGGTGTGTCGAGAACCATTTTGCTTCATATATATGCTTAGTTGCTACGGCTCATACCTTGAGTTACACACTTGCTTGAGAAACTTGAAATTGTGCTAAATCTTAAAAAAAACAAGGTATGAAAAGATCGGGATGGGTCTTTGCTGTCCCATGTCAAAGTATTGAGACAGCTCCTTATTGCACTTAAGGGTGAACTTGAGCTCTGTAATGGCTACCGAGATCACTGTCTTAAGCTTCTGATTGCTTTTGGCATAGGCTTGACATGATCGAAGTCAGGTTTTGATGGCATCGATAACCTCCCGCACACATTTGTTTGACAAACTTTGGTGATAAGCTGCATAACTCCGATAAAATTCAATTGATTGAAAATTTGATCAAATCACAAGTTTGTCTCATGACATGATGTGTGAACTTTGTTTGGGGTAGTTCACTTTGCATACATGTGTAGCACAAGGTCGATCTCCTATCTATATTTGCTATGTGCTCATTTGGTGGTGAACCCTCTTTTAAATTGCTCAAACTTGATCAAACTTGCTAAAATGTCATATTTCATCTTATTTGGTCATTTTGAGCATTTGCTAGCACTTGTATTTGTTGCTATATATACATGACAGCATCAGCTAGAGCATCTTTTCAATCTACTTGCTATAATCTTGAAGCTTCTGCATTTATGCATTTCTGCATTCATAGCATGTTTTGAGGGGGAGTTGTAATCCTTGGGCTCTAACTTGATAAGTGCATGTGTCAACAAGGGGGAGAGATATGTCACACTCACCATGTCAACAAGGGGGATAAGTTGTTGTCAACAAGGGGGAGAAGTCTCCATTTCGTGCATTCATTTGAGAGAGGTTGCATTTGTTCAGGGGGAGTTGCATTTGAGTTGCTTTTGCTAGATGTGTTGAGCCTTTGTCTCTTCTGGAGGGTCTAGCAGTTTTTTAGTTTTTTAAGCTTTGCTAGTGGTGTTGAGCCCGTTGCCTCTTCTTGAGGGCTAGCTTTGTTTTACTTGGTTGCGTCGAGCCGTTGCCCATGTCTTTGGGGACCAAGTTTTGCTCATTTCAAATGACTCGTTTCAGCTTTTCTTTGGCTTTCGGTCATTTGGTTGAGCACTTTATTTTCTCTTCTTCTTCTTTTTGTTTTGCTCAAGCTGTTCGTGTATTGGTGTTGACAATGCACTCATCAAGGGGGAGATTGCGAACACAAGGTTGACAAGTACCCTTGTGTGTTCGTTTTGTGATGAGTGATTGTCAATGTGATCCACGAAGTAGGTTGAGTGGTGACTAACCCTACCTTGACGAAAGCCTTGTGTGCGACATGTCTCTTGGCTTGTGTTGTGCATGTGTGGAGCACGGAGGCGGTAGCCGACGGCGAGGTGAAGGTCAAGGAGGGTGTGCCGTGCCGATGGACCGGAGGGGTGAAGGACGGACGTGAGGCTTGGACCGAGAGACCCGGAGGCTGGGTGGCTAGCCGCGGTGGCTGACACTTGGGACATCGACGAGCGCGAGAAGACATGAGAGTGACAGTGTTGACCGTGGAGGTGACACGTGTCGGATGGCGGGGGACGCGTATGGAGTACGCTACTCGCGGAGCGGTTTGATGGTTTGGGCCTCAAAACCATCGGAGGCGGGTTTACGGGTTTGGGCCTCAAATCCCGGGCGGAGGTTCCGAGGAGGAACGGACGGCACGTGGCGGCATCGGGGAGGTCGCGTCGAGGCGAAGCTACCGATGAGGAGGCGCGGTGGCCGTCGGATCAAGATGAAGACTGGGTTGGACCTTTACGCCCTTGGGCTAAATGGTTTGGCTCATTTGTATCAGGGGCAAATCGGGGATTGTGTAATAGCCCTGTTAAATAGGATGAGGGAGCCCCATCTCCCTCACCTCTTTCCCATTCTCTCATTTTTCCCCTTTCACCTAGGGTTAGCTCTTATTCTAGAGAGAGGTCCACTTATGAAGAAATTCGTGAGTGTAAACTGAGATTTGGTGTGGGAATGGAGGCCCAAATCCTCCAGTTGTCCTCCGGGATTCAGTGATTTTGTGTGTGATTTTCGTCTCTGTGTTCTTGAGTTTTTCCCCATTTTTCGTTCTTGCTATGATCTGATTTTCCCGGAGTTTGGGCCAATCCTAAGCGATGATTTTTTGGGAATACGTTTGTTCTAGGATGAATTTCATTTGTGCAAAGTTTGAGAGCGAATCCTTTTGTTTTGGGTTGGATTTTGTTTAATTTTTGTCCGTCCTCTTCTCTGTTCTAGTGCTAGGGCGCTCTGTTCTTACGACGTTCGCGGATGGGGTACAGAAGCAGCACAACCAGCGCAGATCGCTCTGCGACGTGCGTGCTCACTTGAGCGGTGCTAGCTCCTAGCCTGAAGTCCCGTCGCCGGTACTGTGCACTCTATCTTGGTTGCTGTGTATCGCTCTTCTTTTTCCATCATGTTCTTGTTCGAGCTTTGGAGAACAGGTGCTCGTACGTTGGTTCGGACAGCAGTTCAGCGTTGTGCAGCGCTCGTCCTTGGGCCCAGGTGCCCCCGGCCATTCTCGTACAGCAAGCAGGCAGTGTCTGCTACTTCGTGCTCGCCCCTGCCGTGTAGTTCGTTCTTTCCTTCGTTCTTTTCTCAGTGCAGATTAAATCTTGCAGAGCAGCAGCGCCCCTGCGTCTTGCGCTTTCAGACGAGCCTAACAGTAGCGTTTCCAACTCCGGCGCTCTCGTGCCGTACGTGCTCTCTAGAGCAGCACTCGCCCCTTGCTCCCAGCAGCTGCAAGTTCTCTGACTTGAATCGAGCGAAGTTTTGGTGCCCAGCATCGTTTCTATCTCTCTGTTACTGTGTACTGTACGATCCCATCCTCTCCCTATTTTCTCACTGCGTTTTTGTTGATTCTCTGTACGTTGGAGTGAGCTGCAACAATCAGTGCATTGCTAGTTTGTGATTCGTTTGAGAAATCCAGAGAGGCAGTACTTGCTCTCAGTTTTGGCAAAGAGCACTGAAGCACACTAGTGCTGTGAGCAGGTTCCGTATCTGTGCAGCTCGGAATTTCAACTCTATAATTCTCGAGCTCGCTAATTCATCTGTGGTTCTTACGTTTGTGCTCCGATTCGGGTTCCATTTTTTGGATTGGCTTTGTGTCGTTCCGAGAAATTTTTTCTAGATATTCTTGTCACTAGTTGGCTTGTATATTTTTGTTTTGGGAACTCGTTTGTGCTTGGAGGTGATTTTGGGACAGCGGTCTAAAAGTTTCACGAGAAATTTTACGGCTCCCATTCACCCCCCTCTGGTCGCCGTTTTCGGTCCTTCATCCGCTTCTCGCCCTTAAACTAACATAACACGCTGCTCCTTTTACGGTCAGTATGGTTGTTTGGGCTGATCTGGTTGGCTGAAAGTACTGCTGGCTGGTTTTTTTTTAGAAAAACACTGCTAACTGGCTGGCTGATTTAGCTGATAATCTCAAACGAATAGGCTCGCGGTATTGTTTGGATGCATGTGTATTCACTTCAATCTACATGTATTGGAGTAGAATAGAATAGAATTTAGTTCGATTTTACTCTAATATACTTCAACACATGTGAATTTAAATAAATATGTGCGCATCAAACAAGGCCTACGTCGGAGCGGCTTTGTTTCAGCGATCCATCGATGCTGAAGATGCCAGGGACCCATGCTCGCACGCTGCCCTGCCATGCTACTAACGCTTGCGTTGCACTGCATTGCACTGCATTGCATGCGGCGCAGGATCATCAGCTGCACCGGCGCGCGCGCAGCGGCTGGCTGGCAGTGGTCCTGCGATCCGCCTATGGAGGTGGAGGTGGAGCGAGTCCTCGCTCCCTAGGCCTTTGCAGGTAAACCCCCGGTGTAAGCCAACAGAGGATGCACGACGCAGGACCCCCACCTCGCGCACTGTCTCGATGCAAAAGCCCGCAGAGGCCCAGCACGGCCGCCTGCATACGGCTTCTGGATGGATGCCTCTGTGCTTTGTACCGCAAAGCCGGTCCTTCCGGAGACTTCGGGGCCGTTCGGCTGGAATTATAAGCCGGCTGAAAAACACTGTTGTCTGATTTTTTGTGAGAGAAAAATACGGTTCCGGCTGAAAAAACAAGCCGAATAAGACGGATTATAAGCCAGATGAACAGGACCTTCATCCATATCCGACATGTACTGTTGCTAAATATATTTTTTTTGACAAAGAATTTCGAGGAGGACAGCCATCAATTGCAGACCACATCATTCGTGTACGTAAACAAATAAATATTCTGGTTTTCATCGTCGTCATTAGTGCTATTTCAGTTTATGTGCATGAAAATCCTAGGCTTACTCAGGCATACTTGAATCTTATATGGCTTACTGAGGCAAACTGAAGAAGTAAACGTCAGTGTTTCACTCCTGACTGACAAAAATGGTTGTGGTTGAAGTTAGTCGTTGCAAGGTAGCCTAATTCTCGGTTTGCTCGCTTTCACAGCACGCACGGCCCTTCTTGATGCAGAGCTAGGCATTGCTGGCGCTACGGATTTAACCGTGGATGGCGGTGCTGTTAAGACGGTGATCAGGAAAGCAAAGGCGGACGCTGTTGCGCCTTCAGACATCCTTCCCCTTGTCGAGGGTATCTCTCCGCATCTTGCTGTAGCCAGCAGTAACCTGTGCGGCCAAGCGCTGTTCCCTGATGCCAGACTAGCCTCTGAAATGCTTAGCGATCATAGATTTATGCAGACTGTTGGCTTTTTTTTTTGAATAAAAACACATAGATAAACGCAGTAAATCAGCCATGAATACATACTGAATTGCAACGAGGTCAGCAGTTCTGACAATGGCTGTGTTTAGTTCAAAAAAAAAAACACTGTGCAGAAAAAAGATTCCCCGTCACATCAAACTTGCGATATATGCATGGAGTACTAAATGTAGATGAAATAAAAAACTAATTGTACAACTTGGTTCTACTTTGCGAGACGAACGTTTTGAACCTAATTAGTCAACGTTTGGACACTATTTGCCAAATAAAGCCAAAACGTGCTACAGTACTTTTTTTACACCTTTTTACACATCTAAACACACCCAATACATAAGAGCTCTATATGTAGTACAAAAGCTTAAATTCATTATTCATACTTGTACCTTGCGTGCAGCGCAGTTCATTACGAAGGTACGCTTTCTGAGAATGGTGAGGTTTTCAACACTACTACGAAGACAACTCTGTTTTCTCATTTCAAATTGGAGATGGGACTACCATCAAGGCACGCGATATACAGTAGCTGTCAGAACTACGAAAGTGAATGCATGCTCTGAGATCGCTCGTTCAGTCGTTCGTAATAAAGCATAGCCAACTCTTAAGCATTTTGTTCTGTTATAATTGCATTATCGCACCGATTTGTTGAAGATTGGAGAGTTAGCCACAGTATGTATATGGAGCTGCGGGATCACTTCCAGGGACACCGCCTTACTATGCTTTTCGTTTTAACTTCACAGGCATTAAAATTCCAGTTTCTGAAATTGCTAGTCCAAAGGTAACAATAACATCATATTTCTTGCAGTGCAACTCTCATGCTTGAGATGGAACTAGTGGCATGCATGCTGAGGAAACTCTGAATATCTTTTTTTTCTTTTTTGTGCTATAGTCAATTCCGAATTCACAGGCGTCCTCAAAACTTGCATAACAGTGTCATTCAGGTCCGTAACTCTCAAATTTTGTTATTTAAGTCCCCAAACTTGACCCCAATTCTATAATTTTAATATTTGGGACCCAAAACTTTATATGGTGGTGATCCAAATGAACTCTGATCCGATCTAGGCACTGGTGTGGCGCTTCAACTGTATGTTAACGTGGACCCGGCATGTGGAACCCATGTATCAACGTCTCTCTCTTCTCGCTCTCAAAGCTCATCATTCCCCATTGCAAGCCAGACATGGCTTCCCAAACACCAAACCTGGTGACAAGGCGCCTGCCAAAATTGTGGCCTGTGGCTTAGGATTAGGAGTTAGGACTTAGGACCATGGAGGCCGAGAGCAGATATGCATGGAAGGGCAGAAGATAACAAGCACGAGAGAGGGCCTACTGCGTGCTAGCATCCGTGACCAAGCCACTGTTGGTCGAAGCCAGCTTGCCATTGCCGGTAAGCTGAGGGAGGAGGTAGTGAATGTTGTGATTCGTTGTTCGTTGGTTCGTTAGATCGGGTATGAATGACAGTAAGCAGTAGTCGAAACCGATTTACAGTAGGTGCATGAGACCTAAAACAACTACTACCACGACTTCTAGTAAGAGGAAAAGGGAACAGTGGAACAGAGAGAAGTAGGAATCGCAGACCATCGAGAGCCGGAGTCGTAGCAGTGGGGTTGGACGTCTCGTTCGCCGGCGGTGCCATCTGCGCGCCGGCAGCGACGGTCGGTGGAGATGAGAGTCGACGCAGTGACGATGGTGGCGCAGTGAAGACGGTGGCGGCTTCCCGTCACTGGCTGCGCCCCTTCTCAGATCGGGATCGGGAATATCGGTGGGGAGTGACGGCTCAGGTGAACCTCGTGTCTAGAGCCGGCCGGCCCCCACCTCTATATATAGCGCAGTGTGACGGGGGCCCACCAACCATGTAGGGTTGGGCGCCCCCGATCAGGGCGCGAGAAGCAAGGCCCAAAAGGCCGTTGGGCCTAATGGTAGGAGATCAAAACCCAACATTCTCCCCCTTGATCTCTCATCATTTTCTTCGTTCTTTAATTTCATACTCAAACTTTCGATTCATATTTTTCTTGTTTCTATCCTATTCCATTGCAGATTAGTGTATTGAACTGTTTCATCGTCACAGCAATTAGTGCCGTTAGACTAACAGCCACAACACATTTCTCTGTTTGGAATGAAGTTTCTTCTGGGCCCTTCGTATGTTCGGGAATCATAGGCTTTCCCTTAAACCCATGCCGGCTACGTGTTCTCTGAATACGTTGGGTGGTAAGCCCTTTGTGAGCGGATCCGCGAGCATTTTCTCTGTACTTATATGCTCAAGATTTATAATATGATCCCGAACTTTATCTTTTACAACATAGTACTTTATGTCAATGTGTTTGGCAACACCACTTGACCTATTGTTGTAAGCATATTGTACCGTTGGGTTGTTATCACAATACAACCCCATTGGTTCATTTATATCATCAATCACTTTCAATCCGGGTATGAATTTCTTTAGCCAATTCACCTGCCCCGTTGCCTCATAGCATGCTACAAACTCGGCATACATTGTCGAGGATGTAGTTACGGTTTGTTTGGAGCTTTTTCACGATATAGCCCCTCTTGCGAGAGTAAATATATATCCTGACGTGGATTTTCTTTCTTCTCCCGCGTAATCGGAATCTGAATATCCCTCTATCTTCAGGGAATCAGATCTTCTATACGTTAGCATGAGGCCTTTCGTACCCTGCAAATAACGCAGGACTTTCTTCACCAATTTCCAATGTTCTATTCCTGGATTCTTTTGATATCTGCCAAGTAACCCGGTGACAAAAGCCAAGTCAGGGCGTGTACACACTTGAGCATATTGTAAACTTCCAACTGCTGAAGCATACGGTACCGCTTTCATTCGGTTAATCTCATATTCATTCTTGGGACATTGATGTTCCCCATATCTATCGCCCTTAACAATAGGAGCAGGTGAAGAACTGCACGCATGCATACTAAATTTCTTCAAAACCTTTTCTATGTATGCCTTTTGCGACAGTCCCAATACCCCCTTTCTTCTATCTCGGTGAATCTCTATTCCCAAAACAAACGAGGCCTCACCGAGATCTTTCATATCGAAGTTTGAGGACAAGAATTTCTTCGTTTCTATTAGTAGACTGACATCACTGCTAGCAAGCAGGATATCATCCACATACAGAATTAGGAATATATACTTTCCATTCTTGAATTTTGCGTAAACGCAATTGTCCTCAACATTTTCTTTAAACCCAAAACCTTTTATCGTTCTATCAAATTTCAAATACCACTGTCTTGAGGCTTGTTTCAATCCGTAGATTGATTTCTTTAGACGGCATCCCATATTTTCTTTTCCTTTTACAATAAAACCTTTCGGTTGTGCCATATAAACATTTTCTTCTAAATCTCCGTTAAGGAACGCCGTTCTTACATCCATTTGATGTAACTCCAAATCTAGTGGGCCACAAGTGCCATTATAATTTTGAAGGAATCTTTACATGAGACTGGAGAAAACGTCTCATTGTAATCAATCCCTTCTCTTTGCGTAAAGCCTTTCGCCACAAGTCGCGCTTTAAATCTTTCTATGTTCCCTTGGGAGTCATATTTTGTTTTGTAGATCCATTTACAACCTACTGTTTTGGCTCCCTTAGGAATAATTTCCAAGTCCCAAACTTTGTTGGTACTCATTGATTTCATTTCATCTTCCATGGCCTTAAGCCACTTTGATGAGTGGTCGCTTCTCATGGCTTCTTCAAATGAGGTGGGATCATCCCCCATCTGAAATTCTTCTATTTCATAAACTTCATAGTCATTAGAAATAGCTGACCTTCTTGTTCTTTGAGACCTTTTAGGGGCCTCTGGCACTTGTTCCACATTGGGCTGTTGTTGTTCTTCCTCATGTGCGACGTTTGGTTCTATGGGGTCCTCAAGGACAGCCTCCTCAAGGACAGGTTCCTCATGTTCATTTATTGTCGCCACGGGAGAACTTACAACAGGTGTTGGCTCTACAGTGTCCTGCACTATCGGCTCAACAGCAACAGGTAGCGTAAAGAATGGTTCTTCAACCATCGGAGTGGGTACATGTACCCGTTTCTCCTGCAGGCTTATTTCTCGTGCTACCATGCTCCCCCTGATCATGTTATCCTCCAAGAACACAGCGTGTCTTGTTTCTATAATCTTCGTATGTCTGTCAGGACAATAAAATCGATATCCTTTCGACCTTTCTGGATAGCCAATAAAATGGCAGCTGACTGTCTTGGAGTCTAACTTTCCTATGTTTGGGTTAAACACTTTTGCCTCAGCTGGACAGCCCCACACACGCAAATGGTTAAGTGAGGGTTCCCTTCCTGTCCATAATTCATACGGTGTTTTAGGCACCGATTTGCTTGGTACCCGATTAAGTATGTGAATGGCGGTTTTCAGTGCCTCCATCCATAAACTAATCGGTAAAGTGGAGTAACTTATCATGCTTCTTACCATATCCATTAGGGTACGGTTACGTCTTTCAGCCACTCCATTCTGCTGAGGCTCCCCCGGTGTGGAGTACTGAGCGACTATACCATTTTCCTGTAGAAACTTTGCAAACGGTCCAGGAATTTGGCCATATGGGGTATGTCGCCCATAGTACTCTCCACCTCGGTCTGATCGTACTATCTTTATTTTCTTATCATGCTGATTTTCAACCTCAGCTTTAAATATTTTGAATTTATCCAATGCTTCCGATCTTTCTTTAATTGGATAAATATAGCCATAACGAGAGTAGTCGTCTGTGAATGTTATAAATGAATCATAACCATCCACGCTTTTCACAGGAAATGGACCACATATATCAGTGTGGATTATTTCTAAAGTTCCTGTGCTTCGTTTGGCATTTTTCTTAATTTTCTTGACATACTTTCCTTTGATGCAATCAACGCATTGTTCTAAATCTGAAAATTCTAAGTGCGGAAGAATTGATTCTTTAATCAGCCGTTCCATTCTCCCCCTCGAAATATGGCCCAAACGACAGTGCCATAATTTCGAAGAGGCATCATCAATTCGCTTCCGCTTCTTAGTTACATTCGCAGATGGGGAATCATTCATATTCTCATCGCATACATTGTTCGTATTTTCATCAAGAGATAATAAATAAAGCTTGTCTTGTCGGAAGGCAAGACCAACACATTCATTATTAACAAGTATCTTACATTTGCCATTACCAAAATGGCAATCAATTCCGTCATCATCAAGTTTCGAAACACTTATTAAATTTCTACGCAAAGAGGGAACATAAAGTACTTCTTTAAGTCTAAGTACAAAGCCATTATTCAATTCTAAAGATAAATCTCCAATAGCTTCAACATTGGCTTGCACTCCATTTGCAACTTTAATCGTTCTTTCTCCTCTTTGCAAGGTTCTCGTCCCATTTAACCCCTGTAAGGAATTTGCAACATGAGTAGTTGCTCCTGAATCAACCCACCAAGTGGATTTAGCATAACATAAATACAAGGATTCATCTACAAATGTAATAAATTCATCACCTCTTTTCAGTAGAGATTTCAGGAAGTCTGGACAGTCTCTCTTGTAGTGTCCCTTCCTAAAGCAGTGCTTGCATTGATCCTTTTCAACTCCACCATAGGAGTTGCTCTGCTGATTTTCAGGTTCCTGGGGTTTCTTTCCCTGTGAGTTTGAGGAAGAGGCCTTGTCCCACTTGGGTTTTCCTTGTGGTTTAAAGTTCTTGCCATTAAAGTTCTTTCTTTTATTATCCTTCACAAAATGAGCGGACTCACTCTGTGAGGATTTTATCCTCTCCTCTTCTTGAGCACACATTGAGATAAGTCTTTCTATGCCCCATCTTTCAGGCTGCATATTATAGTTCACAATGAAAGTATCATATTCTTTTGGCAAGGAAGCAAAAATCAAATGAATCAGGAAATCATCTTCCTTCAAATTCATTTCTTTCAGCTTAGATGCCGTGGTGTTTATCTTCAAAATGTGCTCTCTGATGCTACCACCAGTATATTTTTCATTCACAAGTTTCTTTATCAGTGAACTTGTTGTGGCCTTGGTAGACCCAGTAAACTGACTCTTGATTTTATCAAGATATTCTGTGGCAGTAGCACATTCAGGGATTGAGCCCCTTATCTGTTCTTCTATGATGGCCTTGGCTACCAACAGGCACTTGCGGTTGGAGAGAGTCCATTGCCTATGTTCAAGATCATATTTCATTCTTATCTCAGCATGATCACGCTTTCTAGTAGCGAAATCAGCGTCAGATTCATTTTCGTCTCTCACCGGGTCCTCTGGTTCAATGGGACACGGTGAGATGATGGCAAAATCGACCTCTCCCAATGCAAGTTCCAATTCATATTTCTCCCGCCACACACGGTAATTGCTCCCGTTGAGTGTCGGGA
This sequence comes from Saccharum hybrid cultivar R570, assembly GCA_038087645.1. NCBI lineage: Eukaryota > Viridiplantae > Streptophyta > Magnoliopsida > Poales > Poaceae > Saccharum > Saccharum hybrid cultivar. The sequence continues at coordinate 16,976,648 of JAQSUU010000139.1, forward strand.
TGTTCGCGATGTTCACGATACATTTGCCTCCTAAAACCACATCAAAGTAAGTGAGAAATATTTATATATGAAATCATATGTTTTAACTCAACGTTGGTCAAATTGAAACATATAATTCATCTATGCAATAATTTTACATCACCGTTGGGCAGAAATAAAATTAATGCACAATTTTCATAAATCAAAATTATAATATTGTTATTAACAACGTTGGTCAGAAAATAACAATACTATAATTCATTTTCAATAATTATTCAATTTTCAAAACCAAATTCTCCCGTTGGTTCGAATTTGATAATGAAAATAATTATATCAAGTACGCAGCGGAAACAATAATAAAATTCTCATGATGTTATTTTCCAGAAGCACTAAAAAAATTTCATTTTTTCTGAGCAAAATGTCGTTGGACAAAATTGCACGGAAAATTCTTATTCAAATTCTATTCAAATTCATTCAAATATTCATCGAATTCATATAAGTATTGCTTCTGAAAAAAAAATGAAATTCATTTCCTTTATCAATTTGGCCCGAAGGCCCAACTCGCGGACGTGGCCCATGGCCATTCCCGCGCAGTCCAGCAGGGCGCTGCCAGCGCTCGTTCTCCCGCGGGCCAGCCCGTTCTCCAGAGGCGCTCGGCCCAGCAGGCCGGCTCGCCCCCGCGCCCGGCGCTCGGCCCGACAGAGCAGGTCAGCCCAGTTCGCCGAAAACGGCCCGTGGCCGAAGCGGGTGCCGCGCCCAGGCCGCAACCTGGGCCTGGGCCGGGATTTCCGCCCGGTGAGCGCGCCCGCCTGGGCCTAATCTGGCCCAGCCGTTCGTCGGTTCATCCGGATCGTCGGTTTTGATCGGACGGTCGAGCTCACTTCTCGGTTGAACAAAAACCCGCCCGCCGGCCGCTCTCTTCAACCCTAATCGGCATTTCATTTCTTCCTTTTCCCTCTCCTCCGCTTCTATGCCCAGCAGCATCCGCCGCCGGCGATTTCTTGTGACCGGAGGAGGAGGTGGTGGTAGCGCCGCCGCGGGCCCCTTCGCCGGCGTGCGCGCTCGCCCAAGGTTGAGCGCGCCGCCGTCGAGCGGTCTCGCGGGCGGTGCTCTCGAACCCGTGTACTCGCGCACCCGCACATCGGCGAGCGGCGGCTCGGGTCTTCTTCCTCCACGCCGGCCATGAACACGGCCGGCAGCGAAGGCAGGACGACCAGACCTAGGTAGTCTCACCGTTCCTCTTCTCTTCTAGGGTTAGGGTTTCAACCCTATTTGTTCTTGACTGTTAGGGTTTGGTTCTTTTGTTCTTGATCTAAAACTGTGGATTCATTTATTTTCTTCCCGATCTAGAACTATTCATAAAACCTTGGCTCCGGTACCATTGTTGTGATTCGTTGTTCGTTGGTTCGTTAGATCGGGTATGAATGACAGTAAGCAGTAGTCGAAACCGATTTACAGTAGGTGCACGAGACCTAAAACAACTACTACCACGACTTCTAGTAAGAGGAAAAGGGAACAGTGGAACAGAGAGAAGTAGGAATCGCAGACCATCGAGAGCCGGAGTCGTAGCAGTGGGGTTGGACGTCTCGTTCGCCGGCGGTGCCATCTGCGCGCCGGCAGCGACGGTCGGTGGAGATGAGAGTCGACGCAGTGACGATGGTGGCGCAGTGAAGACGGTGGCGGCTTCCCGTCACTGGCTGCGCCCCTTCTCAGATCGGGATCGGGAATATCGGTGGGGAGTGGCGGCTCAGGTGAACCTCGTGTCTAGAGCCGGCCGGCCCCCACCTCTATATATAGCGCAGTGTGACGGGGGCCCACCAACCATGTAGGGTTGGGCGCCCCCGATCAGGGCGCGAGAAGCAAGGCCCAAAAGGCCGTTGGGCCTAATGGTAGGAGATCAAAACCCAACAGTGAACTCATGAGAGATAGAGGGCACGAGAGGATGAGAGAGTGGAGCGTACCACAACTTGTTTGGACCAATATTAGAACACGAGATAAGTTCAATGATATTGGACCCAAGTATCAAAATTCGAGAGTTCGAAGCCTAGTGACACCGACACATAAGTTCAATGACTCTTAATCAAAATTCTAGATCTAGGACCTGAATGACACCTCCATGCAAGTTTAGTTCTCATTCCACAATGTGTTAAGTGTAAACAACAATGTATGTGAAATTTAGCATATATTTTCGTCTGCAATTGCAGATTTTGTATGGGTTTGACTGTATTTGTGATGACATTGAGTTGAAGAAGCAGATAGAGACTGCTACTTGTAGCCAAAAAGGAAGAAAATAGGAAATGGAAGGAGGCAAAAACAGCCGCGGCTGCCCGCGTGCAAGCAAGGTTAGAGGCAAAGAAGGGCACGGGGAAAAAGGGTCGAGTAGCCGCCTGCTGTTTGTCCCTGACTAATACGAGTATGGAGTATGAACTAGAAGTCTTCGAATGTAACGCAAAGAGCAGAACAAAAACAAGCAATAGACAAATCTTTCAAAACTACTCCCTCCATTCTAAATTATAAGTCACTTTAATTTTTTTATTCATCCATATTACTATATATCTAACGTAATATTATATCTAAATGCATAGCAAAATAAATATATCAAAAATATCGTGACTTATAATTTGGGACGAAGGGAGTACTATGCTTATACCTGTTTTCTACAGCATTTTATCTGTTCGAAATTCTGGACGGCATGTATGCAAATCCATGCGTGGCTTTACAGTAAAAAGGCATACGCTGCTGGTCAACAGAGGCACTGCTTTACGGTCTGCGCCAAGCCTCCGAGTATGCCTGCAGACTATTCTGGCTCTCGCTCAGGGTTCAGCCAATGCAGGAAGTGATTCGCTAGTCCAGTCTTGCATTGACTATAATGCTGTGCCAGACGATTCCTACTCTGCAGGGTCATTCTCAAGGTTCTTAGCCAGACGAGAGACGACCTGTGGAACTGTAATCAGGAACATGCAGGAATACAGATTCCAGGCAAGGCGGCAGAGCTAACAAGTAACGCGTCCTTGTACAGCTAACATAACAGCTTCAGGCGAAAAATAGAAATTCAACACTTGTTGGAAACAAATAGGTGCACGGTATATGGTACAACTCCATGTGCAAACAGCTATACCGACGTGTATTTCTCAACAACTGTATACAAATAATCTTGGTTGATTGTCCTTAACTCATTATGTACTATCTTACAAAATAATACACGAGCTTTCAGGACAAAAAAACAGTTTGGGCATAACTTTACAACAGAACAACCTTAAGTACAGTTTTCCTTTTTTTTTTGGTGTGTGTTAGTACAGCCCACTCTAGTCTACTACACAAGCAATAATTCCTTCTTTGATCAAGAATGTCCAAAAAAAGGGAGGAAAACCTAAGTATGTCAGCTTCTCTAAAAATCCTAATGACAGATCCCACGAGGCTTTAGGAAATATAATCCTAAAGCTCATCTTCATGTATCTAGCAGTATCCTAAACACACTGGATTTGATGTAGCACAACCTTACTACAAAAGTTCAAGAATTGGAAAACACTGTCCTTTTAAGGATAGACAAACACTCTGGTTAAATGCTAAAAATCAAAACTGTGAAGAATAGCACATCTAGCACTTGTGTGGGCACCTGAGTTTCTTTTGCAAATTAGCAGTTATTATCCAACATGAGTGTACCCTTATATGGTGTGCATCACATTGGTGAAGTTGATAGTGGAATGTCATATGATGTGCGGAAACAAACACCATTTCCTATGTTCCTTGATATTGGGCAGAGCCAGCACAACATGTTAGGTCCTAGCACCTGTATAAGAAAAATAACAAAATGTTGGAAGATCTGTGGTAATAATTGTTCACCTCCTGTATTTAAGCAATGAACCAAGAAAAAACTTTCAAGAGAATATATTTGTAACATAAGCTTAATATGAAAATCCCAGTAAAGAAATGGACATGTGAAAAACAACATAAACCACACCAGATAACTAGATAAGACCTGGACTTCAGTTAGTCCTTTGAATAGTCAAATATAAAGCCCAGTCCATGACTCCATGGTAATGGAGAAGACACACTAGTGTTACTTCAATCTGGGAAAGGAAATTTATGTTTGGTTATTTACATACCAATGCACTTAGGCTGATCTCTCTGTTTTTTTTTTGGTTGGCAAAAATCTTAATAATAGAAATAAAGAAGTGTTCTCACCGAAACTAGATTCTCATAGACTCCAAGGTTATAAGGATGATGATAAATGTTTCCAGCCTTTTCAGCCAACCACGTAGCCCTAACTCCTTCATGATACTGCAAACCACCGATGTAACTACCATCACACAAAATCTACAAACAATGATATCATCAAAGACAGAGATCATATTTCTCAAACCTCAATAGTAGTCTTATTATGTAAGATGAGGTAAACATGCCAACCCAATAGAACCATCAGTGCCAACGCTAAAGGGCACAGAAGAACCCCACAGACAATCTGTGCAATATATAACATCTGTGTTATTCAAACATAACTTCAGACGAAAATTCAGATGGTGATTGATTTGTTCGTAGCTGAAACATCCTTCCAGGGTACTTACAATAGATGTTCTAGAAGAATCACTGCCTGGTTGTTCATCTTTAGGTAAATGCACAGCACCCCTATAATGAGAACCTGATGTAAACATCAATAACTTTATGCTCAATCTTTGAGAAGCTTTGGTTGCTCAAGAAAATCAAGGATAACACAGTACCATAGAATAGAAGCTTGCAATTACAGCATACAGAACAAAAACTAGGAATATCTTGTAGTTCTCATGCCCAACACAGTTATTAATCCATATACAGTGGTGGTCCTGCACAGGAAAAGTTGTTAAATGCAGATTAGAATTAAGAATACAAAAAAAGAGGAGTTGCACATAGCACTAGTCAGTACCATTCTTAGAACACATCTTTTGCAGACACGACAATGGTGCGCTCGAGGAGGTTTATAATGGGAACATTTCTGGCAGTATCTCAAATCACCACCCTGCAATGTTCTGGAGTAAGTTAGCACACAGTCCCCTGTACTAGTCTGATTTATTCACAAAGATTCCCTTTTAACATTCCTCACAAAATAAAATTACTACACTAGGATGACACTGCCCAAGATGAGATGGAGGATAACCAGCGATATGCAACCCACTGAGATGCTGGCAAAGTGGCAAACTCATATGCTAGTTTATAAGTAGTCAGAGAGAACTATTCTTCTAGTCCTTGTGCGGTCTGTTTGGGAGTCCTATACTTTGAGTTCAGCTAAGCTATTTGTCTAAAATGTTGTCAAGTAATTGCTTTGACATTCTGTTTCTGATTGTAATACTAATGGACCATGGCCCCCCTAGAACTCTAAAAAAAAATTGTTAACACTGGGTCGATGGCTCCTGAGTCGTCTCCCACATCGCGATGAAACCCCGACCTCGACCCACCCCCATGGCCGCACCCACCCTGGCTGACCACGCGGCCCCAGCCTGCGACGGGTTCCACACACCAGAGGGGAGCAGGTGCGTGCCCCCCACCAGTCAGCGAAGAGGGAGAGGTCGTCTGTGAGGATAGGATGCGACCGGGGCTTTCGGTGGTTGAGGAGGACGAGGTCATCCTCGAGTTTTTTGGCCAACTCTGGGCCATCGACTCCCCACCGCCGCCGGTTGCGGCTAGGGTTTCGTCCACCTCAAGCAGCAGCAATTCCACTCAACTCTTCTGGATTCGAAGGGAGCTGGTTGAGCAGAAGAGTTTCTCATCGGCTGATTGCTTCCCAGTGCGGAGATCCGATCGGATTGACAAGCCGGCCGTGAGGATCAGCTTTGGGGAGATTTGGAGTCAGCGGGAGGCGAAGGAGTCGTACAAGGAGGTGCTTAAGTGAGCCATGGCGGACGGCGGCCACTGGGTCTGGCATCTGGAACCAAATCGCCCACCTCCACCGCGCAACTAGAGACCCATCCAGCAAAATCAACCAAGGCACCAAGGATGGCAGGACCCAGGGCAGCGGCAGCAGAGGGATGCTGCACCACCGCGGCAGATTCAAACAAATCCTGCTCCGCCGCCGCGTCCACCACCCCCTCGGCAACAACAACTGCCCCGGCAGCCACAGCGTCAACAGCCGCTGCCCAGGCAACAACCACATCGACAAGGTACTGAGAATCCTGAGATTCCCCCGTTCTACATCGATCCTAGGTATAGGAAGATGACCTGTTACAATTGTGGAGAGCCTGGTCACTTTGTGGGAAATTGCACAAAACCTAAGGTCTGCTTCATCTGTGGGGTTCCTGGTCATCATATGAATGCCTGTCCAGCTTGGAAGAGAGATCATCCTATTGCTGCATATGTGGGTAGTTCTAGTCTGGGTCTAGGTTTTTATCACTTGGAGGTTCCAGATGTTGAGTCTACTCAGTGGTTAAACTTGACAAATTGTGGTGTGGTCAGAGTTAAAGCTGGTGAGATTAGTCTGGCTGAGCTTGAGCTTGAACTGTCTGAAATTTACTGCAAGGAATGGCCGTGGCAGATAAGGGAGTTGGAGAAAGGAAATTTTCTAGTGAGATTTCCACCACACAAAAGAGTTGCAGATATAAAGAACTATCCATCATTCAACCTCAGGAAGAATGGTGTCCAAGTGGAGGTACTAGAATGGCTTGGTGATATGAAACCTTATGGTGAGCTGCAGGAAGTGTGGGTCCTGATGAATGGTATACCACCCAAATGGTGCCATTGGAGAGTCTTTGCCCAAATTGCATCTGGTTTTGGTCTCCTGGTGGAAGTAGGCTGGTCAACACTGTTCAAGACTTTCTATGAAACTGTTGAGTGAAAGTGGCTGTTAGGGACTACACCAAGATCCCAAGGGAGAGGCTGTTTGAATTCAGCAAGAAGCTACACATTGTAGAGTTCACAGTGGAAATGGAGCAGAATGAGGAAAAAGGGTCTAACAATGATGGCGGTAATGATGATGGAAATGATGGGGGTGATGATGGAAAGGGTGGAATGGATGAGGAGGCAAATGATCTATATGACACTGATACTGAAAAGGAACCTAATCATGACAATCCACCCAACAGCAACTCCAACTTGAAGACCCCTTCCCAGAAATCAAGTAGCAGTCAAGGGAGTAAGACAGTTAACATGGTGATGGATCAGGATCAACAGTTGAGGATGTTGATGGAGAGCAGCAATCCTAAGCTGTTAACAGCTGGGATGAAGACAGTTGCAGGTGGACAGAAAGGCATTGATGCCTCTCTGAACCCTGGCGTATCAATCACTAAGGACAACAGTAACTGGAAGGAGCCTGAGCTCTATTCTCCAAGTAAAGGTTGTGGAATGGTGGTTGCTAGTGACACCTGTGGCGAAACTTCTGACAAAGGGTGTGGTTGGGACACACAAGGGGACACTGATCTGTGGAAAACACCTGAGCAAGTTAAGTCGGTGCTCTCTGATTGCCCCATTGGTGTGAACAAGTTCTACAATCTAATTGAGGAGGAGTCCAATCACTCAAAATGGGTTGAGTTCAGAAAGTTAGCACAGAAAGATTCAGCTACCGAGGAGTGCTCTAATCTGCCGAAAAGGATGGAACTGGAGGTGTCAGAAGATGAGGAAGAGATAGTGGCTGAAGAAGAAGAAGAGGTGCTCTCTCTGGAAGAATCTGGGATCCTACCTAAGAATATAGAAGAGATAGAAGACAAATTCAGTGGTAAAGGGGGGGGGGGGGGGGGGGGGGGGGGGGGGGGCAAGAAAAACCAGAAGAGGAAGACTGGTTGGGGGCCTATTCTAAGGGCTCCCCGACCCAGGAGAGTCCCTGAAGATGGAAGAACTATGATGGAAAAAGCTCAGGATCTCAAGAAAGCCAAAAATCTTGAGAAAGGTACTTATACAAAACATTCCTTTGCTTATGAAAATAATGCAGCCTTACTTAACAAGGCTAGTTGTGTTAACATTTCTTTGGGTGTTGATTCTTTAAGTGCAAATGAGACTATTGATAGTCCGAAATCCAAAGAGTTAGAAGATAGAAAAAGGTTTGACGAAAATAATCCAGAGGTTAACCTCCCTGACAGTCTAGAGTCTGTGTTTATAGATGAGGAATTTCCTCATTTAAATAATAATGGCAATACTTCTAGTAAGGAAAATACAGGGAGTTATGATCCCTCATGGGTCCAGGGTGCCTCTAAAGGCAAGGATATTAATTCAAAATTAGACAATAATGATAGGGGCTTTCTGGAACATTAGGGGCCTGAATAAAGAGGGCCGTCTACAATGCATCACAGATTTTGTTAAGGATAATCATTTAGACTTTGTTGGGTTTCAAGAGACTAAAAAGGAAAGTTTCCAGGACTCCTTTCTTAATTATGTTCATAAAGGCTTTTGCTGGCACTGCCTCCCTGCAGTTGGTACTGCTGGTGGTATCCTGGTAGGTTTAAATGAGAGTAAGTTTGAGGCCTTAGCCTGGAAAGATGGTAAATACTCTGTTTCTGTGATGATTAAGAATTCTCAGGATAAGTTGATTTGGAGACTAGTTGTGGTGTATGGTTCTCCGTATGAGGAGGGTAAGTTAGAGTTCCTCCAAGAGTTAGAAAATATCCTAGCTAACTGGGATGGGCCTACAGTGTTAGGAGGAGATTTTAATCTCATAACCAGTGCTAAAGAAAAAAGTAATGGAAACATTGATCAGAAATGGGCTGATTTATTTCAAGATTGGATCAATAAGTTTGGGTTGATAGAACTTAAAAATTCTTCTAGATCTTTTACTTGGTCTAATAACCAAGATCAACCTATTTTTGTTGTGCTAGATAAAGTGTTCTGCAACACTATGTTTGAGCAGAAGTATCCACTTTCCTTTGTTTCTGTTAAAGCTAGGGCTGTTAGTGATCATGTACCTTTAATTCTGAATCTGGGTTGTCAGGAGAAGAAAAAACAAAATATTTTCACATTTGAAAAGTGGTGGTTGGAGCAGCCTGATTTCAAGGACCTGGTTATGAAAGTCTGGAATACTCCATGTGCTTTCTCAGATCCTTTAGATATATGGCAGTTCAAGGTGAGATTGATTAGGAAAAAAGTGAAAGGGTGGGCTCTTAATGTAAATGGGGAGATTAGGAAGATGAAACAGGAACTCCTTAAGGAGTTTGATATGTTAGATATGAAGTTAGAAAAGGAAGGTTTGCAACCAGGGGAGAAAATGAGGATGAAAAAGATCTCTGATGACATTGAGGCCACATGGAGAATGGAAGAAATTAAAGCTAAACAGAGATCAAGGGATAGAAATATTAAAGAGGGAGATAGGAACACAGCTTATTTCCATGTTTTAGCTAATCAAAGAAATAGGAAAAAAAGGATTGTGGGCCTAGAGACTCCAGATGGTTGGGTAGAGGAGAATGACAAAATGCTAGAGCATGCTGTGGACTTTTATAAGTCCTTATTTGGGAAAGAACCTGATTCAAATGTTAGTCTGGGGGCTGATTTTTGGGAGGAGGATGAGAAAGTCACATCTGTGGAAAATGAGCTATTGACAGCTCCTTTCAAAGAAGAAGAGGTGAAGGTGGCTTTGTTTAGCTCTTATGCTGATGGTGCACCTGGCCCTGATGGGCTTCCTTTTTTGTTCTATCAGGTTTTCTGGGACACAATTAAGTCTGATTTGTTGAACCTTGTGAACATGTTTGAGAATAACAAATTAAATTTGGAAAGAATCAATTATGCTTTGATCACTCTAATTCCAAAAGAACCTGATGCCAAAAATTTGAAAAAATTCAGACCTATCAGTCAGTTAAATTGCAGTTTCAAGCTGTTTTCTAAGCTACTGAATAATAGGCTGATTAATGTGGCTGATAGGTTGATAGCGACTAACCAAACAGCCTTTATAAAAGGCAGATACATTCTTGAGAGTGTCGTAGCAGCGCATGAGATCATTCATGAAATAAATAAACAGAAGGAAACAGGGATAATTCTTAAATTGGATTGTGAAAAAGTGTATGACAGGGTTAGCTGGAGTTTTCTGAAAGACATGCTTACGGCTAGGGGCTTTAGTCCCAAATGGATTAGTTGGATTCTAAGTACAGTTCAGGGGGGCTCAATTGGCATCAGAATTAATGATGAAAATAGTGTGTTCTTTAAACCTGGTAAAGGGCTCAGACAGGGGGACCCCCTGTCTCCCCTGTTATTCAATCTTGTAGCAGATGTTTTTTTTAGGATGCTTATGAAAGCTGCCAGACAAAATTTGATCTCTGGTTTATTGCCCCAAGTTATAGATGGGGGAGTGGTCAGTCTGCAATATGCAGATGACACACTCTTGTTCTTAGAAGCTAATATTGAAAAAGCACAAACTCTGAAATGGTTGTTAGTCTGTTTTGAAAGAATGTCAGGGATGAAGATTAATTATGACAAAAGTGATTTGCTCACTATTGGCTTAAGCCTTGAGAATGCTAATGAGAATGCTAAAGTTTTCTGTTGCAAATTGAGTGACTTTCCTATTAAGTACCTTGGTGTTCCTTTGCACTTTACCAAGTTGAGAAGAGTGGACTTACAACCTGTGATTGATAAGATTATTAAAAGAATTGCTGGTTGGAGGGGAAGACTGTTGTCATATGCTGGGAGGCTAACTCTGTTAAGAGCCTTCCTTGCAAGCATCCCCATTTACCTGTTATCCATAATAAAGTTCCCTAGATGGGCTATAGATATGATTAACTCTCAGATGGGACATTTCTTATGGAATAACAATGAAGATAAACAAAGATACCATTTGGCAAATTGGCAATTGGTGGCCCAGAAAAAAGACTTTGGGGGTTTAGGGATTCCTGACTTAAGAAGTTTAAACTTGGCCTTGTTATGTTCCTGGATATTCAAATACCAGTTAAACAATAATGCCATTTGGGCTCAAATTTTGGATTCCAAATATAGGACCAATAATCCTAACATTTTTTGTTGTTCAGAGGTAGGAGCTTCCCCTTTTTGGAAAGGGGTTCTCTGGGCTGCACAGGCTGCCCATATGGGTGTTAAATGGATTGTGGGAAACGGTAAGAAGATAAGGTTTTGGGAAGATACCTGGGTGGGGAATACCAGTTTGGCTATCCTGTACTGGCCTTTGTATGTTATCAATGAACAGCAAGGTAAAACTCTTAGTGATGTGTGGGATGGGGTTGACCTGAAGCTGACATTTAGAAGAACAGTTTCAGAGAATTTGATGAACCTTTGGTGGGAACTAGTTTCCCTAATGGATGATCTTTCCTTCTCTGAAGAAGAGGATCACATTTTATGGGCATATACTTCTTCTGGTAAATATGAAGTTCAGTCTCTGTATGCTGTAATTTCCTTTAGAGGTGTTGCCCCAGTTTACGTTAGCTCTGTCTGGAAATTAAGTGTGCCTCCCAGGGTACAATTTTTCTTGTGGCTGGTTTCTAAGAACAGAGGTGTTCTTTAAACCTGGTAAAGGGCTCAGACAGGGGGACCCCCTGTCTCCCCTGTTATTCAATCTTGTAGCAGATGTTTTTTTTAGGATGCTTATGAAAGCTGCCAGACAAAATTTGATCTCTGGTTTATTGCCCCAAGTTATAGATGGGGGAGTGGTCAGTCTGCAATATGCAGATGACACACTCTTGTTCTTAGAAGCTAATATTGAAAAAGCACAAACTCTGAAATGGTTGTTAGTCTGTTTTGAAAGAATGTCAGGGATGAAGATTAATTATGACAAAAGTGATTTGCTCACTATTGGCTTAAGCCTTGAGAATGCTAATGAGAATGCTAAAGTTTTCTGTTGCAAATTGAGTGACTTTCCTATTAAGTACCTTGGTGTTCCTTTGCACTTTACCAAGTTGAGAAGAGTGGACTTACAACCTGTGATTGATAAGATTATTAAAAGAATTGCTGGTTGGAGGGGAAGACTGTTGTCATATGCTGGGAGGCTAACTCTGTTAAGAGCCTTCCTTGCAAGCATCCCCATTTACCTGTTATCCATAATAAAGTTCCCTAGATGGGCTATAGATATGATTAACTCTCAGATGGGACATTTCTTATGGAATAACAATGAAGATAAACAAAGATACCATTTGGCAAATTGGCAATTGGTGGCCCAGAAAAAAGACTTTGGGGGTTTAGGGATTCCTGACTTAAGAAGTTTAAACTTGGCCTTGTTATGTTCCTGGATATTCAAATACCAGTTAAACAATAATGCCATTTGGGCTCAAATTTTGGATTCCAAATATAGGACCAATAATCCTAACATTTTTTGTTGTTCAGAGGTAGGAGCTTCCCCTTTTTGGAAAGGGGTTCTCTGGGCTGCACAGGCTGCCCATATGGGTGTTAAATGGATTGTGGGAAACGGTAAGAAGATAAGGTTTTGGGAAGATACCTGGGTGGGGAATACCAGTTTGGCTATCCTGTACTGGCCTTTGTATGTTATCAATGAACAGCAAGGTAAAACTCTTAGTGATGTGTGGGATGGGGTTGACCTGAAGCTGACATTTAGAAGAACAGTTTCAGAGAATTTGATGAACCTTTGGTGGGAACTAGTTTCCCTAATGGATGATCTTTCCTTCTCTGAAGAAGAGGATCACATTTTATGGGCATATACTTCTTCTGGTAAATATGAAGTTCAGTCTCTGTATGCTGTAATTTCCTTTAGAGGTGTTGCCCCAGTTTACGTTAGCTCTGTCTGGAAATTAAGTGTGCCTCCCAGGGTACAATTTTTCTTGTGGCTGGTTTCTAAGAACAGAGTTTTAACTAGGGACAATTTAGCCAAAAGGCAGGAGGTGAGCGATCCTACCTGTTTGCTGTGTAATGAACTGGAATCTGTCACTCATCTGTTTTTTCAGTGTTGTGTCGCCAGGTTGATCTGGCGTTTGATCTCAGGTTTGTTGGGGGTGAATCTTGGAGACAGCTTTGAATCAGTAGCCCGTTTATGGTTGGCTAATAAAAAACATGAACTGACTAATGTTGTGTCCTCGGCTGTGATTTGGTTAACGTGGAAACTAAGGAATGAGATTTGCTTTCAGGGGGTGCCATGGACAGGGATGAAGCGTGTGCTGATGCTGGTGGTCAAGATGACAAGAAGATGGGTGCCGATGCTGAAGCCGGAGGTGGGAAAGCGAGTGGAAGTGCTAGCAAGTCATCTGGAGAGAGAAGCTTTGTTGCCGCCGCAGATCGAGTGGAATGCCCAGGAGGGTTCGTCATCAGAGTTGGGACAATTGGCTGCTCCGCTTTTGGTCCCCAACGCTGTGAGTTCGGAGTGCCGAAATGATCAAGTCGCTTCTATTGACGTCAGAATTATAGCTCTGTTTTGCCGTGAGACTTTCATGTAAGGCGGGCGTGCCGAAAAACGCTGAACCTGAATTGCTGGTTGCTTTTGAAATATAAAGCAGGGGAAACCTTCGTTCTAAAAAAAACTCTAAAAAAACTAGAAAATGCATGTGAATGTGAATCTAAAAAGAATGTACTCTTAGTTCTCCTTTCGCGCCCAGAATTTTTGCAGAATGGTGTGTAATCAATTCAAGGGCAACTGCAGTACACAAATTCCAGGACCAGAATACAACTTGATGGTATATTAGAGTTAAGTAGCATACTAGCAATATAACTACAGCCACTATAGGAAGTACAAGAAAACGTGCACTCTATTATTTTCCATGTGCACTCAATTAATACGACAGTGCTTATTCAAGGAATGAGATCATGTGACAGGCTTAATAGGCAATATCGATATGAATTCCTGAGAGTCCTGGGAACAATTGGAGTACCAAGATTCTGAATTGACCTAGATTTATTTTATTTCTTTTCGAAGGTTAACTGATTGGTATGATATTTTTTTCCCCAAGCAATTGGAGTATGTCATTTCTTCTTGTAAGCCTACATATAGGATGGTACCAGGTACAGAGCCCTGATGCTTAGATCTAGACCATAATACCAAAGCTATGCACACGAACAAGAGTAGATTCCCAGTTCCCACTTGGTGTAATTTGGAAACCAGTGTCACTCAATCCGAGTACCGACGATGAGTGGACAGTGCAAGGATTCAGAGCAAAGATGTTAACGCACACCTATACACAGTTCCTGGCTCACCAAAAAAACGCAACACCGAGGCGCTCGGCGCGCCAATAGGTATAGGACCATTCCCGTGATCCCGACTAAGAATCCAAATCTCACGCGCGGAACTACGAACTCGCCGGACGCCCGGACCTTGCTTGGAGGCAATGCCTGCTCGAAATCTAATCCCAAGATCTGAACTCGTAACGAAGTTTCTCATTCTACACGTATGACTACCATCCCAGTACGTAGATCTAAACTTCACAGCACGCGGCAGGGGCCTCCGCGAGATCTGGAGTGGTCCATGGCCCAGACGGAGGGAGGCAGGGGGCGTGAATAGAGTACCTTGCGCTTGATCTCGTGGATGGGGCTCCCGGCGTCCTCGACGTCGGGCACGAAGGACGCCGGCACGCGGCCCGGGTCGCGCGATACGGCGATGGCGTAGGTAGCGACGCAGGCGGCGGCGAGCGCGGTGAAGACCGCGGCGTTGGCGAGCCCGGCCGCCGTGGAGAGCCCCAGCCACGCGGGGATCGCCAGGAACACCGTGGTGTAGTAGACATAGACGATCGTGGCAAGCACGGAGAGTATCGGCACCGTGATGTACCCCGGGCGCCCCATCCGAGCCGCCGCCTAGTGCTCCTCTTCCGCCCGGACGGGGCGGCAGAGCATTCCGGGGAGAAGGAATCCCCGGCGGCGTCGGCCGGGAGAGGAGCTCGTCCGTCGCGCGACGGTAGGCAGCGGCACAGGCACCGCGAGCGAATTGGCTTGCTTTGTACTCTTGCTGCCGCGCTAGTGTTTGGAACGGGGAGAAAAGTGCGCGGGTGGGAGAGGTGATCGCCGTGGCAGCGATTCAGCGACGGATTGAGTGCGGTGAGCTGGGGTTGGTAGCGCGTGGACGTCCGGGCGCGTGGTGCCGTGGCCCCAGGGATATCACTGATATCGTATTTATTTTTATATTTATATCCGGATTCGGATTCGAATACGGATAGTATAAAAAATGTCGGATAGGATATGATTGAATATCGACATCATAAATATGTGATTTAAATATTCGGATACAAATACGGTATCGGATGTTAAATATCCGGACTCGGATACGGACGGATTAAAACCCCTCTATACGGATTCGGTCTCGAATACGGTCGGAAAATATCCGTACCGTTTTCATCCCCTGCGTGGCCGTGGCGCCGTGCGTCATTGATGCGGTTGCGGCAGGGACGTCTGAACTTGCGTCGACGCGACGGCTGCGGCCTTGCGGGGAGCGAGAGAGGAGAATGGGAGATGATATATCGTCGTATACATGATGATGATTGGACTATTGCAGTATAAACCTAAGGAGTGTAATATTTGGATATATATAATTATTTATTTTTATGGAATATAATTATGAAATCTAGTTTTCCCCGTAAGGCACTATTGATAGGGTTTGTTTGGTTTGCGTCTTAAACCGGGCCTGGCTAGCCAACTAAGCCAGGGCAACACAGGCCTAGCTCTCCCAATACCACAACTGTTGTTTGATTTACTTGTCTTACCTAAGCCTAGCTTACCCACATCATGTTTGGTTCCCTGGATAGCTCAAATACAGTCACCTCATCCCCATTCAGGTAAGGTTACCTCGTCGAGGCATTCCATCGAACATGTCACGGTCATCTCCGTCGTCTAAATGTAGCAAGCACCTCTGCCGTCGCCATGGCCACCGCAGCGTCGTCCTCCCCCTCCTCGTCGACAACCAGTCAACCAGCCAATGATGGACCCGGTGCCGCGCCAGGTTCCAGTTATACGTGGTCGCGTTCCGCACGTCGGGGCCGAACTGGTCCTGGTCTCCCGCCGTCAGCCACCTGGTCTCTGCTAGCACCAGCCCAACGCCACCGTGGCTCGCGCGGCACATGGCGGCCACCACCACGTCGAGCATCTGGTCTAGGAGGTTGGTGTACGACAACCCCTTCTCGGGGTCGCGGTACACGTACCCGGCCGTCGGCTCGAGCAGCGACACAACGGTCCCCGTGGGCTCGTGGAGGGGAATTCGGGGCCCACACCCTCGCGATTCCGGCCACGCTCTCCGCCTCTGCGCCGTTCCCCACCATCACTCTCGACCTCACCCAGGCGCCCGGCAGCGTTGCCGGGAGTGGCGGCGGCCTACTGCCTCATGGGATCCAAACCCGTCGTGCGGCAACAACAGTCGGAGATGGAGACGGTGACCGTAGCCATCGCGGACAGATGCGGTGGGAGAAGTGCCAGAGGAGGAGGAGCGCCGAAGGAGGAGCCGACGCACCAGCGAAGTAGCTGCGGTGGGACGAGTGTCGAAGGAGGAGTGGGCGGTGAGGAGACTTTGACAGAGGCTTAGCTAAGCCTGGCCCCAAGAAAACGGATCACTGATCCGTTCTTTTAAAGCCAGACTAGCGCGTGTACGGAGGCCAGCTTTGGTCTGGCTAAAATCCAAGAACATGAACCAAACAAGCCCAAGTTGGTTCCAGCAGACCAGGCCAATGGCTGGCCACCAAACCAAACAGACCCTGTTCCACCTACAGTGAAACCATCTCAGCTGTTCCTTCCTATCCATTGCGTTCGTTGGTTTCCATCCTTATCAGCTTCTTTCGTCCCTCGTACTCCTCTCCCAAGACCGACCCTTCCCTCAGACCCTAATGCACATCATCTCTCTCTCCCCGTCCTGACATCTTTGGAGCTCCCGCCGCCCGTCGCCACTACCTCCGCTGCCGTCCGCCCTCCCTCTCTTTCCCCCCGGCGCCGCGCGCCAGCCTATGCCGCCGGAACCAGATGGCGAGCGCCGGCCCCTACCACGCCGACACCAGTCGTGGCACCCCATGCGACGCGTCTCCAGATCTGGCGCCCATCGTCACCGCCGCCACCTCTGGCACCCCCCCTTCCTCACACCCGCGCGGCGCGCACTCCGCGCCTCGTGGCAGCCTCACGGCCACACCACCGTCCTTTGCGCCACATGCTGCATGTGCCATCGCGTGGCACCACAACTGTGCCGCCTCAGCACTCTCCTGCGGTCTCTTATATGGCACGCTAATCGGTAGGCTCCTAGATTCTTGATTTCGCTGTTGTCCTTTTACCAGATTATTTGCCTTCCTCTTTTATGGTTAGGGTTTTGACCACGTTAATCGAGTCTACAGCCTGAAGTATAGTGTTTATGCATTGATTTGTTCCTGTTCAAATATTTCTAGGATTCTTACACTTATCTATTCATGTGCTTCTTTCATTTAACCTGATTTAATTATTTACGTGTATTTGCTTGCCAGGTGTGAAAAACATCATCTGCAGGTTCTTCGAAAATAGCTCTCCTGGGTATGAAAACCAAAATCGATGGTATGGTCAATTCTGTGAATTTGATATTCAGACCAGAGTATCATTCTAAATTTGCTTTGGCTTTCATATTCTCTCATTATCTTAATGCAGCATATTGTTACTTTGGTCAGGACTTCCTGCTCTTTATTGTCCTGCACCGCATGCTACTTTCATTAGAGATGGAATTTGGCAAGAACATCTTCTGTTAGTAGTGATCATTATGATTCCTAGGTGGCCAAGACTGTTAATTGTTCCTACTGACACATGATAGCAGTCCAAGGTTGCTGACAGTTGGTAATTTATCTGTCCTTTTGCTTCTCATCCGTGTCTTACCAATAACTGTCACAGAACCGACCAATTTATAAGAGCACAAGTACAACGGCAACCACCGGAGCGACCACACTGTCATACTTGAGCCCATATAAAGCCGGTAGTCCGTCGAGTATCACGAAGGATCTCAAATCATAACCAACATACAAACCAAGATCGTACATGATTCAATACACATGTCACATGTTACATAAAGTTCACAAATAGTTCAACATACATCGGAGTACGAATAAAGTTCTTACAACACCAAGTTCAAATTTAGTAGCGAAAGTAACATAGTTTTGAAACCATCACATACACGGTTCAGATACATGCCGGTTCATGATCAAGTCCAACAAAAGCAACATGGGTGAGATAACATAGAAGGGCCATGCCTGCGGCCTCACTCCTCGTCCACAGCTGGAGAGAAGCAATCCTTGCAATAACCATGATACACAATACCATTTACAACAAGTGGGAAAATAAACCCTGAGTACGAGAATGTACTCAACTAGACTTATCCGTCATAAACCAAAAATAAACTGACACCAAGGATCCTGCAAGGCTATGAAAGTAGAGCTATCTTGACAACATTTTGCAGAAAAAGCCACTAGTTGAGCTACACATTTTATAATTCGGACATCAAGTTAATTATAGCTATTTAACTCTAGATTAGCAACTAACATGTGCCAAACATGTTGTATACAATATATAGCAGCACATTAGTAACCATAGCCATTTATTATATCATCATCATAACCACTTCACTTTCATTCACATACTACGATAGAAGGAAGCTCAGTCAAGTTTCTCACTATCTGGGAGAGACGATGATTCAAATCGATTGCAACCAGCTAGGCAGAAATCCTAATACAAACCCAGGCATGCCGCGCGAAGGCAATCTTAGGTCACATTTGGTACAACTCAGGACTCATTTCACAGGTTCGATCAGCATCACACACTCAGGGACTAACCAGCTGCTAGGACGCACAAGCCCGGCCTGCCCTTGGTCTCATATCCGGCTCCCCGCACATCCTTACTACCTCCAGTGTGCACCCTCGAACAGAACGACTCCCGGTCTGAGTTGAGCTACTCGGCTTTGCGGTCGGAACGAGTTATCTGGCTAGATAAGTGAGAGGTTGTGTTCAAAACGACCGAGGCCAACAACGATGCGGTCCTTAAGCGGCTCGGACAGAATCACAAGTGTCATCCTACAACCTAGACTTCGCCCGGCCTCCATTGACATCATCACATGGTTCTTTTCCACGATAGCAAATATAGTCAACCGTGACCCCGTGACCAGGTATCCACTTATAGCTCGTAGGTGACAGGAAACCACCGGACTTCTACCGAACTAAGCATGGCTAAGCATTTATTCAATCCTAGACCTACATAGGCTTTCAAGATATATTTCTGGATAAGGAGATCATATGCATCAAGTGTTTCTAATCAACTCCTACAACCTAATGCATCAAACATAAAGAACTCAAGTTGGTATTTATAAAACATAGGAGACTTAGAATGCTCCGGAACATGCCTTTCAGGTAAGCAGAGGGTTTGTGATCAGGGCACTCTAGCAGCTCCTTCTGGACCTATCCTTCTCCTTTGGGAACCTCCTGCTGTGGGATCTCTTGCGGGGTCTCCTCTCTTTTGAGCTCGAACTCCAGTAGTGTCACTCCCTTCGCCGATCCTATATGTATGAGTACAGAGATAAATATAGGGAATGCACAAGGGATCAAGTGCAAGTATGATGTGATGCAATGCATATACATACTCATTCTTAACAACAAGATGGCAAGGTGATAACAAGATTAACTTTATTTTACTGAGTAGGTGCATATCTCCTCTCTAGTAGATTAACTTTAGTTTACTGAGCAGGTGCATATCTCCTCTCTAGTAGATGAAACAAACACTCACCACTTTCTAGCAATCTAAGATAAAGTTATTCATCAGTAGTGAGAGGCCTAAAACCTGCGGCTAACAACTTATCTTAATTAGCCTAAGCATCTAATAACAAGCATCAAGCTCTCACAAAGCAAACAAGTCAAGAAACTAGATGCAAGTGAATTATAGAGCAATAATTAGCTAGCTGCATATAACCAATCAAATATGGGTACAATCAATGGTACCAACAGATTATATACATCAAAAACATGCTAGAAAAGTATATGGTTGGACCCAAATCAATTATATATATAAGCCTTTATTAATATATCAAATAATTTAGGTGAAATTTGAAACTGCTACTTCCAGTGCTCAATAAATTTTGAAAAAATTACAGCAGCCTACACATGCTTCCAGGAGTCTACTGTTCAAATTTCATGCCATTTGGATAAGTGTAGCAACCTCTACAAAAATGACAATTTAACTAAGCTTATAACAACTTAATTAGGTTTATCACAGTGAAAAATGTCAAACAACATATTTCATATTTTTCTTACTTTCACAATAATACTAGAATGCTATGAAAATTAATTCATGCTCATCGGTTACATAAATCTACCACAATTAATTTCACAAAAAACTAGCATTTAAGCAAGTTAAATTTTAAAGTCATATTTCATGCATGCTTACTGTAGGTTTAATATTTTTCCTAGCTACAGCATGTCAAACAAGATCAACAAAATTGGAATCACCCTTTTAGCATCTCCCTAGCTCAAGTTATGTATTTTACAAGATTAATAGGCATTAAACAAGATAAATTCAAACAATATATAAAACTGTAGCGCATATCTTGTTTCATATTTTTATCAGATAGCACTCATCAAGATGAAGCTAACAAAATGTGTTTCACTCCATTTGGATATTCCTAGCCCTAGATATGAATTTTACAAGTTTGCATCAATTTCTGGAAAAACAAATAAAGAAAAATAGCAAAACCCTATAAAAACGCTAAGTACACCCGGTGCACTGCAACCAGAGGGCGCTGACAAGTGGGCCTAGGGGGTCAACCGACCCCACTAGTCAGCCAGCCAAGGCAGAGGCTGACGTTGACCGGCCCTGGCTCACCGGCGGTGAGGCCCCCAGGCTGCGAGGTGAGCAACTGCGTGCTCTCCACCTCCACGCGCATCCACTGGAGGGGTTGGTCGGCCAAGGGGCTCATCGGAGCTAGCTCGGCGGCGGCCATGGCAGCTCGGCGGGGTTGCATGGCAGCGCCATTGCCGTCTCTGGCAATGCCGAGCTCGCCTGAGCTCGGTCGAGGCTCCAGGGGGTCCTAAGGAAGGCTAGGGTTAGGGTTTGGGCTATAGTGGAGCGGCGGTGTGGTCCGGTCGCGTGCGAGGTCGCTTGACAACGAGAGCGTGGTAGCGAGAAGCCGTGTTCTAGCGCCGATGTGCCGGCATTGGCCCTAGACCTTCGCCGTGAGCTAGACCTAGCTCTAAGCTAGCCCTAACAAGAGAAGAGAGAGAAGATGAAAGAGCTCGGAGGAGCATGGCCACGCGCGAGCGCGAGCTCGGCGGTCATGGCGACGACGGTGATAATCTCAGCCCGAGGGCCCTCACCTGCTGCTGAGCGTGGCTGAGACTAGGTTGAGATGAAGGAGGGCGGCATGGCGGCTAAGCGGACGCGAGCGAGCGGTTGGCGAAGCTGCGGCGGTGGTGGATTTGGCCGGCGGTGACGATGATGACGGTGGCGTCACCCTCCCCTTCCTTCTCCCATCTTCTGTTTGAACGAGAGAGAGCGAGGCAGAGAGTGAGAGCGAGAGGGAGAGCAGCAGCAGCTCGGCTCCCCTTTTCCCCTTCTCCGGCCTGACGAGCGGGGCCAGCGTCGGCGTATGGCCGCCACTTGGCGTCCGTGGCCTGCGCCCGGTTAGCCACGACCGCGCCAGATCGGTGACAGCCCAAGGCCGTCAGGCCGACTGATGGCTGAACTTTCCCCCTCTCTATCTCCTAATCCGGTTCGAATTAGTAAAAACTCCATTAATAAAAAGTGTAGAGCTATAGGAGATCTACAACTTTGCTTTAAGAAGCTTCACCAGATTCGACTTGGTTTAGGAGACACAGAGCTCCAAAGTGAGCCACATCGAAACTGAAAACCAGTCTCGGTCCTCCTAAAGACTTAGCCAAATTTTTGGCCCTGGAAACAGGGTTTTGGCTGAACTTTGGGCCAATTTTACTCCATGCTCTGCACTGAGCTAGGCCAAGGTCATTAAATAACTTTTGTTCATCTATGTCTAAACTACAACTTTTATTTAGGGTGCACGCCCATGCAAGCTCTCTAAGTAGTTAATCAAGATAGGTCAAACAAGAACATGCTAAAGGGTAATTTTTGGCGTACCAACACTTAGAAACATTTTTGGACCAAGTCATGAATATAAACATAGTTTTATTTTTCATCCTAAGTGTGTCTAAGTTGGTTTGATGACCAAACAACAATCACTTGCATTAACAAGCATGATTATTAAGCATACACGTGGTTAATTAAGCATCACATGGGGTAAACATAGAGTAAATAAAATACAATTTCATATGCTCATGCTCATGCTCATGAATGAAGGAATGATGCTTATCTTATGCAATGCAAGTGTAAAAAATGCAAGCTTAACACTGGAGTGTTACAATAACTGCCGAATTGGTTTATGTCAGCAGAACATTATTATCATACATTGTGCCATGTCATTTGTTTTTCTTCTATGCTTATTTACCAAAGTGGTGATAGATATTCTTCTTAGATACGATGGCCTCCAGGTCATATAATGTATCAGTTTGTGTGCCTTACATTATTTTCAAATGTTATTCTAACCATTCAGTAACAGGATCCATGCATCGTGTATATTGCCACGGTGTAAACGGATAACTGGGGATCACACAGTTTCTTCATATTTTACATTTGTCTTCTACTTTGCAGGTTTGCCTCATTTGCCTAATAAGCTAGACATACATGGATTTTTCCATTCTGCTGAATCAGTTAAGGTACTAAGCATATTATATGCCTTCTGGATTTTTCCTTCACATAAGAGCATCTCCAACAGTTCCCTAATATCTCTCCCTATCCCCATAAAACTGTCATATTAGGACAGCTATGCTTTTTTCTTACTCTAGCAGTTCTCCAATACCTCTTTTTTTTTGGTGGCCACCAATATTTTCCTCATATCCCCTTAAAGAAAGGGGGAGATACAACTCCTCTAATACCATGGGACCATCCCAACTATCACTTTTCAGCCATATTTTCTCTTACATTCCTATAGGACCCACCTTCATATGGATATTGGGAGATATATTGGGGTATTGCTGCAGCATCTCCCCTAATAAATATAGAAAGTGATATTGGGCTACCCTAATACCATCTTATTGGGGGAGGTGTATTGGGGGACTGCGGGAGATGCTCGTCAATTCTTACCCCCAAAAAACTTATTTGTCAGATATGGTCTTTTGGTCGATAAACAGAGACTAAAGAGTGAATTTGGGGGATGGCAATGGATGAGGTCAAAATAGAGGTAAGGCTTCAACATTTTTGTATAAGCCCAGACCTCACTATATTTTGTCTCTCTTTATCTGCATGGAAAATGACATATAGAAACTGAAAACACAGGCATTTTTTTTTTGTGAAAACACAGGCTAGAGCTTGAGTCTTGACTGTTTTGGAAATGGACTACATAGACTTTGTGTTGAGTGCATTACTTTTATTTTCTTTGATTACTTCTTAGATCCCAAAAAGTCATCAGTCATATTATTTTTGGTCAGGTCACACTATTTGGCCTTATTTTCTGAACTATTTCAGGGCTACCTGTGATTCTCGCAGGCTGCTAATTTTTTCCCCTGTGTATCTCATTATTATCCCATCAAATGCCTATGTTTGTGCCTGGGCATGATAAACAACATTGCTGCCCTGTGATAGGTGTTGCTTTCCTGCTTTTATCAAATCACCTTGGTATATGACAGTCATATATCAGTGATAACAATGCAATAAGACAGTCATGTCTGTAGATATAGATTCTACATGGGCTTTCGCCTAGCAGATGTCACTTGAACTTTTAATCTTGGTCCAGGGGGAAGGAATGTTATGGTTCTATTTCTGCAGCTATACTCTTTTTTTCATTGATTTTATGTTTTTTTGTTTCCAAACATTGTATCCTTAGCGATCATGTTTTCTTATGTTGCTAATCTTTTTAGTGACCTATGCACACACAGCACTCATTCCACGCTGCCAGGCTGTTGACCTACCTCCCCGCCCCTATCCGCTCCGAAGACGTCGTGGAAGGAGTATGAGAAACGACATCAACCTTGCAACACAGGATGAAAGGTGGTTCCTTCTTTTCCTTCTTTTTCAATCATTGTTCCATATGTTAATGTATCGTCTTCATTCATGTTACTTCAATTTCCCATTTCCTCTTTTTTTTTTTTGCTAGAGGGGATCAACGGTGAAGCTTTCTATGATGTGGCCATGTTTAATTGTAGATGCTTCAGTTAGATGTATAGATTTCAGTGTTGTTGGTATAGAGATTCATCATATCCCAGATTCCGGCTTTGCTACTTAGCTTCTGCTACACTTCTACACAACGGTTCTTCTCGGTTCTAACCGTGCTTCTCGCAAATTTCAGATGATGCCCGAATCTTTTTGGAACATTCTTGCCTAATATAAAAAGGTAATCTCTGATATTTTATTTGGTTTCTTTAGCTGCTAACCAACTAGGTACAATGTGCCATCTGTGTGCGTATATCTTTCACCGTCCTCCTGCCCCAAGTTTCAGGAGCTGCTCCTATTGTAGCTATAAATGGGGTGCACGGTTCAAGTTCCTCACTTTTGTAAGAATATCTTGCTTTGTTTTTGCATCCTATTTGTGCATGTCTCTGTGGTGTAGTAAACAATCTTTTCTTGCTCCTACTTTTCTATATTTTGTCATGTTACTGTTTCTTCGGCCAGTGTATTTTTAAACTGATTTCGGGTCTCTATTTTCTGATTCTTTAGCATAGATACGTAATCAAGTTCTGATGTGCAATTTCCACACTAATGTAATTTTTTTTACATGTGCAGGTTTGCTTACATCCCTTTCTAGCACACCGGACATACTTATGCCGGAGGTGGTGTACACTCCTGAAATGTCTAAAACACTAAAGCTAAATAATTAGAAATAGTGTGGACCTGCTTCATAACAGCAATCGCTTATATAGGTTGCGACCATGTCATAATGTGAATATTGGGAATTGAAATGTATGTACTCTTTGCGGCTTCTGAATATCACATGGTTTGTTGGCCAAACAAATGCTTAGGTATCTATAACAATGCCGATACAAAAAACCAGCATATTATTGGCAAAAATTCAAAGGTTCTGTTCAAAAGTAGACAGTGTCTCATTCCTGAAACAAACATGATGGACATAGCAAATGCAGTTGAACTTGAGCCCGCGGCAACGCGCGGGGTTCCTGCTAGTTATTTTTAATTGCTGATATATAGAAAGTGATAATTATTAGAAGTGGATCATTTTACCTTGGCGAGTCGCCGCTGCTCACGATCCCTGATCTTCAAGATCCCACTCTTGATCAGCACCTCGCACCCGCCCTCGTCCAGCTACCCGATGCTGACAATGCTTGAGCGCAACTGGGGGATGTAGTAGACGTCTATCAGCGTGGTGCTTGCCATTCTAGCACCGGAAGATGACAGTGCCGTAGCCTCGAATCTCCACCTTTCGAGCCGTCCCCGAACCTCACGGTCCCTGTCGCGCTGCCGTCAAGCTCGGAGAAGGCCGCCTTGGAGCCGGTCATGTGATTGCTGGCCCAGGAGTCCAGGTACCACCTCGGCTCCAACTCGCCGCCCACTCATCCGAGATGGACATGGGCACGCAGCTCGTCGAGGGCGATGGCCTACAATGCCTTTCCCTGCTCCGCAACCGCCACCTCCTCTCCTTTCTCTTATGCCTCGACGTCGTGCAGCGCACAAAACGTCGCCATTAGGAGAGTAGGCTCATCATCGTCCACCTTTGCTAGGTGAGCCTAGGCCTTCTTCTCCTTCTTGTTTGGGCACTCCTTGGCCTAGTGGCCAATCTTCCCGTAGCATCGGCAGGCGTTGGGGTCGACCTCCTCCTCCTCCTTCTTCTATGGAGCCTTGCCGTGACGCTTGCCGTCACTGCCGTGGCTCGAAGAGCCTTCCCCAGACCGCCCTGAAAGGATCAAGATGCCCAAGAGGGGGGTGAATTGGGCTTCTCTAAAAAATAATTGCAAGAATTAAATCCTACAAGCCGGAATTCACCCCTAGTGTCTACTTGTGTTCCTAGAGAGTCTACCGATAAAGAGTTTTGCACCCTAGTTTCCAATCCTAGTCTAGCATGGCAATTCTAGAAAAGTAAATCAAGCAATGAATGTAAATACGAGAATGTAAATGCTTGAATGTAAAAGGGCAAGGAACACGGCGATGTTTTTCCGAGGTATCGGAGAGTCGCCACTCTCCACTAGTCCTCGTTGGAGCACCCACGCAAGGGTGTAGCTCCCCCTTGATCCGCGCAAGGATCAAGTGCTCTCTACGGGTTGATTCTTCGACACTCCGTCGCGGTGAATCACCCAAAACCGCTCACAAGATGAGTTGGGTCATCCACAAGCTCCGCCGGATGATCACCGAACTCCCAATCACCACCAAGCCGTCTAGGTGATGGCGATCACCAAGAGTAACAAGCTAGAACTCTCACTTGACCACTACGAGCCCAAATGAGAAGGTGGATGCACACTTGCTACTCTCTAATCGCTAGTGAGGAACTCTCAAGCTTTGATTCTCAAATCTCTATCCTCACTAGTGCTCTTGCACTCCCTTGCACTCCAAAGGTGTTTTTCAGCTGATCAAATGAGCAAGAGACCTCTAAAAGAGGTGGTGGGGTTGTATTTATACACCCCACAGACAAATCAAACCGTTACCCACTGACTTAGCAAAACGCGAGTTGACCGGACGCGCCGGTCGAACTGACCGGACGCGCCGGTCGCTCGTAACGGTCGAAAACCGAAAAAACAACTGGATGACCGGACGCGCCGGTCAGGGGTGACCGGACGTGTCCGATCGTGCAGGGAGCAAACTGTACTCGCACCGGACGCGCCGACCGCGTCCGATCGTTGATGACCGGACGCGTCCGGTCGTCTCTGGACCTTACTGGACTATGATCGGACGCGCCGATCATACCCAGGTCGCGTCCGATCGGGTGTTTCCCAAAGTGACACGTGTCGACTACTGACCACCGCGTCTGGTCGTCAGAGCCGAAACCTTAGCCGCGGAGCTGTACTGACCGGACGCGTCCGGTCATGCCGAGGACCGCGTCCGGTCATGGGAAAACGACCCGAAACTTTCCGAAACGCGTTGCAACTTGAACCAAGTTGCTTCCAACTGAACTTTGAGCTATTCTAGAGCTGCCTAGCGCCAAGTTTAACAAGTGTGCACCACACCTAAACATAGGACTCGCCTAGGTCAAGCTACCCGCTCATGCCCCCTTTATAGTACGGCCAAAAGAGAAAAACGAAGATCCTAACGACTATTCCAAATGTATCTCAACACCTCAACATCCGGAACTAACCGTCCTTAATCTTGACGTCACTCTTTTGAAAACCGAAACGATTTCCATTAAGGGACATGAATACCATGGTGCCCAAAGCAGTTAAAACCTCCATGACCTAACTTACCAAAGTTTCTGCAAAACACACGTTAGTCATGGTGATAAAGCGTTGTCATCAATTGCCGAAACCAAACCTCGGGGCCTAGATGCTTTCAATCTCCCCCTTTTTGGTGATTGATGACAACACTAAGATATAAAAGATTTGAGTTGAGGTTTTCGAGCATGCTTGGTTCACATAAGCAGAAAGTAATAAGCACAAGGGGTTAGGAATTGCTTATGTGCCCCAAGCCAAAAGAGTGTACTCATAAGATAAGACAAAAAGCGTTAGTACACATAAAGATATAGCTCATAAGAAATCAGAGTAAGGCACGGAAGCACAACCTTAGAGCTATTATCAAAAATGGTGACAAGCGTTAACACTGTGACTGGATAAAACATTAAGACTCAAAGTTTATCACACTACGACATGCCACACGAATGCAATGACTGAAAAGTAAACATGATGTATGAAAGTAGCACACAAAGAAAAACGAAAAACCTCTCTCAAAACTCCCCCTGAAACTACTCTCTCTCTCCCCCTTTGGCATCAAGCGCCAAAAAAACTAATCTAAGGATCTGACGGGGGGGCAGACGGAGTCGAGTCGGGTGCCGAGGTGCGTGGAGTAATCACGAAGTGTAGAGAATCTCCCTCGGAATCTGAGCTATATGGCTGACCCTCTGAAGAAACACGTGGCTGTGAAGCGGTCGGGGTCTGAGCGGCAGGAACAGGTACTGACGTAGTAGCAACAAGAGGATCCATCTGTGTGACCTGAGCCTGTAGCGAGCCAATAGCAGGGGGATCTGTCGAGGCAACTGACGAAGGAATAGTCTCTGTAATACCGGTCCCTGTCACTGGAGGAAAAGCTGCCTCTGAAGCTGACAACCCTGAAGTAGTAGCAAAAGTAGTGTGCGAGGGCGTCGGCTGACCAGTCAACTCGCTGTAGGTAGCACTGTAATCACCGAAAGGTGTGCCTGTCAGGAGGTGAGGGCGAGGCTGGTCTGAAGGTGTAAACCCCGTGTGAATAGGCGTGAAGCTCAGGGACTGGAACGACTGGGGAACCTGCTGCTGTGGTGATGTGAACTGGAAGCTCGGCTGTCCCTGACTGGATGGACCACTGGACTGTAAAGCAGAAGTCAGGACAGAAGCAGGCGGAGGAACCCCAACAGTGACTAGGTGGCGCAGGAGATCCAAGTACTGCTGCTGACTAGCTGCGTTCTGTCGCTGAATCTCGTACTGCTGTCGCTGCATCTCAACCTGCTGCCTCTGGATCTCAAGCTGCTGACGCTGAAACTCGTCCTAACGAGCCTGTATCTGTGCAAGTGCTGCAGCTGTGTCCTAAGCCTGTCGCTGTATCTGCTGCTGCTGCTTCTCCTATGCCTGGGTCAACCTCTCAAGTATAGCCACCATGGCTGGGTCTGTGCGGGAGGCTGAACCAGAGCCACCGGCCTCGTGGTCGTGAGACCGAGGAGAACGGTACCTGGGGATGGGCTAGTAGTCCTCATCAGTGCTGTCAAATGTCACATCCTCAGGAAGATCAGCAGGCTGAGCATCAAGATCGGCAAGCTCTGCCTCTGCAAGCTCATCAACTGTGGCGTCCTGCTCAGCTGCTGTCTCAGGAACCTCAGGTCGCTCACGCTGTCCTGGCACTGGGGCCTGATCTCTAGTCACTGAAGCCCAAAGCTGACGGATATCATACTCAGGAAAAGCAGTAGTAGTATCTGATATCTCAGCTCGGATCTCTGCTGGTAGCTGAATGGATGATCTAATAATGAAGCAGATCTAGTGTGCATAGGGCAGCTGACGATTACCCTTGAAGCCCTCAGCTATGGTGTCCTCCATCTCACTAAGTATGAGATCCCAAATGTCAAACTGTGTCTGTGAGAGGAGGTGGTGAACAACCCATAGCTGCATCCGAGTCAGTCCCTCTCTGTAGCCAAGTCTGGGAAGAAGAGTGCGTCTGACTATAGCATCCAGAACTCTGGCAAGAGGTGTCAAACTGGCAGGCGTGCGACGAGACCCTTCGCCAAAAGGCTCACGGAAACAGGGTCGAACCAAGTCTATAGGTGGCACTGCGCCGCCGTGAGGGCGTCTCGGTGGAGGAGTCTGACCAAAGCACAACTGATGTATCTTTGTGTCGGAAGCTGGGAGTCTGAGAATCTCCCGTACTCTGGTGCTGTATAGGCGGTGATCGCGGCCACGGAATGCAAAGTGAATGAAATCATGGGCAGGATCAATCCACAGTGAAGCATAAAACTCTCTGACCCATGTGCCGCAGTATGCACCTGTCCGTCCAATAAGATCTGACAGGCCTGGCAGAAAGGATAGGTGCGGACGTAGCTGCTCTCCCATGACCTCAACCAGTGACTCAAGGCGACAGACCCTCTGTGGTCGGAAAGCAATACCGCTGTCAACCAGAGCCCTGTAGAAATCCTCCTGAAGCGGGGTATAGAAACCCTCTGAAGCTCTGTGATCCCTCACAGGTGGAAACCACCGACTAACCTCCACGAACCTCAACCCCTGCACCTGACGTGCTGTGGCACCCCTCAAGTCAAAGTGCTCGACCGGGGGTGACCCTCTAGCTCTGGGAGGAGGACGTGCTCCACGACGCTGGCCCTCTGGCCTGGGAGTCACCTGAGTACGTGCGCGTGTGGAGCGGCGACGTGGTGGAGACTGAGCTGGCTGCTCCTCTGTGTCCTCTGTAGCCTCTAGAGCCTCTGTGGCCTCTGTAGCCTCTGTAGGTGGATCAACTGTCATACCCTCTGCAGCTCCAGTATCCTCAGTACCCTCAGTGGCCTCTGTGCCGAGATGTCGACCTTCAAAATGAAGGCGACGCTCGCCTATGCGTATGCCACTGCTCCTGCCACCTCTCTCGGCCTGCTCTGCTGCATCTGCCATGACCTGAGCAATCTCTGCCTCTGTAAGGGTCTTCTTCTTCTTTCTGGCCATGATTTTGATACGCTTCCCACGCGCAATCTCAGACCGACGAGGAGGACTGTCGTCCCCGTCACCAGGAGCACCACCGACGTTCTTGCAACGCACCATGCTGACAAGCTGACAGAAAACCTCTGAAAGATGGTGAACTGACACTCGAGAGGCTTGGCCTCAATCCGTATCCGCAGGCTTGGCCTCGGATTTAGCACACAGATATCACCCTGACACACCGACAAACTCGCTGCAACGACGGAATAGAGAGATCTACTATAAGCACATATATAACTAAAAGGTACGAAACCCTAGAGATAGCAAGCATATGAGATACGATGTGAAACGAAACGCGAGGCTGCCTCGGATCGACGAGACGACGGTGACAGGATGAGGTGACCTAGATCGCGAGATTCCCCGAATTCGCCGGACGAGCTCTGATTTGCCGAAACACGAGATAATTAGGATTAAAAAGACTGAGTTACGGCAAACCCTAGCGAGGAGGTCAAGGTGATGCGAAACAACCTCGCGAAGAAGACGACGCGCGACGAAACCTCGATGATGAACGATCGAACGACGTTACGCGAACCCTAGGGTTAGGGTTAGGGCAACTCGACGAAAATCGATCGAAAGCAAGCATGAGGCAGTCCACTGCCGGAGGTGAAGCAGCCAAGCAGGGGTGCGGCTCACCAGCGGCAAAGGCGCGGCTCACCGGCGGCGGAGGCGCGAGCGGGCGGCGGTGGCGCGAGCGGGCGGCAGAGGCGCGGCTGCGTGGCGGACGTGGGCAGGCGCGGGCTGGCGCGGTCGCGAGCGAGGGCAGGGAGGCGAGGAGGCACGGCGGGGTCGTGGCTGGGCTTGCCGGAGGCGAGGAAGAGGAGAGGGGCGCGGCGGCTCCGGTGAAACGGCGGATTAGGGCAGGCGGCGGTGAGAATCGGGCGGATGAGAAGAACCGGCCAAGGACGAACCGTTTTATGAAGGGGTTAGATCCGCTCGATGCGTGATGACCGGACGCGGTGGTCGTTATGACCGGACGCGGTGGTGCAGCGTCCGGTCACACTCCAGTAAGCTCCTGGAGTGACCGGACGAGTCCGGTGTGGACTGACCGAACGCGGTCAGAGTCCGGTCGAGAGTAACTCGGGAAATCATCGCGAATGACCGGACGCGGTGGTGGTAACCGGGACCGGACGCGGTGGTCAACAGCGGCGCGTCCGGTGCAGCGTCCGGTCACTAGATCTGGAGTTGGTCTTCTGGATGACCGGACGCGCTGGTGGACGTCGGGACCGGACGCGGTGGTGAAGCACCTCTGCGTCCGGTGCAGCGTCCGGTCCAGCGTCCAGTCACTGTTCTTCGCCCTTCTTCGTTTCGAACTTCGACGCGACTTCTCCCAATCAAGTTCCAATTCAAAGAGACACAAATAAACACCAATTGGAACATGATATGAGTGACCTCACTCAAACCCTCAAAATTTTTCAAAATAGATTGCCTTAGGCTAGTATTATTTTTAAGAAAATAGACAATAAACACCCGAGGAGCAACGTATGGCCATGCAATAGAGTTTTTGAACCTTTAGGAGCGTCAAAATGCTCTCTCTATCCATGGACGAACACAGAGGTTGCTCAAAGCGAAACCGAAAAGAAACGCCAAACAAACAACCATGCATATGCAATGCAATACAAGAAAGTAAAGCTAGGGGCTTGTCAAGTTTGATCCATGGTTAGGCTTCTTTACTCCTCCAAAGAAGGGTTATCGTAACCGTGTTAGCCAAGCCCTAAAATGCATTGCGATAAAATAAACATGGCATATAATACAATGCAATGCAAGGGACAACACACGCTCATTTTTTAAAGTTGCTAGAATCAAGCACATTGAGTTCACTTCTTAACCTACAAAAGGTTGCCTCATCCAAAGGTTTAGTGAAGATATCCGCTAATTGATTTTCACTTCTTACACCTTCTAGTGATATGTCATTTTTAGCAACGTGATCTCTTAGAAAGTGATGGCGGATATCAATGTGCTTGGTGCGAGAGTGTTGTACCGGATTGTTAGCAATTTTAACGGCACTTTCATTGTCACATAAAAGTGGCACCTTTTCAAGAACAATTCCATAGTCTAGGAGGGTTTGTTTCATATATAAGATTTGTGCACAACAAGCCCCCGCGGCAATGTATTCCGCCTCGGCGGTGGATAAAGCCACACTATTTTGCTTTTTAGATGACCAAGATACTAAAGATCTCCCAAGCAAATGGCACCCTCCGGATGTGCTTTTTCTATCATTTTTGCAACCGGCATAATCCGAATCGGAATAGCCAACTAGTTGGAACCTAGCTCCTTTGGGATACCAAAGACCAATGCTTGGGGTGTGCTTAAGATATCTTAGGATTCTTTTTACGGCACTTAAGTGAGGTTCTTTAGGGCACGCTTGAAAAGCGAGCACACATGCACACACTAAACATGATATCGGGACTAGATGCGGTAAGGTACAACAAGCTACCAATCATAGAACGGTAGAGAGTTTGATCAATCGGTTTACCTCCCTCATCTAGGTCGAGATGTCCATTTGATGGCATTGGGGTCTTGATTGGTTTGCATTCTTCCATCTTGAATCTTTTGAGAAGATCCTTGGTATACTTTTCTTGAGAGATGAAAATCCCTTCTCTCATTTGCTTGACTTGAAACCCGAGGAAGAATGTGAGCTCACCAATCATTGACATCTCGAACTCCTTCGACATCAATTCACCAAATTCCTTGCAATAATCTTTATTTGTTGATCCGAAGATGATATCATCAACATATACTTGACAAATAAAGATCTCCCCATTAAGCTTCTTGGTGAATAGTGTGGTGTCGACCTTCCCAATGGTGAAGCCCTTCTCAATGAGGAAGTCCCGGAGACGCTCATACCATGCTCTAGGGGCTTGCTTGAGCCCATATAACACCTTGGACAACCTATAAACATGATTAGGATATCTAGGGTCTTCAAACCCGGGAGGTTGATTAACATAGACTAGTTCATTTATAAAGCCATTTAAGAATACACTTTTCACATCCATTTGATATAGTTTCATATCATGATGTGATGCATATGCAAGGAGGATACGAATGGCTTCAAGTCTTGCAACGGGTGCAAAGGTCTCTCCAAAATCAAGACCTTCAACTTGAGAGAACCCCTTTGCAACTAGTCTTGCTTTGTTCCTCACCACTATGCCTTGGTCATCTTGCTTGTTTCGGAACACCCACTTGGTTCCAATGACTCTTGCACCTTTAGGATGCTCTTCAAGTGTCCATACTTGGTTACGGGTGAAGTTGTTCAATTCTTCATGCATGGCATTCACCCAATCCGGATCTTGAAGAGCTTCTTCTACATTCTTAGGTTCAACGCAAGAGACAAAAGAATGATGTTCAACAAAAGAAGCTAGCTTTTGAGATCGAGTCATTACTCCCTTTGTAGGACTCCCTATGATGAGATCTTGTGGATGTGCTTGAAGTAGTGGTGAGTTTCTTCTATCAACCACTTGAGGAGGTGAATGGGGAGCATCGACATCTTGAGCTTGTGCCTCGGCTTGTTCATGAGAGACATAAATGTCTTCATTTTCAATTCTCTCATTCTTGTCATCATCTTGAGGCACACGTGATGAAGATGGTGGATCAACAATTTGTACATCGTCATCATCATCTTTTGGCTTGATGTCTCCCACCGGCATGTTCTTCATGGCCTCCCTCAAGGGTTCATCACCTACATCATCACAATTCTCAATTGCTCCTTGGGAGCCGTTAGATTCATCAAATTCCACATCATATGTTTCTTCAACCAAACCGGTGGCATGGTTAAATACTCTATATGCTTTGGACTTTGATGAGTAACCAACAAGAAAACCAATATCACAACGTCTTTGAAACTTCCCTAGGTGTTGACGCTTCTTGTAGATGTAGCATTTGCAACCAAACACCCGGAAGAAAGAGACGTCCGGCTTCTTCCCATTAAGCAACTCATAGGGGGTCCTGCCAAGAAACTTTTGTAGGAAGAGGCGATTTGAAGCATAGCATGCGGTGTTGATTGCCTCGGCCCACAACTTCTCCGGAGTATTGTACTCATCTAGCATTGTTCTTGCAAGGGTGATCAAAGTCCGGTTCTTTCTCTCAACTACACCATTTTGTTGAGGAGTGTAGGTTGAAGAGACCTCATGCTTGATTCCAATTTCATCACAATAAGCTTCAATGTTGGTGTTGTCAAACTCTTTGCCATTGTCACTTCTAATCTTCTTTATCTTGACTTCAAATTCATTTTGAGCTCTCTTTGCAAACTTCTTGAAGCAATTTGCCACTTCGGATTTGTCATGAAGGAAGAAAGTCCATGTATACCTTGAGTAGTCATCCACTATTACAAGACAATAGAGATTTCCACCCAAGCTCTTGTATGTTGTAGGCCCAAACAAATCCATGTGTAGAAGTTCTAGCACTCTTGAAGTTGACATGAAGGCTTTGGTTGGATGAGTGTTTGCAACTTGTTTGCCCGCTTGACATGCACTACAAGGTTTGTCCTTTTCAAACTTCACATCCTTCAATCCTCTCACTAGTTCTTTCTTCAATAGCTTGTTGAGAGTGTTCATTCCAACATGAGCAAGCCTCCTATGCCAAAGCCAACCAAGTGAGGTCTTGGTGAACAAACATGTCATCAAATTTGCATCTTCGGAGGTGAAGTCAACAAGATAAAGATTGTTGTATCTAAAGCCTTTGAATATTACTTGCTTGTCATCTATCTTTGAAACTTCCACTTCATTTGGTGTGAACAAGCATTAGAAGCCAAGGTCACGAAGTTGCCCAACGGATAACAAGTTGAAACTTAATGAAGCAACATAGAGCACATTTGAGAGTGAGTGATCATTTGATATTGCAATCTTGCCTATACCCTTGACTTTGCTCTTTGAATTATCCCCAAATGTGATCTTCTCTTGACATATTCCATTCTCTTCAATGGAGGTGAACATACGAGGATCACCGGTCATATGTTGAGTGCAACCACTATCAATAACCCAATGAGATCCACCGGTCTTGTAGTTCACCTACACACAAGAGATCAAGCTTTTTGTTTAGGGACCCAAACTTGAGAGGGGCCCTTGACTTTCTCAACTAGTGACTTGGCAACCCATATTTTCTTTGGCCTATTCTTGTTTGGGGGACCCAAAAACATGACTTTCATTTTTCCATTTGAATCTTTTCTTAGCATATAATGAGCATTGAAGGCAAAAGGTCTAGCATGCTTGGGCAAGGGTTGTGGTGGTGGAGTTTTGCATTCATGAGCAAAGTGACCTTCTTGACCACACTCAACACATCTCTTTGGTTTGGGCTTTGACTTGCTTTGTTGTTGTTGAGCTTTTGCTTTCTTCTCTTGATTTGCCAAGTACCCAATGCCACTTCTATCCATCTTCATTACGGTGTTCATGAGGAGCTCACTTTGCAAATATTGGCCTCTTGTGAACTTGCTTAGGCCGGTTTTGAGATGTTCTTTTTCTTGCTTGAGCTTTTTGTTTTCTTCAATGAGTGATTCATTTGTTGGTTGCTTCTCAAGAGCCATCAAACCTTTTAGCTTCTTGTTCTCATTTGCAAGCTTCTCATTTTCACACTTGATCTTGGCATAATCATCATAGTTGCTTGACTCAACCACACTCTTGCCTTTGCTATTAGAACCTTGCTCAATGCTTTCAATGATCAAATCATCACATGATGTAGCTATATCACACTTAACAACATTGTTAGTAGCATCATGTGTCTCAAGAGCAAGTTCATTAGCAACCACAAGATTATCATAGTCAATTTTTAATGTGGTGTATTTGTCCTTTAGAGAATTATGTCTAGTGATAAGCTCATCATGCTTCTTCTCAAGTTTATCATGTTGATCTTTAAGCTCTTTATTAGAGGTTTTGAGCTCCTTGAGAGTGGAAGACATAACTTCATTTTGATCTCTAAGCTCACCACTAGTCTTTTGAATATTTTCAAGCTTAGATGAGAGTGATTCATTTTCATTTTGAAGATCATCATTTTCATTTCTAGTCCTTCTTATGATTTTAGAGTATTTGTTTAGCAATTTTACAAGTTCATCATAAGAAGGTGCGTCATATTCATCATCACTATCACTATCATCATCATCATCACTATCGTGGTTTTGTACCTTTCGTTCACCCTTGGCCATAAGGCATAGGTGAGTAGTGGACGATGATGGTGAAGGAGGCGGTGAAGGTGGTGATGAAGATGTCGGTGAAGATGATGGCCCCATCACAAATGCGGCAACCTTCTCTTTCTCATCATCGCTCTCGTCTTCGGAGGACTCACAAGATGATTCAATGTCGGTGAGCCAATCACCAACAATGTATGCCTTTCCTCCCTTCTTCTTCTTGTAGAACTCCTTCTTCTTGCCATCCTTCTTCTTGTATGGCTTGTTCTTCTTCTTCTCTTCTTCTTCATCACTTGAATCATTTTTCTTGCCCTTGTTCTTGTTCTTGTACTTGTCTTTTAGTGGTCTAGGGCATTGATGAGCTAGATGGCCAAGTTCACCACAATTGTAGCAATCTATCTCCGAGATTGGCTTTCTCTTGCTACTTGTGAAGAATTTCTTCTTCTTGCCATCGAACTTGATGCCACTCTTGTTGAGTTTCTTTAGCATCTTGGTGGTCTTTCTCACCATGAGTGCAAGTGATTCATCATCAACATCACTTCCACTTGAGCTTTCTTGCACCATCATGGCTTGGCCCTTCTTCTTCTTCTTGTCATGACTAGCTTTGAAGGCCAAGTCTTTCTTCTTGGAAGATGATGAGCCCTCTTCCGGAGTGATATGCATGTACATCTCATGAGCATTGATCTTCCCCAATACTTGAGTCGGTGTTGCGGTGGAAAGATCACTTTGGTGAAGCACGGTTACAATGTGACCATACTTCTCAACGGGAAGCACACTCAAGATCTTCCTTGCAACATCCGATTGGCTCATTTGAGTGAGCCCAAGAGCATTGAGGTCCTCTACAAGAACATTCAAGCGAGTGTACATGTCATTAGCACTTTCTTTGGGAAGCATCTCAAAGGAATTAACTTTCCTTAAAGCTATGTGATAGCGTTCCTCACGCTCACTCTTAGTTCCCTCATGGAGAGCACAAAGATTTTCTCACAATTCATGAGCGTTCTTTGCATTACGCACACAATTGAAGATATCTTTGCCTAAGCCCCGGTAGAGTGCATTTTTGGCCTTTGCATTCCACCGGTCGTACTTCTCCTCGTCACCAATGGGGTTTGCGGGATCCTTGATAGCAGGAAGCCCTTGGGTTGCGGCTCTAAGGCATCCAACATCTATGGCTTCGAGATACGCCTCCATGCGGATTTTCCAATATGGAAAATCATCCCCCTCAAAGGTGGGAGGTGGTCCTTCCCCGTTAGACATCTTGCTCTAGGCGGTAAAGCCTAAATTAGGAGCAACACGGCTCTGATACCAATTGAAAGGATCAAGATGCCCAAGAGGGGGGGTGAATTGGGCTTCTCTAAAAAATAATTGCAAGAATTAAATCCTACAAGCCGGAATTCACCCCTAGTGTCTACTTGTGTTCCTAGAGAGTCTACCGATAAAGAGTTTTGCACCCTAGTTTCCAATCCTAGTCTAGCATGGCAATTCTAGGAAAGTAAATCAAGCAATGAATGTAAATACGAGAATGTAAATGCTTGAATGTAAAAGGGCAAGGAACACGGCGATGTTTTTTCGAGGTATCGGAGAGTCGCCACTCTCCACTAGTCCTCGTTGGAGCACCCACGCAAGGGTGTAGCTCCCCCTTGATCCGCGCAAGGATCAAGTGCTCTCTATGGGTTGATTCTTCGATACTCCGTCGCAGTGAATCACCCAAAACCGCTCACAAGATGAGTTGGGTCATCCACAAGCTCCGCCGGATGATCACCGAACTCCCAATCGCCACCAAGCCGTCTAGGTGATGGCGATCACCAAGAGTAACAAGCTAGAACTCTCACTTGACCACTACGAGCCCAAATGAGAAGGTGGATGCACACTTGCTACTCTCTAATTGCTAGTGAGGAACTCTCAAGCTTTGATTCTCAAATCTCTATCCTCACTAGTGCTCTTGCACTCCCTTGCACTCCAAAGGTGTTTTTCAGCTGATCAAATGAGCAAGAGACCTCTAAAAGAGGTGGTGGGGTTGTATTTATACACCCCACAGACAAATCGAACCATTACCCGCTGACTCAGCAAAACGCGAGCTGACCGGACGCGCCGGTCGAACTGACCGGACGCGCCGGTCGCTCGTAACGGTCGAAAACCGAAAAAACAACTGGATGACCGGACGCGCCGGTCAGGGGTGACCGGACGCGTCCGATCGTGCAGGGAGCAAACTGTACTAGCACCGGATGCGCCGACCGCGTCCGATCGTTGATGACTGGACGCGTCCGGTCGTCTCTGGACCTTACTGGACTATGACCAGACGCGCCGATCATACCCAGGTCGCGTCCGATCGGGTGTTTCCCAAAGTGACACGTGTCGACTACTGACCACCGCGTCCGGTCCTCGCGAGGACCGCGTCCGGTCGTCAGAGCCGAAACCTTAGCCGCGGAGCTGTACTGACCGGACGCGTCCGATCATGCCGAGGACCGCGTCCGGTCATGGGAAAACGACCCAAAACTTTCCGAAACGCGTTGCAACTTGAACCAAGTTGCTTCCAACTAAACTTTGAGCTATTCTAGAGCTGCCTAGCGCCAAGTTTAACAAGTGTGCACCACACCTAAACATAGGACTCGCCTAGGTCAAGCTACCCGCTCATGCCCCCCTTTATAGTACGGCCAAAAGAGAAAAACGAAGATCCCAACGACTATTCTAAATGTATCTCAACACCTCAACATCCGGAACTAACCGTCCTTAATCTTGACGTCACTCTTTTGAAAACCGAAACGATTTCCATTAAGGGACATGAATACCATGGTGCCCAAAGCAGTTAAAACCTCCATGACCTAACTTACCAAAGTTTCTGCAAAACACACGTTAGTCATGGTGATAAAGCGTTGTCATCAATTGCCGAAACCAAACCTCGGGGCCTAGATGCTTTCACGCCCCTCTTTCATCCGGGCTGTCCACTCTTCCTCGGTCAGCAGCAACTTGCCACTGTCCGTCATCGCCGTCGGCTCCATGCACTCGTCCACCGCCCGCAAGCGCCCGGTCAGGGGTTGACAAGTTAAAAGGTCCTAATATGGCTAGGGGGGTGAATAGCCTTTTAAAATTCTACAAGTTCACTAGAGCAAATTGATTAGTGTGACAAACGGCGAAAACAATTTTGCTCTAGCTCTACAAGGGTTGCAAGCCACCTATCTGTAAGAGAATCGACCAATTATACGAAATTAAGTAAGAAAATCACCCGCCAAAGCAGATAATTTAGCAAACTTAAGCTCATATAACCTGGTAGTCCGTAAAACCACGACAGATTTCAAACCAACCAACATACAAACCAAGATCGTACAAGTTTAACAGCCACAGTCACATATTACATAAAGTTCGCAACATCATTGAAATACATCGGAGTTAAAACATAAAGTTATTACAAACTAGGTTCATAATAAAGTAGCGGAAGCAAATAATCTTAAAACCACACACACGTATTTAGTTCAGATACATTGTCAGGTGATAGTCATGTCCAGCAAATACATTAGGTAAGACATATGGAACGACTATGCCCTTGGTCCTAGTTGTCGCCCATCGCAGGGTACAGGCAGTTGATGCAATACTCATAGTACATCTGACCTGCGACAACAATGGGAACAACGCCCTGAGTACGAGAAAGTACTCAACTAGACTTACCCGTCTTAAACTAAAATAAACTGACACCAAGGAGTATGCAAGGCTTTCTTTTAGTGGACTAGCTAACTCATTTGCGAAAGAGCAATAAGTTAACATAATGAACCATTTAAATACTTTACATCATCTTTATTATAACCTATTGATCTAGGTAAGCACCTATTTTATAGCAATCACTTGATTAACTATTAACATACAATTACCAACTTAGATTTAACATTTCCAACATCATCCATATAACCATCAGGGTTCCATTATCATTACTACGATGTCGTAACTCGAGTCAAGTGCTCACTATCTAGGAGCGATGGCGATTCGAATCGATTCCTAACCAGCTGGTGATTTATTCCTCACACAAACCACACTCACCAATCAAGTGAGCTACAGATCACCAATGACAATATCCAGGTAAACTTCGTGGGACAAACTGAGGCTGCAGTACCCAGGGGCCACCCGACTGTCACGAATCAGGCCTTGCCTACCCTTGGGCTCACTCTTTGTGCCCCTGTCATACCCCCTTCAGTACCAATACGCGCACCCGTGTAGATCCTGGCCCAAATAATGCCACTAGCTTCGCGGTCGAAAGGTACTTTATTCAGCCAGCTAAATGTGAGGCGTACGTTCAACATGACAAGAGGGATGAGCAATGATCAGTCACAGACGAAAAACTACAAGCACCCCAGAACCCTATCTGGTTACCACCAACTATTCTGCCCGGTCTCTAATTATCCATCAATACATGGTTATTTTTATGATATCATCCATTCCATAGCTAAAGTATTCCAGTAACCACCTATGTCTGCAGGTGACAGGAAATCACCGATCGCTACCGGTCTAAGCAGGGCTAAGTAGTTATTCGATCCTAAATTTAATAGGGTAAGGATATAATAAGGTAGGCAAGAATAATAAATGCATCAAACGGTTTTACTCAACTCTTATAACTTAATGCAACAATATATAAAACTCATATATAGATGATTGTTTTTATAAAGTAGGAGACTAACAATACTCCGGGGCTTGCCTCGCTCGAACGAACTCGGACGGTGGTCTAGACACTCCTACAGTTCATCAACAATGTCCTCTTCGGCCTGCACCTCCTGTACGGGCTCTTCTTGCGGAACTTCCTCGACTACTTCCTGCTCGGCTGCTACCGATTCCTCCTGTGATCCTGTTATGATGCATAGGTGTAAGTGATTATGCGATGGTGCATCAGATGAGATGACATATGATGATCATGATTGTATGCAATGTAGATGAACACGCTTTAGCTTTATTGGATAGAACATATGTAAAGCTCTTCTACTAGGTAGTCCACAACATTCAAGAACATGTATCGCAAGTACATGTGATCTACTGCATTCTCTTCTACTACTAACCCCCATTAGTTATTGCTAACTACCATATAGCCATAACACAAATGCTACTACACTTCATCACCATAACTACACTAACATGCCAAGTCATACCAGCAAGTCAAGAATACTTCAAAGATACACCAAAGTGTACAAAATAAACTAATCATGCAATAAGAATCCTATTTTTATTTCACTTTAATCTAGGGCTACAACATCAACATGCATTTCTGGTGCTCAGAAAAATCTAAGAAAATTACAGTAGCTTTATCATACTATAAGTAGCCTACCATAAAATTTCATTGCATGTAGATAAGTAAAACAGCCTATACAAAAATGACAAACTATGATGGATAAATGAGCATGAAAATACTTTGCACTATGAAAAATATCAAACAAGAAATTTAGTATTTTTCCCATGTTCTATACAGTATACAAACACTATAAAAAAGTTTCACATATAGGTATTATACATATTTTTTGGCTTTAGCAATTTTACAGGAAAAAGCAATTAAATGCACCAAAAATAGATAGCAATATTTTTATATAGAACATGCAAGTAATATATTTTTCACAGAAAGTGCATCACATGACTAGATCAACAAAACAAGTTTCACATTTTTCTGATCTATATTCCATTTTCTTTGCATTTTTCAAGGAATCAGCATTTTAATCATTTAAATAAAAGCTATATATAAAATATCACAAAATTGACATGTAATATTTTTAACATGTATATCTGGCAACAAGAATCACAACAAAATTTGTTTCAACAAATTTGGAGCTAAATTCATCAAGCTATGAATTTCCAAAGCAATTATAACATTATCTGGAATTGCTTTTCTTTAATCCTTTTCAAAATCAGCCGCTGAAATCGCTACGTGCACCCAGCGACGTTCCCCAGATCTACATAGAGGCGCTACCAGCAGGACCCACGGGTCAACCAGCCCCACGCGTCAGTCGGAGCCGAGGCAGGGGTCGCCGTTGACCGGCGACATCTCGCCGTCAGTGAGACCTCCAGCGAAATGGTGACCACCAACGTGCTCTATGCGATGAGCCGCACCCGGTCGGCTAGAAGGTGGAGCCAATGGCTCACCGGATTGAGCTCGCCGGCAGCCATGGCGGTGCGGTGGCGTGGCTCGGCGTCGGAAGGGGCCGACCCGGCCACTGCGATGCTCAAGAAGTGGCATGCTCGCTTCGCTAGGTCAAGGCGAAGCGAACGCAAGCACAAGGAAAGAAGGGAGGAAGGCGCGTAGTGGCTCACCCGCGCGGTGCCGAACTCCAGCGAGTGGCGGCGGGAATGGAACTGACCAAATTGGCCTCTCACCTTGCTGACACGAGTGGCGGATGTCACGGCGAGGATGAGCAGGTGAAGGCGGAGCTCCACGCAAAGCCCAATTGGAGGAAGGTGGCGCGAGTGCGAAGCACGACACCGGCGGAAGGGGCACGGTAGCGCTCTGCTGCTGCAGCTGCTGCTTGCTCTAGCGAAAGGAGAAGGAGAAGGAAATGCAGGGGACGGGGAGGAAGGGGCGTGGCGTGGCTGGCTTAAGGTGGGCGTGGGCATGCGGGGTCCACGGGACGCCACCTGTACGCCATCGTCGGCGAGCGGCAGCCACACAACGGTCTAATCTGCCGCAGTCGGACGCGGCGCGCGCACGTGCGAGGCGAGCGTGGGGCAAACAGGCCAGGCCCACTTGAGCTGGCGGGCCGGATGGGAGGCGACGGCCCAACTAAAGGTAAAAATTGATTTTTATTTTTCTTTTCTTTCCCAATTCATTCAAATGAAATTTTGAACCCTTTCAAAGCAGTTTCAAAAATTGGACCCAAAATAGAAGTTGTTTTAAAAATTGTGATCTTCAACTTTGCCAAAAGGAGCAAAGTCAAAATCCCAATAGATTTTGAACTAGGGATTTAAAGTAAATTTTAAATCAAAACTCCATTTCCTAAGATTATTTTTAAAGCCAAATTTGTGAAAATTTTGAATACGAAACTTGCTCCAAAATGCTTGCTCAACATTTCTAAGTTGTTTAAGATGACACATAAGCACATAT
Source organism: Saccharum hybrid cultivar R570 (assembly GCA_038087645.1). Classification (NCBI taxonomy): domain Eukaryota; kingdom Viridiplantae; phylum Streptophyta; class Magnoliopsida; order Poales; family Poaceae; genus Saccharum; species Saccharum hybrid cultivar. The sequence continues at coordinate 17,019,948 of JAQSUU010000139.1, forward strand.
GCAGTGTAACAAGCATCAAACTAGCATTAACCTATTGAAAACAAATAAATGCAACATCTATGTTTCACTCACATGTTTCATAGGTTCCAATGTCAATATTTCATGTGATGCTCAACAATGCATGATTATGCTTATGCACATGATTTGCAAATGCTAATGCAAGCTTAACACCAGGGGTGTTACACTATCCAAACAATTCTAGTTGCTATGATCACTAAGCACACACAAGAGCTAAGTTGGTACTCACTAAGAGCTCTCAGCTTTGCTACACTAAAGAGCACCACTAGATGAACTTAAGCTACAAAGCAAGCTCTCAAATCTAGCTACACTAAAGAGCTTGCTACAACTAGTTTACCGAAAGTAATGGAGAGGATGAAGTAATTATACCACCGCGTCAAGAGATGAACCAATCACAATGTAGACAACCAATCATCAGGAGAAATCCAATTAATCACAAGATGGACACAAGATTTTTCTCCCGATTCACGTGCTTGCCGGCACGCTAGTCCCCATTGTGTCGACCAATACTTGGTGGTTCGGTGACTAAGAGGTGTTGCATAAACCTCGTCCACACGTTGGACACCGCAAGAACCGACCCACAAGTGAGGTAGATCAATGACATGCGTAATCCACTAAAGTTGCCTTTGGCACTCCATCGGGGAAGGCACAAGAACCCCTCACAATCACCAGGAGGTGGCCAAGAACAATCACCAACTCTTTCCATAACTCCTCCGCTGCCCCAAGCCGTCTAGGTGGCGGCAACCACCAAGAGTAACAAGAATCCCGCAGCCCAAACGATCTCCAAGTGCCACTAGATGCAAACTCACAAGCAAATACACTTGGAATCACTCAATCTTACTTTGGATTCACAACCAAGCAAGGAAGATGAGTGGGAGGGAGTATGCTTAGCTCAAGAGGATGTCAAGATGATCAAAATGCCAGGAGAGTTCTCCAAGAGCTAGCCATCACGTATTTATAGACCGCCAAAACAAATAGAGCCGTTAGGGTCACGAAGGGGTACTGCACGAGCTGACCGAACGCACCAGTCGGGTTGACCAAACGCAGCCTCAGCGTCCGGTCGCTCGCTCCTCACTGCACTGATGCCTGCCACATGTCCGTGTTTAAATTTCGTTCACCGATCTCCATTAGTTGAAAAACGTTCAACGCCCAAGTCAAAGGACGACCGGACGCCCTCCTCCAATCGACCTGACGCTGCGCCCGTGGAGTTAGATCGTTTTCAGTAAGGATTTTTAGCACAAAAAAGTGACCGGACGCGTCAGGTCAGAGGTGACCTGATGCGTCCCAGCGTCCGGTCCTCGTACTGCAGCAACGCGCTCGTGAGACAGTATGACGTCAGCATATGTCAGCAACCGTCGGACACGGGCCCTGCGCATCAGATCCACAGTGATCGCGCGCAACCAACATGTGACCTGATGTGCCGGTGCACCTCTAGCCAGCGTCCAGTCACACGCCCGAAGTCACACCCTCTCTGCTAACACTGACCTGACGCTGATGTCAGCGTCCGATCACTGCCTAACCAGCGTCCGGTCTCTCTCTGTTAGCTCCTTTTCTTTTTCTAAGTCCGCAAACTCTTCGCCCTTACATTCCAATTGCTAATCACAAGGTGTAGAATTTTTGTGCATGTGTGTTAGCATTTTTCAAAGCATTTTACAAGGGTCGTTGTTAGCTTACACTAGGTCCTAATGCATACGCTCATATGAATTCACCTGGTGGCACTTGATAGCTATTTTAACTAAGAAATTTCCCTCTTAATAGTACGACTATCGAACCTAAATGTGATCACACCCTCTATGGTGTCTTGATCACCAAAACCAAAATCCTAAGCAATACCTTTGCCTTGATCTCCATTGAGTTTTATTTTTCTCTTTCTTCTTTTCCAAATGTGTAGCACTTGATCATCTTTTGGTCACTTCCATCATCATGACCATCATCTAGCTCCACCACTTGGCATGAGACTTATCATTTCATGTCTACACACTTAGCGCAATGATTAGTCCCTAGGTTTCATCAATTATCCAAAACCAAACTAGAGCTTTCAATCTTCTCCTTTTTGTTAATTGATGACAACATATTTACAAAGATTTTTAATAAAATTCTTTTGAATTTATGTTGCTTGCCCAAGCATTTTACTATGTGTAAAGGATATGGACAAGTTTCATAAACCCGAACTGGTAGCAATTGCTCCCCCTATATATGTGCTAAGAGTTTGGCTTTGAGAGCTTGCACATATGCTTAGATAGAAAATATAGGAGTCAATTTCTACCAAACGATGCTAAGGTGTAAAGGATGGACCTTTGAAGCGTGATACCAATCAGAGTTTCCAATATACATCATCCTTAGCACCATTAGTAACTGAACATTCACAAAAACTAGAAAACCCCGTGAGATCAACATTATAAGAGAGGGTCTAGTTTTTACAAGACAAGCACAAGTCTAGTTACTCTTCCTATGCATGCTAGTTTTTCAATTCATCATTCAAATCTTATAGCTAGCATACACCACACAAGCATGCATTGGAGAAAAGGAATTTCTGCCATGCATGCAAACATATGTAATGCACATTCGAATGCAACAAACAAGTTTATGAGCTTGCTCCCCCTACTTATGTGTTTTAAATTTTAATTGACCCCTTTCTTTTCTTTATCATGTTTCACTTCTCCCCCTTCTGTCATATCTTTGGAATTATCTCTCCCCCTTTGCATTAATGACCACAAAAGGTGAGCTCAAATTTTAGGAAAGTTGTGTGGAACCATTATATGTTAGGACCATTTTTCCAATTTTGGTTCAATCTAGATCACTTGCGAAAGATATTTAACTCGGTTTGATCCAAGAGCAAGCTTCTTCACACCTCTAAATAAGGGTTATCATACACCATGTTGAGTTAAACACTTATAGCTCATTCTCTAGATCAAACACTCGGTTCACAGGCCCACAAACATGTCATATGCTACCACTAGATCTTTTCAAGCATACAAGTGAAAGGTCCTACTATGGCAAGAGGGGGGGTGAATAGCCTATTAAAATTCTACAAAATACTAGAGCAACTTGATTAGTAAGACAAATGGTGAAATGCAAGTTTTGCTCTAGCTCTACAAGAGTTGCAAGCTATTGACAGTAGTTATCATCCATCATAAACCGTCAACTTTGTGTATAGAAATGGTCACCAATAGAAACTTAGGGGTTTTAATTGACAATTTTCACAAGTTTTGGTGAATTTATATTTTTAGCAGAGTTATTTTAGAAAACAAGAAAAAGAGGATTGAAATGTCAAAAAGGAACAAAACTTAACCATGATGAAATATGCACCAGAAGACTGTAGAAGACATCAGACCAAAGCAGAGGAGCAAAGGTTGCCAGGTGGGGTCGCCTGTAACACCCTCGGTGTTACCGCGCATAATAACTCACCAAAGCATGTCATGAGCATCATATCTAGGTGTTTTTGCATGTGTTGTAGTACGTAGAACCATTTTAGTAACTTAAAATAATTAATAAAAATGTTAAATGGAAGTTGACGCGATAGCCCTTGTTATATCAATTAAGGTTGCAAACTAATTTTTATTGAACAAAAATGCTATAGGACATATATGTGAACCTTAAATAAAGTTTGTAGTGTGAACTTCGTAGATGATAATGCAACATTCGTCTAGCAAGGTGTCATGGCTAGCTGATAGTTCTAGTAGCTCGAAGATTGAACTTGTAACAAAAATCAGCCCAAGACTTAAGAGCGAATTCCAAGTTTGTAAACAGCTCGACGAGGCCATGTTCGGGGATTTGTTGTGCTTAAGTTTGTTAGTAGATTGTGTCGTGGCTTAGCCCTGGTAGCTAGCCCTAGGTACCCTCTCGGGTATGGTATAGTTGGTTGAGCTCGAGTCAAGCTTGGTTAGTGGGTACACACGCTTTTAAAATCATGCACGATCCTTGTCTCGGCTGTCGGCCTCTGCGTGCACGGTCACCGCCATGGGCCACCCTGTGTCGTGCACCTGGCCGCACTGCCGCGCTGGGCTGGCCCGGTCATGGTCAGTCGCAGCCGGCTACTACCCTGCTGTCCTCCCCACGTTGCGCACGTCGCGGCCAACTTGACGTCGCGTCCGTGCTCTGGCCCAGCGCTACTATTGGCCAGCCGACCACCTGCTCGTGCATGCCACTCCCTCACCGCTGCGCACATCCTCGTGTGTCCCCTCTACATGCATCGCCCGACCGCGTTAGCCCCAGGCAGCCAATCCGGAGGTGACCCGAGCGTGGACTCTTTCCTCTCCCCCCTCTGCCACCATGGCTGCCGGTCCACGCGGTTCTGTTGTGGCATGGTGGAGCCACCTCGGCCCAATTCGTCTTGCGCACCTCTTTTGCAGGCCAGTGCCCCACCACCCGTCCCCACCTCGCCTCGCATCGCATGCCACTGAGGTCCAATTTGGAGTTTGCTCGGCACCGGGCCATTAAGGCCAAGCCGCGGCCATGACCTCGGTTGCCCTCTACCCGTGCAGCTCGAACCTAACCAAGCACACCGGTGGGTTTGCCTCCACCTACCCTACATCCTGCGCACCTGCCCTGAACCCCTATCGCCCTCTAGCTTCCGTTGACGCAACCACGCCGCCGCAGTGCGCTGCCGTACCCCCTCGGGCGCACGTGGCCGCTCGTTCCAGGCAAGCTCCGGCCGAGCCATTGCTTCGGCCGAGTTCGGGGTAAGTCACTGAGCTCACCCGCCCCTGCTACCACTCTCTTAGCACCCCAGCTCACCGGAACACGGCCGTCACCGTTGCAGGTTGCCTGCCGCCATGGGGAGGCTGCCCTACCTCGCCTTCGACCTCCAAATCACTGTCCGGTGCCGTGCGTCAACCTCTAGGTGAGCACCGGCCCCCTAGCTAGGCTTGCGCGGGCTCGAGCTGCCTGGCGTAGCGGCTTCGTGTCGGCCGTGCTGCACCGACGAGCGCGGGGAACTCGGAGGACCTCCCCGTTGCGAAGGAGAGTTAGTGCGGGGGTTAGACTGCTTAAGCACTGACTAATGGAATAGTGGGTTTTGAAGTCGGACTATTACCGAATAACACGAGGACGATTATGCAAAACATGCCAGCACGCGCGGGCTCCCCCGCGTGGGCCACCTCACGTTCGTGGGCCAAGCCACGCTGGCCGTGGGCGCGCGAGCTGCGCTCGAGTGGGCCGCCTGTGTGGGCCATGCCTGCGTAGTCATGGGCCGCACTGGGTGACATTACCTTTTTCTTTTCGTAAGTAAAAAGAAATAGCTTTTAATTTCAATTCTGAGCTGATCTTTTAAAATTTAGATCAATTCACATAGATGTCCAAAAATTGTGAGACCACTTTTGTTAGGTTCACAAAAATGTGATCTATCGGGTGATAGAAGTAGTTTATGCCTATCTGTGTTGATGCTGAGAGATATTAAATCAATTGGAAATGCTTAACATTAATAGGGTAAGATTTGTAGGAATTGTGGCAAATTGGTAGTGTCTTGGATCATGAATTTTCCGTAGTAGCCTAGTGGTATTATCATGTGCTTGCTGTAGGTTCCATAGCACTAGTCGAGACCATTTTATGTGGTAGCTAAATAGCCGTTAAAACAAATGTAAATAAAAAGCATAATATTGGCTGGTAAAATGAATGCAACTATAAAATGAATTGGATATCTTGCTTGATGGAGTGGATAGATGGCTTGTTACCTTCGTCATTAGGGCTAGCTTTGTAGCTTAGCATGTGCATTGCTTTTTAAGAGTTGTTGTTGCCTTAATACTAAATGTTGCATCATTATCGCATGCATGTAGAGAACGACCTGATGGAGTTTGGGATCGCTGACGATCAGGAGTATGAGGAGATCATCGAGGAGTACGAGGAGGAGATATTCGTGCCGGAGGAGTTCCAGGAGCCGCCCGTGACTGACACTGCTGACCTTGCACCTACCCAAGGCAAGCCCCGGTGCATAACTCATATTTTCGATAATCATTATATATATGAGGTGCATTTATGTTACAGGAATTTTATGATACCCATATGCATATATATACTTACCTATGAGTCTTACTAGTGCAGGATCACGTAGTGCTTTGCTTAGGTTTATCGGTAGCGTGGGTAATCTGTCGTTACTCACAACAGGTGATCAGTATTTTCATAACTCTCAAAATAAAATGGTGAAAGGGAAATGGTGACCGGGCAGGGATTTGGTATGGGTATTGGTGGGTGTAACAGGTTGTGTCCCGCGGCCATGGGGCATAGCTTGGTTGCACTGTTTTCCCTATTTGTGTCGATTAAGGACCGTTTGTTGCATGGACCCTAGTCAACTCACAGACTTATTATCCCGAGCTCATACTTGCTTATGGGAGCGGGAAGGCTTGCTACTCTCTTGTCATGGGCTCCGGCTCTTTCTGGACTGACTGATTAGAGGCGAGGATAGGTGGAGGTCTAAGCACCATAGTGAGGCTAGGCCTCAAGTGTGGGGGCTTGGAGTACAAGTTTAGACGGGGACCTAGAACCCTTGACAAGAGTGGAGCGGGTTGGTCTCGCTTGTGCCTGGGGTGCAAGCGAGGCGTGTGTTTCTCGGGGTACACAGCTGGGTACATTGATTCATGAATCACCGTTTCTACGTGATGGTACGGCTTGACTACGCTCTGGCACCGTAGTAAGAACTGCCACATGAAAGATGGAGAAATGGTTCTGATTGCTCAACCCTTGCTTAAATCTAGAACAGGTGCTTACATAGAATGTAGGGTAATGAATAAAACACAGCTACTAATAATCTAAGGATGCACTCTTGGTATTGCTTTCCGCAAACAAGAAACGCACCAGCCATAAAAGCCTATCATATTCCTTGAGAGTCAGAAAATATATCCCCTAGTCGGGTAAGTTTTACGAGTATATTATGTACTCAGGGTTTATTTTACCCTTTTTGCAGGTGCACCAATAGAAGTAGGCCTTGTGTGGAGGATTCTTCTGGTGGGCACAAGCGGATCCTCACATCGAACCGCTAGATGTTTAATTATTTTCGTTGTTTAATTTATCGCACTCTGAACTCTGGTATTGTAATAAATGATTTCTAAGACTCTTTGTTGTAAGAAATGGACTAAGTATTGTAAGCTTGTACTCATTATTAGATCCTAGATGTAAAATGTGAATTGTTCAGGTTCTCTCGTTGGGTGTGGTCGATGGAACTGCTCAATTAAGTTCCCTTTCAGGGTACTTAGTGTCTAGTGGAAGACAAGTGCCTCCGAAAGCGTGTTAAATCGGGTGGCTCTGCCACACCGCCCGAAGCCACCATCAAGCCGCCCGGCCCCCCACAGAGAGGTCTAGCCATGAGATTCTAGAACATTCCTCTACTGCCTCCTAGGGTCGCATCTACACCATTGCTTCAAGTTGGTTTGATCCGAAGGCTGACGTTCCATCCTCAGGACTATAAATATAGGCCCTGACCCTCCATGAGATTTATTATTGTATCCTGCAATTCATTTGTCAAGAGAAGACCAAAAATTAGGGTTTCCATATATTAGAGAGAGAGAGCTCTAGTTCTTCAAGTTCTTAGTATAGGCTTTCTAGCAAGGTTCAAGTAGAGTTGGGCTATTTTGCTCAGGATTTCGGATCTGTTCGTCTGGAGACTGGTAATTAGCCATTGTATCTCATTTATGACTTTGTTCTATTTCATTATTATGTTGCTATTTATTATGTTCTTAGTTTGCTCTAGTTGTATATTGATATAGTTATAGTTGACGATGAATTTATGCATATGTTCGTAGAGTGCCTAATTCAGTTCTCGAGAGAGTTAGGTGGTACGTATTATATAAGCGTGGTGCTTAGATATTATTTACCTACGAATGCCCCCTACATGTCGGGTCATGTGGTAGATCGCGGGTGTGATAGACCCGTTGAGTCCTATGTAGTCCATCCCCCGTGTGTAGAACTTGTAGAACCCAGTCTCGAAGGAGGGGACGACTATGTTTCTGATCCTCACTAGTTGATGTTCCTTATGCTTATTTTCTGATTTAGTTATGCTATAGATGAAAGTATATATGCTTAGTATTTAGGAATGATTTAGTATTTAGGAATGACTTAGGAATCTTTTACTCTAACCGAATCTCGAGCTTAGCCATACTACATTAGTTGAGTTTGTTCTTTATCTATGGAATACCATTATCATGTTGCATTCATTATCATTTATTTATCTTTTACTTGACTTACCCCTGCTAAAGTATAAGAGTGATTAGTTTATCATAGGTTTGCACATTTATAGTTAGCCATATGAATATTTGTCTCACGGTCCTTCCTTTGGGATTAAAATAAATAACGATACTCAGTATATTCTTGAGTAGAATGCTACAATGGTGATTTATCTGTGTGCTTGCAGATACTTATGTTTTGATATTATTTAGAGTTTTCAAGTGTAGTTATAATTACCAGCATTTCAGGCATCATGCTATGGATGACAACTTAGTACATAGTGATGTAAGAAATTTCAACAAGCATTTTTGGCGCCGTTGCCGGGGAAGGAAGAGTAATATGGAAACAAAAATAAATACTTATAGATCAACCATAACCTTTGCTTTAGCAGGCTTACCCTTGTTTTGTCTTTGTCTATGTATTTTATACAGGGTAAGTGCAGGATTGGTTGTGATCCACCAACTTTCATCAATTTGAATCAACCAAATCAAGAGGAAGCTTAACATCAGTTTGTGAAGCCATGGCTGAGAAGACTCTACGTGAATTATCTACTCTAAGCACTGAGAATATTCGCGTTGGACCAACGCTCAACACCAACAACCATGAATTTGAGCTCAAGCCAAGCCTCATCAACATGGTGCAAGCAACTATATTTAGTGGAAAGGGACATGAAGATGCTAGTGCTCATTTGTAGAATTTTTTGGAGATTTGCAGCACCGTCGTCATTAAGGACATTGCTCAAGATATCATACTACTTCGTTTGTTTCCATTCTCATTGGAGGGAAGAGCAAAACAATGGTTCTACACCAACAAAGATCAAATCAACACATGGGCAAGATGTTCAAAAGCCTTTCTAGAAAAGTTTTCTTAGTAGGCAAGACCAATGCCTTAAGAGGAAAGATTACAGATTTCCATCAGCAAAAAGGTGAACCTATTCTAGAAGCACGGGAGCATTTTCAAGAATACATCTCAGATTGTTCTCATCATGGAATGGAAGAATGGTTGCTCATGCAAACGTTGTATTATGGATTAATTCAGAAATCGCATGAACAACTTGATGCCACTGCTAGAGGATCATTTATGTCACTCACTGCTGAAAAAGTTGAAGTTCTTATGGAAAAGATAGCAGTAAATCAAAGCTGGACAACCTGCAATATTCAATCATGCCATAAGAGTGAAGTTCTAGAAGAAGTTTATGCACTGTCAAGCAAGATGGATGTACTGATGAATTGGCTCAAACAGCGAGACAGTTACAAGAAAGATCGTCAAGCCATTCAAGATGCATTCAATGCTCACAACAAATGTGGAGAATATTTAGGAGTTGAGTTCGCTGAGTCACAAGAAGATATTAACACCATCATCAATAACTCTGCTCCACAACAACAGAAGCAAGGATGGAGTCAACCTTGATCGACTAACCAAGGTAGGTACCAAGGTAATTATTATAATTCTACCAATTCTAGACAACCACCCTTGAGATATTTAATCTTAGAACAAGCTAGAATTAATGATAACGTTACAAAAAGACTTACTTTTAATGATAAAATCCTAGAAAATATAAATGCTAAAATGGATAGTTTTTCTTCTGTTGTTAAGGAACAAATTATTTTCAATAAAAAGATAGAAGTGCAATTAGCCCAGTTAGCTTCTGCTCTGCCTTTTGCCACTAACCTTGAGAAGGTCAAAGCTATAACCACAAGAGGTGGCAAGTCTACTCGTGATCCACCATACCCAAAAGGGGAAGTAATACACCAGTGGCAGTGCAAGAAGAAGAGAAGGAAGATGATGAAATTTTACCACAAGAGCAAGAATTACAGTAAAATTTTCGTGACACCACTCTCCTACCGTTTCCACGCAGAAATAGAAAGGCCAAAATAGAAGAGCAGTTTGGTAAGTTTGTGGAGGTAATTCAAAAGTTATATATCAATATTCCATTGCTAGATGCCATCCAGGTACCTACATACGTGAAGTATCTCTGAGACATCTTCAACAACAAAAGACCTTTGCCCTCTACCGAAGTGATTAAGCTAATGAAGGAGTGTATATGTGGCCATCCCCAACACTTCACCTGTCAAGAAGAAGGATCCAGGATGCTCCACTATTGATTGTTCAATTGGAAGCTAGAATTTTGAGAATGCATTATGTGATCTTGGCGCAAGCGTCAATGTCATGCCTAAGAAGGTTTTCGACAAGCTCAGCTACTCTATGCTAACACCAACTTTAATGTGTCTGCAACTAGTCGGCCAATCGGTCTGCTATCCTCCAGGAATCACTGAGAATATTTTGGTAAAAATCTAAAACTTTTTCGTTCCTGTATTTTGTAGTACTTGACATGCAGAAAGATATGAAGACACCTCTCATCCTTAGGAGACCATTCCTGAGTACCACAAATGCCCACATTGATGTCGGAGCTAGAGAAATTAAATTCAACATTGATGGAAAAGAAGAGCGATTCGCATTCAAACCACGACCGGAGCAATGCTCAATCTTGGAGTATCATGAAGAACAAGAATCAAGGTCATCATCTCCGAGACCGGAGAATACACCCAAAGAATGAATCAATTGGAGAAGTCTAGTTCAGTGGACTTAAAATTCCTGAACCCTTCGCCGGAGGTAACTCGGTAGTTTTCCATGCTTTAATTTTTCGCATTGCATTTGCATATCTACTTTCCTAATAAGTGCATTAGAGAAAACAAAATAAAAATTAGCATCATGACATCAATAAAATTTAAGCCCCATATAAATAATTTTTACGAAGCATAAAACTCTTGTGAATAATATTTACTGTGGTGGCAGAAAAATATAAAAATATCATCATTTAAATTCTTATTTTCTATAGTATCATAAAGTATTTTCATTTTTCGTACTTATATGCTTATATGGTATAAATACGGGGATGATGTGGGGTCCACTCAACCACCACCTAATACTTCCACTTACATCACTTTAGCACCCACCATCTCTATTATTTCACCACCATTCTCACTCCCATCTCTTTCTGTCATCTTTTCCACCGAAAGGAGCACCAAGGAGGCAAGCACTTACTTAGATACGAAGCAAAGAACCACTAGGAAAATGGAGAGGGCAAATGGCCAAGGGGTGGGGCCGGCTGGCCCCACCACCATGCCGCCCGGCCTCCCTCTTCCTCCTATATAAAAGTCACTCCTCCTGGTTACCAAACTTATTCATACACATTGCATTCTGCTACTGCAAGCTCAAAATTTTAGTTCTAAATTTCGTAGTTGAAATCCACTCCATTTGGGGAGTTTCGACTGAGTAGAAGAGAAGGGAGTGTGAGAGTGATGTTGGTACAAGAGTTTGAGTAAGAGATTAGTGGAAGCGTTGCTGAAATCTTAGTGGAAGAATTAAATATTAGAGGGTAGGTGCTATCCACATTAAAAGCAAAGATTAAAAGAAGTTAGGGAGAAATAATCAATTTTCAACTTGAACGACTGACTCCTGGATTACTAACTTTCTAGACGGCTGACTCTCTAACATTTTTTTCTAACATTCACTATTTCCACTAGTTGTGTTGTGTTTGTGATTATTTTGCAGGAAGATGCGTAAGTTCATGAGCAAGGCCAAGAGCGCACTCGGTTCGGTTTCCTTCCGTCGGACAAGTAGTCATACGTCATCTCGTGCTGGCTCTGACATGGAGGTTGATCCGCCGACTTTCGCCGCTGGTTCTTCATCACGCTAACGTCAGGAGGTACTCTACACTCTCCTGAGGGACAACCACATCAAGTTCGAAGATGATCGAGAGAAGAAGATATACAAGAAATTGAAGGATCGGGAGTTCACGCTGACTCCTATCATCGGACCTTCTACAGTCAGTTGGTATGGACTCTAAATTTGAACTTATTTTTCGTAATATTGGATGGGAAAATGCCTGGAAAATGAATGGATTAGGGTGTAGGCTACTCACTATAGAATTTTTATGCACTCTGCAATTTGGAGAAAATGAAGTATCTTTCTGATTATTTAATAAGCCATTCTCCCCATCATGGAAAAACTTTAGCACATTCCTAGGATTCCCTGAACTTTGCAATGTGGACATAGATACTGCCCTGAATGATTTTGATATGACCCGATTCTGGCAGGATATTTCTAAGGAGACAGTTTGTCATAGACCATGCACTGATGAAATACACCACCCTACTTTACGATTTATTCATAAATGGTTGGGTATCACTTTCTTTCCTAGTGAGAATTTTCGAATAGCTAGAATAGAGGAACTGAAACTCATGTATACTATGATCAAGAAAAGAAAAGTTTCTCCAGTAAATGATGAATTATTGGCTGTCTATTCTTGGGTTAAAGGGGAGTGTAACTTGTACTTCATGGGTGACTCATCTTATAAATAATTTAGGCCTGCTAGAAAATGCTAATGTTACTTTCATTGATACACCTCGTCGGATCATTGGCTACACTTCCTTTAATAAAGCCCATATGCTTAAAAAAGGAAAAAATGGAAACACAATAATGATGTACAAAAGCTACACCAACGAGTATGAATTGCCAGATTGAACTCTCGGTCTATATGTGGTGGAAAACTTTGTTTTTGAGCTGCAGAAACCATGTCTAGCAGTAGGCAGGAGTACCTCTGCCAGTTTCACAAGGAACCAGAACCCGAGGTATCAAGGTGAGGATACTGCTCCTCCAGAGCCAGCCTTCACCAACTACTTCGGATTCGACCAAACAGGACCATCACAAGCACATCATCCGGGCTAGGAGGACCAATCTCCCTATCAGTCAGAAACGTCATTAGGCACACCATGGGGGCAAGGTAATTTCACTGATTATCATCTGCAGGAGTATGAGGAGGCAATAAGCAATGTCTAGAGGGGGCGCATGTCCTCTGCACAGAGCATCCACGACCATGCATGCTTCCACGGCTCGTTCCCTATCACGCACCTCATCCTCAGCAATACTACCAGCCTCCGCCTCAACCGCATCACCAACCACCGCCCAAGGACCACGATCAGCAAGACTTCTACGGCCGCTTTGGCAACCGTTTGGCCACTCTTGAGGAAGGTCAGAAAGAGATAAGAACCACTCTGCACCAACAAGCACAATGACAGCAGCAGACATCGCAAACCCTTGAAGAGATCTAGCAGTATGAGCAGCAACAACAAGCCAACTTCAACTATTTGTTCAGTGGTCTTGGCTTAGATTTCCCGCCGCCACCGCAACAGTGAGACCCATTTCACTAACTAGCTTGGGGGAGGACCCCCGTATCATGGTGAATTTTCCTCTCCCCTTTTTTTAATTCTATGCAAGTTTGTCATTTCTTTCTTAGTTTGAGTTTAAAAATGCATAACTAGAAAACAAAACAAAAATTTATATTTGTTTCCTACTAGTATTTATCTTTTAATGTCACCATATAAAATGAAAACCCAAAAATAGAGTGAGTACATAAGTTTGCTTAAATTTGCTTAAGTCTAAGTTAGTGTGTTTTTCTTGTTTTTAAGAGTTAAATAAATAAATAAAATTTGAAGATAGTCTCTCTCAATGAAAAAATGCTCAAGTTACAATTCTTTTCAAGTACCTAGTTTTTAGTCTTGAATTCTCCTACGTTTTGAATGAAGTTGATTTAGCATGAGAATTTACTCTAAACTTGAAATCTGTGGGTAGCATATGCTTGAACTAAATCTAGGTAATTGACGGTATGATATAAGAAAGTTTGAGATGCTATTTATCTTTTTCTAAGTGACACTTGATTTCCGGATATTATCTTTAAAATCTGAAATTCACATGATAAGATTCTACATGACAAAGTTTGAATTCCTATCAGAGCCAAAATAAATATATTTATGCTAGGAAAAACTTCTACTTTCATGCTATTTGTATTTCATTGAGTTTAGTCAAACCTTGTTGTATGCCATATGAGAGGTTTGCCATACTCTTAAAATCAAGATCACACTACACCTACCACCACTCACACCATTCCATCTTGTTCCATCTAAAATGTTTTACTCCTACACTGGGAGGAAACACCAAAAATATTCCACTTAGCTTTCTATCAAATAAATGCACTGAAGTCTTTGTTGTTATCTCTTAAAAATATTTTGTATGAGAAAAGAAACATGTGGCTATGCAAAAGAAAGATTTGAAAAAAATAGACAAGTGTCCAAAGTATCAAAACAATGGGTACTTTGATTTCCGCCTGAAAAGAAGAAGAAGAAGAAGAAGATAGCCCATGTTTTCTTGCAATTATTTCTAAGTTCAAATGAGAGATATGTTTTTAAGGAGCAATGTAGAATTAGGATTAGCCACCGTAAATATCCACTTCATTACATACACATGCATATCTTGATTTGATTGTATGACTTAACTCTCTTTGGATCCATTATTTGACTTTACAATATATGTTTACAAGTATGCTCTCTTATACAATTACTATTCCTATGAAATCCACATAAACTTTAGTGTAGCAAGAAAGGCATATCATTTGTTGCCTTGGTGGGGATCCAAAAATACAACATAAATGAGAGACTTGACAGTGTCATGCAATGAATCTCTGAGTTTTGTTTTTTTTGAAACTTGCAAAAAACTCCGGAATGAAGGTTGAACAAAGAATTTGAGACATGGTGTTACTTGATTGTTCTATCTTTCAATTGCTCGAGATCAGGTAAAAGTTCAAAAGCTCCAAGGTTGAAAGAAATATGAGTAAGTTTGAAAGTTAGATTAGTGAATTTCAATCCGAAGGAGAATTTTTGCTTGAATGCATGTGTATTTTTTAGGAGTTCTATAAAATTTGTGAAACCCTAAAATCTCAATCCCATCATTTAAGTTCGCTTTACTATGGGACTAGCAAAGATTTAGCTTGGGGGAGCTTGTTGACGGTAGTTATCATCCATCATAAACTGTGAGGGATATACCCCGGGTACCACAAGATGGTACATGAGCCGCACCATCCGAGGTGGCCCGGCCCTTAAGATCAAGGCGTACACATCAAGATTACAAGTTGTACTAGATATTGTAATAGTACCAAATTAGATACTTTACTTGTAACCTTGTCTCTTCGGAGTATATAAGGAGAGACAAGGGCCCCCTAGAGGACAGGTTAATCTATATACATCTCAATACAATACACCAAAGACACAGGACGTAGGGTATTACGTCGATCAGACGGCCCGAACCTGTCTAAATCACTGTCTCTGCGCCTTGTGTCACCATCTGGTTCCTGATTACACGCACCGTCTACCGATAATCTACCATCATGGGCATACCCCTAGATGGACTGTCGACCATATTTCGTCGACAGTGGCGCGCCAGGTAGGGGATCGTGCGCGTTGATCTACGGCGAACCAGATGGGATCTAAAGATCGACGCCGCTCGTGGCAACTTGACTTCCTGCGGCAGCGTACTAGCCTAACAGGCTCGATATCAGTCGGCGACAGAATCAATCTACTACGCAGGCAACTCGGTCTGCTACGATGGCGTCCGCCGACAACCTAACGAGACTCGATGTCAGATTCAATGTCGTGTTCAAGGATCAGTCTACTACTCGGAGCTTTCTGTTCTGTGCATCGGCTACTCGGCGACAATTTCGAACGGAGTCACCGGATCGGATCAGATAATCAAACGCGGTGTTGTACCTGTACCGAAGGCAGCGACGAATTATTTTGCTAGCTGCTGTTGCACGTGAATCAAAGCGAAGCTCAGATCACCGCCGTGCAGTTCCAAGATTCCAGTCCGTCTACTGAGATCGATTCACTGCATGCCAATTACTAGAGTCATGCAAGCTACCAAGACTTGCCTGTACACATGCATCCACGTATGGGGAAGGAAGGCTGCTCGTGTTAATGAAGCAGATCGACGGCACGTCTTCGTACGCGGACCGACACCGCCAATCTCCGACCACATCGACCATGGACCACGTCGACCACGTCTCGAGCGGCTCCGCCGAGCTCCGACCACATCGACCATGGACCACATTGACCACGTCCCGAGCGGCTCTGCCAATCTCCGACCACGTCGACCACGTTCCGAGCGGCTCCGCCGAGCTCCGACCACCAGACCACATCGCAATAATGATCGCCGCAAAGAATGGCGCTACGACAACCGCGACCACCGTCATGACGACAGGTCGGAAAACTCGAGGACCGGACGACTTCATCACCGCCAATCGGATTTCTATCCAAAGATAAGTACACTTCTGATATTTATATTCGATATAATTTTCATTACGACGTTTCTCCACAAACGTCCCCGTCATGATTATTATTCTTCAAATAACGTTTGTCCATGTATACAATCTTAAGTATAACATACAGCTATACTTAATGCAAATCCTCGACCAGTCATGTTGACGCTCGATGTTTCCAGAAAAGGCCCTGTCTCCAGCTCCTCACTACACGTGCACGAGCGTCTGCCCTCTGCGTTATGGGTGGTCGGCAACGGCTCCTTAGCGACGCTTTGTTCTTCCTACACGTGCACGGGCTCCGCGTCCCGCGTTATGGTTAACAGGCTAGCTAGGGCTGGAGGCTCAGCTACATACTAACTGGTCGGACGATTTATATTAAGTATAAATACAAACTTCACATTAACACTGATGTTTACAAAGCACCAACTGCTTTATCACATCATGCTCATTTGCAAATGACTGCTGAGCGTCATACGCTATTTCTTCACCGCTGATTTTTTCTCCATAATTTATTATTTTATATATCATGTACTACCATTCTACATATTTATATTGCAGTAATTCCGAGCTATCTAGCAAGTCACGACGAGCCGCGTTGAGCCGCGTCGAGCCATTGAGCGAGCCACGCCGAGCCACAAGCAAGCCACGTCAAGCCATCTCTCGAACATCGCAACACGCCGATTACTCCCACCGGTCGTCAATAAAGCTAAGTATTATTTTTAATTGAAAATTACTTCGATCATCGTACACCTCCGCCGACCACCCTAAGGGTGCGCTTCGCGTCGAATTTTCTCATACATACAATCCAAAACATGTATAAGTTTTTACAACGGTTCGCCGATACGTTTTCCTTCCTGCTTGAGAATCCCAGAGCCGGCACTGTCTCCGGCTCCACCCCACGCATGCATGATAGTCCGCCCTCTGTGCTATGGGTAGTCGGCAGTCGCTCCCTGGTAACACTGGCACTCTACGCGCGGCAGCGTTCCGTACCTCGTGCTACAAGATGTTGGTTAGCCCAGGGCTGGCGCATTCTCCAGGACAGGTTAATACATCGCGCTACATCGCTACATAACAAAAAGGGCTAAAAACAGCTAATGTTATTTTTCGAATATTACACCAAGTATAATTCATCGCCAACCGAACACCAAGTGTTTACTTCACCTCCTATAGAGAGATCAATATATTTCGTACATCATCATGTACTACCGCTCTCCGTGTTTATTTTTCAGGAACATAGTTCGTTCAACGAGCTCATGCTTCGGGGCTCGCCAAGACCACTACGGTGCTCAAGGACTCTGGCCAGACCACCCTTGTGCTCGGGGACTCGCCAGACCACTTCGTGCTCTGGGACCCTCGGGGACTCGCCAGACCACTCCGTGCTCTGGGACTTCTGGTCAGACCACTCCGTGCTCGGGGACTGCCTCGATCACTCTCCGACCACGGCTCGGGGACTTCGTCGATCACTCTCCGACCACGGCTCGGGGACTTTGCGTCTCAACTACATGCGACTGGCGACTCGCATACAGTTGGGATATTCTTTCTCGTTTAGACCTTGCTACAAGGCTCATACCTCGCCTTCCAGCAAGCTCAGGGACTACATTGGTACGATGCACCTACCGGTGCATCTCGTATCGCCTGTACGACGGTTGGATTCTCAACTTAACTTAGAATTCTTTTTAGACCCTGGCACCACGTGCCTACGTCACCTACTACCAGGCTCGGGGACTAAGTGGGCACACTTCACATTGTGGTGAATGTGTTTGTTTTTCGACCTCTACGCCTGTCGACGAAATATGGTCGGCAGTCCATCTAGGGGTATGCCCATGATGGTAGATTGTCGGTAGACGGTGCGTGTAATCAGGAACCAGATGGTGACACAAGGCGCAGAGACAGCGATTTAGACAGGTTCGGGCCGTCTGATCGACGTAATACCCTACGTCCTGTGTCTTTGGTGTATTGTATTGAGATGTATACACATTAACCTCTTTTGATCTGTCCTCTAGGGGACCCTTGCCTCTCCTTATATACTCCGAAGGGATAAGGCTACAAATAAAGTATCCTATTTGGTACTATTACAATCTCTTACGGTGCACGCCAAGTAGCGCCTTGCCCGTCTTGATCTCATGGGCCAGGCCACCTCGGATGGTGCGGCCCATGTACCATCTTGTGGTACCTGGGGGTCTATCCCCCACAGCTAGTCCCCGAGCGCCATGTATTCTGATGCGACATGCCATTTTAACCTTCTCCGAATAGTGAGGCTTGAGTTCTTGACATCTCCGACCACCGTGGTCGCCGGAGAAGTAAGTTGTCCGAAGAATGTATGGTGTTCTTAAGAAGAAAGAAAAAGATTTCCATCCCGGGAAGTGTGCCCTCTTGTATTTCTGAAAAGAAATGTAAGTGCGTCTTGAAGCGTAGCATCTTTGATCATCAGAGGCGTAATGGTCGAAAAATAAGCACATTCACCGCGAGGTGAAGTGTGCCCACTTAGTCCCCGAGCCTGGTAGTAGGTGACGTAGGTACGTGGTGCCAGGGTCTAAAAAGAAAAAATATTCCAACTGTATGCGAGTTGCCAGTCACATGTAGTTGAGACGCAAAGTCCCCGAGCCGTGGTCGGAGAGTGGCTGAGGCAGTCCCCGAGCACAGGTCGAGGAGCGAGCGACGAAATCCCCGAGCCGTGGTCGGAGAGCAGTCGAGGAGCGAGCGACGAAGTCCCCGAGCGCGGAGTGGTCTGGCGAGAAGTCCCAGAGCACGAAGGGGTCTGGCGAGTCCCCGAGCACGAGCGTGGTCTGGCGAGAAGTCCCAGAGCACGAGCATGGTCTGGCCAGAGTCCCCGAGCACGAGCGTGGTCTGGCCAGAGTCCTCGAGCACCGTAGTGGTCTTGGCGAACCCCGAAGCATGGGCTCGTTGACCAAACTGTGTTCCTGAAAAATAAACACGGAGAGCGGTAGTACATGATGATGTATGAAATATATTGACCTCTCTATAGGAGGTGAAGTAAACACTTGGTGTTCGGTTGGCGATGAATTATACACTTGGTGTAATATTCGAAAAATAACATTATCTGTTTTTAGCCCTTTTGTTATGTAGTGGCGTAGCGCGATGTATTAACCTGTCCTGAAGAATGCGCCAGCCCTGGGCTGACCAACATCTCGTAGCGCGAGGTACGGAACGCTGCCGCGCGTAGAGTGCCAGTGTTACCAGGGAGCGACTGCCAACTACCCGTAGCGTAGAGGGCGGACTCTCATGCACGCATGGGGTGGAGCCGGAGACAGTGCCGGCTCTGGGATTCTCAAGCAGGAAGGAAAACGTATCGGCGAGCCATTGTAAAAACTTATACATGTTTTGGATTGTATGTATGGAGAAAATTCGACACAGAGCGCACCCTTAGGTGGTCGGCGGAGGTGTACGATGATCGAAGTAATTTTCAATTAAAAATAATACTTAGCTTTATTGACGACCGGTGGGAGTAATCGGCGTGTTGCGATGTTCGAGAGATGGCTTGACGTGGCTCGCTTGTGGCTCGGCGCGGCTCGCTTAATGGCTTGACGCGGCTCAACGCGGCTCGTCGTGACTTGCTAGATAGCTCGGACGGCTTGTTTGACGGATCGACACGGCTCGTCGATGGCTCAACATGAGTGGATCGACGTCTGGCTTCCGAGTGCTCCAGAGCTCATGTACTTGGCCTTGACATTCTGACCTGTGTCTGTACACCCTCTCCTCCAAGCTCCAGCGGCAGGCGTGTGTCTTGAGTCGATGATCCCATCATGCGCGCATCTTGCTTCGGTCATCGCAAGATGCCGCGTGAGATGGTGCATGAGGAAAAATAAAAAGATTTGTGTGTCATTGAATAGAAATCAAGTAATAAATATTTAATTGATAATTCACTTAGCTTTTGGGCGTGTGAACAAATCGTCTTGGCCTTCTGCCCAATGAGATGGCTTGCATGTATACTTGTGTAGATGTATACGCGTATATGCGTAACTCTTGGCTAGCTTGCGTTGTCTTCATGCTGCTGTGGATTGAACCGACGCCTGGTCGGAACTTTTGCCTCATGACGGACGCACATGAGGGCCGTCGTGGATGATATGATGGAAAAAACCGCCATCACGGATTAATGCCGAGTTGCCGCAATTTTGACGAAACTCCACATGTCGTCGCCTTGATCTTGCTGGATTGCATGTCCGTCGTGCATGAATACGATGGATATACTAGTTGATGTCACCTCTTGCATGTATCCCTGGTACAGTGATTGTTGAACGCCTGCCGCGAGAAGCTAGGTTGCCGTGGATGGCGTTGTTGAGGAAAATTATCTTTGGATAGAAATCCGGTTGGCGGCGATGAAGTCGTCCGGTCCTCGAGCTTTCCGGCCTGTCGTCATGACGGTGGTCGCGGTTGTCGTAGCGCCGTTCTTTGCGGCGATCATTATTACGACGTGGTCTGGTGGTCGGAGCTCGGCGGAGCCGCTCAGGACGTAGTCGACGTGGTCGGAGCTCGGCGGAGCTGCTCGGGACGTGGTTGGCGCGGTCTTTGGTCGACGTGGTCGGAGCTCGGCGGAGTCGGTCCGTGTACGAAGACGTGCGGTCGATCTGCTTCATACATGGAGGTGTAAAACGCAGCCTTCATACATGGATGCATGTGTACAGGCAAGTCTTGGTAGCTTGCACGACGGTGATCTGAGCTTCGCTTCGATTCACGTGCAACAGCAGCCAGCAAAATAATTCGTCGCTGCCTTCGGTACAGGTACAACACCGCGTTTGATTATCTGATCCGATCCGGTGACTCCGTTGGAACTTGTCGCCGAGTAGCCGATGCACAGAACAGAAAGCTCCGAGTAGTAGACTGATCCTTGAACACGACGTTGAATCTGACATCGAGTCTCGTTAGGTTGTCGGCAGACGCCATCGTAGCAGACCGAGTTGCCTGCGTAGTAGATTGATTCTGTCGCCGACTGATATCGAGCCTGTCAGGCCAGTACGCTGCCGCAGGAAGTCAAGTTGCCACGAGCGGCGTCGATCTTTAGACCCCATCTGGTTCGCCGTAGATCAGCGCGCACGATCCCCTAAAGGGGTTCCCTACCTGTCGCGCCACTGTCGACGAAATATGGTCAACATTCCATCTAGGGGTATGCCCATGATGGTAGATTGTCGGTAGACGGTGCGTGTAATCAGAAATCAGATGGTGACACAAGGCGCAGAGACAGTGATTTAGACAGGTTCGGGCCGTCTGATCGACGTAATACCCTACGTCATGTGTCTTTGGTGTATTGTATTGAGATGTATACACATTAACCTCTTTTGATCTGTCCTCTAGGGGACCCTTGCCCCTCCTTATATACTCCGAAGGGACAAGGCTACAAATAAAGTATCCTATTTGGTACTATTACAATCTCTTACGGTGCACGCCAAGTAGCGCCGTGCCTGTCTTGATCTCATGGGCCGGGCCACCTCAGATGGTGCGGCACATGTACCATCTTGTGGTACCTGGGGGTCTATCCCCCACAACGCCTCTGATGATCAAGGACGCTACGCTTCAAGACGCACTTACATTTCTTTTCAGAAATACAAGTTGGCACACTTCCCGGGACGGAAATCTTTTTCTTTCTTCTTAAGAGCACCATATATTCTTCGGACAACCTACTTCTCTGGCGACAACGGTGGTCGAAGATATCAAGAACTCAAGCCTCACTGTTCGGAGAAGGTTAAAATGGCGTGTCGCATCAGAATACATGGCGCTCGGGGACTAGCTGTGGGGGATATACCCCCGGGTACCACAAGATGGTACATGGGCCGCACCATCCGAGGTGGCCCGGCCCTTAAGATCAAGACGTACACATCAAGATTACAAGTTGTACTAGATATTGTAATAGTACCAAATTGGATACTTTACTTGTAACCTTGTCTCTTCGGAGTATATAAGGAGAGACAAGGGCCCCCTAGAGGACAGGTTAATCTGTATACATCTCAATACAATACACCAAAGACACAGGACGTAGGGTATTACGTCGATCAGACGGCCCGAACCTGTCTAAATCGCTGTCTCTGCGCCTTGTGTCACCATCTGGTTCCTGATTACACGCACCGTCTACCGACAATCTACCATCATGGGCATACCCCTAGATGGACTGCCGACCATATTTCGTCGACATAAACCGTCAACTTTGTGTATAGAAATGGTCACCAATAGAAACTTAGGGGTTTTAACTGATAATTTCCATAAGTTTTGGTGAATTTATATTTTTAGCAAGGTTATTCCAGAAAACAAGAAAAGGAGTATTGAAATGTCAAAAAGGAATGAAACTTAACCGCGATGAAATATGCACTAGAAGACTGTAGAAGACACCAGAAGACACCAAACCGAAGCGGAGGAGCAAAGGCTGCCAGGTCGGGCAGCCCGACCCTATCATCAAGACGCCCGGCCCCCCACAAAGAGGTCTGGCCACGAGCTTCTGGATCATTCCTCCACCGCCTCCTAGGGTCGCATCTACACCATTGCTTCAAGTCAGTTTGATCCGAAGGCTGACGTTCCATCCTCAGGACTATAAATACAGGCCCAGACCTCCCTGAGATACATCATTGTATCCTACAATTCATTTGTCAAGAGTAGACCAGAAATTAGGGTTTCCAGATATTAGAGAGAGAGAGCTCTAGTTCTTCAAGTTCTTAGCATAGGCTTTCTAGCAAGGTTCAAGTAGAGTTGGGCTATTTTGCTCGGGATTCTGGATTTGTTCATCTGGAGACTGGTAATTAGCCATTGTATCTCATTTATGACTTTGTTCTATTTCATTATTATGTTGCTATTTATTATGTTCTTAGTTTGCTCTAGTTGTATATTTGATATAGTTATAGTTGATAATGAATTTATGCATATGTTTGTAGAGCGCCTAATTCAGTTCTCAAAAGAGTTAGGTGGTACGTATTATATAAGCGTGGTGCTTAGATATTATTTACATGTGAATGCCACCTACATGCCGGGTCAGGTGGTAGATCGCAGGTGTGACAGACCCGTTGGGTCCTATATAGTCATCCCCCCGTGTGTAGGACTTATAGAACCCGGTCTCGAAGGAGGGGATGACTATGTTTCTAATCCTCCCTAGTTGATGTTCCTTATGCTTATTTTCTGATTTAGTTATGCTATAGATGAAAGTATATATATATGCTTGAATGTGCGAAAGACTTAGTATTTAGGAATGAATTAGGAATCTTTTACTCTAACCAAATCTCAAGCTTAGCCATACTACATTAGTTGAGTCTCTGTTCTTTATCACTGGAATACCATTATCATGTTGCATTCATTATCATTTATTTATCTTTTACTTGACTTACCCCTGCAAAAGTATAAGAGTAGTTGGTTTATCATAGGTCTGCACATTTATAGTTAGCCATATGAATAATTGTCTCACGATGCTTCCTTTGGGATTAAAATAAATAACGATACTTGGTATATTCTTGAGTAGAATGCTACAATAGTGATTTATCTATGCGCTTGTAGATACTTATGTTTTAATATTATTTAGAGTTTTCAAGTGTAGTTATGATTACCAACATTTCAGGCATCATGCTACGGATGACAACTTACTACATAGTGATGTAAGAAAAGTCAACACAAGCCACCTACCCAATCAATTCTAGTCACTATAATTTCTAGGCACACAAATAGCTATGTGAACAAGGCTAGCAAGAAAGGCTATACCAACAATCTGCACAAGAGAGCTAAATACTCTACTTTGCGGAAAAGAAAAAACAAGAGGTCAAGATTGTTATGCCACCATGTAGGTGATGAACCAATCACCAAGATGATAACCAATCAGTACACCGGGAGAATATCAAATGGCAAGAGACACAAATATTTTTCTCCTAAGGTTCACGTGCTTGCTGGCACGCTACGTCCTCATTGTTTCGACTAACACTTGGTGGTTCAACGGCTAAGAGGTGCAACACGAACCTCGTCCAACCCGTGGACACCGCAAGAACCTACCCACAAGTGAGGTAGCTCAATGACATAGACAATCTACTAGAGTTGCCTTTAGCGCTCCACCGTAAAAGGCATAAGAACCCCTCACAAATCACTAAAGGTGGCCAAGAACAATCACCAACTCTTGCCACAACTCCTCCGCTGCACCAAGCCGTCTAGGTGGCGACAACCACCAAGAGTGACAAGAATCCCACAGCTCAAACGATCCCCAAGTGTCACTAGATGCAAACTCCCCAAGTCTCTAGGTTTCATCAATTATCTAAAACCAAACTAGGGCTTTCATAAGTCATGCATTGTCTTAATGGAGAGAGCGATCTGGGTGTACTTGGACGGCACGACACGCAGGTACATGGAGACCGCTTCTTCATCATTGATGGTGATGTTGTGCGCCGCCAGCTAGCTGACGAGCGACTGCAACCGGAGGGAGAAATCCTCAACTACCTCACCGTACTTGAGGTTGTCGTACTGCTACCGCAGTCGTTGCGCCTTCGCCTTCTTTGCGCGCAGAGCCGATGCGCATGGCGGCGATGGCGTCCCAAGCCTCCTTGGCGGTCTTCTTCGCCCCAAGCAGCTCTCGGTACTCCTGTGGCACAGAAGCTAGGATTGCTTCCATTGCCGAGCAATCCTCCTCATTGTCCTCAGTGCCCTAGTCAATATATCGCCTTCTAGAGCCATCGGGATCTGAGCTTGACCTTCATGGTCACCACTCACTCACCGCAGTTGGTGTGGGTAAGGATCGGCCAGTTGGCCCCACTAACCTCCTAGCGTGGTTGAGCACCAATAGCATCTCCACCGCCGCTGACCACCTCCGAGCCATCGCCAGTGATCAGTCGGGCAATGCAGGCAACCTGTCGGCTCCGATACCACTTGTTGGCCCCTCAATCTCCTGCACATGTAAGCAGCTAGTTTATCCACACACCCACACAAACACACACTTGGCTAGAGGTAAAAGACAAGATGAGCATAGCACACACACATAGTCGGGCAGTAGCTATGCAGTTCTGAAAGTGGCTTCAGCTGAACTGAATTCCATTGCCTTTGGGTGTAGTATATATACAACCTACAAGTATCATACTAGGTACAAAGGTACAACTACTACAATGTCCTCTAGGACATGGATGATCGTAGCCCACTACTTGGTATGGATGAGGTATACCAATACCAACTACTGTACTAACTAGTATTAGAAATGGCCTAATGCCTTACTGCTACAGCAATTAGGACAGCAGAGATTGACTGAATGCCAACTCTACTGTGCAGGAAATCAAAGAGATTAGCAGCAGGTTATGCCTTACAATAATAAATTCACAATCATCGTTTGTTTATTACATAATCTTTGAGGGTAAATAGTACATAATCTTAGATGAAAAAGCTTAATCTTGGTACATACCTTTTGAGAATGGTCATGGTTAGGTCTACTATTTACATACCTTTTTTAGTCAATCAATTTGAGGGTAATTACCCATAGAATTCTTGCAACATAATGTTCTAAAGCTTTTATTGCACGTAGCATTCTAACAGTGCATGTTAGAGGTGTGGATTTAAAGAATAAATCTACTTGGAGAGAATGTCCACATTTGATTGATCTTGCTCGGAGTGAAAGAGTTGAGCGGTCTGAAGCAATTGGAGATAGATTAAAAGAAGCATAGCATATTAACAAACCCCTCTCTTCTCTTGGCGATGTGATTTTTGCTTTGGCACAGAGAAATGCCCATGTTCTATATCGAAACTGCAAGTTGACTCAAGTTCTACAAAGTTCTTTAGGTAATATATAGTTGTTCCTCGCAAAAAAGTGGCACCAAATAGTTGTTATTGGTTTATGTATGCAGAGTTCGAAACAAAGTTCATGTATGCCATATTAATTACTTATATGATAATTCTCTTCTGTTTTCATGCAGGTGGATAAGCAAAGACACTAATGTTTGTTCACATTAATCCAGATACAGAATCATACTCAAAAACAAAAAGCACTTTGGAGTTTGTTGAATGGGTTTCTGGAGTTGAGTTAGGCGTTGCAAGAAGAAACAAAGAGGTAAAGATATAAAAGAGCTACTAGAGCATATAGGTTCGGCGTCCTATGGTTATCTTGTTTCAGAAGTCAATCATTTTTATGTTCAGGTTTCATATCTAAAAGGCACAATATCACGGAAAGATATGAAAATCAATGAACTCCTAAAGGACAAAGCCAAATCTAAAAGTTCATCAATAGATAGAAATGATAGTAGCCAACAGATCCGACTATCAGGTAAGGGATTTATGTTCTAGTGATAGAATTTCATTATGCCTCAAAAAATCATTGTGTGGCGAATGGAATCAGTAATGGACGTACTTCACCCTCTAATATATAGAGGCTGTTGGATCAAGTGAAGCCGAATGTGAAGATAACATGTCTGATGATGGCTACTTAGTAGCAGGAATTGGGTGTTCCGTAGGTGGTGCTTTAGAGGCGATAGCTGAATGGATGTATGTTGCTAACACCTCAATTTTCCACAGCTCTTATCTCTTATCATCATCTTTTTGACTTCAATATCACATACTAGTTAAAATTTGCTAGGCTTTCCATAATTCTTTCGCTACATATGCATCAGCAGCAAACAATCTATATTTTTTCCCTTTCAGTAACGAATCCTGCTATTTAGACTATGCTCTACTATTACAGATGGAAGACCGCATCAAGAATAGGCAGGTTGTTCCCCACAAAGAATGGTCAGCCTACAAACTACAAACCAAAACCTAAGGAGTCTGCTTTGAAAACGCTAGGTACATTAGAAACATGAACCACTTGCATGCTACATAATAGTAGGCATTGCTGCCCTGTATCACTTCACTGATATTAAATCAAATTGTGTAGTAGCTAATCGATGCTTTTACAATTTGTGAGCATCCCTAGGCATGATACGATCCATGATACTGATAAACACTCGTATTTGTTTGCAGGTCGCATGACGTCTATAGGAAGCCAGGCGATAGGAGGATGATCTTCACTGAAACCCCCGAAATGGCGGGGTAGAGTTCCAGCATCTGGGGTTTGCCATGTTCATGGCTGATGCATTTTGTCTCTGTAAGTTGACTCAGAGATTGTGCTGAAACACAATGGGTGGTGTGATGTAAGGTACGTCAGTGTAACGGGTTCACTTGTCAAAGGTTTGTTGAGTAGTAGTATAATGATATTGGTATGGCTGCTTCTAGCATTCACTGGATGTTGTAGTAAGATTTTGGGTGTTATCTTGTCATACTTTTGTTTACATACACGATTGGGTTGATACTTTATGTCCAGTGCATCTTATTGTCACGTCCACTCTTTCATAATAATCATTTAATAAAGCATATTACCACCTTAAATGCAGGAGACACTCATATTGTTAAGAGGAAGTGCTATCTTGGAACAATCCGTCTTCACTTATATATGATGCATATTTAGGATGATTTTATTGTGTACTTCCTATTTTTTTGTTTCAAATTGTAGTTGATTTTAGTTTTGTACTAAGTCAAAGTTCTTAAACTTTAGTTTATAGAAAAATATAAACATATATAATACCAAATGTATGCGGACTTTGAAAAAAGTTTATGTATGCCTTATTAATTATTTATATGATAATTCACTTCTGTTTTGATGCTGGTGGACGAGCAAAGACACTTGTTGACGGTAGTTAACAACCATATTTAACAGTCAATAAAACATGTATAAGGGCACATACGAGAGCACCAACAAAGGTTTAGAGTTTAAACTGACAAATTCCACGAGTTTTGGTGATTCTGTGATCTCTACAGGATTATTCTAGAAAACCGTAAAGGGAAACCTATTCGTCAAACAAAATCAAGGAATTATTCTGCAGCATATACATGGGAAGCTTCTAGAGGACACCAGAGGACACCACACCGAGATAGAGCCCGAGAGGCCACCAAGTGGGACCGGACAGTCCCACCCTCATGTCGGCCGGCACCCCCTGGTACCCCCTTGCCTCCATCTTCTAGAATATTCCTCCACCGCCTCCTAGGGTTGCATCCACGCCATTTCTTAAGTCAGTTTGATCCAAGGGCTCATGTTGGACCCTCTGGGCTATATAAGGAGACCCAGCCCCCTCCCTGAGGCATAAGTCATTTAGAGAAGACAGAAACCCTAATCATCCTCAGAGCTTCTCTAGTTTCTAGGGCATAGCTAGTTAGGCTAGGTCTAAAGGGAGGCAAGCAGATCTTCGCTTGGATTCTCAACAGTGTCAAGAGCTTGGTTCAGTATAATTTTTGTACCCTTTGTATCTCTATTATTTTTATATGCTTCGGTACAATTGTATGACATTTATAATCATATTCATGTTCTTGGTTGCAACGTTCATAGTCTACTTTGGTTATATGCTTAGTATAGTTGGGTTATCATCATATTTATGCTAAAGTTCGTATAGCACTCACCCCAATGTTCACAGGGTGGGTGGTAGAGATCATGTAAGCGTGGTGCTTATATGTTATTTACCTGCGAATACACTTTATATTCTGGGTCATATGGTAGATCGCGGATGTGATACTCCTATTGAGTCCTTTGTAGTCCACTCCTCGAATATAGATCATAGAAGTAGGTCCCGGTTACGAAGGAAGGTAGAGGTTTTTGTACTTAAACTTCCCTAAGTAATGCCCCTTATGTGTAGATACGATGATGATCTTAGCCATGATTATTATGTGTAATTGCACTAATCAACGTATGTTTTGACTTGTAATTAAGAATGACTTAGAAATTATTCCTCTAATATTCTAACTTGACCATGCTAAGGCCATAGATTGGAGTGCTCTCAGTGATTTATTATTAATCAATACTTATTATATACATATTTTATCTTATGACTTACCATTGTTGTGAGTTCGTTATGGTTTACTTCTCCAATGATAGTATAAGTTATCAATATATATATTCTACCAGACCTTCCCTATGGTAAAATATAAATAATGATACCTAGAATACTCCCGGGTGAAGTGCTACAATGGTATATTATCTGTGCGCTTGCGAATTTCTTATTGTTGATATCTTTTCTCTGTTACAAGTGTCATGTTAATAAATACCAACAATACTAATGTTTGTTCACATTAGTCTGGATATAGAATCATACTCAGAAACAAAAAAACACTTTGGAGTTTACTGAATGAGTTTCTAGAGTTTAGGTGCCGCAAGAAGCAACAAAGAGGTAAAGATATAAAAGAGCTACTAGAGCAATAGGTTCGGCGTCCTATGGTTATCTTGTTTCAGAAGTCAATCATTTTTGTGTACATCTTTCATATCTGAAAGGCACAATATCATGGAAAGATATGGAAATCGATGAACTCCTGAAGGATAAAGACAAATTTAAAAGTTTATCAATAGATAGAAATGATAGTACACAACAAATCCGACTATCAGGTCAGGGATTTATGTTCTAGTGATAGAATTTCATTATGCCTCAAAAAATCATTGTGTGGTGAATGGAATCAGTAATGGATGCACTTTACCCTCTAGTATATAGAGGCTGTTGGATCAGGGGCGAAGCCCAGTAAAGGCCCATGGGTGCCCAGGCACCCCTTCCAATTTTAGAATCTCTCTAGGATTGGCAAAATTTGGCCCTATGGGCACTTCCCATGGCCCAAAATGAGGCACCCCCACCAGCCTAAAAGCCCATGTCTACGCCATTCCTTCTAGGCTCCAGTCGAAGCCACATGCGATGGGAAGTTTTGCTCATGTGGCCGCCCCACGTGACGTTTCGCTTGACGATGCGACTTGTGGACGCC
The DNA here is from genome assembly GCA_038087645.1 of Saccharum hybrid cultivar R570. Lineage (NCBI taxonomy): Eukaryota > Viridiplantae > Streptophyta > Magnoliopsida > Poales > Poaceae > Saccharum > Saccharum hybrid cultivar. The sequence continues at coordinate 17,049,988 of JAQSUU010000139.1, forward strand.
AGACGCGGGATTGCAGACGCCTCGGTGAAAGGTCATTGTTTAGTTTTGTTAATTGAGTGACAACTTAGGTGGACTAATATGTGGTTATGTGAGATACACATGAGATTAGTCCACATATGATTGTGTCATGAAGGAGCTTATTACATATGAGACATAACATGGACTCATGTAACCAAGGTGGAGAAGATCGAGATGAGGCTTGGCTCGATGGACCGGTTACAAGTGTGAAGGGCAAGTCGGAGGCTTTGAAGCGAGAGACCACGTGTGATAGTGAATCTTGGGTAAGACTTGGCACTGATGGACCGAGGCAACGGTGAAGAGCAAGTGAGGTCAAGATCAATGAACCAATACGGTCACATGATGATATGAAGTCGATCATATCATTTGGTGATTGGTTGGTGCATGTGTTGCATCAACGTCGGAGGAGTTGGAATGGAATGCGCAAGGCAAAGTTATAACCATAGGGCATTTCCATTTCACCGGTCATCGGTGTGTAGATAAGTTGATGACCGAGTTTAGGATAGATGGTCGTACTATCAAGAGGGGCAAACTTGTTTGCATATCGGTCATCTAGTGCCACTTGAGCGATCTAACTTTGCATACGTGTTAGGATCGAGTGGCGTGGCAAGTTGAGTGGTTAATTCCTTTGAAGAAAATTATTGTGAAAATGCTAACACACATGCACATGGTGTTGTTCACATGATGGTGTTGGCACATTTGCAAAGGCAATGGAGTTTGAGGGGTAGAGAGGGGTTTAGGGTCCTCTCTCTCTCCCACCGAGCTTGTGAGGCAGGATTCAGGCGTTTTCGATGAGATGAAATGCTAAATTTCCTTTACGTCGAAGGTCAGAAGAAGTGGCGAGGTCGTGGGAGTGTTTCTCGTTGAGAGACACTCGACGGACGCTGGCCACGGTGGCGACAGACGCTGCCCTGGCGTCTGTCGGCTTACCCTAGGCGTGGCCTGGATCGAAGGAGGCAACAGACGCTGCGGTGCTCTAGCGACAGACACTGACATCAGCGTCTGTCGATCAGTTCGCGAGGGCAGCTTCGGTGCGCAGGAGCAACGGACGCTGAGCCACGTCTGTCGCAGCTGAGCACAACATGGGAGCTCTCTGTGTCACGTCGGTCGCGCGACGGGCGCTAAGGGCGCAGAGTGTCGGAGGCGTCTGACGCTGGGAATTTGACCGTTGATTTTTTGGTTGCGTAGGACACATGGCGGCCATCTGAGCGACAAACGCTGGGGTGCCGCTTCCATTTCTTAGCGTCAGTGCGTCTGTTGCCCCCGAAAAATGCCCAGTGAAGGGGCAACGGCTATATTCGTTCGTGGGCGTTATAAATAGATGGTTGGCTGGCCTTGGGCGGTTTGCTGAGCACCCTTGAGCCTTGGTGGCTTGTGTTGGTGTGCTTGGGAGCCCTATAACTCACTTGAGCTTGATAGTGTTCATCAGATCAAGTGAGAGAGCGATTCTAGTGCGTTGCATCGTGAGGATTGCATCGAGTGGCACTAGGTGTTCGAGTTGCAAGCCGGTGGTGCTTGTTACTCTTGGAGGTTGCCACCTCCTAGATGGCTTGGTGGCTTGGGACTCCATCGAAGCTCGTAAGAAGATTGTGCCAGGCTCCGGAGAAGCTTTGTGAGAGGCATTGTGCTCGCCCCACGGGAACCGCGAAGAGCAACTCTAGTAAAGTGAGACGCGAAGGGCGACAAGTGGTCTGGCCGGGTCAAGTGCTAGAGCTCGTGGCTTGGAGGATCCCCATCTTGTGAGTGGATGTGCGGCATCCGCTTAGGGTTTGACTCTTGATAGTCAATTAGCTCACGATCCAACAAGTGGGTATATCGCCACAATGAGAAGAGCAAGAGGACCGACGCTTGTCTCAACGGGGACTAGCATGTTGGCAAACACGTGAACCTCAGGATAAAAATCATCGTGTCAACCTTGTTCATCCCGTTGGTTTGCAATCTCTGAAACACAACCTTGTATTACTTTCAAATATATACCTTGCTTGTGTAGTTGCTCTTGCTTCTAGTTATGCTTGTGTAGCTAGCTAGATATCTTCTCGCTTGTGAAGCTAGAAGTATCCCCTTTGCGTGGCTAATTTGGTTTGTGTAACCTTGTTAGTCACATTACTTAGTTTGTGTAGCTAAGTAATTTACGCTCTCTAATATGGCATTGGTTACCTTGTTATTGAGCATTGCTAGTGAGCTTAGGAGCTTTGTGCTTTTGCTTACTAGGATTGTGTAGGAGCTTTCCCAGTGCTTGAAGTACTAGTTGCATAGGTTTGTGTGACCTTGCAAGCTAAAATTGTTTAGGTAAGCTCTTATTAGGAAGACACCTTATTTGCTTGCTTATGATCTTTTGTAAGGTGCTAGAGTTATAGATAGAGGGGTGTAGTCTTGGCTAGACCGATAGATTTAATTCCGCACTTGTTTCGGTTAGCCGACATGTTTAAGTTTTAGAAAAGACTATTCACCCCCCTCTAGTCTGCCATCTCGACCCTACACTCGGCCAGTCGCCCTCGCCTGCCTCGCTAGCTCGCTCTCCAAGCAGCCACGGACGCCACGCCGCGTGGTCCTATGGCCTGGCCATGCCGCCCCGGTGACCGACACCGCCGTCCTCAAGCATAGAGTCACCCTCACTCAGTCGCTCAGCGGCCCAGGTAGCAGGTACCAAGCGTCCGAGCCAAAGCCGCCGCGGAATCGCCGATCCCCTGTCTGTGTCTCCATCGTGGCATCGCCCAGCAGCTATTGCCCAGTGAGTGTTTATCTAGTTATCCTCAAGTTAATCCCCAATCAAATTATTTATATGTGAAATTGTGAAATGTAATTTGGTTAATCCCTAGTCAAATTATTTATATGTGAAAGTGTGAACTGAAATTTAATTATTACCTATTTATATGTGAAATTGGAACTGCAATTTGATTAGGATCTCTAAGAGGTAATGCAATGTATCTACTTCCATCAATAGATAATTCGACATTTCCTTTGCCAAATAAATTACTTATTTGTTCTCTTTTCTTTGGATCACATATTTTGCTATGTGGGATAACTTTTGTTATAAATATCATCTTTATTTTATCATAAATGGTGAGTTATTGCTCTTGCCCCTACCATTACTAGAAGTTGAATTTTAAGGTAAAAAAATTGTGAATTAGTTATGCTATTTGTTTGAACATTATATAGGTCACTATATTTATGAGAAGTTGGGCACCCCATCCATTTGCTCTAGCTTCGTCCTAGGCATCCATCACTCCAAATGTCGTGCGCCCCACTCCGTCGCGCTACTGTCGCCTACCCCCGCTGCATGCCCCAACCCATACCATTCGCTCCTCGCTCCAGCAAGTCATGTGCCTCTCACTCCTCCCCACACTCGCCCCCTCCCCGACCTGCCCGCCGCTTGTCCCACCCGCGCCGCTCACTCCCATGTCATCGCACGTGTCGCCTGCCTCTGCTCTCCCCAATCTCGCCCTCCCCACCTCTTGATCTCTTTCTCACGTTCGCTGGCAGCAAAGCGTCTCTCTGACCTCTTCTCCAATTGTCGCTCGCCATCGACTCTCACCCGATGCCCGAAATCGACCGGCCCCGGTCTCTCCGCCCTATGTTGCAAATGTATGTTATAAGTGTTTCAGTTGTTTTAGAGATATGTTGTAAGTGTTTCATATGGATGTTGCAAAAGTAGATCGAGATGTTGCATATGTTACAAGTGTTTCAGAGGCATGTTGCAAAAGTTTGTTCAAAGTGTTTCATCTGTTTCAGACGTATGTTGTAAGTGTTCTATCTAAATGTTGTATATGTTGCGAACATATCGCATGTTTCAGATGTTTCATCTGTTTTAGTCGTATGATGCAGCAAGTGTTTCATGTTGCAAGTGTAGATCGGACGAGGGTGGTAGGGCTAGGTTGTGGCCACCGACACGATGATGAGGCACAAGCCGCGCAGCGCCGCAGGAGAAGATGCGGAGGCAAGTCATCTGGGTGCCATGGAAGAGGCGAGCACGGGCGGCGTGGAAGAGGCGGGAGCAGCGCCGTTGTGAAAGAGGCAGGGGCAAGTCTTTCGAGCGGCGTGGGTAGCGCGCGCGGGAAACGGAGTAGGCGCAAATGGAGCATGAATCCAAGAAGACGGAGCAGAGTAGGCGCGGACATTCAGGCGCTAGTCTCAACGGTAAGAAAGTCCAAACAGCAGACCCTACACTACAATAGAATGTCCAATAAGGCCCATGTAGATGTGAGTCGAGCTTACGCTTTGGGCCGATAGTGGAACTGGGTAGGATGATATAATAAAGCCCAAAAAGAATCAGAAGGTAGCTCCCGTGGCCGTCCCGTCAAATATATCCAATCAGTCATTGGTGCTCCGTGCTCGAAATAAATGTATGAGTTTCCAAAGAAAATGTAAAGAATTATCTCCGTACATCTCCATCTAGTCCTCTAAAAGCACAAATTTCTTTTTAAGTTTCCATTGACTCCAAAGGGCAACCGAAGAGAATATATGTATGACACCATTTCTCTTTTTTACTTAACCAAAATTTCCCTATAGAATCTAAAGAGCCTTCAAGATCTCTCCCAAAAACCTTTTGAGACATCAGCCCACAACTATTGAGGCTATGTTTGGATCCACTAGGGTTAAAGTTTAGCTCACTCCTTTTAGTTACCTTTTAGCCCTCATACCCGTGTGGATCCAAACAGAAAGACTAATAGCAGGAGCTAAACTTTAGTCTCCTCCTTTCCATTAGCCCCTCCAACATGGACTAAAGAGGTGGTTCCTTCATGGCAAAAGACGCATATTACCCCCAACCACCCTCTCTTAGTCATATGTATAAGTATTAATTAGGGATAAATAGGTAACGGTAACGTACATAGCTAATCTTTAGCCCTGAATCCCAACAGTCCCATGGGCTAAACTTTAGCCCCTTCGTTCTAAGGGCTAATTTTTAGCCTAGGACTAAAGTTTAGCTTTATGGATCCAAACAGGGCCGCAATCGCGTAATGGAAGAACAAGTGATGGGCATATATCTTGAGTTAAAGTTTCAACTGAACCCTGTCAAACATATCAAGACCATCTTATACATAATGTACACCACGCGCTTAGTTGATCTTTTACATCTTCTACAAGTTGATATTTACAAACAACATATACAACACTACTTGTTCAGTAAAGTACAGAAGCACATCACTAAGACTGACCGCACTGCGGTCCTCTAAACCATCCGGCAGACCCTGTTTACCGAAAATGTTGCTGCAACGCGGTACTCTACTACCTCCTCTATTTTAGCGCACGGTTTCATATCCGCTATTCCTGGCGCGTGAAAAAGCATCCGCTATATGCATGCAGCAGAAGAGAGAGGAGAGATGTGAGAGTATATAGCGCGGGCCCCACTACTTTAACAAACTAAAAAATGTTATAACTCACAAACCAAAAAGCCAAATTAAATTCTGATTACACCATTGAATTTGTTTCAATAAATCATTCAAAACAAGATCTCACATGGATATATTTAGATAAAATTTATTTACAAACATGTGGGCCCCACTATTGGTAGTTGATATAGAGTATGAGATATAGAGGATCATGAATGCGGGAGAAATGTGTATAGAGGAGAGAATCTGAATGACCAGGACGGAATATTCCTTTTAGAGGATAAATATAGAGGATGAAGAGTGCGGATAGCCTACAACCCTTAGTTTCCAGTTTACGCTAAACACCGTACATGCCACACCACGATCAAAGGTTATGCAAGTTTTCCTTCCTTACATGAAAAAAGGATAAATATGGTTCCAAACTTAGAAACGTTTGGCAAGTTAAGGTTATGGCCACTGGGGGAACTAGCCAGCCAGAGCGGTTACGGTTCGGCGGTTCGCCAGGCCGCGTCACAGCATGAGGCCGAGCCGCTCGCTGGCGACGTCGCACTTGACAGGCGCGAGCCCGACGCGGCCGCGCTCCAGGTCGTACTCGACCCACAGGTTCATCTGGTGGTGGTGCCCGATCACGTACGCCGTCAGGGGCACCATGTCCGCGTTCCCGAACGTTAGGCACCACACGCCGTCGGCTCCCCGGTGCTCGCCGGGCACCTTGTACAGCAGCCTGTCCCCGGCCACCGACATCTCCGCGCCATTGAACATCAGGGTCACGGGCGGGAGCCTCGCCGACGGCGGCGAGCGCCCCGCGGGCACGTGGAAGCAGGTGTCGAGCGCTTCTTGGAATGCGAAGCTGGGGTCGTCGAGCGCGGGGAGGAGGGGCTTCGTTTGTTTCAAGAACTCGGCTTTCAGGGCGGAGTATGCGTCCCCGAGGAGGAAGGTGAACTGCGTGCCGGAGTCCACCATCGTCTGCCCTGCGCCGGTGTGGTCCGGCGCGAGCACCGACGCCGGGATTGGCAGAGGCTTGCCGCCGACGCGGATGCCGAGGAGCTGGACCGAGTAGGCCACGCGGTCGAAGTAGGGGAGCGGCAGGGTGGGCTGATACAGTGGCGTATAGTTGAGCTGCAGAAAGGGGAGGTCGCTGTGGCCGAGGAGCAGCACGCCAGCGTCGTCCCGGTCGGAGATGCAGTACGAGAAGCGGCGCGTGCTGGCCTGCGTCACGAAGGAGAGCGTGCCCCTGTTCATGCCCAGCAGCCCGGCCGTGGCGACGCCGTCGGGGGAGGAGTCGTACGCGGTGGACATGCAGCCAAACGCGGACCGCAGCGGCGGCGCGTCGCCGACGGCGAAGACGTCGGTGGCGAGCGCGCCGTCGGAGGCGGACCCGTCCGCGTAGGACAGCGACACGCGGCACTGGCGCGAGGCCCCGTCGCAGGACGGCGGCGCCGGCAGGTCGCGGGAGCTGCACTGCGCGGAGCCGCAGGGCACGGCGGCGAACGTGGCCGAGGCCCTCGGGCGGAACGACTCGCCCATGGCGGTAGCGCCGGCCGCGGCGCTCCCCTGCCGCCCCGTCGCGCAGAGCAGCCAGGAGAGCTCGCTGCCGGTGTCGAGCACCATGGTGACGTTCTGCGGCGGCGTGCCGACGGCGAGCGAGACGGTGAGGCTGACGTTGTGGTGGAACCGCAGCTTGCTCGGCGGCCGCGGCAGCGCCCCCGCCGGCACCTGCCGCGCCCGCAGCGGGAACGCACGAGGCTTCGCGCCCGGCCTCGGCGGCTCGCCGGCGACAGACCACGGCAGCGGCGCGGCGATGAGCAAGACGAGGAGGAGACAAACGAGCAGCGGAGGCGGCATGGTGGTGATTGCGACCTGCGGCCGGGGGCCTATGCGCGCATGTGATGCGAGGGTGGTGATGGGTTCTTGTGTTGGATTCGCGGGTGGGGTTTCCGTTTCGGCCGGCTCGCGGTGGATTTTACGGAGGTGGACTGCGCAGCACAGTGGTCGGTTGAGGGGTGATGACGCGGAGAGATGGGTCATGGGTCAAGATGGCAACGGGTACATACCCGACGGGTAGTGCTCACCCGTACCCGTACCCGCACCCGCAAAATTTTACCCGTCGGGTTACCCGTACCCGCATGCGGGTAAAAAAATAGTTCCATACCCGTACCCGCCGGGTAATTCTCACCCGACGGGTAACCCGTACCCGATAACATACCCGAAATTACCTAAAAATATCAAATAGTCACATGCAAAAATAAATAATTCTAAGCTTCCAACAAGTTACAAACATGCTAACAAATATTATTAGCATCATTACAACAAAGACAATCTACTAGAAATATAGTGGATGTCTCAATGGGCCAAATTCATGACTTATATGCGCTAAAATAACCGAGGTTGGCTAGTTATTTTTGCGGGTATGTCTTACCCGCGGGTATGCGGGTATGGGTAGTATACACCCGCACCCGTACCCGCATACCCGATGGGTATAGGATTTTACCCAATAACATACCCACGGGTAGAAAATTCATTCCATACCCGTCTCTTTATCGGGTAATACCCGTCGGGTACTCGGGTTTCGGGTACCCGTTGCCATCTCTAGTCATGGGATGGGATGGCCGGATAGGGGCAGCCTGCCGGGGCGAGACGCGTCACGCGTGCCTATCGCAGGGACGAAGCGGCCGCGTCCTTCTGCCTGTCGTCTTGTGGTTTCGGTACTGGCGAGCGCCGGCCGGGCTAGTCAGCTTCCTGCCACTCTGCATTTTTCTGCGATGCAAGGCCTTTTTTTTTTTTTGACAACATGCGATGCAAGGCCTTGTTTAAATGCACCTTAAAAGTTAGAATTTTTTCACTCTTTCTTCATCACATTAATCTTTAGACCCATATATGAAGTAGTAAATGTAGGTAAAAAAATAACTAATTATACAGTTTAGTTGAAAATCACGAGATAAATCTTTTGAGCCTAGTTAGTCCATGATTGATAATACTTGCCAAATAAGACGAAAGTGGTACTATTCATCGGGTTCAAAAAATTTGCAATCTAGACCCTGTTTAGATGCACCCTAAAAGTTGAAAATTTTTCACTCTCTCCATCACATTAATCTTTAGACTCATGCGTAAAGTAGTAAATATAGGTAAAAAATAACTAATTACACAGTTTAGTTAGAAATCACGAGATGAATCTTTTGAGCCTAGTTGGTCCACGATTGGACAATATTTGCTAAATAAGATGAAAGTGGTATTATTCCTCGGGTTGAAATTTTTTTCAATCTGAACGAGACCCTAAAATTGGCCCAAGTTTTTAACGTCACGGCCATGTTGAGATGACTTTCAAATTTTAAATTTTTATGCTCTCTTCGTCACATCGAATCTTTGACACATATAAAGCATTAAATATAATAAAAAATAACTAATTACACAGTTTAGTTGTAAATCACGAGACGAATCTTTTAAATCAAATTAGTCTATAATTAGACACTAATTATCAAATACAAACAAAAGCGCTACAGTTACCAAATTCCAAATTTTTTCCCATCTAAACGAGGCCGACATCTTGCAACAGTACTACGTCATTTGAATTCGGTTGGCAAGCATTGGTGGTGGCGTGTTTGTGCGTGCGGAAGCAGTGCAGTGTGGTGCACTGCGAGCTCGACAGGTATCGATCGATGGTAGCGCTCCATACGAACCAACTCCGCTTAGACTGTCTCCAACGCCGAGACGCAGACCCAAAATGTGTCGCCCACAGTGCTTTGCCTACCCGAAAACAACATCCAACGGCTGACCCAAACACGTGACCCATTTTGCCTACCGCACCGAACGAGACGCAAAAATGCGTCGCTCTCTGCTCGCTACGCAAACTGGCCGAGGAAGGGGCTTCGGCGCGGCGGGCCCTCGGCTGCTAGCTGCGCTCGGCTCCGGTGCGAGGGCAGAGCGGATTCAGAGAGAGAGCGCGGGGAAGAGAGGGCGGAACAGAGGGAGAGCAGAGCTCGGCGACTGGCAGCAGCCCTGGTGGTGCCCGGCTCCGGCGACTGTTGATGGCGAGTGCGGGTGGTGCTCAGGCACAGGGTGTCGGCGGCGGTCGCGGATGGCGGCGCTCGGTGGCGCGGCTCCGGCCAGCGGCTTGGCGCAGAGCGCGCACGCGTCGAGCGCGTGCAGGCTGGGCTCGCCGACGGCGGGCTCCGCGTCGAAGAAGAAGGCGCTAGCGAGGGGCGCGTCGAAGAAGAAGAAGGTGCAGGCGCAGACGGGAGCTTTTCTCGTTTGCGTCGGCGGTTGGAAAATGTCATTTTTTTGGGTCCGTGACCCATCGCTGTGCAGTACCCAAATCCTGCTGTGCGTCTCGTTTTTAGGTCCGATGGTTGGAGACAGTCTTAAACCCGACAGGTTCGACTCACTGATGGCCTTTCCGCACAGCCGGAACTTTGGCCTATTTTGCGCCGAAAACAAGCACCTTTTGCTAAAGCACTTCGACTAATGTAGTACATCCCATGATTAATTCGCCGTAGGTACGTATTGTCCGGAACAAAAGAGCATAAAAAGATAGGCTTTGGCCGGTGGCATCAAACACCATGTTCGTTTAAGCTATTCAGCGGAATCAGCAGCTATTTAATAGTATTTTTCTCTCATAATAAACCAGCGAACAGTACTTTCAACCACAATAAATCAGCGAAACGAACAGGCTGAAAGGCAACATGAAGTTCTGATTTCTGAACTGAATCGACTGTGATCTTTTCACCGTGAGGTAGAAACTATAACAATTTCAATTTCCAGTTGAAACTTGAAGCTTGCCCAACCAATTGTCCAATCATCCCATCCGTGGTAGTACGTCGATCCATTGGAGTTATGCTCTCATCTACCGCCCAGGACTCGGCAGGGATCCATGCATGGAAGCTCCCAGTGGTGCGGTGAATGCGATGCCTGCCTTCCGTTCCAAGCAGGGGAGGCAGCGCATTCAAGCTACGTAACCAAAGCAAGTACCCGCAGATTAAAGGCGAGGTCGAGCCTTTTGCGCCCCGGGTGCAAGCCATTCGTTCGGCACCCGTCAGCGCGACGCGGTCTGCCGGTTTCGGCTCGCCGTCGCGCCGACCCTCGCTGCTGCTCGAGTTCAACAGTTCACCACCGTCTCACGGTTTCAGTCTCACTGCACGTCGGCGACGGCGCGGCCTGGCCGAGCGACCGGTCCCGCGCTCTGGAGTCTGAAGTCTGAACACGCCGCGCGGCGGAAGCAATGCTCGCCACGCGGCGGTGCCGGGCGCGCCGTCCTAACCGGTGTAGGCCGGGAGCTTTTGTTAGCTACAGTAATCATGGCCCTCTCCACTAGTCCAGCTTGATACTCCGTAGTTAGGAGTAGCCACTAGCCACACTGCTGCAGCTCTACTCCTGACACTTTCATTATATTTTAATGGTAGGTGTAGTACGTGTCTTGGTTAGCTAGCGCGGGCATAAATTCGAAACCAGTACCAACACAGCACGCATAGGATAGTGCAATGTGCAGAGCACGAGTTAAGAAGATTTCCTCCGCTGTCTGTCCTCACCCGCTTTGATCACTGTAAACAAAACCGCACGGAGAACGTGCACGGTGGGGGCACCGGGGGTTAGAAGCACGAATTGCCTCGGAGAAGGCGTGTTCCCCTGCTTCTAGACGGAGTACCAAAACAAAAGAAACGCCGATATCGTGGGTGGGGAACAACACGAAAAGTTACAAAAGCCTACACAAACACAAGGACCGAGCCCACTCGTGGCTGCACGCACGTCGTTACGGATCCGTTGTTTCAGGAGCCGCCCTGCGAGGAAGAGGAAGTTTTGCCATCCATGGCCACTCTACGGTAGCGCTAGGTGTAGCCGTATAGGGGTAGCCGCAGCTGGAAACAGCGCAGCTGCAAGAAGGCACGATGCAAGCATCCGGCTGCTTTCCTAGGACACGTTTCCATTTACTGTCGCACCTAGCAACGCGACGCTACTGAATACGGATGCATGCAAATATGCAATGAGCTTTTCCAAGATGATATGGATTCAGAAATTCAGGTAAGACTAGGCGTAGCAGGTACTCCAAAACGATACTCTAAAGCTTTAGAGTATGAATATAGAGTAAAAACTGCTGCACCGGGTACTCTAAAACGATACTCTATCTTTTCTCTCGCTCTATATTTAGAGTGGTACAGTGCTTACTCTATACTCTATAGTGCGCGGCCCCACTAGCTAAACAAAGGAAAAAAATGTTATAACTCACAAACCAAAAATCCAAATTAAATTTCGATTGCATCATTAAATTCGTCTCAATAAATCCTTCAAAACTAGATCACACATGGATATATTTAGATAAAGTGATAAGTGGGTCCCACAGTGGATAGAGTGGATAGAGGATGATATAGAGGATGGATGAGTACGGAAGAATTGAGTATAGAAGAGAGAATCTTGCTGATTAGGACATATAGAGGATGAATATAGATGTCTATGAGTACGGGTACTGTAAGTAGGTGACACGTCGAGCGCGCCGTGAGCCGCCCAAGTTGCCGGCTGCCCAGCACTCGCTCGCCTGACTTGTGGCCCCACGGGCCATCATGGTCCATGCCCCTGCTCCGCGGCGGCTGTTTGGTGAGGAAGACAGCGGCAGCTCTCGCGGACTGATCGGGATCACGTTCAACGTACTGGGGGGCTGTTTAGTTGGCGAAAATTTTGGCGAAATGCTACTGTAGCAGTTTCGTTGTTATTTGGCAAATATTGTCCAATCATGGTCTAATTAGGCTTAAAAGATTTGTCTCGTCCATTTCGTCTAAACTGTGTAATTAGTTTTATTTTTTATCTATATTTAATGCTTCATGCATGCGTTTAAAGATTCGATGTGACGGGGAATCTGAAAATTTTGGCAAAATTCTTGGGAACTAAACGGTACCTGGAATTAATCGGTCGGCGGTCCCCAATTGGCAGCTAATCAGCAACAGAGCAACGAGATGCACAATGAGTACTACCCCTGCTACTACACTACTATAACGACAGTATTTTTTTTCTCACACCAAATCAACTTTAACCGATTTTTCTGCTGCAGCCATCAGCCAGACAGCTCCGGCTTACCGGTGCTTAATCTGACGATGGTCGAGCTAAGCATCTGCTCGTCATCATTCGACTGGTATAGCCAGGTCCATCTAATCGATCGGCACGGGCTGACGGGACGGGACGGGACGGTCGAACGATGTCGTCACTGACATGTGATGCATGCGCTGTGCTTCTGAATCGGGCCCCTGGGGTAGGTGGAGTAGTATTGCAGCCGCACAGCACGAACCGGCAGGCACTGCTGCTAGTCGAAGTCGATGATGAGTGGAGTCATCAGTCATGTACATCATGCCATAAGGTCCTGCTAGCTCGAACCCACGTAGTACGTCAACGGATGCGGATGAGCGGAAGGACCAGGGCGAGGGCGGTACTGGTGTGGCGCTGGATCAGCTCGATCTAGTTGCACGGTTGGGAGTCGCTCTCGCGAGGCCATGGCTGTCTCTGGCCGGTGGCGGGCGCTGCTCCAGGGGATTCCGAGCAATCATGCCGTGCGCGCCGGTTATGGCTAGTTGTCGACGGAGCGAGCGGCGGCTGGCCGGGGAGGTCAACTGCCTGTGTGTGCTTGTGCATGCAGCAAGAGTGTGGGCGTAATTTTGGCATTTTCGGAGAATAACTGTGACGTGCTTGGAGTTTGTTCAACTGAAATTGAACACAGATGACCAGCGTCGGGTGCAAGGTATTCCTTCGTCACTCATCAGCATGGCGCAATCTGCGGGTTTTCGCTCCTCGTCTCGCTGATGCACCGCCAAATCTCCAATCGTGCACACTCGTCCTAGTAAAGCTCAAAGTTACTGTTAGGTCGCAACATGGTTGGCTGTGTTTGTTACACGTGTGCACTTCGCACTAGTTTTTTAGTACTTACGGAGTACTTCCTAAATAATAAACCTAGCTAGCTAGTAGTAGTTCTCTTCCATGAGACCACTCTCTAATCCTGACAGTTTGGTTACTTAATTCAAATATGCGTCTAGTCCGTGATCTTGGTTAGCGCGGGCACAAATTCAAACAGAAACAAAAGAACAGTGTGGCAGTGACCGTCTGCGAAGTTGACAAGATTTTGCTTCGCTCCGGAGAAGCAGGAACCTGGTATCCCCAAAAACAACACTGCTGTCGACGGGGTTACAATCACAAATGCCCTCGCAGACAACGTAATCCCAACTTCTATTATAAGAATAGCCAATCTCGTGGGGGCAGCACATGAAAGGTCACGGGGGGCGTGTCTTTAGACAATTTTCAGTGAAGAATTTCTCGTGGCATTACTTTAGAACCGGCACATCATGTACAATGAAATAAAATTTGGATAAAATGTCCACACACCCACTCTTGATACATAGTTTCATCGTATTGTTTTATAAATATTTAATCTATGATTCATATAAAGTTGGTAATTGTGCCAAGAGAATTTCATCGCTTCTCTCTCTTTATGGAACATTGTCATATCATAAAAAATACCTATGTGACAGCTCTTATATGCAATTAAAACTCTTATAAAACTTCCAATGAGACTGGCTTACACACTCCTGAAGCCCACTATTTTTTCTCGAATACACGAAAGGTTTGCGCATCTCTGTATTAAATTGAGAAGTAGTTTGTACAACGACGCGCCGTAAGGCGAGCGCGCTAGGGGGCCTTACAGTGAGCACATGCCTTCCAATGAGCTTGTACAATCTCGCTAGCTAAGAGATTGTTAGGCGACACCCATTTTTTGTTGTTGTCATGGACTATAGCAGAGCAACACTACTATTTTATAAACCAGACCAGCAAGCGAAGGCATCAGAGCACGGCTACGCCGAGCGGGGTTAGAGGTGCCGGGGAGCAATGGGGTAGGCATCGAGCAGGTCAGAGGCGAGGGAGGCACCAGGATAATAACAAAGGAGGGAAGATGAGAAAAAAATAATTAAATGAAGGAAGAAAAATATAAAATATAAAAGTATTGTAGATACTTTGTTATTTCTATCTATCATGTGAAGCTGGTTTTACCAAATATTTTTTTTCAAGCAGCTTTAGCTATATTACTACATTAGTGGTGTTGCTCCTTGAGCTCCTGCTCCACCCATGAAGAAAAATGTATCAAAGTATCAAACAGACCCCTAAGATTTCAAACAACGTTGATTCTGATATTTGGCAAGCAGAGAGCGAGTTTGGTAGTAGAGTCCAGCCGTCCAAGTTGCCGGGTGCTCAACGCCGCCCATGCATGACTTCTCGCACCGCCGACCATCGCCCGTGCTCATGCCCGCGCCGGCAGGCTGGCTCCACAGACCACAGCGGCTATTCGGAGAGGACGACACGATCGAAATATCGCAGGCTGATCGGCGCGGTCCGTAACTGACAGCGAATCAGCAATCATAACGAACTAAACGCTCCGAAATGATGATGCCGAACGACTCGCTGCGCTGCCGCTGACGAGCTACGAGTCGTCACGAGACAAATAATTCGCTGGAGATAGGCCCATCATCAGCAGCTCAGCACGGTACCGGAATACCGGGGCTACCGGCGAACAGGAGATACCAGTGAGATGCATGCGCTGTTCTAGCTTTTTCGATCGGACCCTGGGTGTGGTTGGGTAGGTGGAGTGGAGCATAGTGCTGCACAGCCGGGCACTTCTGCTACTCGACAAATGCATGCAGTCATGGACTATCCATCCATCCGTGTTCCGTGCCATGCCATGGTCCATGGGACCATGTCGAAGGATGTGGACGGGCGGAAGGACGGTGCAGGTGCATCAGCTCGATCACTCCTACTTGCACAGCTGGTTCTCGCGAGGCCATGGGTAGGTGTGGCTGCTGCGCCTGCGCAAGCTGCACAGTGCGGCAGGAGATGGTCTATCGGGCTGCCCGGCCAGAAGTTTTCGATCAATCATGGAGGGCATGCGCTGCTTAGTTGCGCGTAGCTTTTTGGCCGTGTTTAGTTCCCGAGTCGGTGCGTCCGACTCGGATGCTGCTGCCAGCAGCTTTTGTTTTTTAGTGTAAAAAATTATCCAAAAATTAATTAATTAGACTCAAAATGTTTGTCTCGCAAAGTACAACAAAACTGTGTAATTAGTTTTTGATTTTATCTATATTTAGTACTCCATGTATTTGCCGACATTTTGATGTGATGGAGAATCTCTTTTTTGCAGAGTAAAATTTGAGGAGGAATTGAAAACTAAACAAGACCTTTGTTTTTTTTTAAACCTCTCATCTCGATGTAGCTGCAGCATCTGTTCGTATATAGATATACATGCACGCCACACACTCGTATCACCTTGTACATGACTAAATCTATAAGGGCACTCACAATGCAGACTCTATCACGGAGTCTAAAGCTATTTATTACCTAGAATATTATGGACTTAGAGTCTAAATAAGACTTGGAGTCTTGTTTTTTTCTCCTTTTTCTTCAATAAATATGTTGTCACATCAGCAAAATACCATAAATAAGGTGTGGCAACATATTTATTGAAGAAAGAGGAAGAAAAAACAAGACTCCAAGTCTTATTTAGACTCTAAGTCTATAATATTTGAGGTAATAAATAGTTTTAGACTCTATGATAGAGTCCATTGTGAGTGCCTAACTATTCACAAATATGAAGTCATGTCTTCGGAGAGATCACCAGAGAAGGCTCGGTAAACGATGAGTACGTCGCTGTTTTACTGTGGCTCCACGCGCTGAGAGATTGCACTGGGATTTATTATAGAAAAAAAAACCCGACGAGGGACGAGCGCCGACTCCAGGACTCGAACGCTGGTCGGCACGGAAGCCACAGGCTCCTGCCACTCGCGCCATCCTCGCAGTTGCGCGTAGCTGTCGACGGAGGAAGCAGCAGCGGCCGGCTGCTGCCCGGCCGCCCGGGACCCGGCGCTCGGCTGCCTACGTGCACCGTGCGCGAGCGCAACAGGTCATCTCTGTACCGCACTGCACGGGGGCGGGGGGCTTAATTTGGTGCCAGTCGTGGGACCTTTCGCCGTTATGATGCTGCGACGTGGCTGGGACGGCAGAGATCATCATCATGGTTTGGAGACAGGGGAGTTGTGCGTGGCCCCTGAAAAAGATCTCATGGCCTATATTGTTCACTTGCACTAGCCGACTCGTTTCTGATCCCCCACGAGCCAGGGCCTGTTTAGATGTCAATTTTTTCCCCAAATTCCACTATGCAAAAAGAAGATTCCCCATCACATCAAAATGTCGGCACATGTATGGAGTACTAAATGTAGATGAAATCAAAAACTAATTGCACAATTTTGTTGTTCTTTACGAGACGAACGTTTTAAGCCTAATTAGTCAATGTTTGGACAATTTTTACCAAATAAAAACAAAATGCTACAGTGTTCTATAGGAATTCGGCCACCCCCAATTTGGGCCAACTAAACAAGGCCCCAATTGCTTTCGGCTTTCGCGGGCGAAGCTAGGCAACAAAGGCACCGTTTAGATGCCAAAAATTTTGCCAAAATTTTCAGATTCCCCGTCACATCGAATCTTTGAACGCATGCATGAAGCTTTAAATATAGATAAAAAAATAAAACTAATTACACAGTTTAGACGAAATGGACGAGACAAATCTTTTAAGCCTAATTAGACTATGATTGGACAATATTTGCCAAATAACAACGAAACTGCTACAGTAGCGTTCGCCAAAAATTTTGCCAACTAAACAACCTCAAAGTCATTGGGGTCAGCTCCACTAATCACCATCTAAATACATTAGCTAACAGTACATTTGTACAGGATTTGCCAAGTTTTATAGGGGTCAGCTGACCCCAATAAGACCACGTAGCTCCGCTTTCGGTGCATCGTGCATGAATCAGCTGGTTTGATCGAGCCTTATTGGCATCAGTACAAACTTTCGGGCGTTGAAAGGGAAGGGGAAGCTACTCTGATTAGTTTGTTGTGCTCAACATGCTGTTGAATGGAGGGGTTTATACTAACTGTGCTGCTAAGTTTTTAAATAAAAGTAAAATGTTAGGTTTCGAAGTCATCAAGTCAAGATGGCCGAGTTGGTCTAAGGCGCCAGTTTCAGGTACTGGTCCGAAAGGGCATGGGTTCGAATCCCATTCTTGACATTTATTTTTTTTCATCTTTAACTCTTTTTCATCTTTTTTTTTACGACAAATTTTTTTTCATCTTTGGGAGAGGTTTGCAGTTTTCTTTCTAGAGCCTCGTTTAGATCGCAAAAATTTAAAATTTTTCTAACTGTAGCACTTTCGTTTGTATTTGACAATTAGTGTCCAATCATGAACTAACTAGGCTTAAAAAATTTGTCTCGTAATTTATAACTAAATTGTGTAATTAGTTATTTTTTATCTATATTTAATGCTTCAAGCATGCGTGCAAAGATTGATGTGATGGAGAGAGTGAAAAATTTTCAACTTCTCACCTCAATCTGCTTAGACTAGACACACCTGACCTGATGTACTGTAGCTTTCTGTTTGACTTAAACTCACCACATGCCCGGAGCTTTGCCGTAGGATTACCCAGCTACTACTCCACGAGGAGCTATGGTATTCACACCAAACAGATCAGAATGCTGAAACGTGGCTGTGAGCCTGGGTTGCAGCCTGTTCAATTCTGTCTGAACACGCCACTTGGGCACTGTCCTACACCGTTTTTTTTTTTTGGAAAACTTCAACGTGGGGTTACCACACCTGATCTCCTGTACCTAAATAGCACAACCCTACTAGAGGATTTTCCTGGCTTCTCAGCGAGCCACGTCACCACCGTCTCGCCTTCGCGCCGTTCTTCCCGCGAGCACTAGCACGTCCTTCCCGCCACAACCAACAGTGGCCATAAATGCGCACTGAGGCCCGTTTAGTTCTCAAAAACACCTAAAAATTTTTACACAGTACTCATCACATCGAATCTTTGGACGCATGTATGAAGCATTAAATGTATGTAAAAAAAATAACTAATTGCACAGTTTATCTATAAATGTCGAGATAAATCTTTTGAGCCTCGTTAGTCTATAATTAGACAAATTTTACCAAATAACAACGAAAGTGCTACAGAAATTTTTTCCCAAAACATTTCGGATCTAAACCAGGTCTGATGAAGCATCCCAATGCCCCCGCGGTCTCCCTCCGTCTGCCCAGCTTCCCCACGTACACCACCCACCCATGCTGCCCCATCGACTGTCCACTATATGTAGAGGTCCGGTGTTTTCTTCTTCGCAATGCAGGACGCGTTCCCCGTCGTCCTCTGATCTCCCTCTCCCACCGCCGGGATCGCCCTTTCCTATCGCTGCCCCAGCCCTCCGCCGTTGGGCCTGGCCTTTCACGCCGTAGTCCCAGCCCTCCCCATCGTGGCC
This sequence comes from Saccharum hybrid cultivar R570, assembly GCA_038087645.1. Lineage (NCBI taxonomy): Eukaryota > Viridiplantae > Streptophyta > Magnoliopsida > Poales > Poaceae > Saccharum > Saccharum hybrid cultivar. Next base: position 17,068,651 of record JAQSUU010000139.1, read on the forward strand.
ACTTGCCACCACGCGGAGCTCGACGGCCACGACATGCCCTCCTCGTGGCCGCGACGCCATGCGCAGGGGCTCGAGCAAGTGGCCCCGCAGTCTGCATGGAGAGTGGCAGCGCGCCGCACCGAGTCCCTCCGTCCCAGTGGCGGATCCACAGGGGGCTGCCGGGGCTACAGCCCCCCTAATGATCCTATTTCTTCATTAAATCACATTCAATTGGCAGTAAATTACCATTGATTTCTAGCTTAAGTTTTAAATCTACATTGTTCAGCCCCCTTAATCCCAATCCTGGATCCGCCACTGCTCCGTCCACTCCACTGTGAAGCGTCACCGTGCGACGCCGGATCCCTCAGCGCCGTGCGCGGGGGCTCGAGTAATACGTACGTGGCCACCGCGGTCAGCATGGAGCGTCGGATCCCTCCGGCCGCTCACTCCGCTGTGGAACCGTGTGACGCCGGATCCCTCGGTAGCTGCTCCGCTCTGTTTAGTGGTCGTGAGAGAGAGACAATCTAGAGTAAAAATTTATTTACTCGGATCTTTTAGCGACCGTATGTGGTCGAGTCTAGAGAGCTTAGGCTATCCGCACTCATTCATCCTCTATATCATCCTCTATATTGTCTGGTCATCAAGATTCTCTCCTCTATACTCATTTCTCCCGCACCCATCCATCATCTATATCATCCTCTATCCACTGTGGGGTCCACTTGTCACTTTATCTAAATATATCCATGTGAGATCTAGTTTTGAAGTATTTATTGCAACAAATTCAATGGTGTAATCGGAATTTAATTTGGTTTTTTAGTTTATGAGTTATATCATTTTTTAGTTTGAAAAATCAGTGGGGCCCGCCACTGACGCATGAACAGCGGCAGCAGCGGCAACGCCTGCCTCTCCGCGCGCAGGGCTGCGCCTGCCGTCCGTCCTTTAGCGTACCGGCGGTAAAAATACTGTGCTGCGCCATATTTAGCGTGTATGCTACTCTACCGGAGAGGATACCGTTCACCGCTGCAGCTCATTTCATCCGCCATCGCACGTACGTGGCTGGTAGCGTTTCTCATACCGGACAGCAGTGCGGTCCGCCTTAGACTACCGATACTAAGTTTTAGAGTATGAATATAGAGTAAAAACTGCTGCACTGGGTACTCTAAAACGATACTCTATCTTTTCTCTCACTCTATATTTAGAGTGGTACTGTGCTTAGACTACCCGCAGTGGTCACTCTAAAACGATACTCTAAAGCTTTAGAGTATGAATATAGAGTAAAAACCGCTGCACTGGGTACTCTAAAACGATACTCTATCCTTTCTCTCACTCTATATTTAGAGTAGTACTGTGTTTACTCTATACTCTATAGTGGCGGGCCCCACTAGCTAAACAAAGGAAAAATGCTATAACTCACAAACCAAAAATCCAAATTAAATTTCGATTGCACCATTAAATTCGTCTCAATAAATCCTTCAAAACTAGATCACACATGGATATATTTAGATTAAGTGACAAGTGGATCCCATAGTGGATAGAGTGGATAGAGGATGATATAGAGGATGGATGGGTGCGGGATAATTGAGTATAGAGGAGAGAATCTTGCTGACTAGGACTTATAGAGGATGAATATAGAGGTCCATGAGTGCGGGTAGTCTTACTCTATACTCTATAGTGGCGGGCCCCACTAGCTAAACAAAGGGAAAAATGCTATAACTCACAAACCAAAAATCCAAATTAAATTTCGATTTCACCATTAAATTCGTCTCAATAAATCCTTCAAAACTATATCACACATGGATATATTTATATAAAGTGACAAGTGAGTCCCATAGTGAATAGAGTGGATAGAGGATAATATAGAGGATGGATGGGTGCGAAAGAATTAAGTATAGAGGAGAGAATCTTGTTGACTAGGACATATAGAGGATGAATATGGAGGTCCATGAGTGCAGGTAGTCTTACGACCCCCTGAATTCACATGAACCTTCTCCACGCATGGCCTTCAATGGTGACTTCAGGAGTCTAGGGCCTACTACTCAGTGACGTCCGGCTAGCAGGTTCGTTGTCATTAGCTTAATCAGATAAGTAATCAGTAGTTTATATTTCTATACTTCTGGTTTTCTTAAAGCTTTCGTGAGGGTATTTGGATGTTGTTCTCTTATCTCACGTACATCCTTTTTTTTATCAATGGATAAACACTCTTAACTGAAGATGTTTTGTCAGGTTCCTCAGCTAGTGAAGATGGATCATCGTATTCCATGATTGGAAATTTCAAGACTATCAGGAAGAGCAATTACTTACTGAAGACACCATTATAAATTATCATTGCACCCTTAGTGATGGAAGCATAGACAATCACAGTTTCTAAATAGTTAGTATATACCTCAAAAGCTGTTACAATTAATTTCTATTAATACAACCATGTGTCCATGTGTGATGTCACTGCCACATGTACTGAATTTCCGAACATGTTTTGTAATTAAATCGGGATGAAGTTTGTACAGCTGTTTTTAAAAACAGTGAACCGATAAGAGGATGTTTGTCATTTTGTTTCACATCATTATACATTGTTTATTTGAAATGTTCCCTCAATACCGCTGCTACTCTCTATGCCATCATGGTGGATGCTACGTATAACTTCTCTCTTCCCCCCTGTATAACACTACAAATTTCCGGAGCACGAGTACCATCTAGTTTTATTGAATTTAGGCACTAGTAACATCGTTACAAGATATACAGGAAGATTTACAGGAGATGAGGGGAGGCGCTCCGTTACAGATTTGGCTCGAGGCCAAGTTCGAGCTCATTGATTGATCAAACAATCTACACCAATCATCGATCACCTTTTTATCTTTTCGTGGCATTCTAGCTGGCCATTGAGTTGCTTCATTTCTGCAAGAGAGAAATAGTTGTCTCAGGTTCAGATTTTCATTTCGGAAGACGAAACCGTTTCTTCTCTTCCACAGCTGCTAGTAACACAGGATGATGAACGTGTTGTATTGGATGTCAGGGAGGCTCCCTCCAATGCCGTTAAGCGTCCTATAATCTGTATTGTTCTTATAGATGCTGATTTTAACATGCTTGAACTGAAGAACTCTTCCAGAGGGATGCGTGCATTAGAGCGCTTTCAGGTTCACTTTTCCTTGACTCCGGATGGATATGAATTGTTTCATCCAGTACAATACGTTCAACTACTCCCTCCACTTAAGAAACAATAACACGTTGGGGCAGTATGGACATGAGAGTAGAGCTGACGGCTAATGGTGATCTAAACACGCATTCACGAACACGTGAACAATATGACTCAATGAGGAATCTAAGTTCATACGACATAGACATGGATGCTACAGATTGTCAATAGTGAAGTTTGAACATCTTACATGTCACAATGCGATACTATAGTCTTCATTACCGCATGACTTAATGCATGTCAATACTGCTGAAATATCTCAAGCAGAGACGATAAAATAATGTCAGTACTGCTGAAATATCTCAAGCAGAGGCGCTAAAATAAAAGTATCTAATCATTTCCTCTGGTCCTTGGCTCTAAATTGTCGCACGCGAATGTGTTGCTGTGGCATCGGCTACACATTCGATCACGAGGCCGCGGTGAACCAAGGCTCTTTTTCTTCGAGAAACGGAATACTAGGAGGTACAGCATAGTGGGGGAGGTTCGGCTTTGGCAGCAAGCTGGAGATACGTTTCGGGCTTTCAGCTCTCCTTTGTGCGCCGTCTGTTCGGTTGTGTCTCTGTGGCCGTCTAGTATAGTCGCAGGCGTACGTCCAGGGGTTCTTGGTTGTTGGCGAGCATTCTGTTTGGCGAAGCTTCGGCTCCAGCTAAAACAGCATCAACTGTAGCTTCATTCATCTTGGAGCAGATTCATATGGAAAGCTAAATCCGTTTTTTAACCATTTGACAAAACAACTTAGGCCTTGTTTAGTTGCCGATTTGGGAGCCCAAATTCGGCACTGCGCGCTACAGTGTTCCTGTCGGAACGCTGTAGCGCGTTTTGTTTTTTAGTGCAAAAAATTGTCTAAAAATTAATTAATTAGACTCAAAATGTTCGTCTCGTAAAGTACAACAAAACTGTGCAATTAGTTTTTGATTTCATCTACATTTAGTACTCCATGCATTTGCCGACATTTTGATTTGATGGGGAATCTCCTTTTTGCATAGTAAAATTTGGGGAGGAATTGGGAACTAAACAAGGCCTTATTCTGATAGTCAAAGGGTGAAATGTCAATAATACCATTTTTTTTCTTTTCCTTTTCTTTTTTTTACATCCAACCTTATCCTTACCTGGTCTCCATCTCCACCGCACGGCAGCATCCTCTTCTCTTTCTTCCATTCCGCAACCTTATCCGGTTATCCCATTGCACCTGGACTCAGGACTCTGCAGTCCGCACCCTCCGCCATGCGCCGCGGCCGACGTCGACCTCAGGCCTAGGCTCAGTCGAGGAGGAGCGCCGCCAACCGGGACGCCCCACCGCCCCGTGCCCTCGCTGGGACGCCCGCAGTCGGTGCGCCCCCCGGACGGCCACGCCCTGGCCCGGCGGCAGCTTCGCTGGCGCCTTTTCCGTAGATGGCTGAAGGGTCGAGATGGCGGACTAGAGGGGGGGTGAATAGTCCTTTCTAAAACTTAAACGCGTAGGCTAACCAAAACAAATACGGAATTAAATTTATCGGTCTAGCCAAGACTACACCCCTCTATCTAAGTTCTCTATCACCTTGCAAAGATCCTAATTAAGCAACTAAGGTGCTAAGCTTACCAAAAGCCTAATCAATTCTAGAGCAAGGTCACACAAACCTATGCACTAATACTTTGCCAAACGAGGGAGCTCCTACACAACTAGTGAAGCAAAAGCACAAAACTTAAGCTCGCTAGCAAAGCTCAATAACAAGGCAACTAATGCCAAATTAGAGAGCGCAAAACACTTAGCTACACAAACTAAGCAATGTGACTAACAAGGTTACACAAACTAAATTAGTCACGCAAAGGGAAGCTTCTAGCTACACAAGCAAGAAGACAACTAGCAAACTATACAAGCAAACTAGTTACGAGAGCAACTACACAAGCACAAGTATATATGAAAGTAAATACAAGCTTGTGTTGCACGAAGGCAAACCACCGAGAAGAGTAGACAATGTTGACACGGTGATTTTCTCCCGAGGTTCACTTGGTTGCCACTAAGCTACGTCCCCGTTGTGTCGACCAACACTTCGTGGTTCGGCGGCTAATCGGTCACACACTAAGCCTCTCAAAAGGCACCGCAAGAACCCACCATAAAGTGTGGTAGCTCAATGACACGCTCAACTAGAGTTGCTCTTCGCGATCCCCGCGGGGTGAGCACAATCCCCCTCACAAAGCTTCTCCGGAGCCTCGCACAATCTTCTTGCGAGCTTCGACGGAGCCACAAGCCACCAAGCCGTCTAGGAGGTGGCAACCTCCAAGAGTAACAAGCACCACCGGCTTGCAACACGATCACCTAGTGTCACACGATGCAATCTCTCAAAGCAACACACTAGAATCGCTCTCTCACTCGATCCGATGAACACTATCAAGTATGAGTGAGTTAGATGGCTCCCAAGCACTACCACACAAGTCACAAAGACTATAGTGTGCTCAGCTACCGGCCATGGCCGGTCAAGGCATCTATTTATAACCCCACGGTCAAATAGAGTCGTTACCCCTTCACTGGGTCATTTTAGGATGACCGGACGCGGTGGTCAAAACTGACCGGACGCGGTGGTTAGTAGCGTGCTCCAACGGCTAGTTTTCGCGCGTACAAACTTGTTTTGACCAGACGTGGTGGTCACTAACGGGACCGGACGCGGTGGTCGCAGCGAAACAGCGAACAGAGAGGTTCCAGCAAGCTCCCGAAGTGACCGGACGCGTCCGGTCATCACTGACCGGACTCGCTGCAGCGTCCGGTCACTTTCGCCCACGAAAAACACTGACCGGACGCGGTGGTCGCAGCTGACCGGACGCGGTGGTCGAAACTGACCGGACGCGGTGGTCACGAGTCCGGTCACAGACCACCCTTCGGTAAAACGGCGATATCTCTTAGCTCCAAACTCCGATTTCGATGATCTTGGACATTTTGGAAAGCTTATTCAGAGGGCTACACAACCCACTAAAGCACTTGATCCAATTCACAATGGATCAAAGCAGTATTCCACTCTAAGAGCCATCCTAGTGTCCGAAGAACACCGAAAAACATTTCTCTCTTCTCCAAGTTGATCAACACCAACTCCAACACCTTCTCCTTTGCAAATGTGCCAACACCATCATGTGTAAAACACCATGTGCATGTGTGTTAGTATTTTCACAATCATTTTCAAAGGGTTAGGCACTCAACTTGCCTCGCCACTCGATCCTAACACGTAAGCAAAGTTAGATCGCTCAAGTGGCACTAGATGACCAATATGCAAACAAGTTTGCCCCTCTTAATAGTACGGCCATCTATCCTAAAACCTGGTCATAAACTTCTCAACACACCTATGGCCGGTGAAATGAAAATGCCCTAGGTTATACCTTTGTCTTGCGCATTCCATTCCATCTCCATTGATGTTGATGCAACACATGCACCAACCAATCACCAAATGATATGATCCACTTCATATCATCACGTGACCGTATCGGTTCATCGATCTTGACCTCACTCGCTCTTCACCGTTGCCTCGGTCCTTCGGCGCCTAGCCATCACACAACTTGCCCTTCACCCTAGCAACCGGTCCATCAAGCCAAGCCTCATCTTGATCTTCTCCACCTTGGTCACATGACTCCATGTCATGTCTCATATGCAATAAGCTCCTTCATGACACCATCACATGTGGACTAATCTCCTGTGTATCTCACATAACCACATATTAGTCCACCTAAGTTGTCACTCAATTACCAAAACCAAACAAGGACCTTTCAATCTCTCCCTTTTTGGTAATTGATGACAACTTTACAAAGATATGGAAATTATGCTTTTTCAAGCTAGCACTTCACACAAGTGTAAATTGCTAACTTGTTTTGGATTTAATGTTACTTATCCAACATTTAAGCCCTATGTCAAGATTTGGATAAGCACCATAAAATCCGACTTGGTAGTGATAACTCCCCCTACATATGTGCTCAAATGGTTTGGTTTCAAGCTTGCATATATGCATAAATATGAAATTTGTGGGAGGGTTAGCACTACTAAGTGATGCTAAGGTGTACAGAATAAACCTTTGTAGCTCGCTACCAATTAGTAGCTTGATACCATTTGAAAATCACAAGTTTGCCATCATCCTTAGCATCATGAGTAACTAGACATCAAAAACACTAGAAACCCCGTGAGATCAACATTATAAGCAAGGTTCTAGTTTTTGCATGATAAGCATAAGTCTAGCTAACATCCTATGCATGCTAGTTATCAAATCATCATTCAAGTTCTATAACTAGCATACACCACACAAGCATGCATATTGAATTTAAGAACTTTATGCAATGCAAGCAAGCACATGAATTATGCACATATCAAATGTAATCAATCAAAGTTCATGAGCTTGCTCCCCCTACTTGTGTGCTTTCTTTGTCCAAGAATGTTTGATCTTTGATCCCCTTATATTCTTTAATGTTACTACCTCTTACCTCTTTGTCCATGTCCATGTCCAATCTTTCCAATCTCTCCCCAAAGCTCAAAAAGCTTTCATATCTTTGTCCAACTTCTCCCCCTTTGTCATCAATTTCCATAAAAGGTGTTCTTCTCAATTGATACAAAGGCTTGTATTGGGGTAGATGGTTGAGACTTGAATATTACATTTTTGATGGATATTACCACATATGTTGGAATGACAAACTTTATGGTTGCTCTTGAGATACCACATAGGATCTTTGACCTTGATACCAATCGGTGGGGCTCCTCCCCCTATGTCATAGCATGTGTCATTCACTTGAGATACCACTTGAAGATGAGGGTAGCATTGCTTGATTTGATCACTTAAAGTTGAGGATCACTTGTGAAACCATCGTCTTGCATGAATGATACCACGTGAAGATACCATGAGTAGAAATGTGATACCATTTGAAAGAATTTTCTAGTATGGATTCACTTTGAAGGATTTGGCAATAATATTCACTTCTTGAACATTTGCTATCTTCATGAGTACCATTTGTAAGATATCACTTGTAAGTTGATCTAGACACCACTTGTGAATACCATGTGAGAAATCAAATGAGTCTAGATAACACTTGAAGCAAACTAGATATCCATTTTCATTGTTGTCTTATGCTTGTACTCTTATCATTGTCATGAGCTTCTAATGTGTCTTGAACTATTTTTCCTTGCATAAGCTTACAAGTCCGGTTTGATCCAATGACAAGCTTCTTCACACCTCATGCTAAGGGTTATCTTGCCAATGTTGTACTTGTCACTTGTTAGCAATCCAAACTAGATCAAGTACTTGGGTTCACTAGCTCATAAACAAATTCATACACATACCACTAGATCATTTAAATAATTCAAGCAATAGTGGTAGGCTATGAATTTAAACATTTCATTTGTTATGTATGATCCTAGTAAGCATGTACTATATGCACTAATCGCATACTAGTAAGAGATGAAATGATCATGCACATTGCAATGATACCTTTGTTATGTTGGAGTAGAGGATAGTCACATAGATTCCAATTCATTACTCCAATAGCAATATGAAGTCCAATTTATAAGCTTGGTGAAGACCAATCATCATAGATAAATCCATTCTTCACCCATATGAAATGAAAACCACTAATGATCAAAGTGCACTTTCTTGTTATGGTTGGCTTGCTTCATTATATCATCTTTGCTTGCATGAGAGAATCACTTAGAATATTAATTGAATTGCAATGACTAACTCTCTTTTGGATGTTGCTTGCTCTTTAGATCAATCCAATTGATTGCTTCAACTAAGCATCACAAGTTCCTCGGATCGCCACTTCCATGTTAGCCTTCCAAGTCCCAAACTTGGTTTCACCTACACACGGTGGCAAGCCCCTCACTAGGGAGAAGTGACCTTTCTCCAAAGAACCACTCTTGATACTCACTTGAAATGATATAGTTTGATTGATCCAAATGATGAACTCAATCTTGATGAATAATCCTTGAATCTATATTTGAGTCCAACTCTTCCTACATGTTTAAGTTCTTTTCTTTCTACCAAATGATCTCCAATCATCACTAGAGCTTAAACTTTATCTTCATCTTAAGTTTGATCTTGATCTTCAAATTGAGTACCAAATAAGTACACCAAGTACATTTCACAATACAAAAGTCTTGTACTAATTGCTCGTCATGCTTCTAGATCAATCCAAAACCAAACTTAGGTACCTCAACCACTTGTAAACATGTTTCCAACTTGAGGAATATTTAATTAAAGTGACTCTAGATTAATCCAATGATTGTCACTTTTCTGGCAGATTCTGTACCCTTCAAAGAATAATTCATATCTCCCAATGTACAGATCCAAATGCCATAAAATTTGGTGGAGATGTGATTCACTAAGTCATCTAGCAGGTGTAAAAATTTGAGATTCATTTGACATATAGATTGCTACCAGATTTCAAATCTTCCACCACTGCTACATGCTGAAAACTGCTGCACTATAGCTGACAAGATGTATTCCAAAGCCGAAGCATCTCTTATCCAATTCTCATGAAATTTGTACAACATCTTATAACATAAGTCTAGAGCATGCATACCAAAATTCATGCCAATCCAAGTAGATTTGATCATCTAAACTCAGACTTGATCACTGCTAGCTCAGATTTTCAACTTTGGACAGATTTTAATACATTGAGCAATACTTCATCAAATATGAATCAAACTTGAAGCTAACTTGTTTGAATACTTTCACAAGACATATATCCATCCAATCCACTTACTAAATGTCATCTCATGAATTCATCCAACACAAATCAATTCAAACTTGATTACTTAAGCATTTAATCCATTCAAACATCTCATAGCAAGCAACATTGTATATATATCTAATTCAATCAACTCATATGCACCCAAGTGAAATGATCAACAAGAGATATACCTTGGTTAGATCATGATCATCCAATAGCAAGCTTTCAACTTGAATATTTGCAAGCCATCAAATATATCCAATAAATCACCACAATCTTTAACATTGCACTTGTATGTTGTAGTACTTGAACTTCACTTATTTTGACTTGGCATTGGGATTGGATATGCATTGAGCTTCATAACTTGACTCAATATATGATGAACAAAATGAAACCAATTGAATCAAGCCTCCAATGCCGATGGTATCTATAAATAATCATCCACTCTTTGATGGTACCCAAACAAGTTTGGGTCCTCTCAAGTTAGGTGCAACATACTTAGGCATTGCCTTAGTATGAATAGCGGAATGTTTTGCAATAGCAATCATAGAGGTACCATTGCCATCCTTTCTAAGCATATTAGTATCAACAATTGAAACGAGCTTAGAATTTTTACCTAGGGGACATAAATGAGCCATGTGTCCCCTTTCCCGGCATAAGTAGCACATTCTCTTTGCTTGAGCCTTTTCTTCCTTGCTCATATTGTGCTTCCCATTGCCTAGCCTCTCATGAGTTGCTTGAGCCTTCTTCTCAAGCTTAGTAGGACACCCGAGGCAAAGTGTCCCATATCTCCACACTTGAAGCACTTGATGTGAGCATGTACTTTCTTCTCGATTTGATTCTTGCTCATCATCTTGGCATCTTGGATTTGCATTGGATGTCTTGCTCTACCACCCCTTCTTGTTTTCTTCTTCTTCTTCATCAAGTCATCATTATCTTCATGGTTGATCTTGACTTGAGCTTGGGGCTTTGCTTTTGGCTCAACTTGAGACTTCTTGGTAGGGCAACACTTGGCAATATGTCCCACTTCATGGCATTGGTAGCACATGAGTTGGGATAACTTCTTTGCATCTTGCTTCTTCATAATCTTGCCCTTGCTCTTGTTGTAGCCAATACCACTCTTATCACCATATCTTCTTTGATTGGTCATGATATGCTCAATGGCGATTTTAGAGTTGTAGCACCTCTCTAACTTGTTGCTCAAATTCTTCACTTCATTTTTGAGCTCATTGTTCTCCTTCAAAAGGTTAGTCTCACAAGACATAGAAGTAGAACAAGCATTTAATTATGAAGAACATGGCATATCTAATAAATCATCACAAGAGGTGGATACATGCTTCTTGCCTACATCACAAGGGTTAGTAATATGTGATTGATCATTTGACCCAAATGATGAGCTCTCACTAGATTTGGTTTCTTCATTAGAGAGCTTATTAGTGAGTAAAGCATGTTCTTGTGCCAAATTATCATGAGCAACACTAAGTTCCTCATGAGCCAATTTTAGCTCCTCATGTGAACAAGTAGTAACATATAGTAGATGCTTTTGTTGTTCACATGTGGTTTTTAGAAATGAGTTTTCATTTCTCAATTTACTTGTTTTTGCCATCTCATTTCTTAGGGCCTTTGAGAGTTTATATAGAAGCTCAAAATTTGGATCATCACAATCAACAACAAAACCACCAATAGATACCTTAGTGTCACCATGTGACATGGAACAATGTGGTGATGTTGAAGAGCTTGTTGAAGCATCACTCTCATAGCCATCATCTTCACCATCATGTGTGCATGAAGTAGAATCATCACTTGCATCACTTGTGGCATTATCATCATTCTTGTCAAGTGATCTTGTGGCATGATCATCATCATCATCACTTGACATTAAGGTGGAGCAATCCTCCACAACCACCTCGTTGTGGTCATGCTCAACATCCTCATGTACCTCCATCACTATGTGATCATCCTTCTTGAATTTTCCATCATCCCAAATTGAGGAGCCACAATAGTGATGCTTGAGCGTCATCCACATGCTATGTGCACTTAAGAGACCCCTCACCTTGTCAAAAATCTCATCATTCAAAGCTTTGATTAGATAAAACTTAGCTTGTGCATCAAGTGTTTGGCAATCCTTTTGAGCTTGGGTACGGTTACCACACCCATCCAAGTCATGAGAAAAGCCAACAACTGTGATCCACCAAAACTTAGGGCCAAGAGCACGAAAATGATCAAGCATGTGATTTTTCCACCGTGCATAGTGAGTGCCATCAAAAATGTGTTCCACACAATCATCTAGCCCATAAGCCGCCATCCTCTCGGGTCGGTGAAGACCGCAAATGAGAGACCCGGCTCCGATACCAATTGAAGGGTCGAGATGGCGGACTAGAGGGGGGTGAATAGTCCTTTCTAAAACTTAAACGCGTAGGCTAACCAAAACAAATGCGGAATTAAATTTATCGGTCTAGCCAAGACTACACCCCTCTATCTAAGTTCTCTATCACCTTGCAAAGATCCTAATTAAGCAACTAAGGTGCTAAGCTTACCAAAAGCTCACCTAATCAATTCTAGAGCAAGGTCACACAAACCTATGCACTAGTACTTTGCCAAACAAGGGAGCTCCTACACAACTAGTGAAGCAAAAGCACAAAACTTAAGCTCGCTAGCAAAGCTCAATAACAAGGCAACTAATGCCAAATTAGAGAGCGCAAAACACTTAGCTACACAAACTAAGCAATGTGACTAACAAGGTTACACAAACCAAATTAGTCACGCAAAGGGAAGCTTCTAGCTACACAAGCAAGAAGACAACTAGCAAACTATACAAGCAAACTAGTTACGAGAGCAACTACACAAGCACAAGTATATATGAAAGTAAATACAAGCTTGTGTTGCACGAAGGCAAACCACCGAGAAGAGTAGACAATGTTGACACGGTGATTTTCTCCCGAGGTTCACTTGGTTGCCACCAAGCTACGTCCCCGTTGTGTCGACCAACACTTCGTGGTTCGGCGGCTAATCGGTCACACACCGAGCCTCTCAAAAGGCACCGCAAGAACCCACCATAAAGTGTGGTAGCTCAATGACACGCTCAACTAGAGTTGCTCTTCGCGATCCCCGCGGGGTGAGCACAATCCCCCTCACAAAGCTTCTCCGGAGCCTCGCACAATCTTCTTGCGAGCTTCGACGGAGCCACAAGCCACCAAGCCGTCTAGGAGATGGCAACCTCCAAGAGTAACAAACACCACCGGCTTGCAACACGATCACCTAGTGCCACACGATGCAATCTCTCAAAGCAACGCACTAGAATCGCTCTCTCACTCGATCCGATGAACACTATCAAGCATGAGTGAGTTAGATGGCTCCCAAGCACTACCACATAAGTCACAAAGACTATAGTGTGCTCAGCTACCGGCCATGGCCGGCCAAGGCATCTATTTATAACCCCACGGTCAAATAGAGCCGTTACCCCTTCACTGGGTCATTTTCGGGATGACCGGACGCGGTGGTCAAAACTGATCGGACGCGATGGTCAGTAGCGTGCTCCAACGGCTAGTTTTCGCGCGTACAAACTTGTTTTGACCGGACACGGTGGTCACTAACGGGACCGGACGCGGTGGTCGCAGCGAAACAGCGAACAGAGAGGTTCCAGCAAGCTCCCGAAGTGACCGGACGCGTCTGGTCATCACTGACTGGACTCGCTGCAGCGTCCGGTCACTTTCGCCCACGAAAAACACTGACCGGACGTGGTGGTCGCAGCTGACCGGACGCGGTGGTTGAAACTGACCGGACGCGGTGGTCACGAGTCCGGTCAGAGACCACCCTTTGGTAAAACGGCGATATCTCTTAGCTCCGAACTCCGATTTCGATGATCATGGACATTTTGGAAAGCTTACTCAGAGGGCTACACAACCCACTAAAGCACTTGATCCAATTCACAATGGATCAAAGCAGTATTCCACTCTAAGAGCCATCCTAGTGTCCGAAGAACACCGAAAACCATTTCTCTCTTCTCCAAGTTGATCAACACCAACTCCAACACCTTCTCCTTTGCAAATGTGCCAACACCATCATGTGTAAAACACCATGTGCATGTGTGTTAGTATTTTCACAATCGTTTTCAAAGGGTTAGGCACTCAACTTGCCTCGCCACTCGATCCTAACACGTATGCAAAGTTAGATCGCTCAAGTGGCACTAGATGACCAATATGCAAACAAGTTTGCCCCTCTTAATAGTACGGCCATCTATCCTAAAACCCGGTCATAAACTTCTCAACACACCTATGGCCGGTGAAATGAAAATGCCCTAGGTTATACCTTTGTCTTGCGCATTCCATTCCATCTCCATTGATGTTGATGCAACACATGCACCAACCAATCATCAAATGATATGATCCACTTCATATCATCACGTGACCGTATCGGTTCATCGATCTTGACCTCACTTGCTCTTCATCGTTGCCTCGGTCCTTCGGCGCTAAGCCATCACACAACTTGCCCTTCACCCTAGCAACCGGTCCATCAAGCCAAGCCTTATCTTGATCTTCTCCACCTTGGTCACATGACTCCATGTCATGTCTCATATGCAATAAGCTCCTTCATGACACCATCACATGTGGACTAATCTCCTGTGTATCTCACATAACCACATATTAGTCCACCTAAGTTGTCACTCAATTACCAAAACCAAACAAGGACCTTTCAATGGCTCAACCAGCATCTTCTCCAAGCGTGCCTGAACTCACGCCGGGGGCAAACTCGCCTAGGCCCACGAATCTGAGCAGGGAGCCGGAGGAAGCTATAATTTTCAGCTCCTTCTCCCATTTCCACTCTCTCTTAGCGCAATTTCAGGGACTCCAAGGGAGCTGATGTCAAAGGGATATTTAACTTTTTGCCATTATAGCGGATGACACCTCTTCAGATATCACTCTTACGATTGCGCTTACATATTTGCCACTGCAAAGAGAAAAACACTACACAATTGACACTTTTGCCTACCTGGCTAGGCACAGACGCACTCCACACAGGATCCTAGTCAACAAGCCCATGACAAATGACTAGGCTGCCCCTCCTCTATAGGTGGCTGAGTTATCCGTTTATTTAATACAACTTCTGAGGATTTACATAAATCCCTAGCAAATAAATTAACTCAATCTGAGCAAATTATCCATAGTAATAAATATCAAAGTTTCATGATGATGAAAACAACAAGTTTCACCTAATGTAAACCAAAGGACATAACAGATGAAATAAATAAGGTCACCCATAATATTAGCACAACAAGTTTCACCTAATAATTGTCTTCTTCAATATCGACCACACATATAGATGTTCATGGCCAATTACATGTTGCCCTACATGACAAACAAGACAAGCCATACGATAAAAGTAGATGGCATGCATGACAGATAAGTTTCTACGGGTAGTTTAGGAGCATATGGGCCATTACACACAAGTTCACACATAATTTTAGCACAACCAAAGAGGACATTACACACAAGTTCACACATAATTTTAGCACAGCCATAGAAGGCATTGTTTGTGCACTTTACAGGTCTCATTTATGTCAGCCTGGACCAGCAAAATTACCAAACATATAAAATGCTTCTGAAAGTGTCCTCCCCTCCTCACTTTGCCTTGCTTGGTGGAGTTTTCTTAACCTTGGTACTGATTTTCTTCTTCCTAGGTGTAATCTTCCTAGCAGCGACGCTTGATGGGCCTTGTTCTTCTGCTACTGTTTCTAGTTCTGTGGATAGCATCCTGTGTATTTTTCAAAGGAAACATGAGTTTGAATAATTCAACAGTAGGTCAATAGTTGAATTAAAACAAGGTTCTCCAAGTGATACCTCCTAGTTCTTGTTGGAGTTGATGGTGTGGTCAATTCAGTGGACAAAGGAAATATATCTTGGGGCGCACTAATGTTTCTGGCTTCCCTTGAAGCTGCTTCGGCTATTTGTAAAGCTATTGCTGCCCTAGCTGCTGCTTGTTGTGCCTCCCTTTGTGCCTTTGTTGATTCTTCTCTAGCCACTGCTGCTCTTGTCCTTGGTGTGCACTGACCGTCAACTGTGCTACGATCTTTCTTAGATTTTTTTCTTCCTGGTTTAGTTGTGGTCTTCTTTGTTCTCTTTCTGCAATATAAAAGTGAGTAAAACATTTATGCACACAAAAGTGAGTGAAACTTCAGTTATTGTATTATTTACCTTTTCTTAGTTCCAGTGAGCGCACACCTCCAACTGCCCCTCCTATGTCCATAGTCACCACAAACATTACATTTGACTTGCCTTGTAGCTTTACCAGTCCTCTCAAGTGCTCCTAGAATCTTGTTCTTCTTTTGCCTTCTAGGAGGTTTCACCTTCTTACTTGTTGGTGGTAACAATTTGAAGCCTTTCTCCACCTCAAGCCATTAACTCCTATTTGTTATGCTAGGAATAATTCCCTGGTATGTTGCTTGAAACTTCTGGACATAACAGTACTTATGAACAAACTTTTCCATGTCTGTTTGTCTCATGTTGGTGATCACAGCCAATGCATGCGGGCATGGCCTTCCAGTGATCTGCCACTCTCTACAAGTGCACTCATGCTGAGTTAGGTAGACAACATGCCTTCTGACATCTTCATCTTTGTACACTTCTGTTACTTCAGCTTCCCCAGGATGTCCCTTGGTGACTTTGAGATGGCCAAGCCCCTTTGAGGCTGCATTCAACTGTTCTATCACAACTGGCAAGATGCCAGGTGACAAAGCAAGCGAAATTTTCCTTCTCTTTGCAAATAGAACTAGCACCTTCTCCCTGATAGCATCTGCCATGCAGTGTACAAGCAGGTCCTTACACTCCTTGATCCAAGCATTCCAAGACTCCGCCAAATTGTTATTGATGTAATCACACTTTATATCAGCACTGAACTTGCTTCTTGCCCACAACAGGTTGTGATGTTCTCTCAGCTAGGTAACCACTTGTGGGCTAGCATCAACAACCTTGTCAAAAAATATTTGAACTTGTGTGGTGCATAAGCTCTAGCTACCGGCCACATATTCTTGCCATAAACATCTCTAGAAAAGTACTTCTTCATGTTCTCCATCAAATGTCTAAAGCACTCTCTCTGCCCACACATTGGAAAAACAGCCTTTACCGCTGCTTCAAGTCCCTTGCAGGCATTAGTGCACACTGCAAGCTTCTCTAAAGGCCCAATAGCCTTCTTCAGCTGTTCCATGAACCAGATCTAGTTTTCCTTGGTTTCAGAGTCAAAAAAATCCAAATGCTAAAGAAAACATCCAGTTATGACCATCTAAAGCTAGTGCTGAAGGCATCTGTCCACTCCACTGACCATTGAATGTTGTAACATCTATACTAATGTAAGGCCTACACCCATTTAGAAATCCATCTATGGAAGCCTTAAAGCAGCAAAAGAATCTACTAAAATGAATTTTGTCATCCATAGTCATAGTATCTATCTCTATCACACTACCAGGTGACCTTAACTCAACCTCAGCCTTGAATCTATACAACCGGTCAAAAGAATCATTCCACTTACCAAAAAGTTTATTTGTTGCTCTCTTCGTGCCATAATATACTGTCAAGTAGTTGATGAGAATGTTATATTTGGATTCAAGCTCTTCTTTAACAGCCTTTGCACCCATACTTGGCTTCTTCTTTAGGAGGGGTATTGCTCTCTCTACTACCCAGGCTTGTGATGCCATTGTACCAACCACTCTACTTCTAGATGGATAATTATGCTCTATAGTGTTTATTTGCACCTGCACAATGAAAACAGAGGCATCAATAAGCTAACCGATCAAAACAAGGTCAACTGCAAACAAACAAATAAACATAGCCAAGTCAAAGAGCATTAAGATCAACAAAATATACCCTGACACTCCCATCAAGCTGAGTCCTGCCTACAATACACCACGGGCAGCCAGCAAACGCGCAGAAAGCCCTATATCTTTCTCTATCAGATTTTTCAGTTCCAAGCTCAAACTCTTTCATTATGGCATGCTGCCTCACTGCTAGCCTGAAATCCTCAATACAAGGGCAATAAGTCCCTACTAACAAGTCAGGATTGTCTCTGTCCTAGTCATGCGAGGGCTCCTCTTCCACTATGTCATCCATAGGGATAGTTGCATCTACAAAGTCCCTCTGCATGTCAATTGACATGGAAGGGTTGGGCACTACTTTGGTAGCTGCTGCTTCTGCTCTCTCGTCTGCTGCTTTGAATCCCATTGCCTCATACACTCTCTCCTCATCAACAATTGCTTTGGCTAAACCATCCTCCACAGGGTCAGCCATTATGGTCAAGGTGGACCAATCAACCTGTACATGCTCTTCAACAGGCTAATATGGAGCTGGAGAGCTGCAAGTGTCCCTAATTCCTTCATCATTCACACCATATGTAGATGCATTGGTCACACCAGAGAAATAATTATGTTTAGAGGCAATAGTACTGACATTAGCAGAGAAATCCTGTTTGCTAACAACATCAAGTGCAATAATAGCAAGCCTGTCATCCCATCGGTCCTTTATCATCTGATCCAAATGCTCATCCCTTCTGATCTTCCATTCTGAACCAGTATTAGTGTCGACAACCCAAGCTAAAAGTGTTTGTGTTGGCCCCCAGATAATCTTAGAGGCCATGTCATCATGAAATTTAGCAATTGTATAATGACAAGTTCTATCCAGCCATACATCATGAGTCTGCTCGGCCATTTCTACCAAACCATACTCGCCATCCACCACATACTTAGCACATTTAACAACTAGTCTAAATGCATTGCCAGGATCAATCCTGGCACAGTGTTAAACAAACAAAAAAATATTATGGGTGAGTTAGAGTACATCCAACTCCGCACATATGCACAACCAAAAACCATCAATCCAACTCGAATGATGATACTTACCAAAGCGAACAACCATCGGAATCCATTGTCTCAATCAACTACATCAACCGGCCTGAGAAAGAAAAAATACAAGTAATCACAACGGGTTCAGGAGTGAACACAAATTGGTAAAATTTGTACAATTTGTATGGCTAATAAAATTATATCACAACTTTAGTAAAATATATGACTCTGTTGCGCAAAAAAATAAAATATATGACTTTAACATGTATTCTAGACATACTTCCACTTAAATTTATAACTTTAATATGTATTATTCCATACCATATGTAGAAATATAGTAAAAATATTACTAACCTCAAGAATCATATTTTCTATTTCTACTAGTAGACAATATGTGGATTGAATTAATTTAAATAAATTCACATAGTGTGTATATAAGAAGTCAAGTTCTATGCCTAAATCTCCAATGTCTTCAGTCTACTCTAATTAGAACAAAAGAAAACATAAAGAAATCAAATCATCCGACAACAACAGCAAGAGGAATCGCCAGGCACTCAGGCACACGCCAGGCAGCAACACGTCGTGAAGTTGTTGTCCTCGACGGGTCTAGTTGCGCTGTAATCCAGCGACGAGCCCTATGTCCCTAGCCCTAAGCACTCAACCATAGCTCGAATCGATGATGACAGAGTGGATGACTAGACATACCTTTGCTCCGGCGTGGAGATCCATCCCGCATCCGTCGAGTATGGTCGCCGGAAAGGGAGGCTTCTGCTGCTGCCGTCGCCGTTGTTGACGGTAATTAACTATCATTATAAACCATCAACTAAACATATAAAAAGGATAAAAATATGATTCCCACCTTAGAATAGGGGTTCTACTGACAATTTTCACGAGTTTTGGTGAATTGTGATTTTTTCAGGGATTAAACAGGAAAATGCAGGGGAGCGGTTGCCATCATAGAGTGTGCATTAATTTATACCAACAAGCATTTCTGGCGCCGTTGCCGGGGAGCGGTGCTAAGTTCATCTTGAGTCAAGCTTAATCTTGTACTATACTTTTATCTTTTTATCCATGGATTTCTTAGAGCCATCCACTAGCTCCACAGATTCCATTCCACTCAACCAGTATATCTACCCCACCATAGTAGACTTAGAGCTCCCAAAATCAGCTAAGCCTATTCTTTCTGAGAGCTATGAGCTACGACCATGTTTGGTAGAAATGGTTAAGAGTCAATCCTTTTTAGGCAAGGAAGATGAAAATCCTCACATTTACCTAAACGAGTTCGAATAGACCTGTGCATGCCTACACATTGCAGGCATGTCTGATGAAACCCTAAGATGATAGCTTTTTCCTTTCTCTTTAGAAGGGAAAGCTAAAACCTGGTACGATCGAACCGCACCAAGTAAGGATGGGGATTGGAAAGTTTTATGTTCTAGCTTTTGCTTAGAATTCTTTCCAGTTTCTAAAATTATTTGTCTACGCTTAGAGATATTGTCCTTCACACAAGAAAATGATGAGTCTCTAATTGCCGCCTGGGAGAGATTTGATACTCTTGTCCGCTCTGGTCCATCTTTATGTATCCCAGACCCTGTTCTTCTTTAACATTTTTATATGGCCCTGAATAGAGAAACAACTACATTTCTTAACTTAGCTTCAAATGGATCCTTTCTGCATACCCCAGCTACTAAAGCAAGGGAATTACTGCTGACCTTTCACAAATTACTCCTACCTATGAAGCTAAGCCACCACAATTACTTGTAGAAAAACAAATAGCTGAGCCTGAATCCTTTCCTAATTCATATCAACCTTCAGCTATAATTCCTGATACAGGGGAGACCCCAGTTTCAACGAATGTGTTTGAATTCGAGGATGAATATTTTTCCGAATTTGGAAATACCTTGAATTATCACCTTATAAGGAAGCCTCAGAGATCAAAACCTTATCCCAAAGAACTTTTGCAGTTTACTGAACACGCTTTCCTTACAAAGGCTACGAAAAATCTAGCTTCTGTACTAAGCCATGAATGGTTAGAAGAATCAGAGCTTTCTTCTGAAGTGATTCGCATAGATTCACCTTCCACTTCCATTCAATGCTAAATTAATCTAGAACCTTTCGAAGCTCTTTATAATCCTGTTGTGGGTGTCAACATCATGTCTGCATCTTTTACTCAAGATTTATTGAGTTACATGCCATTGACCCCAACAACAAAATTGTTAAAAAGCCCCTCAGGATATATTCTTCCTATTTTGGGATTTTATATGTCCTACCTATCGTGGTAGATGAAATTCTAGTGCGTATGAGCTTTTATATCTATGACATCATTGAATTCGACCTCCTGATAAGTCAACCAATCCAAAGACTTCTTCTCAAAGGTCAAACAGGGAAATTAAATATTTGTCTTGGGAAAATCTTCAAAGATCCATACCAATCATTCACTCCCTAAATACTGAGAGTGATCCATGTCCTGAGATAGATCCTATGGAAGAAATTAAGGAAGCATCCCTTGAAACTTTAGAACAACCTAAGCTTGAAGAAGATGTTGAATTCTTCATAGAGGAAGAAGATCATCCTTCTGTTCCTGATCCTTTAGACTTCCTTGAAGAACCACCTAAACCTCCCATAGAGTTAAAACCCCTACCTGCTGGCCTTAGATATGCTTTCTTAAACAATGATCCGGAATCTCCTGTGATCATAAATGATAAACTTTCTCAAGAAGAGACATTTCGTCTGATCACTGTCTTAGAAAAGCATAGATCAGCTTTTGGCTATTCACTCTAAGATCTTAAGGGAATCAGCCCTGCTCTTTGCACCCATCGCATTCCTACTGATCCTAATGCTACACCTTCTAGAGAACCTCAACGAAGACTTAACAATACGATGAGAGAGGTAGTAAAGAAAGAGGTTTTGAAACTTTTGCACGCCGGGATTATTTATCTTGTGCCACACAGTGAGTGGGTGAGCCCTGTTCAAGTTGTGCCTAAGAAGGGAGGCGTGACTGTAGTTAAAAATGAGAGGAATGAGTTAATTCCACAAATAACCATTACTGGTTGGAGAACGTGTATAGATTACAGGAAACTTAATAGGCAACAAAGAAATATCACTTTCCATTGCCTTTCATTGATGAAATGTTAGAACGTTTAGCAAATCACTCTTTCTTTTATTTTCTTGATGGGTACTCTGGATATCATCAGATTCCAATCCACCCAGATGATCAAAGCAAAACCACTTTTACATGTCCATACGGAACTTATGCTTACCGTAGAATGTCTTTTGGATTATGTAATGCACCTGCCTCTTTTCAAAGATGTATGATGTCTATATTTTCTGATATGATCGAAGAAATTATGGAAGTTTTCATGGATGATTTTTCCATCTATGGAAAAACTTTTGATGATTGTCTTGAAAATTTAGACAAGGTTTTTGCAAAGATGTGAAGAAAAGCACTTAGTCCTTAATTGGGAAAAATATCATTTCATGGCTAGAGAGGGAATAGTGCTGGGACACTTAATTTCTAACGCGTGGAATTGAGGTAGATAAAGTTAAAATTGAAGTAATTAAACAACTACCTCCTCCTGTTAATGTCAAGGGGATTAGAAGTTTTCTAGGCCATGCTGGATTTTATCGTCGGTTTATTAAAAACTTTTCTTATATTGCAAGACCGCTTACAAATCTACAGGCTAAGGATGTACCCTTTGAATTTGATGATGCATGCTTGAAAGCTTTTGAAAGTTTGAAACTCGCACTCACTTCTGCACCAATCATTCAACCACCGGATTGGTCATTGCCTTTTGAAATTATGTGTGATGCAAGTGATTATGCTGTAGGAGTAGTGCTAGGACAATATAAAGATAAAAAACATCATGCAATTGCTTATGCTAGCAAAACTTTGATAGGACCTCAACTTAATTATGCTACTACTGAAAAAGAACTCCTGGCTGTTGTTTTTGCTATTGATAAGTTTAGATCTTACTTGGTTGGAGCCAAGGTGATTGTTTACACCGATCATGCTGCACTTAAATATTTGCTCACTAAGAAAGATGCTAAACCACGTCTGATTAGGTGGATTTTACTACTCCAAGAATTTGACTTAGAAATAAAAGATAAGAAGGGAGTAGAAAATTCTGTTGTTGATCACTTGTCTAGAATGCAATTTAAAGATCCACAGGAATTACCCATAAATGATTTACTAAGGGATGACATGCTCTTTCAAGTTAACAGATCTGACTCCTGGTATGCAGACATTGTCAATTTTATAGTTGTAGGTTATGTACCACCAGGAGGGAACAAAAAGAAGCTCATTTATGAAAGTCGCATTCACCTATGGGATGAGTCGTACCTTTTCAGAGTATGCTCAGATGGGTTGCTCAGAAGGTGTGTACCAGTGGAGGAAGGACTCAAGATCATTGAACGATGTCACTCATCACCATATGGAGGACATTATGGAGCATTCCGAACACATGAAAAATCTAGGAAAGTAGATTCTTCTAGCCAACCATGTACTAAGATACAAAGGACTTTGTCCGGAGGTGTGGATCATGTCAGAGGCACAGTAATATCAACACTAGAGATGCCATGTCACTCACCAACAACCTTCAGATTGAGCTCTTTGATGTTTGAGGAATCGATTACATGGGGCCGTTTCTGAAGTCAAGAAATTGCGAGTATATCTTGGTTGCGGTCGACTATGTCTCCAAATGGGTAGAAGCCTTGCCATGTCATGCTGCGAACGCCAAGAACTCTAAGAAGATGTTTGAAGAAACCATATTTCCAAGATTTGGAGTACCCAGAATGGTAATTAGTGATGGAGGAACCCACTTCACTGATAAGAACTTTCAAAAGTATCTGTCAAAACATGGGATCCATCACAACGTTGCTACTCCTTATCACCCCCAGACAAGTGGCTAGGCAGAAACATCGAATAAGCAAATTAAGAATATTCTACAAAAGATAGTCAACGAGATGGGAACGATGTGGAAAGATAAGCTTCCTGATGCACTGTGGGCCTACCGCATAGCCTACAAGACACCATTAGGAATGTCCTCCTATCAAATCGTCTATGGAAAGACTTGTCACTTACCAGTAGAGCTTGAATTCAAGGCCCACTAGGCGATCAAGAGATGGAACATGGATTTAGAAGCCGCGGGAGTTAGAAGAAAAATGCAACTCTCAGAACTCGATGAATGGCGTGAACGAGCATACCACAATGTGAAGATTTACAAAGAAAGAATCAAAAGGTGGCATGACAAAAGAATCAAGAAGAAGAGTTTCACTCCAGAAGATAAGGTACTACTTTTTAATTCTAGGGTAAAGCTATTCGGACATGGAAAGCTATGAAGCAAGTGGGAAGGACCTTTCACGGTGGTAGCAACTTCATCACATGGAGCAGTAACACTTTAAAATGACGAAGGTACGTTATTCAAGGTAAATGACCTCCGATACGTTTCGTACACCGAGGGATAGTTTTTAGAGGTTAGTTAAGAGTTATTAGGCGCCACGAGAAAGTTGGTCACGGGATCTCCTGAGGATAGGCCGATCGGCCCCCTCTGGGCATGGCTCGCCCCGCGTCGTCTCTCGAGTCCCTTCTTATCTTATCCTCTTGACAGTTATGCAGCCATGATCTGTGAATTTTACGTCCCTCGTACCGAAGCCATCCAATCTAGATTGAACCCTTCTATAAGCTGATCTGGACTATAAAACTAGACCCCTGCCTGCCCCTAGACTCATAACTTTCCATCTACGAAGCCTCCAACCAGTAGCGAAGCTTTCTTCCTCCTCCAATGGCCAGCCAACACAGCAACAACTCTAATGAGCGCAACTCCAACAACAGATCAATGGCTCTCACCATTGTTCCACCAAAACCGCTCGCCATTGTTCCACCAAAACCGCTCGCCGTTGTTCTGCCAAAGCCTCTTGCCACCATGCCATCAAAGGAGATCATCCTTGCATCCTTAGGAACTCAGCGGGAGCACCCTTCGCAACAATCTTTCTACACTCGTGAAGTTTCTACGCTTAGGCTAGAGCCACCTCCTCCATGTCACACTGTCACAGACAGATCTCGCTAGTTCAACATGTCTAAAGAAATTGCTCTTCTTCATCCCAAGCCCAATGAGACGCTGACGGGGTTGAAGACCAACAAGTTTGGATATGTAACTTACGCCAAATACAAATCTACCACTCTTTGTCCTGCTTTTAAAGGAGTTAGAGCCAACCCAGATCAGATTCGTATCACTCCTCCTACGAAGAGATCTTCATCGTCTTCTTCCTCTTCTCGCGAGCCTAAGCAGCCTAGAGTTACCACAGTGCAGCTGGAGAAGATGATAGAAGAGCAAGGGATGGAGATAGAAGATCAAAAACAGAAGCTACAAGAACATAAGAAGAGGATATATGATCAAGAGAAGATGATAAACTCCTTAGATAGAAGGCTAGGTGAGCAGTGGCAACTGCTCACCCGATTGAGAGAATCCAGCTCTATGACTGATCAGACTGTCGAGCAGACTCGAGGCCTAATGGCTACGCTAGCTGACACAATAGCAAAGTCTAATGCTAGGATCGATAAGCTAGTCATCAGGCAGAAAAACACTAAAACTCTTGCAAACACTCTATGTCGTAGACTTGATGAGTTAGAGAAAGATGAAGAATAGAGAGAGTATGAGTTAGTAGATTGATAAGGCACAAAGTCGTTTGAGTGTGAGAGTTTTATTAAAAGTGAGATTTATTATTTAGAGTTATCAAGTTGTTATAGTGTGAGAGTTCTATTATTAGCTAGATATGTAATAAGTGCCTTAAATGATATCAATAAAGTTTTATTAGAGTCAAGTGTTTTCTCTCTTTATTATTATTTGGAATATTTTGTCTTGTCTCCACATATTGCGCTTAAAAGAAAAAGGAAATAAGTGTAGGGGAAGACCACAGGATTACCAGAGAAGATTTGGTTGCGAAAATAAAAGAACACAGAAGCAAACGTCACCAAGACCTCGCACGATGAAGCGAGCCTCGACTGGGCCTCAGCCCAGGCCGATCGGCCCTAGGGCTACGCTGACCGGTCCCCTGTCGCCATGCCTTGCCTCCTCCTTCGTCCACGGTTCGGTACACATTCCATACATTATATTTTTCACTATTTAATCTTTTGTTTTGAATTAAATTAAGAATTTTCTGAATAAACACATGATCTATTAATCCTGATTAAAGGAATAAATTACTTTGATATAATTTAAAGATAGACTCACACAACACTTTTCCTAGAAGTCTTGTTACTGTTGGGAACCTTTTTAGGGACCTCACATTGCTTAAATTGTTGTGGGATATTAGATAGTAAAATAAGAGAACCTAAATCTTTAAGTCTTGTCCTTGGAGAACTTTTATTTTTAAACTTGCAAAATTAATAGTTCCACTTCTCCTTTGTAGTTGAGTAACATCCTACCAAAGCCTTACATGATAAATTTTTAAGACTAGCTTATAAGCCTTTTATTTTTGTATTTAGTTTTGTCAAACCTTGTTGACCTGTGTCGAGAGATTTTTCATGCTCCCAAGATCAAGATCACTTACACTCCACATACATCTGCTATTCCTACACTGGGAGTACGCAAAAACATGTCTTACCATTTAAAAATATTTTATAGGTTGAATAAATGCTCTAAGTTCTTTGATCAATATCTCTCTATAAGTTTTCTATTACAGGCAAAAAAAAAGACTTGGGCTATGCAAAAATAAAAGAAAA
The DNA here is from genome assembly GCA_038087645.1 of Saccharum hybrid cultivar R570. Lineage (NCBI taxonomy): Eukaryota > Viridiplantae > Streptophyta > Magnoliopsida > Poales > Poaceae > Saccharum > Saccharum hybrid cultivar. The sequence goes on from JAQSUU010000139.1 coordinate 17,095,036, forward strand.
ATAAAAAGATACGCAAGTACTTAAAAAAGAGAAAGAAGAAGAAAAACAACGATAGCCCATGATCTTAAAAGCCTCTGTATAATTTTTTAATTCTTCAAAACAGAGAGATATATACTCAAAGGAGCAAAGTAGAAATAAGTTAGCCACTATATACCGTATACATGCACATCTTGATCTAAGAGTATGACAATTCCCTCTATGGGTCCGAGTTTTGACCTAGCAATAAATGCAAGATAAAAGTGCTACATCCTTGATCATACCTTTCACTTCAGATACAACTTTTAGAGATAGGATGTTTTAAGGCACCCGTCATTTATGCCTTGGAGAGGATTCCATAAATACTACATATGAGTGACTTGAGTGAGCTACATAGGGAGAAGGTGAATTGTGCTTTTATTTTAAACTTGTGTAAAAATCTCTAATTGACATGACTGACAGGAAGAAGGTGATCAAATTCAAGTTGTTCTGTTCTTCAACTACCCAAAGTGTTGTGGTAGACACATTGAATCCCGCAGTATAGGTATGACTGGGAGAGGTCTAGTGTTGATGTCTTATCTTAAAGTTATGTCTTGAGGTAATTCAACCTTTACTCGAGGACAAGCAAAGACTAAGTGTGGGGGAGTTGTTGACGGTAATTAACTATCATTATAAACCATCAACTAAATATATAAAAAGGATAAAAATATGATTCCCACCTTAGAATATGGGTTCTACTGACAATTTTCATGAGTTTTGGTGAATTGTGATTTTTTCAGGGATTAAACAGGAAAATACAGGAAAAGAATATCTTCCATGAGAAGGAACCCACGCCTATCGGACTTATCTCCACGTCACGGCCATGCAAGGACATTCTAGAAGACACCAGAAGACTCCGCAAGGCGGCCCACCTCGACCTGCTGCCAGGTGGGGCCGACCAGCCTCCCCCACGCCGCCACGGCTCCTTCCTTTGCAAGCTGCCTCTACCGCCTCCTATGATGCATCTCAACCCTACGTGAAGGTTGGTTTCATCCAAGGGCCACGGTTGATCCCCCAGGGCTATATAAAGCGGTCTCCAGACCCTAAGGCCTCATTCAATCTCTCCAGATCAGAACCTCCAACAGAATTAGAAATCATAGGAGAAAGATTGAAGAGCCAGCGATCAAGAAGAAGACTAGTTCTCCCTCTAGTTTAGGAATAGAATCTAGTCTTGAATTAGAACTAGAAGAGAGAGAAAAGGAGGAGATTTAGAAGGAGCTCCGGCTTGTCGGATCTTCTTCAACATCTTGTACCTATGGATTCAAGTTCTTCAAGATCTTGCATCTAGATCTCTCTGGTAATCAACGTCTATTTTCAAGTTGTTCATATTGTTCTTGAGATTTGTGACTCATTTGAGTACTTTAATTCTAGTAGCGCTAGAATTAGAGGAGTTAGAGGGTGTAAGCGCGGTGCTTAGACTTGATAGCTCATGAATGTACCCTATATTCCGGATTTCGGTGGTAGTTCACAAGGGTGACTCTTATAGCCTCGTTGATTCTTCTATAGCCCACTATCCCGTTTGTAGGACTAGCAGAATAATTTATTGATAAAAGAATTCATACTCTGCTTATGACCTCCTATGATAATTTTCTCATCAAGAATACTATTAGCATTTCATACTTAAAGTAGAATTAGACAGCCTTAGTGATCCCCTCTACCTTCAAAATTCTCAGTCCTTGATAGCTACTCAAGGATTAAAGCTTAAGACTTAAGAAGACCATACTATGTTCCTTTTGGTTCGATATTAAAACTGGGTCATCCTAGTAAAGTGCTACATCGGTAGACGTTATCTGTGCGCTTGCGGATAAAGTAGAGTGTGCATTAATTTATACCAACAGTCGTGGGGAAGACCAACGAAGGGGCGAGCTAGGGCGGTGCGGGATTTCGGGCGGGGCAAGTGCGAGATGGGGAGGCGAGGCCTGTGGGCTGTGGCTTGTGCTGCCGCGCCGTCATCGCCGAAGGGCTCGCCTGTGGCTTCTGCTGCCGCCGTCCCCGTCGAAGGGCCCGCGTCGTCGTCACGAAACTGAGCGGGTCGCGGTCAGAGAAAGTAGCAGCGGACGGGAGCGGAGACCTGGGACGAGAGCGCCTTGACCCATAGCGAGGGGCAGCCTGGTCATTTGCCATGGGTATACTGACTAAGATCCACCGTGGCGTGCGTCTGTGGCATGCCAAGTAGGCAAAAGTGTCAATTGTGTAGTGTTTTTCTCTTTGTAGTGGCAAATATGTAAGTGTAATTGTAAGAGTGATATCTGAAGAGGTGTCATCCGTTATAATGACAAAAAGTTAAATATCTTGTTGTCGAAGGAGTCGTTTGGTAGGTGGAGCCATAAAAAAGCTCCCAGAGCTGTTGTAGGAGCGCTACCAAATGACCCCTTGCTCGCGTTGTGTGTGTTGGACCAAGCCTCTATTTTTGTCATCCTAGTGCACATCCCCTCGAACCCTCGTAGGCGGCAGGACTTGACCTTTAAACGTGCCCCGCAAGGCCGCAACACACCCACGGAGGCCGGTCCGGCCGGCCACCGGGGAGATGGCACATGACAACTTGACAAGGCCGTTGTCGGTGCCTGTGACAGGCACCTGGCAGAGCGGGCAGGTGCCCCGTGCCCCTGCCCTCGACCCCAAGCCACGTGGTACCACGGCGTGATGACGACAGCGCTCGTCCGATCGTCTCGGACTGAAGCTAGTCCATGCACACGACACAGCCGGGCTCGTCACGCCGGCTCGGAGTCGGACCGTAACGGTGGGCATAGGGGCGCGGGGTCTCGGAGACCGGCATCCGGATCCGCTGGCCGCCAGGTCACAAACGTGGACGAACTTGCCGATGTCCACTACGTCGTCGACGATATCAAGGGTGACGGCGCGCGGGGGAGCTATAGCGGGTGCATGCAGCCGGTGCCGCCGGTGACAGGTTCGCCCTGAGCACAGGGTCGCTGGAGGCGACTGCAAAGCCTGTGACATTTATCCAAGCGGCCTTAGCCCAACATATACTTCGACCTGACTCGTATATACCAGACAGTTTCTAGCCTAGCCCATTAGGCCATTACTATAGAGCTGCTAGTCAGTACCTGATCCGAGCATAAAAGCTGTCCGGCATAGAAAACTCAATGGACATGAAATTTCAACTAGACACTTAGGGCTTGTTTGCTTTCGATTAAAATTGAATTCTACAAAAAACTAAATGAAGGGAGAAGGGGCATTCGCTAATGGAGACTTGAGTGTTTTAATGATTTGATCGAGTAGTGTGAAAACAAAAATCATTTTGAAAATGTTTCTCAGGCCTGATTGTTTGACAATGATTCTTTCTTTTCTAGTTAGAATCAGAACCATTTCTCGCTGCCAAATGGCCCTTTAGGATGATCTTTTTAGTCACAAGTATTTTGTGTACAATACGTAAATAGTTTTGCATAGTCTAATGTTATTTTACTATACTTGCAAGTAAAGTGGATATCTTTTTCTAGAACTTCCTATTTTATTGTCGGTTGGCTTATAAACGGCTGATTTGATGATCGACAGTGAGATGAACGGCTTTATACTCCTTAAATTCCAAATTATAGACCACTTTGTCTTATCTAGACAATGTATATTTTAGGTGTTGTTTGGTTCAGCGGTGGGTGCAGGAACGGCAATGCAATCAACTACCAGCGTTAGCCATTGCAAAGGAAACGATAGCAGGATTTGTTTGGTTCGCGGTTGCAGGGGGAATGACGCTGATTTCATCGAGTCCGCGAGCGGATAACACGGGGAGGGGAGGGGGAACGGAATTGTATTGGACTGGATCAGTTTGCACTGTAATCTATTACCACCGGGCCCAACCAAATGCAAAGCAACGCTAACGACTCACGCTGTGAATCGGTGGTGGGATGAAAATGCCGAACCAAACAGCACCTTAGTTGCACTAGCAAAATTTATGCATCTAGAAAAACTAAAACAATCTACAACTTAAGATGAATGGAGTAATTTTCTATCTTGATTTCCATACAATCTCGGCCCTTTTGATAATCACTGGCGGACTATTAGTGTAAGGTCATGCAAAATAAACAATAACGAGAGGCCAAGTTGGTAAACAAGCTAGTCCCAACATTGTATTTTCTGCCAATAATTTTGTGAGAGCATGTAAAAAGGTGCTCCAAAAGCCCAGATTTTAAGAGTTTTTTTAGACTGGTTCACAAACTTTTTTTTAGAAAAGAGGTTTCCTCACTTTACTGAACATAAAGCATATTTTAAAGCGTTTACAGCACTTGCGTATCGGCACGGCCGCCAAAGCAAGAAAATGACTAAGCGTTTACATGTTCCAACATCGAGTTTTCAAACAGAAAAGCACTAGAACTCGGCTGAATCACAGCGTTGCGGACCAACTCCGAAGGCTGAGATTCCGATATTGGTAGACTTGACTAATGCCAGCATATTCCAGGAGGCTGAGCCACTTTTAGTTCCATCTTCTGGACCACCAACATCAGCTCCTCCTCTGTTGCTCCAGTAAACGTTGGTCTCCATCCTCTTAGTGTCTTGAAATCCATGGCATCAGCACCTTCAAACTTGTCCAAATCTCCTTCTGAAAACAGATCTGGTTACGCAGTTTCCAAAAGCACCATAAGGCAGCCGCAAAAATCACATTTGTTAACAAATGTTTCTTATTAGACAACCATAAGGAAGCAAGTGCTTCATATGACCATTCACCATTTAAGCTCAGGCACTCAGAGAGCTCACACCAAAGCCTCTTCACTACACAACATTCAAAGAACAGGTGATAAATTGATTTTGGTTCAGAACAAAAAACACAGGTTTTGTCATCTACATTTCTTCTCTTAGCCGGATTATCCCTTGTGAGCAATTTATTCTTAGATAAAAGTCATAGGAAGATTTGAACTCTTGGAGGTATCTTAAGTTTCCAAACAGCATGGACAAAAACTGGTTCACAAACTTTGCTCCATAAACTCATCGTAGAGCAGTTAAAAAAGCATGAAGTTTCTGAAAGCACCTCTTTAGGCCACCCTGTTAGTGGGCTGAAATCCAACCCGTAACCACTCCAATCCATAATAGCATTCAACAGAAAAATAAACCGACCACAATCCTATCCGTAGTCTACAGAAACCAACTCAGCCCTCAACGTTATGTTATTTGAGCCCGTACTGTACCCACGTATACGATGAGCGCCTTCTTCACCTTCCGCATTACGCGATGAGCGCCGGCGGCCCCCGGCCCCTGCAGCCGCCGCGAACATGCCACTCTGACCAGAAGATCACGCAAGGGAAGAAGAATAGTGCTGATGACGCGGACGGCAGCGACGCTGCCGCCGCTGTTGTTTCGGGATCGAGGCCATCTGACGTGGCAGACATCGAGGTGACCATGGTGGAGAGCCATGCCAACCTGAAGGTGCTGTCCCAGCGGCAGCTGAGGCAGGTGCTGCACCTGGTTGCCGGGTTGCAGGGCACCGCCTCGCCGTGCTGCACCTCAATGTCACCCGTGCTGCCCTGATGGCTCTCTACTCTCTCTCGATCCCTTGCGTTGCCCGACCGATTTGCTGTTGCTTATCGATCCCGTTTGATCGTTTCAACCCATTGCCGGTGATGCAAACCATTCACCTGAACCCATTAGCACCCATGGTTGGTAACGTACTTGGAACCCGAAAAATTGGAACTCCAACTAAACTAGCCCAATCCATCACCTCCTTAGCCCCAAGCCAATCCAACCCACAACGCACGTGAAAACTATTGCCATAGCCTAGAGCCAATTGACGTACAATCTAAATTGTTTAACTCATTCTAGCTCAATCCATTAGCAGGGTTAGGTGCCCGCACAACTCTATCTTTTGCTTGTAGTGAAACATGGAGCAGAGAAGTTTCACACATGCCTTAAAATTACTAGATTCATTTTTTTGAAAAAGTAATTTACCAAGATTTTTCTTAGAAAAAGATTGCCACGAGCTACGTTTATCCTGTTTAACCTATTGACTGATATATGTACAAAACTGGCAAACAGCACATGGAACACGGATCACAACCTTCTTTTTCTTGGAAAATCACAAGGCGTCCCTTTGATGGGCTTATCCAGAATTTACCCCCGAGAATGGAAACTTGTTGCGTTTTCTTTTCAATGGAGTCCTCGTCAGAATGCTGCATGCCCGCATCTCCCCCAATCCGCCCCGTCCTCGCAACTCGCACGAGCGAATCTAGGGCCGGACACGTGGCATGCACATCCATGTTCTCGGGGCCTGCTTGGCTCTCTTTTACCGTGGGACCCACCTTGACCCTAATCCAAATTAAAGAGAAGACTAAGGACTACTCCACCTAGTACTAACCTCCCAAACAATTTTACTCACCAGCAATCATGCATATTAATGGATAATCTTAAAAAATCTTAACCCCTTCACTAAAGATGGTAAAAAAGGAGTAAATTCTGTACAGGCGGCGGGGCCGCAGGTCAGTCAGAAATAACTGCGGTGCTATCTCCTGCGCTGAAGTAATAAAAGTTTTGGAGTTATAAAACCCTAGGGGTTCTTGCATCAGTCTACATCTCCACCGTCGGCGTCTAGATCCAACGGTTCCTGCGCCGCGGAGGCTCGTGCTTATCACTCCGCCGTCTCCTTCCTCGGGCTCGCTTCCCCACTGCTGATTACTGTGTGCTCTCTCTCCTCTCCCCATCCTCTTCTCCGAGCAGCTCGAAGCTTCCGGCGCCTGGAATGGCGGAATCGCTGCCCGATCAGAGTCCAATCTGAGCCTGGGCGTCCCCGAATCGTGCCTCCCCGTCCCGATCTTCCAGAATCCCGAAGAAATCGGTGTTGGAATGGAGGACTCCGCACCGATCGGGCTGCTGCCGCTCGATTCGGTGGTGCTTTGGCCTGGGGCGTCGGGAGAGCCACATCTTCTGTGACTGAGCTGTTCTTCTCGTGCTAGTTGGCACGGGCTTGGACCGTGCAGAGCGGTGCCTTACGCCGGAAGGAGGTAACAGGGGTGCGGCGTCTGTACGGGATTTCCATTTGGGGGTTTCGGCGTGTTCATTGTCTCATTCTTTGTGATTTCTGTTCCTAGGGTTTGTTGAATGACGAGCGCCAGCGCCGTGGCTATGCGTGGGGAGATGGGCGGCGGGGGCGGCGAGGGAGGGGAGGAAGAGTTGGAGGACGAGCTCGAAGCGCTGCTCAGTTCCGGCGCCGGTGGCCAGCGGCGGCGACCAGCGGACGCGAGCGAGAGGGAGAGGGAGCGTGAGCTCAGCATGTTCCGGAGCGGCTCGGCGCCGCCGACCATAGAGGGTTCTCTGAACGCCATCAGCGGCCTGCTCCGCGGCGACGGAGAGGTGGCAGTGACGGCTGCCCCGATTCCTGTTGCTGAGGCGTTGAACGGGCATAGTGGCCTCCTCTCGGAGGAGGAGCTCCGGGCCGATCCAGCCTACCTGTCTTACTACTACTCTCATGGAAATCTTAACCCGAGGCTGCCACCACCGGTGCTGTCCAAGGAGGATTGGCGGTCAACCCAGCGCCTGAAATCTGGGGTGGTTGGGGGGATTGGGGACAAGAGGAAGCCTATTCAGGAGGATGCCAGACAAGGGACGGGGACTGCAGTAGGGAGGTCTCTGTTCTCACAGCATCCTGGTTTTGAGCGGGATGAGGAAGCCATGAATGATGGGGGTGGTGCTGCAGAGTGGGTGGATGTTGGAGGGGATGGGCTCATTGGTTTGTCACTCGGGCGGCAGCGAAGCTTTGCAGATATACTGCAGGTCTGATCTTATTTGGGTTGCAAAACTTGCTTCCTTTTTTATGTTGAATTTTAATTCAAAAGAAGGGTTAGTCTTAATCACTATTCACCTAAACGGCCATTTAGTCCGTTTAAACACCGTTTAAACGGTAATCAGAAGTCAGCCGTGTTGTTTAGGCCCTAAACGGTGAATTAAACGGTTGGGCCGTTTAAACCCGTTTAAACCGTTCAATCCCGTTTAAACGGTCTAAACAAAATCAGATTAAACGTGATTAAATGAGCTAAGCAACCATTTAATCCATAATTAAGTGAATTAAAGGACTACGTCTATCACAATCAACATGAAACTAATTAACATTGTAATTATATGAAGTGTTGTGGGATTTAGATTTCTTCCAACAAGATTATTTGGTAGAATATTTGATTTTTACATGTGTAAATATGTATGGGTTCTAGCAAATTTTATTTTTACCTACATAAATATGTATATTTTATTGTTATTGTACAAAACCGTTTAGGCCGTTTAACTCCGTTTTTAAACGGTTTAAATGCTAAACGAAGGGTGACCGACTGTTTACCGTTTAGCGTTTAGGAAAACATTGGTCTTAATAGCTTCTACTTGGTGCATTATTCTGGTAGCCACACTGCTATTAGTTGTTAACTTGTTATTTTAGTGTTATTATCCCATTGAGGTTCAATTTTAGTTTCGTTTTTTGGTTGTGCAGTTTTATCCAAACTGTTCTCTATATGGTTTGGGCTGCTATAAGTTTCTGGTACTTGTTACTCACTCACAATATATATGGAGTAGTGTGGGTTTTCTTACTTTTGGTCCAACTGGTAAGTCAACACAGTTCTGACGAATCAACACACTTGACTCATTCAGTTTAATCTGGGTAACAGTAGCACTTATGGGTTTAGAAATTTCTCTGTGAGTCTGTGTAAGTTTTGAATGCCTCAGTTCAAGCTCATGCATTGGGGATGACAGTGAATCAGGTTCACTTAAAAAGCCAGGTGGTATAAATAAATATTATAATGGGCACGACCGAAGGTCTTGTGTCAAAGTGCATGCTTTCAGCATCATCTTGTTTTTTTTGTATTTTTGTAGAATTTTCTAACAAGTTTCCTCATAAGGTTCAAGACAGGATAAAGCGTATCTTTGATACTTGCGTGTGTCTATGTAATATTGCTATTAGACAACTATTATCATTTTTTTCTCTTTCTGTTTAGACCGTGCAAGCTTGAATTTATACAACAATGTGCATTCTTACCATTTCTACTTTATTGGTTTATGCTTCCATCTACCTGTGCCTTTCTACACCTTCTATCGTTCAGACATCTTATTTAGTTTATTATGGGTTGTTTCAGGACAATATTGGCCGCAGAACACCTACTTCAGAGCATTCCTCCCGCACGGCCAGTCGCAATTATTTTCTTGACAATCAGGAGCCAGTGAATCCTGCTGAGAACCAATATGCTATGCATAATGATATTTTGGATGTGCATCGTCCTATTGGAAACATGCAAAATGTCAGTAGTCTTCACAACCTTAACACATCCACATCTCAAACGATTGCATCTATTATGGGTTCATCTGTTTCCAGAAATGCTACGCCAGATCCTCATTATGCTGCAAGGGTTCCTAGCCCTGGCCTTCCACCTGTTGGTGTTAGGATCACTTCCAATGATAAGAAACTGAACTCCTCATCGCCATTCAACACTGTATCTTCAAAAGCAGTTGGGACTGATGATATTTTATCTGCATTGTCAAACATGAACTTATCAAAAAGTGGTTCTCAGAATGATAATAACAACATCAGTCGATCGAACTTTCAGAGAGATATAAGTGATCAGCAGAAATTTTCACTTGACTCACAAGCAGCTCAAGTCCATAATAAGCAGCATTCTGTGATGTTAGAAACTGATGATGGATATTTGGGTATGTCACAATCATCCAATTCTTCATTTGCTGATGTTAATAACAGTGTTGCCGGTCTAGCAGAGTTTAGAAATAGTACCAACACAAGGTTAGATGGACATTTGGAAATGCAGAGATCTTCTAATTTGTCTGCTCGTTCATACCAGAAGTCCCCATCTTCTTCTAATGAAAGCCCAGGTGGTTCTCCTGCTCAACATCACAGTTTTGACGGTATAAATTCAGCCTTTTTGAACTATGGGCTCAGTGGATATCCACTCAGCCCAGGATTGCCTTCTATGATGCCCCCTTTGTTTGAGAGTGCTGCTGCTGCATCTGCTATAGCCGCACTTGGTGCAGATTCAAGAAACCTTGGAAACAATAGTTTATCTTCACCTACATTGAGCCTAACTGATGCACATAACCTTGGTCGTGGTGGTAATCAAGCTCCCACAGGTCTGCAGTCTCCTCTTTCTGATCCTTTTTATGTTCAATACTTGAAGGCAACTCAGTATGCAGCACAGGGAGCTGGCAGCTATGGTGATCCCTCCTTCGAAAGAGGTTACATGGGTAACTCATATGCTAATTTAAATGCAGTTCAAAAAGCTTATATTGAAGCCTTGCTTCAGCAGCAGAAACAATTTGAAATGCCACTTCTTGGTAAATCAACCGCTTCAAATCATGGGTATTATGGCAATTTGGCTTTTGGCATGGGCATGGCATACCCAGGAAGCCCATTGAGCAGTCCTGTTGCTTCTCAATCGGGTCCTGGCAGTCCACTTAGGCTTGGTGAGCGAAATCTGAGGTTTCCGTCTAACTTGAGAAACTTAGGTGGCTGGAACTCTGATCCAAGTGGCTACATGAATGAGAACTTCCCATCCTCACTTTTGGATGAATTTAAAAGTAACAAAGCCAGAAGTTTTGAGCTTGCTGAGATCGCTGGGCATGTGGTTGAGTTTAGGTATGCCTTGTCATATTGTACCTTTTCGGAATACTAATATAAATGTCTCAGATTTGTTCAATGGCTCTCTAATATCCTGATGAGCATTGTCTTGTATTTATTCCCTCCACAAATCTACATTTTCAGTACAGGGGTTAAAGGTGTGGAACTTGACACCCCCCCCCCCCCCCCCCAAAAAAAACAACAACAGCAACAACAACACACACAACACAGTTGTGTACACTAATTTGTGCATCAATACTTCATAGATAGTGGAAGATGCTTTGGTTACTGATTTTCTTAGAAAAACTTTCTGTAAGGATTAAGGTTCAGGACTAGTTTGGATGTGTGACATTTGCTGATCTGCATTGATTCTGCAGTGCTGACCAATATGGAAGTCGTTTCATACAGCAAAAACTTGAAACTGCCACAGTTGAAGAAAAGAACATGGTCTTTGAGGAGATCATGCCTCATGCACTATCATTGATGACTGATGTGTTTGGAAATTATGTAGTACAGAAGGTATTCTTCTACACTCTATGGAGCATCTCTCTGTTAGGATTGGAATACCTTATTGTTTCACCAGTTCTCCAAGCATGTTTCAATGTTGATCAAGTATTTCATGGCTTACATGTCCTATTTTCCTAGTTTTTTGAGCATGGGAGTGCAGAACAACGGAGGGAGTTGGCTGATAAACTATTTGGACATGTATTAGCTCTCAGTCTTCAGATGTATGGATGCCGAGTTATCCAAAAGGTACTAAATGATTATCATCTGTACTTGCTTGCCACTCGATATAATCACTGCAAAGAGTTCTTTCTTGTGGGGCCTCTCCCTCTGACCTTTTTCCTTTTAAAACACACACATTGGTTGTCTGACCCTATATGCACATCACTGAAGGCAATAGAGGTGGTTGATCTGGACCAAAAAACAAAGATGGTTACTGAGCTTGATGGTCATATCATGAAATGTGTACGTGATCAAAATGGAAACCATGTTATCCAGAAATGTATTGAATGTGTCCCAGAAGATTCTATCCAGTTTATAATATCAACATTCTATGGTCATGTTGTTCCATTATCAACCCATCCTTATGGCTGCAGAGTCATACAGGTATACCTTTAGGTTGTACACCTACATGCAAGTGTTCTATCCCTTGTGTTAATGAGATTCACAGTTTTCTTTTCTCTATACAGAGAGTACTTGAGCACTGTGCTGATCCAAAAACACAGCAAATAGTTATGGATGAGATATTGCAATCTGTATGCATGTTGGCACAGGATCAATATGGAAATTATGTTGTCCAGGTTCAGTGCTGCTTTCCAATTTTTTGAACTGGCACTTTTATTTACGATCATGAATAGCTATAGATATTGTTACCTTGGGTTCTTGTATTGCAATAAATATTTACAATATCTGTGACATACAACCATCATTATGTATGTGTTGTTTTGTTTCTGTTTTGAGTTCCTATTTGAAAAGTTAGTTCTTGAGAAGGCTCTCACCAGCGTTTCAATTGGCAACCTGACTTACATTCTTTTAAGCACTGTAGGCTGGCCTTGCTTTTTTTAACTGTTTTTTTTAAGACAATGTAAACCAGGGCCAGAATAACAAAGCTTCACAAGTTCTACGTGGCCCAAAGGAAAAGATTGTAATAACTATAGAGATATAAACATTAGAATAAAAAATAATCAATGTTCTTGATCCACACAAGTAGCCAAGTAGATGGAGCAGAAACTTCAAGCAGGCTCATTCCTTCAGCAGATGCACATCTGCCTAAAATCTCTCTTCCAACTGTGTTTATTAGGGTAACTTTGTCAAAGATGCATGTTCCTTTGGAAATAAAGATGCCAAAACTCCAGAGGGATCTGCTCTTTGAACGTCTTTCTACTGAAGGAAAACAATTGCCTAACAGATTCTTTCTGTTAATCAGTCCTCAGTTACTCTCGTATTTGAAACCAGTTGATGGTAAAGTTGACATATATTGTGTCAATTTACAGCTAAAAACTGAAGAGAATTATGTTGACACGCATCTATATCTCTACACCTAAAAAATATGGAGAGGACCCGTCTACCACTGCCATGGTGAAGCTGGATCCCAAATGCTTTGTCCAAGCGTTCCATTGCTTTGTCCAAGCATGATGATCTGCGAGACATGTTACCCGTGATAAAGTTTTGGCTCCCGTTGCAACGCACGGGCATGATCCTAGTCTTTTATAAATTGAAAAGTTTTGAGTGATGCAGCTGAAGTGACTTTTCAGCTAACCTTTTCTGGAGTTATTTCAGTATAATTCAGACCTGCGATAAATGATCCATATAATCTAGATCAACCTGTTATAAAATTAGGCATTATCACTTGAATGTGCTGACCATCTTGTCTAGCGTTTATGGTGTTAACCAGCTATGCTTGGCTAGTATTTTGAAGCATGCTCTTGGTGAAGCATGTAAGTCACATAACTATTTCTCCCCAATCGCTCTTTTTACATCAACATAATATCAAGTGGATATCTCCAGGATGTATTCTCTTCGCCTGAAACCTGCCAATGATTGGTAATGTTGATGGCATCATGTTAGTGTGGAAAAAAGGTGTTCTTTTTTTTTCTTAGAGGATGATACTACTCTACCAGGTTGTCTGATACAAACGGCATCTCACTAAGTGGGTTGGATGCATTTTGTGGTTGATTGTTGTATTTTACTCCATTCCAAATTATTAGACGTTTTGGCTTTTTTAGATACATATTTTTTTGCTATGCACCTAAGATATACACTATGTCTAGATACGTAGCTAAAGCAATGTATCTAGAAAAGCCAAAACTTCTTATAATTTGAAATGGAGGGAGTATTTATGGTCTCTCTAGGCAAACTAACATTAATCCAAGAATATCTGCTATCACATGGCTACTTTTACTCGTTTTGTTGCTGTTAGATCAAACTTTCTGTTAGAAAAACCTCCTGTGGTTGTTACCAGCGATGAGTTACCATACTGAAATTCCATTCATATGCAGCATGTTTTAGAGCACGGGAAGCCTCATGAAAGATCGATCATTATTGAGAAATTAGCTGGACAGATCATTCAGATGAGCCAACAGAAGTTTGCCTCGAACGTGGTTGAGAAGTGTCTAACATTTGGGGGACCTACAGAGCGAGAAGTTCTTATAAATGAAATGCTTGGGACCACTGATGAGAATGAGCCTCTACAGGTGATTTTTTTTTAATATTGCTTAATATGATTATGACTTGGAGTTTAATAATTCTAGATAGCAAGTTTTCTTGGTGCGAAAAAAATTTAGCGTAGTTCTTGAAACTGCTTGTGCGGTTGTGCCTCCTTGTGAATACTGTGTTGTGATTAGCATCGCAATTGGCACGTGGTCCCAGACATAATTATTTTGTTCACATCATACATTTTTGAATAATATATATTCAGCTGATCACAAGGGGATTTTTAGTCCTTTTTAGATGGCATATGAAACCAATAGGTTTTATGTATCTAAAGCTTTTTAAAGTAGAAATCTCAAGAACTGCAGGAAAAGATATGATATTTTGGATTCTAGTTTGTCAGTTTTCCATGGCTCCATGCTAATAACCTTGCATTTTTTTTGTCGGGTTACATATCATGTTTGCTAAAAATGTCAGCTTATTTGCTTACTTTTTTTAAAAAAAAGAAAAACTCAACACAGTCTAATCCTTCTTTCTCGACCTATTACAGGCCATGATGAAGGATCAGTTTGGTAACTATGTTGTACAGAAAGTACTCGAGACTTGTGACGACCAGCAACGTGAGTTGATCCTGTCACGGGTAAAGGTTCACTTAAATGCTCTGAAGAAATATACATATGGGAAGCACATAGTTGCTCGTGTAGAAAAACTTGTTGCCGCTGGTGGTAAGTTTCCCCATCCAACTTCATTCATTGAAAGCATTTGCTGAGTATTTCTTTGATTAATTGGTATCCTTGCAATCTGAATCCAGAGAGGAGGATTGCACTTCAACCGCAAAATCCTTCTTAATGGCGTAAAGATGACCATGTACAGCTAACCATGGCTAGACAGATCTACCTTCTGCCTTCTGCTTTGGGCTGCTACAAGCCAAGTTTAAAAATAAACATGTTGTACTAAGAAGTCTGTACATTTTGTAGTTTGCGCTTATAGTCATGCCAAGATGAGGCTCAGACAGTTTTAATTTTACCAGATGTTGCTGCGGAGAATAGGCGTTCTGTATAAGTTGTAGGTGTAAAGAGCGGAGGAAAGTCTATATTTTGTGACGAGACTGTACAAATCTGCGATCCTGCGAGAGTTAGCATCTGCTTAGGATAAAATTTTATTGCCCTCCTTGTTATCACTAATGGATGTCTGTAATACTGAATAACTGATGTAACGGTTCCAGCTTCTGAAGCCAGTTGCGTGTTTTGTATGGAACTGCTCTCTGTCAGACCCTGCATGTTCTGGGTCCTGATTCAGCAGCAGCATGCCAGTTTTTGTTTTTCAGTCGTCGTTTCATGGGGTGTCAGGGTTGTGTTTAAGCGCTGAGCTCGTCGTTTACCATCCTTAAATTGGTCGTGAATTTTTTTTAACTCATACGAGGCCGTTGTAAAACTCGTGCCAGAATTGCTTGTGGCGTTACAGTATATATTTGATTGGAAGTGCTATACTGCTTGCTTGGTGGTGCGATGCTACCAATATCTATCGCTGGTGCCATACTGCCGTGGAGGGGCGCACTGAACTGATCGTTGGTTACACATCTCAGTGGATATGATAGCACTGTTTCTTTTTTTCCTTTCCTATTTAGGAAGGCACTGGCGATCATATTCATGGCTAAGGTCCGGATTAGTTTCTAAAATTTTTTGCCTTCACCCATCATATTGAATGTTTGGACATATGCATGGAGTACTAAACGTAGACGAAAAAAAATTAATTGCATAATTCTCGGGAAAATTAAGAGACGAATCTTTTAAGCCTAATTAGTCTATGAAAAGCCTTAAGGGCTACAGTAACCAACATGTGCTAATAACAGATTAATTAATATCATTAGATTCGTCTTGCAGTTTCCTGACGGGTTCTGTAATTTGTTTTTTTATTAGTATCTAAAAACACCTTCCGACATCCTTCCGACACATCCAATGTGACATCCAAAATTTTTCTTTTCGTGAACTAAACACAGCCTACACGCCAAACAGTTTTCGGGAGATGATAGCACCGTTTCTTTGATAGCACCGTTTCTTTTTTCCTTTCCAATTCAGGAAGGCACTGGCGATCATATTCATTCATGGCTAAATGCCAAACAGTTTCGTGTTTCAGCATTCCAACTTTCGAACCCTCCCGTCGGAGGCGAGTTGCGTTGCCTCTACGGCACCAGTGCGCCATGTGAAGGTTGGCAACCGCGCTCGTTTTTGCAGTTTCGGACAATTCCGTTCTCTGCTGACGAGTGACACAGCAAACCAGAACCCAGGCAAGACAACCCTAACTCCCGGCGAACCGCCTACCACTCCCGCAGCCCCGCGTTCCAGCCCCATTTGGTTCCAGCGATTAATTTGCACTCCCCGTCACATGGGATGTTTGAGCATAAACTAATTGCACAAATGAAGACTAATTTACGAGACAAATGTATTAAGCTTAATTAGTCTATGATTTGATAATGTGACGTTACAATAAACATGTGCTAATAATGAATTAATTAAGCCTAGGGTGTGTTTAGTTCCCCATTTCATCCAAAAAAAAATTTAGGTTTTGGCCCATCATTTTGGGTTTTGGCCTATCATTTTGACAAAAAGTACTCATTCTTTATTTTGGATTTTGGCCTCAATAGACTAAAAAAATGACAAAAAGCCCTAACCCACCCCATGAAAAATTTGGCATTTTGGATGGAACCAAACACACCCATGAAAATTTTGGCATTTTGTATTTTATCATTCCAAAGTAGTTGGTATTTTGCATTTTGCATTCCATGGGAATAAAAACACAGTCTTAATAGATCATTTCATAAATTAGTCCCTATATGTATAATTAGTTTTATAATAATCAACTCATATTTAGTTCTTCTGATTAGCATCAAACGTCCGATCTGATATGGACTCCCCTGCTTCCAAACAACTCCCTTGCCTGCGGTCGCTGTCATGCCGTCCTGCACTCCTGCCAAGCAAAACACCATGCACTCTCCGAGCGACTCGCTCCGCGCCCACGCGCCAACGGGATCACCATGACAACGTCACAAACCCAGAAAAGCCTGCCCCACGCCCCACCCCGGGTCTCAATATGTATGTTATCCCGACGCGGCGGCCGGCCCCACGACCCCACGGCGCCCGCCCCCCTCCGCCCTCCCCTCATCCTCGTCAACCCGCTACACGGACATGGAAGACGACGACGACGCCGGCGCCGGCGCCGGCTTCGGCGCGTGCGGCCGCGTGCTCGAGTGGGAGCACGGCCTCCCCACGGAGGAGGAGCTGACGCCGCTCTCGCACCCGCTCGTCCCTCCGGCGCTCGCCGCCGCGTTCCGGATCGACGTCAGGGGCACCGCCTTCACCTCCCCCGCCTTCGACTGCGCCGTCTTCACGCACAACTCTCCCACCTCTCACCTGCCCTTCCGCTGCGAGGACGAGGACGAGGACGATGAGGAGGAGGGGGAGGGGGAGGACGAGAGCGAGGACGCCACCTCCGGAAGCGGCGGCTCGTGCCGAGGAGGGAGCGGGAGGGCCGGGAAGAAGGCGCGGATGGTGTGGACGCCGGAGCTGCACCACCGGTTCGTCGAGGCGGTGGCGCACCTCGGCGACAAGGGTGCCGTGCCCAAGGCTATCGTGCGCCTCATGAACGTCGAGGGCCTCACCCGCGAGAACGTCGCCAGCCACCTCCAGAAGTACCGCATCTACCTCAAGCGCACGCGCGGCCCCGCAAAGCCGCAGCAGCCTCCTCCGGCCTTCCCGCCGGCATACGGTTCCCACTTCAGGCCCCAACAGCTCTGTGACACCTCCAACCGGAGCGATTACAGCGCGTTCTCCACTTCTCCTGCCGCGACAGCGAGAAGCTCGAACGCGTCAAAGCAGTAAGCTCTATGGTTTTCAATTTTGAATGCATACCGTACCAAAAAAGAGTAAACCACTCGAAAAAAATTTGGATTCATTTCGAAATGTGAAATGATATTCTCGTCGTCCAAGCCAACCTGTTCTGAGACATGCAAGTACAAAGGTGCAGACATCTACTCCTTCGTTCCAAATTATAAGGCATTCCAAGAATCTTAGAGTCAAAGTATCTTAAGTTTGACCAAAATTATAGAGAAAATTACAAAAAATTATAACATCAAATAGGTATACTATGGCAGTGTTTAGTTCACCCAAAATTCCAAAAATTTTACAAGATTCCCCGTCACATCAAATCTTTGGACGTATGTATGAAGCATTAAATGTAGGTAAAAAAAATAACTAATTGCACAGTTTGTCTGTAAATGTCGAGACGAATCTTTTGAGCCTAGTTAGTCCATGATTGGATAAATTTTACCAAATAACAACGAAAAGTGCTACAGGAACTTTACACACACTTTACATCCAACTAAACACACCCTATGAATATATAATTAATGAAGAATCTAATGATACTTAATTGGTGTCATAAATATTATTATCTTATCATATAAATTTGGTCAAACTTAAGATCCTTTGACTCTTCAAAATTCTTGGAATACCTTATAATTTGGGATGAAGGGAGCAGTAGATATGAACCACACTTTCTTCTCTACTTTGTCAAGCTGTGGGCCGTGGCCCATGTATGTTTGTTCCAAGTTCCATTACACGCTTACATTCGGGTCTCTATTTGATTTGCATTGGCTGTTCGGAGATACAAGTATCCTCTTCCTTAGTTCCTTTGCATCAAGCTTGTTTTGATTACTTTGTACATTTTTTTTGGCGATTAATGGGTAGTTTGGTACTCTAAAGCTGACACATATGTCAGCATTCTATATTGGGTAATTTGAAAGCTAACTTTTATGTTTTGCATAGATGACCCATCATTGTCGAATCAAAAGTTTATCAGTTAGATAGCAGAAATTAGTAGTGCCAATTTTCAATAAATCTCGTGGTGGGCAGATAGTGGAGGCAACTTTATGCCCGCGCTGAAAACTTGCCTCAGAGAGTTGATTAGTTATTTCAGTTCTTTTATAAATACTGAGATTTTGTTTATCTGATCAGATGTGTTGGGTACTTGTGTGTATTGGTGCTAGTGGTACCAGGGTAAGTGACAAAAAAAAAAGTGGCCTCGCAACAGGAAAGGGCAGGGTCTGGTTTATCAAGAAAAGGACCAATTTTCCAACTTCCCATAGTTTTCAGAATTTTGGATTTCATCCTTCTGCAGTTTTGGACTTCGGTTGCAAACTAGAGCACTCTTGTGTGGAGCAAGGGTTTCCATCTTTAGAGGTGCCTTGCTGTGCTGCGATCGTACTTTGATATTAGGATTAACATGGTGCATGCTTTCATAGGATTAAATAGCATATTAGGCAGTGGCTTTCTGATATCGGTGTTTGCACTACTGGCAACGAGCCTACATGAACCCACTTTAGTTCAGTAATGCCCACTTTCTTTTGAAAGGGGTGTGTAGCAATGCCCCTCACATTCTTGGAGCTAGCCAAGGCAAAGCGGCTACCGACTACTCTTACAATTTTCCACTTATGCTGGCATTTCTTTTTTGAAACTAACATATATGGTGACTGATTTTCTTTGCCTTGATTTTATGGCAACTGCTTAGCTCCAGGCTGTGGGATCGAAACGGGCCAGACAAGCGTAAGACATTCTAAGAAAGACCTCATGGAAACTATCACGCCATGTTCATTTAGCCCGTAAGATGTTTCTCAGGAAAGAGGTATTGTCCAAAGTGGAGCGAGTGAAGTACAGCTAATAAATATGAGTACGATGTTGCCAAAATCATTGGAACATCGACCGGTACTCCGGTAGATCGACGACTAAAACAAAACGACTGAAAGAGTAAAGTTTTGTGAGATTTTCTAGAGCTTTTGTTATCTGAATGTAAAAGTTAAATTGTGTGGCTCAAGTATTGTAAATTCTCCGTCACGTCTTACAGTATGAGACTAGTGTGCATGTATCCTGATGCAACACCATAATGCTAGTATTTTCATATTAAGCTGCTGACAAATTCCCTTATTGCTTATGTCATACATGGATTCGGCAAACTCGAGAAGTCTAGGTGTCTGCAATATTGTGACCATGTACAGCCTCCAAAGTTGACAACCATCATGCCATGGTTCCACCGAGGAGTGCGTCTCTACTCTCTAGTAACATGATCATGGACAACTTGACCTAACCAACCTATATATCCGTAAAAATTCTGATCCAAACCAACCTGACCATTGTATCGGGTGGACTTGAACCATATAACCCACAATCTGACGCAATCAAAAAAAAAGATCGTGCTAGCGCTCAGATGTACGGACGGACGCCCGTATCCGGACACCTGTGGCTACACTTCGTCTCTCCCGCGCACTTGCATCTCGTGCTCGCCTATGCCGGGCCGTGTTGCCCAACTGCACACGGAGAGTCCCCGCTCGCGCCCCCTTCACTTCTCAACAACTGCAGCAGGTGACTACAGTAGGTGGCACACCAGCCTCCAAAAGAGGGGGAGGGGGCGGCGGATGCCCAGCCGGCATCAGGAGGAGGATACACCGAGGCGAAGGTGAGGCAACAAAAAAAGAAAAGATAGAGATGCAACACCCAATCTACTTTTGAAACATTCAGATGCTAAACTTGCAACATACGTCTGAAGGCAAATGAAACACATGAAATATGCATCTAAAACACTAGCTACAACACCAGATCTACTTTTGAAACATCCACATGAAACACTTACAATATATGAACAAAACAGATGAAACACTCGAAACATGCGTATGAAACACTTGCAAAAAACACCTGAAAACACTTCATATGTGTGAAAACATATGTAACATTCAGATGAAACACTTGCAAACATGTGTCAGGAAAACAAGATGAAACATTTGGAGCATACACTTGAAATATACGGTATAGCCACTACAACATGTGCAACATTACGATCTACTTTTGCAACATTTAGATGAAACATTGAAACACTTGAAACATACTCTTACAACATAGGCTTTGCTTGGATGAATGGAGGCACACCGACGTGAAGGTCGACGGCGACGCATGGACCTGGCTGTGCGGTAGTGGCATGGCCAACTCGTTAGCGGGCGCGGTGTCACACGAATCTCATCCTCCTCGCCTGCTTGTTGGAGCATCCGTCGTGGAGGCTTGCTGGCTCTGTGGAGGCGGCCGCGACTCACCGGCTTGGTGGTGGGAGTCGGTAGCAGCGAGCGAGCTGGCCACGACGAGGAGGCAGCGCGAGGAGGTAGCACAGAGGAGGCCACAGGGGAAGGGCATGGCGCGGCACTGCGGGGGACCGGCGGCGGCAAGACGGAGTGGGGTGGGCGGATGGGCACGACGACGTAGGGACGAAACGGCGCAGCGAGCATCAGGTCATGCGAACGGGGAGAGCGGATAGGTTCACTGGGTGAGCGGTGCGCGCGTGGGTGAGCGGAGGGAGGCATTCGTCCATCCGGACATCTTAATTGTAACATTATCGAAAAAATGGAAATACTTTCTATAGGACGTCCGTCCGTGACTCTGTGTCTGGACGTGGCTCCCCAGGAGCGGGCCCCAAACAAAAAATCCTCATCCCCTTATACTTATTCGTCTGTCCCTCATGAACCCACACCCCGCTCCTTCATGCTTATCCACCCGGCCTCAAAGCAACATGGCTGCTCATCCATCCGTCCCCTTCTCCAGTGCACGCTCGTCAGGTTGCTGCCACGTTTCCTTTCCCCGTCACCGGCAGCGTCGCGCGCCCTCGCTCCATGCACCGCTCACCCGCATGGCTGCTCATTCGTCCGCCACCTACCCCAGCGTGTGCTCGTCGAGATGTCGTGCCATTCTCCCCATCGCCAGCCACGCGGGGCGCCCTTGCTTCCTGCACCGCTCACCTACGTCGCTCGCTCCCACACCGTTCGTCCGTCGCCCATCGCCGTTGGGCACGCCGTTGACCCCGCCATGCGTGCTGGGGCACACGTGCCGTGGCATCTCAGGTCTTCCCCGGCTGAGCCAAGGGCACCCACGAGCGTGGCCGGTGCTAGTGGTGCTCGCGCGCCGCGGCTCGCCGCCCGCTCCCACCCCGACGGCGGGAATCGACTAGCCTGGCCTTCCCTCCCCTATGTTGCATATGTATGTTTCAAGTGTTTCAGACATTTCAGATGTATGTTGCAAATATTTCATCTTGATGTTGTAAAAGTAGATCGGGGGATGTTGCACATGTTGCAAGTATTTCAGAGGCATGTTGCAAGAGTTCGTTCAAAATGTTTCATCTGTTTCCATCTGTTTATTGCAATCTTTTTTTATCTGGATGTTTCATATGTTTCACACATATGTTGCAATAGTATATTCCAAATGTTTCAGTTATTTCAGTCTTATGTTGCAGCAAGTGGTTTCATGTTGCAAATTGCAAATCTCGATGTTTCGTGTGTTTCACACATGTTACAAGTGCATGTTTCAAATGTTCATCTACTTTCAGACGTATGTTGCATTCAAATATTTTTCATGTTGCAAGTGTTTTATGTTGTACGGCTGGGGGTGAGCGGGCTGGACGCGCGGCACATCAGGGGGCCGACGGACGGTGGTGCTACGGTCGGGGCACGCCTAGGGGCGACCGGCGGGCGCAAAGACGGGGCGAAGTGCGCGCGTGGGGCGGGCAAAGGCTAACAGGATTGGGGTGAAGGCGGACGGGATCGAGCTGCGCAGGCGTCCGGTCGTTTGGGGGATCATACGCTTCATTACTCAGAAAGAAGATTACAGTCTAACTGCAGACACCTCTGCAAGAAGCTAGGGGGAGAGAAACAAACATGATGAGAGTCCAGAGAAGAAGCAAAATGGGCACAAGTATGGGCGTTCGGTCGCAGCCACGCAAAAAAAAAACTAGTATAGGGGAATATGAGAAATAGCCCGACATAACCCAGCCTTATGTGTCTGTCGAGTGGGCACAGGCCAAAACACTTGACCTGATATTTTTTTCCAGTCCGACTCGACCTCGACCTAGCCCAACATAATTAGGTTATACTCCAGGGGCAAATCTGTCCTTGTCTCTGACCATTCTGGCTGCCAGAGCTGCAAGGCCAGCCAGGGTGGGGGGGGGGGGGCAACCCGTGCTCCAGCCCCCTACCGGCCATGGCAACACAGTGCCCCCCCTTAGCCCGGGCTACTGCCATGAGGAGGAAGAAGAAGAAAAGGAGGGGCTCGAGGAAGAAGAGGGAAGCAGCCCCCTTCATCCATTCCTAGCTTCGTCGCTGAGGCCAGCCTATCGTGCGGCGTTGGTTTTTACTAGCAAGAAGTCGTCGTCGTCTTCTTCTTCTTGTTTTTGCTATTCAACTAGCATTGTCCAAGTTTATGTTTAGTATTGGCTTTATGATTTTGATTAAGATACATTATTTATGAATTTTTAGAGAAAACCTATTTTTTTTAAACATTGATCCACCTTTGAAACCAGTTAGATGACCATATTTATCTAACAACAATAGTTTTCTGGTCAAATATTTCTAATTTTAGAGTTGCAAGGGCAAATACCAACGCCTCCTTCAGTTGGCAGATGCGCGGCGAAGCGTGGCTGGCACCGTGTGCGCCGCGCATCGCTTCGCTCGCCGATCGGGGATGAGGCGGCGAAGGGCAGCTACGGCAGCTACTGAGCTGAGCTGCACCACGTTAGCTAGCTTCCCCTAATTGTCTTGAGTATGCATGAGTCCCCCGTAACCTCTATTCGTCGAGGGTTCAATCGGAGCGGGGCGCCGCCGTCATCGGATGACGAGCGGGCGCTACTAGTCCACCTTGGCCAAATCCTGTCGCCGCGCGGCGACAGAGCGTTTCGTCAGCCGCCGCTGTGGGCTGTGGCAAACTTGCTGTCTTCAATCACAATCCTTGAGCCCCTGGTCAATGGCCAACTTCCAGCCGGTATCACGGGAAAGCTAGATCGATCCCTGGCGTAATCTATGGTCTCCAAAACACAGCTAGTCAGCTAGGTATGTTGAATTCTGAATGGAATAGTGTAGGTGAACGTCAGAAACCAGCTATCTAGCATGGCATTACAAGCAAAGATGAGTCAGAACTGAACCTGAGTTCATCGGATCTAGCCGACTAGCCCTCATCTGCCCTGAAGCCCTAAAATGGACGTGTGAGTGTGAAGCGATTGAATCCAAGGCCACAAGCATGTGCAACTTATTATCGTGACTTTTAGTTCACGTAAGCGCAAATTACCCGGATCTGGGTGCCTGCCTGGCAATATTCAGTCGAACTGCGTGGGTGGGATGGGATCATGTGGGATCTACCCCAATGCGTAAGGAAGGAAATGAACGTAAGATAATCTAGTGTTTAAAGATAAAGAGGTCAGTACGACCTTTATCATATTTAGCCAATCATTGTTGTAAGATTGGAATGGCTCAACCACTCTTTGACTGAAGCAATTACAAAGGCAGCTGACAGGCCAAGTAGCTGCACATAGATATCCTTTTAAGGCTGATCTCTAGAGTTCCAATCATAGTCAAAATTTAAAGATACTTGGATTATGAAGTGAAAAGTGTTACTCTCTGAGATCGATGGTTGATGAGTTGACTTGACCGGTGTTGTAAACAAAGAAACAGTAAATACATTAAAAAACCTGCAGCTATTGTAACATTAATTATTTTTTTGTGAGATGGGTGTTGCTGCAGCGTGAGGACACATAAGGAGATGGCTCAGAAATCAGAAGACGCCCAAAGCATTAGAGGTTGTCACTCTAGATATGCTCGCTAAGAATAGATGTAAAAGCAATAATAGATTAATATACTTTGCTTGTTAGCTTTCTATATAATTAAAGTGTGCAATTTCCCTTGACAAGATAATCAACAATTGAGCTGAAAGCTCTCTAAGAATTGGCTGTACGTTGTTGCTAAGGTCGATTTTCCCCTTAGAATCAAGAAGTACCAAATAACTTGCCCTATGTAAAAAAAAAACTACAGCTATTTTGACATATAAATCTGCCACTTTTTTGTCAACGGCCTCGTGGCACCGACGCGTGGAGCTTCATTATCGATCATGTGGTCTTGAGGTTGCAGATTTTTTAGACTAGTCGTTAACATAGGTTTATGTTTGCGGTACTTGATTTATGAATGCATTTTAAATACTCCACCGAAAATCGGTGCCGACTAGGTCCGCCGTCATTTGGTTAGATCCTCCGATTGAAACAATAAAGAAGAAGAAGAAGAAACAATAAAGAAGAAGAAGAAGATCAGTACTACTGCTTCCTAGGCAAACAGAAAAAAAAAAGCAAAGGAAAAACAAAGAAAGGTCAGCAGTTAACAAATCATGTACTAAGCAGCATAATGATTGTTGATTGGCGGGTTCGGGTGTTGTGTGCGTGAGCTGTATGCGCATATTTGCATCTGCCCGTTTCTCCCGAGTCGTCGCCTCCTGTTCCTGTCCTCCTCTCCTCATACTAGTCGTCTGCATGCCCATGCCCATCCATTTCTGGCCGTCAACTGCATGCACAGCTCGACCAAGAATACAACAACGATAGGTCTCCGTCCGATCGGTGGCCACCGAATGCGGCCAGCGCCGAGTGCGTCTTGACGATCCCAGGGATTATATCGATGGTTGACTGAAATTAAACCCCAGCTGCACGATGCGCGCTTTAGATAAGCCTTCGCACGCACAGGATTAGCGACTGCATGCCAATCACTGTTAGGGTTTAAAAAAATCATGTCCTTGCTATAGCCTCAGCCCGACGGTCCGACCTACCTACTAACTACTGGTAGGCTGTTGCTGCTTTGACCAGCAATTAACTTGTTTCTGAGGCATGGTTTGCGCAAATGCACAATAGAGTAATCAAAGTATTGTAATCTAGTTTCGAGCCATGTGAATTACGCCATTCCGCCTCTGAGTAGGGCGGCAGGGAGGCATTTCTTTTTATTTGTTTGTAGGCTTCTTTCGAGATGCCTTTAGAAATAATGCTTCTTTATGCTCGCCTAATCAGTGAACTAGCAATTTGTTTATGGCCTCCTACAACTACTAATCTTCGGTGATTTTTATAAGGCCCTAGCTCCCTCCAGTTTTTAAGAATTTGGTTATTGAAACTAGGTGGAATTCAAACTGGCTAGTTTTTGTCTAGTTTTTTTTTCAATTTTTGCTAGATTCTTAAAAACCAAGAAGCTGTTGATACTCGGCTTTTGCCAGTTTCTTGTGACCCTGTGAGCAATAAATGAAGCCAGATTCTAAAAAACTGGAATATCCAAACACATCCACCAGGTTTTGCTTAGAATCCGGATTTTAGAAAACAGAGACAAAAACTAGTTTTTAAGAATATGAAACTCATCCAAACAGGCCCTAAGCATGTGAACGAGAAGTGTGTTGGGCGCGATGCCATTAGGAGCAATGGAAGAGTGTAACTGAATTCAGTCAGTTTCCAAAACGGGTTCTGAATGCCACTGTTTTCTTACTTCGGTAGTACACCTTCGTACGCCAGTCTTAACCTTAAAACTACTTCATAGTATTAATTCAGTTGCTATGTCATTATTTGCTGCTGATGTGGAAAGAGAGTTAAGGTCAAGAGCATTTATATTGTTTTATGGATGGTTGCCAAGTAATCATGAGATGATATTGAATAATCAACTCATACAATGAGTTATCTTTAAGTTTTGTATTATAGTAATTCAATTATCCTCAATGTGCAATTAACAAAGGTAAGTTTGTGAGTTGCATAGAAACACCAAATCGTACTTCCGTCGTCCCCGAATAAATCAATTTTAGAGTTATCTTAAGTCAGTTGTTTTTAAATTTGATCAAATTTATAGAAAAAAATGCTAAGGCTCATGACACCATACTAGTATCGTTAGATACAACATGAAATATGTTTTCATAATGTGTACATTCTGAGTCATAAATGTTGTTGTCCTTTTCTAAATTTGCTCGAATTTTGAAAAGATCAACTTAAGATAAATATAGGAATTAATTTATTTAGATTAGAGATAGAAGGTGTCTCATAGTTCTAATTTTTTGCTTAAGAGATGATTGCTTCATGAAATAACCGCCTCTTTCTGTCACCTTCCTCTCTCTCTTTCATGCCCTTAAAAATTTTATGTGCTATTGCATGAGACGGCTTTTGAAACTGCTATCACGTAGCAATGTACCTGCTCGAAGAAAGAGAGAACGATGGCAATCCTTACTCATCCGAGACACCGAGTTGGCTTATCAACCAACATACCTAGAAACTCCCGCTTTAGCATTGGAGCAGCCTCATCATTTCTATCCGTGCCTCTTCCCTTCTACTGGATCTGCTGCTAGCTCCCGCACGCTCCTCCACTCCCAGCACACAACGCTAGCCTGTCAATCATCGCGTTGTCGTTTACCACACGCGCTCCCAATTTTTGCCTTGAATTTTTTTTCCCCTCACATACAAACCTCCATGAAAGGGACACAAGTGTCACCTTGGAGGGTTGAATGGGCATTATCGATAACAAAACCACCCAGAAGTTTGTTGGGAGGCATGAAAGGAAAAAGGACGGCGGGTTACAAACTTACTAGACCGGATGAATTTCAAAGAATCAATATATAATACACAATCCTTACTTTCTATGTATTGTACACCGGTCTCTGTCACCGGCGTGATACCGACGGGAGAGTGGGGAGCGAGGCCCCATGTGTCGGCGTCAAGCCGCTGACAGCCACCCCAACGCGCAAACCAATCAACGATTTCGTTTCAACTATTGCTGCTAGCTGCTACTACATACCAGTCTGTGTATTGTCTCACCCGTTGAACGCACCGCCACCACCACGTTTTCTAACTTCTCTACTTCTACTACCGGCCCCAAAAAATCAACTCTTCAAATCAAAGCTTTGACAAGCGCACGCAGGCGACGAGGAAGAAGAAAGAAACGCCCAACCGCCACGTCCGATCCGATCGAGCGAGCGAGGGCGAGAAGGCGTTGAACGGTTCAATTCAACCGAGACGGACGGAGCCTCGCCGGCGCTCCTCGTACCAGCAGATGCAGCTGAGCGCGACGAGCACCTCCACGATGGCCGCCTCGGCCTTGTCCTTGTCCGCCCACCGCAGCGTCTGCAGCGCGTACACGCGCGGCGCGCCGTCGAACCGGCGCGTCCGGTCCATGTTCCGCTCCGCCTGCCACTGCACCGTGTCGCGCGCCATCGGGCCCAGCCACGCCATGATGCGGTCCACGGCGTCCTTCCACCCGCGCGCCAGGGCCTCGTCCAGCGGGCCCGGGTCGCGCCACCACTCCCGGAGCTTGGACCGCACCGCCGCGCGGAGCTTCGCGGGGAGCATCTCGTACATCTCCGCGCGCTCCGCGGCGGCCTCCTCCTGGCGGCCCTCGGCCTCCATCCGCAGCAGCTCCTCCGCGGACACGATCACGTTCGCGTACTGCTGGTCCAGCCCGGCCCCGCCGACGGTGCTGGGCGGCGCGTCCAGGAGCTTGCGCCAGTTGGTGGGGGACTTCGGCTGCCCCGGCGGGGGACGCCCCATGATCGGGCACGAGTTGCTCGTCATCGGCGGGTGCACGCGGGACGGGCCGTCCCGACGCGTGATCGGCCCGGACGACGCCTTCGCCTTTCCCGATCGCGGGTGCAGCAGCTTCGACAGCCGGGTCTGGACGCTGTCCGTGGTGGCCGACGGCAGCGGCGGCGGGAGGCCAGGGACGAATGGGCCGAAGATGGAGCAGATGCGGACGAACAGCGCGCAGGCGGCGCGGGCCATGAGCCCGACGGCCTTCTTGTAGCTCTGGTTCCACAGGGACTCCTCCTTGAGGCGCTTCACCTTGAGCTGCTGCGTCTTAAGCTCCTGCCGGAGCGACTCCGCACCGGGTGAATCCACCGCCAGTTGCTGCTGGGCCGCCGCCGCCGCCTGTGGATGCTGTGGGATCGGGCCGCTGAGGCGGCTCCATCCCCGGACGCTCATCTTGCGCTCGGCGGACTCCAGCTCGTCGAGCGCCTCCATCTCGGAGCAGAGCCTGGCCGTGGCGGCGACGAGGCGCTCCATCTTCTTGGCCTTCACCCTGAGCCCCTTTGCCACGAGCGGGTCCAGGCGCGCGTCGGGCGCGCCGGCCTTGAGGCAGGCGTAGACGCCGCCGAAGTCGAGGCCGCACCGCAGGCCGAGGCGCGCGACGGCGGCTGCCGCGGCGTCCAGCGACACGACCAGCTCGGCGCAGGCCAGCCTGAGGAGGAACGCCTGGTCGGTGGAGTTGAGGTACGCCACGCCCGGCGAGCGCATGCCGTCGGAGCGCAGGCGGGAGACCTCCTGGTCCGACAATGACCGGTGCAGCGACAGCAGCTTGGACATGGCCGCCGCCGCCTCGAACGCCAGGATCCCCAGCGACGCCTGCGGCCCCGCCGGCAGCCGCAGGTCGACGGGCAGCCACGGCTTCTGCACAACCATGGATGAACTATGATGAATCCCCCTCGCTCTCTCAGCTCACTTTCCTGCAACGCCCCTGCCTGCCTGATCGAAGCTCCCCGCCTGCTCTCCTCAATGGCTTGTTATACCACCGGACATGAAGAAGAGATTCAGCTAGGTAGAGCTTCAGCGCTGTCGGCCGAGGCCTCGCTGGTGCTGTTCACTGGTACTCCTCCACGCGGTTTTGCGCCCGGTACAGGTCTGGTTTTGCGCCCGGTAATTCGGTATGGGTGACGGAGCCTCAGCCTCTTATATATCGGCGCTGGTGGTGCTGTTCTGGCTTTAGCTCTTTCGCGCTGGAGCAGAGAGGAGAGAAAGGCGCCCGCGAACTTATTGCCGCTGCCCCTGCGGAGAATAGATATAACAGACAGACGGCGACGGCGACGGCGACGGCGACGGCGATGGTGTGTGTAAATAAGTAGCCAAGCACGAGGAGGAAGACACGGTCGCCCCGTGGGAATGCCTGGCCCGAATGGTAGGCGCGCGCTTACCAGAAGACGCGGCGTTGGTTGAAGCGTTTGATTGGGGAGCGCCGGATTTGTTTATTTCCGCCGGGGTCGGGTGGGGTTATTTTAAGAGCAGGCCCGGGATCGGTTTGTCCTGGCTCAGTCCGAGGTTACGGACGAAGGAAAGTCGCGTAACCCACTGGATTTGAGAGTTTCTACCACTACAAAACAATGCTCTGTGTGCGACCAAAACTTGATTCTGATTGGAGTATAAGACCAGGATTCAGGAGGGCCGATTCCGGCGGAATTTTTCTTTTCATTTCATTTCACAGGCTTTGCGATATTACTACTGTTTCTTTTTATTCTCTTTATTAGACCAAAAACGCAGTTCAGTCCTGCTTTACTGAAACTATGTTATGCTGGAACACGAACACACATGACACATGGTTGCGGTTGACCGTTATCTGGAAGAACGGACGGCGGGAATTCGGAGGTTTTACTATGCGTTCGTTCAAACCCGAATGCGCGTGGACGTCGCTTGCTTCGTGAGTGAATCCATAGCTGCGTTCACGTAGGCCCTGTTTAGTTCCAAAAAATTTTGCAAAATTTTTCAGATTTTCCGTCACATCAAATCTTTGGACACATGCATGAAGCATTAAATATAGATAAAAAAATAAAACTAATTACACAGTTTAGACGAAATGGACGAGACGAATCTTTTAAGCCTAATTAGACCATGATTGGACAATATTTACCAAATAACAACGAAAACGCTACAGTGTCCATTTTACAAAAAAAAAATTTGCATCTAAACCGGGCCATAGTGTAATATTATCGCCCATGCGGCCATGCCTCCTGGTCTCTGCTTAAATCTCTGGAAGCGAGAGCACATGGCCGGAACGAGCTTTCGGTTCAATATTTGCATATGCACAAAGGCACCTAAGCAAGTGCATGTTTTGCTTAAGAATTAAGCTCCGATACTGTTGTAATATTAGTATAGCTGCATGGAGGAAAAGTACCATGGTAATTTGTAAGTCTAATATAAAGCCATAATTTTTTCATTGATTAATACTGTTCCATTTCTCTTGTAAAAAAGAAGAGACCCCTGTAAAGCCTAAAATTGTGTAGCACGGGGTAAATCTAGAGAAATATGGTACGATGCTCCCATTGTCTTCTATCTCTAAACTCTCTTTTCCAAACTTATATAGTTGCAAATTTGTTGAACATGTTTAGAAGAGGCTCCATACTCTAAGCAGTGGGTGTGACCCCCACTCCACCCCTGCCCTGTCCCCGTACTAGATCCATCAATGCGGTAGCTTAAGGTATAGTGCTTGTTTGGCTAAACTTTTTTTTCCCAACAGTGCAGTAGCCAAAATCCACTGTTGGTACAGTGTTACGCCAATTGTGGTGATTGCAGCAGCAGCGAATACAAATAAGTGTAACCGAATAGGCCCGGGGGAGGTGAGCGACCCCCCACCCCCGCTCCACCGCTAGCCCGTCCCCGTACTGATCCATCAATATTGTAGCTTAAGATATAGTGCTTGTTTGGCTGAACTTTTTTTTCCCAGCAGTACAGTAACCAAAATCCACTGTTGGTACAGTGTTACGTCAATTGTGGTGATGGCAACCTCAGCGAATGCAAATAAGTGAAAACGAATAGGCCCATAATCATTACTTGAAGGCACTCACGTATGTGTGTGCACAATTTTTTTTAGAAGGGGGGCTTGTTTGGCAAGTTCTACTGCCATAACTCCAAGAGAAATTTCAACGCCAAAAGTCCAAATATATTGTGATATAGGTACTCTCTCTCTCTTTCTCTCTTTCTCTCTCTCAAAATATAGATTGTTTTGGTTCTTTCTCTCTCTCCCAAAATATAAAGTGTTTTTGGTTCTGTGGTAAGTCAAACTTCTTTTTAAATCTTAACAATTTTTTTTTAGAAAAACACATCAACATCTACAATATCAAATTACTTTATTTGCTATTGTAGATGCAATATATATTTTTATAAATTTAGTACAATATAAAGTTTCACAAAAGACGAAGCTAGAACACATTACCTTTTGAAAGGGACAGAGGAACAACGAAAAATAGAATAAGTAAGCATTTAGCTTAAACATACTTGCACATGAGAACTTTTCTACCGTGAGGTTTTGCATAGAAAAAGAGTAAGCTCCTCTTGTGTACCTGCTACAGTATGATATATTATTTTGTAGTTTAAAATACTCATCAAATTTTATTTTAGTGGGTGTTTAGTTCTTCCCAAAAAAAATTTCAACTCATCACATCGGATGTTTAGACATATACATAGAGTATTAAATGTAGACGAAAAAAATAACTAATTACACAGATTGCGATAAATTTACGAGACGAATTTTTTGAGTCTAATTAATCCATGATTTGACGATGTTGTGCTACCGTAAAAATATGTTAATAATAGATTAATTAGGCTTAATAAATTCGTCTCACGGTTTTCAGATGAGTTATGTAATTAGTTTTTTATTAGTATCCGAACACCCCTTCCGACATCGCTTGAAATATCCGATGTGACACCCCAAAATTTTTCACCCCACCGACTAAACACGGCCTAAGAGGAATCCATCGTAGGGTTGATCTTGCTTACTATGCCGTAAAAGTCAACATGCTTTTTACAGTAAAAAGGGTCAATCTATCTTAACGAGGACCAACTTCGAGTGATGGACGACTGAACATGCAAGTCTAGGTGGAAATTTCAACCCGAACGTGTTTTATTCCCATTATTATAGGCAATTAATTCGACAATAACCTGTGTAAAGTCAGTACGACACACATTTCTCTTGGAAAATCGCTGGTTCCTGTTGTCCGTTCATTTTGTAAAGGCAGAAACCTTCAACTTGTTTGGTCAGACCAACTTGTGGCCTGCCTTGGTCATGTGTCGTTTAGGACTGTTTTGCGTCATCGGCTAGCGCTCTCATGGGTTGAATAAATGTCAAAATATTAAGGTACGGCATATAAATCAAGAAGAACATTGTTACTATCTAATTAGTATACATTGTTTTTCAACATATGAAACCACATTGGACAATATCAAAAACAGTGTAAACAAAACTCGTAGAAAAACTAAATAATAGCATTGAAGCAAAGGCCATTCAAGACTCGTAATTCTTTAAGTACAAAAGATGAATTACAACAAATGTTGTGGAAAAACTATATAACAACATTAAAACAAATCTCGTAGATATGAAACCACAGTGGAAAATATCATTGATGAATTACAAAGGGCATGTTTGGAACTTTTGCCCAGCACTATTTTACCTTACTGAGCTAGGAATTGAAGTAGGCGGCGTGTATAGATCCCTAACCTTGCTTACCTTGGTTCCTACACCGGCAAACTTTTCCTTGCACCGACTAGGAATAATTGCTTGTGTTTTCAACTTTTTATGCATATTAATGCAATCATGCATATGGAAATAAATTCCTTGTGCCACTAACACATACAATGGATGCTCGAAATCCATGGGCGACCAACGAGACACGGGTGCAAAAACTTCACATGCGTGGTGTTGTGAGGATGAGTGTGATAACATAGAATAGGTATGATAAAATGTTAGGGTCTCATCACGGGACGAGTTCAGTTTACCCACAGCACACATGATAAAATGTTAGGACTTTTATGATAAAAAATAAGTACCATCAAATTAGCTATGAAATATAATTTTGTAGCAAATCTAGTTGGAGACATAAATGCTTATACTATTTACTATAAACTTGATCAAAATTAAGCTAGTTTGATTTGTACAAATCATATATAGTTGCACACTTTTGTGGATAGAGGGAGTATTGGTTATGTACCAAAAGTCGCCTCAGCTCTTGATATATTAGGTGTCACCATATATAGCCCTTTTTGAAAAGATGAATATAACGTACGTGTACGTAGGTGACTTTGTCACCGATATAATTGCCCTAAGGACCCTAATTGCTTGTGCTTTGTTTTCAAATGGGACCAGGGCACCGACGTGCATGCCTTTGTCATTGCCCCACAAGTAATTCCTACAGATTGAGAACAAAATTACTGATGTTAGCAAATACGGTATATATACACGTTGTCCATCGAGAGAATAGCGCCAATTCACTGAACTCATTCTTTCTCCCAAAAGAGGCTTTTGTTAGTTAATTAGTTGGTGACCCGATTCAACATGGGTAGGATTGGATGCTGCTAATGGCAGCACAGCATGTTCCCATGACCCCATTTCTTTGAACCGATCGGATGAGTTGAGTCCCCCCCCCCCTCCTTTTTTTTTACTGTGGTTGCCGTGTACTTAATGTGTAGTCGTTGACAGACACAAGTTGTGTTGACGACGAGGGACGCGTCTCGGATGCTAACGTCTTTGTCATTGCTAACTTTCCATGCCATTTGTCTGATCAAACACTTGTGATTTTCGGTGCTGGTTTGGTCCGATTTTATTTGGCTCCGACTTCTTACTATTACAATTACAATGCATGGAGAAACCAGAGTCAACAAAGTAAATGATAGTTTTTTTTGAACAAATACAAAGTAATTGATAGTGATCCCATCAATTTCTACTAGTTTATTTTGAGAAGAAAACAGTTGTACTACAGTTTACAAAGGAAACGAAGCCGGGCGAATCTTCAACAGAAAAAAGGCATAAGAAGCTAGCACTCCCTCCGTCCTAAAATAAGTGCACATTTAGAGTTTAGGTGAATAGATCAAGGTTAGTGGAAAATTACGTATATACCCCTATAAAAGTATAATTATTGCGGCTTGGGAAGAGAGAAGGTAGAAAAAGACAAGTAAAATTAATTTATCTTATATATAGAAGTGCACTTATTTTGAAAAAAAAATTAAACTTCTGAAGTGCACTTGCTATGGTACGGAGGGAGTACTGCCTGCTGCTACCGCTAGCTACTCCATACTCTTAGTTTTGAATATATTCCCTCTCTCTTTAAATATCTGTCGTTTACGCTTCTTGAGAAATAACTTTAACTAAATATATATTAAAAATATTAATATTTGTGATACATAATTAGTATCATTAGAAAGATCTTTGAATCTAGTTTTTTAATATATTTATTTAAAGGTACAAATGTTGAACATATTTTCTATAAATTGGATCAAACTTGTGGCATGTTCAAAATATTTAGGGACGGGGGAGTGCAGACAAAACAAGAGAGTCAGAGCTTCAAGGGAACGCTCATGGCAAGTGTCGCATCATGCCGCAAAGATTTCTCCCCTCCGTCCACTTCGGCCCGTTTAGTTGTGAAAATTTTTGGAGAAAAATTCATGTAGCACTTTTTGTTGTTATTTGGTAAAATTTGTCTAACCATAGGCTAACTAGGCTTAAAAAATTCGTCTCGACATTTACAGACAAACTATACAATTAATTATTGTTTACCTATATTTAATGCATCATGCATGTGTCAAAAAAAAATTCCTTGATTTGACCCTACTTTTCGGGGCAAGCCCGGCGTTGTGTGGAGGCGGAGACAAGACTTGGCGAGAACTCGGCGGAAGCTGCTGCTGCTGGTCTGGTATTGCTCATACTCATACTGAGCTTGACAAGCATGGCCGAGAATAGAAAGATTCCTCCTGCGGTCCCGCCTTCCAGCTCCGGCCATTGGTCGCTCTCGTCATCAAAGTCTCAAAAGACAACTCCGTGTGGGCTCCCCAACTACCGGGTCGTTGACGGGATTGTGCTGGCTCGACAGTCGAAAGAAATCGTACTCAATGACAAAAATTCATGACCAAGGCCTCGCTTAGATTCTAAATTTTTTTAGAAAAAATTCATATCGCACTTTCATTGTTATTTGGTAAAGTTTGTCCAACCATAGACTAACTAGGCTCAAAAGATTCGTCTCGATGCAATTAGTTATTTTTTACCTACATTTAAAGCTCCATGAATGCGTCTAAATATTCGATGTGACGAGTACTGTACAAAAAATTTTGGGTCTTTTTAGTAACTAAACAGGGCCCAAGGCCGTGTTTAGATGCGAAAAAATTTTGGTGAAAATGTCACATCAGATGTTCCGTGCGATGTCGGAAGGGGTTTTCGGATACTAATAAAAAAACTAATTGTATAGCTTGCCTGGAAACCGCGAGACGAATTTATTAAGGCTGGTTAATCCGTCATTAACACATTTGTTACTGTAGCACTTTAGTGTCAAATCACGGACTAATTAGGCTCAAAACGTTCGTCTCGTGATTTCCAACCAAACTGTGCAATTAGTTTTTTTATCTATATTTAATGCTTCATGCATATGCCGAAAGATTCGATGTGATAGTTTTGGGTAAAACCTTTTTATCTAAACAAGGCCCAAATTGAAAAGAGCAGCTGCAGTTCTACAGTAGTACTTGCTCTCTGATCTCTGGGCAATGATAACAGTGACGATTGGATGCTGTAGTAACATTAATCGGCCCCCAAACTGCTACAGCCCTTGTTTAGTTTGCCTCAAAGTTCCAAGTTTTTTCACTCTCTCTCCATCACATCAATTTTTAACCGTTTGCATGGAGTATTAAATGTAGGTAAAAAAATAACTAATTACACAGTTTAGTTGGAAATCACGAGATGAATCTTTTGAGCCTAGTTGGTCCATGATTGGACAATATTTACCAA
Source organism: Saccharum hybrid cultivar R570 (assembly GCA_038087645.1). Taxonomy (NCBI): domain Eukaryota; kingdom Viridiplantae; phylum Streptophyta; class Magnoliopsida; order Poales; family Poaceae; genus Saccharum; species Saccharum hybrid cultivar. The sequence goes on from JAQSUU010000139.1 coordinate 17,131,128, forward strand.
ATAAGACGAAAATGGTACTATTCATCGGTTTGAAATTTTCTTCAACCTAAACAAGGGCTTGAGTGTAAAAGACGCTCGGCGAGGTTAAAAGCGGAAAGGCGAACGGCATTTGATGCGAAAGTACGCACGCAGGTGAAGTGACAGAGGAGCAGGTCAGATAGTCCACATTTACGGTCCCGGTTTTTACGTCGGCCAGGTAAACTTGAGTTCAGGTCGCCGCGCTCCAGGTTAAAACAGGCGCACGATGACGACAAAGAGCGTAGTACCACGGACGTTAGCGTCCCCATCAGCGTTTGCGCGTGTCCCCCCGCACCGAGCAACACTGCAATGATTTCGATCGGGTCGCCCTCTTGGTTCGTGTTCTTCGTCCACCACATCTGAAAGGGGTAACCAGAAGGCAGAAGCCAAGAAGAGTTCGAACGAACCAACCAACTCGGAGTCCTAAATTGAAAAGCGTCGTTCTGTCGATGGTGCGCTGATCGGAGCCGCGCGGACTGACATGACATACACACGGAGTCACTCAAAAACGAGTGAGAAAGAGAGAAAAATTATGGTGGGTTTGTGCGCGTGTGGCAGCGGGAGTGGTGGGAGGAGGGAGCGTTGCATTTGCAGCAGGTCAAAGACGAGTGGACGTTCAGAGTTCAGACCGGAATGAGAAAGCGACGGCGGCGCATCGCATCGCCGGGGATCTGAGCTCTCAATTGAGGCTGTGTTTAGATTGGGGTGTAAAATTTTTGAAAGCATAATAACTCTTTCGTTTTTATTTGACAATTAATGTCTAATTATGAGCTAATTAGATTCAAAAGATTCGTCTCGTGATTTACAACCAAATTGTGTAATTAGTTATTTTTTATTTATATCTAATGCTTCATGCATGCGTTCAAAAATTCGATGTGACGGAAAATCTTATAATTTTTTTGGAACTTTAAAGCATCTAAACATGACCTGAGTACTGTATAAACAACCGCACAAGTGACAAGTGGAGGAAACGGCGACGAAGACCCCTCATCGATAGGTAAACATCAACCTCTTCCGTTCCATTAACTGTAAATAAAAAAGGTAAAGAAATCAAGGGCAGGGCCGCAGGGGACAACCGGACAAGCAAGTTGCGCGTGAGGACGGGAGAGAAAGCGAGAATTCTGGCCGGTTCGCGGCGTTAGGCTTACGACCTGCGATCTGTCTCTGGCTCGTTGTATTGGACCGGATTACTTGTCATGACCAGCTGCTGGTGAAAGTGAGGTCCATGGTCAGGCGTCTTTTGACCCTGGGCTGGTTCGGCTGGTGGAAAAGCCGGCTGGTTTCGGCTGATTCAATAGTGTTCTGTGAGAGAGAATAAGCTGAAACAAGCTGAAACAAGCCGAAACATGACTTGCAGAACAGGGTCCCTAGCTGAAAGTGAGCCAGTGCATGTGCATGCACGGGACGGCTTCATCAGCTCGACGCGGAATAGCTTGTCTTTGCTTCAAGTTTTCATGCAACTTCTCTTGAGTTGCCAGTTGGGAATTTGAAGGAGGTAAACAGGTGGTCTTCAACGGTTTATGCTTGACCCAGCTCTGACTATTACACCATTTGCATTTCACAGTGCACTGCATACGTGATACGTCGACGACTCGCTCCCGGCGACCTACGTATCGGATAGGGTCAGATCTCGTGGTGGCTGGTGTTGGCACTTGCCATCGTGTGAGGAGAAGCACGTTCTGGGTAACTCAGACGTGCTTTCGCTTGCCGGCCCAGGCAACAAATTTACAGATTGGTGTCCGCTTGAAGCCCCCTATCTGCCGCTTATGGGCTGCCAACGTTGCTTCACTGGCAGAAGTAGAATTACTCCATCCGTCCATAAAAGAATGCAATTATAGGATCTGTACCGGTCAAACTAGCTAAAATTTGACTAAGTTTATATTAAATAGTATTATTATTTATGTTTTTAAATAAATTTATTATGAAAATATATTCTATAACTAATCTAATAATACTTGTTTTGTACCATGAATGTTAGTAGTTTTTTTTATATAAACTAGCATATATGCCCGTGCGTTGCAACGGGACAGAAAAGGCTATCAAACATTCATGACAGATTTGTATTTTATCTTTTCTATAAATTCTAAAGTTATAGTTTATTTATGATGACTATAGCATCAATAATATATAAGCTAATGTTCGCAATGATATCGCAATGGCTTATTATGTATCAAATTTAAAATACAATCTTGATAGTTTTTTCTTCTACCGTAAAACACAAACATATTTACTAATAAATATGTCATATTTAATTTCATACTATCCATATGCGGTAAATATGTCATATTTAATTTCATACTATCCATACACTAAATATCATGTTCCTTGTGACGTCTTTGTGGACCTATAAAATTCTGTAATTCTAGTTTTTTTATAGTTGGCAAGAAGTTAATTGCCAACGTGTTAAGGACTGATTTGTCCCCTGATGATTACGACAAGAGACCTCACTTGATTTTTCACCTGATAGTCCTTGTCGTGTATTCCATCGGTACATGCATAAAGTTTAGTTATATTTATCTAGACTAAATTGGATAGCAAACTGCTCAAGATTTTAGTTTACGGCTTGATTAATTGAATCATTGGTTATGTCACATTAGCTGTTTTACCAAATGGTTCACCAAAATAGCTTTGCTTCACTAGAGAATCTGTTCCAACATAAGAGCCAAAGATGAAGCTATTTTTCTCAGAGCTGGAGCTCTACCAGATTGACCCTAAGTCAAAAGCCATGAAGCTTGGCCTCCAAGAGTTCACCCTTGCTAGCTTAGCTTTCACTTCCTCTTCATGTTTTTTTAGTCCGTCTATGTTTTCATATGCACGTTGGTGTTGTTTTAGGGTTTTTTTTAACTTCAGCTCCACAAGCAGTTCTATTGGTGAAGTTAAATCTATTTTGATAAAACGGTTGGCTCAATAACTTCTCATGATAGATAAAAGCAGTGAAATATCCATAACATCTTTCTCTTTTTCTTCCTTTTATTGCTTTTATTTTCCTTTATTGTTTGTTTTCTCTCCTTTATTTATTTTTTCACTCGACGCCCCTTTATCCTCACCAGATCGGCATTAGTTCGTCGTACTTCAATTTTTATTTTCTCTCGACCACCCTTCACCCCTTATCCTCTCTAGATCGGATACATCCGCAACTCCGCATCATCCCGTCGCCCACACAGACGACACTTGTGACTCCCCCGCCCCGCTCATCGACGGGACTCCCGACCACGCTCGCCCACCTCACCGCTAGGACTTGGACTCCGCTCGTCCCAGCCTAGCTGCTCCGCTTCGGTCCGCCGCTATTTCACTGGCCCCCACAATTCTGTCCTGTCCGACGTCTTCGTCCGCCGTGTCTCGCTAGCACAGATGAAGCACAACGATTCTCCCTCGACGACTTCACGCCGCCACTGTGACTCTGGCCCTCGACGACTCCGCACCGGTGCCTCGTCTTGCCTTATGATGCAGCTCCGACAACGGCGACGACCCGACATCTCCGTGCGAGGCGACTGCAGCTCGGTGACATTGACACAAGAACACACCTGCTTGTCTGCTGTTTTTTTTTTGCTTGTTTATTTGGTGGATTATGGCTGTATATATTTGTGCTAAAATATAGAGCTTTGTTCTGATCCGATCCATGATTGTTGTCCTTGTCGTTGGGTTTCCGTAGTTTGGATTTAATATTTGATTCGATTTCTATTTTGGTCTTGATTTCTGATTCCTGATGGAACACGCCAATACTGAACCGCGACGTGGACTCCATCGGAGTGTCCGGGCTGAACGCTTCGTGGTTGGCGCCCGAGATGCGGGATATGTAGCCGGCGCCCGATCTCCACCCACGGGACACGCCAGGATACATTGGGTGTTTTGAGTTGTATTTGTAATGAGCCTCCACATGCGGTTGCAGCAACAAGGAGTGGACAACAAAAAACAGGAAAGGGAACAGTATAGGAAACAACCAACGCTAATTAAACACGTACAGATGAAAAAAGAATACGGATTAGGCCAGACCAAACAAAAAAGGGAGGAAATTTTGCCCGGAATTTTAATTGCTGTTTTTTCTGCGAGCATTTACCGAGTGCAGTTTTTTTCTTTCCGTAGAGTTAGTTTAGGATTGTATGTGTGCATATCTGTTTTTCTGTCGTGTTGACGCAAGATTGAGTCTTACGTAATATTGAGTCACGGACGGTTACATCTTACATCTTATACGTAAGATCATTGGTGGAAAAAAAATTATGGCGAAAATTTTGCCTCTTTATTATTATATAGGTATAGATTTAGTCAAAGTTCACACGGTTTGACTTCTCCAAAAGCGAGAATTGCATTCTTATATGGACAGAGGTAGCAGTGGGCTTCATGTCTAACATCGATTGCTACACGCAAAGGATTATTCTGTACGGGCCGTTTTACAAGAGCCATTAGCCCATCAGGTCATTACTGTATGCATCTTGACTCCATGGACCGCGATAAGTCATGGGCTTGGGCTTGTATGTATCGAAGTCTTGTTAATCTGTTCATGGGTGCTGCACCCAAGAGGCCAGAAATACTGGAAGCTATTTTTTTTATTTTAACCACTCCGTCCTTGAATAAATCAAATCCTAGAATCCGTGCCAGTCAATTTTTTTAAAATTTGACTAACTTTATAGAAAAGAGTAACAACATCTATGACATAAAATGAGCACCTTATGAAAATATATTCTATGGTAAATCTAATAATACTAATTTGATATCATAAATCTTAACGGTTTTTTCTAGAAATTCGGTAAAAGTTTAAAAAGTTTAACTTAATATAACTCTAGGAATCTATTTTTTCAGGGACAGAGGGTGTAGTATTTTAAGAACAACACGACCTATTTTGTCATGTAATTTATTAGCATACATGCTCGAGCCAAATTCAAAGTTCCTTAACAAAGCACATACTCAAACTTAGGTTTTAATGTGAAACCAAATTTAAAAGCGTTCAAAACAAGCTAATTTTTTTCATAAATGCTAAGGAATGCACATTTATAGCATGTATATGTTATAATGCATGAAGCATAGAACATATTGTCGGTGAAGCAGTTTGAGGGTGTTTTAGATTAAATTATTTCAATAAACATTGCAAAATGTTAATATATGAGTTGTGATGTAAGATATATATGATATGCTTGATCTCTTTAAAGATTATGATGTCTTAATGTTTAAAAAATAATTAATGGTCTAAAAAGTTCAAACCAGGTTGTAATCTGCCCACAAGATAGAAACCTAAGTTCTAGAAATTAAATTAAGTACACATGCTGAGGTGCCATTTTAAATAGTGTTTAGATAAATACTTTTATCAGGTGGAAACATGAAAGTTGTACACGTCATGTACTTTAACTTGAACTAGATCCAATATGAAAATACGGAGGAAACATTAAGTTGTGTGTTATGATTAACAGAAAATTTGAAACACCCAGTGCTTAAGGTTCCTTTTTCTTTGTCTTTTTACCATAAATTGTTTCTTTATTTATTATCTTTGTGTTTTTTCTTTCTTTCGCTTCCTCCTAGGTTTAGTTCAGCCGTTTTGCTTTAGAATTTCTCTCTAATAGTTTAAAACATAGTCGACACATTCTATAAAAATAGTTGCCTATGGTAACTTCGTCAATATCGAAATTTACCGGTTCGACTCAGTTCTTCGGAGGTGCTCGTAGGGATAGGGCGTATGTACGTGTGTTCGTAGCGGTGAGTGTGTGCTCATGTATGTGATGTGAACGGGGTCCCGATCTTTCGTAGCACTTAATGGAGATGGGTCCCGATCTTCCGTCTGGTTCAAGATAAACAACGATTTATTCGAAGAGCGACACACCGATCTGGCTTCAGATCATAAAGACCCAAACCCTGCAACCTTAGCACCACGTCTCCTCTGGTTATCAACCGTGTCACAATTCGGTTGAGCTCGCCAAGAAGGCTAATCCCTGCTACGAATCGAAGAACACAAGCAAGAACAAGATAAAACGCAACTCAATTGAAGTGACAATTATAGATGAATGATTAAACACTCGAAGTTGGGGTCTTGCAAACCGATAACGGCGACTGTTCAATGACAGATTGATCTAAAACAAAACCCAAACCCTAAAGTAGGTGGTGGCTACTGATTATATAGCCTAAGGGACATCAAGGATCCCTCTTCACGTCCTAAAGGTGTTCCAACACGTTACAAGGCCCAACGGCCCAAAAGAAGGTGTCGCAGCACCCTGATAGATTCTGGACGCTGACTTATTTCGACGATTCTCGTTGATTCCGAAGAGCTTTTGATGTGAAACCACTTGGATTGGCTTTCTTATCAAATTATCTTTCCATCCATATGTGGATCATCGAAAACGGAGTTCGGATGCGTTCTGGGCATCCATTTTATTGCAGACTGGTCCTGATGGCCGAGACAGACTCGAACTCGGATTGGACAGGGCCTCTGGCTTGGCTTGGACGTCCTTGCTGGCCTCCTAAGGTGGTGGCCAAGGAGGTGGACGTCCAAGTCCATCTCTTAGGTGTTCTCTATCTTCTTGGGGCGTGCTCCAACTTAGACCTGGGTCCCAAGGATGTCTAACGAGCCCATGACGACAATGTAGCTCTCACCAGAAATAGCGATAGAATATATTAGTGATTTGGAGGCCTTGCCGACGTGATATTGAGATGGGACTAGATCTATTTGAAAGCTTATCAAACAAGCTTTCCATCAAGTATTCATTGACCTCGATCGCACTCCGGATGGATGAGTTATGACCTTTCCAATGAGGCACTGTCGGGCTGCCGACGAACCGAAAGTTCAACTTTGATGAACTTCCATTATGAAACACATTTGAACCTACAATCAAATAGTGACATGTACATGTGGAACCAAGTGAATTATAACCAAAGCCACTATACAAATGTAGAAACGAGCGCACCTTATAATTATTGTTCGTATCCGAAGGTGCCATGTCCTCATCATCCTCCCCTTCTTGACAACAAATTGTCCTCGGTTTGGGATTAGATGAAGAAAACATTGTTGGTAGTAGCCAACATTGCTCCCCTTCTTGAAATTTAACATGTTTCTTTATAATAAAACTAGGGGAACTCGACATGACAAGATTATAGCAATTGCAATCCTTTGGTTGATCATACTTTTGCACCATATAAGGAGATTTCAGATTTGAACAAATATAGACACGATGCACCTTATACTCTCCTTTACAATTATATTTTCCAATAAAATGATATGTATGTCTAGAGAACCATGGAAAATCAGCATAGGCATAAAGTTTCTCCTCTAAAGAACTAATATTACACGGAACATCAAATTCAATATAACCCAAAGTATTTAAAGAATACAATAATTTCAGCTCATCAACTTCAGTAGCATTATGAATAACAAGTCTATTTTTAGCACAAGTGCTCATTTTTAGCACACATATAGCGTGATCATTCTTCAATGATTGCATGGGTATAACATAAATATCATGATGCAAGTCATCTTCGTCACAAGAAACATCAAGCAAATCATCTTGTGACAAAGGTAAATCAAGCGAATGCTCCACTAAAATTTTCTCTATCATAGCATGATTGGTGAAAAAATTCAACACATCAAGAGAACTCTCACATTCTATGAGTTTAGCATCATGGGCATTACCTTTGCTCTCATGTTCAGCAAGGGTAATAGTTGATGGTTCTGAATTTTCACATGAGGCTGTGAGCTTCTCATTTTCTGTCACGTCATCCTTGCTCTTTTCTACATTGTCCTGCAAAAGGTTAGACATAGCAGGAGGAATAACAACCGACTCTTCCTCTAAATGGTGCACCTCATCATATGAAGTCAAAACAGGAGGTGGATTAACAAAGGTTTCTCGTATAAGAAGTTTCATATCATTCCAAGTTTGAGGCTTATCAGAAGGGTCTAAAGACTCTCACCAAGATAAAGCAGAATGTCATAAAACACTAACTGCATTTTTTACCTTCCTCCTTGGACACATAAAGCGAGTAGCAAATATGTTGTCGATGGCAATTTCCCACTCCATGTACTCATCAGCACCTATACCATCATAAGTCGATGGATACGAATAACCTGTCATTGTTAGAAGACAACAAAAGATAATACAAAAATATTATCCCTATCAAATGACTACGTAGTTGCAGTGGTATCACTTTTGATAGCAAGTGGAAGCGTCTTACCAAGCTCTTACAAAGTTCTTACCAATGCAAGCAGTGGGCGGTACAACCGGCGGCTGGTTCGTGATACCTATGAGGTAGTGGTACTGAGATTGCAAGGACCTTTTTTTTCTGTACTGATCTGAAGTATATATGTGGAGCTTGGAAGGCATGAAAAAAACAAATATATATATGTGGCACACAAGTCAGTGACAAACAGCAATACTGAATAAATGTCCAAAGCACTTTTTCTAGTTGCTGGCCTATACGTGTTCCTATCACCAGTTGTGATAAATAAGAGAGGAAACAAGAATGAAAGGAAACAAGTATTAAAGGTAGCAACGGATATGAACAAGGCAAAAGGTACCACAAATAATAGAGTTATTGAGTGTTCCTTATGTGCTCCTTTTTGATATCTTCTATTCTCTTTTACTATTTTTTTCTTTTATTTTTTTTATCCAATCTTTTTTCTTGCTTTTGCTCTTTTGATATTTTTTTCTCAGCAAGGAGCACACAAGAATAAACCTCAAAAAATTTGAGCTCAATTGAATAAAAGATGTGGCCTATAGAAAATTAGGACTGTGCTCTAAAAAGCATACCAAAACTTGTGGGCCCAGAAACTCAATTTTTCTAATCGAATTTCGCAAATCTAATTTTTGCGAACCCAACTTCCTTATTTTCGCAGATCTAAAATTGAGTTTCTGGGCCCACAAAATTGCAAAATTCTCCATAGATCTGCGAAAATTTTTCTAATCGAATTTCGCAAATCTAATAAGGAAGCATATCTATGGAGATCTAAAATTTTCTAACGTTCTCCATAGATATAAAACTTTCCCCGTTTCGAGTTCGGATGCAAAAGTTATGACTGCTTTTAAGGAAGCTGCTCGAATAAGGGTTTTAGTGGACACAAGATGCAAACCGATGGTGATATGGAATAGCGGCGGGTGGAGGGATCAACACAAACTAGAAAAGAACACAATCTAAACCAGCAATGAGACTTTGACCTAGGACACAAACTCAACAAAGCGAACTCTGAAACTAAAACATGCAAAGACTATGGCGCGGAAGGTTCTAGGACAGGAAAAACAAGTATGGCACTAGACTATGGGACGAATGCGAAACACTCAAACGAGGGAATAAATATAAACCTGGCGGTATACCTTAGCTCTGATTACCACTTGATGTGAACGGGGTCCCGATCTTCCGTCAGGTGATGGTAACTATCGTTGTGGCAGAGAATGACACACTGATCCGGCTTCAGATCACAAAGACCCAAACCCTACAACCTTAGCACCACGTCTCCTCTAGTTATCAACCGTGTCACAATCCGGTTGACCTCGCCAAGAAGGCTAATCCTTGCTGCGAATCGAAGAACACAAGCAAGAACAAGATAAAACGCAACTCAATTGAAGTGACAATTGCAGATGAATGATTAAACACTCGAAGTTGGGGCCTTGCAAACCGATAACGACGACTGTTCAATGATAGATTGATCTAAAACAAAACCCAAACCCTAAAGTAGGTGGTGGCTACTGATTATATAGCCTAAGGGACATCAAGGATCCCTCTTTACGTCCTAAAGGTGTCCCAACACGTTACAAGGCCCAACGGCCCAAAAGAAGGTGTCGCAGCACCCTGATAGATTCTGGATGCTGACTTGTTTCGACGATTCCCATTGATTCCGAAGAGCTTTTGATGTGAAACCACTTGGATTGGCTTCCTTATCAAATTATCTTTTCACCATATGTGGATCCTCGAAAACGGAGTTCGGATGCGTTCTGGGCATCCATTTTATTGCAGACTGGTCCTGATGGCCGAGGCAGACTCGAACTCGGATTGGACTGGGCCTCTGGCTTGACTTGGACATCCTTGCTGGCCTCCTAAGGTGGTGGCCAAGGAGGTGGTCGTCCAAGTCCATCTCTTAGGTGTTCTCCATCTTCTTGAGACGTGCTCCAACTTGGGCCTGGGTCCCAATGATGTCTAACAAGCCCATGACGACAGTGTAGCTCTCGCCAGAAATAGTGATAGGATATATTAGTGATTTGGAGGCCTTGCCGACGTGATATTGAGATGAGACCAGATCTATTTAAAAGCTTATCAAACAAGCTTTCCATCAAGTGTTCATTGACCTCGATCGCACTCCGGATGGATGAGTTATGGCCTTCCCAATGAGGCACTGTCGGGCTGCCGACGAACCGAAAGTTCAACTTTGATGAACTTCCATTATGAAACACATTTGAACCTACAATTAAATAGTGACATGTACATGTGGAACCAAGTGAATTATAACCAAAACCACTATACAAATGTAGGAACAAGCGCACCTTATAATCATTGTTCGTATCCAAAGGTGCCATGTCCTCATCAGTATGTAAGCGTGGTCTTGCAAAAAGAAAGCTGAAGTGTGGATATCCACTTTGTTTTGCCATACTCATGCACAACAGAACAATGAATCAAAGATGTGAATTAATGATAACCAAGCACAACAGAACAATGAATCAATGATGTGACCAATTTTCAATCCTTTGGAATTGTGAAACTGATGGTGAGAAAGACATGCGAATATGTGGAGATAGAGAAAGAGGGTGGGTGTAGCTCATGAGTTAGCTGTGTAGCACTCGGCGAGATATTTGATCATATGTTTCGGCTCCAGTTGTCAACCAGAATGTAGGCACTAAGGAGACTATTTTTCTGCTTATTAGTACAAAACAAAGACCTAAAGTATTAGAGAGTGTTTTTTTGTTACAACTGGGGTTGATATCATCTGGGAACACTCCCAGGATGGGAACTGCTCACGCTCTACTCCCATCACTCTATGTTGCGAACCGTCGGCATCGTGGAGCGGTTGCCTGCGCGCACGACTCCACGACGTCCGTACAGATGTATAAATATGTACATCAAGATCAATAGAAACTACTGTTCACTCACAATTACATCGTCTCATTTACATTCAAAGTTTTACACGTTACGGAGTGGGATGCGAGCGTGTGGTGCGACTAGCACTGCCTGCTTGCTTATCTGCTTGTATAACAGTCCACCGCTTGTTTTCTGATTGGAGACTCGGCCGGCTTGCATGCTGCCTTTGCTGGCACGCACTTACAGCTCACATGCTGGATGGGCCTGCATCTACTATCTGATGCTTCTTTGTTGTTTTTTTAATTCAATGTTTTCTACTGTATTTAGCCTTTAACTATCATGTTAATTGCTAATTCCGTAGTACTTCTCATCAGTGTGTTAGTCTAAATAATTTTACTGTTTTTTAGACCCTTGATGTATCCATGTATTGTACATATGTGTTTCCTTTCAATGCAATGTATTATACATGATTGTTCATGTTCAAAGTGTTTGCCCCATGCGATTCCCAGTAACATGAACATTTTGTGTTGAGTATATTGTTCAAAGCATTGCCTCTAGCATTCCCAATAACAATATATTCCACAAAATTTATTGCAATTTACTTTATGCAATTTACATATTAAGTTTTCTAGCTTTCCATACAAGCACTTAATATTTCATGGAAATGCTTTCAGTTGATTTTCTCTTATTTTTTGAATAACACTAAGTTTCTTAACTTTGATATTGACCATACACAAGGTAGTACACTAGTACTACTGCGGGATTTATTCCTCAACGTACGTACCCAATATCAAGTTTTGAAATAATTTGGTCTACACTTTTGGGTGACTACCTTTATTTATTTTCAAATTGGCCATACACAAGGTAGTACCATAGTACTACTGCAGGATTTTCATCCTCAACATGCGTACCCATTTGATTATAAATTATACAAGGTCTACACCTAAGTGATTACCATGTAATTCTTTTTCACATCGGCCATACACAAGGTAGCACCGTTGTGTTGCTGCAGGATTTCATCCTCAAAGTGCATACCCAATGATGAAAAATGAATTAAACAAAGTTAACACCATCGGTGCTTGACTATTTTAATCCATAAAAGGAGAATGTCCCCCTATTTCAAGTTTACCTTGATTAATTGCATTTCGCATTGCTTATTCAACATTGCCAAGGGTTTTTAACAAATCTATGGCCCTACTTATGTAGGCACAATAGCCACCAAAGAGTTTGAGTCTCTTGCTCTTGATGGCCGCAACTTGCCCACATGGGCGATGGATCTCAAAGTGAGTCTATCGTTGCGCGGAATGTACGAGGCTATTGCCCCTCCCCAACAGGGAGTTGACCCATTGGCGGAGTCTCTCAATTACAATGCCTTATTCATCATAAGGAACCACATCCATCCGGATCTCAAAGCTGAGTATCTGATAGAGGAAGACCCACGTGCTCTATGGCTTGCTCTTCAAACACAGTATGAATAGCAAAAGGCAGTCATCCTGCCATAAGCTATAAATGAGTGGAACCATCTCCGTCTACAAGATTTTAAATCTATAGGAGAGTTCAACCATATTGTTCATAAACTCAGTGCTAAACTAAAATTTTATGAAAAGGAGCCAACTGATGCGGAGAAAATTCAGAAGACATTGTCTACCATGCTTCCCGCTCAGATGATCCTTTAGCAACAATACCGTGAAAGAGGTTTCCCTATTTATTCTGAGTTGATTAAGACATTACTTCAGGCAGAAAGGCATAATGAGCTCCTCATTTAGAACTCCAACCTGCGTCCTGTGGGAACAAAGCCTTTGCCAGAAGTACATGCTAATACTTAGAACAAGCAGCAAAGGAATGCTTCTAACTCTAGCAATCCTGTGTAAGGTCCAAATAGGCTAGAGGGGGGTGAATAGCCTAATTAAAACTTCTACAAGAATTACTTAACCACAAGTTAGTACGAAAGGTGGCGAAGCAAAAGCACTAGCTCTAACTAATTAAGCAAGCCACCTACACAAGTCTAGTACAAGGCTAATCACTAAACACAACAACAACTATAAGCTAGAAACAAAAAGTAAAACGAGAGAAGAGCTTCGAGTAATTATACCGCCGTGTAGAGCTGAGAAGTACCAATAAATCAATCACACAAGAGAAATCCTTGAGAAGAGAATGATACAAGAATATATCCCGAGGTTCACTTGCTTCCCGTTGTGGCGATACACCCACTTGTCGGTTCACGAGCTAATCGACTATCAAGAGTCGAGCCCTCGGCGGGCGCCGCACAACCGCACATAAGATGGGGATCCTCCAAGCCACGAGCTCCACTAGAGTATCCAATTCACGAACTCCCGCGGGGAAGGATCAAGAACCCCTTACAACACTTGGTGAGGGCTCCAACAATCTCCAATTGTGAGCTCAATCACCTTCGCTGCTCCAAGCCATCTACCGTGTCGGGAAACACGGAAGAGTAACAAGAAATCCGCAGCAACTCGAAAATCAAGTGCCTCTAGAATGCAACTCTCAAGCAATGCACTTGAATCTCACTCAATCTCACTCAAGATGTGCAACTATGCAAAGAGATGAGTGGAGGGGTTGTTCTCTAGCTCAAAGGATGTCTCAAGGTCTCAAAATGTGCAAGAGTTACCCTCAAACCCCGGACATCTTCTATTTATAGCGAAGGGGTACACAGCTAGCCGTTACCGAACGACATAGTTCCAAACGAGCTGACCGGACGCACTAGTCAGGGTGACCGGACACGTCTGGTCACTACAGGACAAGCGTGAACAGTGCGCGTCAGAAGTTACCGTTGCTATGACCGGACGTGCTCTAGCGTTTGACCGAACGCGCTACACCTAGCATCCGGTCGGAGTCCAGTAAGCTTCCACCACGACCGGACGTGTCCGATCGCACGTGACCGGACGCGCCGCGCGTCCGATCAGCACTTCGCTGCTCTCTGCCCCTTTGGACGCCTGACCGGACGCTCCGGTTCCATGAGGGACCGGACGCGCCAGTCACGCGCTCTTCTTCTGTGCGTAGGTGAACTGACCGGACACGTTGGTCAGGCCAGACCAGCGTCCGGTCAGAAACCCTAACGCACGCGTGCCTGACAACTGCTGAGAATTGACCGGACGCGTTCGGTCAAACCGTGACCGCGTCCGGTGCAGCGTCCGGTCACCACAGTGACCGCCATTTGCCTCCATTTCTTTTCCAACTTTCGACGCAGTAGAAAATAGTCATTTCACTTCCCCAAAAAGCGTCGAATCCCACCTCGCAAGCTCGGCGAGAGGGAGAGAGGAACCCAAACCCCTCTCTACCGCTTAAACTTCACCGCCTTCGCAAAAGGGTTAACACCACCATGTGTACACCACCATGTGCAAGTGTGTTAGCATTTCACAAATATTTTCCAAGGCGTTATGTTAGTTCTCTACTAGATCCTAAATGCATATGCTCAAAACATTGATCTAGTGGCACTTGATTCTCGAGCTAACCGTGATTGCCCCTCTTGATAGTCGGCTATGTATCCTAAACTCGGTCAATCACTTCTCTACTCATCTTAGATCGGCAAAAGGAAAACCCTATGGTTATACCTTTGCCTTGCGCTCTTAGATCCTTCTCCTCCACTTGATCATCATGTCCATCATTTTGTGTGCATTCCTTCATGATCATCATTTCATGTCCATGCACCATCTCTTTGTGATCTTGTGGCCACCACTCCTTGTCACACACACCTTCATCACATGTGTTGCTTATGCCTAACTTAAAACACTTAACACATAGCATTAGTAACTTGGTGTCATTAATTACCAAAACCAAACTTGGGCTTTCATCCTGCAAACTTCAAAGGAAAGAACAAGAGACAAAGACAATGTAAGTCCCATGGTGCTAACAAGGGAAAGGATGTTTCAAAGTCAGACAATAAGAAGCCTAACAAGTCTAGCACTTGTGACAAGTGTGGCTGCTACAGTCACCCGACTCAGAAATATCGCACTCCTAAGCACCTGGTGGAATTGTACTTGAATTTCGTGGGGCGAGGACGCTCCAATCAAGGACGTTCCAATCAAGGTGGACAATTTTAAGCTCACTTTAACTCTCAACCTGCTGTCAACATGGAACAAGCATTCCAAATTGGCCTCCCAATACTAAATGCCCCTGGGTGCTCCTACACCGCTCCTGCGAGACCGAGCAACACCAAGGCACTGCCACCACCTGATGGGAACATGAAAGCTCTATGTTTGGTATTGGTAATTAGTGATAATACCTAAGTACTAATCCTATGCCTAAGTTGTATATAGCATATGAGGATTAGTACATTCCAAGGTTGGTGGCAAGATGGATATGGTGATCATGATGGCCACACTTGAATTTGGATGCAACCCTATGTGATCAAGACAAAGGTATATGCTTAAGGGTTGTGTTTTAGTAACCAAGACACCTAGTGGATGTGGTTACATTATAGGATAGATAGCCGTACTATAAAGAGGGCAATGACGCGGCTATTGAACTCCTAAGTGCCTCTAGGTGTGCATTTCATAATCATATGCATTTGAATAGAGCTAATAATGCCTCAAAAATTATTGTGAAAATGCTAACACACTCGCACATGACGTGATCACTTGGTGGTGTAAGCACATTTGCGATGGCGTTGGAGTTTGAGCGGTAGAGAGGGTTTGGGGTCCTCTCTCCCTCCCGACGAGCTTGCGAGGCGAGATTCAGGCATTTTCAAGGATTTGAAACGCCTGTTTTCCTTTACGCCAATATCGAGATTTGGAGGCGTTGTCACATGTTGTTTCACGAGCTAAAACATGTGCTAAAGTGACACATATACTTAGTCTAGCTCATATGTGAAAGGGTGAATCAAATGGAGGCGAACGGAAGTCACAGTGGTGACCGAACGCTGGACCAGACACGGTCTCTGTGTGACCGGACATGTCTAGTCAGTGCTCAGCGTGTGTCCGTGTCTCGGTTCTTTGATCGGACGCGGTGGCGCGTCCAGTCACGGTCGACCGGACGCGTCCGGTCGTTCTGGGTGCTTACTGGACTCCAACCGGATGCTGGCACTGTAGCGTCCAGTGCGACTAGCAGCGTGTCCGATCGGTGATTCTCTGGATAGCTGCTTAGACTTGATCAGCGCGTCCGATCGGTTACGAGACCAGCACGTCCGGTCAAGTTTCGCGCGTCTGGTCCGCGCAACCAGCGCGTCCGGTCAGCGCGACTATAGCTGTTTTAAGTGCCTAATGGCTATATTCAAAGGGGTACGTCTATAAATACTCGTTGGTCGGCTCAAGGCTCTAACTCTTGCATTCTTTGACATACTTGTGATCACTTTGAGCTAAGCAACTCCCATCCCACTCATCTTTCTTGCTTCTTTACATATTCGAAGTGAGATTGAGTGATCCGAGTGCATTTGCATTATGAGATTGCATCTAGTTGGCACTTGGTGGTTGATTTGCTACGGGATTCTTGTTTCTCTTGGTGGTTGTCGCCACCTAGACGGCTTAGAGCAGCTTGGAGGTGTTGGCAAGAGTTGGTGATTATTCTTGGCCACCTCTGGTGATTGTGAGAGGTTTGTGCCTACCTCGGCGAAGCGCCAAAGGCAACGTTAGTGGATTGCTCGTGTCATTTGCAACCTTTTATCATTTGGTAGGTTCTTGTAGCGTCTTTTGAGAGGCTCGGTGTGAGACCGATTAGCCACCGAACCACGTGGTGAAGAGGGACACAACGGGGACTAGCGTGCTGGCAAGCACGTGAACCTCAGGATAAATCTTCGTGTCATCATCCTTATTATGATTAATCGATCCCGGTGGTTGTGTATTATGGAATTCATCTCTTGATCATATTGATTGGTTGGCTCAATACTTTGCCCCTCGGTGATACCCTTCTAACTCTCTCTTGTATTATTTTCTTTGTTACCTTGCTAGCTTGTTAGTATAGCTCTTAGCTTGTGTAGCTAGTTAGCTTTAGTTATAAGCTAAGTTGTGCGGTTTGACTTGTGCGGTTGAGTGCAAATATACTAGAATTGTGAATTGGATAGGTGGCTTGCAAACACCCCGTAGGCTAAGCAAAACTCGCATCTCGATATTTGTTATATTGATAAACTTGTTTAGCTTGTCTTTGTAGAAATTTTTAAAAGGCTATTCACCCCCCTCTAGCCATCAAGACCTTTCAGAACACTGCCGATGCGGAGTACATGATCATGGAGTACACCTCTGGCGACATATTTGGAGACTTTAACTAGGCTCCTACACTTCGAGATACCTTGCTACCTGTAGGATCTCCTGGAAGGTTAAGGAGGCCTAGAGGGGGGTGAATAGGCCTATAAAAATTCAACTCCAAATTCTGTCAGTAGACAGAGCGGCATTGCCGGCCTTATTGGGCGGCACTGTCGGCCTACAGATAAAGCTCAGACAAAAAAGAGATTTCACAGATAGTAAACTGAATCTATAAGCTACACAGTCTTGCAATATAAAGATAAAATCCAGCTCAAAGACTAGATATCATAGAACCCTAGCGTAAGAGTAGATCGAGCTCACAAACCCTAAAAATAGTTAAACAAGAATAAGAACCAACAAGAACACACAAGATATAAAGATTTATCCCGTGGTTCAACTCACCACCAAGGTTTGCCTAAATCCACGTTGTTAAGGAAGCCACAAAAGGCTTAGGCTTACCACAAAGGCTTGCCCTACCCTCGTTCTCAAATCAAGAGAATGAACTCTTGAGATGAGGGGTGATTTTTTAGCTTCAAGAATGAGGTTATAAACCTCGCAAGGCTGCCACACAAGTTGGCAAGCTCAAGGGCGACGCCTAGCCAGCTAGGAGCAAGCTCCAAGAGTAACAAACCCTACAACCACCGGCCAAACATGAATCAAATGCTCTTAGACTTTAGGAATCAGTGGATCTACTCTCCAATCGAGTTTTGCTACCTTTTCTCTCAAGTTTTGATGGTTGAAATCAAGAATTTGCTTGAGGGATGGAGGAGCAACAATGGAGTGAGAGAGAGTGAGCTCTGGTTTGTTTGTTCTCGAAATGAATCGATAGAGGAAGAGGATGACCGTTGTGGGCCGGGCCTGGTGGTATAAATACCCCCAGGGCCCAACGGTCACTTATGGGCGGCACTGCCGCCCTAGCCAAAATAGAAAGTATCAGGAGATTTTTGGCTAGCTGTTTTGGCTGGGTATAAGAAAGTTATTCTAGAATTTTGAGCATCTGGTTGCACAGTTGACCAACTGTCCTCGAGTCCCCCTTAATAGTATGTCATTTCCTAACTCAAATTTAAAACATAAAGAAATTTAAACCTCCTTGAGTTAAGTCCAGCTATCTTTTGTAATTGGGGGCACCTGTAGCCTGTACATCATCCTTGTTTTTCGATTCCCTGCTTGTCATCTCGATAAATCTCATTAGTCCTCTAATTTGGTGGTCATCAACGTCAAAACCCACAATAGGTCTTGATTGCACTTACACTACCTTATGTTGTGATTGTGGATGATGTTGTTTTCATTGTGGATGTTGTAATAAGCTAGTCATTGTCCGTACTTGATTAAGCTCATTGGGTATTCTAATTGTATTATGCACAATTGATACCTATATATATTGTATGTATTTTATATATATATATATATATATATATATATATATATATATATATATATATATATATATATATATATATATATATATATATATATATTTTGTTGAGAATTATGTGTTCAAATTCTCTATTTTGTATAGATTGTACGGGAGTCGATCTGATGGATGAGGAAATGTGCCTAGTGGACAGTGGTACCACTAACTCTATACTTAGGGAGATAAAATATTTTCAAACTCTCACAAAGAATAAAGAAAATGTTTTAACAATCGCTAGACGCGATATTGTAATAGTTGGCACCAGTTGGGCCACTATTGTGCTCCCTATGGATACATCGCTAACAATTGAGGATGCACTATTGTATCCCAATTCAACGCGTACCCTATTGAGTTATAGAGATATCCGTAAGAATGGGTTCCTTGTTGAAACCCATGCGGACAACAATGAGGAGTTTCTTCTCATTACAAAAGATCACGGATATGGCAAAGAGACACTTGAAAAAGTTCCCTCACTCCCGTCTGGATTGTACTACACATACGTTAAACCTGTACCACATATTGCTTACAAAGTAATTTTCCAGAATGTTAACGCATTCCAAACTTGGCATGATCGCCTTGGCCATCCTGGCATCGGGATGATGAGGAAGATTATAAGCAATTCTGTTGGTCACAATTTAAGTGATACAAAATTTCTCCAATCCACAGATTTTGTAAGCACTGCATGTGCCACGGGAAAATTAATTTTGAGGCCCTCTTACCTTAAAATTCACGCCGAACCTCTAAAGTTCCTTGAACGCATTCAAGGAGACATATGTGGTCCCATTCAACCATTGTCTGGGCCATTTAGGTATTTTACGGTTCTCATAGACGCATCTACACGATGGTCTAATGTGAGTCTCCTCTCCACAAGAAACCATGCATTTGCTAAGATTGTTGCTCAAGTTATTAAACTTAAGGCACAACATCCTGAACATCAAATTCGATCCATCCGAATGGATAATGCTACTGAATTTTCCTCACGTGCCTTCAATGATTATTGCATGGCCTTAGGAATTCAAGTTCAGCACTCGGTCTAATATGTTCATACTCAGAATTGTAAGACCATTACTATAGAATTGTAATCTACCAACATCTTGTTGGGGTCATGTAGTCTTACACGCTGCAGACTTGATCCAATTGCGTCCAACTGCATACCATGCAACCTCCCCGTTGCAACTTGTACGTGGAAATACACCAAATATTTCCCATCTGCGGAAGTTCGGTTACGCTGTATACGTACCGATCTCACCACCACAACGTACATCTTTGGGCCCACACAGGAAATTGGGGATCTACGTGGGATATCAATCTCCGTCAATCATTAAATACCTGGAACCCCTTACAGGGGATGTATTTACTGCCTGGTACGCTGATTGTATCTTGAATGAAGATCATTTCCTGGCATTAGGGGGAGGAATTGAAAACCACAAACAATGCCAGGAAATCAATTGGGATGCCACGGACATCTCCAATTAAGATCCACGTACATCTGAAACTGAACTTCAAGTTCAGAAGATCATCAATTTGCAACACATTCCAAATAACATGCCAGATGCATTTGCTAATTACAAGGGTGTTACAAAATCCTACAATCCCACGAGAAATGTGCTGGAAAGAGTAGAGGTACCAAACAAAACTACTCAGCTCCCGAGTAAGAGGGGGAGAAGTAAGGCTATTTCTACGGATGCAGCTTCTAGCAAGCAAAGGAAAGGGAAGAACAAATCTCCCAACACAGCAAATGCAACTCAACCTTGTGTTGAGAAACACCCTGTGGAGGTTCAGTCTTCACATCCCACATCAACAGTGCACTCAATTACTGATGTTGGGACATCAGAACGCCCTGATGCAATCATATTGGAAAATAATGATGCATCACAAAGGGTGCGTGAAATTTCCATCAACTACATTGAATCTAAAGAATCATATGACAGAAAGTCTACAGTTATCGACATCTATTTCGCTGAGTCAATTGTAGAAATCATCCAAAATGATCCAGATCCTAAGATCATGGCAGAGTGGGACTGGAATCAATGGAAAGATGCAATTCAAGCGGAATTAGCCTCACTCTCCAAAAGAAAGGTATTCACTCATGCAATACCTACACCTCATGGAATCTTCCTTGTGGGATTCAAATGGGTTTTTGTCCAGAAACGGAATGAGAACAATGAGGTTGTGAGACATAAGGCAAGGCTTGTAGCACAAGGGTTCATGCAGAGACCAGCAATGATTTCAATGAAACATATTCTCCAATTATGAGTGGAATAACATTCTGATATCTTATTTCTCTGGCTGTTCAAAATCGTCTATCCATGCAGTTGATGGACGTAGTGACTGCATATCTTTATGGGTCACTTGATTCGGATATATATATATATATATATATGAAGGTTCCCGATGGAATCTCTATACCGGATCAAAACGCAAAACGCAACATGTACTGTGTAAAGCTTCAAAAGTCACTCTATGTCTTAAAGCAGTCGAGAAGAATGTGGTATAACTGACTTAGTGAGTTCCTTCTGCAAAAGGGATATACTAACAATGATGATTGCCCATGTGTCTTCATCAAGAAATCCCAAACAGGATTATGCATAATATCAGTGTATGTTGATGATTTAAATATCATTGGCAACCCACAAGATATTGATGAAGCACGCAATCATCTAAAGACGTAGTTTGAAATGAAGGATTTGGGTTAAACCAAATTTTGCTTAGGTTTACAACTTGAGCACCTTTTCACTGGAATTTTAGTGCATCAATCTGCCTATATACAGAAAGTATTGGAGAAATTCAATATGGATAAATCATATCCCTCCAAAACTCATATGGTTGTTCGGTCTTTAGAGCTCAAGACTGATCAATTCAGACCACAAGACGAAGGAGAAGAGATTCTGGGACCTCATTACCCATATCTCAGTGCCATTGGAGCGCTCATGTATCTTGTGAATTGCACCAGGCCTGATATTGCATTTGCAGTGAACTTGCTAGCTCGACATAGCGCTGCTCCTACCAAACGTCATTGGACGGGAGTAAAACATATCCTCAGATATGTGAATGGCACAATAGATCTTGGATTATTTTTTTAAAGGAACCCAGACTCCAATATGATTGGATACACTGATGTCAGCTATTTATCTGATTCCCATAATGGCCGATCTCAGACAGGCTTTGTGTTCTTACATGCAGAGACAACCATTTCATGGAAGTCATCAAAACAGACTCTCGTGTCTACCTCCACTAATCACTCTGAAATAATTGCACTATATGAGGCCTGACGTGAATGTGTTTGGCTTCGCAGAGTGATTAACCACATACAACAATCATATGGTATTGGTGGTATTGATTCACCAACTATTATCTATGAAGATAACTCTGCTTGTGTTACACAGATGGAGACATGCTACATCAAAAGCAACATAACCAAGCATATTTCTCCCAAGTTGTTTTATCCCCATGAGTTGAAACAAATGGGTGAAATAGACATCTTGCAAACCAAATCATGTGATAACCTCGCTGATTTGTTCACTAAGTCCTTACCACCATCTTTGTTCCAGAAATGTGTTCAAAGAATTTGGTATGCGATGACTTTGAGATTTGCAAGGTTCAGAGGGAGAAATCTCCTAGATGTTGCCTTGTCCAAACCATCATATTGCACTATTTTCTTCGTATGAGTTTTACTCTCAAGGTTTCTCATATGAAGTTTTTAATGAGGCAATATTAGCATAAGCATATGTCGTATTTCCTGTTTTCCCCATCGGGGTTTTTAAGGAGATATCAATGACATATATTGTCCTCTAAACTATCTATGAGTTTTCTCATGCAAATGTTTTCTCATATGAGTTTACAATGAGGCAATACATTGGCTCTGTTCATCTGGCTTATAATCCGTCTTTTTCAGCTTGTTTTTCAGCCGGAACAGTGTTTTTGTCTCACAACAAATCAGCCAACAATGTTTTTCAGCTGGCTTATCAGCACAGCCGAACGGGGCCATTATATGTCGTGTCACTTTCTCCTTATTTTCCCACTGGATTTGAAGGAGTTTTTAACAGCGTATCTATCAAGTATTTCTCCTCGTTTTTATCCTACAGGACTTTTTAGAGGATTAATACTACTCATTGATCTCAAGATGGATTCAATCAAAGGAGGAGTGTTACAACCGCACAGGGGTTGATCTCATCTGGGAATGCTCTCAGGATGGGAACTGCTCACGCTCTACCCCCATCACTCTATGTTGCGAACCGTCGGCACCGTGGAGCTGTTGCCTACGCGCACGACTCCACGGCGTCCGTAAGGATGTATAAATATGTACATCAAGATCAATGGAAACTACTGTTCACTCACAATTACATTGTCTCATTTCCGTTCAAAGTTTCACACTTTTCTCTATGGATTCGAAACTAAACAGAATTCCGAGTAGAGAAAGCAAAAGGCGGGCAGTCCTGCACTCCTGCACCATAGCATCGTCACTGATAGTGATTTTCAAGGCGTCAGCCATGATGTTTAGGGAAAAATTCTTCTTCAGTGCTCATTCCCTTTGTCCATACGTCACGTTGTTGCCGCATGGCATTTGTTTCTTTCAAGCAGAGTGACAAGATTGCATGTATAGATACATGACGGAGTAGGTGTATTTTTAGTTGTCTCCGTGTACTATGCTTGAAAAGAGTGAGTAAACGTTTATCACGCCAGAGACGCCACGCCACCAAGAAATTGACTGGTACGACTTCCAAAGAGCCATGGCTAAACAGCTAGCGCACGACGACGTACATGGTGGTACATCTACACATTGCTTAGGGTCTGTTTGGTTACGAGGAGTTAAAGTTTAACTCTCATCGCATCAATATTTCCTCCAATGTATGGAGTACTAAACGTAGACTAATTATATGCATGTCGGCACAGATTAGGAGTAATTTACGAGACGAATCTATTAAGCCTAATTAGTCCAAGATTGGAAACTTTTTGTCAAATAAGACGAAAGTGCTACAGTATTTGTTAAACTTTAACTCCTCAAACCAAACACCCCGGCCGGTTTAGATCCGAAATTTTTGGCAAAATGACATTGTAGCGCTTTTCGTTGTTATTCGGCAAATATTGTCCAATCATGGTCTAATTAGGC
Source organism: Saccharum hybrid cultivar R570 (assembly GCA_038087645.1). Classification (NCBI taxonomy): domain Eukaryota; kingdom Viridiplantae; phylum Streptophyta; class Magnoliopsida; order Poales; family Poaceae; genus Saccharum; species Saccharum hybrid cultivar. The sequence continues at coordinate 17,154,844 of JAQSUU010000139.1, forward strand.
TTAAAAGATTCGTCTCGTCCATTTCGTCTAAACTGTGTAATTAGTTTTATTTTTTTATCTATATTTATTGCTTTAGTCATGTGTCCAAAGATTTGATGTGACGGAGAATCTGAAAAATTTTGCAAAATTTTCTTGGAACTAAACGGGGCCTTAGTTCCAAAGTTGGGACACCCAACTTGGAACAGTGCGCGCCATGTCATACTGTAGCAACTTTTGTTTTTATTTGGTAAAAATTATCCAAACATTGATTAATTAGGCTTAAAATGTTCTACTCGCAAAGTACAACAAAACTGTGTAATTAGTTTTTTATTTCATCTATATTTAGTACTCCATGTATGTACCGACATTTCGATGTGACGGAGAATCTTCTTTTTTATAGTGAAATTTGGGGATGTGAATTGGGAACCAAACAAGGGCGGTTTAGTTGCCCATGCAACCCAAAAAAGTTTGCACAGTACCTGTCACATCGAATCTTGCGGCACATGCATGGAGTACTAAATGTAGACGAAAGAAAAAAACTAATTACACAGTTTAGTTGTAAATCACGAGACAAATCTTTTGAGCCTAATTAGTCCATGATTGGACACAAATTGCCAAATAAAACGAAAAGTGCTACAGTAGCCAAACCCAAACTTTCTCACCAACTAAACAACCCCAAGGGCACGAAGAAAACGGCGGTCACTGTGGCCCTTCCTTCAACAGGCTGCTCACCACTGCACTGACAGACCGCAGGTACCACTGCAGCTACCACTTTAGGCCGTGTTTAGTTCCAAAGTTGGCGCGGCCAACTTGGAACAGTACCGGTCACGTCGCACTGTAGCAACTTTTGTTTTTTAGTAAAAAAAATTGTCCAAAAAATGATAAATTAGACTCAAAATGTTCATCTCGTAAAGTACAACAAAACTGTGCAATTAGTTTTTGATTTCATCTACATTTAGTACTCCATGCATTTGCCGACATTTTGATGTAATGTGGAATCTCCTTTTTACATAGTGGAATTTGGGGGTTGGATTTGAGAACTAAACAAGGCCTTATACTTGGTGCGTACGGAGCATAGTTATTGGGACCGGACCGGACCGGCGGTTCGACCGGTAAAAGACCGAACCAGAGACTATAGCGGTCCGGTTCACTTAAAAGACCGTCTATGTAATCGAACCGGTAAAAACCGGTTGAACCGGCCGGTTTTTTACGGAACCGGTGAACCGGCCGGTTCCGTGTGAACCGTCTCGGTCGGAGCTCGCTGATAGCTGTAGCGCGCGTGCTCCTACTGGTGCCGGGTCTGGTGGCGTGCGCCTGCCGCACGTGGGTCAGCTGGGCTGCTGTTGGGCTGTTGCCTCCGCGTCAGGCAGGCCCTGCTAGGTGCTAGGCAGTTGTCGGCTCCGCGTTTTGTGTTTCACGCTGTTGCATGCAACATGCTTGTTGACTTTTGGCAGATGCCAACTGATGTTAGCGCTGCTTTTTTAATTTTGAAATTTATTAAGCTTTTATATGAGCTCTAAGTTAGATAAATAATATATCTGTTTTGGTTATCTCAATAAGCTCTTCGCAATGGTTTACTTTATTTTAACATTTGAGAATTTTTTTAATCACGGTGAATATTTCAATTACTATTTAGATCCTTTTTGCGCCAATTCGTAAATCACAAGTGCCCCATATGTTATTTTTTCAAGCGTATTTTCTGTATATCCTGTAAAATAACTAGAGCACCAAAATTTGTGATAAATTATAAGACATATCTTGCTATGACGCATTATGATTGTATTTATTTTTGTATATGTGATAAAATATATGTAGGTACTTATGTGTTATATATTATTATATTGCACCGGTTCGAAATATTTTGGAGCGGTTCAATTCGTCCGGTCTAAAGTAATCGAACCAGCGGTTCAACCGGTTCTTAACGGTTGGACCAGTGAACCGACGGCCTCGCCGGTTCGATGTCCGGTCCGGTCCTAATAACTATGGTACGGAGTACACGCGCGGAGCTCATAGTTATTGGGACCAGACCGGACCGGCGGTTCGACCGGTAAAAGACCGAACCAGAGACTATAGCGGTCCGGTTCACTTAAAAGACCGTCTATGTAATCGAACCGGTAAAAACCGGTTGAACCGGCCGGTTTTTTACGGAACCGGTGAACCGGCCGGTTCCGTGTGAACCGTCTCGGTCGGAGCTCGCTGATAGCTGTAGCGCGCGTGCTCCTACTGGTGCCGGGTCTGGTGGCGTGCGCCTGCCGCAGGTGGGTCAGCTGGGCTACTGTTGGGCTGTTGCCTCCGCGTCAGGCAGGCCCTGCTAGGTGCTAGGCAGTTGTCGGCTCCGCGTTTTGTGTTTCACGCTGTTGCATGCAACATGCTTGTTGACTTTTGGCAGATGCCAACTGATGTTAGCGCTGCTTTTTTAATTTTGAAATTTATTAAGCTTTTATATGAGCTCTAAATTAGATAAATAATATATCTATTTTGGTTATCTCAATAAGCTCTTCGCAATGGTTTACTTTATTTTAACATTTGAGAATTTTTTTAATCACGGTGAATATTTCAATTACTATTTAGATCCTTTTTGCGCCAATTCGTAAATCACAAGTGCCCCATATGTTATTTTTTCAAGCGTATTTTCTGTATATCCTGTAAAATAACTAGAGCACCAAAATTTGTGATAAATTATAAGACATATCTTGCTATGACGCATTATGATTGTATTTATTTTTGTATATGTGATAAAATATATGTAGGTACTTATGTGTTATATATTATTATATTGCACCGGTTCGAAATATTTTGGAGCGGTTCAATTCGTCCGGTCTAAAGTAATCGAACCAGCGGTTCAACCGGTTCTTAACGGTTGGACCAGTGAACCAGTGAACCGACGGCCTCGCCGGTTCGATGTCCGGTCCGGTCCTAATAACTATGGCGGAGCTACGGCCCTTGTTTAGCCCCCGTTCGGGGGCGTCCGAATGGCTACAGAACGCATTGTAGGAATTCGTTTGTATTTGGTAAAAAATGTTACTAATTAGGCTTAAAATGTTCGTCTCGCAAAGTACAATAAAACTGTATAATTAGTTTTTAATTTCATCTAGATTTAGTACTTCATACATGTGTCGATATTTTGACGTGACGGAGAATCTTCTTTTTGATATTGGATAGTGAAATTTGAGGGCCACAGTGTACGGGTATCATCTGGACGCGTGGTCGCGGCACCGTGGAAGTGCGCGCCGGCCCGAGTTTTCCCCATGCCGATCCGCCGAGCGGTGACTCAGCACCAGCTGCCCCACATTCGGCCGTGGCCGTATGCAGTGCACCGGGGCCACCGGCGATCGGCACTTCGGCAGGCACCCGCAGCGTGCGCCACACCGGACTCCCAGCTCCCGCCCCGCCCGGCCGCCCCCTTCAGCTTGCATCGGCAGATCTCGGCACGGCGTGGCTTCTCTCTCCGTGCGCCCTCGCTTTTCCCCAGGTTCACCTCCCCTCACCACCAACGTGGCCACGCCAGCGCCCAACCACCGCCCGCCTCCCCCCACGCAAAGCCCTCTTACACGTGTCCGCCCGTGCCGCGAGCCCGCGACCGACCACCCTCCCCCACTGATTGCGACCGCCCCCAAACCACGTGTCCCTTCTCCCTGACTACACCGTTCCCTCACTCTTTCTCCCTGGCAGGTGGGCAACGCTTCGACTAGTCCCCACATGTGAGTGGTAGGGAAGAGTAAAATGGAGCCCAGATATTTTCTGGGCAACCCAAGAGACAGAGAGGCCATGTGGTGGGGACCGCACGGCATCAATTAAATCAGCTGCCGAGGCGGACTGCCCCACCGGGGAAGCGCCACGTGTGCGCAGCACGGGATTAGGCGATAACACCGGCGTCGTGGTCGCCGTTACCATCAACTTCCTCGTGGGCCCCGCACTCGCCCGCCTCGGAGGCCCGATGGACACCACGTGTCGACCGCGCTGAGCAAGATACCAACACGCGTCCAGATCCTGCCGGGACGGACGGCCCCGATGCGCCAGACCAGGACCACGTCGCAACAACTGTACCTGTCGAGGCCCGCTGCCCGTGACGGCGACGGGCACCTGCCCCTGCCCGCCTCGCCTCCTCTTCCTCCTCTTTCTACTGCCCCCGAAGCCTTCGTGCCCGTTTCGCCTCGCGCCTGCGCTTCTGCTGCCATTTCCATTTCCGGGGGACAGAGCGGTGGAGGGGTCGCCTGCGTTGCTTCGCGTGGGAAGCGTGCTTCGTTTAGGCCTCTCGCCAATTTCCGAGGGCGACGGCGACGTGCACTCGGCGCGCGGGCAGAGAAAATCTAGGTAGCCTGGGGCTTGGCAGACGCGCTTGTGCGTAACGTACGCGCCGTTGTGGGAGACAGCCACTTGCTCTCGCCTCCAATGGCCGAGATCTGCTGCGAGGAAGCCAAGTCCACGCCGGCAACCGCCGTGGCTGCGGCTTCAGTCTCCGCCGCGGCCGCCGCCGTGGCAGTCGCCTCCTCGGCGTTAGAGAGGAGGCGACGCAGGCTGGAGATGAGGAGGTTCCGCGTCGCGAGCGATCCCGAGGCGCCGGTCGCGGAGGACGTCCGCGCTGCCAAGCGCCAGAGGCTGCTGGTGCGCACGGTGTCAGGATCCTGCCCCGACGCGGGCTCGGACTCCGACAGGCCGGCCCTGCCGGAGCGGTTGCCCAGGTACGGGGTCACCTCCGTCTGCGGCCGACGACGCGAGATGGAGGACACTGTCTCCATCAGGCCGGACTTTCTGCCCGGCACCAGCAAGCAGCACTTCTTCGGCGTCTTCGATGGCCACGGCTGCTCCCACGTACGGCATACACGAACATCTTGGAATTTAAATCTCTGTGCAGAGTTCTGTTCTGTATGCTGATCGCAGTTTCGCGCTATTACTGTAGGTAGCAACGATATGCCAGGACATGATGCATGAGGTGGTCGCGGACGAGCACAGGAAGGCAGGTTCTGGCGAAGAGACGGCGTGGAAGGGCGTGATGGAGAGGAGCTTCGCGCGATTGGACGAGCAGGCCGCCACCTGGGCGACCAGCCGCAGCCGCGACGAGCCCGCCTGCAGGTGCGAGCAGCAGATGCCCTTGCGTTGCGATCACGTGGGGTCCACCGCCGTGGTCGCCGTCGTCAGCCCCACCCACGTAGTCGTCGCCAACGCCGGCGACTCTCGCGCCGTCCTCTCCCGCGCCGGCGTCCCCGTTCCGCTCTCCGTCGACCACAAGGTCTGTATCACACAGCTCTTGCCCGTCACGGTTCACGGGGCGCGGCGCCTCCTCCCTCCTCCCGCGTCTTCGTACCCTGTCCAGAGCTTGACGTGCTCAATTTTCTGATCCGTTCAGCCTGACCGACCTGACGAGCTGGCGCGCATCGAGGCGGCGGGCGGCCGCGTCATTTACTGGGATGGTGCTCGTGTTCTCGGCGTCCTCGCCATGTCTCGAGCCATAGGTGAGCTCTAGTTTGACTTGCGCTTGTCACTGGGTCGTTTCGGGGGGCACTCGCTGGACTGGATTTGAACTGACCGGCTCATGCGCGCGCAGGCGATGGGTACCTAAAGCCGTTCGTGTCGTCGGAGCCGGAGGTAACGGTGACGGAGCGCACCGACGACGACGAGTGCCTGATCCTGGCCAGCGACGGCCTGTGGGACGTCGTGACCAACGAGATGGCGTGCGAGGTCGTCCGGGCGTGCTTCCGCAGCATCGGCCCGCCGGCGCCGGCCGCGCGGCCGAACGGCGTGGCTGCCCTCCCGGCAGCCGACGCGGACGCCGAGAACGGACCCGCGGTTGTCAAGGGCGTGAGCAAGGAGGATTCCGACAAGGCGTGCTCCGACGCGGCCATGCTGCTGGCGAAGCTGGCGCTGGCCCGGCGGAGCGCCGACAATGTTAGCGTGGTCGTCGTGGATCTCCGCCGGGGCATATGATGATTCTTGGAGCAGAGCAAAAATCATATGCTCCATGATTGCTTTCTTTTAGCCCTTTCGAAATCCAACCTAATCTCTCCCCCATTTTTACCATCCTTCTATTTTGATTTAGTATTAATAGTACTAGTACTAATCAGATGAATATATAATTGACGCTTTTCTTCTCTCAAACGAGGAATTAAAGCCAGTCGGAACAAGGAACGAGAACAACGAATTGTTGGATCTTGGTCTGGCATGCACAGACGCACAATGTAGTGCCAATCGTTAATCACAACTTTTTGGCTGTTGATTAATAGTAATAACATGCTAAAAGTGTTGGTTCCATCCTTTGACTAAACTAGATTAACGGGGCGATGATAGGTGCAGAAATTGGCGCATCACCACGCAGGAAGCTTGAAAAGGAAAAGGAGTTTACTTCTGGAGTACCATGACTAGTGCTAAGAGCACGTTTAGCAAGAGCAGATTGTGATTGGTTGGCCCCGGCAGGCGGCAGGTTAACAAAGGGCACGCTGGCACGGCAAGATGCTGATCTATTCGTGGGCCCGGCCGGCGGGACGAGTGAACGGAAATGCTCCGAAGTTTTCGTTTACGGAAATAAAAAACGGGCATCTTTCCACAGGCGGAGGCGGGGGGCCTGAATGATGCGACCCACGAGCAATGGTTGGGATCGACGTGTCCTGCCTCTCCCTTTCCCTTTCCCTTTCGCCCTCGGCGTCGCGCGTTGGCGACGGAGCAATTGCCCTTATTGTGTCCGTTGGGCGATCAACCGGTCGGGTTAGGCGCCGCGAAGCCATTATTGAGGCCTGCGCCGCACCAGCAGCACCAGCACCGCGCCTTTTGGCCCGCCCGCGACCGCGATAGCTGCGCTCGCCCGGCGGCCTTGACACGTCTGTGTCTGTCTGGAGCGCTACGGCGGGGCGTGCCGGGAGTTCGCGCCGCTCGCACATGGCGCGGCTGGTTGGCAGGGGCTGGGTATTCCTGGATGTCGGAGAGACCGTAGGTAGGTCCGTGCGCAGCTTGGTGCCATGGGCCCATGGTGGGCGAGTGACTGTGTGCTGAGTCGACCCGCGTTGCTGAATTATTGATGCCCGTACGCGTCCTCCCGCGCCATGCCGGCGGGCCGCACCCGCACGCGCCAAACTCCCACGAATGTCGGCGTTGGCCGTTGGCGGAGAGGCAAGTCGAGCCGCAGCCGCCGAGGAGGGAGTTCTGGAGACGCAACAATCCTTTTTTTTTTCTTTTCCCTCTTCGATTCGAAGTGCCGGGTACGTCTGGGCTGGGCTGGCGAGCCGGACGTAGAATTCACACAAAAGCGAGCGCATCGCCGTCGGAGATCTTAGCAAAGAAGATATCCCATGATATGTTCGGCTATCGGCCTACTCCATCTCGAAGGAATTGGGACGGGAAACGGCTATCGGCCTACTCCATCTCGAAGGAATTGGGACGGGAAAGAGAGGAAAGCCATCGACCATCGTGCTACCGAAAAGCGGATCTAGAACGCTCCGTCCTACTGCGTTGCTGCATGCTCATTTGCACTGCGTTGCTGCATGCTCATTTGCGCATGCCATCGGCGCGTCCGCTCCACATCCAATCATCCATGCTTTTGTTATCCGGTCATTGAGATGACGGGCATCAGGCGTAAACCTACAAGGCTACAAGAACCTTAACTAGTGGTATTGGATTAGATAAAGGTTTTAGGCCACCTGTTATAATCCATGGCCAGAAAATTATGAACTGGAGTTAATCACAGAAGTAAATGTTTTTTTTTCTAAACTATGAATTGAAATTGAATGTCTAAGTGTATCACTTATGCTCACTGGCGTCTGAGAATTCGGGGACCTGCGAAATTCTAAATGGGGTCTAAATCAAGTGTCAAAATAAGACTTAACAATGTAAACTATCATCTACATGTTGCAGAAAATAGAATAGTATGGACTCACGCAAGACATCAAGTAATTTGTCTCCTCGATTCGTCGCTTGCGAGAGCCATGAAGCATGATGCACGAAGATATAAAATAATCAAGCTACAATAGGCAACGTATTAGACATAGCTTAGGTCTCTTTGCTACACAGATGCTAGTTATATAATAAGGGACATGCTATATATCAGGTGCTTGAAATTCTTTTTTCGAGAACACGCATTGACGTGTATTTTATTAAGAAGAAGTGGGAGTGCCAAATGAATGGCATACACGACGCAACTATGGAAAAGTCCATAACGCAACACACGAACCACAGAGAAAGTGGTTGAGAACAAAATACACTAGAGAAAGAAACATGGTAGGGAGAGAGGCCTTCACCACCACCTAACCTACTGGACCTGTAGGGGATACCAATGCAAAGGACTGCCAGCTCGGGAGATGAAGCGGCGGTGGCAAAGCTTCCACCGCAAGGAGACAAGTCTGGCGGCAAAGCATCCACCCGAACAACCAACACGACGGCAAAGCATCCGCCAGAGGACACGCGGGAAAGCCCACCCGCGAAGAGGTAGCGACACGGCGGCAAAGCATCCGCTAGAGACCCCACGGCAAAGCATCCGCAAGAGGAGAGCGACACATCCGCGAAGAGGAAGCGACAACGGCGGCAAAGCATCCGCCAGAGATCCCGCGGTAAAGCATCCGCAAGAGGGGAGCGACTACAGCGGCAAAGCATCCGCCTGGACAGCAACGACAGCAAAGCACCGTCGAGAAACAGATGACTGTGGCAACACCAACATCCGAGCTAGACAGACCAAAGCGAAGATAGAGTGGAGGCACGCGCAGGCACATCACAACCAAGAGCAACTCCTGCGAGAGGGGTAGGACGACAAGTAGTGCTCCAACGAATCCTCCAGGAAGGAAAATGACATCCGCAGACGCCAACAACGCTGTAAGAGCACACAGGCAGGACTTTCGTCCCTAGCCTGCCCCAGACGAACAGAACTTCGACGACGCCTTGAAGAAGGTACGTGACGCATGTTGCACCACCACCGCCGTCTCGGATGAACCAGGAAGGTTTTCACCCAAAGATGAACGTCCACAACACCAAACTAGGCCGCTGAGAGTCAAGGAGAGGCCAGCCACAGTTCGGAACACCAGAAGGGGGCCAGCCGCCCCAGGTCGTGGGCCCTGCCGCTGGCCGCCGCTGCACCGCCCCAGGACGCCATGGAGTGGCACAAGAGCGTTGTCGCCCAGGTCTCGGTCGTGCAGGAGCGGTACGCCAGCGCCCGAGGGGACCCTGGCCCAGGCACCGGCCGCCCAGCCCGCACCGTCGCGGATCGACAGTAGCAGATCCGGCCCGCCGGGCGACGAGCACGCCGAAGAGCCGAGCCATGGGCCGGCCACCCCCGCCGCTGCCTGGGCGCATGGCGCGTCACCGGAGCGGCTCCACCCAGGCCCCGGCGCATAGGAGCGGGAAACCGCCCGCAGGCGGCCGCTGCCCATGCGTCGGCCACCCAATCCGCACTGTCGCAAATCGACGAGTAGGAGTCCAGATCCGGCCGAGGTGGCGCGGATCGGGCCCGCCGGCCGCCGAGCTCACCGGAGATCCACCGGGAAAAGGCAAGGTGGTGGAGGAGTGGGATGGAGAGAAGTGGGAGGGGGGTCGGGGGGCTGCGGTGGGCACCTTTTTTTTTGGGCCGCCGATGGCCGCCGCCGCCGTGCGCCGGAGGGCAGCGACGGCGGCCGGAGGGGAGTCGGGGAGGGGGAGGCCCTAGGGGCACGGCGGCAGTCGCCCCCGAGTTGCCCCTGCGGAGCGCTCGGGGGAGGGGAACGGGGAGGGGATCTTCATGTGTTTGTTCAGTTGGTGCTTGAAATTCTGCATCTAATTAGGCAATGATTCTCATTCAATGGATCTAAATCAGATAGCTTTGGAGCTTCTTCTTCCTTGGTTGTTTCCTTTTCGTTGTCAGGTGCTGTTGGTTCTCACTAATTCTTGTATGAGCAATTTACTTGTGTATGTTATGGGTTTTTACTCTTTACCTAAGGGGCTTCATTCTAAGATGGATACTATTAGGTCTAGGTTTTTCTGTAGAGGCGCAAATGATGTTTTCAAATACCATATGTCTAAATGGGTATTTGTCTGTAAACACAAAATCCATGGGGGATTAGGGATCATTAATCTTGAAATCATGAACTAATGTCTTCTAACCAAATGGATTTGAAAAATTGAAGTCGGTTCAGAGGATCTTTGGTGTAGATTGGTGAAAGCTAAATATGTGCACTTAGGGAATTTCTTTTGCTCTAATCAAAAAGGAACATCTCAATTTTGGAAGGACTTACACAAAGTGAAACACATGTTCAAGTGGGGGCCGGAATATAGAGTGTTTAGAGGGGATAGGATCAGATTTTGGCGTGATTTATGGACAGGTAACACACCTCTGAAAATTTAGTATGCCTCCTTGTCGGCGTTTGGGCCCATGAGGGTCCTAACCAACAAGTGAATTTGTGCTGCATGTCCCTAATCTAGATGGTGATGCAAAGAGAATACACGGGGGGTTTATCCTGGTTCGGGCAAAAGAATGCCCTACGTCCAGCGGGGGGAAGTATTGTATTTCCTTGCACCTAAGTGCTTGCGTAGGGGTTACAAGCTGTGAGAGAGGGAGCCGATCCCAAGTCTTAAAGAGAGAGTACAAAGGAGATTGCTTGAGATGTTGATCTTCTGTGGTGGGGTGATGACTTGTTTCTTGCCTTATCCCCCCTTCGTAGAGTCCCCTGTTGTAGCAGAACCTCCTAAATTATATGGCCCACATGCACCTGTCATTGTCCCTAAGACCTCTGATGGCTATGCATGTACACCAGATAACCTAAGAAGATCTGTAGGGTGCCCTCACAGGACCCCGATTCAACTACGTTTAACAACTCATACCAGGATCAACAAAGGAGTAACTACAACATTACAACATTTGTACAAAACTTTACATCAGAGTGCGGAAGAATAATAACGATAAATTTACAAATCATGATTAAGTTAACTTTTTACAAACTTAACTTGTATTGCGGAAGTCGAGTAGAACTACAGAAGACAACTTAGGTAGAACACCTAAGTTAGGAGAGGACAATCAAATCATGTCAAGCCCACTGACATGACCTAATTAGCAGCACCAGTTAGCACCTGCAACAAGGGTTAACAAACCCTAAGTACTTGAGGGTACTCAACAAGACTTACCCGACTAAAGAAAAGATGCCAAGGGCATGCTAGCTTTAGGAAATCAAGGTACGGGTATTCAAGAATCAAAATTTTCTTTTGCAGAAAAGCTTACTAAAGTGAGTCCTTACCTTCAAAGTTTTACTTTTACCATTGATGGTTCATTAACCAATTCTAAGTGATCCTAATCTAGATCAAAGTAATTATCATCAAAACCTTTCTCATTCTTTCTTTCAATTTCAGTTCTTAACTACGATGCAAGTCAGGTGATCAAGTCTCCATAACCGAGGAGCAACGACGATTTGAACCGATTATACCTAGCTGGGGATCCCTAACCTCACGACATATGTAGAACCGAATCTTGCATATATCAATCCTCATTTAGATCTCCCAAAACTAGAACGTGTCCATCGCCACCCGAGAGTACAGTACTCCTCGAATCTGGCCCGATTCTAGCCCCGAGGGTACACGCTACTCCCGCCATCTCTCCACTCCCAGTGCGAGGTTAGACGTTCTCGTAATGGAATCACCAACATTTTGGGCTTACCCAAGACATGAGGCTAGTTGCAAAGTCTCGAACACAATAGGCTTACAACGAACGGACCTTAACTGACAAGGCGGAAACACTACATTGAGACTCCTTTCCCAATGCATGTTAGCAGTGGCCAAACCACCCGCCCGATCTTTCAAGTTCATTCTCATATTTCAATATTCATTCAATATGCCGTCATGGCTATATAAACATTGCATTTAAAAGCTTAACTTCTAAGCATAGCGAAGCATACTACGCATTTTCCGTAAAACAGGTATCAAGGTTGATATCACAATAATCAAGGATGATAATGCAGCAATTAGGTTATCACTCAACTCCTAATTACTTAATGCAGTAAACCATAATATAAATAATAAAACATTTGTAAAATTCAAGGTAGGGTTTAAATGCACCGAGGCTTGCCTGCGTTGCAGCGGTGGTTAGTTCTCGTAGAAGTCAAGTTTAACGCCAACATCACGGGTGGATGACACCTTCTTCGAAGCTTGATCAACACGATCCAAACACTCTCGTAAGCACTACACGTAATAAATGATGTGATGCTTAACATGATGGAATGTATGTCATGATGCATGATGATGAACAAGACATAGCATAAAAGGGACATTTAGAAAGGATAAACATTAGTTATCTACTTGAGTACAACTTTCCTTCGCGGTACAGTTGCAATCCAACATAATTATTAAACAACATTAATCACATTAAGATGTTGTTAAGAAAACTACTTAACTTTACTTTTTACCCAAGAGGTTGCATCTAATAACAAGTAATTCTACCACAAGACCACTAAGTATTAACATAAGTAAATCATTAACTACTAATGACATAAGTTAATGACACTAACTATCATTAACAAATTCTAGTTAACAAGTCAATCATAACTTAAGCAATTAATTAAAGTGCCAAGGGTCATTACATGTTAATGACCCAAGGTCATCACTCAATCCCAAAAGAGCACACAACACTTAAAGTTATTGATTTAACATTTAATTACTATTTAATTAATTAGGGCATAATTAATAGTTGATCAAACTTTACCTAAACAAGCTCAAACTTTTTCTATATATTAAGAATGACTTAAAACAGTGTCACAATAAATTTCATCATTTTTGGATTAATAAATTAATTATTAAAATTCATGGAAGTTGCATTTAATCTTTATTGGAACTAATTAAATCTACTGCACAAAGTAATCAAATTTAGGGTTTAACATTTTTCCTAGATATTTTGCACATTGAGAAGCTTACCCAAAAATTTTCAGAAATTTTGGAACTCTACACAATTTTTAATGAAATAAACAAATAGTATCACTATTTAAAATTTTGAAAAAGAAAAAGAAAAACCGAACTCGGGCCGATTCTCTTTTTCTCCCGCGGTCCGGCCCAGCTGGTCGCCCCGCGTGCCCGCGCCCACGCCCGCGCAGCCTGCTCGCTCGCGCGCTTGCGCCCGGCAACGTGGCCCAGCAAGCGGCCTAGCCCGCTCGCACCCCCTCCCTCTTCTCTCTCTGACAGCGTGGCCCCGCCTGTCATCTTCCTCCTCCCGCCCTCGCTCACTCCCGCGTGCTCACTCACCTCCGCGCGGTGGCCGGCCGATGACCGAAGCTTCGGTCAACAAACTGACCCTACCATCATCATCTACACCTTCCCATGATTCCATTTTGCTAGATAGCACCACGGTTCGAGCTTCGGTGACAGTTCACCGACGACGGCGGCGGCTCGGCAACTACGGTGACCGACGACTCGACGACACAAAGGTGCAAAGCTTAAACTAACTAGCCAGGGAGCATCAGAGGCGTACCACGATCACAGAGGCATGATCGGTTGAAGCAGAGAGGCACTGGAGGCGGCTGGCCACGGTGGCGGGGCTCAACCGGGACGGCAGCGACCCGAGGTGGAAGACGACGGTTCCCCGGCGATCCTGAGCGGTAGCATCTACACCGAGAGGCGCAACAGGTTCGCAAGGTGATGGCGAAGTGATTGGCGAGATGGAGATGGATGCGGTGGAGCAGGGAGGGCGAATTTGGCCGGAGAAATGAGGACGGTGGCGGCGGCGATGGTGAAAACGGGGAAAACGAAAATCGTCACTGTGACCTCGACGTATTTATAGACGACGGTCGCGGCTACAGAGCTGCACTGCTCGCGTCGTCGCGCTAGCGTTCTTGACCGCGCGCGAAGGGTCTGGGCGGCCACGGCGGCTCGCCGGCGCCCATACCGCGCGGTGGCCGGCCGCCATTGGCGCGACACTGTAGCACCCCCCCTAATTTTGAATTTCAAACTGTTTTCTAAAATTACTCTCAAATTCATGTAACAACTTGAAAAACTTCCAATCTATGAAATCTTCAGAATTTCAAGCTCTACAAGTTTTGTATTGAACACTTTTTCAAATTCTAACTAGATTTTGAAATTTGAGTTTAAATTCAAAAGGGGACACATTTTGGGGATTTGGTAATTTAGAAATTACTTTTGATTTTATATTGAAACTTCAAAATCTCCAAACATCAAAGTTGTATATCTTGACCAGACCTACAATTTTGCTGTTCAAAACATTTTCAAATTTTGCCTCCATTTTGAAATCTTAGTTTGGGGACAAAAAATGAGTTAAATCTGAAATTTGTTTATTTTCAAAATTGCTCCACATTTTACACTAAAACTTTGAAAACTCAAAACACCAAAGTTGTAGCCCTTGAAAAGTTCTACAAACTTGGTTTTAAACTTTTTCCCAAATTTTGCTTAGATTTTGAATTATTTCAAAAGGGGTAAAACAGGGTTTTGAATTCATTTGATTACTCTTTTTAACTAAAACATGATTAATTATTTAACACTAATAAAACATTATTTCATGTGATAGGCAAAATAGCATAAACACATATAAAGCATTTATTATTAAAAGCAACATAACAATTTACTATTGAAACCTTATTAAGTAACATGTGAAACATTTAAATGAAACATATGAAACATTTTATTAACAACCTCTGAAATATGTGAACCAGGGCATATTCATAACATGTAAAACACTTGTTTAATGCAACACATGAACCTCACATGGGAAACATTGCGTCAATAACACATGTAACATATGCAACATATGCAACCTGACTAAAGTAACATGTGCAAATGAATGCATTTATGGCATGTCATTTGATGTTTATGCTTGATGATGCTTCATAATCAAGTTTTAATTGTTTCTTAACATCTAGGATGTTACACATGTCTTCCCTTTTATAGGGTCAAGAGAAGGCAGAGACGCCGGGGTGCCTTAGAAGTGAAGTTTTGTCGAGCGCTGTGGAAGCTGCTGTAGCGACATGCTCCGGGAATGGCCGGCCATCCCCGGACACCATGGTGACGTAAAGGATGGGATGGTGAAAAGACCCTGGGTCTTGTGGCGGCGGGCCTTGCTCCTTTGTTGACTAGCGGTTGGTCGAGGCCGGGTCGAGGTGGGTCGACGGGGGATGGATAAGGCCGAGCCCTAGGAATTTCGGGGTACGACACTCGTCGTGTTTTGCCTCGAGGGGGATCAGTGGCGGAACAGTGCCCGGCATGGCGTGTGCAGTGACAGGTTTTCACCGCCCATCCCGGGATGGGCAGTAAAAAGTGGGATTTGACACTGATACTGCTTCCATGCTGGCGGTGCTGTAGCCATGGGGTAGGAAGTGGTTGGCGGTTGCATTAAATGCTTTGACTTTTGTCTGAGAGTTGGTGGGTGAGGCGGGTCGACCGGCTCGACCTAGGGTCGTATGAGTCGGAGATTTCCATGTGGTCGAGGCGTCCCGTCGAGCAAGCCTCGTGCGAGTTGGAACGTGGTCGAGGCGTTTTATGCGTGGTTTTGGCTTGTTCTGCCTTCGTAGGCGAAGCCTTTGGCGTAGTTTTCTCAGGGGTTTGTCTTTTTTAGTCGTTGAGTGTGGGTACCCCTTGTTTAGGTACCCGACAGTAGCCCCCGAGCCTTTGTGTGAGTGTAGTCACTCTTGCAGAGGCTCAGTGAGTCATGAACTGGAGTCGAAGCGTCGTATCTCTTCCGGTGGGTGCGTGCGAGCGCACCCGCCGGGTGTAGCCCCCGAGGCTTCGGTGGAGTGTTTTGACTCCTCCGAGGTCTTTAGTGCGTTATATCGAGAAATGCTCCCGCGTTTGAGCCCCCATGGCGTGCTTGGTCCCCTTTCATTTGGGGTTAGTTTTTTGCGGTCGAGCCCCCGAGCCTCGTGCGCACGAGTTCGATCAGGGTCTTGCCCGTCTTTATCGTACGACCCTCACACACCTTTTAGGAAAGGAGGAGGGGTGGGGAACATCGTACTACCCTCGATGGGCGAGTTTTGACGATCTCCGGTGAGCTGTTAGCGGGGAATTCGAGTGGGAGCCCGTGCCCCATTCGTAGGGGTCGGCTAGCGGCTGCAGAGGCGCTCTCCAAAGATGCCAAAGAGTAGTTGTGTGGATCTTGGTTCCATGCGGTAGGATCTGAGGGCTCGATGCCTCCCTCCGAGGGGATTCCACCGTTGACCTCTCTTCTAGCCTCTAAAAGCATCTAGGCCCCGGTGTTGGTTTCGGCAATTAATGACAACACATAATTACCATGACTAACGTGTGTTTTGCAGAAGCATTAGTAAGTTAGGTCATGAAGATAATAACTGCTTTGGGCAATATGGCAGTCATGTCCCTTGATGGAAATCGTTTTGGTTTTCAAAGGATCAACGATAAGATTAAGGACGGTTAGTTCCGGATATCAAGGTGTTGAGATACATCTGGAATTGTCGTTAGGATCTTTGTTTCTTCCTTTGACCGTACTATGAAGAGGGGCATAAGCGAGTAGCTTGACCTAGGTGAGTCTTATGTTTAGGTGTGGTGCACACTTGTCAAACTTAGCACTAGGCAGCTCGAGAAAAGCTCAGAGTACAGTTAGAAGCGACTTGGTTCAAGTTGCATTGCGTTAAGAAGACGTTTGAGCCGTTTACCTATGACCGGACGCGGTCCTAGTCATGACCGGACGCGTCCGGTCAGTACTAAAAGTTAACTGCGTTCTCGGCTGACTGACCGGACGCGGTCCTTGAGAGGACCGGACGCGGTGGTTAGGCCGACACGTGTCTCAGAGGGTAAACAGCAAGATCGGACGCGACTGTGAAGAAGATCGGCGCGTCCGGTCATGTTCCAGTAAGGTCCAGCGGAGACCTGACGCGTCCGGTCTCCTTTGATCGGATGCGGTTGTGCGTCCGGTCATCTTCCAGTAAGGTCCCGTGGTGACCTGACGCGTCCGGTCACCTATGACCGGACGCGGTGGTGCGTCAGGTCATATTTCCAGAAAAGCTCTTGCATGATCGGACGCGTCCGATCATCCCTGATCGGCGCGTCCGGTCATCTCAGACCGGCGCGTCCGGTCAGCACAGATCGGCGCGTCCGGTCTTTTAGTTCAAAGTTTATGTTTTTGACCGTTACAACTGACCGGCGCGTCCGGTCATATCGACAGGCGCATCCGGTCAGTACGTGTCTGGCTGTTTCGAAAGGTAACGGTCGGATTTGTCTGAAGGGTCTATAAATACAACCTCTCCACCTCTTTTAGAGTACTCTTGCTCATTTTGTTTAGCTGAGAAACATCTTTGAAGTGCAAGGGAGTGCAAGAGCCCTAGTGAGGATTAAGATTTGCGAATCAAAGTTTGAGAATCCTCTCTAGTGACAAGAGTCTAGCAAGTGTGCATCCATCTTCTCATTAGACTTGTTGTGGTTAAGTGAGAGTTCTAGCTTGTTACTCTTGGTGATCGCCATCACCTAGACGGTTTGGTGGTGATTGGGAGTTCGGTGATCATCCGACGAGATTGTGGGTGACCCAACTCAAGTTGTGAGCGGTTTTGGGTGATTCGCCGTGACGGAGTGTCGAAGAATCAACCCGTAGAGAGCACTTGATCCTTGCGCGGATTAAGGGGGAGCTACACCCTTGCGCGGGTGCTCCAACGAGGACTAGTGGGGAGTGGCGACTCTCCGATACCTCGGCAAAACATTGCCGTGTTCCTATCCTTTACTTTCAAGCATTTACTTTCTTGTATTACTTTCATTGCTTGATTACTTTCCTAGAATTGCCTTGCCAGTCTAGGATTGGAACTTAGGGTGCATAACTTTTTGGGTAGAAACACAAGGAACACAAGTAGGCACTAGGGGTGAAGTTTGGCTTGTAGGATTTAATTCTCGCAATTATTTTTTAGAAAAGCCCAATTCACCCCCCCTCTTGGGCATCTTGATCCTTTCAATTGGTATTGGAGCCGTGTTGCTCTAATTTTAGGCTTCACCGCCTAGAGCAAGATGTCTAATGGGGAAGGACCACCTCCCACTTTTGAGGGAGACGATTTTCCATATTGGAAAATTCGTATGGAGGCATACCTCGAAGCCATAGATGTTGGGTGCCTTAGAGCCGCAACCGAAGGGCTTCCCCCCATAAGGGATCCCGCTAACCCAAGTGGTGACGAGGAGAAATACGACCGGTGGAATGCAAAAGCGAAAAATGCAATCTACCGGGCACTAGACAAAGATATCTTCAATCGTGTACGTAATGCCAAAAATGCTCATGAATTGTGGGAGAATCTTTGTGCTCTCCATGAGGGAACCAAGAGTGAGCATGAGGAACGCTATCATATTGCCTTAAAGAAAATTAATTCTTTTGAGATGCTTCCTAAAGAAAGTGCTAACGACATGTACACTCGTTTGAATGTTCTTGTAGAGGATCTTAATGCTCTTGGACTCACTAAAATGAGTCAATCGGATGTTGCAAGGAGGATCTTAAGTGTTCTCCCCGTTGAGAAGTATGGACACATTATCACCGTACTTCATCAAAGTGATCTCTCCTCCGCAACACCAACTCAAGTATTGGGGAAGATCAATGCACATGAGATGTACATGCACATCACTCCGGAAGAGGGCTCATCATCTTCCAAGAAGAAGGACTTGGCTTTCAAAGCTAACTATGAAAAGAAAAAGAAGAAGGGCCAAGCCATGATAGTGCAAGAGAGCACAAGTGAGAGTGATATTGATGATGAGTCACTTGCACTCATGGTGAGAAGAACCACCAAGATGCTAAAGAAGCTCAACAAGAGTGGCATCAAGTTCGATGGCAAGAAGAAGAAATTCTTCACTAGTACCAAGAGGAAGCCAATCTCCGAAATGGATTGCTTCAATTGTGGAGAACTTGGCCATCTAGCTCATCAATGCCCAAAGCCTCCAAAAGATAAGAACAAGAATAAGTACAAGGGCAAGAAAGAAGATTCAAGTGATGAAGAAGATGATAAAAGAAAGAACAAACCATACAAGAAGAAAGATGGCAAGAAAAAGGAGTTCTACAAGAAGAAGGGAGGAAAGGCTTATATTGTTGGTGATTGGCTCACCGACATTGAATCATCATGTGAGTCCTCTGGCGATGAAAGTGATGATGAAAAAGAGAAGATCACCACACTTGTGGTTGGACCATCACCATCGTCATCAACATCCTCATTATCATCTTCACCACCGTCCTCACCGTCATCATCCACTTCCCACCTATGTCTCATGGCTAAAGGTGATCGAAAGGTACAAAATAGTGATAGTGATGATAGTGATAGTGATGATGAATATGATGCACCTTCTTATGATGAATTAGTAAAATTGTTAAACAAATATTCTAAAATCATAAGGAGGACTAGAAATAAAAATGATGAGCTCCAACATGAAAATGAAACACTCTCATCTAAACTTGAAAGTGCACATGATGCTAGGGATGAGCTCATAGATCAAAATAAAACCATGTCTTCTTCTCTCAAAGAGCTTAAAATTTCTAACAAGGAGCTTAAAGATAAGCATGATAAAATTGAGAAGAGGCATAGTGAACTCATGACTAGACTCAACTCTCTAAAAGAAGAATATACTACATTGAAAATCACCTATGATACTCTTATTGTTGCTAATGAGTTTGCTCTTGAGACACATGATGCTACTAACCAAATTGTTAAGATTGATATAGCTACATCATGTGATGATTTGATTGTTGAGAACTTTGAGCGAGGTTCTAGCGGCAAAGGCAAGAGTGTGGTTGAGGCAAATGACTATGATGAGTATGTCAAGCTCAAGAGTGAAAATGAAAAGATTAAAGTTGAGAACAAGAAGTTGTTGGCTCTTGAAAAGCAAGCTTCAAATGAGTCACTCATTGAAGAAAACAAGAAGCTCAAGCAAGAGAAAGAGCATCTCAAGACCGGCATAAGCAAGTTCACAAGAGGCCAACACTTGCAAAGTGAGCTACTCATGAACACCATCATGAAGTTGGATAGGAGTGGCATTGGGTATTTGGCAAATCAAGAGAAGAAGGTCAAGGCCAAACAACAACAAAGTAAGACTAAGCCCAAGCCAAAGAGATGTGTTGAGTGTGGACAAGAAGGCCATTTTGCTCATGAGTGCAAAACCCCACCACCACAACCCTTGCCCAAGCATGCTAGACCCTTTGCTTTCAATGCTCACTACATGCTTAGAAAGGACTCTAGTGGAAAGATGAAAGTTATGTTCTTAGGTCCTCCCAACAAGAATAGGCCAAAGAAAATTTGGGTTGCCAAGTCACTAGTTGAAAAAGTTAAGGGTCCCTCTCAATTTTGGGTCCCTAAACAAAAGGCTTGATCTCTTGTGTGTTGGTGAACTACAAGACCGGTGGATCTCATTGGGTAATTGATAGTGGTTGCACACAACATATGACCGGTGATCCTCGTATGTTCACCTCACTTGAAGAGGATGGGGTATGCCAAGACAAGATAACATTTGGGGATAATTCAAAGAGCAAAGTCAAGGGTATAGGCAAGGTTGCAATATCAAATGATCATTCTCTCTCCAATGTGCTCTATGTTGCTTCATTGAGTTTCAACTTACTATCCGTTGGGCAACTTTGTGATCTTGGCTATCAATGCTTGTTTGGTCCAAATGAAGTGGTTGTTACCAAGATAGAAGACAAGCAAGTAATTTTCAAGGGTTTTAGATACAATAATCTTTATCTTGTTGACTTCACCTCCGAAGATGCAAACTTGATGACATGTTTGTTCACCAAGACCACACTTGGATGGCTTTGGCATAGGAGGCTTGCTCATGTTAGAATGAACACTCTTAACAAGCTTTTGAAGAAAGAACTAGTAAGAGGCTTGAAGGATGTAAGGTTTGAAAAGGACAAACCTTGTAGCGCATGTCAAGCCGGCAAACAAGTTGCAAACACTCACCCAACCAAAGCCTACATGTCAACATCAAGAGTACTAGAACTTCTTCACATGGATTTGTTTGGTCCTATAACTTACAAGAGTTTGGGTGGAAATCTTTATTGTCTTGTGATTGTGGATGACTTCTCAAGATACACTTGGACTTTCTTTCTTCATGACAAAACCGAAGTGGCAAGTTGTTTCAAGAAGTTTGCAAAGAGAGCTCAAAATGAATTTGAAGTCAAAATAAAGAAGATTAGAAGTGACAATGGAAAAGAATTTGACAACACCAACATTGAAGCTTATTGTGATGAAATTGGAATCAAGCATGAAGTGTCATCAACCTACACTCCACAACAAAATGGTGTAGTTGAGAGGAAGAACCGGACCTTGATCACTCTTGCAAGAACAATGCTAGATGAGTACAATACACCGGAGAAATTATGGGCCGAGGCGATCAACACCGCATGCTATGCTTCAAATCGCCTCTTCCTACAAAAGTTCCTTTGCAAGACCCCTTATGAGTTGCTAAATGGGAAGAAGCCGGACGTCTCATTCTTCCGGGTGTTTGGGTGCAAATGCTACATCTACAAGAAGCATCAACACCTAGGGAAGTTCCAAAGACGTTGTGATATTGGTTTTCTTGTTGGCTACTCATCAAAGTCCAAAGCATATAGAGTATTTAACCACGCCACCGGTTTGGTTGAAGAAACATATGATGTGGAATTTGATGAATCTAACGGCTCCCAAGGAGCAATTGAGAATTGTGATGATGTAGGTGATGAACCATTGAGGGAGGCCATGAAGAACATGCCCGTGAGAGACATCAAGCCTAAAGATGATGAAGACGATGTACAAATTGTCAATCCACCATCTTCATCATATGTGCCTCAAAATGATGACAAGAATGAGAGAGTTGAAAATGAAGACACCCATGTCTCTCATCATCAAGCCAAGGCACAAGCACAAGATGTTGATGCTCCTCATCCCACCCCTCAAATGGTTGATCGAAGAAACTCACCTCTACTCCAAGCCCATCCACAAGATCTTATAATAGGGAGTCCAACAAAGGGTGTAATGACTCGATCTCAAAAATTCAATTCTTTTGTTGAACATCACTCTTTTGTCTCTTGTCTTGAACCTAAGAATGTAGAAGAAGCTCTTCAAGATCCGGATTGGGTGAATGCCATGCATGAAGAATTGAACAACTTCGCCCGCAATCAAGTATGGACACTTGAAGAGCATCCAAAAGGTGCAAGAGTCATTGGAACCAAGTGGGTGTTCCGCAATAAGCAAGATGATCAAGGAGTAGTGGTAAGAAACAAGGCAAGACTAGTTGCAAAAGGGTTCTCTCAAGTTGAAGGTCTTGATTTTGGAGAGACTTTTTGCACCCGTTGCAAGACTTGAAGCCATCCGTATCCTACTTGCATATGCATCACATCATGATATGAAACTATATCAAATGGATGTGAAAAGTGCATTCTTAAATGGATTCATAAATGAACTAGTCTTTGTTGAACAACCTCCCGGGTTTGAAGATCCTAGATATCCTAATCATGTTTATAGGTTGTCCAAGGCGCTATATGGGCTCAAACAAGCCCCTAGAGCGTGGTATGAGCGCCTTCGGGACTTCCTCATTGAGAAGGGCTTCACCATTGGGAAGGTTGACACCACTCTATTCACCAAGAAATTCAAAGAAGAGATCTTCATTTGTCAAGTATATGTTGATGATATCATCTTCGGGTCAACAAATGAAGACTATTGCAAAGAATTTGGTGAATTGATGTCAAAAGAGTTCGAGATGTCAATGATTGGTGAGCTAACATTCTTCCTTGGGTTTCAAGTCAAGCAAATGAGAGAAGGGATTTTTATCTCTCAAGAGAAGTATACCAAGGATCTTCTCAAAAGATTCAAGATGGAAGAATGCAAGCCAATCAAGACACCAATGCCAACAAATGGACATCTCGACCTAGATGAGGGAGGTAAACCAATCGATCAAACTCTTTACCGTTCTATGATTGGTAGCTTGTTGTATCTTACCGCATCTAGGCCCGACATCATGTTTAGTGTGTGCATGTGTGCCCGCTTTCAAGCGTGCCCTAAAGAACCTCACTTAAGTGCCGTAAAAAGAATCCTAAGATATCTTAAGTATACTCCAAGCATTGGATTATGGTATCCCAAAGGAGCTAGATTCCAACTAGTTGGCTACTCCGATTCGGATTATGCCGGTTGCAAAATTGATAGAAAAAGCACATCCGGAGGGTGCCATTTGCTTGGGAGATCCTTAGTATCTTGGTCATCTAAAAAGCAAAATAGTGTGGCTTTGTCCACCGCCGAGGCGGAATACATTGCCGCGGGGGCTTGTTGTGCACAAATCCTATACATGAAACAAACCCTCCTAGACTATGGAGTTGTTCTTAAAAAGGTGCCGCTTTTATGTGACAATGAAAGTGCCGTTAAAATTGCCAACAATCCGGTACAACACTCTCGCACCAAGCACATTGATATCCGCCATCACTTTCTAAGAGATCACGTTGCTAAAAATGACATATCACTAGAAGGTGTAAGAAGTGAAAATCAATTAGCGGATATCTTCACTAAACCTTTGGATGAAGCTACCTTTTGTAGGTTGAGAAGTGAACTTAATGTGCTTGATTTCAGTAATTTTAAAAGATGAGCTAGTGTTGTCCCTTGCATTGCATTGTATCATATGTCATGTTTTATTACCCGCAATGCATCTAGGGCTTGACTAACATGGTTACGATAACCCTCCTTTGGAGGAGTGAAGAAGCCTAACCGTGGATCAAACTTGACAAGCAACCTAGCTTTACTTTCTTGTTTTGCATTGCATATGCATGGTTGTTGCTTTTGTCGTTTCTTTTCGGTTAAGCCTTGAGCAACCTCTATGTTCGTCCTTGGGTAGAGAGAGCTTTTTGACGCTCCCAATGGTTCAAAAAATCTATTGCATGGCCATACGTTGCTCCTCGGGTGTTTGTTGCCTATTTTCCTAAAAATAATATTAGCCTAAGGCAAACTATTTTTGAGAAATTTGAGGGTTTGAGTGAGGTCACTCATATCATGTTCCAATTGGTGTTTATTTGTGTCTCTTTGAATTGGAACTTGATTGGGAGAAGTCGCGTCGAAGTTCGGGATAAAAAGGGCGAAAAACAGTGACCGGACGCTGGACCGGACGCTGCACCGGACGCAGTGATATTTCACCACCGCGTCCGGTCCCAGCGACCACCAGCGCGTCCGGTCATCCTAAAGACCGTCTTCTGTTCCTGTGATCGGACGCTGCACCGGACGCGCCCCTGCTGACCACCGCGTCCGGTCCCGGTAACCACCACCGCGTCTGGTCATCCATCTCAGATTTCCGGGAAAATCAAAACCGGACGCTGTCAGCGTCCGATCGTGGATAATCGGACGCGTCCGGTCATTCCAGGAGCTTACTGGAGTGTGACCGGACGCTGCCTCCACCGCGTCCGGTCATCACGCATAAAGCGGATCTCGCCCTCTTTTAACCGTACGTTTGGATCTCATTTTCTTTCATCTCGTCATCGCTCTCGCCTCCGTCGCCGCCGCGCCATCGCCTGTGACTCCGCCGCCGCCGCGCCATCACCTCCGCCGCAGCCGCTGCCTGCGCCACCGCCGCAGCCGCTGCCCGCGCTACCGCCGCAGCCGCTGCTAGCGCCGCCACCACAGCCGCCGCATGCGCCACCACCGCCGGAACTGCGCCCTACGCCGCTGCTGCACCCTGCGCTCGCGCCACCGCTGCCATTGTTTCACCTCCGGTGACCTAGCCTCGTGTCGCGAACCATTTGCCATACACGATCTTCAAAACCCCTGCAAAGATCCCATATCCTAACCCTAGGTTGCTAGGTTTTCATCTTCGAATCCTCGCGATCGTCTCCGTCTCCGCAAGGGTTTCGATCGCCGTCTTCGGGTAACCCTATTTCGTCGAGATCGTCTTCCGGTCATCGGATCATCTCTCGTCAAGGTAGCTATCGCGATCATCTCATGTCTTACCTCATATGCTTGCTATCTCTAGGGTTTCGTACCTTCAGTTTATATATGTTGCTTATAGTAGATCCATCTATTTCGTCTTTTCAGCGAGTCTGTCGGTTTGTTCGGGTGACAGTTGTTCTGCTGTTTGAATCCGAGGCCAAGCCTACGGATACGGACTGAGGCCAAGCCTCTCGAGTGTCAGTACACCATCTTACAGAGGTTGTCCGACAGTGTGACAGTATGGTTCGCTGCAAGAATGCCGGTGGTGCTCCTAGTGACGGGGACGACAGTCCTTCTCGTCTGTCTGAGGTTGCGCGTGGTAAGCGCATAAAGATCATGGCCAGAAAGAAGAAGAAGAAGACTCTTACTGATGCAGAGATAGCTCAAGCAGTGGCAGATGCAGCTGATGCAGTTGAGAGGGGTGACAGGAGCAGTGGTATATGCATTGGAGACAGTCGTTTTCATCTTGAAGGACGACAGCTTGGTACAGAAACCACTGAGACCACTGAGGGCACAGGAGTGCTAATGGATGCAGATACTATATCAGTGGATCCACCTGTAGCTCCTTCAGAGGGGACAGCGGAACAGGCAGCTCAGACTCCATCACATCGCCGCTCCACACGCACACGGACTCAGGTGACTCCCAGGCTAGAGGGCCAGCGTCATGGAGGACGTCCACCTCCGAGAGTTAGAGGTACTCCACCAGTTGAGCACTTCGATCTGAGAGGTGCCACTGCACATCAGGTGCAGAGTTTGAGATTTGTTGAGGTCAGCCGGTGGTTCCCACCTCAGAGAGACTCCAGAGCCTCAGAGGGATTCTATACTCCTCTCTAGGAGGATTTTTACAGAGCTCTTGTTGACAGTGGCATTGCTTTTCGACCACAGAGGGTCTGTCGCATTGAGTCACTTATTGAGGTTGTGGGTGAGTAGCTACGTCCGCATCTGTCCTATCTACCAGGCCTGTCAGATTTTCTTGGACGGACAGGTGCATATTGCGGCACTTGGGTTAGGGAGTTTTATGCTTCATTGTGGATTGATCCAGCCCATGAGTTCATACATTTTGCATTCAGAGGCCGCGACCACAGACTGTACAGCTCCAGAGTACGGGAGATTCTTCGACTCCCAGCTTCAGACACGAAGATTCACCAGCTCTGCTTCGGTCGGACAGCTCCACCTAGACGCCCTCATGGCGGTTCTGTGCCACCTACAGACCTGATCCGACCCTGCTTCCATGAGCCTTTTGGCGAAGGGTCTCGTCATACACCTGCTAGTCTGACACCACTTGCCAGAGTCTTGGATGCTATTGTTAGATGCACTCTTCTTCCCAGACTTGGCTACAGAGAGGGACTGACCAGGATGCAGCTCTGGGTTGTTCACCATCTTCTTTCACAGACACCTTTTGATATTTGGGATCTTATGGTCAGTGAGATGGAGGACACCCTGACAGAAGGTTTCAAGGGACACCGTCAGCTGCCCTATGCTCATTGGATTTGTTTTATCATCAGATCTGCACTTGAGCTGCCTTCAGAGATTAGTGCTGAGATAACTGACACTACTACTGTTTTTCCTGAGTATGATATTCGTCAGTTATGGGCTTCAGTTACCAGGGAGCAGATCCCTGCACCAGGACATAGAGAGAGACCTAAGGTGCGTGAGACAGCAGCTGAGCAGGATGCGACCATACAGGGTCTTGCTGAGGCAGAACTGGCAGATCTAGACGCTCAGCCTGTTGATATAGCTGACGATGAGGCCTCTGACAGCACTGATGAGGACTATCAGCCCATCCCCAGGTATCGGTCTCCTCGGCCTCACGACCACGAGGCCGGTGGCTCTGGTTTAGCCTCCCGCTCAGACCCGGCCATGGTGGCTATACTTGAGAGGCTGACCCAGGCACAGGAGCGACAGGAGCATCAGCTGCAGAGACAGGCTCAGGACACAGCTGCAGCGTTTGCACAGATACAGGCTCGACAGGATGAGTTCCAACGACAGCAGCTTGAGATACAGCGCCAACAGGTCGAGATGCAATGTCAGCAGTATGAGATGCAGCGACAGAGTGCAGCTAGCCAGCAGCAATATTTGGAGCTTCTGCGTCACCTAGTCACAGTTGGGGCTCTTCCACCTGCATCTATCCTGACTTCAGCCTTACCTTTCAGTGGACCCTCTAGTCAGGATCAGCCGAGCTTTCAGTTCACATCTCCACAGCTGCAGGTTCCTCAGTCGTTCTAGTCCTCGAGCTACATGCCCATACAGACATGATTTACTCCTTTAGACCAGCCTCGCCCTCACATGTTGACCGGCACACCGTTCTTTGATCTGAGTGCCACTTATAGCGAGTTGACTGGTCAGCCGACGCCCTCACACACCACAGTTACTACTTCTTCAGGGTTGTCAGGTTCAGAGGCAGTTTTCTTTCCAGTGACAGGGACAGGCACTACAGAGACTGTTCCATCATCAGTTGCCTCTACAGATCCCCCAGTTTTTGGCTCACTTCAGGCTCAGGTCACAGAGACTGCTCCACTTGTCGCGACTTCAGTAGCACCTGTTCCTGTTGATCAGACCCAGACCGTTACACAGCCGCATGCTTCTTCAGAGGGTCAGCCAGATAGCTCCGAGTCCGAGGGAGACACCTCACAATTTGTGATTACTCCGCGCTCCTCGGCACCCGACTCGACTCCGTCTGTTCCCCCGTCAGGTACTTAGATTAGTTTTTGGCGGTTGATGCCAAAGGGGGAGAGAGTAGATTCAGGGGGAGCTTAGGGGGAGTTTTTGTTAGGTTTTTCGTTCTTTTCTTGTGTGCTACTCTCATTCATCATATTTACTTTACAGTAATTGCATTCGTGTGACATGTGATCTTATAAGATACCTTTAAGTCTATATGGTTTATCTATTCACAGCTTTAAATCATGTCACTTGTTTGTTTATAGCTCATAAGGTTGTGCTTCCGTGCCTTACTCCGATTTCATATGAGCTATTTTTTATGTGTACTAACTCTTCATGTCTTATCTTATGAGTACACTCAGTTGGCTTGGAACACATAAGCATTGTCTAACCCCTTGTGCTTACAGCTTTATGCTTATGTGAACCAAGCATGATCGAAAACCTCAACTCATATCTTCTGAATCTAAGTGTTGTCATCAATCACCAAAAAGGGGGGATTGAAAGCATCTAGGCCCCGGTGTTGGTTTCGGCAATTAATGACAACACATAATTACCATGACTAACGTGTGTTTTGCAGAAGCATTGGTAAGTTAGGTCATGAAGATAATAACTGCTTTGGGCAATATGGCAGTCATGTCCCTTGATGGAAATCGTTTCGGTTTTCAAAGGATCAACGATAAGATTAAGGACGGTTAGTTCCGGATGTCAAGGTGTTGAGATACATCTGGAATAGTCGTTAGGATCTTTGTTTCTTCCTTTGACCGTACTATGAAGAGGGGCATGAGCGAGTAGCTTGACCTAGGTGAGTCTTATGTTTAGGTGTGGTGCACACTTGTCAAACTTAGCACTAGGCAGCTCGAGAAAAGCTCAGAGTACAGTTAGAAGCGACTTGGTTCAAGTTGCATTGCGTTAAGAAGACGTTTGAGCCGTTTACCTATGATCAGACGCGGTCCTGGTCATGACCGGACGCGTCCGGTCAGTACTAAAAGTTAACTGCGTTCTCGGCTGACTGACCGGACGCGGTCCTTGAGAGGACCGGACGCGGTGGTTAGGCTGACACGTGTCTCAGAGGGTAAACAGCAAGATCGGACACGACTGTGAAGAAGATCGGCGCGTCCGGTCATGTTCCAGTAAGGTCCAGCGGAGACCTGACGCGTCCGGTCTCCTTTGATCGGACGCGGTCGTGCGTCCGGTCATCTTCCAGTAAGGTCCCGTGGTGACCTGACGCGTCCGGTCACCTATGACCGGACGCGGTGTTGCGTCAGGTCATATTTCCAGAAAAGCTCTTGCATGATCGGACGCGTCCGATCATCCCTGATCGGCGCGTCCGATCATCTCAGACCGGCGCGTCCGGTCAGCACAGATCGGCGCGTCCGGTCTTTCAGTTCAAAGTTTCCGTTTTTGACCGTTACAACTGACCGGCGCGTCCGGTCATATCGACAGGCGCGTCCGGTCAGTGCGCGTCTGGCTGTTTCAAAAGGTAATGGTCGGATTTGTCTGAGGGGTCTATAAATACAACCCCTCCACCTCTTTTAGAGTACTCTTGCTCATTTTGTTTAGCTGAGAAACATCTTTGAAGTGCAAGGGAGTGCAAGAGCCCTAGTGAGGATTAAGATTTGCGAATCAAAGTTTGAGAATCCTCTCTAGTGACAAGAGTCTAGCAAGTGCGCATCCATCTTCTCATTAGACTTGTTGTGGTCAAGTGAGAGTTCTAGCTTGTTACTCTTGGTGATCGCCATCACCTAGACGGTTTGGTGGTGATTGAGAGTTCGGTGATCATCCGACGAGATTGTGGGTGACCCAACTCAAGTTGTGAGCGGTTTTGGGTGATTCACCGTGACGGAGTGTCGAAGAATCAACCCGTAGAGAGCACTTGATCCTTGCGCGGATCAAGGGGGAGCTACACCCTTGCGCGGGTGCTCCAACGAGGACTAGTGGGGAGTGGCGACTCTCCGATACCTCGGCAAAACATTGCCGTGTTCCTATCCTTTACTTTCAAGCATTTACTTTCTTGTATTACTTTCATTGCTTGATTACTTTCCTAGAATTGCCTTGCCAGTCTAGGATTGGAACTTAGGGTGCATAACTTTTTGGGTAGAAACACAAGGAACACAAGTAGGCACTAGGGGTGAAGTTTGGCTTGTAGGATTTAATTCTCGCAATTATTTTTTAGAAAAGCCCAATTCACCCCCCCTCTTGGGCATCTTGATCCTTTCAGCCTCGAATATGTCTGGGGGTGTCTCGAGAGAGTGGCTCGAGCCCTGGCCTTGTATGGACACGTCCCCAGTTGTCCCTAACTCTGTTACTCGAGGGTAGCTATCGAACCCCGGTCGAGGGCCAGCTTTTGATCCCTCGAGGTTCATAGTGGGCTCTGAGCCCGTTATCCATTCGTCTGGACATGTCCGTTTCTAGCCTATTGGGGCACGTCTTTTTAGGAGCAGAAGCGAGAGCGGCGCGATAGTGGACGGCGTGGCGCGATGGTTGTGGAATAAACAATGGACACGTGCCCTTTCCCATGGGTTTCGAGGGAGCAGTTAGGTACGGACATTAAATGCGGGAACTATTCCTACCTTTTCATCGGATCCACCCATTGGTCTTTCGCCGGGGTATAAGTACAGAGCCCAGGGTTCCGTATGCCCCCCACAGGCCTTTTGCGATTGCCCCTTTTGTTCTTCGCGTTCATTAGCCGTTCTCCGCTGTCGCCGTCATCTCTTCCCCCGTCGCCACCACAAGTTGATCTCGACCCCTATGGCGGGAAAGAGCCAAGTTCTTCCCGCGGACGCGTGGGTCCGTTCTTTGGTGACGGAGAGGAAGCTAGAGGAGTTAGTTCGCGACGGTCTTCTGTGATCGAGGGTGAGCTGGAGCTAGCCGGAGTGGAGGGTGCCGCCGTCCGACCACCGGGAGCCTGCGCCCCTGGAGGGGTATGTGGTGAGCTTTGTCGCTTTCCACGAGAGAACCTGTGGCTCCACCTTTTCAAGGCGGAGCATTTCGCCAAAAAGGCAGGTGAGCGGGGAGTGCGTCGTGCGGTGCACGCTGGGAGCTGCACCCTTCAAGTCCGGGCGGGTCGAGGTGAGCTCTACATCCCGACGCAGCTCATCTCGTCGAACAGCGGATGGCACGATGGGTGGTTCTACCTGCGCAATGACGACGACCGCCTGCCGAAGTTCTCCAGTCAGGTCCTAATGTCGCGCGAGGACAATTGGTCATATGGCATCATCGAGGAAGAGAAGCCGAAGCTGCAGCCGCTCCTCGACGCGCTAAGAAGACTTCGACAGCACGGATTGACCGCAGGGATGGTGGCCACCGCGTTCCACCATCGGAGAGTGCTGCCGCTGATGCAGCGCTGACTCTAGATCGACGAGATGACGCCAGACGTCTCGTTGGAGGGGAGTCGGATGTCGCACGAGACCCTCCCCCTCGACGAGGTTGCCCGACGCACACGGTGGATGGTGGGTAGCTTCAAGCAGGAGGACATCGACAGGGTCTCGATGTGACCCAACCAGGGTTTCGAGCCTCTGGTAAGCGTTGTTCCGGTAGCCTCGAGTCCTTTTGCTTCCTGGTTCTCTCGATTTAGTCCATCGAGGTTTCCATGCAGGATCTGTCAGCGGTCAAGAACTCGCGGCCGCCGGTTCCGGAGGATCGTGCTGCTCGAGAGGCGAGACGCGTCTCGGCGGCTCAGAAGAAGGAAGAGAAAGACGCCATGAAGAAGCATTAGATTAGAAAGGCCCTCGAGCGTGAGGCGTTGAATAAGCGCCACCGCCAGCAGAGTCTCGAGGGTCTCCCCATCGAGGAATCCCCCTCTGAGACGGCCTCAGGGGAGGATGAGGATGAGGATAGCGGTGACAACGATGTCGGGTCACGGTATGACACCATGACTTTTTCGGTGCACCGCCCTGACGTGCGGCCCCTGCTAGAGCCTATTGGTGGAGGGTCCACCTCCAAGGCATCAAGGGCAGTCTCAACGCCCGTCGATGGGGGAGGAAGAACCAGCAGAAGGAAGAGCACGAGAAGGACCTTTGGAGAGGGGATCTGCCATGCATGGGGTCCCTCAAGGAACGTCGGTCTCACCGCGCCTGCGAGTCCGCTCGCCCCGGACTTCGTTGTCGGGCGGAACAGCAACGTCGACGTCTAAGGCTAGGGCGCCGTCATCGGGTGTGAGGACCGGAGGCTAGATAGCCTCATCGACACAAAGGACCCCAGGTGCCTCATCAACCCAGGTTCCAAGGAGCATTAGGCCAACCGGAGGCTCAACGGAGGGGCCATCACAGAAGCCGTCGAGTGGCTCGGGGAAGCCAGAGACGAGGCCTTTGATTCCCCTGTCTAGGTAAGTGTCTCACCTTGCCTTTCCGACAAAGTTATCTCGCTTTTTGTTCTTACGTGGTTGTTCACTACTCAACCATAAGCGCAAGGTGGAGCTCGCGGCCATGACTCCCGTCAAGGCGCTCAAGTCTAGTGCCGCCCTGATAATGCGGACGCCCGCCGACAACGCCGCTTGGGTCGCAAAGTACCAGGCTACCATGGAGTGGCTTAAGACGAAGGAGGCCGCCGCTAAGGCAGGTGCAAGCGCTCAGGAGGTCGCCGGAGTTGGTGGCGCCGTGTAGGAGCCAGAGCCGGTCGAGGCAGCCTCGGGCGGTGCCAGGCTCGACATGCCTGGTGCTGGTGGGCCAGAGCTAGGGTCAACCATGAGGACCCTGGCGACCATCAAGGCTAGTGAGGCCAAAACATCTGTCCGTGATGTGGGGCGGGCGGATGTTGAAAAGACAGAAGAGGTGGTGGAGGCCCTGCCGGATGCGGGGAAAGAGGCGGAGCAGCCAGAGCTACAACCAGAGCGGGAGGAGCCGCAGCCGTAGTCGCAGTAGGACCAGCCAGAGGAACAGGCGGCCGAGGCAGAACGGGGGGTGGCCTTGCCACCGCCCAACGTGCAGGCGGTGGCGCCAACAGATGAGAGGCCAGTCCCACCCCAAGGGTTGACTCCGGCTATGATTGATCTTACCGTCGACGACCCTCCTTCCGACAAAGGGAAGCAGAAGGCGGACGTCGAGATGGTCGATGCCTCGGATCGGCCCGGGACTTCCATAACGTCTGAGGATGACATGGCCGAGGCATCCACCAGGTGACTCGATTTCACGGGGTTGGTGCTTGCACGGGCGGAGGAGGAGCTCCCGCGCTAGGGTCGGTCGACCCTCGAGTTCAGGGATGCGACTAACCCCAACGCCGAGCCCTTCTTCGCCCTTGATGACAAGGATGAAGTGCAGCACTGGGAGTACGTCGAGGGACTTTGTAAGCACTCCGTGCAGTCCCTGCGGATGGTTGCGGACACCCTGGTGCGGCGGATGTTGGAGGCCTTTGAGGTGAGCTGTGTCTGTTTGTTTTTTCTGGCGTATATCCCCCTTTTCTCCTTGGTTCTGATCTTAAGCTTAACTGTAGTCAGGAACTCAAGGAGCGATCTCGCCGCAAGTCGTTCTTCATTCATCATGAAAGCGGCATATGGGCGGTGCTTACTCGTCAACGGGCTCTAGCCGAGGAAGTCAATAAGCGGCTATCCAAGAAGAGTGCCGATGTAGACAAGCTTCGCGTCGTCCATGCAGCGGTTAGGGAGGAGGTGACGCAGGCTCAGGAGGCCGATGCCAAGGCGCGTGAAGATGCTACCAAGGCTCGGGAAGAGGTGGCCAAGGCCAGTGAGGACCTCGCGTCGCTATTAGCGCGCGTGAAGGAGCTCGAGGAGGATGTCGCTCTAGTCAGCGGCCAGCGCGACGCCCTTAACGTCTAGATTAGGATGGCATCCGCTCGCATCGGGACCCTAGAGAATGAGATCATGATGTTGAAGGGGACCGTCCGAGAAAGGGACGAGGCTCTCTCGGGCATCGGTCGGGGGATTAAGACGTTGAGGGCGACTGTCCGTGACAAGGACGAGGCTCTTCAGGTGGCGGAGAAAGCGCACGAGGAGTTACGCGATGAGATCGTGGGTTGGCAAACCCATGCTGAGGGTAAACATTTGTCAAGTTTTGACCTTGGCCTCAGAGTCTCAGGTCTTCGCTAACTTGGTGTTTGTATTTTAGAACTGGAAAAGCAGCAACATGCGGCCCAGGTGACAGCTACCTCGTTTTAGAATCTCTTCGAGGCTGAGGCCAGGTGAACTCAATTGCTCCAGGGTGCGATCACCTCGGTGTGCGATGGCCTGGGGGTCGAGCCCGATGCCGATACCGAGGAGGATGGGCCAGGGAACTCGTTTGTTCGCAGGATGACGGCGCTAGATTGCCTTGTCCGCGAGAAGATTCGAGGCGGGCTGCATCATGGCGTGAAGTGGGCCATGGCGGTCATCCGGTCTGGGTTCGAGTATGACATGGGCCTCATTGCTGATGGCTTTATCTCGGATCTAGACAGTACTAACGAGGAGAATGAGGCAGCCTGCCTGGAATTGATCGAAGCTGCGAAAGAGCCCGGGGGTCGTCTCGCGAAGCTGTTCGAGGTCGAGGTGATCCCGCCTGCCGACGATGAGGGCCTGTGAGCCAAGCCTGGGCATGAAGGCCCATGTAATAAGTTAGTTAATATCCGTGACTTGCACTGTGATGGCCTCAGGGGCCTTGAAACATTTATATGTAAATGTATACTAAATGTCTGCTTTCGTTTGAGTCTTTTGTTCCCTTTCTTGCTTGAATCGTAATCTCGCATGTTTTTCTTAGCGCGCGGTTGCACCCCTTCGCCTAAGGGAGCGAGTGGAGGTACCGTAGCCTGAAGGCGTAGGTGATCTCGCGGTTCGGCAAACCTTTGGGCCTTAGCGTGCGCTTGCGGCCTCGTTGATTATGTAAGAACTCGATTCGAAGCGTATGGGAACGTTAGACATGAGTTTTTTTCAAAGTCATGAACTTTTATTAGGTCTACTTAGCACGTGGTTGTACCCCTTGGCATAGGGGAGTGAGTGGAGGTACCATAGCTCGGAGGCATAGGCGATCTCGCGGCTCGGCAGCCCTTGAACCTTAGGGTGCACTTACGGCCTCGTCGACTATGTAAAAGTTCTCTTGTTTTTGAAAAAGTGCGAGTTTTTTGGGGACATAGGGGGTTCCCCCTTGCAGCCCCTGAGGGAGGTTCAACTCTAAGAAAACAGGGTCGATCCTCCCTAATTTTTATGAAAGAATGTTTTGAACACCGATGTATTCTTTATTCTATCATGGGATTGCGAAAAAATTTATAAAGCCTCGAGGGTTTAGGGGAAAAAGCGACATAGTTGTTCGATGTTCCATGCGTTGGTGAAGATTTCACCCTTTTCGTTTGATAGCTTATAGGTGTCGGGCTTCAATACTATCGCGACGATGTACGACCCTTCCCATGGCGGAGTAAGCTTGTGTCGTCCCTTGTTATTCTAGCTTCGCCTGAGCACTAGGTCACCGATGTTGAGGTCTCATCTGCGGACGTGTTTGTCGTGGTAGCGTTGGAAACTTTGCTGATACCTTGCAGAGTGTAACAGAGCCACATCGCGAGCTTTCTCGAGCTGGTCGAGGGCATTCTCTCTTGCGGCGTCATTGTTTTGCTCGTTGTAGTCCTTCAGCCTCGGGGATCCATACTCTACATCGGTTGGGAGCATAGCCTCAGACCGGTAGACTAAGAAGAACGGAGTGAACCCCGTGGCCCGACTCGGCGTCATTCTTAGGCTCCACAGGACCGAGGGGAGCTCGGCGGCCTATTTTTTGCCGTGTTTGTTTAGTTTGTAAAAAATTCTCGACTTTAGGCCTTGTAGAACCATGCCATTGGCACGCTCTACTTGGCCATTTATTTTTGGATGAGCTACGGCCGACCAGAGCACACAGATGTGATGGTTGTCACAGAAATCTAGAAATTTTTTGCCGGTAAATTGGGTGTCATTGTCCGTGATGATGCAGTTGGGAACCCCAAAGCGGTGGACGATGTCGATGAAGAATAGCACGGCTTGCTCAGACCTGATGCTGGTGATAGGACGGGCCTCGATCCATTTGGAAAACTTATCAATGGCGACAAGCAAGTGGGTGAAGCCACCAGTTGTCCTCTTCAGGGGTCCGACCAAGTCAAGCCCCCAAACGGCGAACGACCATGTGATGGGAATCGTTTGCAAGGCGTGAGCCGGGAGATGGATTTGCCTTACGTAGTATTAGCATCCTTTGCAGGAGCGTACTAGCTTAATGGTGTCAAAGACTGCGGTTGGCCAGTAAAAACCTTGTCGGAACACGTTTCCGATGAGGGTTCGAGGCGCCGCGTGATGACCGCAAGCCCCCGAGTGTAGATCTTTGAGCAGGTTCTTGCCTTCCTCGTTTGTGATACAACGTTGTAGGATGCCCGTAGGGCTACGTCAATAAAGTTCTTTGTTGTCACCATATATCACAAAGGTCTTGGCCCAACGAGCGATCCGTCGAGCCTCGGTCTTATCCAAGGGGAGATCCCCTCGAGTGAGACGGTCGAGGTACGGAACACGCTAGTCGGGCTCGAGGTCGGCTGGTAGGGTCGAGCCTTCCATCTGCATGACTTCAGTCTCGGTCAAGGGAGCTTCCGCCTCAGGTGGGGGATCGAGTGATGGACTGTCGGCCCCCTCGATTGCCCCGATGTCGACGGAAGGTTGATGGAGATCCCTTGCGAAAATGTCAGGTGGAACCGTGGCCCGACTAGACGCTATTTTCGCAGTTCATCGGCAGCTTCATTATATCTGCGTGCAACATGGTTGAGCTCGAGGCCGTGGAATTTGTCCTCAAGGCACCGCACCTCCTTGTAGTAGGCTTCCATCTTGGGATCGCGGTAGCTTGAGCTCTTCATGACCTGGTCGATCACGAGATGAGACTCACCACGAACGTCGAGGTGTCAGACCCTGAGTTCGACGGCGATGCGCAGGCCCGCGATGAGAGCCTCGGTCTCGGCAAGCCTGCGCCTGCTCCTGTTTTCATCAGCGACCCATCGAAGTACATGGTATAAAGTTTGACTTGGAGCTGAACCGGAGGAAGTTGAGTGTCGATCCACTCCACTAGAAAATCTGCCAGCACCTGAGATTTGATGGCTTTGCGCGGCACAAAAGAGAGGGTCTCACTCATGAGCTCGACCGTCCACTTTGCTATCCTACCCGAGGCTTCTGGGTTCCGAGCTATCTCTCCCTGGGGGAAAGAAGAAACCACGGTCACCAGGTGGCCTTCAAAGTAGTGACAAGTTTGTGCCGCGTCAAGACGATGGCATATAGCAGCTTCTGGATTTGTGGGTAGCGAACCTTGATCTCCGAGAGTACCTCGCTGATGAAGTAGACTGGCCTCTGAACGAGCAAGGCGTGTCCTTCCTCCGCCCTCTCGACAACTAAGACCGCGCTGACCACTTGTGTCATTGCGGCGACGTAAAGCAGGAGGGGTTTCCCTGTGGCCGGAGGGACGGGGATCGGAGAGTTAGACAATGTAGCTTTGAGCTTCGTAAGGGCTTCTTCTGCCTCGAGGGTCCATGAAAAGTGTTTCGATTTCTTTAGGAGAGGATACAGTGGGAGCGCCTTTTCGTCGAGGCACGAAATGAAGCGACTAAGGGCCGCGAGGCAGCCCGTGACCCTCTGCATGCCCTTTAGATCACGGATGGGGCTCATTTTCGTTATTGCGGCGATTTTCTCCGGGTTGGCTTCGATGCCATGTTCAGAAACGATGAACCCTAAGAGCATGCCTCGAGGAACGCCGAAGACACACTTCTCAGGGTTGAGCTTAATGTTTTTTGCCTTAAGGCACTTGAACGCAGCATCGAGGTCATCAACCAAATTGCTGACCCTCTTGGTTTTGACAACGATGTCGTCAACGTAAGCCTCGACGGTGGGTCCGATGTGCTCCCCGAAAACATGTTGCATGCATTGCTGGTACGTAGCACCTATGTTCCGTAGACTGAAGGGCATAGTAACATAGCAATACATGCCGAAGGGGGTGATGAATGAAGTTGCAAGCTGGTCGGACTCCTTCATTTTGATCTGGTGGTAGTCGGAATACGGATCTAGGAATGACAGAGTTTCACATCTCGCAGTAGAATCAACGATTTGATCAATGCGTGGTAAAGGAAAAGGAACTTTTGGACATGCTTTATTCAAACTAGTATAGTCTACACACATCCTCCATTTCCCATTCTTTTTCTTAACTAATATAAGATTAGCCAACCACTCGGGATGATGAACCTCCTTGATGAATCCAGCCTCTAAAAGCTTGCGGATCTCTTCGCCGATGACCTTGCGCTTCTTCTCGTCGAAGCGGCGCAAGCGCTGTTTCACCGGTTTGGAGCCGGCTCGGATCTCCAAGGCGTGCTCGGTGACTTCCCTGGGTATGCCTAGCATATCTAAGGGAATCCACACAAAAATGTCGACGTTTGCGTGGAAAAAGTTGACGAGCACTGCTTCCTATTTGGGATCGAGGGTGGCGCTGATGCTCAACGCCTTTCCGTTCGGGTCGGTGGGGTCGAGGGGTACGAGCTTGACGTCTTCTGCAGGCTCGAAGTTGCCGGCGTGGCGTTTGGGGTCGGGGATCTCTTTGGCCAAACCGTCGAGGTTTGCCACCAAGGTTGCCAACTCTAGGACGGCTTTCTCATGCTCGACGCATTCCACGTCACACTCGTAGGCATGCTCGTAGGAGGGACCGATAGTGATGACACCGTTAGGGCCCGACATTTTGAGCTTGAGGTAGGTGTTGTTGGGAACCGCCATGAACCGGGCGTAGCAGGGGCGCCTAAGAATGGTGTGGTATGTCCCATGGAACCCAACCACCTCGAAAGTGAGAGTTTCCTTCCTGAAGTTGGCGGGAGTACCGAAACAGACAGGCAGGTCGACCCGCCCGACGGGCTTTGCTCGTTTTCCCGACACAACTCTATGGAAGCCCCCGACACTGGGTCGGAGGTGTATCCATGCAATTCCCAGAAGGTCAAGGGTTTGGGCATAGATGATGTTGAGACTGTTGCCACCGTCCATGAGTACCTTTGTGAGGCATGTATTGGCGATGATGGGATCGAAGATGAGTGGGTAGACTCTAGGATTAGGGACGTAGTCTGGGTGGTCATCACTGTCGAAAGTGATGGCCACCTCAGACCAGTCAAGGAAGAGGGGGGTCACGAGTTGCACGGAGAAGACCTCTCGACGTTCCTGTTTGCGCTGCCGTGTTGATAGACGCGTCGAGGGTCCTCCGTATATCATGAAACAGTCATGAATCTCGAGAAACCCCTTGTCCTTGTCGTCACCCTTGGGATCCTCCTTCTTGTCGTCTTTCTTGATGCCTAAGCTTTCAAAGTATCTCCGGAGCATGTGGCAGTTCTCGAGGTTGTGATTCGTGGGCCCTTTGTGGTAGGGACACGGTTCTTTAAGCATTTTATCAAAAATGCCCTGCCGAGGGGTCCTCGAGGTTTCTTGCGATCCGCAGCGGCGACAAGGTCATCGGTCGGGGCTTCTTGTTTGCCCTGCTGATTCTTCTTCTTCTTCTTCTTCTTGTTCCTCTTCGAGCCCCAGTTGGAGCTCGCGGGATCCTCGTCCTTGCGCTTCCCCTTGTCCTGGTCACTGCCAAAGATGGCACCAACCGCCTCCTCGCCGGGGGCGAAGTTGGTGATGATGTCCATCAAGCCGTTGGCAGTGATGGGGGTGTTGCGGCCCAACTCTCGGACCAACTCTTTGCAGGTGGTATTAGAGAGGAAGGCCATGATGACGTCGGATTCGATGATGTTGGGAAGCTCGGTGCGCTGTTTGGAGAAACACCGGATGTAGTCCTAGAGGGATTCGCCTGGCTTTTGTTTACAGCTTCGGAGGTCCCATGAGTTACCAGGGCGCATGTAGGTCCCCTTGAAGTTCCCCTCGAACACTCTCACCAGGTCGCTCCAGTCGTGGATCTATCGAGGTGGGAGGTCCTCGAGCTAGGCTCGAGCGGTGTCCTATAGGAACAGGGGAAGTTGTCGAATGATGACCCGGTCATCGGTAGCCCCACCCAACTGGCAAGCTAAACGGAAGTCGGTGAGCCAAAGTTCGGGTTTGGTTTCGCCGTTATATTTGGTAAGAGTCGTGGGGAGGGGACGAAACCGAGCCAGAAGTAGTGTTTCGCGAATGGCCTTGCTAAAGACCCGAGGGCCTGGTGGCTCGGGTGACAGGCTTCGATCCTCCGAGCTATCATAGCGCCCGCCTCTGTGCTCATGGTAGCCTCGAGCTGCACCGTCACCACTCTTGCGCTTACGGCGCTCGTTGATGTTGTCACGGGCATCTTGAGGTTCACAGTTGTCGACGATGCATTCGCGGACAGAGGCCGCCTTGTTCCGTCGGGGGGCAGGCTCGGGATGAACCGAGGCCTCTTTCTCCTATCGGGAGGGCTCCGCAGGCTGCTCCGAGGCAAGCCTGTGTTGCCTCGAGGCGGAACTCTCGACTTGCTGCATGGTAGCAGCCCCGAGGAGTCCTCGGATTTCATCGTGGGCCCGACAGGCCTCGGGGTTGGATGGCTCGGGCATATTACGAAGAAGTATGGCGGCTGCGACAACATTTTGGCTGGCTCAGTCAAAGATCGGGGGTTCACCCACCCGATCCTCGATGATGCGACGATTGACGTCGCGAGCTCTTTCTCATGCTCCTCCACCGTGTGCGCGTGCCACACACTCTTGCTCGAGGGTTTGCTGAAGTAGGCGCATATTTTCTCATTCCTCGTCGAGCCTGTCTTGCAGTTCATGGATTTTCTCGAGTTGCACTCCTTGGTCCGCAAGGAATTGAGCTTCATCTCGTGCACCAGGGGGCTCAACATGAGGTGGCATGGCGTTCCTTCCTCCAACAGCTGCCTCATCCTCCGAATCCGACGCGATAGCCCCATCGATATGGAAGCATTCACGAGTCAGGTCGTAGGTGTCATCGGTAGAGTCAGAGTTCGGAGTGTCAAAATAGTAGTATGACGGATGCATGTGAGGTCGTGTGTCTCTGGGGTTGTAACGATGAAAGGTAGTCGCACGCACCCCACCCGTGGTCTCCATGGAGTCCAGGTACTCGGAAGCTGGCGTGGATGCGATGAGGTCGAGGATGGAACATAGATGGTGTCCGGGGAGCTCCTCATAAGCGCTCATGCTGGTGCTTACAGAAGAAGTATCATAGAACCTCGTAATTATGATGGCCCACATGTACCTGTCATTGTCATAATGACCTCTGACAGCCATACTTATGTTTCTCATAACTTAAAAGGCCTGTTATCCTACGATCAGGATCCAATCACAGGAGTATTGCAATATTACAACAGTTTATTCAAAATACCATCAGAGTATAGTAGCGGAAGTCTTACAATAACTTAAGTATAAAAACCACAGTTTCCAAATTTCAAACTTTAAGTAGCATTATTATAAACCAGTAGTAGGGAAGTATCAGTAGTAACTTTATTACAAACACACAAACGAAGTGCCTTGCCCAGAGGCCACACAGCCTAATCGTCGTCACTTTCTTTAGCCACAACAGTCATGCAATAAGGCTCAAAGCAGACTTGTTCATGAACCGCACCTGCAACAAGGGGTTTAACAAACCCTGAGTACGGGAGTACTCAACAAGACTTACGCGACTAAGGAAAAGACTCTAAAGGCATGCTAGCTTTAGGGAATCAAGGTACGGGTATTCAAGAATCAAATTTTCTTTTGCAAAAAAGCTTACTTGAGTAAGTCCTTACCCTCAATATTTTATTTTTACCATTGATAGTTCATTAACCAATTCTAAGTGATCCTAATCTAGATCAAAGTAATTCTCATCAAGATCTTTCTCATTCTCTTTCAATTCCAGTTCTTAACTACGATGTTGGTGCAAGGCTAAGACTCCTTTCTCGTGGAGTAACGACGATTCGAACCGCTTCATTTACCCAGCTGGGGCTTCCTATCCACACGACATATGTAGAACTAAATCTTGCATATATCAACTCTTATCCGAGTAACCCAAAACCAGAACGTGTCCATCGCCACCCGAGAGCATAGTACTCCTCGAACCCAGCCCAATTCTAGCCTCGAGGGTACACGCTACTCTCGCCATCTCTCCACTCCCAGTGCGAGGTTAGACGTTCTCATAATGGAATAGCCGAAGTAAGGCTTACCTGACTGTAAGGTCCAAATAGGCTAGAGGGGGGGTGAATAGCCTAATTAAAACTTCTACAAGAATTACTTAACCACACGTTAGTACGAAAGGTGGCGAAGCAAAAGCACTAGCTCTAACTAATTAAGCAAGCCACCTACACAAGTCTATAACAAAGCTATTCACTAAACACAACAACAACTACAAGCAAGAAACAAGAAGTAATACAAGAGAAGAGCTTTGAGTGATTATACCGCCGTGTAGATATGAGAAGTACCAATAAATCAATCACACAAGAGAAGTCCTCGGGAAGAGAATGACACAAGAATTTATCCCAAGGTTCACTTGCTTCCTAGCAAGCTACTCCCCGTTGTGGCGATACACCCACTTGTCGGTTCGCGAGCTAATCGACTATCAAGAGTCGAGCCCTCGGCGGGCGCCGCACAACCGCACACAAGATGGGGATCCTCCAAGCCACGAGCTCCACTAGAGTATCCAATTTGCAAACTCCCGTGGGGAAGGATCAAGAACCCCTTACAACACTTGGTGAAGGCTCCAACAACCTCCAATTGTGAGCTCAATCACCTCCGCTGCTCCAAGCCGTCTACCGTGTCGGGAAACACGAAAGAGTAACAAGAAATCCGCAACAACTCGAAGATCAAGTGCCTCTAGAATGCAACTCTCAAGCAATGCACTTGAATCTCACTCAATCTCACTCAAGATGTGCAACTATGCAAAGAGATGAGTGGAGGGGTTGTTCTCTAGCTCAAAGGATGTCTCTAAGTCTCAAAATGTGCAAGAGTTACCCTCAAACCCCGGGAAACATCTATTTATAACGAAGGGGTACGCAGCTAGCCGTTACGGACGACGCAGTTCAAAACGGGATGACCGGACGCACCGGTCAGGGTGACCGGACGCGTCCGTTCACTACAGGACAAGCGTGAACAGTACGCGTCAGAAGTTACCATTGCTATGACGGGACGCGCCCTAGCGTATGACCAGACACGCCCTAGCGTATGACCGGACATGCCTCACCTGGCGTCCGGTCAGAGTCCAGTAAGCTCCCATCACGACCGGACGCGTCTGATCATCACTCCTGCGCTCTCTGCCCCTCTGGATGCCTGACCGGACGCGCCGGTTCCGTGAAGGACTGGACGCGCTGGTCGCTCACTCTACTTTTGCGCACAGGTGAACTGACCGGACGCGTTGGTCAGGCCAGACCAGCGTCCGGGCATTAACCCTAGGCGCGCTGACCGGATTGAACTGACCGGACGCGTCCGGTCATACCGTGACCGCGTCCAGTGCAGCGTCCGGTCACCACAATGACCTCCGTTCACCTCCGTTTCTTTTCCGACTTCTGGCGCAATAGAAAATAGGCGTTTCACTTCTCCAAAAAGCACCCAAACCCTTCTCGCAAGCTCGGTGGGAGGGAGAGAAGAACCCAAACCCTTCTCTACCGCTCAAACTCCACCGCCTTCACAAATGTGCTAACACCACCAA
The DNA here is from genome assembly GCA_038087645.1 of Saccharum hybrid cultivar R570. NCBI lineage: Eukaryota > Viridiplantae > Streptophyta > Magnoliopsida > Poales > Poaceae > Saccharum > Saccharum hybrid cultivar. The sequence continues at coordinate 17,197,777 of JAQSUU010000139.1, forward strand.
GTGTACACCACCATATGCATGTGTGTTAGCATTTCACAATCATTTTCCAAGGCGTTATGTTTGCTCTTTACTAGATCCTAATGCATATGCTCAAGACATTGATCTAGTGGCACTTGATTTCCGAGCTAACCGTGATTGCCCCTCTTGATAGCGGCTATGTATTCTAAACCCGGTCAATCACTTCTCTACTCATCTTAGACCGGCAAAAGAAAAAAACCCTATGGTTATACCTTTGCCTTGCGCTCTTAGATCCTTCTCCTCCACTTGATCATCATGTCCTTCATTTTATGTGCATCTCCACCATGATCATCATTTCATGTCCATGCACCATCTCTTTGTGATCTTGTGGCCACCACTCCTTGCCACATACACCTTCATCACATGTGTTGCTTATGCCTAACTCAAAACACTTAACACATGGCATTAGCAACTTGGTGTCATTAATTACCAAAACCAAACTTGGGCTTTCACCGACATCGGTACATGGCTAGTACTAATAAAAACTTCATGACGCGAGGGCCAACAACGTACGGTCCTTAACTGATAAGGCAGAAACATTACATTGAGACTCCTTTCCCAATGCAAGTTAGCAGTGGTCAAACCACCCGCCCGATCTTTCAATTTCATTCTCATATTTCAATATTCATCACGTATGCCATCATGGCCATGTAAACATTTCATTTAAAAGCATAAATCATAAGCATGGCGAAGCATACTACGCATTTTCAGTAAAACAGGTATCAAGGGTGATATCACAATAATCAAGGATGACAATGCAGCAAATGGGTTATCACTCAACTCCTAATTACTTAATGCAATAAACCATAGTGTAAATATAAAGATTTGTAAAACTCAAGGTAGGGTTTAAATGCACTTGGGCTTGCTTTGCTCTGACGAGATGGCTAACTCGGGCTCAAAAACTTCGACTTCCGGTCCAGAACCCACCGAAGATAGCTCTTCACCGGAGACTTGCTCGCCAACGTCGACTTCTTCGAAAGCGGAAACTACACGAGCATATAACATGTCTCAACATGATGCGGTGATAAACATGATGCTTGATGATGATATGCCACGGTTAACAACTTGAGTATAACTTTTCTTCAACAAAGCCTACTAACTAATAGCGGTTTCTTAAGCAACACTAACGCTTCTTAAGGAACATGCTACTAACAAGCTCAATCCTGAAATTAAGGCGCCAAATATCACCAAGAATTAGTGACCCAAGGTCATCACTTAATCAAAAGGGCACACAACACTTAAAGTTATCAATTAACAATTATTTAAACACTTAATTAATTAGGGCATACTTAATAATAAATCATACTTCATCTAAATGAGCTTAAACTTTTTATATAGATTAATCATGGCCTAAAATAGTGTCAAAATAAATTTCATGATTTTTGGATTAATATTTCACTTACTAAAATTCCTGGAAGTTGCATTTAATATTTAGTTGAGCTAATTAAATAACTTGCAAAAAGTAATCAAATTTAGCATTCAATATTTTTCCTAATTAGTTTACACCTTGAAAAGCTAACACAAAAATTTTCATTATTTTTGGAGCTCTACAAAAATTCTAGTGAAATAAACAAATACTATTACTATTCACATTTTAGAAAAACAAAAACAAAATTCTCATCTCGGGCCGACTCCTCCTTCCTCCCTCCGGCTCGGCCCAACCGCACGGCCTACCCGCACGCTCGCGCCCATGCCCGCACTCGCTTGGCCCAGCAACGCGCGCGGCCCAGCAGGCTAGCCTAGCCACGCCCGCGCGCTCTCTCTCTCTCGCTGACATCTCGGCCCCACCTGTCATCTCCCTCCTCCCACTCTCTCGCTCTCTCCCGCGACCCGGCCATGCCCGCACGGCGGCCGACCGACGATTACCCCGTCGGTGACCCAACCAACTCAACCAAAATGATCTACACCACCCCACGAACCTTACCGAACCCTTCTCTCGACCGCTAACCCCTCGGAGGTAGCACCCCATTGGCCATGGCGGCACGGTGGCCGCGGTGCCCATCGTCCCAGCGATACTAGCTAGTAACAGTTAAAATAAAAGGGTATGGGAAGCATCAGCAGCTCACAGCGATTGCAGTGGAGCAAATAGGAAGCTCAGAGCGGCGGTGGAGGTGGCTGGCCACGGGAGGCGGCTCAGTGATGCTCAGTCACCGGCATTGGAGAAGGAAACGGTGGTGCGGCGATTTGGGCGAAAAAAGGCCTAGAACAGTTGGACCAAGAGGTGTGCGAGGGTGAGGCAAACGTGTTGATGCGGTTTGCGTGGCTGATGGTGGCTCAACGGCGGCAGCGTTGAGCAGCGGAGCTAGGCGGCGGCGGTGGCAAAACAGAGAAGAGAAGAGCTCCACGGCGAGCTCGGGTTTATATAGGGTGACAGCCACGGTGACAACACTGGAAGGCGCGCGACATTGTGCTGGCGGTCTTGGGCGCGCGGGAAGGGTCTAGACGGCCACGGCGGCGCTTCGGCGCCCATACCAGCCGGTGGCCGTCCGCCATTGGTCACGGCACTGTAGCTACCCCATAGCTTCTAACCTCACTCTATTTTTCGCAAATTACTTTTGATTTTGCACATGAACTTGAAAAATTCCCAAGATATGAAATCTTTAGAAAGCTCTACAACTTTCATGTTGAAAACTTTTTCAAATTAGAACTGGATTTTGAAATTTGAATTTAAAATCAAAAGGGGACACTTTTCGAAAATTTGGTAATTTAGAAATTACTTTGGATTTTGTATTGAAACTTCAAAAACTTAAAAGACCAAAGTTGTAGCCCATGAAAAGATCTACAAACTTGGTTATAAACTTTTTCCCAAATTTTGCTTAGAATTTGAACTATGTCAAAAGGGGTCAAAACAAGGTTTTGGATTTCAGGGTTTTCGGAAGAATTTCAAATTGAAATTTGTTGCTACCTTAATTGGTGATTATTTAATGATCAACCCATCATCCAAGTGTATGATTGAGTCAAGCATGACATGGTTGACCAAATGCCACTCTTGGTTGACCAATTTAACTTTTGAAAATCTTTTAACAATCCCCCAAATTTGAATTCAAATTCGAATCGGAAAAACTCACAACAAGTTTTGGATTCCAATTCAAACTCAAACTTGGAGCTTCATTTTACGTGTTGTACTTGAGTTCATACCCTACACTTGGCACTAGTGTGTAACACAGTCACACACCTCAAATTACGCAGGGCATAAACTAAGCATTTGCGGTGACATTCGAAATTAGGGTTTTCGGTTTGAGTCACACCACTGAGAAGCACATCCAACCTAAAAAGGTAAACTCATTTTAGTTAATGCATAACATGGTTGACCTAAACATGGATGCTTTGTGGTGCAATATGATGACATGGCAGATTAATTAGCCACTATAACACCCAAGGTGTTACAAGAAGCATACGTTGGGGCACCCGTGTCCAGCCCATACGGGAATGCTGATGAGGACATGGTTCCCGGTACCGGAGCAATCGATCCCGAATCGGCTGGTGGCAGCGCCGTGTCGGACGACGGAGTGATGGGACACCCCATCGGCATCTTACCCTCAGCCAAGCTCATCCTACACTGGTCCTCAATGAGGAAATCCGTGTCAGCGTCTGGCTGAGGGGCACCAGAACGGGGAATACCGTCACCCCCCGTGAGGCGATGATGGCGGTTGCGCTGGGCACGCCGTCGCCTGGCGGCACGTGCCTGACGAGAGCGACGGTACCGGCGCAGTGCTCCCCCGGGCTGGGAGAGCTCATGGTCGCCGTCGGTTGGGTGTCTGGGCGGGAGGAGGACCATATCATAGCCATAGTCAAGAGACATGAACTCCAAGCTCCCAAACCAGATCACCGTGGCCAACAGAAGTGGACGTTCGGGGTCAACCATCCCGAAAAATGGCGGGAAAATGATGTTGGCACGTAGCGTCCCCTACCTGGCGCGCCAACTATCGGTGTTCGGGCCCGTGAGGGTCCTAAGCCAACAAGTGAATTTGTGTTGCATGTCCCTAATCTGGATGGTGATGCAAAGAGAATACACGGGGGTTTATCCTGGTTTGGGAAAAAGAAGGCCCTACGTCCAGCGGGAGGGGGGAAGTATTGTATTTCCTTGCACCTATGTGCTTGCGTAGGGGTTACAAGCTGTGAGAGAGGGAGCCGATCCCAAGTCTCAAAGAGAGAGTACAAAGGAGATTGCTTGAGATGTTGATCTTCTGTGGTGGGGTGATGACTTGTTTCTTGCCTTGTCCCCCCTTCGTAGAGTCCCCTGCCTTCCCTTTTATAGGGTCAAGAGAAGGCAGAGACGCCGGGAGTGCCTTAGAAGTGAAGTTTTGTCGAGCATTGTGGAAGCTGCTGTAGAGACGTGCTCCGGGAATGGCCGGCCATCCCTGGACACCATGGTGACGTAAAGGATGGGATGGTGAAAAGACCTTGGGTCTTGTGGCGTGTGTGCCTTGCTCCTTTGTTGACCGGCGGTTGGTCGAGGCCGGGTCGAGGTGGGTCGACGGGGGATGGATAAGGCCGAACCCTAGGAATTTCGGGGTACGACACTCGTCGTGTTTTGCCTCGAGGGGGATCAGTGGTGGAACAGTGTCTGGCATGGCGTGTGCAGTGATAGGTTTTCACCGCCCATCCCGGGATGGGCAGTAAAAAGTGGGATTTGACACTGTTACTACTTCCATGCTGGCACGCGTTGTAGCCATGGGGGTAGGAAGTGATTGGCGGTTGCATTAAATGCTTTGACTTTTGTCTGAGAGTTGGTGGGTGAGGCGGGTCGACTGGCTCGACCCAGGGTCGTACGAGTCGGAGATTTCTCTATGGTCGAGGCGTCCCGTCGAGCAAGCCTCGTGCGAGTCGGAACGTGGTCGAGGCGTTTCGTGCGTGGTTTTGGCTCGTTCTGCCTTTGTGGGCGGAGCCTTTGGCGTGGTTTTCTCAGGGGCTTGTCTTTTTTAGTCGTTGAGTGTGGGTACCCCTTGTTTAGGTACCCGACACTCCTTGTATGAAATCAGTAATAATCAGCAGGATTAGTGTGGAATGTTTAGATTGAAGATGAATGGAATCTTTCATTTAGGAGGAACTTGCAATGAGCTTTGATTGAGGATTGGATGTCTTTATGACACCTTTTGGGAGGAGTTCAGTTTGATTTCACAAAGGAGGATTTTGTGAGATGGGTTCTTGATAAATCTTTCCAATACACTACTAAATCATTATACCAACTAATAACTCGGGGGGAGGGGGGAGGGTTAGAGACCAGTTATGTACCTTGATTTGGAAAAGCAAAATTCCTCTTGAGGTCAAAGTTTTTCTTTGGCAAGTGTTTCATGACAAGTTACAGGCTGCATTTTCATTGAAAAAGAGAGGGTGGCAGGGGAGCTCCCTCTGCTGTGGCAGACCTGAGACTGTCAATCACATTCTCTTTGAATGCAATTTCTCTCAGTACCTGTGGTGCTGCATTAGAGATGCTTTTGGGTGGAAGGATTTTCCAATTTCAAAACAAGATTTTGTGTATGAATGGTTGCTAAGGAGGCTAGGGGTCCCTCGGAGACTTGTTCTCTTTTTCTTTGTAGGTTTAACCTGGGCAATATGGAAGAATAGGAACAAGATGACTATAGAGAAATCCTTTCCTTCTAACCTTGATATGGTCCTTTACAACGCTATCAATTCTCTGCGGATGTGGGGAGACCTTCTGAAAGATACAAACAAGATGCAAATGTCTAAGATGGTGGAGCGTCTGGGAACCTAAATCAACAAGCGAATGCGCCATCAAGTCTTTAGCTCTGATGTTGCTATTCTATAATAGCGTTGAGTGGCTGTTTAGGCCTGCTTAATAGTTTGCAAGGATGTTGTTTGTTTCTTTTTGCTTTCTGTCATAAACTAGGAACACTAGTATGTAAAACCTTTTATTGCTTTCTTAAAAGTAGAGTTAATCTCCTTTCAAAAAAAGGTGTCGTTGGTTCTGCATTTTCAGGCGTCTGCACTGTAGGAAGCATGATATAATAAAATAGTAAATATATTTTTTTGATTGGGTATAACTAGGACGCACACAACCCACACCCTCCACACTCACACCACACACACGCGTGCACATCCATACAGATGCAAAGAAGAGATTGGGAGGTGTCGCCGCCTCCGATGCACGAGAAACACGCAGTATCACCGAACGCGCATGTGAGCGTATACCCTAAAATTTCTAGAAAATTCCAGAAAAAGGTGCGATCACCAGGGTCTGAACCCTGGTGGGTAGTGTAACAGAACCGACCAATTATACTAAATTAAGTAAGAAAATCACCCACTGGAGCAGACGATTTAGCAAACTTAAGCCCGTATAACCCGGTAGTCCATGAAATCACGAAGGATTTCAAACCAACTCGCACACCAGCCAAGATCGTAATAAGTTTAGCGGTCACCATCACATATTATAAAAGAATTCACATCATAGGTACATCGGAGTTTAAACATAGTTATTACAAATCGAGTTCAAATAGAAAGTAGCGGAAGCATATAGTTCAAATCCACACACACTCACACAGAGTTCAAAATAAAGTGCCAGCTGATGATCATATTCCACAAAAGCATTAGACAAGGCGTAAGGAATGACTATTGCCCACGGTCCTAAGCATCACCCATCGCAGGATAAAGGTAGTTGATACAGTAGCCGTAATACATCTGCCCATCTGCAACAAGTGGGAACAAAACCCTGAGTACGAGAAGGTACTCAGCTAGACTTACCTGACATAACCAAAAATAAAGTGACACCAAGGATTATGAAGAGCTTTATAGTGGGGTAGCTGACTCATTTGCAAAAAGACATTTTTAGCATTTTAGAATCCTTTCCAAAAGCATTATATCAAGTTAATCATTATTAACATGTCGACTACATTTGCACCTATACTAGAGCAAACATATGATTAAGCAATTAATGATAACCAATGATCATTATCAACTTCTATAATGTCATATCTATTATAACTATTCAAGTGTTCCATCAACATTACTATGATGAAGTAAAGTCAAGTGTTCACTATCCAGTGAATGATGCCGATTCGAATCGATTTGTTAACCAGCTGGTAATTTATTCCTCACACAAACCTCACTCATCTGTTAAAGTGAGATATTGGTCACCGAGTCAACTATCCAGGTAAAATCCCGAGTTTGCTAGGAACCACATGTACCTAGGGGCCGACCGACTGTCTTTCGGTCTTATCATCGCGCCCCCGTGTCCAACCACCCCTTCTCCGGTACAGTGCGCTGTAGGCAATCCACTCGGCCCGAATAATCTCCCAGCTTTACGGTCAAAAGGTACATTATTCGGCCAGCTAAATATGAGGCATGCGTTCAACATGACCCGAGGCCCAACAACGGTCAGTCCTTAATCGACACAGACAGAAATCACTACAGTCTGAAACCTTGTAAGTTTCTGTCCGGTCTCAACTTCAAATTAACACTTAGTTATCCCATGATGACATAATTATCCAAATAGATCCAGGTTGAAAGCATCTAGGCCCCGGTGTTAGTTTCGGCAATTGATGACAACACATTATTACCATGACTAACGTGTGTTTTGTAGAAACGTTGGTAAGTTAGATCATGGAGATGATAACTGCTTTGGGCAATATGGTATTCATGTCCCTTGATGGAAATCGTTTCGGTTTTCAAAGGATCAATGACAAGATTAAGGACGGTTAGTTCCGGATGTCAAGGTGTTGAGTTACATCTGGAATAGTCGTTAGGATCTTTGTTTCTTCCTTTGACCGTACTATAAAGGGGGCATGAGCGAGTAGCTTGACCTAGGTGAGTCTTCTGTTTAGGTGTGGTGCACACTTGTCAAACTTAGCACTAGGTAGCTCTAGAAAAGCTCAGAGTTCAGTTGGAAGCAACTTGGTTCAAGTTGTGTCGCGTTTAGAGGTCGTTTGAGCAGTTTACCCATGACCAGACGCGGTTCTGGTCATGACCGGACGCGTCTGGTCAGTACTAACACTTCAGTGCGGAGTTAACTGATCGACTGGACGCGGTCCTTGAGAGGACCGGACGCGGTGGTCAGTCTGACACATGTTCTAGAGGGTAAACAGTGTAATCGGACGCGACTGTGAAGTGATCGGCGCGTCCGGTCACGTTCCAGTAAGGTCCCGAGCTGACCTGACGCGTCCGGTCAGCTGTGATCGGACGCGGTCGAGCGTCAAATCAGTTTCCAGTAAGGTTCTTGCATGATCGGACGCGTTCGATCATCCCTGATCGGCGCGTCCGGTCATCTCAGATCGGCGCGTCCGGTCACTCAGCGTAACTTTCGGTTTCCGACCGTTACACTTGACCGGCACTGTAACAGAACCGTCCAAATTATAAGAGCACAAGTACAAAAACAATCACCGAAATGATCAAATTCTCGCACTTGAGCCCATATAACTCCGGTAGTCCAATGAAATCACGAGGGGTTTCAAAACAACCAACATACAAGCCAAGATCGTAGTGATTCAACATAACAAGTCACATGTTACAACCCTTTCACAAGTAATTCAATATACATCGGAGTTTAACAAAGTTATTACAACTTAAGTTCAAAAGTAGCGGAAGCAAAGTAATTTGAAACTAACATTAATCTTATTTAAAATACATGCCAGTACCACGGTCGACTTCCAACAAAAGCATTAGGGATAAGGTAAATAAGAAGGATCATGCCCGTGATCACACTCCGCCACTACGGCAGGAGTCAACCAACTCTTGCAGCCGTCATGATACATCATAACCTGCAACAAGTGGGGATAAAACCCTGAGTACAAGAAGGTACTCAGCTAGACTTACCCGTCAGAAACTAGAAATAAAGTGACACCAAGGATCATGCAAGGCTGATATAAAGTGGGGCTAGCTTGACAACATTTTGCATAAAAGCTTAATATAGATGATCAATCATTAATGCTTAAGCATCAAGTTAATTATCATTAACCTATCATCTATATTAGAACCTGTACTAGAGCACTCACTTTATTAGGAGCAAACAATATTAACCATAGCAGGTATAAATTGAGGCAACCTTTCCATCGTGATCCAATTAACCATCCGTTCAATTTAATGGAATCTACGTTGCCGCTGCTCAAGTCAAGTGCTCACTAACCGGGAGCGACGGCGATTCGAATCGAATTCCTATCCAGCTGGAGGGGTATTTCTAACACTCACCGCGCAGGCCCCTGCCAGGGTCGCACAAGCCACCTTTTCATATGATTCAGGAATCGCGGGTCCGAATGATGTCGCGACCCCAAGGGCGACACTCTGCCAGGTGATAGGGACTCTAACCCCCCCTTGGTCTCACGCCAATGTCCCCAAGCACATCCTTTCTCTCCTCCAAGAAGCAACCTACCATTCGATTCCCGGCCTGAATCACATTACTCGGCTTCGCGGTCGGAACGACTTATCCGGCCAACTAAGTGTTAGACTGCGTTCAACATGACTCAAGGACGTACAGCGAATCGGTCCTTAAACGACTCAGACGGGGATAGATTCACACCCAAGACCTCCATGCCTTGTCGCTTCACTATCATCATCCCGCCCGGTCTTATTTTATTTTATTAACACATGGTTCCTTTCCACGATAGCAAATATAGCCAACCGTGCCATATATGAATATCCCTATATCTCGCAGGTGACAGGAAATCACCTGACTTCTACCGCTTAAAGCAGGGCTAAGCATCTACTCGATCCTAATCTATGTAGGATTCAAGGATTAATATATCTGGACAAGGAATGATATAATGCAGCAAGGGTTTCCAACCAACTCCTATCACTTAATGCAACAATACTTATAACATATATAGAATTAATTGCTTTAAAGATAGGAGGCTTATAATGCTCCGGGGCTTGCCTGGGATCCGACTCAAGTTAGGGTATGTCAGATGAGTTCGCTTGGCGAGCATCTTCCAATCTACCACTGGTCCGATCCTTCTATCTTCGGGATGGATCCACCAACTCCATCTTCGGGTTTGGCTCCACCTTAGGTCCTTCACGTGCTTCAGCTAACGTACCTAAATAAGGTGCAACAATGCATATGTATGAATGCATAGAAGTGCAATAAACAAAGAAATCAAACAAGCATACCAAAGTTCTCATAAACACCTAGAGCTAATTAACTTAATCCTCAAGAAGACATAACATAGAAGAGGGCAAGCACATTAATCAAGAAACAAGTCTCACAAGATTACAGGGTACCACTCAAGTATCATCAAAGATATGAGTCACCTTTCAATACCCAAGCATGACAAAGTTAATCAAAGTACTAGAACTAGAAATTGCTACCTTCTGGCCATCAGACCAACAGCTGAGTAATTTAATCATAACTGAAGATCTACAGCTCCAAATGACTTGCAAGAAGACATTATGGAAAGCTTATGAAATTATCTATATTTCATTTATAATTATCACAGCATGATTCTAAAGTTTAACATGTCGAATTTACATAAACACAGCAACTGATCTAACAAGACAGAGAGCAAGCAATTCTGTACCCCAACTTTAAACAGCTATAACTCCTAAACCACATGGCCAAATGTCACCAAATTTTAACAGTAGCTAGATACATAAATTATCTACAACTTTTGTATAAATAAGTTTCACAACAAAGCACATTATCATGAAGAACTTTACCAAGTTTCCAGATCTGTCCAGAAACCTTGTTTGCAAGGAATAATTATTAACTTATGTTGCAAACATATACTTGGACAAAACTAACTTTACCAACATGTCACACATGACTAATGAACACCAGAAAACATAGTGTCAATTACTAAATAAATTCTTTTAATACATTTTCTTAATTTATTTGGATAATTAGGTGAAATTATGAACACCTATCAAAAGTGCATAATAAATTCTACCAAAATTACAGAGATCTACAAATGCTCTCAAAAGTCTACTGTCCAAATTTCAATCCATTTGGGCAAGTATATCAACCTCTATGAAAAAGACAAATAGCTATTGCAATAACTCATGTGAGAGCAAGTTAAACCTAAAACTCAATATTTTCTGTGAACACAAGGCCATATTATGAATCAATATGATAGGGAAACATCATACTAAGGTAATGGAACAACATTTTCTATTTTATCATTTATATATTATTTATAAGCTATTTATTAAGCCATAAACAAGTTAACTCAATAACTTGAGCATACAGTAAGCAATGGCCATGAAATTTATACCACAGTACATTCATAGCATGGAAAGACTACCATAAAAATTTCACATTATTTGGAGCAACACAACTCAAGATATAAAAATGACAAGCAATACAATGTAGATTTCCTTATTATCAAGGTCAAACCAAAATCTTAAGAAAACAGTGAACAACTAGGGTGTTTAATATTTTTCCTAGCAAGTACATGTCATCACAAAATTAACAAAACAAGAATCACCATTTTTGGGGTTCTAAAACTCTAGATATGGCTCTGGTCAAGTTTATAAGCATTTCTAGAGAAATTTTAAGGCTTAAATAAAGACACCAGAAAATATCTACTAACATGTAACATTTTATGACTCTATTACATAGATCTCTTCTCAAGGTTTCTAAAAAGTCCACATTTACCATTTTTGAACTTTCCCAGTATGAGATATGGATTTTAAAAGATTTAACATAAATTAAAATTCAAAACCAGAATAAAACCAACCCTAACTGAAATTGCTAGGCACACCCAACATGTACCCAAACTCAGTCACCACTTAACCCGACATGTGGGACCCTTTATTCCGCTGGGCCCGCTCGTCAGACACACATATGGAGAGACAGAGAGAAGACACCGTCTTCTTCCCCTTCCGACCGGCTGAGCAGGGGAGGGAGCCGGCCGGTCTCCGGCGAGGTGAGGCGGCGCCGGCGGCAAGTGGCTGCAGCACGGCCATCCTAGACCACGCGCGCACCCGGGCAGGGGCACAGCTTGCCCAGGAGCAGTCCACAGTTGCGTGACCGCGAGCATGCGCGGCCATGGCGGCTGTTGTGGGAGGCGGTGGCGCTACTGGAGTTCCGGTGGCTGACGGTGGCATTGGCAACGAGCAGGGGAGGTGGAGCATTCCCAACACGAGGGGCGCCCAGTGGTGCTCTTTCCTTGCCTCACGGTGATCCGAGGCTAGCCGGCCACGGAGGCGGCAGTTCGCCGTGATGGCGGCTCCGGCGGCGGCCGTCTACAACGGCGGCGAGGCCAGAAGAAGGGGCGCGTCGTGGGCGGCGCGAGGAGAGGAAGGTGGTCCGGTGGTTCGATTTGACAGTAGGGTGCTTGGTGGTGGCTGGCCACGGAGCTCTATGCGTCTCAGCAATGGCGCGGCCGCGCTCCGCGCGTGTGCAGAGAGAATGGGAGCGGGGAGGCGAGGTGAGGGAGGGACTCAGGCGTGCAGGGGGTTGCTTCCCTTCTCGATGGGCAGCAGGCAGCGGCACTAGGACAGCCACGGCGCGTGGCTCACACGCGGCAGCAAGCAAGGCGCATGTCGGCCACGTCCCAGGGCGCGTGTTCACCCCTCAGGCATTTCCCCGAATACGTGGCGGGCAGCGGTTTGGGTACTGTGGAACATGATTTTAGACTGGTTACAGGCCGAATTTGGACATGGACCCAAAAGCAAAGTTGCAGACCGCATAATGCTCTACATTTCTTATTTAGGGTGCCACGCCATTAGAGCAACAAATTAGCGTCTAATCAAACCTCAAGATGGCAATGTCAACAAATTGACGAAGGTCACGAAAACTCGCCTTTGGAGGTCAAAACTCGATCAAACTAAACCCAACTTTTTGCATGCTACTCTCCATAATATGCGCTTCAACTTTTGTATTTGGACAAATCTTGAGTTGCTTAGCAATTTTTGGAGAACGCGCGATGTCAATGTCGACGACACTGAAATCGGGGCTTTAAAAATTGTTAAGTGTTGGAAACAGTCCCAAATCTGACTTGTGGGCCCTTTTTGATCATGTTACACACATTTTCATGACTTGACTCTTAAACAAAGTTTGTTCCTTATAAAATTCTCTACAACTTTGTCAAAGGGTGCACAGTCATTCAAAGCTTCTAGGTTACACTTTTGAAACGGTCAAACAAAAGTGTTCCGGCGTCCATACATGGTCAACCATCACTTAGAAGCACATTTAGGCAAAATGATCAACATGAACATTGTTCCATTAAGTGTCCTAAGTGTAGTTAAGGTGTTGTAGAGTTCATCTAGAGTCATTTGGCTAGTTTGCAAGGTTTGGTTGATGTTCTATAGTTCCATTAACTTAATGGGGCAAATTTCAATAGGAATGGAACTTATCATTTCATGTGACTTTTTGATTCCAAACTTCATGAAACTTTTCCAGGGATCAATATAGATAGTTCTTGATGTGAGACATGTGAAGATACTTTGATAGCAACACCCAAGCATATATCTTTTAATTGAACCTATATGTAAGCGAGGGTGCAATATCCAAGTTTAGGTTAGGGCTTATTTCCATAGGTTTGACTTTGACATCGTCATCTCCACTAATCTGTCATGTTTGAGTTTAAACCCACTACTTAATTGGTGATAAACACCTAGGGTGTTACAGGCACGTCCGGTCATGTCGACCGGCGCGTCCGGTCAGTGCGCGTTTTGCTGATTTGACATGTAACGGTTGGATTTGTCTGAGGGGTGTATAAATACATCCCCTCCACCTCTTTTAGAGGTCTCTTGCTCATTTGTTCAGCTGAGAAACACCTTTGGAGTGCAAGGGAGTGCAAGAGCCCTAGTGAGGATAGTGTTTTGAGAATCAAAGTTTGTGATTCCTCACTTGTGACAAGAGTATAGCAAGTGTGCATCCATCTTCTCATTAGGCTTGTTGTGGTCAAGTGAGAGTTCTAGCTTGTTACTCTTGGTGATCGCCATCACCTAGACGGTTTGGTGGTGATTGGGAGTTTGGTGATCATCCGACGAGATTGTGGGTGACTCAACTCAAGTTGTGAGCGGTTTTGGGTGATTCGCCGCGACGGAGTGTCGAAGAATCAACCCGTAGAGAGCACTTGATCCTTGCGCGGATCAAGGAGGAGCTACACCCTTGCGCGGGTGCTCCAACGAGGACTAGTGGGGAGTGGCGACTCTCCGATACCTCGGCAAAACATCACCGTGTTCCTAGCCCTTACTTTCAAGCATTTACTTTCGTGCATTACTTTCATTGCTTGTTTACTTTCCTAGAATTGCCATGCTAGTCTAGGATTGGAACTTAGGGTGCAAAACTTTTATCGGTAGAATCACAAGGAATACTAGTAGGCACTAGGGGTGAAGTTTGGCCTATAGGATTTAATTCTTGCAATTAATTTTTAGAAAAGCCCAATTCATCCCCCCTCTTGGGCATCTTGATCCTTTCAATTGGTATCGGAGCCGTGTTGCTCTTTATTTAGGCTTCACCGCCTAGAGCAAGATGTCTAATGGGGAAGGACCACCTCCCACTTTTGAGGGAGACGATTTTCCATATTGGAAAATTCGTATGGAGGCGTACCTCGAAGCCATAGATGTTGGGTGCCTTAGAGCCGCAACCGAAGGGCTTCCTCCTATAAGGGATCCCGCCAACCCAAGTGGTGACGAGGAGAAATACAACCGGTGGAATGCAAAGGCAAAAAATGCACTCTACCGGACCCTAGGCAAAGATATCTTCAATCGTGTGTGTAATGCCAAAAACGCTCATGAATTGTGGGAAAATCTTTGTGCTCTCCATGAGGGAACTAAGAGTGAGCGTGAGGAACATTATCACATTGCTTTAAAGAAAATTAATTCTTTTGAGATGCTTCCCAAAGAAAGTGCTAATGAAATGTATACTCGTTTAAATGTTCTTGTAGAAGATCTCAATGCTCTTGGACTCACTCAAATGAGTCAATCGGATGTTGTAAGGAGGATCTTGAGTGTTCTTCCCATTGAGAAGTATGGACACATTGTCACCGTACTTCACCAAAGTGATCTCTCCGCCGCAACACCGACTCAAGTATTAGGAAAGAACAATGCACATGAGATGTACATGCACATCACTCCGGAAGAGGGCTCATCATCTTCCAAGAAAAAAGACTTGGCCTTCAAAGCTAGCCATGAAAAGAAAAAGAAGAAGGGCCAAGCCATGATGGTACAAGAAAGCTCAAGTGAAAGTGATATTGATGATGCATCACTTGCACTCATGGTAAGGAAGATCACTAAGATGCTAAAGAAGCTCAACAAGAGTGGCATCAAGTTCGATGGCAAGAAGAAGAAATTCTTCACAAGTAGCAAAAGGAAGCCAATATCCGAAATGGATTGCTTCAATTGTGGTGAACTTGGCCACCTAGCTCATCAATGCCCGAAGCCTCCAAAAGACAAGTACAAGAACAAGTATAAGGACAAGAAAGATGATTCAAGTGATGAAGAAGATGAGAAAAGAAAGAACAAGCCATACAAAAAGAAAGATGGCAAGAAAAGAGAGTTCTACAAGAAGAAGGGAGGCAAAGCTTATATTGTTGGTGATTGGCTCACCGACATTGAATAATCATGTGAGTCCTCCGACGATGAAAGTGACAATGAAAAAGAGAAGATCACCGCACTTGTGATTGGGCCATCATCATCTTCGTTGACGTCTTCATCACCACCTTCACCGCCTTCTTTACCATCATCATCTACTTCTCACCTATGTCTAATGGCTAAGGGTGATCGAAAGGTACAAAATAGTGATAGTGATGATGATGATAGTAATAGTGATGATGAATATGATGCACCTTATGATGAACTAGTAAAATTATTGAATAAATACTCTAAAATCATAAGAAGAACTAGAAATGAAAATGATGAGCTTTAACATGAAAATGAATCACTCTCATCTAAGCTTGAGAATGCACATAAGACTAGTGATGAGCTCAAAGATCAAAATGAAACTATGTCTTCTTCTCTTAAGGAGCTCAAAACTTCTAACAAAGAGCTTAGAGATAAACATGATAAAATTGAGAAGAAGCATGGTGAACTCATCACTAGGCTAAACTTGCTAAAAGATGAATATACCGCATTGAAAATCAATTATGATACTCTTATTATTGCTAATGAGCTTGCCCCTGAGACACATGATGCTACTAACCAAGTTGTTAAGATTTATATAGCTACATCATGTGATGATTTGATTGTTGAGAACTTTGAGCAAGGCTCTAGCGGCAAAGGCAAGAGTGTGGTTGAGTCCGACAACTATGATGAGTATGTCAAGCTCAAGAGTGAGAATGAGATGCTTAAAGTTGAGAACAAGAAGTTAATGGCTCTTGAAAAGCAAGCTTCAATTGAGTCACTTATTGAAGAAAACAAGAAGCTCAAGCAAGAAAAAGAGCATCTTAAAACCGGCCTAAGCAAGTTCACAAGAGGCCAACATTTGCAAAGTGAGCTACTCATGAACACCGTCATGAAGATGGATAGGAGTGACATTGGTTACTTGGCAAATCAAGAGAAGAAGGTCAAAGCTCAACAACAACAAAGCAAGTCAAAGCCCAAACCAAAGAGATGTGTTGAGTGTGGACAAGAAGGCCACTTTGCTCATGAGTGCAAAACTCCACCACCACAACCCTTGCCCAAGCATGCTAGACCCTTTGCCTTCAATGCTCATTACATGCTTAGAAAGGACTCAAGTGGAAAGATGAAAGTCATGTTCTTGGGTCCCCCTAATAAAAATAGGCCAAAGAAAATATAGGTTGCCAAGTCACTAGTTGAGAAAGTTAAGGGTCCCTCTCAAGTTTGGGTCCCTAAACAAAAGGCTTGATCTCTTGTGTGTAGATGAACTACAAGACCGGTGGATCTCATTGGGTGATTGATAGTGGTTGCACACAACACATGACCGGTGATCCTCGTATGTTCACCTCACTTGAAGAGAATGGGGTATGTCAAGACAAGATCACATTTGGGGACAATTCAAAGAGCAAAGTCAAGGGTATAGGTAAGATTGCAATATCAAATGATCACTCTCTCTCAAATGTGCTCTATGTTGCTTCATTGAGTTTCAACTTACTATCCGTTGGGCAACTTTGTGACCTTGGCTACCAATGCTTGTTTAGTCCAAATGAAGTGGTTGTTACAAAGATAGATGACAAGCAAGTGATTTTCAAGGGCTTTAGATACAATAATCTCTATCTTGTTGACTTCACCTCCGAAGATGCAAACTTGATGACATGTTTATTCACCAAAACTACACTTGGATGGCTTTAGCATAGGAGGCTTGCTCATGTTGGAATGAAAACTCTCAACAAGCTATTGAAGAAAGAGTTAGTGAGAGGCTAGAAGGATGTAAAGTTTGAGAAGGATAAACCTTGTAGTACATGTCAAGCCAGCAAACAAGTTGCAAACACTCATCCAACCAAAGCCTACATGTTAACATCAAGAGTACTAGAACTTCTACACATGGATTTGTTTGGTCCTACAACTTACAAGAGCTTGGGTGGAAATCTCTATTGCCTAGTTATTGTGGATGACTACTCAAGATACACTTGGACTTTCTTTCTTCATGACAAATCTGAAGTGGCAAATTGCTTCAAGAAGTTTGCAAAGAGAGCTCAAAATAAATTTGAAGTCAAGATAAAGAAAATTAGATGTGACAATGGCAAAGAGTTTGACAACACCAACATTGAAGCTTATTATGATGAAATTGGAATCAAGCATGAAGTTTCATCAACCTACACTCCTCAACAAAATGGTGTAGTTGAGAGAAAGAACCGGACCTTGATCACTCTTGCAAGAACAATGCTAGATGAGTATAACACACCAGAGAAATTGTGGGCTGAGGCAATCAACACCACATGCTATGCTTCAAATCGCCTCTTCCTACAAAAGTTCCTTTGCAAGACCCCTTATGAGTTGCTAAATGGGAAAAAGCCGGACGTCTCATTCTTTCGGGTGTTTGGTTGCAAATGCTACATCTACAAGAAGCATCAACACCTAGGAAAGTTCTAAAGATGTTGTGATATTGGTTTTCTTGTTGGTTACTCATCAAAGTCCAAAGCATATAGAGTATTTAACCATGCCACCGATTTGGTTGAAGAAACATATGATGTGGAATTTGATGAATCTAACGGCTCCCAAGGAGCAATTGAGAATTGTGATGATGTAGGTGATGAACCATTGAGAGAGGCCATGAAGAACATGCCGGTGGGAGACATCAAGCCTAAAGATGATGAAGACGATGTACAAATTGTCAATCCACTATCTTCATCATATGTGCCTCAAGATGATGACAAGAATGAGAGAGTTGAAAATGAAGATACTCATGTCTCTCATCAACAAGCCGAGGTACAGGCACAAGATGTTGATGCTCCCCATCCTACTCCTCAAATGGTGATCGAAGAAACTCACCCCTACTTCAAGCACATCCACAAGATCTCATTATAGGGAGTCCTACAAAGGGTGTAATGACTCGATCTCAAAAGTTTACTTCTTTTGTTGAGCATCACTCTTTTGTCTCTTGTCTTGAACCTAAGAATGTAGAAGAAGCTCTTCAAGATCCAGATTGGGTGAATGCCATGCATGAAGAATTGAACAACTTCGCCCGCAATCAAGTTTGGACACTTGAAGAGCATCCAAAAGGTGCAAGAGTCATTGGAACCAAATGGGTGTTCCGCAACAAGCAAGATGATCAAGGCGTAGTAGTAAGAAACAAGGCAAGACTAGTAGCAAAAGGGTTCTCTCAAGTTGAAGGTCTTGATTTTGGAGAGACTTTTGCACCCGTTGCAAGACTTAAAGCCATTCGTATCCTTCTTGCATATGCATCACATCACGAAATGAAATTATATCAAATGGATGTGAAAAGTGCATTTTTAAATGGCTTCATAAATGAACTAGTCTATGTTGAACAACCTCCCGGGTTTGAAAACCCTAGATATCATAATCATGTTTATAGGTTGTCCAAGGCGCTATATGGTCTCAAGCAAGCCCCTAGAGCGTGGTATGAGCGCCTCCGGGACTTCCTCATTGAGAAGGGCTTCACTATTGGGAAGGTTGACACCACACTATTCACCAAGAAGTTTAATGAAGAGATCTTCATTTGTCAAGTCTATGTTGATGATATTATCTTTGGGTCAACAAATGAAGATTATTGCAAAGAATTTGGTGAATTGATGTCAAAAGAGTTCGAGATGTCAATGATTGGAGAGCTAACATTCTTGCATGGGTTTCAAGTCAAGCAAATGAGAGAAGGGATTTTTATCTCTCAAGAAAAGTATACCAAGGATCTTCTCAAAAGATTCAAGATGGAAGAATGCAAGCCAATCAAGACCCCAATGCCAACTAATGGACATCTCGACCTAGATGAGGGAGGTAAACCAATCAATCAAACTCTTTACCGTTCTATGATTGGTAGCTTGTTGTACCTTACCGCATCTAGGCCCGATATCATGTTTAGTGTGTGCATGTGTGCTCACTTTCAAGCGTGCCCTAAAGAACCTCACCTAAGTGCCGTAAAAAGGATCCTAAGATATCTTAAGTATACCCCAAGCATCGGACTTTGGTACCCCAAAGGAGCTAGATTCCAACTAGTTGACTACTCTGATTTGGATTATGCCGGTTGCAAAATTGATAGAAAAAGCACATCCGGAGGATGCCATTTGCTTGGGAGATCCTTAGTATCTTGGTCATCTAAGAAGCAAAATAGTGTGGCTTTATCCACCGCCGAGGCGGAATACATTGCCACGGGGGCTTCTTGTGCACAAATCCTATACATGAAACAAACCCTCCTTGACTATGGAGTTATTCTTGAAAAGGTGCCGCTTTTGTGTGACAATGAAAGTGCGGTTAAAATTGCTAATAATCCGGTACAACACTCTTGCACCAAGCACATTGATATCCGCCACCACTTTTCTAAGAGATCATGTTGCTAAAAATGATATATCACTAGAAGGTGTAAGAAGTGAAAATCAATTAGCGGATATCTTCACTAAACCTTTAGATGAGGCTACCTTTTGTAGGTTGAGAAGTGAACTAAATGTGCTTGATTCTAGTAACTTTAAAAAATGAGCTTGTGTTGTCTCTTGCATTGCATTGTATTTTTCTGTCATGTTTATTTTCCCGCAATGCATCTAGGACTTGTCTAACATGGTTATGATAACCCTTCTTTGGAGGAGTGAAAAAGCCTAACCATGGATCAAACTTGACAAGCAACCTAGCCTTCCTTTCTTGTTTTGCATTGCATATGCATGGTTGTTGCTTTGTTGTTTCTCTTCGGTTTTGCTTTGAGTAACCTCTGTGTTCGTCCATTAATAGAGAGAGCATTTGAAGCTCCCAAGGGTTCATAAACTCTATTGCATGGCCATACGTTGCTCCTCGGGTGTTTATTAAATATTTTCTTAAAAATAATACTAGCCTAAGGCAAAATATTTTGAAAATTTTGAGGGTTTGAGTGAGGTCACTCATATCAGGTTCCAATTGGTGTTTATTTAAGTCTTTTTAAATTGGAACTTGATTGGGAGAAGTCGCGTCGAAAATCGGTTTGAAAAAGAGCATTTTACAGCGACCGGACGTTGGACCGGACGCTGCATCGGACGCGGTCTGGCTTCACCAGCGCGTCCGGTCTCGGCGTCCACCAGCGCGTCCGATCATTCCCGAAGTTTTTCTTCGAAATCTCTAACCGGACGCTGCACCGGACGCGCCTCTGCCGACCACCGCGTCCGGTCCCGGTAACCATCACCGTGTCCGGTCATCCGTTTCAGTTTTCCGGGCAAAATGTGACCGGACGCTGTCAGCGTCCGATCGTGCATAATCGGACGCGTCCGGTCATTCTGGGAGCTTACTGGAATGTGACCGGACGTTGCCTCCACCACGTCCGGTCATTCGACCACCGCGTCCGATCATCACGCGAAAAACGGATCTCACCCTTTTTAACCGTACGGTTGGATCTCGTGTTTTCTCTTTTCAATCCCAAGCGCCGCCGTACTCGCCGAAATCTCCGGTTGCCAGTTCTCGCCGAGCCGCCGCGCCACTGCCGTCGCGTGCTCCTGCGCCGTAGCCACCTCCGTAGTCGTCTCCGCAGCCACGCCCGCGCCCTTCCTTGCCGCGACTGCACCTTCCGCAGCCGCGCCCGCGCCGTGCCGCAGCGCCGCCGCAGCCGCGCCGCTGGAGCCCCCGGAGCAGTCCGCGCCCTAGCTCCACCTCGAGCTCTCTCCCTGCCGCGCGCATGCCTAGCTCCGAGGACCTCGCCCACCGCCATGAAAAACCCTAACCCTAGCCACCCGTTTCGTTTCGTTGAGACTTTTCGCGAGTTTTCGTCTCCGCGAACGTCTCCGTCTCTGCAAGGTGACGTCTTCTCCTTGGATTAGGGTTTACCGTCGATTTTCCGGTGAATTACTAATTCAATCATTGATCTCTCGGTACTCCAGGGTTTCGATCGCCGTCTCCGGGTAACCCTAGCGCGTCGAGATCGTCTTCCGCTCATCGGATCTTCGCTCGTCGAGGTAGCTATCGCGGTCCTTTCATATCTTACCTTACATGCTTGCTCTTATTAGGATCTCACTTATCTTTTAGATAATATATGTTGCTTATAGTAGATCCATCTATTCTATCGTTTCAGTTTGTCCTGTCAGTGCTGAGTGTGTCAAGTGATCAGTTGTGAATCCAAGGCCAAGCCTGTGGATACGGATTGAGGCCAAGCCTCACGAGTGTCAGTACATCATCTGCTACTTTCCAGTTTGTCTCGGCACAGCCTCTTGTCAGTATGGTTCGTTGCAAGAGCGCTGGTGGGGCACCTAGTGACAGGGATGACAGTCCCCCCAGGAGGATAGAGGTAGCTAGCGGGAAGCGAGTAAAGATTGCTGCCAAGAAAAGGAAGAGAACTCTTACAGGGGCAGAGGTAGCTCAGGCAGTCGCAGATGCAGCAGAGGCAGCAGAGAGAGGTGGCAGGAGCAGTGGTATTCGTATTGGCGAGAGTCACTTTCACCTTGAAGGTCGACAACTCGGTACAGAGGTCACAGAGGAGACAGTGGATGCCCCTGCAGAGCAGCCTACAGAGGATCCAGAGGAGACTGAGGAGCAAACAGTTCAGACTCCACAGCGTCGTCGCTCAGGACGTACGCGAGCTCAGGTCACTCTCAGGCCAGAGGGTCAGCGTCGTGGAGGTCGTCCACCTCCCAGGGCTAGAGGTCACCCCCCTGTTGAGCACTTTGACCTCAGGGGTGCTACAGCCAGACAGGTCCAGGCCCTCAGATTTGTTGAGGTCACTCGGTGGTTCCCACCTCAGTGGGATCCCCGGGCGTCAGAGGGTTTCTACACTCCTCTGCACGAGGACTTCTACAGGGCCTATGTCGACAGCGGGATTGCTTTCAGACCACAGAGAGTCTGTCGACTGGAGACCTTAGTTGAGGTGGTTGGTGAGCAGCTTCGTCCGCATCTGTCCTTTCTGCCTAGACTATCAGTTCTTCTTAGATGGACTAGAGCGTACTGCGGGACCTGGGTTAGAGAGTTTTACTCCTCACTGTGGATTGACCTAGCACATCAGTTCATTCACTTTGCTTTCAGAGGCCGTGACCGCAGATTATACAGCACCAGGGTACGGGAGATTCTCAGACTCCCTGCTTTAGAGACAAAGATTCATCAGCTATGCTTCGGACAGACTGCTCCTCCAAGATGCCCTCACGGCGGGATAGTGCCCCCTACTGATTTGATCCGACCCTGTTTCTATGAGCCTTTTGGCGAAGGGTCTCGACGCACACCAGCCAGCCTGACACCCATAGCAAGGGTCCTCGATGCTATAGTGAGGAGGACACTTCTTCCGAGGCTTGGATACAGAGAGGGTCTGACTCGCATGCAGCTGTGGGTTGTACATCACCTCATCTCACAGACCCCGTTTGACCTTTGGGATCTGATGCTTTGTGAGATGGAGGACACCTTGGCAGAGGGCTTCAAGGGTCACAGGCAGCTACCATATGCTCACTGGATTTGCTTCATCATCAGGTCTGCCTGTGAGTTGCCTGCAGAGATTAGAGCAGAAATTTCTGATACCACCACAGCCTTTCTAGAGTATGACATCCGCCAGCTGTGGGCATCACTTACCAGAGAGCAGGCACCTGGCCCAGGACAATGTCAGAGGCCAGAGGTACCAGAGACAGCTGATGAGCAGGACGAGACCATCAAGGGTCTTGCCGAGGCAGAGCTAGCAGATCTAGATGCTCAGCCAGCTGATCAAGCCGAGGATGTAGCCACTGACAGCACAGATGAGAATTATCAGCCCATTCCCTGGTACCGCTCTCCTCGGCCTCACGACCATGAGGCCGGTGGCTCTGGCTCAGTCTCCCGCTCAGATCCAGCCATGGTGGCTATACTTGAGAGGTTGACCCAGGCCCAGGAGAGACAGGAGATCCAGATGCAGCGACAGGCTCAGGACTTTGCTGCAGCGTTCGCTCAGATTCAGCCTCGCCAGGACGAGCTCCAGAGGCAGCAGCTCGAGTTCCAGCGATAGCAGTTCGAGATGCAGAGGCAGCAGACAGCCACTCAGCAGCAGTACCTAGAGCTCCTGCGCCACCTTGTCACTGTGGGAGTACCGCCACCACCGTCTGTCCTGACTCCAGCCTTACAGTCCAGTGGACCTCAGAGTCAGGGGCAGCCGAGCTTTCAGTACACCTCCCCCCAGTAGCAGGTACCACAGACGTTTCAGTCTCCGAGCTACACTCCTATCCAGACAGGATTCACTTCACCAGCTCAGCCGGGACCTCACCTCCTCTCCAGCACTGTATTCCCTAATTTCAGTGCTACATACAGTGAGCTGACTGGACAGCCGACACCGTCATACTCTACCTTTGTGACTACCTCAGACATGTCGGTTTCAGAGACTGCTGCATTTCCAGTGACAGGGGCCGCCACTATAGACACTCTGTCATCTTCAGTCGCCTCGACAGATCCTCCCACTCTTGGTGTCTTTCAGGCTCAGGCGATAGTGACTGATCCTATAGTTGCTTCTACACCTTCAGTTGCTGCACCTCCTCTACAGACTCAGACTGCTTCACTGCCACGTCCATCTATAGAGGGTCAGCCTGATAGTTCAGAGTCTGAGGAGGATACTTCATAGTTCATGATCACTCCACGCTCCTCGGCACCCGACACGACAGCTTCTGTTTCCCCGTCAGATCCTTAGATTAGTTTTTGGCGGTTGATGCCAAAGGAGGAGAGAGAGCATAGATTCAGGGGGAGTGTTGATAGAGGGTTTCATTTTTCTTGTGTACTACATTCATGCATCATATTTATTTTCTCGCCCTGCATTGTGTGACTTTGAGTTTGTGAGACTATGTCTTAATAATTATGTCACTTAATGGTGTTTAGCTCATAAGGTTGTGCTTCCGTGCCTTACTTCGATTTTATATGAGCTATGTTTTATGTGTACTAACTCTTCATGTTTTATCTTATGAGTACACTCAATTGGCTTGGAACACATAAGCAATGACTAACCCCTTGTGCTTACAGCTTTATGCTTATGTGAACCAAGCACGATCAAAAACCTCAACTCATATCTTCTAAATCTAAGTGTTGTCATCAATCATCAAAAAGGGGGAGATTGAAAGCATCTAGGCCCCGGTGTTGGTTTCGGCAATTGATGACAACGCATTATTACCATGACTAACGTGTGTTTTGCAGAAACGTTGGTAAGTTAGATCATGGAGATGATAACTGCTTTGGGCAATATGGTATTCATGTCCCTTGATGGAAATCGTTTCGGTTTTCAAATGATCAACGACAAGATTAAGGACGGTTAGTTCCGGATGTCAAGGTGTTGAGTTACATCTGGAATAGTCGTTAGGATCTTTGTTTCTTCCTTTGACCGTACTATAAAGGGGGGCATGAGCGAGTAGCTTGACCTAGGTGAGTTTTCTATTTAGGTGTAGTGCACACTTGTCAAACTTAGCACTAGGTAGCTCTAGAAAAGCTCAGAGTTCAGTTGGAAGCAACTTGGTTCAAGTTGCGTCGCGTTTAGAGGTCGTTTGAGCAGTTTACCCATGATCGGACGCGGTTCTGGTCATGACCGGACGCGTCCGGTCAATACTAACACTTCAGTGCGGAGTTAACTAATCGACCGGACGCGGTCCTTGAGAGGACCGGACGCGGTGGTCAGTCTGACACGTGTTCCAGAGGGTAAACAGTGTAATCGGACGTGACTGTGAAGTGATCGGCGCGTCCGGTCACGTTCCAGTAAGGTCCCGAGCTGACCTGACGCGTCCGGTCAGCTGTGATCGGACACGGTCGAGCATCAGATCAGTTTCCAGTAAGGTTCTTGCATGATCAGACGCGTCCGGTCATCCCTGATCGGCACGTCCGGTCATCTCTGATCGGCGCGTCCGGTCACTCAGCGTAACTTTCGGTTTCCGACTGTTACACTTGACCGGCGCGTCCGGTCAGTGCGCGTTTTGCTGATTCGACAGGTAACGGTTGGATTTATCTGAGGGGTGTATAAATACATCCCCTCCACCTCTTTTAGAGGTCTCTTGCTCATTTGTTCAGCTGAGAAACACCTTTGGAGTGCAAGGGAGTGCAAGAGCCCTAGTGAGGATAGTGTTTTGAGAATCAAAGTTTGTGATTCCTCACTAGTCACAAGAGTATAGCAAGTGTGCATCCATCTTCTCATTAGGCTTGTTGTGGCCAAGTGAGAGTTCTAGCTTGTTACTCTTGGTGATCGCCATCACCTAGATGGTTTGTTGGTGATTGGGAGTTTGGTGATCATCCGACGAGATTGTGGGTGACTCAACTCAAGTTGTGAGCGGTTTTGGGTGATTCACCGCGACGGAGTGTCGAAGAATCAACCCGTAGAGAGCACTTGATCCTTGCGTGGATCAAGGGGGAGCTACACCCTTGCGCGGGTGCTCCAACGAGGACTAGTGGGGAGTGGTGACTCTCCGATACCTCGGCAAAACATTATCGTGTTTCTAACCCTTACTTTCAAGCATTTACTTTCGTGCATTACTTTCATTGCTTGTTTACTTTCCTAGAATTGCCATGCTAGTCTAGGATTAGAACTTAGGATGCAAAACTTTTATCGGTAGAATCACAAGGAACACTAGTAGGCACTAGGGGTGAAGTTTGGCTTGTAGGATTTAATTCTTGCAATTAATTTTTAGAAAAGCCCAATTCACCCCCCTCTTGGGCATCTTGATCCTTTCACAGGTAACCACCTATAACTCGCAGGTGATAGGAAATCACCCGACTTCTACCGCTCTAAGCCAACCAAGCATCGACTCGACTATGAATACCAGGGTAGCAAGGATATAGTATAACAAAGGTAAACAAGGTATAATGCAGCAACGGTTGTAAATAACTCCTGAACGTAATGCATCAATTAAAGTAAAGCATTAATTAAATATTTACAAACCGAGGGAGAAATGCTCTGGGGCTTGCCTCTCTCGAAGGAACTCGGGCGGTGATTGGGGCACTCCGAAAGTTCCTCAACGTCCTCCTCGTCAACTTCGGGCACCTCCTGCTGTTGCACCTCGAGCTGCTCTTCCGGCTCCTCGGGTACTACGATTGGATTCTCTGCTTGCGATCCTGTATGATGCGTATGCGTAAGTGCTTATGCAAAAGGTGCATCGGTTGAAAAGGGCACACAAAGATTATGCTTGCATGCAAGGTAAATTAACATGATTTGCTTTATTGGGTAGAGTATAAGAAAAATTCTTATACAAGATAGTCAACATTATCCAAGAATATGTACTATAAGTACATGTCATCTACTCTATTATCTTCTACTATTAACTACCATGTAGCCACATGCAAGTACTGCTACACTAATACTACAACCACTGTACTAACATGCTAAGTCACCACATCAAGTTAAAATGCTTCAAAGATACACCAAAGATTTACAAATTCACTAATCATGCATAAAACAAGATTTAATTAAACCCTAATTAACACTAGGTTTGAATAGCAACATCTATTTTGACAGCACAGAAAAATCTAAGAAAATTGCAGTAGCTTGACAGTGCCAAACATAACATACCACATAAATTCCACTGCATTTGAATAATTAAAATAACCTACACAAAAATGATAAGCTAAGGCATAAAAGTGAGCATGAAAATACTTTGTACTATGAAAGTATCAAACAACAGATTTAGTATTTTTCCTATGTTCTACATAGTAAATAATCACTGTACAAAAATTATCATGCCCATGTTTTATACATATTTTTCTCCCTAGCAAAAATAACAAAAATTCAGCCATAATAGCACTTGAACTAGAAATCTATATTTTTCTACAAGACATGCATGACATATATTTTTCACATAAAGTACATCACACAAGAAGAATAACAAACTTGGAATCATATTTTTCTGAGCAATACATGATTTACTATGCATTTATGAAGATTAATAGCATTTACAAGAATAAAATAAAACTATACAGAAAAGTATCACAAACTTGACATGCAATATTTTTAGCCTGTAGATCTACTCAAAAGAAACCTAACAAAACTTGTTTCATCCAATTTGGAGCTAAAATGAGCAAAATACAAATTTCCAAAGCATTTTCACTGAAATAAGGAATTCATTTTCTTTTTCTTTTCTGAAAAACCCGAGCTAAAATACTAGGCGTCCCCGGATTCGTGCACCCCGAGTCCCATTGTGCCGCTGTGAGTGGGCCCCATGACCCCACCTGCCAGTGGCACCAAGGGGAGACGGAGGCCCGTCGGTCGGAGACTTGCCGGCGGTGAGCCTCCGGCGACGAGGTGAGCACCATCGTGCTCAGCTCGACGAGGCGAATCGGCTTGGCTAGAAAATGGGGTCAGAGGGGGAGCGGAGCGGCCTCGCTGACGTTAATGGCGGCGTGGCGGCGCTGCCTAGCGGCAATGTCGCCCTTGCCGGCCACGGTGAAGCGAAACGAGGCGGGCAGCGGCTTCGCGCGCCCAAGGCGGACAGACAAAGGCAAAACGGGGAGGCAATGGGAGGCGGAGGAGCTCCGGCCGTGGTGAAGCCAAGCTCGGCGGTGAAAGCCCAAGTTTGGTTTTGGTAATTAATGACACCAAGTTGCTAATGCCATGTGTTAAGTATTTTGAGTTAGGCATAAGCAACACATGTGATGAAGGTGTATGTGGCAAGGAGTGGTGGCCACAAGATCACAAAGAGATTGTGCATGGACATGAAATAATAATCATGGTGGAGATGCACATAAAATGAAGGACATGATGATCAAGTGGAGAAAAAGGGTCTAAGAGCGCAAGGCAAAGGTATAAGCATAGGGTTTTATTTTTGCCGGTCTAAGATGAGTAGAGAAGTGATTGATCGGGTTTAGGATACATAGCCGACTATCAAGAGGGGCAATCACGGTTAGCTCAGGAATCAAGTGCCGCTAGATCATTGTCTTGAGCATATGCATTAGGATATAGTTGAGAGCTAACATAACGCCTTGGAAAATGTTTATGAAATGCTAACACACATGCACATGGTGGTGTACACTTGGTGGTGTTAGCACATTTGCGAAGGCGATGGTGTTTGAGCGGTAGAGAGGGGTTTGAGTTTCTCTCTCCCTCCCGCCGAGCTTGCGAGGCGGGATTCAACGCTTTTTGGGGAAGTGAAATGCCTATTTTCTACTGCGCCGAAAGTCAAAAAAGAAACGGAGGCGAATGGCGGTCACTGTGGTGACCGGACGCTGCACCGGACGCGGTCGCGGTTTGACCGGACGCGTCCGGTCAGTTCTCAGCAGTTGTCAGGCACGTGGTGTTGGAGTTTGTGACCAGACGCTGGTCTGGCCTGACCTGCGCGTCCGGTCAGTTCACCTATGCGCAGAAGAAGAGCGCGCGTCCGGTCCCTCACAGAACTGGAGCGTCCGGTCAGGCGTCCAGAGGGGCAGAGCGCAGCGGAGTGCTGATCGGACGCGCGGCGCGTCCGGTCACGTGCGATCAGACGCGTCCGGTCGCGGTGGGAGCTTACTGGACTCCGACCGGACGCCAGGTACAGTGCGTCCGATCAAACGCTAGAGTGCGTCCGGTCACAGCAACGGTAACTTCTGACATGCACTATTCACGCTTGTCCTGTTGTGACCGAACGCGTCCGGTCACCCTGACCGGTGCGTCCGGTCAACACGTTTGAACCGCGTCGTCCGGTAACGGCTAGCTGTGTACCCCTTCGCTATAAATAGAAGTTGTCCAGGGTTTGAGGGTAACTCTTGCACATTTTGAGACCTAGAGACATCCTTTGAGCTAGAGAACAACCCCTCCACTCATCTCTTTGCATAGTTACACATCTTGAGTGAGATTGAGTGAGATTCAAGTGCATTGCTTGAGAGTTGCATTCTAGAGGCACTTGATCTTCAAGTTGCTGCGGATTTCTTGTTACTCTTCCGTGTTTCCCGACACGGTAGACAGCTTGGAACAGCGGAGGTGATTGAGCTCACAATTGAAGATTGTTGGAGCCCTCACCAAGTGTTGTAAGGGGTTCTTGATCCTTCCCCGTGGGAGTTCGCAAATTGGATACTCTAGTGGAGCTCGTGGCTTGGAGGATCTCCATCTTGTGTGCGGTTGTGCGGCGCCCGCCGAGGGCTCGACTTTTGATAGTCGATTAGCTCGCGAACCGACAAGTGGGTGTATCGCCACAACGGGGAGTAGCTTGCCGGGAAGCAAGTGAACCTCGGGATAAGTTCTTGTGTCATTCTCTTCCCGAGGATTTTTCTTGTGTGATTGATTTATTGGTACTTCTCATCTCTACACGGCGGTATAATCACTCAAAGCTCTTCTCTCGTATTACTTCTTGTGTTCTAGCTTGTAGTTGTTGTTGTGTTTATTGAATAGCCTTATACTAGACTTGTGTAGGTGGCTTGCTTAATTAGTTAGAGCTAGTGCTTTTGCTTCGCCACCTTTCGTACTAACTTGTGGTTAAGTAATTCTTGTAGAAGTTTTAATTAGGCTATTCACCCCCCCTCTAGCCTATTTGGACCTTACAGGCGGCCATGGCGCCGGCGGCAGAGAAATCGCCCAATAGGGCCTCACCTTGACTCGAACCGAGGCATTGGTTCGTGTCCTGAGCAGAGGAAGAGGTGGCGGAGCGGGTGGAGAGGCGAATCGGAGAGAGGCGCGACCGTTGAGTGGGAACGGCGGCGCGGAGGTTCGCGGCGGCGGTGATGGCACGGCAACCGCGAGCTGCTGCTGCTTCCTGAGCGAGGGAGGGGAGGAAGAGTGAGCGAGCGCGGACTGGTGCGGCGAGGCACGGGTGAAGGCGAGCGCGGCCGCGGGGCCCCCCGGCCGATGTCGACGGCATGCGGCTGCCACGCGGCGCCGAGCGCCTAAGCGCGGTCGGGACGGGCGCATCCGTGCGCGGGAGGAGGCGCGGGACGGGCGCGTCCGTGCGCGGGAGGAGGCGCGGTGCGGGCCTGGGCCTGGGCCGGGGAAGCCGCGCTGGGCCAGAAGGAGGAGCGCGGCGCGCGGGAGAAGGGTCGGGCCGGCTGCGCTGATGGGTCGAAAGGGAGGCGACGGCCCGGTAAGCAAAGAAAACATTTTTCAATTTTTGTTTTCAAATAAATTTCAAACAACAGCTTCAAATCAAATTTTGAGCAAGAAAATGACATTTTCTGGAAATGGCCCGAAAATAAAAGTTACTTAGAATTTAATTCTCTACAACTTTTATTAAGGGACCAACTCAAAATTCTGCATAGATTTTGAACTGGAATGTAAAAGCTAAATATGAAGGGTTTTTTTTACCATTTTTAGGAATATTTTTAAAAGCAAAATTTGACAAAACTTTGAATACCAAAGTTGCTCCAAATTGCATGTGAAACAATTCTAGATTCTTTACACTACCAAACAATCATGTTTATTAGCCTAACAAGCATAATCATTGCATTGTTCTTTTTAAACAAAAGATTGCAACATCAACATTTCAAGGTCACGTTTCAATCATTATTTCATGCAATGCTAATGAATGCATGACAATGATTATGCTCATGATTTGTAGGTGCTAAATGTATGCGTAAAATCGGGGTGTTACAGGTAGCGTCCCACTGGACAGACCTACCACTGGACCACAGGTCCATTCGCTAATAAATTAGTAAATATACACGTGCATTGCCATGAGGCACATAACTTGTTGCATGGTTACTTGGATCTATTCAAGCCAATTATAATGAACTATCTTTGTTAGATCTAACCAAGCTTTGCCCAACATTATTTCAACTAAATCAAATAAACTCTAAGGCTCATAACAAACAATAAGGACTAATCCATTATGGAAAAATGATTGGAGACTGACTCACCTTGAATATGCGTTTAGTTGTATTTATTTATTGTGAGGTTAAGAAAGGTAAAATACAAGCTATAATCCCCTGTGCTGAGTTAGGCTTGATTGGCTAGGCACCACATGAGTAATGTGGTGCCGAGCCACCAACGAAGTTTTGCATCTCAAAAGAAGAGGTCGGACTAAGGGATCAAATAAGAGAGGTAAGGTAACGACCCTACGATGGACAGATATGGTGGAGAAAATGGCGACGAACCAAAATGAGGGCATGAGGAAGGGAGAAAAGTCTTCTTTAAATATTAAAAATTAGATGTATATATAGATTTGGGTACTTATATTAGCATGGCCCGTTGAACTGTGTGGCCCTGAGTGGTCGCAAATGCTATAATCGATTTAATTGTTCAACTCCTTTTTCTATTTATTATGAACGTGTTTGGTAGGGTACTAGATTCTTCTAGAAATGTTTTGGATCCAAATTCTCTTGAGAAATGTTCTATAATGAATCATAATCCTTTTATGGAACTGTTTGGCTAGCTTGATAAAAATTCTTAAATCTAGAACTAGAATCAGGAGAAACCAAGGCCTTGTTCGGCTGGCTGGCTCCCAGCCAGCCAGCAGTGCTTTTCTCTCACACCAGTTCAGCACCAGCCACCAGCCACCAGCCAGCCAGCAGTATTTTTCTCTCACAATAAATCAGCCTCAGCCACCAGCCACCAGCCAGCCGAACGAGGCCCAAGTTTTGGTTGTTTCTATTGACTAGTACAAAATGAGTATCGGTAAGTAATTCTCTCCGAAATATTTCTCTCATTATGATGTTTGACAACGATTGTTGTGATTCTACCAAAAATCTAAATGTTTCTTGCTACCATACGCATTATACGTGTACAACACAAAGCCTGCTTGATGTGTACCACCTTTTTCACCTCTAATTCGATAGTTGGGCTTGGGCCTCTACAGTATAGCCTCAGGGTCTTCGTATATAAGTGGGTTTCAGTTTAGAGGGAGAAGCTGTGCGTTATTGGGCCGATAGATAGGCGAGTGAGATCAAGCATAAGTCTCTTGAGAAACTAACAAAGGCACAGCTACGCCCTTGAAAGGGCTCATCTAACTTAGCTACATAAACCTTTCGACATATGCCGATGCCAATTCAAGAAAAAGAAGATTGAACCCACACACGGCCTAACCAACATGTTAAAATGTTATGTCCCTTTCTTTTGCTGACAAGGAGACACACTTTTTCTTTTCTAAAGAAGAAGAGAAACAACTTTTTATGACTTGCACGTTAAGATACCCACTCATAGTCGCATCTAAAGGAAAAAGAAAGGGGAAACCGAGAAAGAAGAGTAATCCTTAGAGCAACTCCAACGGTTTTGCATTTTTTGTTTGACAAAAGATAGAGTTTGCCAACTCTCAAGTCAATATGGAGAGGAGAAAAAAAGGTTATCTCCAACGGTTTGGCAAAATTGACTTGCCAAAATCCAAAAAAGAAAACCCGGCGGCGCGGGAGGGAAGAGCGCACGCGGGAGTAGTGCGTGAGACGGAATGCCAAGCCGATCGCGAGCTTGCATATATGCCAATCCATCCCAGGATTTTGCCAAGTTAATAAAAATGCAAAGCCCATTTGCCAAACCGTTGGATAGGAGTTTTGTAGTCTTTTTTGCAAAAACAGGAATGCAAAGCCCATTTGCAAAACTGTTGGAGCTGCTCTTACTGTACCCGCCTAGTTCATGCGCGTGCACCTGCAGAAAAAGAGGAGACCGGAGAGCCTGCGTTTATTTGCTGTTTTCCTTCGGTTCTCCCGTTCCACCTCGCCTGGCCCGAGAGACAGAGAGCAACACTATAGCAGCTCGATTCACGATTCGGCCGTTTTCTGCATCAACGGGGTCCCAACGGGGCCAGGCGACTGAACACGCCCTTGGCAACCGCCGCCGCCGCCGCCGTACTCCAGCTGCCCAGGTCTTCGTCCGACCCTTTGCCGGCGACGAGCACCCACCACACTAGGTATGCCCGCCCGCGCCCCTCTCTTGCCTTCCTTCTGTGTAAAACGGAGCACCCAAACCCTAATTTGAGCTATTTGGCTTTCTGTATTCCGATCTGATCTAATAAGTGTAAGTGTGTGCATGTATTATGCCTACTAACTTCGTTTTTGGCAAAAATTATCGGGTGTAGTACACCCCTGTCCTATATTGGTGGGTCCGCCCCTGCGAGGACATAAGAAATCACCTGTGTTCAGTGACGCGGTGCTTCTTTAGACTTTCAAGTTTTCACACAGTGTCCATGCGACATTAATTTCTGCTCCTTATTTTTATTTGAATGCATGCTACTTGATGGCTGCAGGATTTCAGCATGGTTGATTCTGTTCA
The DNA here is from genome assembly GCA_038087645.1 of Saccharum hybrid cultivar R570. Taxonomy (NCBI): domain Eukaryota; kingdom Viridiplantae; phylum Streptophyta; class Magnoliopsida; order Poales; family Poaceae; genus Saccharum; species Saccharum hybrid cultivar. The sequence goes on from JAQSUU010000139.1 coordinate 17,231,276, forward strand.
TGACAACATTGTGCTGAACAAGTGTATCAAGGACATCCTTGCACTAATCAAACCAGTAGAGGATGATAGAAGCAAGCGGCTATCCACAATTCAGGAGCTGGAAAACTGTATCCACTCTCTTGCATCTCTGTCAGGTAACTTATATATGTTTCTGTTGTGTTTAAAATTCCACCTGTGACCCTGATATTACTAGTTAAGGTGCAATGATGTCGCTTTTGACACTGAAGCATGAACATAATTTGCCTGCAGTACTGAAGATAAATGTTTTTCCCTGCATGTGCATGTTGTATTGTGGATTTTCATGGTAGATTACTGAAATAAATTTGATTATTTATAATATATATGTGGAAGTTAAATCACAATCTCTGTTGTGTTCATAAAGAGATATTAAGTTATTTATCGACACAGTAATGAGCAAAATCTATATGTGGTAAGCATTGTTCAGTGAAGTCCACACCATGTTGCACACGAATAGTTTGAAAAATACTAATATGGAAACACATGAGGATTGATAAGCTTGTGAAATTTGTAACTCTAAAAGAATAGGTTATATTTGCATGAAATGTGGCAAACAATGATATTTCCATTGCACAGCCTCTGTTGGCAATGGCATTCTACGAGTAGCCTATGGCAGTAGGTAACAGTTTGTTTTTTCATGCTACAGCGCAATAAGATCCTTACCGTTACACAGTACTGGGCTAGATGGTGACAGTAGCAGGTGTTTGTATTGCTAGAATGGAGCTGCAAAAACATTAAATGATGGACTTAATAAGCTGAGAAGTTTCTTTCCCCGCTTTGTATTATTCTTAACCAACACATCAGTATTTGGGTTATCTTGATGATATAGGAAAAGTTCAATACATTTAATAACTGGAATGTTTTTATGTCTCTCTTTAATGGATTTTATTAAAATTTTCCTTTAACAGGTGCTGCTGTCAAACCTTTTGGGTCCTTTGTATCAGATCTTTACTCAAAATCAGGCGACTTAGATTTATCAGTTCAGCTCTGGAATGGTTCAAACCACCATATAAACAAGAGAAAGAAGCAGAATGTCTTGAGAGAAGTTAGGAAAGCTTTACTAAGTCGAGGTAGTCTTTGTTATATTGCTCTCAAGATACATAAACATGTATGCTTTACTGCACATTCAGCATCCATGAAATAGCTTTAGGCATCATGATATACTTGTGCTATCTTAGACTTTGTGGTAAAAGAGTGATATTTTTGTGCCATGGTTGCTTGATTCACTGGGATAGGAACCACCATTGGCATATCTCCATACAACAACAACAACAAAGCCTTTTAGTCCCAAACAAGTTGGGGTAGGCTAGAGTTGAAACCCAACATGAGCCCATAGTCATGGTTCAGGCACGTCAATAGCTGCTTTCCAAGCACTCCTCTCCAAACAAAGATCTCTAGGTATATCCCAACCTTTCAAATCTCTTTTTATTGCCTCCCCCCACGTCAGCTTCGGTCTTCCTCTACCTCTCCTCACATTGATATCTCGACTTATGACTCCACAATGCACTGGTGCCTCTGAAGGTCTCCTTTGGACATGGCCAAACCACCTCAACCGATGTTGAACAAGCTTTTCTTCAATTGGTGCTACCATTGGCATATCTCCATAACTATTACAAATCTTTCTCATTTACACTTGGTTTTATTGCTTTTATTTCTTCAGGTGTTACTGGATACATGCAGTTCATTCCACATGCAAGAGTTCCAGTCCTTCAATATGTCAGCAACCGCTTTGGCATCTCCTGTGATATATCAATTGACAATTTTGCTGGTCAGATTAAGTCCAAAATCTTCTACTGGATCAATACTTTAGATGAGCGGTTTGGTGATATGGTTTTGCTGGTATGATCTAGTTAGCCAAGAGTTTTTGCTGCCACAGTTTTTGTTGGTAACTTGAATGTTCAGCATCATCTTTCCTTCCAGATCAAGGAATGGGCAAAAGCTCAAAACATTAACGATCCAAAGAGTGGGTCCCTCAACTCTTATTCACTTTGCCTACTTGTCCTCTTTCATTTTCAGGTGTTATTTCTTATACTTAAGTATTTCTCTATGCGTTCTGACTCATTTATGGTTTCACTAAATTCCTTACCCTTAATTCCTTATGCTCTTTGTGTTGGATTTTTTAGACATCCGAGCCACCAATTCTACCACCTCTGAATGAGATTTATGAAGGGAACATTGCAGGAGATGTTACAGGTCAAATGAAATTTTCTTTATGTCCGGTGATTGTCTCGAATGTTAGTACCTAGTTTTTAACTCAATACATTCACATGCAGAAGCGGCACTTTATAACGAGCAACATCTTGATGAGGTTTGTGCTGCAAATATAGCAAGATTTAGACTCCAGAACAAGGACCGAAGAAATGAAACTTCTATTTGTCGTCTGCTTGGAACTTTTTTTCAAAAGGTACTGAACATTGAGATCCCACTTTTGATGACTCATGACTGAGACATTTTGTGATTATTGTGGGCACTACCTTTTGCTATTCGCATCTTGGTAAAATATGAATTCATGTTTGTTGATGCTTTACCTTTTATCTCTATTAGTCCAATTGACTTATTTGCCAAGTCCATCTAGGGTCCATTTTAAGCTCGTTACCATTATTAGCTTGATGAAGGGTTGAATAATAGTGTTCTCTTTGGGGTGAGCTTGGGAGGATAAAAAAGCTTATAGTTTGATTTGTTACCGTTGGAACATTTTTTGTTCAACCTGGGTCTTGTTTTGTACTATAGTGGTTATCAATGCCGCTTTACATTATGTTCTTCAATTCTCGTTGACTTCTGTACACTCTTGGACCTGGTGGATTAAAGCCTTGGATTATTGCAACACCCTGTCTCTGAATAAAATTTGAGTAATTCATTGAATATCTTTTATAGCTATAACACAATTTTTGTTATAATTGGTTTGATTCCCCTATGCCAGCGAGATTCTTCAACATAACATAGCGCAACAGCCTGTTGCAAGCTAGCTGCCCTATATTTGCCCCATGAGGTTATTGGTTTAAAATTTTAAGTCCACCAAGCGAACTTTTAAGTTTGTACTAACCCATGAATTCCACTGATCTTTTTAGGGAATAACACTGACATAATTGGGGTATTATATTTATCTGGGTAGCAAAAGTATACAACCGTTCAAATGTCAAAATGCATTGCAGCATTAATTTATTTATTAACCCAAGAGAAAGAAACTTGGATGGTTATCATGCCCTGACCGGTGCTTTCATTACTTGCAGTTTGCTCGTATCAATGCCTTTACGGATAATGTCATATCAACTTACTCAGGCCAGATTGGGCGAATCCAGGACGACCCAAGTTGGATGACGAAATCTTACCATTTATTTGTAAGAATGCCTGTGCATTTGGTAGTTGCTGCTTATCTTAATTTTATCCTATGCACTTAAACTTACATCCCATCTCTTTGCCATCTTTTGTTTAGGTTGAAGATCCAGTAGAGAGACCTGATAATGCCGCTAGAGCAGTTAGTATGAAAGGCCTTGACCGCATTGCTAGTGCATTCAATGATGCTTGTCACAAGTTTAACTCCCTGGAACATATTGACCGGAATGAGTTATTGGCGCTGTTGTGTACCCCTATTGTTGGCTTGAAACTTGGTGGGAAAGTCACAGCAAACTCTTACCCAAAAACTCCTCAAAGGAATAATCAGCATACCAGAACTGGAGGACGGGCAGGGCGTGATCAAAGTCAAGCACCCAGAGCCAGAGGGTTTGCTGGAATCAGATCCGTCCATAAAGACACACTAGCGAATACTACAGCACATGAAACAGCAGCACAGTATCGCAACCATCTGCAGGCTACAACTGTTCGACAAACAGCCATACCATACCCCGGCCGTAATCCACAAACTCATACTACAGTGCATCAGACAACGCCTTACCAGAATCATACTGTTCCACAGGTGCATCCTACTTGGCCCCAAACAGCTGAACCGTACCAGAATCATAATCAGCAGGTTTATGCTACTGGGTTGCAAACAGGGCCATACCAAAGCCATAATCAGGTATATGCTCCAAGATTCCAAACAGGACCATATGAGAGTAGTCACCATCAGGTTTATAGAGCAGGGTTGCAACCCGGAGGAACATACCAGATCCACAATCAACAGGCGTATAATGCAGGGTTCCAAACCGACGGTCCGCACCAGAATCAGCAGCGGCGAAAGGGATACACATCTGAAAGCATCTAGGCCCCGAGGTTTGGTTTCGGCAATTGATGACAACGCTTTATTACCCTGACTAACGTGTGTTTTGCAGAAACTTTGGTAAGTTAGGTCATGGAGGTTTTAACTGCTTTGGGCACCATGGTATTCATGCCCCTTGATGGAAATCGTTTCGGTTTTCAAAAGAGTGACGTCAAGATTAAGGACGGTTAGTTCCGGATGTCGAGGTGTTGAGAGACATTTGGAATAGTCGTTAGGATCTTCGTTTTTCTCTTTTGGCCGTACTATAAAGGGGGGCATGAGCGGGTAGCTTGACCTAGGCGAGTCCTATGTTTAGGTGTGGTGCACACTTGTTAAACTTGGCGCTAGGCAGCTCTAGAATAGCTCAAAGTTCAGTTGGAAGCAACTTGGTTCAAGTTGTGAAGCGTTTCAGAGAGTTTCGAGTCGTTTTCCCTTGACCGGACGCGGTCCTCGGCATGACCGGACGCGTCCGGTCAGTTCAGTTCCGCGGCTAGGGTTTCAGCTCTGAACACCGGATGCGGTCCTCGCGAGGACCGGACGCGGTGGTCAGAAGTCAACACGTGTCCCTTGAGGGAAACACCCGATCGGGCGCGACCTGGGTGTGATCGGCGCGTCCGGTCATAGTCCAGTAAGGTCCAGAGACGACCGGACGCGTCCGGTCATCACCGATCGGACGCGGCTGCGCGTCCGGTGCGAGTACAGTATGCTCCCTGCACGATCGGACGCGTCCGGTCACCTCTGACCGGTGCGTTCGGTCACTCAGCTGTTTTTCGGATTTCGACCGTTACGAGCGACCGGCGCGTCCGGTCAGTTCAACCGGCGCGTCCGGTCAGCTCGTGTTTTGCTGAGTCAACAGGTAACGGTTCGTTTTGTTTGTGGGGTGTATAAATACATCCCCACCACCTCTTTTAGAGGTCTCTTGCTCATTTGATCAGCTGATAAACACCTTTGGAGTGCAAGGGAGTGCAAGAGCACTAGTGAGGATAGAGATTTGAGAATCAAAGCTTGAGAGTTCCTCACTAGCGATTAGAGAGTAGCAAGTGTGCATCCACTTTCTCATTTGTGCTCATAGTGGTCAAGTGAGAGTTCTAGCTTGTTACTCTTGGTGATCGCCATCACCTAGACGGTTTGGTGGTGATTGGGAGTTCGGTGATCATCCGGCGGAGCTTGTGGATGACCCAACTCATCTTGTGAGCGGTTGTGGGTGATTCACCGCGACGGAGTGTCAAAGAATCAACCCGTAGAGAGCACTGGATCCTTGCGCGGATCAAGGGGGAGCTACACCCTTGCGCGAGTGCTCCAACGAGGACTAGTGGGGAGTGGCGACTCTTCGATACCTCGGAAAAACATCGCCGTGTTCCTTGCCCCTTTACTTTCAAGCATTTACATTCTCGTATTTCCTTTCATTGCTTGTTTACATTCCTAGATTTGCCATGCTAGACTAGGATTGGAAACTAGGGTGCAAAACTTTGTATCGGTAGACTCTCTAGGAACATAAGTAGACACTAGGGGTGAATTCCGGCTTGTAGGATTTATTTCTTGCATTTAATTTTTTAGAAAAGCCCAATTCACCCCCCCTCTTGGGCATCTTGATCCTTTCAATTGGTATCGGAGCCGTGTTGCTCTATTTTTTGGGCTTTACCGCCTAGAGCAAGATGTCTAATGGGGAAGGACCACCTCCCACTTTTGAGGGAGACGATTTTCCATATTGGAAAATTCGTATGGAGGCGTACCTCGAAGCCATAGATGTTGGGTGCCTTAGAGCCGCAACCGAAGGGCTTCCCCCCATAAGGGATTCCGCTAACCCAAGTGGTGACGAGGAGAAGTACGACCGGTGGAATGCAAAAGCCAAAAATGCACTCTACCGGGGCTTAGGCAAAGATATCTTCAATCGTGTGCGTAATGCAAAGAACGCTCATGAATTGTGGGAAAATCTTTGTGCTCTCCATGAGGGAACTAAGAGTGAGCGTGAGGAACGCTATCACATAGCTTTAAAGAAAATTAATTCTTTTGAGATGCTTCCCAAAGAAAGTGCTAATGACATGTACACTAGCTTGAATGTTCTTGTAGAGGACCTCAATGCTCTTGGGCTCACCAAAATGAGCCAATCGGATGTTGCAAGGAAAATCTTGAGTGTGCTTCCCGTTGAGAAGTATGGACACATTGTCACCGTGCTTCACCAAAGTGATCTTTCCACCGCAACACCGACTCAAGTTTTAGGGAAAATCAATGCTCATGAGATGTACATGCATATCATTTCGGAAGAGGGCTCTTCATCTTCCAAGAAGAAAGACTTGGCCTTCAAAGCTAGTCATGACAAGAAGAAGAAGAAGGGCTAAGCCATGATGATGCAAGAAAGCTCAAGTGAAAGTGATGTTGATGATGAATCACTTGCACTCATGGTGAGAAAGACCACCAAGATGCTAAAGAAGCTCAACAAGAGTGGCATCAAGTTCGATGGCAAGAAGAAGAAATTCTTCACAAGTAGCAAGAGAAAGCCAATCTCGGAGATGGATTGCTACAATTATGGTGAACTTGGCCACCTAGCTCATCAATGCCCTAGACCACCAAAAGACAAGTACAAGAACAAGAACAAGGGCAAGAGAAATGATTCAAGTGATGAAGAAGAAGAGAAGAAGAAGAACAAGCCATACAAGAAGAAGGATGGCAAGAAGAAGGAGTTCCACAAGAAGAAGAAGGGAGGAAAGGCATACATTGTTGGTGATTGGCTCACCGACATTGAATCATCTTGTGAGTCCTCCGAAGATGAGAGCGATGATGAGAAAGAGAAGGTTGCCGCATTTGTGATGGGGCCATCATCTTCACCAACATCTTCATCACCACCTTCACCGCCTCCTTCACCATCATCGTCCACTACTCACCTATGCCTTATGGCCAAGGGTGAACGAAAGGTACAAAACCATGATAGTGATGATGATGATGATAGTGATAGTGATGATGAATATGACTCACCTTCTTATGATGAACTTGTAAAATTGCTAAACAAATACACTAAAATCATAAGAAGGACTAGAAGTGAAAATGATGATCTTCAAAATGAAAATGAATCACTCTCATCCAAGCTTGAAAATATTCAAAAGACTAGTGGTGAGCTTAAAGTTCAAAATAAAGTGATGTCTTCCACTCTCAAGGAGCTCAAAACCTCTAATAAAGAGCTTAAAGATCAACATGATAAACTTGAGAAGAAGCATGATGAGCTCATCACTAGACATAATTCTCTAAAGGACAAATACACCACATTAAAAATTGATTATGATAGTCTTGTGGTTGCTAATGAACTTGCTCTTGAGACACATGATGCTACTAACCATGTTGTTAAGTGTGATATAGCTACATCATGTGATGACTTGATCATTGAAAGCATTGAGCAAGGTTCTAGTAGCAAAGGCAAGAGTGTGGTTGAGTCAAGCAACCATGATGATTATGCCAAGATTAAGAGTGAGAATGAGAAGCTTGCAAATGAGAACAAGAAGCTAAAAGGTTTGATGGCTCTTGAGAAGCAACCAACAAATGAGTCACTCATTGAAGAAAACAAAAAGCTCAAGCAAGAAAAAGAGCATCTCAAGACCGGCCTAAGCAAGTTCACAAGAGGCCAACATTTACAAAGTGAGCTCCTCATGAACACCGTAATGAAGATGGATAGAAGTGGTATTGGGTACTTGGCAAATCAAGAGAAGAAAGCAAAAGCTCAACAACAACAAAGCAAGTCAAAGCCCAAGCCAAAGAGATGTGTTGAGTGTGGTCAAGAAGGTCACTTTGCTCACGAATGCAAAACTCCACCACCACAACCCTTGCCCAAGCACGCTAGACCTTTCGCTTTCAATGCTCATTATATGCTAAGAAAAGATTCAAATAGAAAGATGAAAGTCATGTTTTTGGGTCCCCCAAACAAGAATAGGCCAAAGAAAATATGGGTTGCCAAATCACTTGTGGATAAAGTCAAGGGCCCCTCTCAAGTTTGGGTCCCTAAAAAAAGCTTGATCTCTTGTGTGTAGGTGAACTACAAGACCGGTGGATCTCATTGGGTTATTGATAGTGGTTGCACTCAACATATGACCGGTGATCCTCGTATGTTCACCATCATTGAAGAGAATGGAATATGTCAAGAGAAGATTACATTTGGGGATAATTCAAAGAGCAAAGTCAAGGGTATAGGCAAGATTGCAATATCACATGATCACTCACTCTCAAATGTGCTCTATGTTGCTTCATTAAGTTTCAACTTGTTATCCGTTGGGCAACTTTGTGACCTTGGCTTCCAATGCTTGTTCACACCAAATGAAGTGGAAGTTTCAAAGATAGATGACAAGCAAGTGATATTCAAAGGCTTTAGATTCAATAATCTTTATCTTGTTGACTTCACCTCCGAAGATGCAAATTTGATGACATGTTTGTTCACCAAGACCTCACTTGGTTGGCTTTGGCATAGGAGGCTTGCTCATGTTGGAATGAACACTCTCAACAAGCTATTGAAGAAAGAACTAGTGAGAGGATTGAAGGATGTGAAGTTTGAAAAGGACAAACCTTGTAGTGCATGTCAAGCGGGCAAACAAGTTGCAAACACTCATCCAACCAAAGCTTTTATGTCAACTTCAAGAGTGCTAGAACTTCTACACATGGATTTGTTTGGGCCTACAACATACAAGAGCTTGGGTGGTAATCTCTATTGTCTTGTGATAGTGGATGACTACTCAAGGTATACATGGACTTTCTTCCTTCATGACAAATTCGAAGTGGCAAATTGCTTCAAGAAGTTTGCAAAGAGAGCTCAAAATGAATTTGAAGTCAAGATAAAGAAAATTAGAAGTGACAATGGGAAAGAGTTTGACAACACCAACATAGAAGCTTATTGTGATGAAATTGGAATCAAGCATGAGGTCTCTTCAACCTACACTCCTCAACAAAATGGTGTAGTTGAGAGAAAGAACCGAACATTGATCACCCTTACAAGAACAATGCTAGATGAGTACAACACTCTGGAGAAGTTGTGGGCCGAGGCAATCAACACCGCATGCTATGCTTCAAATCGTCTCTTCCTACAAAAGTTTCTTGGCAAGACCCCCTATGAGTTGCTTAATGGGAAGAAGCCGGACGTCTCTTTCTTCCGGGTGTTTGGTTGCAAATGTTACATCTACAAGAAGCGTCAACACCTAGGAAAGTTTCAAAGACGTTGTGATATTGGTTTTCTTGTTGGTTACTCATCAAAGTCCAAAGCATATAGAGTATTTAACCATGCCACCGGTTTGGTTGAAGAAACATATGATGTGGAATTTGATGAATCTAACGGCTCCCAAGGAGCAATTGAGAATTGTAATGATGTAGGTGATGAACCCTTGAGGGAGGCCATGAAGAACATGCCGGTGGGAGACATCAAGCCAAAAGATGATGATGACGATGTACAAATTGTTGATCCACCATCTTCATCACATGTGCCTCAAGATGATGACAAGAATGAGAGAGTTGAAAATGAAGACACTTATGTCTCTCATGAACAAGCCGAGGCACAAGCTCAAGATGTTGGTGCTCCCCATCCACCTCCTCAAGTGGTTGATAGAAGAAACTCACCACTACTTCAAGCACATCCACAAGATCTCATCATAGGGAGTCCTACAAAAGGAGTAATGACTCGATCCCAAAAGCTAGCTTCTTTTGTTGAACATCACTCTTTTGTCTCTTGCGTTGAACCTAAGAATGTAGAAGAAGCTCTTCAAGATCCGGATTGGGTGAATGCAATGCATGAAGAATTGAACAACTTCACCCGCAATCAAGTATGGACACTTGAAGAGCATCCTAAAGGTGCAAGAGTCATTGGAACCAAGTGGGTGTTCCGAAACAAGCAAGATGACCAAGGCATAGTGGTGAGGAACAAGGCAAGACTAGTTGCAAATGGGTTCTCTCAAGTTGAAGGTCTTGATTTTGGAGAGACCTTTGCACCCGTTGCAAGACTTGAAGCCATTCGTATCCTCCTTGCATATGCATCACATCATGATATGAAACTATATCAAATGGATGTGAAAAGTGCATTCTTAAATGGCTTTATAAATGAACTAGTCTATGTTAATCAACCTCCCGGGTTTGAAGACCCTAGATATCCTAATCATGTTTATAGGTTGTCCAAGGCGTTATATGGGCTCAAGCAAGCCCCTAGAGCGTGGTATGAACGCCTCCGGGACTTCCTCATTGAGAAGGGCTTCACCATTGGGAAGGTCGACACCACACTATTCACCAAGAAGTTCAATGGGGAGATCTTCATTTGTCAAGTATATGTTGATGATATCATCTTCGGATTAACAAATGAAGATTATTGCAAGGAATTTGGTGAATTGATGTCGAAGGAGTTCGAGATGTCAATGATTGGTGAGCTCACATTCTTCTTTGGATTTCAAGTAAAGCAAATGAGAGAAGGGATTTTCATCTCTCAAGAAAAGTATACCAAGGATCTTCTCAAAAGATTCAAGATGGAAGAATGCAAACCAATCAAGACCTCAATGCCATCAAATGAACATCTCGACCTAGATGAGGGAGGTAAACCGGTTGATCAAACTCTCTACCGTTCTATGATTGGTAGCTTGTTGTACCTTACTGCATCTAGGCCCGATATCATGTTTAGTGTGTGCATGTGTGCCCGCTTTCAAGCGTGCCCTAAAGAACCTCACCTAAGTGCCCTAAAAAGAATTCTAAGATATCTTAAGCTCACCCCAAGCATTGGTCTTTGGTATCCCAAAGGAGCTAGATTCCAACTAGTTGGCTATTCCGATTCGGACTATGCCGGTTGCAAAATTGATAGAAAAAGCACATCCGGAGGGTGCCATTTGCTTGGAAGATTTTTAGTATCTTGGTCATCTAAAAAGCAAAATAGTGTGGCCTTGTCCACCGCCGAGGCGGAATACATTGCCGCGGGGGCTTGTTGTGCACAAATCTTATATATGAAACAAACCCTCTTAGACTATGGAATTGTTCTTGAAAAGGTGCCACTTTTATGTGATAATGAAAGTGCCGTTAAAATTGCTAACAATCCGGTACAACACTCTCGTACCAAGCACATTGATATCCGCCATCACTTTCTAAGAGATCACGTTGCTAAAAATGACATATCACTAGAAGGTGTAAGAAGTGAAAATCAATTAGCGGATATCTTCACTAAACCTTTAGATGAGGCTACCTTTTGTAGGTTAAGAAGTGAACTCAATGTGCTTGATTCTAGTAACTTTAAAAAATGAGCGTGTGTTGTCTCTTGCATTGCATTATATAATATGTCATGTTTATTTTATCGCAATGTCTCTAGGGCTTGGTTAACACGATTACGATAACCCTTCTTTGGAGGAGTGAAAAAGCCTAACCGTGGATCAAACTTGTCAAGCATTCTAGTTTTACCTTCTTGTATTGTATTGCATATGCATGGTTGTTGTTCTTGTCGGTTCTTTTCGGTTAAGCTTTGAGCAACCTCTGTGTTCGTCCATGGATAGAGAGAGCATTTTGACGCTCCTAAAGGTTCAAAAACTCTATTGCATGGCCATACGTTGCTCCTTGGGTGTTTATTGCCTATTTTCTTAAAAATAATACTAGCCTAAGGCAATCTATTTTGAAAAATTTGAGGGTTTGAGTGAGGTCTCTCATATCGTGTTCCAATTGGTGTTTATTTGTGTCTCTTTGAATTGGAACCTGATTGGGAGAAGTCGCGTCGTAGTTCGGAACAAAGAAGGGCAAAGAACAGTCACCGGACGCTGCACCGGACGCTGCACCGGACGCAGTGATGCTTCACCACCGCGTCCGGTCCCGGCGTCCAGCAGCGCGTCCGGTCATCCAGAAGACCAACTCCAGATCTAGTGATCGGACGCTGCACCGGACGCGCCTCTGTTGACCACCGTGTCCGGTCCCGGTTACCACCACTGCGTCCGGTCATTCGCGATAAATTCCCGAACTCCCAACGACCGGACTCTGACCGCGTCCGGTCAGTCCGCACCGGATGCGTCAGGTCACTCCAGGAGCTTACTGGAGTGTGACCGGACGCTGCACCACCGCGTCCGGTCATATCGACCACCGCGTCCGGTCATCACGCGTCGAGCGGATCTAACCCTTCATAAAACGGTTCGTTTTCGGCCGTACCTTCTCATCCGCCCGAGCTCTTCGCGCCGCCGCCGCCCTTGCCGCTTGCACGCGCCACCGCCGCACAGCTTGCCGCCGGTGAGCCACCGCTCTTGCGCCGTCTTCCTCGCCCGGCTCTCGCCCGCGCGCGCGTCAGCTGCCCTTGCGCATCTCCTGCCCGCGCCGGCCTTCACTCGCAGCCGCGCCGCCACCGCCCTTGCGCCACCACCCTTGCGCCACCGCCGCGCCACCGCCGTCCGTTGATCTCCGCCGGTGAGCCAAGTTCCTGCAGTCAGCCTCTCCTCCGACGGTGGACCGACTCGTCCTCGCCTCCAATCAATTTTCGTCGATTCGCCCTAACCCTAACCCTAGGGTTCGTCGTTCGTCGACGAGATTCGTCGCGCGTCGTCTTCTTCGCGAGGTTGTTTCGCGTCACCTTGACCTCCTTGCTAGGGTTTGTCGTAACTGTTTCTTTTCAATCCTAATTATACCTTGTTTCGGCAAATCAGAGCTCGTTCGGCGATTTCGGGAATCTCGCAATCTAGGTCACCTCACCCTGTCAGTCATCTCGACGATCCGAGGTAGCTTCACGTTTCGATTCATATCGTATCTCATATGCTTGCTATCTCTAGGATTCGTACCTTTTAGTTATATATGTGTTTTTAGTAGATCTCTCTATTCCGTCTTTGCAGCGAGTCTGTCGTGTGTCAGGGTGAGATCAGTTTGCTAAATCCGAGGCCAAGCCTGCGGATACGGATTGAGGCCAAGCCTCTCGAGTGACAGTTCACCATCTTTCAGAGGCTTTCAGTCAGTTGTTCAGCATGGTGCGTTGCAAGAACGCTGGTGGTGCTCCTGGTGACGGGGACGACAGTCCTCCTCGTCGGTCTGAGATTGCACGTGGAAAGCGTATCAAGGTCATGGCCAGAAAGAAGAAGAAGACACTTACAGAGGCAGAGATTGCTCAGGCCGTGGCAGATGCAGCAGAGCAGGCAGAGAGAGGTGGCAGGAGCAGTGGCATACGCATAGGCGAGCGTCGCTTTCATCTTGAAGGTCGACAGCTCGGCACAGAGGCCACTGAGGGCACTGAGGATACTAGAGCTGCAGAGGATATGTCAGTTGATCCACCCACAGAGGCCACAAAGGCTCCAGAGGCTACAGCAGATACAGAGGAGCAGCCAGCTCAGTCTCCAGTACGTCGCCGCTCCACACGCGCCCGTACTCAGGTGTCTCCTAGGCCAGAGGGCCAGCGACGTGGAGCACGTCCTCCTCCCAGAGCTAGAGGTTCACCCCCGGTCGAGCACTTTGACTTGAGGGGTGCTACAGCACGTCAGGTGCAGGGGTTGAGGTTCGTGGAGGTCAGTCGGTGGTTTCCACCTATGAGGGATCCCAGAGCTTCAGAAGGGTTCTATACCCCACTTCAAGAGGATTTCTACAGGGCTCTAGTTGACAGCGGTATTGCTTTCCGACCACAGAGGGTCTGTCGACTTGAGTCACTAGTTGAGGTTGTGGGAGAGCAGCTACGTCCGCATCTGTCCTTTCTGCCAGGCTTGTCAGATCTTCTTGGACGGACAGGTGCATACTGCGGCACATGGGTCAGAGAGTTTTATGCTTCACTATGGATTGATCCTGCCCATGATTTCATTCACTTTGCATTCCGAGGCCGCGATCACCGTCTCTACAGCACCAGAGTGCGGGAGATTCTCAGACTCCCAGCTTCCAACACGAAGATACATCAGCTGTGCTTTGGTCAGACTCCTCCACCGAGACGCCCTCACGGCGGTGCAGTGCCACCTACAGACTTGGTTCGACCCTGCTTCCATGAGCCTTTTGGCGAAGGGTCTCGTCGCACGCCTGCTAGTTTGACACCACTTGCCAGAGTTCTGGATGCTATAGTCAGACGCACTTTACTTCCCAGACTTGGCTATAGAGAGGGACTGACTCGGATGCAGCTATGGGTTGTTCACCACCTCCTCTCACAGACACAGTTTGATATATGGGATCTCATACTTAGTGAGATGGAGGACACCATAGCTGAGGGCTTCAAGGGTAATCGTCAGCTTCCCTATGCACACTGGATCTGCTTCATTATCAGATCATCTATTCAGCTGCCAGCAGAGATCAGAGCTGAGATATCAGATACTACTACTGCTTTTCCCTGAGTATGATATCCGTCAGCTTTGGGCTTCAGTCACCAGAGATCAGGCTCCAGTGCTAGGACAGCGTGTGCGACCTGAGGTTCCTGAGACAGCAGCTGAGCAGGACGCCACAGTTGATGAGCTTGCAGAGGCAGAGCTTGCCGATCTTGACGCTCAGCCTGCTGATCTACCTGAGGATGTGACATCTGACAGCACTGATGAAGACTACCAGCCCATCCCCAGGTACCGGTCTCCTCGATCTCACGACCACGAGGTCGGTGGCTCTGGTTCAGCCTCCCGCACAGACCCTGCCATGGTAGCCATACTTGAGAGGTTGACCCAGGCACAGGAGCAGCAGCAACAGCAGATACAGTGACAGGCTCAGGACACAGCTGCAGCACTTGCACAGATTCAGGCTCGTCAGGACGAGTTTCAGCGTCAGCAGCTTGAGATCCAGAGGCAGCAGGTTGAAATGCAGCGACAGCAGTATGAGATTCAGCGACAGAGTGCAGCTAGTCAGCAGCAGTACTTGGATCTCCTGCGCCACCTAGTCACTGTTGGGGTTCCTCCGCCTGCTTCTGTCCTGACTTCTGCTTTACAATCCAGTGATCCATCAAGTCAGGGACAGCCGGGTTTCCAGTTCACATCTCCACAGCAGCAGGTTCCCCAGTCATTCCAGTCCCCGAGCTTCACGCCTATTCACACGGGGTTTACACCTTCAGACTAGCCTCGCCCTCACCTCCTGACAGGCACACCCTTCGGTGATTTCAGTGCTACCTACAGCGAGTTGACTGGTCAGCCGACGCCCTCGCACACTACCTTTGCTACTTCGTCAGGGTTGTCAGCTTTAGAGGCAGCTATTCCTCCAGTGACAGGGACCGGGACTACAGAGACTCTTCCTTCGTCAGTTGCCTCGACAGATCCTCTAGCTATTGGCTCGCTACAGGCTCAGGTCACTCAGACGGATCCTCTTATTGCTACTACGACAGTACATGTTCCTGTCGTTCAGACCCAGATAGTTACACAGCCACATGTTTCTTCAGAGGGTCAGCCAGATAGCTCAGATTCCGAGGGAGATTCTCTACTTTTTGTGTTTACTCCGCGCACCTCGGCACCCGACACGACTCCGTCTGTCCCCCCGTCAGATCCTTAGATTAGTTTTTTTTTGGCGCTTGATGCCAAAGGGGGAGAGAGTAGTTTCAGGGGGAGTTTTGAGAGAGGGTTTTCGTTCTTTCTTGTGTGCTATATTCATGCATCATGTTTACTTTTCAGTCATTGCATTCGTGTGACATGTCGTCGTGTGATAAACCTTGAGCCTTAATGTTTTATCCAGTCACAGTGTTAGCGCTTGTCACCTTTTTCAATTATAGCTCTAAGGTTGTGCTTCCGTGCCTTACTCCGATTTCTTATGAGCTATATCTGTTTGTGTACTAACGTTTTTTGTCTTATTTTATGAGTACACTCTTTTGGCTTGGGGCACATAAGCAATTCCTAACCCCTTGTGCTTATTGCTTTTTGCTTATGTGAACCATGCATGCTCGAAAACCTCAACTCAAATCTTTTATATCTTAGTGTTGTCATCAATCACCAAAAAGGGGGAGATTGAAAGCATCTAGGCCCCGAGGTTTGGTTTCGGCAATTGATGACAACGCTTTATTACCATGACTAACGTGTGTTTTGCAGAAACTTTGGTAAGTTAGGTCATGGAGGTTTTAACTGCTTTGGGCACCATGGTATTCATGCCCCTTGATGGAAATCGTTTCGGTTTTCAAAAGAGTGACGTCAAGATTAAGGACGGTTAGTTCCGGATGTCGAGGTGTTGAGAGACATTTGGAATAGTCGTTAGGATCTTCGTTTTTCTCTTTTGGCCGTACTATAAAGGGGGGCATGAGCGGGTAGCTTGACCTAGGCGAGTCCTATGTTTAGGTGTGGTGCACACTTGTTAAACTTGGCGCTAGGCAGCTCTAGAATAGCTCAAAGTTCAGTTGGAAGCAACTTGGTTCAAGTTGTGAAGCGTTTCAGAGAGTTTCGAGTCGTTTTCCCTTGACCGGACGCGGTCCTCGGCATGACCGGACGCGTCCGGTCAGTTCAGTTCCGCGGCTAGGGTTTCAGCTCTGAACACCGGACGCGGTCCTCGCGAGGACCGGACGCGGTGGTCAGAAGTCAACACGTGTCCCTTGAGGGAAACACCCGATCGGACGCGACCTGGGTGTGATCGGCGCGTCCGGTCACAGTCCAGTAAGGTCCAGAGACGACCGGACGCGTCCGGTCATCACCGATCGGACGCGGCTGCGCGTCCGGTGCGAGTACAGTATGCTCCCTGCACGATCGGACGCGTCCGGTCACCTCTGACCGGTGCGTCCGGTCACTCAACTGTTTTTCGGATTTCGACCGTTACGAGCGACCGGCGCGTCCGGTCAGTTCAACCGGCGCGTCCGGTCAGCTCGTGTTTTGCTGAGTCAACAGGTAACGGTTCGTTTTGTTTGTGGGGTGTATAAATACATCCCCACCACCTCTTTTAGAGGTCTCTTGCTCATTTGATCAGCTGATAAACACCTTTGGAGTGCAAGGGAGTGCAAGAGCACTAGTGAGGATAGAGATTTGAGAATCAAAGCTTGAGAGTTCCTCACTAGCGATTAGAGAGTAGCAAGTGTGCATCCACTTTCTCATTTGTGCTCGTAGTGGTCAAGTGAGAGTTCTAGCTTGTTACTCTTGGTGATCGCCATCACCTAGACGGTTTGGTGGTGATTGGGAGTTCGGTGATCATCCGGCGGAGCTTGTGGATGACCCAACTCATCTTGTGAGCGGTTGTGGGTGATTCACCGCGACGGAGTGTCAAAGAATCAACCCGTAGAGAGCACTTGATCCTTGCGCGGATCAAGGGGGAGCTACACCCTTGCGCGGGTGCTCCAACGAGGACTAGTGGGGAGTGGCGACTCTTCGATACCTCGGAAAAACATCGCCGTGTTCCTTGCCCCTTTACTTTCAAGCATTTACATTCTCGTATTTCCTTTCATTGCTTGTTTACATTCCTAGATTTGCCATGCTAGACTAGGATTGGAAACTAGGGTGCAAAACTTTGTATCGGTAGACTCTCTAGGAACACAAGTAGACACTAGGGGTGAATTTCGGCTTGTAGGATTTATTTCTTGCATTTAATTTTTTAGAAAAGCCCAATTCACCCCCCTCTTGGGCATCTTGATCCTTTCAACATCGAACCATCAGACTAACAGGCATGCTGTGATGGCAGCGAGGTACGAGCCTGTTCGTGGGCAGTTCAACAACGGGTCGACATGGGATTCAAGGTCCCAAGCAGCAGACAGTGCAGCTTCGCAAAGATAGCCGTCAACATCTGTAACTTACCAATCAGGAGGATAGTAACAGGCAATCGTCGTTTTTGCATGACAGTACCCATTACGTGTATGCCATATTCAGCTTTTGCCCGACAGTGTATGATATCAAACATAGCCTTTGCCAGAGAACTCTGGTCTAGGCCTTGTGTTATGTGGATGTGGATTGAGTGCTGGACAACTCTTCCTTATGTAAAAATTTCTAACGCTTTGTACCGCTAGACAACTCTTCCTTATGTAAAAATTGCTGTTAGCAGTCAGTTTATAATTCGTAGTATGTGTCAATTAATTTGTGTAAGGTGTGATTGGGTTTATTTATTGCGTCTCCTCAGAAATTCATTACCCACACCACATGCAATAGTAAAAAACTGCGATGTACAGTATAGTACCAAAAGCCGAGCAAACAGATGGGCAACACCAGAAGTATCACATACAGAAATAACAGGCACGAACAGATCGAACAACACCAGAAGTGTCATACAGAAATACCAGACACGCATAGACGATGGGCAACATACTCCATGTCACGGACCATCGAAGATGGCAAGAGACAGAAGAAGATCTAGACCTTCATTCCTTCTTTCCGATGCCATGGGACATGTTGTAGACCCCTCTTCCCTGCGCAGAGAAGATGCTGCATGTTTCAAACACACAACAAGAACAAAAATGCTAGGCTGACCTAGCAAGTAGACCTAGTACTAGAATGTCAGTTTTTTCTTAAGCGAGCATGCCTTCAAGCAAAGATTTGCTTACGATGAGGAACAAGCTGGAGGCGGCCAGGGCGAGAGGGATGCCGACGGACATGATGGCGTCGTAGCGGCCCTTCAAGTAAGTGTGCTTGTGGACGTTCTGGAAGTACCTCTGCACCTCCAGCAGCTTCTCCCTCGGCCGGAACGGCGGCTCCACCTCCGCCATCCTGCAGACCAGGAAACCGGTGCTGAGTAACCAAATCAGGGGGAGGGAGTGGGGGCATGTTGATTCTCGGGAGGAAGAAGTGTACCTGGAGAGAGTTGTGAGATGATGGTTCACAATCACTCCTCGTATGCGCGAGAGGAGAGCTCCAAGGATATCTCAAGGAGGAGGGCAGTAGGCTAGGCTCAGGATGTGTATCGCAGTCCTGAGGAGAGAATCTCTTCCAGGGCTGGTTTTCACGGAAAAGACAGTTTTGTATCTCGACCGTCAGTGTTGCTATACAGGAGTACATGAATCACATTCTCAACCCGACGAGGGAAGCAGAGATGCTCTTGTAATTATAACCGTGGAGCCGAGAGCCAGGGCTCCTCCGTACTCGAATTGAACTCTACCACGCTTAAAGAGGATAACTTGGTTAATAATATATAGTCCAATTGCATACATGCTTA
This sequence comes from Saccharum hybrid cultivar R570, assembly GCA_038087645.1. Lineage (NCBI taxonomy): Eukaryota > Viridiplantae > Streptophyta > Magnoliopsida > Poales > Poaceae > Saccharum > Saccharum hybrid cultivar. The sequence goes on from JAQSUU010000139.1 coordinate 17,250,441, forward strand.
ATGTATAAAAGTTTTATAAATAGATTTATATTTCAAATACCAATTGACTCTATAGCAATCATTACTCATTAGTCCACAATAAGTGGTAATTTGTTCCAAATCTGTACATGAACCCTCTTCAAATCATAATTCAACTAAGTATACATAAGAGCGTTGGCTCAGTTGGTGGGCTCCCCAAGTGTGGAAGCCATCCGTCCGGGTTCGAACCCGGCGCGCCGCATGCTTTTAAGCCTTTTAATAAGGCCGAAGGCTTAGCAACCCCTTTCTCTAAAAAAAAGAGAGAGTATCATATTCAATAAAAACTTCCCTAATAAGTGGTAATGCCCCACGGTAGGTGGTGTTGTAGCTCTTGACAGACCTTTTTTAAGGCATATGCATCATTTTCCTATAACAATAATTATAATTTATTTGTACGTTATTTATTTATTATATAAGAAATATATACACTAGTTTCTCCAAAAATACTTATTGTGAAACAAAGGAAGTTTATATATTATTACATATTACATATAATTATAATTATAAATTTATAAGTAATATATGCAAAATATACAATGATGATTTTAATATTTAACTTCATTGGCAAAAAGAATATATTATACAATAATAGACTTTTCTTTAATCAATATTTAGTGTAGCAATGGTAGGGGCCGCGCGAACGCGTACCATCTTCCATTATGACACCCACTCTCCTATTGAGGAGACGGTGGGCAAACGCTCTTCCCAAGTGCAATGGAAGCCGCAAACCTAGGCCATGACTCTTCGTGATTAGCCATAGACCCCGTCCAGGTAAGTATTGATCAAGGTTGTACTTGTGGTTTGTTTTGTAGCTCCTTCTGGGTGTAAGCATGGTTAGGGTACCGATATGGTACTAAACCGATGTTTAATCCGTAGTGCTGCCCATGTTTTGTTAAGGTATGCTGTTGTTAGCCCGTTGTGCTCAGGAGAAGGCCCATGGCCTTTAGGTTGTCCGCAGGCCTGGCCCAAATGAGAACAATGTGCCCCAAGCCCCACAATGGTGATGGCTTGTGGTTTCCAACGAGGCCTCGAGGCCCGTCGCTTTGGCTTCTAAAATTTAGCAATGCGTGCGCACCTTTAAAAAATGGGTTTTTTTTATCTAGGCCATTATAATTTTCTGAGTTTGGAGAAACACACTGCAATTCACCTGCAACGTATAAGGGCCAGGCATGTATTCTACCGGGGTGCATACGGATGTTGACTCTGCGTCTCCTTCGTCAGACCGACCCGCCCACGGATGTCTCCTCGCCGCACTCGCGTCTCCATGCCCCGGATCTACTTCGCCCTACTACTGACATCCGCTCTCGGCGCTACTCTGGCTACCATGGTCGTGGACGCCGCGCCCCTTTGCCGTGTAGATGGCGCCGCCGTGGGGTTGGTCAGCTCGTACGGCTCGCCGCTGCCAGCTCGTATGGCACGCCGCCCTCCCAGAGGCAGAGCACGCGGCCGCCCTAGCGTAGCACCGAGAAGGGGTCTTGGTGGTGAACCGCCACGATGCGCCGCCCGCGTCGTGCTCCCGCTTTGCCGTCGTCTCCACATACCGCGCGGAGTACTGCGCTGCGCCGTCGGCGCCGAAGCGGAACGAGCCAAGATAGCCATGGCCGTCGAGCAGGTGCACGATGGACCCATGATCGTCGGCAAACATCCTAGGACCGACGAGGCGGGTGCACGGTGGCGTGCGGGGAGGCGTCACAGGGGCTGTCTACGTCGTCGGAGTCACCATCGAAAGCATCGTCGTCGGAGTCAAGAGCGACGAGCAAGACGAGCTTATGGCCATGGCGAGGAGGAAGAGCGGCAACGAGCGTGTGTCGCCGCGGGTGCTCGTCGCGCTCTCTGGCACAGCGCGCTCGGTGCCACCCTGCTAGCCCGCAGGCCACTATGGGTGCTCGTCGTGCTCGCCGTCGCGCCGCTCGCGCGCAGGCCACCGCATGTGCTCATCGGGCTCGCGCTGCCGCTCCATTAGCGCGCTGGCCGCCGCAGGCGAGCTTTTCTAACCGAGGAGACGGAGAGATAACGTTCATGCGTCTTCCTCGGATGTATTGGTGCCTGACAATAAGTCCATATAAGCGAAAGACGTAGAAAATGGCATAGACGAGGGAGAGATAAAATTATAATGTCAGTTCTCCAAGTAGACGAATTATAATGGCGTATCTCTAAACTTGCAAAATTATAATGGTGTGCATAAAAAAACCTAAAAAAATAGCAATTTCTGAAAAAAAAAACAATGCGCTTTTGCGCACCTGGCAGCTCTTTTATGAGTCTTTTCCGTGTATGTCATTATAAAAGTTTGCAATTCCTTCTGTGCCACTAAAAAAGTTTGGTGGACTTCAACGCCACTGCTCTAAACTTTTTTGCCCTTCATGCCACTACCGTCAGATTGGGCTCTAACGGTGTCAAAGTACAGGTGTGAAAAGTCGAAAATACCCTTAGGTCTAAATATGTTATTAATTTTTTTAGCATTTTAACAACTTCAAATGAAAAAACTCAAAACTAGAAAGTTGTAGATCTCGTCGAGGTCTACAATTTTCATATAAAAATTATCTTCATTTAATTCTGCAAAAAAAGATATGATTTGATATGATTAATATGTCTTAGAAAAAAAATAATATATATTTTTTGCGAAATTAAATAAAAATAATTTTTATATGAAAATTGTAGATCTTGACGAGACATACAACTTTCTAGTTTTGAGTTTTTTTATTTGAAGTCGTTAAGATGCTAAAAAAATTAATAACATATTTAGACCTAAGGATATTTTTTACTTTTCACACCTGCAGTTTGACACCGTTAGAGCCTAGTCTGACGGCAGTGGCATGGAGGACAAAAAAAAAGGTTTAGAGCAGTGGCGCTGAAGTCTCCCAAACTTTTTTAGTGGCACAGAAAGAATTGCTAATTATTATAATGGCAAACACAGAAAAGACTCCACTTTTATTAGCTTTCCAGTCGACGCGGCCGCTGCCTACTCTGCTTTTCCATGGTGCCTTGCTAACTGCACTTCGGCGACGCGAGCGCGGCGCAAGCGGAGACAACAATCGCCGCGGCGTAGTGGCCTACGAAACTCCCAGGTCCATCTTCCTTTCGCTTGATGTTCCGCTTCGTCCAGTCCGCACAAACTCCAATCTGGGTTCTGAAAATCGTTGATCTAGGGTTTACCCACCACGTCATCGTTGTTCTTTTTTTTTTCCTTTTCTGAGTAAGCAATGTTTCATGCTTCGTAAGTTTGGTGATACATGAGGTGCCATTTTAATGCCGTGGTTTACCCACCACGTCATCGTTGTTCTTTTTTTTTCCTTTTCTGAGTAAGCAATGTTTCATGCTTCGTAAGTTTGGTGATACATGAGGTGCCATTTTAATGCCGTGCCATTCTTTACTACTTCGAATTTTGGTACCGTAGTGGTAGCAGTAGCAGTGTGTCTGTGTGGTACATGGGCGAAACGGTGCAATGTGCGCCTTTATCTTGTTGCGCATCTGCCTTGATGGGAAATACTTCTCAGGCTATCAGCAGGCAGACGTGCCACGCAGGGAGCAGCTGCAAGTACTTGGTTTAGATGCTGATCGATTGAGCCGTCAGTAAATTCATACGCCAGTGAATGCATGCAAGATAATACAGTGCAGAAAGGGCTCCTTGGATTGGGCAAGGATGCTGCTTGCACTCAGCGGTGACCCTGTTATGTTAAAATGCTGTACAGATTCCATTTTTAGTTTCGAAGCCTCTTAATGTTTCCTTCTTCTAGGAAGATGAAGGGAGCATTTTTGTTTGGTTGCCTTTATTTATCTCTGAAGCATCTAATGAACAATGTAAAACTTTGTAATGAACATAGTTTCATCATGTTTGTATCATTAAAGAAAAAACATGTCGTGACACAAAAAACACGGTAACCATTATCTTTGTAATATGTTATTATGCAGATAGTATGTTTTCAGGTTGACGGAAAATGCTTCTGGTTTCAAATGCCTTGCAATTCCATTTTGTATAGACTTGGCACAATTTGATCCTTCTCAATTCTCATTTAATTATATACCATTTCTTGCTGCAGAATTTCAGTATGATTGGGTATGTTCATAACTATGATTTGCTGAAGGCATGCATTGAAGACATACTCTCAACAATAAAACCAGTGGAAGATGGTCAAAAGAAACGTTTATGTGCAATTCAGGAGCTGGCAGATTCCATCTACTCAGTTGGGCCCTTGAGAGGTATTGGTTATAAGCATTTTTCAAGTTTTGGTTGTGTTTCTTCTGGATATTAGTTTTATGAAAGCGTGAGAAGTGACAAGCTTTTTGAATTCATGATCCTAGAAAAGGGATAAGCTTGGTTTATGACCTTCAGTAGCAACGTCTTCATATTGACAGTGCTGTAGATGGAACTCATGGAAGGCATTGGCGATTCAATCATGAGGCTGCCACTTAGAAACTTGGGACTTATGGCAGTGCTCAGCAATTAGCAGTATGCTCTGTCATTGTATATGAGCACAGAGTTGTACCTTGCACCTTGCTGTCGGGCACCCATATGCGCGAGTGATCTGGAAGCGTGTTGTGAGTTTTGGTGCAATCACCAGACTTTGAGACCTGGGGAGTAGAAGAATGAACAAACTCTGGAACTCTGGTTCACAGAGATGACAGACGGAGGCGACAATGCTTCGCACACACTGGCAATCCTGGTGCTCTGTGCACTCTGGAGTCAGAGAAATGACCACATTTTTCAGCACCGAGAGAAGGCAGCGGAAGCTCCACTTTTTTATTTAGTTGATGAATGTAACTTGTGGAAGCTGGCGGGCGCTAAGGCCCTAAGTAGGATTGTTGCCCTAGCAAACCGCAAGTAATCACTTTAGTTTGATCCTTTTCAGGATTGCTGCTTTTGGGTTTGCTGGCGCACCTCACACACATCTGATGGAACTATGCTTTCTCTACCTTATTAATATATGCCGGCAAAGCCAGATCTTTTTTTTTAAAAAACTAAGTTGTACTTGAAGAGTTTGTCTTGTTAGAAAAGCTGCTGAAAATGGGACATGATTAGGCTACAAAAGAACTTTTTTCTAGCCTTGTTTTGTATTGTGCTAAGCCAATACATGTGCTGTTTAAGAAATTTCTGTAATGGCAAGTGTAGTTGTTAGAGAAGCTAGAACACTGCAGTTTTAATTGTTGCCTTACTGATTTCTTCTACTTAACAGGTGCTGCTGTCAAGCCTTTTGGATCCTTTATATCTAAACTTCATGCAAAGTCTGGTGCTTTGGATGTTTCAGTTGATCTCTGCAATGGCTCAAGACTTCCTATAAGCAAGAAAAAGAAGCAAAATGCCTTGAGAGAACTAATGAGAGCTTTACAAATCAGAGGTAAACTTCTCCTGTCGTTCTCTTTTGGAATTCATTGCATGTTCACTATTTATCCATGAAATAGCTTCAGGCTTTAACCAGAGTGATCGATTTTGTAACGTTATAACTTTTCTTGTGGGAGAATAATAATGATTAGTAAAAAATAAATATTATGCACCAACTTGTTTTTACTGAGCTATTCAACAACTTATTCTTAGTGGTTACTTAACTTAATTCATGGTTAGTTGCTGTGTTCTGCTGTTTTTTTTCCCACAACAGCATAGTCGAAATTCATTACTTGAAAGCAACGAATTTAGTTAGTTATGGGGATCCTTACTTGTTCTTATAGGTTCTGCTGTTATTTGTTTGGCTTAATTCTCACATCCAAACTAATAAAAACACGTTCTTTCTAAAAGCAACCGCTTATAGTAAACATAGCATTAGTATGGCACTTTTTGTTGACTGAAGCCTCGATTTTTATGGAAGCTCTTCTTTAAACATGATTCTCATTGCTTGTTCAGGTATTGCTAGATATATGGAGTTCATTCCTACTGCAAGAGTCCCAATTCTTCAATACATGAGCAACCACTTTGGTATTTCCTGTGATGTATCAATTAACAACTACCCTGGTCAAATTAAATCGAGAATCTTGTACTGGATCTGTACTATGGATGAACGCTTCGGTGATATGGTTTTATTGGTGAGCTCTATGTATCCAAGTGATGTTTTTTTCCTTTTTGCTGCCACTCAACTTTGGCAAGCCCAAGGCTGATGGCTCGGGATTATTCCTTGCAGGTCAAGGAATGGGCAAAAGCTCAAAATATTAATGACCCAAAAAATGGAACCCTGAACTCCTATTCTCTGTGCTTGCTTGTTATCTTTCATTTCCAGGTCTTATTTCTTACATAAGATGTTATCTCTTTTAATTATGCATAATTCCCTCAAATCTATAGGTTATAACCTACCTCTTACCCTCTTTGCATTACATCTACCAGACATGTGAGCCTGCAATTTTACCACCTCTGAAGGAGATTTTTGATGGGAAAGCTGCAGAAGGTAAGACTGACTAGTTTTGTCCGTATGGTTGTTTGGCATATCTGTGCCTGGTAATTTACCCATATCATTCACATGCAGAATTGGTGTTTTATGATGAGAACCGTGTTGATGACATTTGCATGGCAAATATTGAAAGGTTTCTACACCAGAACACGGGACACAGAAATCAGAGCCCTTTTTCATTCCTCCTTGCATCTTTTTTTCACAAGGTATCTGAACATCCTGTCTACAATATCAACAACTCAGGTTTGTATGTGTCTACTAAATTCCATTTCCAAGTATTACCTTCTGTCTTTCAGTACGGGCCAACAATAAGCTGTTCATATTTTTACTGCCTTTCCTATTATCTGTATAATAGAAAATACCTTTTCTTTGGTGCCATGTTTAGTCTATCATGAGCTCTTTGTCATATATATTGAACTCAGCGTGTGGGATAAATTCCTGGCTTATGTCTGAGCTTAGCTAGTCGGTTTAGAACTCCCGACAGGGATTCTGAAGCCAAGAAACTGGGAGGGCAAACGTTCTTACGTGGCTTAGTTGTGTTTATCAAACTTCTTCAGTCTACTTCCCTGGGTTCTAAACTAAGTAAAGCCGTCTGCATTGTCTTATTGTGGGCAAGTGAACTAATTTCTTGACTCACAGAACCACTTCCTTTTTTGTAGCCCAAGATATTTTCAGTATAAGCGTGTTTTAGATTATCAAAAAGGCTCAACATGGTTAATTCAAGAACACACTGTAGTGTACTAGTGTTTATTTCTTTTGTTCCTTAACCTAAGAGAAGCAATTTCTTTTGTTCCTTAACCTAAGAGAAGCAATTTAACCTATCTTATATTGCCCCTAGTTTTTTAACATCCGGAGCCTTTCAACCAAAGTGATATCCATGTAGACGGGCCGGTTTGAGCAAATCCAGAACAACCCAAGTTGGATGGCCAAATCTTACAGCTTGTTTGTAAGTATTTCCTTCATCATGCAGTGGGTGTCTGTTGTGGTATTGTTGTTTCATGTGTTCAAATATTGTCTTTTCACTATTTTTGTTTAGGTCGAAGATCCATTCGAGAGAGCGGATAATGCCTCTAGAGCAGTTGGTGCGGAGGGGCTTGAACGTATTGGCCAGGCCTTCAACTATGTGAGCTATAGGTTTATTTCTGGTGCCCTCGGTGACCGGGATGAACTGTTGTCACTGCTGTGTACACCTCCTGTTGAATCTATTCTTGCGGCAGTCAGGACCAACCATTACACAAAAACTCCACCCAGTCATCAGTTGTATTCACCTGTGGCAGCTAGCCTTTATGATGATCAACATCACCAGCGAACCGGAGGTTCTGCTGGAAGCATATCAAGCTCACAGGGTTATGCTGTAGGACGCCAGATGGCTCAACCAGACCAGTACAAACAACCACAAGCCTATAATGCAGAGCGCATGACAGTAGGACAATACCAGAGTATCAATCGTCCACAGGTTTATACTACAGGGCTTGAAACAGCAGTACCACTCCATCATAATCATACAAGTTTGCAAAGGACAGGTAGACGAGCAGTAGGCCACCTGAATCAGCTGCGGAGATGGGAATACTCACCATACCAGCATTCTGGCACTACGAGGCATGACCCTGCTGGCAGACGGTGGAATAAATCTTTTAAAACTAGATCACACATGGATATATTTAGATAAAGTGACAAGTGGATCCCACAGTGGATAGAGTGGATAGAGGATGATATAGAGGATGGATGAGTGCGGGAGCATTGAGTATAGAGGAGAGAATATTTAGATAAAGTGACAAGTGGATCCCACAGTGGATAGAGTGGATAGAGGATGATATAGAGGATGGATGAGTGCGGGAGCATTGAGTATAGAGGAGAGAATCTTGCTGACTAAGACGTATAGATGATGAATATAGAGGTCCATGAGTGCGGGTAATCTAACAAGTACCGAAGGGTCGTTAAAAGACGCACGGTATTTTAGTGTGAAGTGAACAGAACATATAGTAAATTTAAATTTAACTATAACTACAATTTTAGCAACAAAAAGTGTTTTTAATATATTTGCACTGTTGAATTTAAATAAGTTTTGCATACAAATATTGGTAGGGGTCGCGCGAGTGCGGACCCCCTCTACAACAAATTATGAGGTTTCATTCTCACACTTGGGGAGATGGTAGGATAGCACCCTCCTGTTGTTTTGTAGCCTTCCTGCGCTGCAAGTTAATTAGGCTATCCGCACTCGTGATACTTTAAATTCATCCTCTATACATCCTAGTCACCAAGATTCTCTCCTCTATACCCAATTCTTCCACACATATCCATTCTTTATATCATCCTCTATCCACTGTGGGGCCTACTTGTCATTTTATCTAAATATATCCATGTGAGATCTAGTTTTGAAGAATTTATTGAAACGAATTTAATGGTGCAATCAGAATTTAATTTGGTTTTTTAGTTTGTGAGTTATAACATTTTTTCATCGTTGAACAAGTGGGGCCTGTGTTGCATGCCACCTCTCTCCTCTCTCTCCCTCCCGCGCGGACGCGCTTGCTCTCTGGCCAAAGCGGGGCCCCCATGTAGCGCACCCCCGCTATATATAGCAGACGGACGCCTATTGCGTACGCGATAGCGTTCCCTGCTGTAGCAAATTTGTTACCCCAAATCTTTTACCGGATGGATATACAGGGTCAAGTGCAGACAGTCTTAGCGCCCTGCGCGCCATAACATAACGTAGCTGGGATCCGTGATGACATGATCCATTTAAGGTCTTTAAGGATGTGTTTGGTTGGGCTCCCAACCAGGCATTTGGCTTGGCTGGGCCAGGTCTGCCTTGTTTGGTTGTCAGGCCAGCCCTTAGGGCCAGGCTCTACCCGGCCTGCCGTACAACTGGAGCCAGGCCCAAGAAGAAACACGGGACTAGTGATTCTTTTGGAGCCAGGCTCCGTTCGGCTCCACGCGCGCGTCATGGTGGGCCCGCTTGGCCTTCGCTGGCCACCGAATAAAAGGCGGAGTGTCACCGCCTGGCTAGGGTTTGTGGCGCACTGTTCACTCTCGAGCCACCGCTCTCGGTCGCTCTCTCGCAACGCTCGCCCTCGCTCGCCCCCACACTGTCTTCCCCCTCCTCGTTGCGCCGTCATCGGCGGTGGGGCTTGTCGAAGATCCTCGTAAGGCCCGATGGTCACTGGTATGAGGCCGCACTCCCTCTCTCGTCCCTTCCATTTCCTTGCGGTGTATTTTTTGGCATGGTCAAACACTATTATGGCGATTGCCATGGATTTTTCGCTAAGCTTTAGGGTTCTTGGTCGATGATGGTTCTAGATCTGAGTGGTGCACCATTAGGTGACGCTACCGGTCTTACAATTTGGTTAGGGTTATACTCATATTGCTGCTAAATGTCGCTAATTTTGTTGACCTAGCCACAGAGTAGGCCAAGTTGATGTTAAAGTCATGTTTTTTTTTCAGATCTGGGTGGTGCACTTTGTGGTGATGCAGCTAATCTGATGATTGGGGGGGCCCATGATTTACTAATTCCTTTCCAATTTCCTATTTAGCACCATGGTTCGTTCAACTTGGCGTTGTCAGCTTGTCAGTAGGGCCGCTGCATTGGTTGCAGTCATGAGTCATGACTGCATGGCTCTTTATCATATTTAGGAGGTTGTCTAGATCTAGGCGAGGGATTACCTATGGACCTTTGAGTGCCAGAGATGAGGAGAGGAACATGAATCTTAGATTCATCTACCACAGCGACGATCGTCGTTGTGTTGAGCTTTTTAGGATGAGGAAAGCCCCCTTCTTCCAGCTGTGTGATCTGTTTCGTAACAGGTCCCTTCTCAGAGATAGCATCCACAGCACAATTGAAGAACAGGTTGCAATGTTCTTGCTAGTTGTTGGCCATAACCAGAGGTTCAGGGTACTCACTCCTGTGTTCAAAAGGTCCTTAGAAACCATCAGCAGATACTTCCACAAAGTCCTTTATGCTGTAGGAGAGCTGAGGAATGACATGATTCTGACACATTCTACTACTGTGCCTCCAAAAATTAACAATAGTACGAAATGGAACCCTTTCTTCAAGGTTGGAGTTTCACACTTCACCAATTTCCATTCTATCATTTAGCATTTCCTTATTCTAAATCTTGCCAATTGTTCTAGGATTGCATGGGGGCAATTGATGGTACACATGTACTTGCAAGGGTCCCTGAGAAGTATAGGGCAGCTTTCATGGGGAGGAAGCATAGCACCACATAAAATGTACTGGCTGTAGTGGATTTTGATCTCAGATTCACCTATGTGCTGGCTGGTTGGGAGGGATCTACACATGATGCTAGGATTCTGTCTGATGCCCTGGACAGGACGGATGGCCTTAGGGTGCCACCAGGTAGTTATCCTAATGCCACAATCTGATAGCCATGGTCCACTAGGTCTTGATTCTAAGTTCTAATACTATGCTACAATCATGTTTAGGAAAGTTTTACCTTGTTGATGTTGGGTATGCTGTGAAGCCTAGGTTCCTACCACCATACAGAGCCACGAGGTACCATCTACAGGAGTTTGGTGTTAGAAGCCCCCAGAACCCAAAGGATCTCTTCAACCTGAGGCATTCATCCCTTAAAGTTACTGTTGAAAGAGCATTTGGTTCTATGAAGAATAGGTTCAGGATCCTGTACAACAAGCCATTCCATCCGTAAAGGACCCAAGTTAAGCTAGTCCTAGCATGTTGCATCCTTCATAATTGGATCCTTAGATTTGGTCAGGATGAGATCATCCCTCTCGAATCAGAATGGGAGCCCAACCCTCCCAATCATCATGGACCCCATGGCAATGACTATGATAACACCACTTGGGCTGCTAAGAGAGATGAATGGGTAGCACAGATGTGGGCAACTAGGCATAGGGTAAATTAGTTGGTCTTTATGCAGCAGTATGTATTATAGTCCCAATGAGCTAGTACTATGTAATGCTGAGACCAATCCCTAAGGCAATGATGCCTTTTATTTGGACATCTTTTGTGGTGTGCTATGTAATTTGAACTACCTTTATTTGCTTGGGTTCTGGTATTATCTTTGTAATTTGAACAATGTTTCTTATGATTGTGATTTGCTATGTTTCCTTCATGTGTGCAATTACATGTTTCTGATATTCTGAATGTGCATCCCATACTATTTTATTGGATGTATAACCCATGTTTGTGCTAGTTATGGATGCTGGGGATGCCTTTCACATTTTTGGGGAAGAAATACAAGGGCCCAATGCTGATGAGGTGCTAGAGGTGCACCCTGCACAGCAAGGCAATGTGCAGGTACCAAGGCTGAACTGGACAACCCTCATGTTTGCAAGGATGCTGGAGAAATTCTCATTGCTTGTGACAGAGGGGGTCAGGACTGATAAGGGGTTCAAGGATATCCATGTTCAGGGTGTGGCAAAGGATCTGCAGGCATTCATCAATGCACCAGTTCAGGCATCACAGGTGTACAACCATCTGCGCAAGTGGAGTGCAAAATAGAAAAGGATTGTCAAGCTAAAGGAACTGAGTGGAGTCAATTGGGATGAACATCTATGTATGATAACCCTAGATCCTAAACACTACCATGGACATGTGAAGGTAAACATTTACTATTATGCATATGTGTTACTACTGTCTAAATGTGTAACTGCTATCTAACTGCTTTATTTCATTTATAGGATCACCCCAAGGATGCAGAGTTCCTCAATGTGCCCATCCTTCATTACCAGTACATGCAAACTGTGTTTGGATGTGGGGTGGCAATAGGCAAGTTTGCTATGGGATCCAATGAGCCACTTGGCCAGCCTACAAACTATGAGCCCATTGACCTTGAGGCTGATCCCACTGACAACAGAGATGATGGTCCTTCAACCATGGGGAAGCATGATGACTACAACAAAGGAAAGCAAGGTGATAGCAATAAAGGGAAGCATGCTTTCAACAAGGGCAAGAATGTGGAAAGCACAAATGGCAAGAATGAAGACAAAGGCAGTGGGAAGAGGAAGAGGGTCCTCAATGAAGATGATGCAGCCCTGTTACAAGGAATGACTGAGGCAGTGGCTGGACTGACTGCTGCTATCAGTCAGGGGAACCATGTAGAAGCTGCTCCAGGCATTTACCAAGCTGTCATGGGGTGTCCTAACTATGCCAGACCTGACTTGATGATTTGCCTGAACTACCTCATGGAGAACAAGGCCACAACTTTGGTTTTTTGTGAGGATGTCTGCAGAGGACAAGGAGCTGTGGATCAACACTCACCTTGCTAAAGTCAGGAGTCAGATGGCCTTCCAGTGAAGGGCTATTGTGGAAGCAATGTGGCAGTTGTATCCATTTTGATATCCAGTAGGATGTAGTTAGCTAACATTTAGGCCTATTCTGGGTAGATTATGATAGTTCACTATGATGTAGTCGGCTATCATAGTCTGATTGCCGCATTTTGCTTACATAAATAGCTTCATGTTGATTGTGGTGTGTGGGGCTGTGGATGGTGGCATTGCGAACCTGCATGATTAACTATTGTGTAACTGTTGATCTGATCTGCAGTAGTGTTTACCTGTTGTTTGTCTGCTATTCTGTGTGATGTCTTATGAATCATGTGTTGATGTTGTCCTGTGTGCTGATTTTGTAGAGATGAAGTGGTACGTGGTTTTTAAGGGCCACTGCCCAGGTGTATATGACAATTAGGAGGAGTGTCATGAACAAGTGTCAGGCTTCAAAGGAAACAGGTACAAAGGGTACAAGTCCAGAGAAGAAGCTGAAGCTGCTTTCCACAAGTTCATGGTCCATGAGCAATCAGGGTTAATGATCAAGGAGGCTATTGCCGAAGTAGTGAAGAGGAAGGAGGAGGCCAAAGAAGATGCAAGCAAGTGTGCCAACACATTCACTGCTAAGGACTTCATCATTGCTTCTCTAGTTGTAGTTGTTGTGATCCAGATCTTCATCATTTGCAAGTACTAGTAGTAATCTTATATAAGGAATTGTAATCGAATGATGTAGACTAAATTTGAGCAGAGCATGTTCTCCAAGAAACACTTGTGGCATAAACAGGCACATAAACAAATAAACATGCATACTGAAAGTAGCATTGTTCCTGGTACCCCATTTCATCACGGTACCATTCTGCATTGTCCATATCTTACATCCAATAAAAGATTAAAAGGAGGACCGAACACTTTCATAAGGTGCCTCCACTATCACAGTTTAAACTTAAGCTATTGTGCACTAACAAAAGATCAACACTTAGAGCTGATATGCATCTTCATCAGCTGAAGCAGTTAACTCCTAAATGGTTATATCATTCTTACGATCCTAAGCCAGCAAAATATGATGCACCTTCCACAACCGATCTAGGGGAAGCATCACTTCTTGGACAGCAGTCTCAGTGCCAGAACTGTGATCACAGCAAGCAAGCAGTACACTAGGAACTTCAGCTTTGAGTTGTCTGCCTCTAGGTTGGTGGCCCTCCTCTGATAGAACAAACAGATCTTCTCGGCAAGGCGTTTGGTGTGGCTGCACTGTTGCTGAAGCTCGGCCCTTTCGACGTTGGCAACGTAGTTGGAGCGAATTGCCTCGTTCAGAGCTTCGTTGGCCGTCACCTCACATCGCCTAGTGGTTTTTAGCTCCTTCAATATCTCCTTCATGCTGTCCTACAGTCGCTGCGGCCATGGATCGTCAATCCCATGCACGAACTGGCACCGCTGAGAGGCATCCTACATTTGTGACAGTAGTAGTTCATCAGTCCGTAAGAATGCCCATGGCACTGACATATTTCAGATATAAACGAACAGGGCACCAATGCAGAACAAAGGAGAAAACCAAAACCGTGAAACAAATGTAGAAATTTTGGCCAAATGCTTCAAGAAATCGTTAAATCTAACATTAATCGGGACCTCAGAAAGGGTGAAATCAGATCAAAACGGGCAACATTGGGCTCATATTGTTCGCATCATCAGAAGGGTGGGGTTTTCGGGCTGGAACATAAAACCCTAAGGAAAATGGGGTGTCATCGAGTCAATTTTGTACCTCCGATGTGGCGTCGTCATAGATGCCGCGGTCGTCGGTGAAGTCGACGGAGCGGTCGCCATCGCTGCTGCCAGAGCGGGTACCCGACAGAGTGATCGAGGTGCAGAGCTCCGTCTCCGCGTCTGACACGCACTCGCACCCAGAGCCCCCATGGCATCGAGTAAGGCCATGACGAACCTCGTCGTTGGCGGTGGTCTAATGGTCGCTCATCGCGGCGGGCGGGGATGACGAGCTTGCTCGACCTTCGGTCACGGACGGAGGAGACGAGGGGGCCGAGAGGGAGGCGAGTGGCCGAGTGAGAGGTGAACGAGAAGGGGGTGAATGAATGACAGATTGGTGACCGGTATTTATTGCATGGGACAATAGGGGAGAGGTAAGTGCACCACTTCAACAAATTTGGTAAAAGGAAACATCAGTCCAGCAGCAACCAAACACACCAGTGTTGGCTCAAGTGGGCCAGCCAAGCCCAAAAACAGGAAACCAAACACTTCTTCACATAAACTAGGCCAACAAGGGCAAGACAACCAAACAAGTCCTTTTAGCTAAAAGGGGCAGGTTTGGGCTGGCTTGGCTTTATTGGGCTAGCCAGGCTAGCTAGAGCTACAAACCAAACACTCCCGTATTCGGCCTGTTGGGCTCCGAAAGCACATTGAAGTTGGTTTAAGTCCGTGGCCCAAACGAGAATATGGTGGCCAGCGATAGCGACGAGTAGCTCCCTGATTGACTCCTCCGGAGAGTTCTTTCCCCTCGCTACAGTTCAAAGCGGTGACTCCGTAGGTGATTTCCTCTCCTCCGCCGATTCAGCCGCTGCCTCGTCTTCGGCGCCCTCGTCGGTGTCGAAAGAGGAAGGGGCCTGGTCGGATTGGCGGTGGATTTGTATAGTCCTACTATATAGCTTACCTAGGTAGTAGTTTCTAGGTTTCCTGGAGGAGTTTGGTGCTGCCTCCGGTGATGTTATCCTTCCGATGTATATCTGGTGAAGGTGTTGGTGGTGGCTTCGTCGTTGACGACAACGGCTACGCTGAGCTCTTCTCCGGAGTTTATGTCGTGAGATGGCTGCCGGCTCTTTTGCTCCCCTTGACCGGCGTCGGAAGGGGCGACTGCGGCGGATCCGGTGGCGGTGCCAGAGAAACTGGAGCTCCTTCCTTTCGTGACGATCCATGGAGAATAAAGCATCCCTCCCTCATTTTTGTCGGTACCGACACCGTTGCGGGATTCTCCGGCGGATTCCTTGGGAGGTATGTCTACCAACTTGTGAAATCGGGTTGGTCTTTTGCTCCCACCTTTTCTGGTGGTTTCCTTCCCCTCCGGGGTGGTCTGTTGGCTAGCGTGCTGGGGATGTCGGTGGTTGAGGCGCCAGGCTCCCTGTTGTCCGGCGATGCGATGGATGCTGGCCATCTTGTTAGGCTTGTCGTTCAGCGGGTAAAAAGCATGTTGGTCTTGCCGGTATGATGCTCTTGGTGCCGTTTAAAACCTTTGAAGATTCTTCATCGGGAGGGTGGTCGGCTTCAACGCGACTGTTCCGGCCGCCGGCGATGAGGATGACCGGGAGAAGCTTGCAAGGACCTAAATGTAATTTTCTTTTCTTGCGAGTGTGTCGTTGTAAGCGTTGGGTTGTAAACCATCAGAAATATTTATGAAATATATACCCGGTTTCTCAAAAGCGATAGCGGCGAGTGGGACTTGACGTATCTGCCTGTTCTTGGCCACCCCGCCTGCTGCAACTGCAAGATGTTGCCGGCGTCACCGTGTCCTACGAGGCTACAATGCGAGGAAGCGGTGGCTGGTAACCGTGCCTTTTTTAGATGCAAGGCTAAAGTTGAAATTTTTTCACTCTCTCTCCATCGCATCAACTTTTGCATGCATGCATGAAGCATTAAATATAGATTTAAAAAATAACTAATTGCACAGTTTAGTTATAAATCACGAGACGAATCTTTTGAGCATAGTTAGTCTATAATTAGACACTAATTGTCAAATACAAACGAAAGTGCTACAGTTAGAAAAATTCTAACTTTTCACCCCCTAAACAAGGCCATGGTAAGGACGAGCTCGCGCCGATGATAAACCCTTGGCCATCTACATGGGACCCGCTTCGAGCAATCTTGAGGATGGCAGAGGCTGCCATTCTGCCAAAGGTGCTAAGCAGGTAGCAGCAGCAACTCACCAGTAGCGTTTTGTCTTCTGCTTCTACCCCACGGATATGCTTGATGTTTAGCATACCTTTTGGCTGACTATGGATGAACTTATGTCAGTTTAAATTTGTTGTTTTTTTGTATCTGACTTTTCTTCTAAGGCTGTTATGACATATTCACATCGATATGGTACCATGGAAGCGGACCGCTATGATATCTATACAGAATGAATTCAGATCCAGTCCACTAATCCTAGTTACTGTGGAAAGCATTGTCCTACCATTTGAATCAGAGGTCCCTAACCGTAAGGGCTTCACCAATTCACGAGAACTACTAGAGGGAATTCAAGATGAATTTAACTTATAGGGGTAAAATCTCCCTCCAATCTTCTCGAATTGGAGACTAATCGAACAAGTCCTAATAGATTGCGCTTGGAACACTCCAAGAGAACGTCAATTGTTTTGCAGTGCACACAACTTAAAGATCCAACACAAAAGCTAGTGATAAGGAGCCAGCGAGATGATATCTTTCCATTGCTACAGCCTACATGTATTTACCCCAATGTTACAGCATATAAGTAACTAACTTAAAATTTCCATTTGTCGATAGATATGGGGCAGAGGAAAGGTATGCTTACCTAGCACTTATTAAGGACCTTAAAATATTCCAATTATAAAGAGCTCGCTGTATTTGAATTTTACGCAATATGTTTACAAAGCAATCTACTTGTAAGTTTTGTACAAAGAATACTAAGGCATGTTTGATCCCATGGTATAAAGTTTAGTTAGAAAGTTAAGGGCTAAACTTTACACCATTTTAGTTTACTTTTGTGGTCTAATGAACCAATGCCTTTTTTGTGAGATTAATTAAACTTTAGATATAACTTTAGACCACCTTAAAGCCTTGAGTGAAAGTGGTCTAAAGTTTAGACCCTAAGTTTTAGACCATGGAATCCAAAAAAAAAACTCTAAGGATACATTTGGACCCTTTCATTTTCGAGGAATTGAAATATACCTTTTGAACTAGACTACTATAGTTTAGATATAAGCTTATCTTAAATTCATGTGGTGCGAGATAAAAATTGATTCCATAGATCCTTATATTATGTTTCTACCTTGCAACTTATAGCACACTCTTCGGCTCGCTCCTATGTAGCAGAAGTGCAGCACATAAGTGTCTTTTCCATATGACCAACAGTAGTATATAATTATACTTGACATGTGTCCATATTAACCTAATTGATATGTGTCTAAAACTCTAAATTGTGGTTATTAGGATGGATTTTAATTCTAAGGATCTAAACAGAGCTACTTGTTTCTTTACATATACGTAACATATTACCTCGTGGAATAAACGGAGGACATAAGAGTAAATAGACAAGGGGCGGGGCAAGGACCAGCTTCGCCTTTGGAGGCTCCGCCTTGCAGGGAAGGGACAGAAAAAAATGACTGTCTCTGCACAGTGAAGCCTAGGTCACATGTACCATGACTGAGGACGGCGATTTGAGCCGTGAAATCAACCAGACCTTGCGCAACAACATTTTTGTCATGTCATCATCAACTTTCAGCTGTCCACCAACCTGATCGATTCCATGCCAAAGTAAACAACACATCTTGAAAAACTCAATTACACCATACTTGCTCAGATTCATTCTGCTATACCGAGAATCTAGTAGCACAATACCACCATGATTGATTCTGGCTGCAAGGATAAAAATCGTCCTCGAAAATGATCCGGCCATGACCCACCAACAACTCGCAACTAAGGGTCTGTTTGGTTTCATTTTGTTAAAGTTTAACTCCCATCACATCAATGTTCCCTCAAATGCATAGAGTACTAAATGTAGACTAATTGCATGCATGTCGGTACAGATTAGGAGTAATTTACGAGACGAATCTATTAAGCCTAATTAGTCTAAGATTGAAAACTTTTTGTCAAATAAGACGAAAGTGCTACAGTGTTTGTTAAATTTTAACTCCTCAAACCAAACACCCCCTAATTTGAACAAGTTGGAATACTCCGGTTTCCCTAGGGTATATTTCTTTCCTAGCATTTTTTAATATCCTAGGGAAAGATGTGTTTCCCTAGAGTTGGATATCAAAACCGTAGGGAAAGTCATCTTTCCCTGGGAACTCGTTCATTCGTCGGGATGAATTGAAGCAGTGGCACCGATGCCTGTTTACGTGGTTGCCTATGTGGCATGGTTCTCTACAGTGGCAGTAGATTCCTAGGGAAACAATTTCACTTCCCACGCTAACAGGTCAGGCGCGACCTAAAAATTTTGGATTCACAAGCTTGTGGCTGGTCCCAGCTTTTCATGCCTTTTATTTAGGCCCAGTTTGGTTACAACATGTTAAAGTTTAACTCTCATCACATCAATGTTGTGGCAAATACATGGAGTACTAAATATCGACTAATTGTATGCATGTCGACACAGATTAGGAGTAATTTACAAGATGAATCTATTAAGCCTAATTAGTCCAAAATTAAAATTTTTTTGTCAAATAAGACGAAAATGTTACTTTAACACCCAAACCAAACGTGCCCTCATTGGCTGGGCATACTTCTCCCTGCTGTCTCTGCACTTTTCTCTCCTTGCTCAAAGTCCGGTGACCTGCTCTCTCCTAGCGCTAGCCAAAGGTGCAGATTCTGGATCAAGGATTGTTCCCCGCAGCTAGAGCTGGGGCTCCACACCAGTGCGGCGACTGGTCGGAGGAGAGGCCAAGGTGCTGGAACAGGAGGATCTGCCGCTCAATGGAGGTGGGCTCAGAGATCTTGACATCGTAAGCGTTTTGGATTCCTATCTCTCTGTTTTGCTTTTGCTCAAATCTAAAGGCAAGTACTGCTAGGCTGATGACTCTAGAACTCAGATCTGCTGGTTGATCATAGATTATTGAAGTTGAATAGTTTGAATGCTACCTCATTGATTTGCTATCGTTCATTTCTACTGATATTTGGTAAGCATATTAAATGCCACTTCATTGATTTGCTATATATTCTGAACATGCTGCAGCACTTCATATTCCAGGTGTGCGTTGTATCAGGTTATACTTGGTGCTCCGAAGCTCCAGCAACCAGCGTTAGCTTCTACAGTCCTACTGAAGGAAGCTTGCAAGCTGCAATGGCGGGGACTTGTTTCTCTTGTGCTTAGTGGATGCATAGGATAGGTAGAAATATATATGTTTTTCTGTTCTTGATTGTGTAAATGGATACGCAAAAGAAGTGTATATATGTAACATATCAATATGTGTATTATTACAGTTTAATAAAATATAAATTTTGATTGGAGCTATTCAGTTTTTATAAGAATAGATGAGCAGAAGTACAATAATAAATAAAAAATAATACATATGTATGAAATAAGAACAAAGAAATACATATGTATATATAAATAAGAAAAGCAACACAATAAATAAGAAAAGCAACGCAGGTAAACTTTCCCTAGGAAGATGTAACCGTAGGGGAAGAACCTTTCCACGTGGGTTTCCCTAGGGCTCAAGAATCCTAGGAAAACATTCTTTCCCTAGGGTGTTTATCAGAAACCGTATGGCACACTTGATTTCCCGTCGAAGTGATCCCTAGAAAGATTTCCCCACGAAAATTCATAGGGAAACCATTTCCCTACCATTTTTTTCATTCTTTCCCTAGGATTTCGGCCCTAGGGAAATTGGTGGATTCCAGTAGCGCAACTGCAAACTCAACTACTCAAGTTTACTTCGTTTGCAGGAGGGATATCTTGTACTAGTAGTTATGACATGGCGGTATTTGAGGACACTGGACTTGAGAGCTATATCTTCATACTTATGGATGAAAACAGGACGGGAAATTCCCGTACCGACCGACACCGTATACCGCATTAACCGACCGCATACCGTTTTTGTAGGAAAAACAGGAAACGGGAAACCGACACCGTATTTTAGGCAGGAACGGGAACGGAATCGGTTAAGGGATTTTCCCGACCGTATTCACGGTTCCCGTATTTAGGCAGGAAAATTCCGGACGATATTCCCGTATTCCCGCGCCGGTCCCCTGAATGTCTGAATCACTGATTGATGCAGCCCAGCCCACTCCCGTCCGCTGGTGGCCGGCCCACTGAATGTCCGTATTTGGACTTGTGAATTGAAAACTACTTGTGTTACTGTTGTGAGCTTGTGGCTGCTGGCTGGAGACTTGTGGTTGACTGGTTGTGGGCTTGTGGCCGCTTGTTGTTGCCTGTTGGCTTGCCTGTTCACATGCACTATTTTTTTTTAATTTGAACTGTTGCCTGTTGGCTTACTGTGAATTGTGAACTATTGTTTTTTGCCTGTTAGCTTGCTGTTGCATATGGTTGCTATTGTTGCATCGAGCTAATTGTTTTAAGTGGTTACATATATTGATGTTCCCATTTTGTGTTACCGCTTCCCGATCGTAATCGAGACGTTCCCGTTCGAAATATTCCGTTCCCGATATCCCGTAATACCGGTTTCGTTTTCCCGTCCGGCCTTCCCGTTCCCGTTTCCGTTCCCGGCAAAAAAAATACAGGAGCGGGAATGGTTAAGACATTTTCCCGACCGTTCCCGACCGTTTTCATCCCTATTCATACTTAGTTTTGCTCTCTCCTTTCAGTGCCCATTTGGATTATCAGACTAAAGTTTAGTCCATTGTTAGATAATAGACTAAACATAGACTAATCAAAAATTTCTTTTTTCTAATAGTTCTACTCATCAATTTGCCTCCATTAGTTTTTGTTAGACCATGATTAGTTAATGTTTGACCTTCTATTTGGCATTCAAATGACCTCAACTGAACTTTAATTGTGACGGGATCAATTACCACCACTGCACGAGAGGAGCCCATTAACGAGCAGCAAAAAAGGAATCCTTCAATGATGACCATTTATCAATTGATTACTAGTTAGTGATGTCTCTTTTCTTCCAAAAAAAAACAAGTAGGTTACATATAAGCTTTGAAATTTGTTGAGTTTAATTTAATGTTGTTTTGGTTTGTTGTAAGTAGTGTTTTATTTTTTTTTCAATTCTATGTTCCGTCCCAAAATAAATTAAGTTCTTGAATCCCCTAAAATCAAACTACCTTAAGTTTGAACAATTTCATATATCATTTATGACACTGAATAAATACATTATATAAATATATTTAATGATGTATCTAATGATACTAATTTGATATCATAAATATTGATTTTTTCTATAAACTTAGTTACACTTAAAATATTTTGACTTAGAATAAGTCTAAAAGTTGATTGATTTTGTGACGGAGAGTATTTAAGAAACAAAGATTTGCATCTTGGTATACTGCTGTACTCCGTATTTTTTTTCTCTTTTTGAAAAGGACAAAAAAAAAAAAGGGTCAGCGTGTGATGGGCTGATCGCCTCTACAGGGGTGGCGAAAACCGACAAGCTATCTCCAACTGTTCTTCCTATCCTTCCCTCAAAGAAACGTGTTCCCAAATGCAATCTAACGCTGACTCGGCGTTATAATCATTGGCGCGATTTCTCGGTTTCTCCTGGCACGCGATTTGTATAGAGTCGTTCGTCTTTGTCATCACTCATCTCATCGTGCCGGGGTTTGATTTTTTTTTTGAAGGATTGAGTCGTTCGTCTTCGTCATCACTCATCTCATCGTGCCGGGATTTGGATTTTTTTTTTGAAGAATTGAGTCGTTGGTCTTCGTCATTACTCATCTCATCGTGCCGCCTCGTTTACCTCAACCTCAAGGGCCTTGTTTAGATCTCAAATTCTCCCCTTAAATTTTACTATGAAAAAGAAGATTCTCCATCACATCAAAATACCGGTAAATGCATGGAGTACTAAATATAAATAAAATCAAAAACTAATTGTACAGTTTTGTTGTACTTTACGAGACGAACATTTTAAGCCTAATTAATTATTTTTTAGACAATTTTTTGCACTAAAAACAAAAGTTGCTACAGTGTTTCGACAGGAACCCTATAGCAACAGTTGCCGGTTCGGGGCGCCATTTTTGGCATTTGAACACGGCCTTGGGCCCTGTTTAGATGTCAAAATTTTCTCCAAATTCCACTATGCAAAAAGAAGATTCTCCGTCACATCAAAATGTCGGCACATGTATGGAGTACTAAATGTAGATGAAATAAAAAACTAATTGCACAGTTTTATTATTCTTTACGAGACGAACATTTTGAGCCTAATTAATTAAATTTTAAACAATTTTTTATACTAAAAAAACAAAATGCTACAGTGCGCTACAGTGCGAAACGGTGATTCAGCCGCCACCAAATCGGCCGAACTAAAGAAGGCCTTGTTTTTATTGCTTCCTTGACTCCACCAGTTGCCCCGCCGATCACCAGAACACAGAACTCCACGCTCGGCTCCGTCTCCTCCACTCCGAGCCGCAAAAGCCACCAACCCTTCCGTGATGGACCCCACGTCGCCGTCGCCCGCGGTCCGCCGCGCCGCCGCCATCGCGCGCCACCTTGCTGGCGCCACCGCCCCCATCCCGGCGAGCACTCCCCTGGAACCTTCCTGCTGCCTGAGCTACGTCCCGCCGGAGTCCACCGAACGGCCGGCGGCGTTCGCGCCGGGCGACCTCAGGGTTCTGCTGGACGGGCACGACCTGCCCGCGCGCGATTGGCTCTTCCGCGTCATGGAGGAGAGCCCCCTTTTCCGCAGCCCGTGCGCGCGGACGGGCTCCAGGGTGTTCGTGGGGCCGGACTTGAACGACGGCAAGGAAGGGCAGCGGGAGGCCACCATGCGGCGGACCGCGTACCTGAAGCAGCGCGGCGTGTTCCGCGGGTGGCTCACCGAGGACGGCGCTGACGCCGAGCTCCGCAAACTAGCGCTCCTCGACTGCATCGCCATCTATGACCACTCTCTCGCCATCAAGATTGGCGTCCACTTCTTCCTCTGGTAATTTTTGCTGCAACTATTTGCAGCGTTATTGGCTGGGTCCTTCGCGCATACGGCATAACCGACTGCTCATATGCTTATTATTCCTCATTACCAGGCTTGGTTCATGGCAAATTGGTAATTCATATTTCACTTTGCCTTCGATTTAAGTTCCATCCAGCGTTTTCGATACACTATGAGCTTCTGATTCTTTTGGGTGGCTTATGTCGTTATTTTTTTAAGAAAATGGCAGGATCTAAACAACAGAACCCGAAGTTTTGCCTTAACGGTAGACGCGGCTCAAGAGGCTACAAGAAATCTCCAGTCCCTTGAGATAGACAAACCCCAAAGAAACGGAAACAAAATGCACACGAAAGGCCTCCAATACTAGTTTTGAAAAGCACGTTGTCCTTGTTCAATTTTCCTCTTTTGTACGTAGTGCAATAGATAGAGGCGTGGCTTGTGTTGTGCCATTGTATAAAATTCTTTTCTTTTTCGTGCTTTTGATTTGTCCTTCGCTTGTGCTGGCTTGGCAATAGTACTAGCAAAAACCTATTGGTTTGTACTCCCTATATCGAAGCCCTTTTTTTTTTGTCCCAAGTTATAAGGTATTCTAGGTGAATTAACTCCCCCAAAGCACCAATTACATGCATACCTGCCATTTGTGTGTACCACCAGGTTCAAAATATAGTAAGCACAAAATCTCTCTATAGTTAAGAGAGCGTTATTCGTCATTTGTTTTACTCCATAATCTGTCCTAAATTTTCTAGGATACCTTGTATTTCAGGACGGAGGGAGTAACTAATAGTAATGGTGCTGGCATTAACCAGCTGGAAGCTGCGGTTTATGTCAGCACCAGGATGCCTTTCAGTATCATTATGCTACTACTCCCTCCATCCCAAATTATAAGTCATTCCAACTTTTTTAGAGAGTCAAAACATCTCAAATTTGACCAAATTTATATAATAAAATAATAACATTTATGATACCAACTAAGTACCATTAGATTCTTCATTAATTATATTTTCATAGTATACCTATTTGATGTCATAAATCTTTGTAATTTTCTCTATAATTTTGGTCAAACTTGAGATGCTTTGACTCTCCAAAAATATTGGAATGACTTATAATTTGGAATGGAGGGAGTAGAATTTAACATCTATCTACATGCAAGTAAATTTGGATGCCTGGGATTGCTGCCTGGGCCAGGTAGCTTTTCCAGGGTCCAAACCGAACAAGCCTGTGTCTGAGGTTAACCGGTTTACGGAGATCATTCTAGGAGTTTGTTGTGGCTCTTTAGATTAACTTTATCTAAAGTGAATGTTTAGAAATTATACTACAGCAGAAATGGTCTCGAAGAAGCCAGCATGTTTTTTTTGTTAGATTTATTTCCTCTGGTGAGAATGTGCTTATAGTACAGCAGTAAGCCACCTAGTTGTTGGTACTACCAATCAGGGCTTGAACTCAGGTTCTCACAAAACAATGGGACATTTTTTGTGAACCACATTCTTGCCCAAGGTCTTAGGTGGAATGTGCTTGCAGTGCAGTGATAAGTCACCAAGAGGCCTTTAGGGCCTTTTTCTCAAGGTTAGATGCAATGATTTAGTGGATTGTCTTCCCTCGAGGGCTGAGCTCTTCTTTTTATTTCTTTGGCAATTAATTTATTAAATTTTATTTCCTCATATGGAATATCTAGAATCTTAGGTATAAGAAACTGATACTGTCATTTGTTACATCATTTACCACAGTGTTGTATGGAGTTCTTTTGTTTGCAATCTTCTCATGTTTAGTTTGTTAAATTTCTGTATGCATTCCAGGGGCAGTGCCATCAAGTTTCTTGGAACAAAGCGCCACCATGACAAGTGGTTGGTTGCCACGGAAAATTATGATATCATGGGTTGTTTTGCAATGACAGAACTAGGCCATGGAAGCAATGTACGTGCAGAGATTTGGGCTAAGCATCTTTATTATGGTATTATCTCAGTAACTGTGCTGATTAAGTTCTGCTGCTGTTTCTTTATTACAAAAGGTGCGAGGAATAGAGACAATAGCAACTTATGATTCAGAAACAAGAGAGTTCATCATAAATACTCCATGTGAATCAGCTCAGAAGTATTGGATTGGTGGAGCTGCTAATGTAAGAAAACATTTCGCTTGCCTAACCGTGTGCATCTGCACTCTGCATAAGGTTACAACTTACTAAAGATTTCC
The DNA here is from genome assembly GCA_038087645.1 of Saccharum hybrid cultivar R570. Taxonomy (NCBI): domain Eukaryota; kingdom Viridiplantae; phylum Streptophyta; class Magnoliopsida; order Poales; family Poaceae; genus Saccharum; species Saccharum hybrid cultivar. Next base: position 17,276,041 of record JAQSUU010000139.1, read on the forward strand.
ATGCCCTTTTGCAGCATGCAACACATACAATAGTCTTTTGTCAACTCCATATAAATGGGAGAAATGAAGGAGTCCATGCTTTTGTAGCTCAAATTAGGGATGAAGATGGAACTGTGTTGCCTAATATCCGTATAGCTGACTGTGGCCATAAGATTGGACTGAATGGCGTTGATAATGGGCGGATTTGGTGAGTACTTGTATTTACCTTTTTTGTATTATTACATACGTCATTCAGTATATATCATTTCTTACTTTTTACCTCTATAACAGGTTTCAGAATATACGCGTTCCTCGTGAGAACTTGCTTAATTTGGTTGCTGACGTTTTGCCAGGTGGGCAATATGTTAGCATGATAGATGATCCTGATCAGGTCTCTCTCTCTCTCTCAATATGTGACAAGGATTTCTTATTCTTCTTTTTCTTAAGAAGTTGCAATGTTGATTTGCAGAGGTTTGCAGCTTTCCTCTCTCCGCTTACACTTGGTCGAGTAAACATTGCAGTTGACTCAGTCTACATTTCAAAGGTGTGTTGCAAGGCATTTTCTTCTCTTGTAAACACAGAAGAAAATTTTTGCTGATGAATTTAACAAATATAGTCCCCCAACCTCGCAGTAATTTGCTTTTAGAATTTAACGAGTTAATCAAATTTGTCCCAGTAAAAGGTAACCGACCAGCTTGACTGAAGTGGAACATCACTCATTTTGGCAAGGGAAAGATAACAAGTTGAATTGTTTCTCCCAAAACCTAGCTGTAGAGAATAGGAAAGACACCACACCCCCTTACGGTTGGTGATGAGTATTGTGGAGGCCAAAGGGCTCTAGTCCAGATGGCTAGAGAATCCCGGTGGCACCTCCCAGGTCCCCGCCGTCCGAGTTTTGATGAGTATAGTGGAGCTGGCTTGGGCAAGTTTGACCCTTTACTGAGGAATGTGCCTTGTGTTCATTGTTGAAGCATGGATACAATCGTATTAGAAATAATGACATGCCTTTTACTTTCCATGCATACAGGTCAGCCTAGCGATTGCTGTGAGATACAGTTTGTCAAGGAGAGCCTTTTCATTTACACGAGATGGCCCTGAAACGTTGTTGCTTGATTATCCCAGTCACCAGCGACGCCTTCTACCACTTCTAGCAAAAGTGTATGCTACTAACTTGCTGTATCTATAGTTAATATTTAATAATAGTCATAATACATGTTCTTACTCTCGGCTATTTTTGTGCTAATCTAGTTGCTAAGCTGTGCATTATATTACCTTCTTGTGCAAAGTTTCCATACTCTGTAGTTCAAACTAATCCATAGCACTTCTTCCTAACAGTTATCATTTCACCATACTTCCTGGTGCAGATGTCTGATGAGTAGTGCTGTTAATTTTATGAAAAATATGTATGTAAAGAGAACTCCTGAAATGAGCAAAGCCATACACATTTACTCTAGTGCTCTGAAGGCGACACTAACTTGGCAGAATATGATTACGCTTCAGGTATTATTGAGTGTTGAAAGAGCTATTATTATGTTTCTTTATTCCAGTCACTATTTCTCACTGGACTTTCTTTTAAATGTATTAGGAGTGTCGTGAGGCCTGCGGAGGTCAAGGTCTAAAGACTGAGAACCGCGTAGGAATTTTCAAAGCTGAATTTGATGTCCAGTCCACATTTGAGGGTGATAATAATGTTCTAATGCAGCAGGTTATTGTTGTTTTCAGTCATGCATCTGTTTTTAATCAAAGGTGCTTCGTGTGGTTGTAACAATTTAACCTTGTTTAGGTAAGCAAAGCACTTTATGCTGAATTTTTGGGTGCACAAAAGAAGAAGAAGCCATTCAAGGGATTGGGTTTAGAACACTTAAATGGCTCAAGCCCTGTTATGCCTGATAAGCTGACAAGTAGCATATTAAGGAGCTCCAAGTTCCAGGTAAAGAATCATAATTTAGTTTGTTACTTCTAATATATCCCTGCCTCCCTGGCATGACATAAACTCAATCTTTGAGTGTCGATTTGTTCACATGAATAGATGGACCTATTCTGCTTAAGGGAGAGAGATTTACTGAAGCAGTTTGCAGAGGAGGTTTCTCTCCAGCTTGCACAAGGCGAAAGCAGAGAAAAGGCTTTGATGCTGGTAAAAATCAGATTTCACTGTGCACTATTGTCCACTGTTCTATAATTTCTGTCATTGATACAAGTGACATTTTCCCAGAGTTACCAACTTGCTGAAGACTTAGCTAGAGCGTTTACTGAGCGTACAATCCTCCAAATATTTTTGGAGGACGAGATGAATGTCCCTTCTGGTTCCCTAAAGGTATATCCACGCAATTGTTTTTAGTCCTCAATTGTATCTTTCCTTTGATCTTTTCATTTCTGAGTGAAATTACGCATAATATTTCATCGTAATCCTTCTGTAACCATTTGTTATCATTTCCAGGAGGTACTGGGTTTGCTGAGGTCTCTATATGTTATGGTGAACATAGATGAATCCACATCTTTTCTAAGATACGGGCATTTATCACGTGACAATGTAGCCCTTGTGCGGAAAGAAGTCTTGAAACTGTGCAGTGAACTCAGGCCCCATGCACTTGCTGTTGTCAGTTCTTTCGGAATCCCTGATGCCTTCCTTAGTCCACTTGCTTTTGACTGGATTGAGGCAAATGCACTGTCAACCGGGAGCCACTGATCTCAAGTTTCCACACACGGGCCAGGTATCCAGTGAAAGTACTGAATATTGATGGCGGAGCATACATACCATATAGGGTAACCACAGGAGCACTTGTTGCCTCACAACAATTGTTATGAAGTGTATAGCTGGAGAGGCAGATGCTGGTCCGAGATGCAGGTGGGTGATTCGTGACATCCTGCTTTCTATAATAGTTTTCTTGAATATAAGCGAACGTAGCCTTAGGCTACGGTCCATGTAATGGGTTTACAACAGTAATAACTTGCAGAGTGATGTAACTGTAACCGAGTTGTTGAACAGTACCTAAAGTAAATCTGTGGTGCTGCTACAGGATGTTCAAGTGTCCCTGAAAGGGAATCAAATAAGCTTGCGACGATCCATGTTCAAATCCATGTTGATTGTTCAGCACTACTTTTCAATCATAGAACAGTGTTTTCCTCTCATAATGTTTTAGCATAAGTCAAATTTCAGTATAAGCGAACAAGGTAATTATTCTTAGTGATATTTTAGGGTTGTCTGAACTGAATAACCTACAATTTTTTTGTGGGGTGGGGTTGGTGGGTGAGAGATGGCGTTGGATAAAAGAAGTGCGAATGATTACCTAATTTCAAAGCGGAAAAAAAAGAAAACTAATTTAGTCGGAATACGCTGCTGCTTGACTGAATATGTCAAAAGGATTTGTAGCATATTGACTATTGAGAGTGAGACTTCTGCACTTGACGAAAACGAAACATGCGGCCCTGTTCACTTGAACTGCTTCAGCAGTACTTTTCAGCGAACGAACAGTGTTTTTCTCTCCCAACAAATCAGCATAAGCCAAATTTCAGCGAAACGAACAGTCCGAATTGAGGTTTGCATGCCTCTATACTTTCCTTTTAACTAGCAGGCCCTCCACGTGTTGCTGAAGGAGGTCTATTTTAGTTCTATGTGTTTGAAGTAAAAAATATATGATAAATAGTATAAGGGGCAAATTAAGGAGTATATATAAGTTAGCAAGCCCTATGCATGGTACGAAAGCTTTGTGACCACTCAGGTTCACCCTGTAGGTCATACTTTAGCACTTATAATTTAGAATGAAGGGAGTATCATTTACATGGTAGCAATATGCATGGTACGAGAGCTTTGTGACTACTCGAGTTCACCCTGTAGGCTGTATCATTTATATTAAGTTGTATTGGTCTAAAGCATCTTGGACATCTCCAAAACAATGCTACTCACTTTTTTGGAAATTAATTTTAAGGCCTGATGCTTGCTCAAATCGCAGAGCAATAGCTTCATATTACGAGCTTTTGCCAAATCATGTTCCATAAAAAAAGATAGTGTCATCCGCATATTGTAGGATAGATTACCTTCGTCAACTAGATGTGATACTATCTCATTAATTTGTCCATCCTTCTTGGCCCTCTTTATTATCATTGCTAACATATAAACCACGATATTAAAAAGTAGCAGAGATAGAGGATCTCCTTGTCGAAGTTCTTTTTTAGTTTAGAATAATGCCTGACCTCATCATTAACATTGACAGCTACACACTAACACACGAGATGAAGGTTGAAGGACTCCACCCAAGTTATCCATTAGGCAAGAAACCTTTCACTAGCAATGATTGAAATAAATAGGTAATCTGTAGAATGGCAACAACAAAATTCTAAACTTGGTACAGGTGAATATGCCTGAACTGGCACCTGCAACTGCAATTGACACCGCTTTTTTGTTGGCTTCTACCTGGACTTATCGACGGATCGCCCGATCCTAAATAGAAAGCAGAGTGCAAAGGAGTCAACTCTCCGGTGATCCTTAGCTTGGACGATCTGAAACTAAGAGCAGAGCTAGAGAAATAGAGGAAGTCAAATTCGGAGCAAATGCAAAGAGTGCGCTTACCTTTTGGATGCAAGGATAGGTGAAATAAAGGTGTAAATGTAGTGAGAATTTAGCACTTATTACAGTTTTTCTATTTTTATGTGGGTGCAGTCGTATCCACTGCAGCAAATATAGCTCCACCCCTGCTGGAAACACCGGAATAGGTGCTTGTTTGACGGGAGAATATCCATCACCAGGTTTCAAGTTTCATAGTTTAAAGGCTAAACATCGAACTGAAGTGTAACTTGGAGGTAAAAATGTACTTTACCAATAACATAACAGAGACATCCAGTGTTCAAATAGCCTCCTCTACGATCTGTCTTTTTCTCTCTAATATAAAGATGTCCATTGCTTCTTCTGGCAATTCAATACCAAGTCAAATCTGAATCAGAATATCTCAGACAAGTCTGAATCAGAACCTCTCATCTGAGGCATACAAATCCAGATCATGATACTGACATAATAAGCAAAATAAAGTCAATGATTCCATATTTCCATAGGTGAGTAAAAAAAATGACCATTCTTCTGGGGAAAAAAAATCTCCTGCACTTTTGTAAGGTTTCCACGACAATTATACAACCAAAAAAATGACATATCTCAGGAATTACACTGATCATCATTGTACAAATGGATGATCAATCAAATCGTTACAAATTAGACCTTGACCTACCCTATCTACAGAACAAATATCAGTCACGACAGCAGCTCGTCAGTTCCAAAAAGTGCCTGAAAATTACCTCTGCTTGGCAATTTGAAATTCCAAAGGTGTCATCAGACCTTGCCCTGATTGCCTAACGCACCATTGGCTTGTCACACATCAAAACCTTCCTACTGGCATATGCGCCTTCGGCAGTGTCACGTATAGTGCCACGCCACCCCATGGCATTTGTTATTTCTTTGATCTCCTGTACAACTTCTTTCCGGTCACGAATATATGCTTTACCACCTGGTCTGAGTATCCGGTCCATCTCCAGCAAGATGCTAGAGATATTACACCTAGAAATATTTGAAGCGTGTAGTTAGAATTTACATCCTGATCGGCTATCTGGGTAACAGTAGACTCACACAAAAGGTTTAAAAATTATTCACATCCAGAGGTATCTCCACATATTTAGTTAGCAAGACTTATGAGAAGTAATTACACTTCCGTTACTGTTGTTAAAGCAAACCAAACAGATATAAAGAATGCCACTTTCTATAAGGAAATAATTGAGGAATGTCTTTTTTTTAGCCCCTCAACTCTAGCGTTTATCTATTTTTTTCTACCCCAAACTACAATACCATTCAAATCTTATACCCAGCTGGCAAAAGTGGTGAATTTTGTAACCCCACCCCCCACCCCAAGCAACCCTCAGAATTAAATGTGCTGATTGGATGTAAATTAAAAGATTCGTATGAGATTGCAGGACAAAAAATCCATCTTGCTGTATTAAATATTAATGGTCGCAAATGTGTCACGTCACTGCTGATGTGGCACATGTGCTATCGTTGACTCCAAAAACCACTGCAACATAATGCAATGCCGCTTAGAGAGGGCTCATGGTATAAATTGCACCGGCTTTGACAGTTAAGGTAAGATTTCAATAGTATGACAGCTGAGGATGACAATTAGACAAGGCAAGAGTCCAGGGGCTAAACTGGACTTATTCCGAGCTTCCAATGATTAAATAAAGGGCATACCTTTTCTGCTCCTTTGAGAAAAGACCAGATGCATGCAGCATATCATACGTCCTAGGGTATGTATCAAAGGGCTCACACCTACCCATGGAAAAGGCAACATAATATTCAATTCAGGGCAGAAATTTTGATGCTATAAGTTTAATACAATTACATCAAAACAAGTAATAAGCTTGCTGACCATTATAATCAGCCATGCTGGTTAAAACTAATCTATGACCACTCATTCTGACTTGTGAATTCTGATAAAGAAGAATTCATAGCGGTCCAGGAATACAAGAGGCAACCAGGAAATAGTGCGAACGATCACTGTTCTCTATCCAGAACAGTATTGATTGCAGTATATAAAATTTAAAGTAAACCATTTTGAATCTAGAAAAATAGAAATAATATTTAAAGAACCAAGAATGTACAAAAGTGTACCAGTCATGAGCTACTCCAAGAAGCCCCCGATCAAAAATTACATGTAATGTATTTGGCTCACTAACAGGAACAACATTCATCACCCACCAATCAAGTTTCCGGCTGATCAATGCAGCTGCAAACCTACATGCAAAGTGGGAAGTAAAAACAAGAGCGAGAAAAATAAACAAGATCGCCTCATCTCCATACATAAGCACAGAAGTTTTAGGTTTTTTTATCTGCAAAGGGTAGCTAGCCACCAACAAGCAAAATAGAAACAAGAATAGATTTCCCAGAATGGATAGGGTTTCACTAAAACTATCACAGTTAAAAATATTGAACAATTAGATGCGAAGAGATTCATTTTAAACTAAGTGGGTGATAGAAGTAACTTGAGAACACATTTATTTGTACAAATATAGCACAACATCCTCAAACAGTTCCCTAAGAAAACCTTACTCTTCCCATCCAGAGATGTCCTTGTTCGGCTAATCTTTGTTTTAGTTGCAGACTCCAGCCATTCATCCAAAAGTGCCAGTGACTGTATGTGTGTGTTGGGTTGGGGGACTATTTAATTACTCCCACAACAGTGCATATCTCATTAATGAAAATAAAATACTTCCTCTGATATAAGTCCACTTAGGTTTGTCTTAAGTCACATTTTTAGATTTGACCATCAATATCTTAAATTTCACATAGGTTGAAAGCACAAGGGCTTAATACATAACTCTTTGTTTCAGATAATATATTAACAGATCTTGCTAGTCAAAGTGTCATGTTGGAGACCATGTAGAAGCTCTAATGAACTTATATTTATGATCAGACATCCAAGGAAGCAAATGAAAGGAAGAGATTTGAGAAAAGTACCCTCCAAATCCAGCTCTCATGTCCATTACATTTCGGAGTTTGAACTTCCTCCACTTAAAGACACGGATATAACCGTCAATTATGTCCTCCCAAAATTTTGTTTCTGCTTTGAAAAGCTCATTCTTTGATGAGTAGGCATCCATTTCAACACCTTGAAGCCTCTTTGGTGGCTCCATTAAGCGTGCAGGCCATTGAACAGGAGTTGGTGCTTCGGCATTCTCTGGAAGCCGACTAATACATGCTTTCAGACTAACATACCTGAGATAAAATAGAACGTAAAGAATAATTAAATTGGGGGGTTTGCAGAAAAGATATGTACATGGATGACTGCCAATGTGACAAATGAAAAGCTGATCAGATAAATCCATATAAACTTACGGCGCAATGAGATCTGATATAAAGAATACATAATCTCATCAAAATAGAACTCAGCAGCAGTAAGAAAGGCTGGACCCAGCTTACAGAAGAGGATTCTAAATTGATATTATGTATTAACAATTATAGCAACAGGCTAAATGAGTTAGACAAATACCAGACATCATCTGGGTTATCATCAGCATCACAAAGTGGAGGTTTGACTGCAGGACCACGGTTCATGTAGCAAGAGTTATTTAAGGGTTTCCTCCACATAGCAATATATCCCTCTTTCTTCACAAGCTCCCAACAAAGTCGGGTAGTGAGGTCTTCCATCTCTACACATGATTTTGTATATATAAGCAATAGTTTCCGGACAAACAAAAGAAAAAACAAGTCATTGAGTGTAAGCATATCAAACTGATGATGCAAAAAATCTAGACAAGAGAAATACTTATCACTGAATATATTCTATAAAGTGTTTTCAAATTTTAATTTTAAATAGAATCAAGAGCAACTTCTCTAAAAACCCCTTAGCATTAAAGGAGTCCTCACTCCTCAGTTATAATAGCAATTTGATAGGTAGCTTTTTCATCTTATATAGATATATAGTTCTGCATGGATATATTATTACGAAACCATTCTCAAAGTTCAGATGCCATTAACTGGTCAGTGGATAGTCACAATAATGCCTAAAATGGTAGTACCTATCATGCAAATTAACTTATGTGAGGACACTTAGCATGTGATGAGAAGGACAAATTCAAGTCAAAATACATGAAGTTGAACTAATAAGGCAAGGAGTTTTAATGTATACAGCCATACAGGAACACTGGCCATTTCGCATCAACAAACACAAACCATACAATTTGCCAGCTATAAGTATGCTATACGCAGGATAGTAGGCACTAAAAGAATGAATTTGATTATGACAAATCTTGAGCATTAAAGAAGAGCTACCAAACTCATACATGAGTTGTATGTTATCACTCTAACAAAAGAAAAGGTACAACACAGTAAGTAGAAAATACCTTTCCATGCCTCTTGTTGGGCCTCTTCATGCTTATAAACAGGTTGAGCTGCCCAAGCAAAGTAGCCTCCAGCTCTAAGCAATCTATTAACCTCCAGGAGCAGGATACCATCTTCAAATAAACAAATACGATAACAAAACTTAGGCAAACTTGGAACGTACATAGATAAGTGGCACATCATCTTTGCGGTCAAGTTTAAATGAAAAGATATTTTATGCTTTGAGAATCACGAAATAAATTCAACGTCTAACAATGGCAAATATTCTTTGAGATTTGAACAAAATATCATCCCTGAAGACCTAGGCAGAAAGACTAGGAAATTTTGGAAAAGAGATAAGTGAGCATTCAGCCTAACTGTGAAGATACAGCATGGCAACAAACAAAGAGTGCAATGTTAATTAAAAATATATTATATAGCAATCACAGCTCACCGTCACGAGTCCAATTTATTCGGCAGCGTGAGCAATGGATTATGTCAAACGCTTGGCTTGGATATAATAATCGGCGCGTTGCAAATGCTGCTACCATTGCAGGCACACCACGTTCAAGAGCAAACTGTATCTGATTTTCATGAACATCTTTTGGAGCTATGGACAATGTTAGAACATCACGTGAAAGTAAATATGCACCAAAACTTGCTACTCCACAGCCAACATCCAGGACAACTCTAGTATGAGATCCAAATGCAACATTTGGTACCATCTGGATGAACAGAGGGAACAGGTTGCTCTAGTCAGACTCGGGATTAAATTTCAAGCAGTTTGAAGAATATTTGACATCAAACCTGGGAAATCTGGTCTAGGTATTGATTTGCTCCATGAATGAATTGAGTTCCGCCTCCAGGAAATCTGAACTTATCTTTGACCTTGGTGATCCAATTCTGTCCTCCTTTGTCATCAACCAATCTTGTGTGAGGCACATTGCTAAACCAGACCTGCATCCAATCAAATAACATATTAGAAAATCATTCAACTTCAAATTTTTGGTTTCTGCAAAATCAGCCAAGTCAGCTAGGTCAAATAGAACAGTTGAATACTTATGCGTTCATCAAATGTCAGCATAAATCATTTGTTCGTTTCAACTAGCATTTACAAGATTAGCATTCAATGCCTGGCATAGTAAGTAGAACACAAAAGTACAGATTAAGTCCTTGTCACAAAACCATAAAATTCGAAGAAACATGGCAACTAAAAACAAGGTTTATCATCAACTTCCGCATAGATTGTGGATGAAGGTTAGCCTTGCCATATTAGTACTCTATCTTAGTAATATGGGAAAAAGTCTAGATCACCCCCTCAACTATGGGGGTGGGTCTACTTAACCCCCCAAACTATAAAACGGTCTAATTTACCCCCTGAACTTTCCAAAACCGTCTATTTTACCCCCTGGGGCAGTTTTGGACGGCGGTTTGGTACAGTAACCGTGGTTTTGCTACAATAACCAAATCTTTAAAAAATCATAGTAAATCACAGAAAAATCGTAAAATGGAAAATCTAATTTTGTTGGACTCCACGTGAGTATATAAATTTAAAGCTATAGAAAAAAATTTGTACTAAAGCATACCATATTATATGTTCATTGTGTAGATATACTCACGTGGAGTCCAACAAAATTAGATTTTCCATTTTACGATTTTTCTGTGATTTACTATGATTTTTTAAAGATTTGGTTACTGTAGCAAAACCACGGCTACTGTACCAAACCGCCGTCCAAAACTGCCCCAGGGTAAAATAGACGGTTTTAAAAAGTTCAGGGGGTAAATTAGACCGTTTTATAGTTTGGAGAGTTAAATAGACCCACCCCATAGTTGAGGGGGTGATCTAGACTTATTCCTAGTAACATGTATACAGCGAATTGCCAGTACATTCGGTTTGCTACTGAAATGGCAAAGGCCAACACCAATACATGCTCACCTCATCTCTGCTCCGAGGCCAGGGGATGGGCGCCTTGTACCCGTTGGGCGCCGGCACGAGGCAGCTGAGACCCTTGTCCTTGGCAGGGCAGTGCCGCTCAAACCGCTCCCCACGCTCCGTCGAGGGCAGCCGTTTGATCTCCTCCACGTTGTCGAGGCAGGGTATGTACTCCCTCATGCTCTCGGGGCAGACCGGGAACCTCCCAATCCGCACCCTGGGTGGTCCGCCGCTGGCGCCCCCGTTGCTAGGCTCCTGCGGCCCGGTCTCGTCGGTGTCCAGATCGGTGTCGTTGGCGCCGACGCTGCCGATATCGAAGTCGTCCTGCATAGCGCCGTCCTCGCCGACGATGCCGAGGCGCGCTGGTGGTGGAGGGGGCAGGAGGGGAGGCGGCGGCGCCGGAGTCGGCGGTGGTAGTGAGAGCGGGGGCCAGGCATTGGGAGCAGGAGAAGCAGGCGGGGTGGCGGGGGTAAGGATCAGGGACGGGTCGAAGGAGATGTTGGAGTTCGGGGAGAGCGCGACGGCAGGGGAGCGGGAGGAGGACCTGGGCGCCGACGAGGAGGAGGCGGACGAGAAGAAGACAAGGCGTGGGGAGGCGTTGGGCCAGTGGTAGCCAACGAGGAAGGCGAGCGCAACGGCGAAAGCGATGACGGCGGCGCGGAGGAGGTGCGGGCCGCGGAGCAGGTCGGCGCCGTGCGCGCCCAGGGCCTTCATGGCTGGGCCCTCGGGCCTCGGGGAGATGTCGGCGCCGTGCCTTGCGTCTGCGTCGTTCGGGGACGATGCGTGGGATGGGATCGCCGGAGGCCAGGGTCACTGATGAGTAGTGAACTTGTTGGGCCACTGCAGTTAAACTTTTTCCCCCTTTTTTTTGTCTCGTGGACCCAGCTGTCAGCAAGGCTACAGGTATCTAGGCTGCCCAACGCAATGGCGTGGCGACGGTGGCGTACTACTGCGGCCTCGTCCAGCTCGGCGGCGCTGCTCATCAATTTGGTGCCGCTACAGTGACGGAGCTTGGCTGAACAAATAGACGACTAGTCTATGTAACTGAGCTCTAAACATCAATAAACAATGCTAAAATTACTGTTTATACGTAATGGAGATAGGTTCCTATCTAGACCTAGGTTGTACTCGCCGTCGGTTATGGGAGGTGGAGTTAGGGTTTGCCGAGATGCTAATCCTTGGCGGCTTGCTTTTCCTGGAGTTGTCGGCGAGGCGGAGGCGGTGACGGCGTAGGGGAATAATGCTCCAACTCCTCCTTGCCCCAATGGTTCTTCACAGCGGCGGATCTACAGGGGGGCTGGGTGGGCTCCAGCCCCCTAATGACTGGATTTACCACTAAAAACATTGTAGCAAAAACCTCAAATCACCGTTAAATCTTCATGCAAATCAACATCTCCATTGTTTTAGCCCCCCTTGATTCTCATCCTGCATCCGCCACTGGTTCTTCACTCCGGTTTCATCGGCGAGTTTGGGAGCTTTTGTATAGGAGTCCGGGCCGGAGCTTTGTCGTCTTTCAGGTGATGTTGTTCTTGGCCTTTGTCTTCAAGGATGCGGGGTGTGCTGCGGGTCTTATGGATGGTGGGCAGCTGGATCTGGCTCCTTCCCTCGGCGGCGGTGGCTGCTGATGGAGAGCTCAGATCCAGGAGCTGGAGTGTTTGGGGCGAGGCCCCGGTCGATGGGTGACCGCCGACGGCTTCATCCTGTCTCTCGGGACGGGTGTCTACTTCGACTCCTTTCAAAGCCAGCATGCGATGGGGCTCTTCCAGTTCGCAGTGATGCTCGAGGTCTTCCTCGCCGGCGATGGTCGGCGATGAGGATTTCGGGCGGCTTCGGTTTTCAGAGGTCCTAGGGGTTTGGTTGTAATTTTTATGTTTTCCAGGGTCCTCTATGAAGTTCGGCTGGGACAGCTGTCTCTGTATCCTTGTTGTATGTTTTTGTATTTGTGCGTGTATCTATACGTTCTCCTCAACTAGAAATACAGAAACATATTATCCAAAAAAAAAGCTCCGCCCCTGTACCGCTATGACACTGATGTGGAATGATTTCAAATAGAAGTACAACTAATCTTAGGCAGTGTTTAGTTGCTTCAAAATTTCAAAAATTTTACAAGATTCTCCGTCACATCGAATCTTTGGACGCATGCATGGAACATTAAATATAGGTAAAAAAAATAACTAATTACACAGTTTGGTTGTAAATCACGAGACAAATCTTTCGAACCTAATTAGGCTATGATTGGACACTAATTGCCAAATAAAAACGAAAGAGTTATTGTGCTTCCAAAAAATTTTACACCCCCATCTAAACACAGCCTTAGTCAGGACTTGTTTGGATGTAAATCAAGTCCTAATAATTTCATATGTACTCTCTCGGTCTCTTTTTAATTGCCGTTCTTATTTTCGAGAGGTCAAACATACTAAACTTTAACGAAATACACTATATATATAATTAATTATACATAATAATATTAATATTTATGCATACAAGAAAATATCAATACTTATGGTACATAATTAATATCATTAGATATCGTTGAATCTACTTTTATAAAAAAAAATAGAGATACAAATGTTACTAATATTTTTTTATAAACTTAGTCAAACTTAGATCATTTTGACCACCATGAATAACATAGCAACACGTAAAAGGAAAAGAGGGAGTACCAATACATGTGGATAAATTGACGTATATTAGAGCACAACCAAACAAACCTCGTGCAGTGTATAAAGCATCATAGACCAACCATTTGAACCAGAGCTCCCTACGTCCAATACATTTTGCCTAAAGAGCCCTAGAACATTGCAATCTACAAGACATTGACAAGGAACCGCCTTAAAAAAAAACTAATGACAAGGAGCCAGGTAGAGGGTTTTAGCCATCAGCCCATCACTACAGGTATGTAAGTGTTGTAAAACAGACGACTCTTCGAATAAGCACCTCTTCAAAATGCCTCTCTAAATAGACACCTATTCAAAAGTGATCTCATCAAAACTAGAGTAGCCATTAGTAACTGTATTGCATAGTTAATACGGCCACTAAAGAAGCATGTCCTTTTATACAGAGAGTGAGAATGGTTGCCTTGACCTTGACATTTTTTTCATCACTCCACTTCATCATGTATATATATTATATCATCAGATCAATGCGGTTCGAAAGAGAATATGTGGCAGGGGAAAGATACGCATCTCTACTCCTTTATCATTGCATATATCCATGGCTATTAACTTGTGCACATCTCTTATCCTACAGGTGCTTGAAAGTTGAAAGTGAAAAATGAACTAGAACTAGCAGCAAGGGATAGCAGCTCGCAATCTCGACAACAAATAAGCAAAACAACGCAGCTGACGACATTTCAGAGCGACAGAGCGTTGCTAAGGCTATTGCTCGGTGCAAACGGACAAAGAAGACAACAAACCATTTAAATATATAACAAGACCTAGAAATCAATCTTACAAATAACAGCAGGACTGATATATATTAATAATACGAATGCATCTGGTGATTTGAGTACAGAAACAGTCGGATAGCTTTATAATGTGCCACCAAAAAGGCCAAATATAGACATTTCATCAAAACAGACACATAAAAACATGAAAAAACTCGCTGAAAATCAGGCCCTCTCTGCCAGACGTTAGCTTGCTGTTTGCTTCAATTCGGTAATGCGGCGTGCCACACTTGTGCTCAGCTAGTGCGCCGAAGCTCGCCAAAACTGGGGCGCTCATTTCGTCGGCCAACATTTGGTGTGGCCAGACCTACGACGACCTAGGACGACCCTATATACGTCAAGAGCCAAAGAGACCCTTATTTTGTAAGCCGGCCCACATGGCAGGGAAGGAACCAAAGAACGCTGATTCTCAGCACACAGAAGCCTAGGTCACATATACCATGACTGACGCCGGCCATTTTCGGTCTGAAATCAACCAGACCTTGCGCAACAACATTTTCTATCATCATCGACTTGTGAAGCCACCACGTCAACTTTCAGTTGTCCACCTGGTTCCACAGAAACAACACATCTTGAAAGCTCAATTACACCATGCTTGTTGAAATTCATTCTGCCATCAGGCCCGTCTTAGGGGTAGGGGCAGCCGGTGCGATGCCCGAGGGCCCATGTCGATTGGGGGCCCATGAGTATATATATCTATAGTATATGTATTTCAGTATTTGGCTCATAGTTCACTCGTTTAGGTTCACTCTAGTGTGCGGGGCGTTCGATAACTAGTCCCCGGCTCCGTGCATGCCTGTCTGCGAACCTTCGTATGCACTCGTGGTTTGTATTCGTGAGTTTCCATGACAGCATGAGTGTCATGTGTTGTAGCCGTTTGCGTCCGTATATTCTCAGCGACTTATAATATAGTTATTTCACCATTGTTTAGTTTCTTTGCTGTATTATGGCTATTTTTTAAACTAAGTATATGTTGCAAGTTAATTATTATTACTACTATATAATTCAACCGTCATGTTAAAATATTAGGTTGCTAGGCTCTTACTGTCTTGCTTGCCCAAGGGCCCTAGAAATTGTTGAGACGGCCCTGTCTGCCATATCGAGAATCTAGTAGCAAAATAGCACCATGACTGATACTGGCTGTACGGGACATGACTCGTCCTCGAAAATGATCCGGCCATGACCCACGAACAACTCTCACACAGACTGGCCTCAACTGATTAAACAAGAAGCGCAACTGCAAACTCAAGCTTACTTCGTTTGCAGTGGGTATATATTGTAGTTATGAAAGGAGGTTCCTCAAAAGAAGCTTGATGGCGGTATTCAAAGACACTGAAGTTGAGCACCTTATCTTCAGACTCAGTTTTGCACTTTGCTTTCAGTTGAACTTCGATAGTAACTGCCTAACTGGATCAATTAACACCGCAGCACGAGAGGGGCCTGTCAACTGCAAAAAGGGATCCTGCAAGCATCACCATTTATCAATTGATTGTTACTAGTTCGTGATGTCAGGTTTTTATTCCAAAAAAAAAAGAACAAGGCTACATAAGCAATGAGGAAGGACAATATAAGAAATCCATTACTAATGAGGACAGTCAATCCAATATGAATGAAAATGGAAATTTCGCCTACTTGACCATAGAAAGGGCAGACTTGCATGTTACACAGTACTCCCTCAATTCCAAATTATAAGATATTTTGGTTTTTTTACATTGCTTTTACTATGACATAGTGTATATTTAAGTGCTTATAAAAGCTACGAATTTAAAAAAGCCAAAACATCTTATAATTTGATGAAAGAGGGGAAGTAGCATTTAATATTGTTGTTCACGAAGACAAATGCAAATAATAATAACATAAACCATTATAAGTAGGACATCAATCAACCATTATAAAAACATTAAAAGTAGAAAATGCATACAGAAGCGAGCTAAACATCGAAAAAAAAAGAAATTGCATGGCATGTACCTCTTGAGTTATGATTTGGCAACTATCCCTAGTGTGGTCAAAAAGAAGGTTTCGTCTAGGATCTGCGGAGTCTCTGGTAGCAATCGAGCCATAAACGTGCAGTGGCCAGTGGAGACCTTCATCCTCTTTAAGTTGGACGACTTTAACGGAGAAGAACTGAAATCCGCTCTGGCATATAGCATGTTCTGGGACGTATAGCCCATGGAGGGCACAGCTGCAACAGGGAAGGATTCAATTAACTAGATTAATCGATCTAGGCGAGCTAATCGGGCTGGAATATGAGTTGGCTTGGCTTACTGATGTCCTCGAAGGAACCGTAGTCACTGGCATAGCAGAGTTCCCATGTTCTACGGAACCCAACGATTTCGAAATCCTCGTCGTCGTCCTTCTCCTCATCCTCAAATCGACCTCCGTCTGTCCTACTCCTTTCGCAGTCGGTAGGTGTCCGTGCCTTCTCCTGCCCCATCTTGCCTAACTCACAAGCCGTCTAACCCGATCCGATCTGATGGGATTTTAAACATGGGCTTCACAGGAGATTATTTTTCTTCGCATATACAAAAACGCAGAATTTCTTGAACCTGGACGTGGACGGAAGTAGACCTTGACTGGAGGGAAGGCGCGGTCGGCCGGACGTCGTTGCTAGAGAATCCGATAAAGGACAACGGTGTAGCATGCAAAGGCGCCGCGAAACGGCTAGGGTTTGGAGTTGGTTCACTTGTTGCGGCTCTTTTCTGCCTGCTACATGTTAGACAATAGGACTGTGATCTAGGTTCAATGTACATGCGCAGGGCTCAAGGTTGTTGAGCAAGCATTGTAGAATGTTGAGGAAACTAACAAATCAATCTTGTTGTATACACCACATAGGGGGTTGTTCTCTATCCTATATAACATGTACTGAGAGTCCAGGAAGGGTCATCTCGTTCCACCCAGTTTTACATGGTATCAGAGCCTCTTTCATCACGGAATTGATCCATGGCTCAATCATCCTCCGCTGCGTCTGCATCCCTCTCGCTAGGGTTTCTGCCGGTGACGGAGAAACTCAGCCGTAGCAGCTTCGCCATGTGGCGCGTCCAGGTCGAGTCAGCCATCAGGGGTGCCCAGCTTGGCCACTTCATCAAGGCTTCAGTGAAGCCACCGCCGGAGTTCCTCGAGACCGACGAGAAGGCGGCCAAGGAGGGGAAGGCTGTCAATCCGCTGTCGAACCCCGAGTACGAGGAATGGATGGCGAAGGACCAAACGGTTCTTAGCTATCTGTTCAGCTCCCTTACCAAGGAGATCTTCGCCCAGGTCCCATCTGCTAAAACTGCGGCCCAACTCTGGGCCGCCATCGAGGGCTTGAATGCCTCTCAATCCCGTGCACATGTGATCAGCACGCGCATGGCCCTAGTGACAGCGTCCAAGGGAACGTCTTTGATCGCCGACTACTTCACCAAAACGAAGGGCCTTGCCGAGAAGATGGCGTCGGTGGGCCGGAAGGTGGAGGATGAGGAGATGGTGTCGTACATCCTCACCGACCTCGACATGGAGTACAACTCCGTCGTCTTCGCAATCGCCGCCAGGGTCAAATCCATTAGTTTTGGTGAGCTTTACACTCAACTGGTTAGTTTTGAACAGCGCATGGAACTACAAGGTGGAGGATCCAACTCCTCCGCGAACATGGTGGCCAAAGGTGGTCGCAGTGGTGGCAATCCGTCCCATGGTCGTGGTGGAGGCGGTCGCGGTGGCGGTGGTCACGGTGGTCACGACGGCCATGGCAACTTTCAGTAGGGCATCTTCTGTCAGCTGTGCTCCAAGGAAGGGCACACCGCCGTCCGTTGCTTCAAGAGGTTCGATGCCTCTTTCACTGGTGGTTCGCAAAAGAGTGTAGCGTCGGCCACCACATCGTATGGAGTTGACACAAATTGGTACGTCGACTCGGGCGCCACCGACCATGTGACCAGTGAGCTGGAGAAGCTCACTGTTCATGACAAATACGGCGGCCATGATCAAGTCCACTCCGCAAGTGGTGCAGGTATGGAGATTGATCATATCGGTTCTAGTATTTTGCGTACCCCAACTAGCAATATTCATCTTCGTAAAATTCTTCATGTTCCTCAGGCTAGTAAAAATTTGCTTTCTGTTCATCGACTTGCATGTGTCGATAACGCCTTTCTCGAATTTCATCCAAATCAATTTTTTATCAAGGAGCAGGGCACAAGGAATACCATCCTCAGGGGCCAATGTGAGGGCGGCATGTACCCGCTGAAGTCGAGTCCATCCAAGTCGAGTCAGAATAAGCAAGTGCTTGCTGCCATCAAGCCATCTACTACCCTGTGGCATCATCGATTAGGCCATGCTTCCACTCTAGTAGTCTAGCAGGTCCTTAATCGCCATAGGCTTCCATTTGTTAGAGACTCAAATAAGAACATGATTTGTGATGCATGTCAGATGGGCAAAAGTCATCAATTGCCCTATCCCAGATCCACTAGTGTGTTGTAACACCCTCGGTGTTACCGCACTAACAACTTTCTAAACCATGGCATAATCATCATGATTGTGTGGTCTTGCATGAGAAGAAATGAGAAAAACATATTTATTGCAACCAAAAATGACCCACGCAAATGCTAGTGAAGGTGATTCTATATCACATGTGATATCACTTAAGGTTCAAAATGAATTTTTATTTAGCAAAACTGTTATAGGACATATATGTAACACTTTAATAAAATTTGAAGTACAAACTTTGTACATGGCAGTGCAACTTTCGTATTGCCAAAATAATGATGTTAGCTCATGTTACTAGTAGCTTGAAATCTGAACTGGAAATCAAATTTGGGACTTAGAAAATCTTTTCCAAGTTCAAGAGCAGTGTGACAGAGCTATGTTCGCGAGCTTATTCTACAAGTTTTAGCTCAAGGAGGGTGTCGTGTTTTAGCTCTAGTCGATAGTCCGATGTACCACGAGTAGCTTGGTGAAGGAGGTTGGACCTGAGATGAGTTAGGTTAGTTTATATCCATGCTTTAGAATTCGTGCACGCGTACCATCGGCGTCTGTTGTCCTCTCTGTGAGCGGTCACCGCGCGGGGCGCTGCACGACGTGCCTGCTTGGCCAGCGCGTCGTGCTGCCGGCCGGGTCCCGTTCTAGCTTGGCCGTAGCTGGCCACAGCGTGGCGTTGACCCCCCATGGCCGTTTGCCCCTCTGCGCGGTGCTGTGGTGCTGTCTCGACGGTCTCCTTGCCAGACATCACGTCTGCCCACGCCTCGCTGCCGCCTCTACTGCGCAGTTGTGCCACGTCGCCTTGCGTGCGTGGGACGACTGCGGTTTGTCCGCCCTGCGCCGCGGCATCGTCAACATGGGCCGGACCTTCTCTCTCTCCTGGCTATGCCGCCATGCCGCGGACCCGCAGCACCAATTCGTCAGCTAGCGACTACCTCTTCTCAATTCCCCGCACGCGCGGCTTTGGTTTCGAGTCCCATAGCCGAGCAACCCCACCCCGCCTGAAATCGTGTCGCAACCGGACTAATTTGGCATTTTCCCCTCTGGCGAGCCGATAAGGGCGTATCGGCGTGCGTCAAAGGGCAGTCGCCCTGCTGACTGTCTCGCAGCAAGCCAGTTGCACCATCGGCTTCCCTTTGAGCCACTCATCGCCCTACGCACCTAAGCCCCACCTCTGTCACCCCTACGGACTCGCTGACGCGGTCGCGCCACCGCGGAGCGCCGCCGCACCCTCAGGTCACACGTGGGCGGTCTACCCTCGTCACCTCTCTGCTTCCACCTTCAATGCGGTGAGGTTTCCGGTATGCTGCTGTTGCTCACCAACCCTCCCTTTTCGTCCCGTTGACCCTCAGCTCACCGGAACACTCTCGCCATCGCCGTAGGTCGCCACTGCCACAGAGGAGAGGCTCTGCTCCGCCTCTGGCCCCTGAACTGCCACCCATCGTCGGGCGTCGCTGCGTAGGTGAACATCGGTGTTTAGATGGATGGTAGTGGGCCCCCTTTTGGCCGGCGTAGCCGCCCTGTGCGTGGTTCGCCGCACCGACGGGCGAGGAGGCGTCGGGGACCTCCCCATTGCGAAGGTGGGTTATGCTAGGGTCCTTCATGCTTAATTGCAGACTGGTGGAATAGCATGTGGGACCACGAGTCGTTTATCAGGTTTCGCGGGGGCGTTTTTGCTTAAGCGCCTGGGGGCGCGCGGTCTCCCCTGCCTAGGCCGCGTCCGCGCGTGGGCCGCGCAGTGGTGGGCCGCCGTGCGTGCTCGGGTCATGGGTGCACGGGTGGGCTGCCTGGTTGGGCCGCGCAGGGGATTTTGGTTTTCCCTTTACTAGACTTTATGAATTAGTTGTTGAGCTGAACTTGGATGATTTATATCAATTCATATAGGTGTCCAAAAAATAGGAAACCACTTTAGTTGGGTCCCTAAATTCATGATCTACCTGACGGTGTAATTAGGTATAGTTTGTTGTGATGACGCCAAGGCACGTTAAAACATTTAGAAATACATAAAAGTTCTTAGGATAACTTGTGGGAATTTTTCGTGGCGAACCGGTAGTAGCTTTAGTCATGAAATTTTCGCGGTAGCTTTGTGGTGTTGTCATGTGCTTGCTGTAAGTTTCGTAGCACTAGATTAGATTGTTCATGTGGTAGCTAAATAGCCATTAAAATGAATAGAAATAAAAGCATAATATCGGTTGGTAAATGGAAGCGCTTGCTCAAATAAATTGATAACCTAGATGATGAAGATGTTAGATAACTTGTTACCTTAGTCATTAGAGCTAGTTGGGTAGCTTAGCATGCATATTGCATCTTTAAGAGTTGCTGTTGCCGTAAGGCTAAATGTTGCATCTTTATCGCATGCATGTAGAGAACGACCTGGTGGAGTTCGGAACCACTAACGATCAGGAGTACGAGGAGGAGATCTTCGTGTTGGAGGAGTTCTAGGAGCCGCCCGTGACTAACGTCGCTGACCTTGCACCTATCCAAGGCAAGCCCCGGTGTATAACCCATTTTTTTAATAATCATTATATATGTATGTGATGTGCATTTATGTTGCAGGAATTTTATGGTACCCACATGTATAGACATACCTATCTACAAGTCTTGCTAGTGCAGGTTCACGTAGTGGCTATGCTTAGGCTTATCGGTAGCGTGGGTAACCTGTCGTTACTCACAACAAGTGATTATTATTATCATGATTCTCACAATAAAATAGTGGAAAGGAAATGGTGACCGGACAGGGATGTGGTATGGGTATTGGTGGGTGTAGTAGGTTGTGTCCCGCGGCCACGGGGCATCGCTTGGTTGCACTGTTTCCCTGTCCGCGTCAATTAAGGACCGTTCATTGTATGGACCCTGATCAAGTCACAGACTTATTATCTCGAGCACATACTTGCTTATGGGAATAGAAAGGCTTGTTACTCTCTTGTCATGGGCTTCGTCTCTTTCTAGACCGACTGATTGAAGGCGGAGATAGGTGGAGGTCTAAGCACCGCATTAAGGCCGGGCCTCAAATGTGGGGGCTTGGAGTCTAAGTTTGGACAGGGGCCTGGAACCCGTGATAGGAGTGGAACGGGTTGGTCTCGCTTGTGTCTAGCGTGCAAGCAAGGCGTGTGTTTTCGGGGTACCCAGCTGGACACATTGATTCGTCGTTTCTACGTGACGATACAGCTTGACTACGCTCTGGCACCGTAGTAAGAACTGACATATGAAAGATAGAAAAATGGCTCTGATTGCTCAACCCTTGCTTGATTATAGAACAGGTGCTTACATAGAATGTTGGATAACAACTAAAACACAGCTACTGAAGATCTATGGAATTAAGGACACACTCTTAGTACTGCTTTCCGCAAACAAAAAACTCACAAGCCAATAAGCCTATCATAATCCTTGAGAGTCGGGAAATATATTCCCAGTCGGGTAACTCTTGCAAGTACATTGTGTACTTAGGGTTTTATTTTATCCTTGTTGCAAGTGCACCTTGAGCAGATAGGCCTTGTGTGGAGGATTCTTCTGGTGGGCACAGACGGATTCTCATTTCGCTCCGCTAGATGTTTATTTTATTTTCCGCTATTTAAATTATCGCACTCTGAACCCTGATATTGTAATAAATGCTTTCTGAGACTATGGCCTCGTTCAGCTGGCTGGCTGCCAGCCAGTCAGTAGTGCTTTTCTCTCACATCATTTCAGCACCAGCTGTAACACCCTGGTGTTACGAAGCTCGCTTAGCGCCATGGTTAAGACTTAAAAGAAATTAACAAAATAAGTTCTCGGGTTTTAAAAATTATAATCATGCATGAATTGATACCGAATTTTATGTGGCTCACCTCTGTAGTTAGGAAAAGAAAAATAAAACGGAATGAATATGGTAAGTAAATTCGTGGTACGTAAGAACATGTTAATGGGGTCCGAATACTAGTAATCGAATAAGTAGTTGTAATAGTTTGATTTGAAAAGCAATCCCTATAAGCAAAAATAATGTAGAGCTTGTGTTGAGGTTTAAATGGTAATCTAGAGCAAGGTTAACGTAGAAAAGAATAAATCTACGTAGATATCATTACATAAATGAAAGTAGCTTTTGAATCTAATTTAAATTCGAGCTTTGAAAATTTTGTGCCGGTTTGTTTAATTGCTAGCAACGGTTTTTACGGTAGTCGGTATCTTAGAGGTGTTTATTTATATGTGTCTATAGTTTGCTAATTGACTAATTTAGTAAACAAAGAGTACGTGTGTGCTCACGTATTTTTGCTTTGTTAAGAACCTTGTTATATTAATTAAAGTAGTGTAGAAACTTACTTCCGTCCGAGTGTATCTCTACGGGTAAATATAGGTGTATGAGTATATAGTGGATATATTATTGGGGTGATGTAGATTTTAGTAGCAAAGAAATAATGCCATGTTTTCTGATTTTATAATTAACTGATTGGTTTTGATAAAAAGCAAGTAAAAGAAACTAGAAAGGGAAAGCTCACGCACACCACACTCGATGTCGCTTTCTGTCGCTGCTTGTTTGCGTGGCTGCCCGGCCACCGCCCAACGTGCGCGCAGTGCCAGGCTTGGCCAGTTGCTTCGCGTCGAGTCGCTGTGGCATGCGCCGCTATCTCCTGCTGCCCAGCGTGCCTTCATTGCGACGTGATCGTGCCGCTGTCGGAACTGTAGTCCTTGACTTTTCCTTGCGTCGCCGTCCTCGCTGCGCTGTGCCTCTGCCGCTCCGCGGGCGCCCGGCTGCTGCGTTTTTGCCGCGCTACTCCCTCGCTCCGTTCTTATCTCGTGGCACTCCAGCTCGAGCTCGCCCTCTCTCCCTACTCCCTACCTTGCGTAGCCACGACCATGGCCAAACCGAGCTCCGCGCTTACGACCGCGACCGCGCTGCATCCCACCCACGCCACACACCCGCGTGTAGAGGCCCGCCACCGCCTGGGCCACCGGCATCGCCGAGCTGTCGCCGCGGCTTGTGCGGCCAGGTTGCAGCTGGGCATCTCCGGCCGCGTTGTGGCCATTCCTTGGTCCGCGGTGGTCCCTCGTAGCTCGTCAGCCGGCCACCCGCCGCTGCCGTGGTCATCTCCGGCCGAGTTGGTCGGCGCGCCGCCTCTCCTGCTGCGGCCGCGTGTGGCCAGGCCGCTATGGGCCATCTCTGGCGGGTCTGAGTGCCCCCTCGGGTGTGGCCCAGCCCCACGGCGCATCGACGCCACCTCCCCGCCACTTGCTCCACTTCCGGCCGGCCGAATCAGCTCCGCCTTGTCTGCCTCCGCTCTGCCTCGGCGAACGGAGAAGAAGAGGGGGGTAAGTAACGTAATTGGAAATTTGTTTTGGGTCCAGCTGCAAAACGTTAGACTCGTAGGAATAGTGGCTTGTGGACTGCGGGTGAGTTTCGGGTAAATCAGGGGACCTTTTTCTGCGAAACGTGCAGCTCGCGTCCGGTTTGGACCTGGTTGGGCCAGCCTGCTAGCGTGGTCGCGTCGCGTGGGCTGCGGTTGCTGCCGGGCCGGCTCGCCTAGGAGTAGGCCGTGGCCAGGCCGCTGCGCCATGCGCTCCTGCGCGGGTCGCTGGGTGTCACTGGGCCGTTGGTGGCCGCTGGCCTTTTCATTCTTAAGCTTTTTCTAATTAGTTTCTGAAGTAAACTTGTAAGATTACTATAAAATATTGTAGAAGTCCAAAAATTGTGAAACCAATTTTGTTAGATTTCTAAAATCATGATCTATCTAAATGCGTAAGTGTGCCGTATAGTTTTATAATATTTTTAGGAGTTCGCTAATTATTCTAAAATGCTTAATATTGCTAAGAATAAACTTGTGAGAATTTTTGTAAGAAAATGATAAAAATGTTGACTCTAAAAATTTTACAGTAAACTCCTAATGTCATTATCTGCTCTCCGTAATTTTTATAGCTCCAAAATACTTAGTTTGCTAGGATAGCTAATGAGCCTAGTTTAAATATCTATTAAATTAATAAATTGAATAAAGCAACACTTTGGGCCCGAGTATCTAAAACACGTGTCGAGAATTGACGCTATACTCATCGACAGGGTTACCAGGCTAGTGCGTTAGCCATTAGAGTTAGCTCGTTAGCTTGAGAGCACGATCGTATTTTAAGTATTGCAAGTTTCGTTGATTAATTATGTCTCTACGATTACACTCGTGCATATCATAATAGGAACGATGATGGATTGCGGAGTCATCTGGAGCAGCAGAAAAGATGGCGCCCTGATGATCGTGTCATCGTGAAGAAATGCTAACTTGGTTAATTCTTACCTAGGCAAGCCCCGGTGCATAACCCTTATTTTTGTAAATCTGATATATATTTAAATGTGTTGCATTTAAGTTCAGAAATTTTATAATACCCACATGCATATATATATATATATACCCATGAGTCTTACTAGTACAGGATCGCATAGTTGCTTTGCTTAGGATCATCGGTAGAGTGAGTAACCTGTCGTTACTCACAATATAGAGTTACTCATATGGTTATTGCATTCTGGATAAAATGGTGGAAAGGAATTGGCGATCGGGCAGGGATGTGGTATGGGTTTTGGTGGGTGTAGCAAGTTGTGTCCCGCGGCCACGGGGCATAATTGGGTTACACTGTTTCCCTGTCCGTATCAATTAAGGACCGTTCGTTGCATGGACCCTAGTCAAGTCACAGACCTTCTTATCCTGAGCATATACTAGCGGATGGGGGCTAGGAAGACTTGTTACTCTCTTGTCATGGGCTCTGGCTCTTTTCGGACCGACTGATTGGAGGCGGGGATAGGTGGAGGTCTTAGCACTGTATTGAGGCCGGGCCTCAAGTATGGGAGCTAGGAGTCCAAGTTTGGATGGGGACCTGGAAACCCGTGACAGGAGGGGAACGGGTTGGTCTTGCTTGTGCCTAGAGTACAAGTGAGGCGTGTGTTTTTCAGGGTACCCAGCTGGGCACATTGATTCGCGAATCACCGTTTCTACGTGACGGTACGGCTTGACTACGCTCTGGCATCGTAGTAAGAACTGGCAGTTGAAAGATGAAGAAATGGTTCCTTTTGCTCAACCCTTGCTTGATTATAGCCTAGGTCCTTACATAGAAGGTTGGATAAGAATCGAAATACGACTATTAAAAGTAAGAAATTAAGGACACACTCTTAGCGCTACTTCTCGTAAACAAGAACCCACAAGCCAGAAAGCCTTGCATAATCCTTGGAGTCTTTTTACTTCCTCCTGACGGGTAAGTCTTACGGAGTACAATTGAGTACTCAGGGTTTGTTCTATCCTGTTGCAGGTGACATGTGCTGATGAGCTGACACTTATGTGTGGAAACCTCCTGGTGGGCTCAGCGATGATTTCCTATACGATGCGGAGTAGAGTTGATTTATTAAAACTCTCACTAAAAGTTTTACAAGGAAAATACCATTAATCTGTTATCATTTCATCCGATTAAACGTTCTTTATGTAAATGTTTAACTATTCATTAAAAGGTTTCATTTCCGCTTAACTCTGATAGTGTTTATATTCCGTTGTTATAACTACTTAGTGAATTACTCTGATATTGTACTAAAAGTAATATAAGAAATGGTAAGGATGGTGTAAGCTTTACTCTCTTATTTGTGATCCTGATGTAAAAATGTGGATCTTCGAGTTCTCCCTTGCGGTGTGCTCGACAGAATCGCGTGATTTAGTGTTCTCCCCAGGGTACTTAGGGTCTAATGGAAGACGAGTACTCTTGGGAGGGCATTAGATTAGGCGATTCTTCCACATGTGGTATCAGAGCATAAATGAGACCATAAAGCTTTGAAATCCTTCCTAAATTAAAAATTTGATAATCAAACCTTTTCAAAAAGTTAGGACGTTTGCATGCGAAGTTATATAAGTAGCCCTAGTGCTATGGTTATGTATCCAGGATAGATGGCACTCTGCTAACTTAGTTAGGTCTAATCAAGTTTTCTGCAGGTACCCTAACCCCGAGACTAGTGTGATAGCTTCGATTAGCTGCAGGGAGAGCACGATGTGCCAAAACTCTGAAAACGGTTGCCCTATATGTCGGTAACAGTGTGAGGACGGATAGGACGTGCATTCTGCATACGCTGTTGTGCAATAGTTGTTGAGGTCAACCAGTCTTTGTCCGTGTAGCCTCGATGGTATTATAGTCTCGTGCGTCGCGCATGCCTGTTGGTTCACGCCTGTCTGGCCCATACATTGTCGTACCCCTTATGCGCTCTTGTTGAACCTCTGCCTGACAGTCGTACTAACCCTTTATGACCTCGGTCACCGCTTGTCGCGTGTGTGTGAAGATCTTGCTGTTCACTTTTACTGGCCCCGTGCATGGCTCGAGGATGAACTGCGATAGGACCACTGGCCGCTCTGCCTTTACTTAAGGGCGGGCCTAGCCGTTGGGAACCATCATTCGGCGCATCCCAGCTCACTTTGCCCTTTTCCCTTGAACCAACTCCTCTTCGAGCCTTCCTTGCAACCACCCCCTCACCAAGGATGGCAGGAGTCTAGGTTAGCAGCTACTGCCTGAACACCGAGGGTTTTTCCAAAATCCTGTATGCCACCCTGCAAAAACTCGGTGTTCGGGAGCGTCCCGAGTATGAGGGCCGTGAGTACATGAAGCATGGCACGGAGCGATGCAAGGTCACTGTCTACATTAGCAAGAGTGAGGAGTTTCCTGACATCACTGAAGCCTAGAATGTGACCGCAACTGGGTTTCGTTTCAGCGACACCTACCAAGTGGCGGCCCGCAAAGCCCTGCGACATCTCTGCCAGATCTATGAAGGGCCCATTGCTCGTACCCCCATGAGATTCTTTCCACCTTGGGACAAGAATCGGCGGGTATGGAGGGCTCGCATGGAGGCTTTGCATGGTCTAGACGTGCAAGAGGACAACCCGACCGTGGTGCACCTGACCTCGTACTTGCTGGCCCTGGATGAGCAGTACGACCGGTAGGCCTCGGAGCTGAGGGAGGGTCTCCACCATGCTGAGGAAGCCGAGATCTTCTCCAGGATGCTCGAAGTGCAGCTTGCTGAGGCCCATGCCAACCTAGCAGCCGCTGAGAGTCGAGAGGCTGCCATGGCGGAAGCCGTCAAGGTGGACCAAGACTGTCATGCCCAGGAGCTGGAGGACGCCTATCTTGCCACAAGGGCCAAGCGTAGGACGCTCGCCACAGAAATGTAGGAACCCTTAATCTTGGAGGGAATCCCTATCCATCCGTCGGAGAGAAGGAGGACTGGTGTTGTTGTACCGCCAGCACCTCCGCCCACGGAAGCCTCAGAGATGGAGCCTTTCCTTCCCCTCACCCAGCCACTACCAAGAGAAGGAGCAGATCCATAGCCTAGTGCAGCAGAAGAGCCCCAAGAGCCTAGGAATGTAGTCGTTCACCCCGATAAAGTGGATTAGTCGTCCTAGGGGAGATGTAACCGTAGTGGGTAGTGTTTTTCATCACTGTCCTCCAGTGTTGTAACCTTTCCCTTGTCCTCTGTCTGTAGTCGTTAAGGTCATCTGGTCGTAGGATGCAAGCGATGTGCCGAGTATGAGAGAGTGAGTGCCTGTATGTTGCACCATGTACGACCGTTGGAATGAGTATTGCTTGACATGTGTGGTTGTTACGTCAATCTTCCCGTAGGCCTTGTAGTGTGTTTTTGGTTCTTGAGACGATCGCAAGAAGGTTCTAAAAGGAACAGTTACTCAGATGCAGCGGATCAGTTGCGATTGAATGACAGAGGACACTGTATCAACAAATTATGGATGTCCCAGTAGAACACTTAAACTTTCTTGATTTAAATCCACCTTGGGATTTAATTTTCTTGTTCCTTGTTTTGAAAAGGAACCCTTGTTGCTTTGATTTCTTTGCACTACTTTTCTAATTCAGTGGTCTACCTACGGCTCCACCACTTTTGCTGCGAGTAAGTTGGTAATAGTTGCCTGGTTAATAGCTTATGGTGCCACGATGGAACCGAGGGCCACCTGTGGGTCGCGACCACATGGCTGTGCTGCTTGGCGCGCGCTGGTATCGAGGTTGTTGACCAAGCACTGTTGCTGAGTTACACCATAGTACCGCCCTTGCTACAAGCATTCTCCTTGGTAAAAATATCCTGGTGTTCTAACGGAAAATCCATAGCGAGTTGATGGAGTAGTACCCTCACAATTGTGACCAAGATAGCGGGGTTTTGGAAGAAGCAAGTATGTTCTGATCTCGGTCTATATGAAAGGCTGGTGCAAGTTGGATTCAAAAAAAAGACGACGAGGAAAAGTTAGCCACCAGTGGTATGTAGTTCTTGGAACACCCGGTTTGACATCGCCCCTGTGCCCGGTGACCATGCTACACTTGTCAGGTCGATGTCACTGCGTGTTCTGCGGATGCCGTCAGTGGCGGGGCCCATGTGTGCCGTGCTCGCATGGCCGCGGCATGGCGCCGCACTCGCCTCGCCATTGCACTGTATGCCCTCTTTCCCCGGCACGCTTGTCGGATCTCGAATTCTCGCCCTCGCCCCCGTACCGGACCCCTCTCCCTCTTGTTTTTTTCTTCTGGTAGGCACGTTGCTCGCACGCCTCCTTGGCGAACGAACCCCATCCCCTCCTTTCTCCTTTTCTCCACTCGATCTAGCACAGGGAGCGCACCTTGGTGATGTTGTTCCCTACCTCATGTCCCACTGGTGACCCCCCACGTCGCCTTCGTTCCCGGTGCGTTGCACCGCCACCTCCGTCCATCAGGCTATAAATGCTCCTTTGCTTGCCTCTCCTCCATCCCACCCTCAGATCCGAAGTAGAGCGCGTAGAATCACTCTCCTCCGGCAGTGCTCAGGTGGGAGGGGCTCGGGAGCAGTTGGGAAGGAAGTGGTTGGAGGCAGGGCTACGAGATCCAGCTGTTGCTCACAGATCAATGGTCGACAGTCTGAGGTGTTGGGGTAGCTCAGCGGAAGGGATCTGGTTTCCATTGAAGAAGTTCAAGTTCATCTCTGGTTAGTTAGGTTGTAGGGTTCACGATGTTCGAGTTCTTGGTCTCTTGTTTCTGGATCTGTTGGGCCTACGCCATGTTCTGGATAATCGTTTTCTTGTTACTCTTCCACTGTCCCCATCTTCGTCGATTTCTGGAGAGGTTGTGAGTTGTATCGGTTTGTTCTTAGCTGTAATGCCTCTAGATCCCTGAGCGTGTTAGTTTTCGAAGTCGTGTAATCTCTTATTATAATCTCTGCTAAGAAGTGAAATCACGTTTTCTCTTTTCCGAATCTTGCTCCGAATCTCGGGATGAGATTCATTTTAGGGGGGTTGGTTGTAACACCCTGGTGTTACGAGCTCGCTTAGCGCCATGGTTAAGGCTTAAAAGAAATTAACAAAATAAGTTCTCGGGTTTTAAAAATTATAATCACGCATGAATTGATACCGAATTTTATGTGGCTCACCTCTGTAGTTAGGAAAAGAAAAATAAAACGAAATGAATATGGTAAGTAAATTCGTGGTATGTAAGAACATGTTAATGGGGTCCGAATACTAGTAATCGAATAAGTAGTTGTAATGGTTTGATTTGAAAAGCAATCCCTATAAGCAAAAATAATGTAGAGCTTGTGTTGAGGTTTAAATGGTAATCTAGAGCAAGGTTAAGGTAGAAAAGAATAAATCTACATAGATATCATTACATAGATGAACGTAGCTTTTGAATCTAATTTAAATTCGAGCTTTGAAAATTTTGTGCTGGTTTGTTTAATTGCTAGCAGCGGTTTTTGCGGTAGTCGGTATCTTAGAGGTGTTTATTTATACGTGTCTATAGTTTGCTAATTGACTAATTTAGTAAACAAAGAGTACGTGTGTGCTCACGTATTTTTGCTTTGTTAAGAACCTTGTTATATTAATTAAAGTAGTGTACAAACTTACTTCCGTCCGAGTGTATCTCTACGGGTAAATATAGGTGTATGAGTATATAGTGGATATATTGTTGGTGTGATGTAGATTTTAGTAGCAAAGAAATAATGCCACGTTTTCTGATTTTATAATTAACTGATTGGTTTTGATAAAAGCAAGTAAAAGAAACTAGAAAGGGAAAGCTCACGCACACCACACTCGACGTCGCTTTCTGTCGTTGCTTGTTTGTGTGGCTGCTCGGCCACCGCCCAACGTGCGCGCAGTGCCAGGCTTGGCCAGTTGCTTCGCGTTGAGTCGCTGTGGCATGCGCCGCTGTCTCCCGCTGCCCAGCGTGCCTTCATTGCGACGTGATCGTGCCACTGTCGGAACTGTAGTCCTTGACTTTTCCTTGCGTCGCCGTCCTCGCTGCGCTGTGCCTCTGCCGCTCCGCGGGCGCCCGGCTGCTGCATTTTTGCCGCGCTGCTCCCTCGCTCCGTTCTTATCTCGTGGCACTCCAGCTCGAGCTCGCCCTCTCTGCCTACTCCCTCCCTTGCATAGCCACGACCATGGCTGAATCGAGCTTCACGCTTACGACCGCGACCGCGCTGCATCCCACCCGCGCCACGCACCCGCGTGTAGAGGCCCGCCACTGCCCGGGCCACCGGCATCGCCGAGCCGTCGCCGCGGCTTGTGCGGCCAGGTTGCAGCTGGGCATCTCCGGCCGCGTTGTGGCCATTCCTTTGTCCGCGGTGGTCCCTCGCAGCTCGTCAGCCGGCCACCCGCCGCTACCGTGGTCATCTCCGGCCGAGTTGGTCGGCGCGCCGCCTCTCCTGCTACGGCCGTGTGTGGCCAGGCCGCTATGGGCCATCTCTGGCGAGTCTGAGTGCCCCCTCGGGTGCGGCCCAGCCCCACGGCGCATCGGCGCCACCTCCCCGCCACTTGCTCCACTTCCGGCCGGCCGAATCAGCTCCGCCTTGTCCGCCTCCGCTCTACCTCGGCGAACGGAGAAGAAGAGGGGATAAGTAACGTAATTGGAAATTTGTTTTGGGTCCAGCTGCAAAACGTTAGACTCGTAGGAATAGTGGCTTGTGGACTGCGGGTGAGTTTCGGGTAAATCAGGGGACCTTTTCTGCAAAACGTGCAGCTCGCGTCCGGTTTGGACCTGGTTGGGCCGGCCTGCTGGCGTGGTCGCGTCGCGTGGGCCGCGGTTGCTACCGGGCCGGCTCGCCTAGGAGTAGGCCGTGGCCAGGCCGCTGCGCCATGTGCTCCCGCGCGGGCCGCTGGGTGTCACTGGGCCGTTGGTGGCCGGTGGCCTTTTCATTCTTAAGCTTTTTCTAATTAGTTTCTGAAGTAAACTTGTAAGATTACTATAAAATATTGTAGAAGTTTAAAAATTGTGAAACCAATTTTGTTAGATTTCTAAAATCATGATCTATCTAAATGCGTAAGTGTGCCGCATAGTTTTATAATATTTTTAGGAGTTCGCTAATTATTCTAAAATGCTTAATATTGTTAAGAATAAACTTGTGAGAATTTTTGTAAGAAAATGATAAAAGTGTTGACTTTAAAAATTTTACAGTAAACTCCTAATGTCATTATCTGCTCTCCGTAATTTTTATAGCTCCAAAATACTTAGTTTGCTAGGATAGCTAATGAGCCTAGTTTAAATATCTATTAAATTAATAAATTGAATAAAGCAACACTTTGGGCTCGAGTATCTAAAACACGTGTCGAGAATTGACGCTATACTCATCGACAGGGTTACCAGGCTAGTGCGTTAGCCATTAGAGTTAGCTCGTTAGCTTGAGAGCACGATCGTATTTTAAGTATTGCAAGTTTCATTGATTAATTATGTCTCTACGATTGCACTCGTGCATATCATAATAGGAACGATGATGGATTGCGGAGTCATCTGGAGCAGCAGAAAAGATGGCGCCCTGATGATCGTGTCATCGTGAAGAAATGCTAACTTGGTTAATTCTTACCCAGGCAAGCCCCGGTGCATAACCCTTATTTTTGTAAATCTGATATATATTTAAATGTGGTGCATTTAAGTTCAGGAATTCTATAATACCCACATGCATATATATATATATATATATATATATATATATATATATATATATATATATATATATATATATATATACCTATGAGTCTTACTAGTATAGGATCGCATAGTTGCTTTGCTTAGGATCATCGGTAGAGTGAGTAACATGTCGTTACTCACAATAGAGAGTTACTCATATGGTTATTGCATTCTGGATAAAATGGTGAAAAGGAATTGGCGACCGGACAGGGATGTGGTATGGGTTTTGGTGGGTGTAGCAAGTTGTGTCCCGCGGCCACGGGGCATAATTGGGTTGCACTGTTTCCCTGTCCGTGTCAATTAAGGACCGTTCGTTGCATGGACCCTAGTCAAGTCACAGATCTTCTTATCCTGAGCATATACTAGCGGATGGGGGCTAGGAAGACTTGTTACTCTCTTGTCATGGGCTCTGGCTCTTTATGGACCGACTGATTGGAGGCGGGGATAGGTGGAGGTCTTAGCACCGTATTGAGGCCGGGCCTCAAGTACGGGAGCTAGGAGTCCAAGTTTGGACGAGGACCTAGAAACCCATGACAGGAGGGGAACGGGTTGGTCTTGCTTGTGCCTAGGGTACAAGCGAGGCGTGTGTTTTTCGGGGTACCCAGCTAGGCACATTGATTCGCGAATCGCCGTTTCTGCGTGACGGTACGGCTTGACTACGCTCTGGCATCGTAGTAAGAACTGGCAGTTGAAAGATGAAGAAATGGTTCCTTTTGCTCAACCCTTGCTTGATTATAGCCTAGGTGCTTACATAGAAGGTTGGATAAGAATCGAAATACGGCTATTAAAAGTAAGAAATTAAGGACACACTCTTAGCGCTACTTCTCGTAAACAAGAACTCACAAGCCAGAAAACCTTGCATAATCTTTGGAGTCTTTTTACTTCCTCCTGACGGGTAAGTCTTGCGGAGTACAATTGAGTACTTAGGATTTGTTCTACCCTGTTGCAGGTGACAAGTGCTGATGAGCTGGCACTTATGTGTGGAAACCTCCTGGTGGGCTCGGCGATGATTTCCTATACGATACGGAGTAGAATTTATTTATTAAAACTCTCACTAAAAGTTTTACAAGGAAAATACCATTAATCTGTTATCATTTCATCCGATTAAACGTTCTTCATGTAAATGTTTAACTAGTCATTAAATGGTTTCATTTCCGCTGAACTCTAATAGTGTTTATATTCCGTTGTTATAACTACTTAGTGAATTACTCTGATATTATACTAAAAGTAATGTAAGAAATGGTAAGGATGGTGTAAGCTTTACTCTCTCATTTGTGATCCTGATATAAAAATGTGGATCTTCGAGTTCTCCCTTGCGGTGTGCTCGACAGAATCGCGTGATTTAGTGTTCTCCCTGGGGTACTTAGGGTCTAATGGAAGACGAGTACTCTTGGGAGGGCATTAGATTAGGCGATTCTACCACACCAGCCACCAGTCAGCCAGCAGTATTTTTCTCTCATAATAAATCAGCACCCGCCACCTGCCACCAGCCAGTCGAACGAGGCCTATGTTTTATGAAATGGACTAAGGATTGTAAGTTGGTACTCATTATTGGATCCCGGGTGTAAATTGTGAATTGTTCGAGTTCTCCCGTTGGGTGTGCTCAACAGAATTATCTGATTTAGCTCACTTTCAGGGTACTTAGTGTCTAGTGAAAGACAGGTGCCCTGACAGCGTGTTAAATCGGACGGTTCTTCCACATGTGTCCACTGGTCCTTTGGATCTTGCTTTTTTAGACGTTTGGGGACCTGCTCCCTCTTCTATTGGTCGTCATTCATATTATGTTAGTTTTATTGACGGTTTTAGTAAATTTACTTGGATCTATTTTCTGCGTCACAAATCTGAGGTGTTTCAATGCTTCTGTGATTTTTAGCAACTTGTAGAACATCAATTTGATCGTAAAATTCAAGCCATGCAAACAGATTGGGGCGGTGAATACCAATCCTTAAATTTCTTTTTTAAGCGCATAGGCATAGCTCATCATGTGTCTTGTCCATATGCTCATCAATAAAATGGGTCAGCTAAGCGTAAGCATCGTCACATGTAGAAGTCGGGTTATCTTTACTCGCTCATGCTTCCATGCCATTGAAATTTTGGGATGAAGCCTTTTCCACCGCCGTTTTTCTCATTAGTAGGCTACCCTCCAAAGTCATACGCAATGAAACCCCGCATGAGCATTTACTCTGCCAACAACCCGATTATTCTTTGCTCCGCACCTTTGGGTGCGCATGCTGGCCAAATT
Organism: Saccharum hybrid cultivar R570; assembly: GCA_038087645.1. Lineage (NCBI taxonomy): Eukaryota > Viridiplantae > Streptophyta > Magnoliopsida > Poales > Poaceae > Saccharum > Saccharum hybrid cultivar. The sequence continues at coordinate 17,310,830 of JAQSUU010000139.1, forward strand.
TGCGACCCTATAATACCCGCAAGCTAGAATTCCGTTCCAAGCAATGTGTGTTCCTTGGGTATAGCAACCTACACAAAGGCTTCAAGTGGTTAGATCCTTCTATTGGGCGTGTGTATATTTCGCGAGATGTTGTCTTCGATGAGCATGTATTTCCTTTTTCTCGTCTCCATCCTAACGTCGCTGCCTGGCTTAGAGCTGAACTCTCCGTCCTACCTGATGCCTTACTCAATTCCAATGCTAAGTTTGGGGATGCAATTTTACTTGACAATGTAATACTAATTCTCCGTCTCCTAACCATGGTACCAGCCATAGCCCATCTGTGGATGTAACAGGAACAAACGGGGCTCAAAATGGTGAAAATTCGGATGGAAACTGCGCTGGGAACAGTCATCATTTTATGTGCTCCCCGGTGGACAACGGCAGCAGCGCCGCTACCGAAGTTGATTCGTCTGGCGACAGCACGTCTGTGTCTGCGCAATCACCTTCGAGATCCACGCGGGATTCGCCGTGTCAATTAGGCACATTTGCGCCCGCTGGGCCGGGATCTTCTGCGCCGGCGTCGCCACCACACTCCTTCGCGCCGCCCGTGAGGCAGCCACAGGCAGATCCAATCGACTGGGGGGCAGAATCTGTCATTGTCTGTTCCTCTCTCTAGCGAATGGTGCTCCTGCTGCCGCTACGAATGGTGCTCCTGCTGCCGCTCCTGTGGCATCCGTGGGAGAACAAGCCGCTACACGCCCTGCTACGTGTCTTCGGCACGGTATACACAAACCCAAAGTTTATACTAATGGCACAGTAAGATGGGGTATGCTGGTGTCTTCTGAAACAGGTGAACTGACATCCTTAAATGAAGCCGAGCAAGATCAGAATTGGATAACGACGATGAATCATGAGCACAATGCCTTGCTAAGAAACAAAACATGGCACCTTGTGCTTCCTCCCAAGGGGAAGAACATCATCGATTGTAAATGGGTTTACAAGATCAAGAGGAAGGCGAACGACACGATTGACAGGTATAAGGCATGCTTAGTAGCCAAGGGGTACAAGCAACGCTATGGGATTAACTATGAAGACACATTTAGCCCAGTTGTCAAAGCTGCTATGATTCGACTTATATTGTCAATAGCAATATCAAAAGGGTGGTCTCTACGATAGCTAGATGTGCAAAATGCTTTTCTCCATGGTGTGCTCGAAGAGGAAGTGTATACGCGTCAACCCCTGGTTACAAGGATTGTGATTATCCAAGTTATGTGTGCAAATTAGATAAGGCCATCTATGGGATCAAGCAAGTGCCACGTGCTTGGTATGCACGTCTATGCAACAAATTGAAACAGTTGGGCTTCACACCATCCAAGGGAGATACCTCACTTTTCTATTATAACAAGGGCAGACATATAATGTTTGTGTTAGTATATGTTGATCACATCATTGTTGCGAGCTATTCACAGGAAGCAACTAATGCTCTACTGAAAGATCTCGAGAGGGAGTTTGCCTTGAAGGATTTAGGGGATCTTCATTATTTTCTTGGCATTGAGGTGAAGAAGTCCGCCGATGGACTGATAATGTCTCAAGAACGGTATGTTGCAGATGTTGTGAAGCGTGCCAGAATAAGTAAATGCAAGCCAGTTGATACACCCTTGTCCACATCAGAAAAATTGAGCGCATCTAAAGGAGTGGCTCTTGGACCTGATGATTCGGTAAAGTACAGGAGCCTAGTTGGTTCTTTACAGTATCTTACTCTCACTAGACCAGATATATCTTTTGTGGGGAACAAGGTGTGTCAATTCTTGCACGCTCCTACTATGGTGCATTGGAGCGCGGTTAAGAGGATTCTATAGTATGTACAAGGAACCTTGAATGTGGGACTGAAGATTAGAAAGTCTAATTTCACAATGGTCAGTGCGTTCTCGGATACCGATTGGGCTGGTTGTGTTGATGACAGGAGGTCGACTGGTGGGTTTGCTGTATTTCTTGGACCAAACCTTGTGTCATGGAGTGCCCGGAAACAACCTACTGTCTCACGCTCAAGCACGGAAGCAGAATACAAAGCCCTAGCGAATGCAACGACAGAGATCATGTGGATTCATAAGCTATTGACAGAACTCAGAGTCTCTCATCCTCCAGTGGCTCGACTTTGGTGTGACAATGTTGGCGCTAGGTATTTGTCAGCAAATCTAGTCTACCATGCGAGAACCAAACATATAGAAATAGACTTTCACTTTATCCGGGAAAGGGTAGCTCAGAAGCTACAGGACATACGCTATATTCATACCAGTGATCAACTTGCTGATGGTTTCACCAAGCCTTTAGCTGTGTCCAAGATGAAAGATGTTAGGTTCAATCTTAACCTTGTTAGTGGCTGAGATTGAGGGGGAATGTTAAACAATAGGATTGTCATCTAGGTTCAATGTACATGCGCAAGGCTCAAGGTTGTTGAGCAGGCGCCGTAAAATGTTGAGGAAGCCGTATATACATGCAGATAGGATAGGTGTCATCTGGAGTTTGTCGTAACAAATCAATCTTATTGTATACGCCACGTAGAAAGCTATTCCCTATCCTATATAACACGTACCGAGCCCAGGAAGGGTCATCTTGTTCCACCCAGTTTTACACTACGGTCCCTACCTCTCGCGGAACCGTAGCTTATACGCGGCAATCCGAACGTTTGCACGCTTCTCCGGTTCCTATCTCCTTCCAAACAGGTCTGCTACTCCCACAATCTCTCATTCTCTCTCAGGTCTGAGCCCACGTCGATCGATGGTGGCGCGCCCCACGGCATCGAGCTCCTGCCTCTCCCGCGCGCTCCCTTCGTTTGGCTGTCTTCCGCTCATCAGAAATCTCATCGTTGGGTCCAACTCTATTGTTCGGTCATCCCCAAGCATGGAACAGGGATTATCGCGGTCACTTGAGAAGAATTCGAAGGAAATAGCGAGCATAGAAGAGGGCGAGGACATAAGGTAAATGGATCATGCTTCATGGAAGAAGCGGTGGCCGGTGGGTGACCGGACCATTGCAGGGGCAGAGTTGGTCAGCGACGGTCCGTTGGCCACTCGGTCGTCGCCACGACTAACGACTAACGCGACGGCCGTCGCCAGGTTCGCTGTAGCCATTCGCGTCATTCATTGTGGAGGAGGATTTGCGACGCTTGAGTCTGGGCTTGTCTTTTTCAAAAAAAAAAAGAGTATAGGCCTGTAGCTCTTGAGGAAATTGTAAGCAGGCCACAGGCCCAATGGTTGTTAGGCCTATATATATGGCCCAACGTCTATTTAGACTTTGCTAAGTTCAGGCCTGTTTACTGAGCGTAGTTGGTACCTGCAGCTATAGTGTTTCTAGTCTCGTCTACGACCTTTATGCGCTCCTGAATTCTGATTGTAAATTTGTGTAATCCTAAACGTAAACGGGTCTCCGATTGCTCTAAGAAACTCTCGCGAGTCCTCTTCTACAAATTAATTAATTTAGGAACCTTGCCTTAAGAAAAGTGAACTGAGTTTGTCCTATAAGGTATTGACGCATCAAGCTGTGAGAAAAACTCACTCCTTCCAACTCAGCTTCATTTGCCGCTCTGTAACAGAGTTTACGGTCCTCGTCACACACAAGCGTTCGGCTGTGTTGATAATTCAGCTAAAAAACACTGTTCACTGATTTGTTGTGAGAGAAAAACACTGTTTTAGCTGAAAAAACAAGCTTAAAAGTACGGATTATAAGCCGGATGACCAGAGCCTAGTTTGTTATACGCACGCTTGTCTTGTGTGACGAACATAAAACTCTGTAGGACAATACACCTTTCGTGTTACGCACGCTTGTCTGTGACGAAACATGAAACTCTGTATAGACAAATACACCTTTCGTGATGCGTTCATGCTGTCCCGACTTCCAAGGCATCCTACTCCAAAGCAAGCTTATCTTGATCAGATAATTTTTTTTCTCTCTCTCACCCCCAAAAGAACAAAAAGGAATCCATGCGTATGATCAGTCACCAACCACGCAGCTTAATAAACTAGTACTAGTCCTAACGACATATGATCGATCGCTCTCAGCTTCGCCAACTGCCTCGTGATCAACTGTCGTACTGGCGGGTAACCCTGTTCGCGGTTCGGTTTATCCGATTTTTGTTAAAACCCAACCCAGCCCGTAGGATTTATCTGCCAGCGGTTTCCATCTGTTCCTCCCCATGGCGGTCTTGTTCTGCAGGCTCGCCCACGGCACCGGGGCGTTGGGCAGGCCTGACGCACTGCGCCTCCTTCTCCTGTTTGCGGGGCAGAGCGCCGCCATTGACGTCGTCGTCATCAGCCTCGTCACCGCCCCGCTTGGCCGCTTCTTGGCACCATGTTGCTGGCGTGTTTTGTCTGCAAGGCGCGTGCGGGCGTCGGCGTGACGGCGACGGACCTCTTCGCCCAGGTTACCGCGGCGGTGTCCATTGGTGCCACCCTCCTCGTCACCACATGTTCGCTCCTCGTCGGCGGTGTCCAAGCGAGAGCAAAGGCAACACCACGCCACTCATCGTTAACTCCCTCCTCTCCACGGACCTGTCCGCTCGTCGCGCCCGCCTCGAGCCGTCCGTGTGCTGGTGCGCAGTTCGTGCTAGACATGCTAACGGAAGAAGATGAGGGCCTCCACCTGCTGCGGTGGACCTTCTCATGCTGGGGCTCCTCGCTGTGCATGGCCACGGCGAAGCCGCCAACCACGGCGACACCGCCGACTAGAGGAAGAAGACGACCAGGGTTTACCGGGCTGAGCGGTGTGTAACCGTCGCAAACCAACCCGTGCGGTTTCTCCCAACATGGTTTCCCGTGCCCTGGTTTACGGGTTGGTCCGGGTTACAACTGGACCATGTACAAGGCGACTAGCTGGCATCCCACAGCCGTGTACGTACATACGTCCCGCTGCCCTGCATTCCGCGTCTCGCCATCACGCACGGTGAGTCGGTGACTAGGAAAGGAAGAAGACCACACCTCACAAGTGGCCGCACACTGATCAGATTAACAAAAAAAAAGGTGGCCGCACACTGGCCAGGCCAGCGAGCAAGCACAAACAGGCAGCAGAGCCTGAGCCGCCCACCCAGAGGCCGGACCGCCGGAGCATGGGAACAAGCCCGAGCCGGCGCGTGTTTTCCCCTCTGGGCGTTGGCCGAGTGAAGCGGCGCGGAAGGTTGGACGAGGACGGCGAGGTACGTGGCGTGGGCAACAACAAACATCGTACGCGCTGTCGCTGTCGCTGTCTCCCTCGCCCGCGCGCCGCGGCTCTGCTGCTCTGCTCGTGGCGCATCCGCCGCGCGTCGCCGTCGGCAGCGCCAAATCCAGGGCTGGCTACGGTTACGGTACAAAAACAGGTGGGTCGGAGTGGGACATTGGTAGCTGGGGCCTGGGAGTGGGAGCTGGCTGCTAGCGGAGGTGGGATCAGAGGGCATTTTTTGCTTCTGGGTTCTGGCTTGTGCCGCGTGTCCGCGTGAGGGAAAGCCGACGCACCGCGCGGCATCCGGAAGGTTCCAGAGTTTGGCCAATCGCTACGCACGCAACTACCGCCGCGGCCGGGCCCGCCACAACTGAACGTGGGGTTGGTACTTGGTAGCGCTCGCGGCTCGTGACTCCTTGAGTCATGAGTCTTTTCGCCGGCCGCCGGCCGACGTGTTGTGCATGTGATTTGGGGTCGCCCGACTAGACAAACAGGTAGTACAGGATAGCACGTAGAGTAAGCGTGTGTGTGCACGCAGAGCAAGTCCTAAATGGTTCCTTGGTGACCATGACGATTCAATATCCCGCAGCATATGCAATAGAAATAGATATTTGAGACCTTTATACCTCGTGTTTCTTTCAACCAATAGATATATCGTCAAAATAGAATTTTATAGCTATTATTAAAAATGCTAAATTGAAGAATTGTTAACATAGGGTGAAAATAACGTGTGAACGAGATGCGAGAAAACTACAATTTCTAGGGTCAGAGCATCTCCAAGATCTTCCTAAAACTCATTATGTAAATTATCATCAGCAGAGTTTATTTGCATAAAAAATGTTTTTTTCACTATCTTTCTACCTTCCAATAACTTTTTTTTATCTATTGTATATTCTAGAGAGCCATCCTCCCTCCCTATCTTAACTAGCGAGCAATCAAAGTAGAGAATGATTATATTTGGAGATCCATTTAAAAAAGACGTTGGAGAGTTTTTTTTTTGTTCAAAATCTCTATTCCTACTAATTAGAAACGATTTAAAGAGGCTCTCGGAGTTGCTCTCCTACAAATACCTTGTTTTTGGGCAAAGCAAATTTATACACCCTGTAAAATAAATACTTGTTCAAATTGGTTTTGCACAGTCTTAAATGTATATATTGATCACTAATTTTGCTAGAATGTATCATTAATTTCTTGAGATTTTGCACAGATATATGCTCAAGTTACATGTTTCCAAATTATATAAAATAAAAATTATTGATGTTTGTAAACCAGGAAAATAATTTGGGAAAATATTGGCTGCAAACCACCTTCTTGGTGGAATCGTGAAAACTCTCTAGAAAAGCATGCTTAGGAGTTTTAAAAAAAATGAAACGATGCACATCCATAGTGAATCTATAGGTGTGTACTGTCACAAAATTTGAGATTCAAATTCCGTCTAGAAAAAATCATACAAAAAGAACAAATTTTAGTTGCACAAACACTAGGAGACAAAAAATCTAAGAATTTGTCTTCTAGTGCATATTTACCCAAAATTTGTCATTTTCATATGAATTTTTATAAAATGAGTTTGAGTTTCAAATCTGGTGGCAATATACGTCTATAGATGCACTGTGATACAGGGAAAAGAGAAGTTAGGTGAAGAAAAAAGGGCAAACGGGCATGCTAGAAAGCTAATTGAACGGTTGGTCGGGCGTGTGTTAGCTGCATCTCAATCTTAAACCGTACTAAAACGTGGTCACTGATTTTTCATCCTCTCCGTGATAAGCCAAAACGTAAAGAACTTGTGATGTTGAAAGCACTACTACCGCAGAGTAAGGCCTGGTTTACTTCCCCTCAAATTCTAAATTTTTACACTCTCTCCATCACATCAATCTCTAGACGCATGCATGGAGCACTTAATGTAGGTAAAAGAAATAACTAATTATACAGTTTTGTTGTAAATCACGAGACGAATCTTTTGAACCTAATTAGTCCATGATTGACACTAATCGCCAAATACAAACGAAAGTGCTACAGTAACAAAATTTCAATTTTTTTTTTGCATCTAAACAAGTATTCTAGGTAGCCTGGCCGCTTGGGGTTCTAATTCTAGCGCGAAAGCTGGCCGTCGGTACCTCACCACCGTTCTCCGGCATATACTGCTATACTTTAATTGGTGGATGCGGCGAGCGCCGTTGGTCAAATCGCGGCCGGCCACGTCTCTCCTCCACCGGCCCTCCCACCCTCCTCTCCTGGCCCCGATCTTACGATGTGGCCGCTTCTCGGGGCCGACACGTCCGCCCGCAAGAGCCCTGGGCCTCTGACTTCCAGAACCTTCCTGCCGCTTCCTGGCCACGAATGCCCGTCCCGATCCAGCGGCCCAGCGCGCGCCACGTGTCAGGGACCGGCCACGTCGGCGTCCGATGTGGCGCCCCCGCCCCCGAAGAAACTGATACGGCCCCAAACCTCGCGGCTCTCAGCCTCACGCTCGGAAAAGCAAGTGGCCGCCGCTGCCCATTCCGCCGCAACCAACACCGACGCCTTGCTTGCTTGCTCCGCTGTCCGCGCCCCCCGGCTGCCAGCGATCGAAATCAGAGGTGGGTTCGGAGAGGCCAGGGCTCTGGAGGAGATGAACGGCCGCGGCGGCGGCGGAGGGGGAGGGGAGGAGGAGATGGAGGAGGACGCCGGCCCCGGCTGCGCGCAGGGGGCGGGCGCGGGGAATAAGGAGCGGGTGGTGCTGATGTGGGGGTACCTGCCCGGCGTGTCGCCGCAGCGCTCTCCGCTGCTCGGGCCGGTCCCCGTGAGGTTGCCCCCGTCGGCGGCGGCGGCCGCCGGTGACGGGTGGAGAGACGTGTGCGGCGGCGGGTGCGGCTTCGCTATGGCCATCTCTGGTGACGTATCTTGTTCTCTTCCTCATTGTTCCCGTGCTTATTCTCTGCTGCCTTTCAGTTCGTTGGTTCTTCGCGTGGGATGCGGTAGATCTATTGGGGTCTCCGCCTGTGCGGTTTTCGCCCCGGATTGCGTAGGAATCGTTGGGGGACGATTTTGGATGAAGGATTCTGGCGAAATTTTGCGAACTGGATGTTGTTAACCCTCGATTGTTCGTGTTTTCGTTTTTGTGGGGAGAGGGCGGTTGCTCCTCCTGAATAGAATCGGTGCATAAAGCTGAGCTCAGACTGGAGAGGTTTCCTTAGTGTGATTTTGCTTTGGTATAACAGTCTGTTAGGAATGAAGTAGGGATTTGATTATGAGTGCAAAGTAGTTTCAATGCTGAAGGTGAGCGTACAGGAGGCAAATCAACATTGTTGAGTAAAGTTTACTTCCTTATTATTTTTTTCCGAACCTGATTCCTGTTATTCCATGAGGATCAAAGTAGGGTAGACAAGGGTCTTGGAATGCCATTACTTCTTTCTTCAGCATGATGACAATCATCCTTGTTTGCATGTGCGACGTGCCTTGCTGGATTATCATCTTCCACAAAGTTCATGCAAAGTCCAACAAATTACTAGCTCTAGGCCTGTAGCTACAACTAGAAGACTACATTTGTCGTCTTATATGTCAAAATGCACATTTCCTTTGTTATACTCCCTCCGTTTCAAATTATAAATCGTTTTTAGCTTTGTCCTAAGTCAAACTTGACTAACATTGATTATGTTTATAGAAAAATATATTAGCATCTACAATATCGATTAAATATACCCTATCAAAAAATATGTCACAGTGTATCTAGTTTGATGTTGTAGATGTTTCTGCATTTTTCTATAAACTGGGTCAATGACAGAGTACTTAGACTTGGAACTAACTAAAACAACTTACAATTTGGAACAAAAGAAGTAGTTGCTAATTTGTTGTCATGCAGTTCGACCAAACTCTAAACCTATTTCTTTTCTTTTTTCTAATTTTCTTCAGAGTCTGGAAAACTCCTTACTTGGGGTTCTGCTGATGACATGGGCCAAAGTTATGTGACTGCTGGGAAGCACGAGGTGATATAGCATTGATGCTTTTATGCTTTACTGCCCTATGTGAGAAAGCTCAGGACCGATTACTAAAGATAAAATATTATACCTCTCAGGAGACTCCAGAGGCTTTTCCTCTTCCTAGTGGTGTCGCAATAGTGCGGGCAGATGCTGGATGGGCTCACTGTGTTGCAATAACAGGTATTTAGCGATCCAGGTTCCTAGTTTTGATCTAAACATTGCTCATAATTGTGGTATTTTTCTTAATTGTTTTGCTGGAACAGATCAAGGTGATGTTTATACATGGGGTTGGAAAGAATGTGTTCCAACTGGAAGGGTTATTGGAGACCAGGTTTCAGTTGGAACCATGGAGAAGGATGAAAGACAAATGGCAATGGCCACTGACCAAGGTGGTAATGCTTGTTTCCTACATCGTCTGCTTCCTGCCTAAAAAATATAAGCTTCTCTACACCAATTGTTTACAGATATAACAAAGGCAACTCCATTACAGTGAGCCCCAGGTCGCAGGTGTCTAGGACAAGCAGCGGAGCAGCATCTGGTCCTTCTGAAAGTAGAGGCACTGATGATAGCACAAAGCGACGAAGGTTGTCTTCAGCAAAACATGGACCTGAGAGCTCGACATCCAGTGATGAAAGTCTTTCAGCACCCCCTTGTGTTGTGACATTTAATACAGGAGTGAAAATAGTGGCTGTAGCTGCTGGTGGTCGTCATACATTAGCACTATCAGGTAACCCGCATTTGTCATTATGACACTGACAGTTGCCCTGTAAGGATATTTACTGACTAAAATATTTTTCTCCGAAGCTTCAGATTTAGGTCAGGTGTGGGGTTGGGGATATGGAGGAGAAGGGCAACTAGGTCTTGGTTCTAGGATCCGAACAGTTTCTTCTCCCCATCCTGTACCATGCATTGAATCAGCACTATACAGCAAGGATCAGCCATCAGCTATGAAAGGTAACAAGGCTGCTGAAGAACATGTCAGTAAAGTCTTGGGAAATTGCGTGAGGGCCATTGCTTGTGGAGGTCGTCACAGTGCTGTAGTAACAGGTCAGTTATATATTTTTAGTTTGTTTCTGCTAGTAATTACCATGTTCATGTCGAGACATCTCTGTCATTCTGGATCTCAAGGTAGTTTGAAAAGTTAGCTCTATGGAAAAACAAGAGATTTCAAATCAACATTTTATGTCTGCTCTGTAACAGTATAACCCTAGACTTTGGACAAACACTTTGACTTTCCAGGCTAGTAAACATATATTACCATTTTGCAAGATTGTAGAAAATGCAAGAGCTCAGACAAAAAGGTGTTCAGTAGACATAATATTGTAATCCTGGCAGTACGTCTCTCTCTTTTTTAAGAGAATCATATCTTCAGAACGGTTATCACGTTTTTTACTATACAAGAGGAAATATAGTTCTGGAATCTAGTCTGAGGATCTGAGTTGCTACTAAAGGGCTTTCTAAGCTCAAACCACAATACTATTTTTCAAACCACCTGCAACTGCAAGTTCAGATTGTAGCAAAGATTTAGTTTCATGTGAAGTTGAAGTTTTTCCAACAGATATGCAATTGTAGTCAAAATTTGCCCTTGTTTTTAACGTTCAAGTCCTGCTTGCAGATTCAGGAGCTCTTCTTACATTTGGATGGGGGCTGTATGGACAGGTTAGCTTTTTCTATGTAGCCAGTTATTTGGTCAAACAAAAGTTGATCCTTTTTCCATTGAACCAAACACACACATTGAAGTAGCTAACAAAAAACTATATGCTCAGTGAGCAGCATTCTATGTCTTAGTGTTTGGGTCGAGGATTCAACTAGTTCAATGAGAACGGGAATTAATCATATTAAAAACTGCCACCTTCATTTGAGTATGGAGAATATAGCAATCTTGATATTCTTTCAAATTGTCACATACTTCATAACAAACCCATGTATTAATTCCTTTAGTTCATTATTTGTAGTCTATGTATATGTTGAAATTTGTATCATTAAAAACGATGGGTACCATATTTTCACACTTCTTTTTAATGGCATGTTTTGCTGTGTGCATCTATTTCATTTGCTTTATATGTTATACAGGATTGTAATGTACCAATGTGCTTCATTTGTCACAACCATGCTCTTTGTTCTGTACCAATGTGCTTCATTTCTCACAACCATGCTCTTTCTTATTCAGTGTGGGCAAGGGAATACAGATGATGTTCTAAGTCCGACGTGTGTATCGTCTATCCTGGGAATCAAGATGCAAGACATTGCCGCAGGTTTGTGGCACACTGTATGTACATCTGTAGATGGTGATGTGTATTCGTTTGGAGGAAACCAGTTTGGGCAGCTTGGCACTGGTTCTGATCAAGCTGAGGTATAGAGTTTTCGATGTTAATAGATGGCACTACAGTCAACACACTTTTGGTCCATAGAGATGCCCTTAGTTGTGGATGATGTCCACCTACCTGATGGCATTTGACATCTTTTTATTTCAATGCAGACTGTCCCAAAATTGGTAGATGCTACAAGCCTGGAGAATAAGAATGCCAGATCTGTTTCTTGTGGAGCTCGCCATAGTGCTATCATAACAGGTAACTTTTTGTTGTTCTAATGTTTGTTTATAGGGATCTCAGTTGTATCATCTTGTAAACACCTTTGCCTTTCTTACATGACTACCCTAGTCATGTAGGGTCTATGAGTTCTAATCTTCTTTTACTTGTATCTTGCTATTAGCTTTATTATATACGAGTGCCTTGTTGCAAATGGACCTAATGTTATCTCATCTTTTTTTTTGAACGCCACCTCATAATTGGATGCTCTAATTTGAGGGCCCGTTTGGTTTGGGTGTGTTAAAGTTTAACTCCCATCACATTAATGTTTCCTCAAATGCATAGAGTACTAAATGTAGACTAATTGCATGCATTTCGGCACAGATTAGGAGTAATTTACGAGACGAATCTATTAAGCCTAATTAGTCCAAAATTGAAAACTTTTTGTCAAATAAGACGAAAGTGCTACAGTGTTTGTTAAACTTTAACACCCAAACCAAACGGGCCTGAATCAAGAAAAAAAGGTTCTGTGCTAATCAGTGACTGAACTGATTTATCATTGGGCAACCCAGGAATAGATTTTTTTTCTTTTAATTATTTTATTAAGTTGTTCTTGCCGATCCGGTAGAAGTATCACAAGGGGTCTGCAGTCATTTACACATAAATATTGATCCCTCAGGTCTACTGGAAGTAGACCAGCGGTGAAAAAAAATGTATATAGAAAAATGGAAAGGGGGTTGCTATATTATCAGGAATTGTTTCCATCTGACAAGGGTTACACACAACTATTGCAGATGAAGGCGAGGTATTCTGCTGGGGATGGAACAAGTATGGCCAGGTGGGTGCTCCTTTACATACCTTTTACATATTGAAATGTAAAATTAGCTGTGGTTTATCGAATTTGTATTTGCTTATGCAGCTTGGTCTTGGCGACTCAATGGACAGGAACGTGCCTTGCAGTGTTCCTGTGGACGCTTACCACCCGCTGAACGTGTCCTGTGGCTGGTGGCACACCTTGGTGCTCGCAGAGTCGCCTACTTGAAACCTGACAAAGAAATTACCTTAGATTGACAATTTTGTTAGAAACTTGTAGGCTCGTGCAGGTGCGGTGATGCTGCATTTCATCGTGTACATACATGCATACAGATATGTGTATTCATTCTTTGCGGTACGCTTTTCAACCTGTGCAACGTAGACAAAGCTTGTATCGCACTGCGTATACATAGTTTGAGTAGGATTGCCTCGACAAATTGTGCTTGAAACTGGGCTCTATAACTCCTGTCAAGACTCGAGAGGTTACGCTGCCCCTTCGATACTAGTGGAAAAAATTTCTACAGGCAAGACGGGGGGGGGGGGGGGGGGGGGGGGGGGGGGGGTATAGCCGGTTTACGAGACTGCTGACTCCAGACGCATGCGTTCCTCGTTACAGCAATATATCGTGCTGGTTAGTTTCAACTCGTGCTGTTTCCCCTGCTAAAGTGCTACTAAATTTGAGTTACTTTAGCTATTAAACTGTTAAATAAACTGACTAAAAAAGAACTAAAGTAGTTTAGTCATGCTAAAGTGTCCAGTGGACAAGGGCTGTCCCTCATTATGGCTGGCCCCTCACTCTGATTTATGCATTCATTAGGGGTAATTTGGTTTTATTGAACTGTTTTAATGGTCTTTTGTCACTTTTAGTCACTGTAACTAAACAGGAGTGACTAAAGTTTAGTCGTTGATTTTAGCAGCTAAATTTTAGTCATGGAACCAGAGACTAAGGCCCCGTTCGGCTGGAATTATAAGCCGGCTGAAAACACTGTTGACTGATTTTTTGTGAGAGAAAAATACTGTTTCGGCTGAAAAAACAAGCTGAATAAGACGGATTATAAGCCAGATGAACAGAGCCTAAATTTAAAATCCTACCAAACGAGGCACAAGAACGGTTTCTAAATCTAAAGTAAAAACCCAAGATCTCTTTGGCAGGGGTAAACGGGGAATCCAAGAAAAGCCACGTTTTAGTGGATTCAGCTTTAACAGTTTCACCATTTTTTTAGTTCAAGAAGCCATTCTTATCTGCATCCATTTGATAGGGCTTCTAATTAAGCCCGTGGAAAAGCTCATACGTCGCTTTTCCTGACTTCTCTGCCAAAGAGGGACAGGTATTTTTGCACAAGTATTTTTGGGAATTTTTTTTTGAAATAGTAATATTTTAATAAATAATTGTAGAACTAAGAGCTAAAATGAAAAAAAATTATGGATATAGGATTATGACGGCGGTTCAATGTCCGATGGAGGACTAATCGGCTGGCCAATGACCAATAGGCTCCTATCGGCTGCTCAATGGCCGACATGTTATGACACATGTACCATATTACATCCACGTAAATGTAAGCGGCCCCATAGACTTATCGCCTTATCGGTTAATCGGACGCCGATAGGGCCTATCGGCCATCCACCAGCCGATAAGCAGCACGCGTCAGAAGCCACAATGAGTAGTAAGTCCCCGTTTTTGCCAGACTGTTTTGATATTTTAATTTTTTTAAAAATTACAAATAAAATATCGACCTCTAAAAATATTGTCAATTTAGATGTTAAAAAGCAAATGCAACCCATATTACAAGGATATATCATTAATTTCATAATTATAAAATTAAAATTCTTCCTATAATCCTATATTTGAATTTTTGGTTAAACTGTTTGTGTTTGATTAATCAAAGAAATTGTTGCAAAGAATTTTCTATTTGATGACCTTGGATTGGTTGAGCAAGAGAAAATATTATTCTCTTTCATGACAAAACACTACTCCCTAAACCATTACTAGTACAGAAACGACCTTTTGTTGATGGCCAAAAATAATTTATAGTTCTGGTTTAAAATTGCAACCAAGACTAAAGGGAGGCATGAGAAGGCAACGCGTACAAGCGCCGAAGTGGGAGGTCTTAAGTTCGAATCTTCACAACCCTAACTTTTTTTTACTCAGCACACACCTTTAGTCCTGGTTATAGGAACCGACACATTTAGTCCCGGTTCGACTTTTTTTACTCGACCCACACCTTTAGTCTTGGTTATAGAAACCGACACCTTTAGTCCCGGTTATAGAAACCAAGACTAAATCGACCTTTAGTCCCGATTACATAGTCCCTGTTTCAACAACCGGGACTAAAGGGGTTAGAAACCGGGACCGAAGGCAATTTATCCCGTAGTGCATTAATTTAGATTTTATTTTATTGTAGAGATCATTTTAGGGCTAAATAACTTACACGAAAACTTAAATATGATGTTATTCAAAGAATTTTAATTTGAAAAGGCAATGATGCTAAATCCAAGTAAGACAGATACGAAAGTCTCACGACTCGCCCTTGCGTCTCGTGAGCGCCGCCGCCGCCCCCCCGCTTTCACCATCGCAAATTTAGTTATATCTTGCCACGATAAAAGACTAGGAAGAATAAGTTTTAGATCAGTCTTCTTTATTCTTTGGTGGTAGAAAGAAGGAAGACACCAGAAAGAAGAAATTTCTCAATTCCATGTGTATGAATGTTGGCCGTCGTTTATTGGGCATCTGTTCTCAAGCCTTTTGCCGAGTGTTTGTCTATGGTCATCTATACTGCAAAGCGTTATACAGGTTTGGTTTTGAGATCTGGAGCTTTTCACAGCGTGGGTACAATTTTGATGAAAATCAATTTCTGGATATCTGTAGTATAATCCAGAGTGCTTGTAACGTGTTGTTGTACCCGGCTATTATCTAATATAATTCTTCTTTCATCAAAAAAAAAGTAAAATGGACTATGTTTGATTTTAGCATCGATTTTGAAAATTACAATATTTTTGAGATATTTAAATACTTTTTTCTAGGATCAACAAGAAAGTACCAAAAAAAATAAACAATAAATTGGTCAAAATGTGACTAGTCTAGTCGGCTAGCCACCTGTCGATATGCCTATCGGTCAACAAAAAGCTGACTGTACGAATCGGTTGCTGGACTAGGAGCTTAGTCGGCCAGCTAATTGCCGACTAAACCCTGTACTATATTTTTTTTCTTAGAAAAAGTCTACTTGATCCTCACCTATCAAAGGTGGTCTACTTCACCCCCGAACTATGAAACTATCTATTTTACCCCCTGAACTTTTCAAAACCGGTCAAATTACCCCCCGTGCGGTTTTGGACGACGGTTTTGCTACCGTAAAAGCGGGTTGCTGCCGTAACAGTGATTTTGTTTTTTTTTGTTTTTTATTTATTTTCGCTGAATCTTTGAAAAATCATAGTAAATCACAGAAAAATCATAAAATGAAAAATTCAATTTTGTTGGACTCCACGTGAGTAGATCTACACAGTGAATATATAATATGGTATGCTTTAGTATAAAGTTTTTGTTGTATCTTTAGATTAATTGAAAATTCCAATTTTATTTGTAATTAATTGGAATAATTTATAGCTACAACTTCTACGGTCCAATTGTGATGAAATTTTTATGGTTGACTAATTATTGTATGCTTGAACTATAGTAAAAATTTTGTACTCATTGAACCATGTATAACTTAATTATAGATAAAGCATAGATTTAACATAGAAAAATCCAATTTCATGCTTATTAAATCTATGCTTTATCTATAACTAAGTTATACATGATCCAATGAAAGTCCAAGTTTGGTTTTGGTAATTAATGAGACCAAGTTGCTAATGCCATGTGTTAAGTGTTTTGAGTTAGGCATAAGCAACACATGTGATGAAGGTGTATGTGGCAAGGAGTGGTGGCCACAAGATCACAAAGATATGGTGCATGGACATGAAATGATGATCATGGTGGAGATGCACATAAAATGAAGGATATGATGATCAAGTGGAGGAGAAAGATCTAAGAGCGCAAGGCAAAGGTATAACCATAGGAGTTTTCCTTTTGCCGGTCTAAGATGAGTAGAGAAGTGATTGACCGGGTTTAGGATACATAGCCGACTATCAAGAGGGGCAATCACGATTAGCTCGGAAATCAAGTGCTACTAGATCAATGTCTTGAGCATATGCATTATGATCTAGTTGAGAGCTAACATAACGCCTTGGAAAATATTTGTGAAATGCTAACACACATGCACATAGTGGTGTACACTTGGTGGTGTTAGCACTTTTGCGAAGACGGTGGAGTTTAAGCGGTAGAGAGGGGCAGAGCGCAACAGAGTGCTGATCGGACGCGCGACGCGTCCGGTCACGATGGGAGCTTACTGGACTCCGACCGAACGCCAGGTGCAGCACGTCCGGTCAAACGCCAGAGCGCGTCCGGTCACGGTAACGGTAACTTCTGACGCGCACTGTTCACGCTTGTCCTGTAGTGACCGGACGCGTCCGGTTACCCTGACCGGTGCGTCTGGTCAACTCGTTTTGAACTGTGTCGTCCGGTAACGACTAGCTGCGTACCCCTTCGCTATAAATAGAAGATGTCCGGGGTTTGAGAGTAACTCTTGCACATTTTGAGACCTAGAGACATCCTTTGAGCTAGAGAACAACCCCTCCACTCATCTCTTTACTTGGTTGCACATCTTGAGTGAGATTGAGTGAGATTCAAGTGCATTGCTTGAGAGTTGTATTCTAGAGCCACTTGATCTTCGAGTTACTGTGGATTTCTTGTTACTCTTCCGTGTTTCCCGACACGGTAGACGGCTTGGGAGCAGCGGAGGTGATTGAGCTCGCAATTGGAGATTGTTGGAGCCCTCACCAAGTGTTGTAAGGGGTTCTTGATCCTTCCCCGCGGGAGTTCGTGAATTGGATACTCTAGTGGAGCTCGTGGCTTGGAGGATCCCCATCTTGTGTGCGGTTGTGCGGCGCCCGTCGAGGGCTCGACTCTTGATAGTCGATTAGCTCGCGAACCGACAAGTGGGTGTATCGTCACAACGGGGAGTAGCTTGTCGGGAAGCAAGTGAACCTCGGGATAAATTCTTGTGTCATTCTCTTCCCGAGGATTTCTCTTGTGTGATTGATTGATTGATACTTCTCGTCTCTATACGACGGTATAATCACTCGAAGCTCTTCTCTCATATTACTTCTTGTTTCTAGCTTGTAGTTGTTGTTGTGTTTAGTGGATAGCCTTGTACTAGACTTATATAGGTGGCTTGCTTAATTAGTTAGAGCTAGTGCTTTTGCTTCGCCACCTTTCGTACTAACTTGTGGTTAAATAATTTTTGTAGAAGTTTAAATTAGGCTATTCACCCCCCTCTAGCCTTTTAAACCTTACATCCAATGAGTACGAAATTTTTACTATAGTTCAACCATATAATAATTAGTCAACCATAAAAATTTCATCACAATTGAACCGTAGAAGTTGCAGCTATGAATTATTCCAATTAATTACAGACAAAATTAGATTTTCCAATTAATCTAAAGCTACAACAAAAAAACTTTATACTAAAGCATAGCATATTATATATTCACTATGTAGATCTATTCACGTGGAGTCCAACAAAAAATTAATTTTTTTATTTTATGATTTTTCTGTGATTTATTATGATTTTTCAAAGATTCAGTGAAAATAAATAAAAAAAAGACAAAACATTGTTACTGTAGCAACCCGCTTTTACTATAGCAAACCCGCCGTGCAAAAACCGGGGGGTAATTTGACCGATTTTGAAAAGTTCAGAAGGTAAAATAGGCAGTTTCATAGTTCAGGGGTGAAGTAGACCACCCTTGATAGGTGAGGGGGTCGAGTAGACTTTTTATTTTTTTTCTTGCTAAGTAGGATGTCAGCAATTTAGAAGCCGATAGGTGCCCTGTCGGTGATTGGATAGCCGACAGGATACTGATTTTGCAATATTTCAAAAATGACAACTAGATTTGCAATTATTTGTTAAAATAATATTATTTTAAAAAATTCGTTTTTTTGCTGTCTGAGCCTTCGTGTCTGATAAGGCATAATTGCTCAGTAACAAAAAATGACACCAATCTTACGCGTCATTAACTTATACAAGTTGCATGCACTTTAGTATTTGTTCACCTACATAGCAACATCAAAACTGGAGACGATAATGCCCCATTGCAAAAACATTTATATACAACAGATGGGGGCATTTACAGGCACAAAAAGAAATAAAGTTACATACGACCCCAGGTTGAGGATCTGCCGGAGACAATTGGTAAGTCAGCAACTGCTTTCCTGTAAGACACAAGCATCTGCAGTTTGCCACAGATGCTCGTGGATTTATTGTGCTTCCACTTGCTAGCAATCCTTGAGTTAGAGCCTACGGGCTGTTTTCGATGTAGATTGACCTGAA
This sequence comes from Saccharum hybrid cultivar R570, assembly GCA_038087645.1. Lineage (NCBI taxonomy): Eukaryota > Viridiplantae > Streptophyta > Magnoliopsida > Poales > Poaceae > Saccharum > Saccharum hybrid cultivar. Next base: position 17,329,721 of record JAQSUU010000139.1, read on the forward strand.
ACCTTCAGAAGGCTGTAAGAACAATTGGGACATTCAGTACCCTGACACACTCCACAAATATTTAGCATACGAAGTTGATGATTTTGGCTATTCCAATCCCGTGATTGTTAGAGCACTTCATACACTAGATAGCTTGCTACAGGGTTAATCAATCTTGAAGTACCATGCATATATAATCCAAAAACTTGAAAGTATAAAACGGAAGCAGCTACTAAGATAACGATGCTAGTAAACAAGGGTATGAAACTAATAATCTTGGGCAGTTAAGACATTAAAAACTAGAAAGCACAGCATTTAGTCACTCGGTGAACTTACAGGAAATTTTCCCTCCATAGGGAAGAGCAGCATAACCCTTAGAAGCGGGGGGCTTTCGATAGAGGGCCCACTGTTGGCATTGCTGAAGGTTCTGCCATTGGAGGTCGTATTTGATGGTTGCCAACCGAGTTATTAGCACCAAGTTTATTGTTTGTGCCTCTGATACCAGCAGCATCACTTTCTGATTGTTGGGGATCTACCAATGGCTTTACCTGTTGCAAATTACAATTCAATCAACCTTCTGTTTGAGCATTCATGATAGATTTCAACCTTACAAAATAACTTGTAAAGCCTACAAAATAAACTCAAGCAAAATTCACTACCACAGGCGTTGATGTGAGCAGATTCCAGTGGGGCTTATTGTATACTTGTATAGCACAAATGCAAAGACAAAGGAACTAAAGAGAAAATTGTGCCTCTGTGCAAGATAGGTTAATGAAGAACAATAGTAATTGCAAAGTGATGCGATCTTACAGAATTTCTTTGAGGATTCTTATCCTCCCTTGAGAAACCAGGAACAGATAAATGCCAATTTCTTTCTGCAAGATATCAAATTGAAAATTAATGAGAACAAGAGGTAGTAGCACATGTGTGCATGGTGAACCTACTGACCTAAGTGCAGCAACACATCCTTGGCTTCAACAACTGATGATTTCCTGTGCTTTGCCAAGGTACACGCAAATGCAGTCACCTAACCGCAAACCAATGTCAGCTGAATCACAAGATATCTCCACAGATAACATATGCTCAAACTTAGACAAGGAAGATGCTCAAATTTTGAATTTGATATGAAATTATACTCTCTAAACAAATAGCAAAGCAACAACATTACCGAGTCAATGAAGTCATCAGCGATTTCTAGAAGTAAATCCTCCACTTCAGGGTCAACCTTGCCTAGGGGATCTACCTGTAATAAGACTATTGTTTAAGAACTGACCAAAGTACTATATTCAACTATAAAAATAAGAAACCTGTTTCCAATCAAAATGGAGAATTGATTATGACCAGTAACATGAATTACACCAGTGACAGTAAAGTTGAGGAGCACAGAAAAGAAAAGAGCCAGGTCATCACCTGTGCAACCAGATCTTGTATTTTTCTTTTCCCAAGAAGTTGGCTAGTACCTTCAGCTCCCTGACTTGCACTTCCACCAGTCATAGTTCCAACTGACAAAGGTGTACCCGGTTGTGAGCCTGTAAGGTTCGCAGACTTCTGCGAACCAGATGCTGAAATACGTGGAGATTGTAGAGGTTGCTGCTGCTGAAGCTGCTGCAGAAAATGTTGCTGCTGAATCAGCTGTTGGGCACTGAGATGTGGATGCTGTTGTTGGACTTGGAGAAGTTGCTGTTGGCTCAATCCTGTCTTCTGCTGAAGTTGCTGCATCAACAGGAGTCTCTGCTGGTGCTGATATTGTTGCTGTGGGGAAACTGGTGAGCCCATGGATGATTGCATTTGCTTCAACCACTGCTGCTGCTGTTGCTGAGGCACAGACATTGCCACCATCTGTCCATTTTGTGATGATCCAGACAGTTGTGAATTTAATGCTGTAATTGACGCTGTCCTCGACAGACCTTGACCAGGTACCTTCTGTAAACCAATCATATGTAAAAAGTTATGGTATTCCCCCGGAGAATAGAAAATACTACATAAACAAGATACGTGGTAAATAGGAAAAAATAAACAAGATACATGTAGCAACTTCAGCATGTACCATGTGCAACTCAGGTTTGTTAAAAGATAAATGGGAAATAGGAATATAGGCACACTGATCTCAAAACTCAAAACAGTTTTAGTAACACAGTGGATTAAAGAAAGACGAGACATGTTACCAACATACTGTTTATTACTTCTTTCAGAATTGGGACATAAACAAATGTGCTTACAACTAGAATCTTAACACACAGCATCATTCCTTATTACTGGACCGGGCAAAAGGCCGTGCATACGAATTTGTGGAACCTTATCTCTTGTCGCTAGGTTGTCAGGGTACCTGTGGAGACAGCACAGGTTGTTGAGACGCTTGTGGCCTCATTTGCGCATGGGCAAACCTTTGTTGAGCACCATAGGGAATAGTTCCATTCGGTCTCATCTGGTTCATCCCCATAGTACCCATGACACCCATGGGCTGCATCCCTTGCAGTGCTTGAGCTGTATTAGCATTATTCAATTGTGTGCCTTGTGCCATGCCCTTCTGCCTAGCCTGCAGTAAAAGGAAAAGTCAATTACTCTACAACAACAACAACAACAACAACATAGCCTTTTGTCCCAAGCAAGTTGGGGTAGGCTAGAGATGAAACCCAAGAGAGACAAGAAACAAGAAGACACATAAAGGAACATAAAGGGCACAAGACAAAAAGAGGTCACGGTTCAGGCACGTTGATTGCCAATCTCCAAGCGCTCCTATCCATAGCTAAATCCTTGGAGATATTCCACTCCTTAAGATCTCTCTTAATGGACTCGTCCCAAGTTAGTTTAGGTCGACCTCTACCGCTCTTTACATTATCGGCCCGCTTTAGAACCCCACTACGCACCGACGCCTCAGGAGGCCTCCGTTGGACATGTCCAAACCATCTCAACCGATGTTGAATCAATTTCTCCTCAATTGGTGCCACCTCAACCCTATCCCGAATATCGTCGTTTTGGACTCTATCCCTTCTTATGTGCCCACAACACCAACGCAACATACGCATTTCCGCAACACTCAATTGCTGGACATGTCGCCTTTTTGTAGGCCAACACTCAGCACCGTATAACATCGCCGGACGAATCGCCGTCCTATAGAACTTACCTTTCAGCTTCTGAGGCACCCTTTTGTCACAGAGGACGCCAGAAGCTTGACGCCATTTCAACCAGCCGGCTGAAATTCTATGCCTAACATCTTCATCAATGTCTCCATCCTTTTGTAGCATCGACCCTAAATACCGAAAAGTATCCTTCTTGGTCACCACTTGCTCATCGAGGCTAACGTCTCCCTCCTCATGCCTAGTCGCGCTGAAATCGCACCTCATGTACTCGGTCTTAGTCCTACTAAGTCTGAACCCTTTCGACTCTAACGTGTGCCTCCATAGTTCTAACTTCCTATTAACCCCTGCCCTACTGTCGTCAACTAGCACCACATCATCAGCAAAGAGCATACACCAAGGGATATCACCTTGTATGTCCCTTGTGACCTCATCCATCACCAAAGCAAATAAATAAGGGCTCAAAGCTGACCCCTGATGCAGTCCTATTTTAATTGGAAAGTCACTGGTGTCGCCATCACATGTTCGGACAAACGTCACCACATCCCTGTACATATCCTTGATGAGGGTAACGTACTTAGTTGGGACTTTGTGCTTTTCCAAGGCCCACCACATGACATTTCTCGGTACTTTGTCATATGCCTTCTCGAGGTCAATAAAGACCATGTGCAAGTCCTTCTTCTGCTCCCTATATCTCTCCATCAAGTAGTCGCTAATAAATAAAGTAAGAAACAAAATACTCTCCCTATATTAATTTAAGACCGAGCTGGATGTAGCTACCTTGAAATGAAACACTTCCCTCTCGCGATAAAAAATTGCAAAGGTAAACTGGGGACATTACCATTCCTTTTAACAGGCCATTTATTCATTGTGACATTTTTATCAGTAAAATAAGTATTTACTACCACAAGTAGAACTGTACTAATGAACATTATTGCTAAGAGATATCATAACCAAGTTTAGATAATTTACATTCTTTCACAGTCCACCTTCACATTCAAGAGTAACAACCATCTGTATTCTTTGTCAATGTTGTGATCTCACAGAATAAATAACATTGAAAGAATGCCCTAAAAAAGAATTAGATATTATGTGGATTCGCTACTCATTTCCTATTAACTGAGCACAGATGGGTAGAGGAAATCTATTCAACTTTGCTTAATAAGCTTTGACTACCGATGTATATTCTTTCATTATTCCATTTGTTTGGTTCAGTGGCTTGCAATAAAAATACGAAGCTGTTTGTACCCATCAAAAACAACCTGACTGAAGAGAGAAAAAGGTAAGGAATTTTTAACCACCAAATTCTATCTGAAATTGTTGAGATTGCTTCAATAGCATGAGAAATGTAAAGCAGAAGTCTAAAACCCATGACGTTTTATCCTTCGCGGTTATGGTGGACACTATGCACGAGGAGATGCAAAATTATGTTTACATGGGGAGGTCCCGAGCCTCCAAATTGAGTAATTCACCTGTGCCATCATCTGCGACTGAAGCCCAAAATGCGCCCCAGATGCCGCGTTACCCTGGCCTTGCAGCATCCCCAGCTGGCCCTGCCCAAGCATGGGGGCGCGCCCCGCCAGCTGCTGCTGTTGCTGCTGACCCACGAGCCCTCCGCCACCCGAGAAGCTCATCTGCCCGCCGTACATCCTAGCCGCCGCGTACTGCTGGAGCTGGCTGGTCGCGGAGAGGCGTGAGGCCGACCCGGAGCGGGGGATCTGGCCAAACCCGGCGGCGCCGGCCCCCGCCTGCGTGGGCGAAGGCGCCTGCAGCTGCGGCGGGCGCGGAGGGTAATCCATGGATCCTCCGCCGCCCGAAGCGGCAGCTGCTGCCGCCGCGGCCGCCGGGTCAAGCTGCTGCGGGGACGAGATGTGCGCGGAGAGGTCGGAGACGGTCGGGGACGGGGGGATTTGCGGGGAGAGGAGGGGGTTAGGGCTGGGGTTCTGCGGGGTGGACACGGAGGCCGCCGCGGCCGCGAGCTGGTCGGCCTGCGCCGGCGAGGCGGAGGCGGCCACGGGCGGCGGATCCGCCATGGCGCGGCGAGGCGCGGGCGTGGCGTGTAGGGTTTCGGCGGCGGTGGTGGGACGCGGTTGCGTCGGGGGGCGGGGCAGGTACGGGTCGTGTGGGACAGTTAGACGTGTGCGCGTAGTCTTTTCGCGGTTGAGTCAGAAGGGAGTGTTAGGCGCTGTGCAGGTCACTGGCGGATGGGCCCCAGGGATCATTTAGCGGATAAGAGGCCAGATCGGTTCTGCCATTTGAGCAACTTTTAGGGTTCATGGTGGGATACCGTACTGCCGACTACCGAGTATAGCAGCCCTAGCACAGCATGGCAGGAGCAGTGAGTCTGTGTTTGGTTCACACCTAAAATTTTTTTTGCCCCGTCATATCAAATGTTTGGATAAATGCATGGAGTACTAAATGTAGACGAAAAAAACTAATTGCACAGTTTGGTTGGAAACCACAAGACGAATCTTTTAAGCCTAATTAGTCCATGATTAATCTTAAATGCTATAGTAATACATGTGCTAATGACGATTTAATTAGGCTTAATAAATTCGTCTCGTGATTTCCAGGCGAGTTATGTAATTATTTTTTAATTAGTATCCGAAAAGACATCCCATAAAATATTTGATGTGACACCTAAATTTTTTTCTTTCACGAACTAAACAAGACCTGAGTCGTGATCTCGTCAAAAAAGACACTGCACTCACTTGTATCGGGATCAGACACTCTGCTTAACGACATTCGTGCAAAGTGCAAGGCTGGCTGTGTATGTGTATTCTGCAGGTGAATACAGCGCACCCATGTCTCCGTATCCGAGAGGCCGTGTTGTTCGACGACGTAGCACGGCAGCCCTTCTGGTGAAGCAGTGTTTTCGAGCGCACATTTGCACCCCAGGGACTAAGCCAGCGGGGGGCAACCCGTGCTTCAGCCCCCCTACCGGCCATGGTAACCACAGAGCCCCTTAGCCCGGGCTACTGCCATGAGAAGGAAGAAGAAGGAAAGGAGGGGCTCGAGGAAGAAGAAGAAGAGGAAAGCAGCCCTCCCTTCATCCATTCCTGGCTTCGTCGCTGGCACCCCCTGTACGGTAACGTCAGAAGCACCGCTGAACATGTCAAGAAACCGACTGATCAATGGACACCGAATCGACCATATCATCGGCGATCGAAACATCCTCGGTCGTGCGCTGGGCGCAGCTTTGATGCCTTCACTTCCCGGTCCCCTCCTCACTGGCACTGCCGATGAGCGAAGCACGGCACGTTGCGTCATGACCAATTCACCGCCGCCGTCCACATCAGCCATCAGGCCCCGGACAGAGACCGGCGCCGGCGGGACCGGGTAAACCTGGGCCAAGAAAACCGCAAAAGGTCGACGCGTCACGCCTGCATGGCGTCAGTGCACCTGGGCTAAGGCCTCGGCTTGGAGATGGAGCCGGTGGCATCGCGACCACGACTGTGCTGCACTGTCAGGCTGGCGGCGGCTGGTCCCATACTATATACTAGTGATTTGCGCGCGCCCATGCGCGCGAGTAATGACCGAGACTGATCTCGTAAAATAAGTGTTGGCTGATAAGGCACTGGATATATATATAGGGCACTACATATACTCGACACGAGGCAGAGTACGTCCATACATTATCCAGACATCATACCAGTTAGCTACATGGTGCGAAGATAGAACTCCAGGTTACACATAATCATACATAAAAGAGTCCAGGGATAGATTGCCAACAAGACATGGTCTCTGAGGTGGTCCAACAGAATGTAGTACACACGCCAAAAGCCAGAGTAACACATCCTTAGATATAGGAGCAGAGGAAACCGTCGTGAGTCTCTGAGATCTTAGCATTCTTCACAGCATCAGTAAAGCTTCCAGCTTCGATCTGATTCGAAGCTGCGGGCGGGGGAGCAATCTGTAAAGTACGCATAGAAATGTCAGTGTGTCATGCTGGTGCAGATGTGGTGCAGAAGGCTGTAGTTGCACTTGTTGATATACCTCGGAGAAGGTAGAAAGGCTCTTCAGAGGAGACACCATAGGAGGAGGAGCTGCTATACGTCACAATTCCACGGTACCTTGCACGCTCAAGCTCCTGGTTGGCTACATGGCAAGGTAAAACACAGTTAGTGAATCTTCAACGCAGCAAATCAATAGCTTCATATGTGATTTTACCTCTATATGTTGGCATTCATAGGCTTCCTGAAGCACTTCCCTATCGTAGCCAAACTCTTCGGCTTTTTGAAAAGACATGTGTCGTGGTTAGTATAGGTAAACAAGAGCAGCTCAGTGTACTATAGAAATTGATCGTCCGCGGTAAACAGTCAGAAGCTAATGTACCATATGGGCATTACCTGTGTCGAAAGAAGCGACAGAACGAGCTAGACTGTAATGAGCTAGACCAGCAGCGGAATCATCTTTCTGAAACGCGGGTGCTTCGTTGTAGGGATATGTTGTCATTGTGACAGGGAAGACGACGTTGGATACTCCACTCACATGTGGGTACTGTACTCCGATCAGTCCAGAACTTGGGATGGACTCTGCGTTAAGTGCATAGGCATCGACACGGCATGCACTTCTAGCCTCGCTGAAACTATAAGCCTAGATGCTGCAGTGGCGCGAAAGCAAGGGTTCTAAGACACTTGGATTGAATGTATGTGGTGGAAAGCCATGGATGTTTATAGCCACTTCGGTTTCCCAGCTGATGGTGTTGCCCCCATACTGGCTTGACCATGGAAGAAGGAGCATGTCGAAATTGTGGCCATGCAGGATCTCAAGGATGCAACAATATCTTTCTCATGCTGCGTGGTAAAGCGAATCACAAAATCTGAGCGAAAGCGTGTGATGGCTGCAGGCAAAGTTTCAAACCCAAATTGGGTCTGGATGGCAAGCTGGATATCCCTAGTGCTAGGTTTTGCAGTGCATGGGTTGACATCAGTGGCAATGAGCGCGTTGCTAAGCTGTGTCTCTGCTGTCTCTATCTCGTCATTCAGCTGGACGACAGAGAGTCCGGGAAGATCACGGTTGGCCTATAGTTTATAAAGAAAAGAAAAAAGTGTACATAATCGTCAGTCTCTAATTGTTCACTGTCTTTTTTTTCATGCAATGTGATTGCTAGAAAGAGGTCTGGTAAAGCCATGTACCATTTGTTCTAGAGCACCCAAGCAGAGCGCAGAGCGGATCTAAGGCGAAAGAGAAGGCGACGCTACCCAGGGTGCGGTCGATGTCTCAGATCTGGAGAGCGTTGCAAGAGAAATCACCAAAACGGCCGCAGCATCTATGGAGCGATCAATGTGATAACCGAACTATCCAAGAACCATACCAGTGGAAAGGTAGATGACGAGGAGTGAGGCGCAGCTCATGCTGTAGCTCCGACGTAGCCCCTCCGAGGTCGCACCGCAGCCTGTCAGCAGATTTGGATCTGGCCTCCTTCTAGCACCTGTAGAGCGAACGCGCCGGATCGGTAGCCAAGCAGCGGTGCAAAGAAGGATAGAATGAGCCGCGAGGGCCGGATGGTGAAGGGAAGGGGAAGGAAAGACGGAGAGAGGCAGAGCTTCCTACCTCGCGCAGTTGTCAGGAAGAGCGCCGGCACCATGGCCGCACCTCAGCTCGACAACAGATCCGGATCTCCTGCACCCCCAGCACCTGCAAAGCACACGCGCCGCGCCGAAGCGCCACCCACAAGCAGAGGATGAGCCGCGGCGGCTGGATTCTGGAACGGAAGAAAACGGAGGAAGCGGGGAGCCGGAGTGGCGTACCTCATGCAGCCGTGAGAAAGGGGACCCAGAGACGAGAGCAAGGCGTGGGCGCCCCACACCACCCACGGATGAGCGGCCGAGGCCAAGAATCACCGCGGAAAAAAAAAGAAAAAAAAATAAAAAAATGTCAGAAACATCAGTGTAATCCCCAATGCGGCAGCGGTAGCACTCAAGAACCATACCAACGCAAATGCAGAGGACGAGGAGCCAGCTACAGTCCCGCTCCAGCTCCAGCGCCGCTCCTCCGAGGTCCTCCGCCGCTGCACCACGGCCGCACCTCAGCTCCACACCAGATCCGGATCTCCTCCACCCCAGCACCTGCAACACCAGATCCGGATCTCCTCCACCCCCAGCACCTGCAAAGCACACGGGCTGCGCCGAAGCGCCGCCCACAAGCAGCCGATGAGCCGCGGCGGCCGGATTCCGGAACGGAAGAAAACGGAGGAAGCGGGGAGCCGGAGCGACGTACCTCGCGTAGCTGTGAGAAAGGGGATCTGGAGACGAGAGCAAGGCGTGGGCGCCCCCCGGGTTACGGCTGCACCTGGGGGCCGTGCCGCCGCACAAAGCGCTTGCCCTAGCCGTCGCCGCGAGAAAGGAGGGAGAGGGAGGAGGCGCGGATGCGGACACAAGGGAGAGCTAGGGTTTGAAGCCGGTATATATTGGGCTCGGGAGTGGCTCCGAAGGAGACAGCAGCATCGTTCATCAGCAATCCAACGATCGAAAATAATTTTACTACCGTGGCCACCCCGTGCGCGCGTTGTCTCCAAACGTTCTCTTGTCTTTAAATACTCCCATCCAAAGAAGTCAGCCAAGTGAAGTGAGCCCGGGCCTCTTTTCCAACCCCGTCCCGGCATAAAACCCTTCACTCAGAGCTTTATAAATGCTGCAGCAAGCTTCCATGGGAAAGTCTTCAAGATTCAGAGAGAGCTAAACACCACCGCTCATGTTTTAGCTAATCAGGCTTTCAGGAACTCGTTAGGTACTATAAGCAACTTACGAATATCATGTACCAATAAGAGACATGTACACAGCTGTCCTCTCAAGGAGGCTCTGACGTTTGTGACTTGGGAGTCGATCTCCCTCTTAGCAGCATCCTGCTGCTATAATAAAGTTGTTTCCTTGTCAAAAAAAAACCGTCCCGGCGCGTCGTCAGCAATCGAATTCGTCGCCGCGTGCATATATGCCTGCGCCAACCGAAACCCGCGGCCGCTCCCTGGATTTTGCCTTTGTCGGACAGCCTCGGTCTCGGTTCCGCTCCAGTCCTCCCCAGAGGATGATCAGTTCCAACGAGAATCTCTGTTAGTACTCCTCCGTCTAAAAACAATGTCAATGCCGTTTTTTAAAGAGCCAGAGGGTATTCGGTTAGCTATTGTTTGCCACATCTCACATTAGACAAGTTTAATTAGATTGACAAATTATCAACTAAACCTAGATAAGATTCTTTTAGCCTTCACATGCCATAAATAAAATAAAATAAAAGTATGAAAAAAATTTACGCCCTCTGTCTCAAAATTCATAAGCTGTATTCCCAACTACTGTAGCTTGTGAGCTTCCTTATTTTTGGCAAGAAATGTTTTTACCACCTTATTTACAATAGAACCTGCCAACTAGTACAACCAAGAGAATCAAAGTTGGCTCAGACAACTGAATTTAGTACACACTCCAAGTTTCAAAAAAAAAAAACCGTGCAACAAATTGTGTCGTTGCAATGTACGATTGCTAGTAAAAGAAATTGTTTGCAACGAACCTCCGACAGCACTTGGTCACGCTCATCGATCCTGCTGGAAGTTAGCTGCGACACCGTGTTGATAAGCTTCACTCTCCTATTCAGAGGGGCCGGGAGAAAAGGACTTGCAACCGGGTCCGTCTCCAGTTAATAATTCGCTGGATTCCAGTGGATTACGCCACCCGGCAGTAGAAACTTTCCACTGCAGGGGCATCATCACCTGGATATATTCCATCCATCGATCGACATCGAAATAATGTTGTTTCTGAAACGGTCTTCTTCTCCAGCGGAGCAGGTAAGCTGTAGATTTCCGTGAGCTGAAAAAAGTGCACAACCGATATGATCACCGTCCAATCGCAAGCTCGTCGTGTAAGGCTACGCAACGCAGCCATTTTCTTCCAAGTGATCGATCCAGGGATGAACTGCCCCAAAGAAAACCCATTGGCTGTCCATTCCGCGGCAATGGAAAGCATAAAACCACAATGAGCTGTCAATCCATGAGATAAGCACATCGGGGACAAAGTCTTGTTAAGGTTCAGAGCGGTATTGGGTACGTTGTTTGGGTTCCAGTCGGTCTCAGCTCAAACAGTACAGTTCCAAAGTCTTTCTTGCTGGGCTATTGGGTTATTAGTTGTTCTTGTTCATGTCCCTTTCTTTGGCGACTTTGCATTGCCTGCCCTTTTTATACCCCCTTATCTCTCAAGCGTCCTTGGCCACACTAGCTACTACCCATCATCCTAGCTAGCCACCTCGCTCCCTCAATTCACAAGTCACAGGAACAACAGCTAGCGTCTGAGATTTCTCAAAACCACTCTAGTACATAGTGCTGTAGCCTCTTTCAAGCTCAACCGGCCATGGAAGGCATCATCCCGTTCATCTTCAAGGTCATAGCGCAGTACAAAGAAGAAGCGCAGGCCGCCTCCTTCGGTGGCATGGCCTCCGACGATTCTGTCGAACCCTCCCCGGTGTCGTCATCGTACGTGCTCCTGCCTGGTGACTCCTACGGGCGCCACCGCGACGAGAGGAACGACGGCCGGCACCACTGCCCGACGTCCGTGGACTCCGAGGCCATCACCACCTGCAGCGCGAGACCGTCTCCGCTCCGATGCTCGACGCTGCGCCGGCGAGCCTAGGATGGTGGATTTTGCAGGTTTGGTAACACCAAGCGGTGCCTCGCAAGATCGATAAAACCAAGTATGGTGTGATTATATATATGTGCAAATGGTGAGAAATAGTACGCGTTGAGAACCAACATACTAGTTTCAACTTCTGTATGCATATTTTTAGCTTTTGTACCATTTTTCTTACTCTGTGAAAGAGCTTTTTATGCCTCGCTAATGAGTAATGAGGCACAAGTCTCAAAGGAGGCGTCGCAAGTTAAACATCAAGGGTTTTTGTAGCGTGAAAAATAAACAGACAACCAATAGCCGGCATGTGCGCAACAGCACTGTATCATGGTTGTAGGAACCGTTGTACTACTTCCATTCCAATTATTATCTCTTCACTACTGTACAGGATGTTACTTCTGTCATTTTCTTCTTAGGTGGGAAATTCTGTCATTTAATCTTTCTGTCCCACGACGCATATTCGCTGGCCCAATTGAAAACATGTGTCCGACTCCTAACGCGCAACAAAGTTAAGCCCAGTCCATAAGAGATTAGTCGGAGCTGTTTCTGAGTCCATACTCCATACAGAGAGAAAAAAGAAGATGTAGAAGCTGCACACCAAGACGTGTGAAAAAAGCCCATTGTTGCTAAATCTTTCTTGCAATATAACTTTGTTTAAACGGACTTGCTAGCACAATCCGAGGCGCTAGCGTCGGACGGTGTCCGCGCAGTGAGCGAGCGAGCGCCCTAACAGCATTGGACTTTCGAGCGAGCACCCCAATAGCAGGCCTACGCCGCCCCGAACGTCACTCGTGCCACCAGACCGCACACGAGGACCGCTCGCGCCCCCTCTCGCTTCTCACGCGCATCCCATTTGCAACATCTGATCTATTTTTTAAACTTCTAGATGCAACACTTGTAACATATAAAAGAAGACATATGAATCAGTTGAAACATGCGTCTGAAACACTTACTAAAACACCTTTAAAACACTTGAAAACCATTGCAAACATACGTAACATCTAGATAAAATATTTGCAACATCCAGATAAACACACTTGCAACATACGTCTGAAAACACAGATGAAACATTGGGAACAGACGCTTGCAACATACGTGTACAACCATTGCAATATATGCAACATCTCAATCTAGTTTTGCAACATCCATATGAAACATACATCTGAAACAACTCAAACACTTGAAACATAGGCTTGCAACATGTCTAAAGACGCTTGAAACACTTGAAACATAGCGTCTCCGATGACCACGGTCTACCTGTGTGGGGAACTGCAGTGGCGCAGGCCTCCCCTTCTTGCTGACGGCGCGAGGTGGATAGGGGTGCAGACGCAGGTGCAAGTCTCCCCTGCCTCCTCTTCTGTGACGGGCGAGTTGGAAGGGGGCTCAACGCTAGATGATGGCGCGGTGCGGGCGCGCGGAGCGGCGCCGCCGCGCTTAGGCCTGAGCGTTCAGGTTACCCGATTTTTTTGGGTCGGGGTAATGAAAATTGTTATCCGATATTTGTCCTGAAAAAACACTACCCATAATTTCGGGTACCCAATAATTCTGTTCGGGTTCGGGTATTCCCGATATACCTGAATTTACAAAAAAAACAACAAACTACACAAATATTCAGTAGCAATTTATATATAATTTCAGTAGCAATTTATATAGATTTTCAATAGCATTTTGTAGAGAATAATGTATTACGGTTACTTGTTCAAACAGAGAGAATTATATTCTAATAAAGTGATAAGTTCAAGTATTCAAATAACAGCACATGATAAATACAAAGACAAAGACAAATGTTTAGGTAGTTCGGGTACAGGGGGATATTACCCGAATTACCTAAACTAATTTCGGGTAATTAAAATCGCTATCCGAATTTGGGATTGGATACCTCGGGTTTTGGTAATTCGGGTATTGGTAATGGGTATCGAGTATTTTGCCCAGGCTTAGCTGGAGAAGGCCACGGCTGGCGGCCCCTACAATGGAGAAGGCTAGCGGCACTGTTCTTTTTGGAGAAGCCATGTAGTGGCATCGGCCATGGGCAACAGCCTGGAATTTGTGTTCCTGCTCTGGAAGACGAAGGATAAAGCTCTTATATTCGTGCTCTGGAAGATGAAGGGGAAAATAGACTTAAGAGGACGATACAGGGTCCTGTACGGGATGATGAATTAAGTGGATAAGAATGAACGGGGTGGTGTCGGTTGGATAGAAGTACATGAGAATAAAGGTTACTCTAAAAAAAACGTCGGACGCTTGATCAAAGCATTTCCGTTGTTCTAAATTCTTATAATATTTTTACATCACTCCTTCATTAACTATCTAACGGCATTTTGTCAAACCCTTAACATTTCACCACATGAGACCTAACCGCGGCACACCTAGTTTTTACAGTAGCAAAAAACAGTATAACAAATTAAATTGAAACCGTAAGAGCCGGTCAAACTAAGAAGTAACCATATCAGTCTTCCATTTACAACAAAGACATGCCATATTTCTGCATCTTTAGGGGGTGTTTAGTTCCCACCTAAATTTTTTCATTCCATCACATCGAATGTTTGGACCCATGCATGGAGTACTAAATGTAGACGAAAAAAGATTAATTGCACAGTTTGATTGGAAACCACGAGACGAATCTTTTAAACCTAATTAGTCCATGATTAGCCTTAAGTGCTACAGTAACATACATGTGCTAATAACAGCTTAATAAATTCGTCTCGCAGTTTCTAGACGAGTTATGTAATTAGTTTTTTAATTAGTATAAAAAAACTCTATCCGACATCCCATGAAACATCCGATATGACACCTAAAAACTTTTCACCTCCCAACTAAACACCCCCTTACTCATGACCTACTGTAGCACTTTTCGTTTGTATTTGTCAATTAGTGTCTAATTATTGACTAATTGGGCTCAAAAGAGTCGTCTCGTGATTTTTTACCAAACTGTGTAATTAGTTTTTTTCGTCTATATTTAATACTCCATACATGTATGGAACATTCGATGTGATAGAAAGTCTTAAAATTTTTTGGGAACTAAACGTGGTCTTAAGTAGTTCAGAGTTCAGGGCTCGGGCTATGGCTATGGCGCAACGCGAGTACACTTTAGAATTCAGCAGAAACATACGGAGTAGGCAGGAAATCAGTCGGTCGCAGATCCATCCGTAGCCAGGGCCATCCCAAATTCTGGGTCTCCAAAATCGGTAGCTACTGTTCATTCCGAATTTGGCACCGTAGCAAAAATGAAGATCCCAAATCTGGACATCCCAAAATAATTCCCTGCATGCATGCCAATTAACATGCTGTTCAATGAACAATTAACATGCTGTTAGTACCTAGGAAAACACAAACTGTGGGCACAAACAAGTGGACAAAGGTCATGCACCTTGTGCCGGGCGAGCATGTCCTCCCAACATTCTGATTTTTGAGTAGACTTAAATTGATGAAGGATGAGGGATCATCACAATTACAATTGTCAGACCATCTTACCGACATATAAGTTTCTTTTCCTGTACATTACGCACTGATAATGTATAGCATGCACAGCCTGACAGAGACCAATGAAAAACAAATTTATGTAAAAGGACACTCAGGCAACATGGACACAAAAAATGAACGAGGCAAGGGAGTAACGTGAAGCGAAAGGTACCGGGTCCGGAGGGTTCATGTTGGCGGCGGCCGGACCTGCGCCGGCAGCGTCACTGCGGGCACCGCGCGCCCTCGATGGCCTTCGGCGCTGACAAGGCAAGGGCGTCGCGTCGACAGCACCGGTGCCCGAAGAACCGCCGACGGGAGGGGGAGCCCGACGGCTTGGAGCTCCTCCGTCTTGGTCGCCGGAACGAAGGATCCCTTCGTACTCGTTGAGGTGGGGGTAACCGGCGCTTGCGTGGATGTTGAGGCCGGATAGTCCGAGCTGGCTTGGGGTCGACGACGACTGCGGGTGCGGAGCGGAGGCGTAGGGGTTGTACCCACCGGATCCGGCGGGGGGGGGAGCCGTAGTGGCGGTACGCACCGGACCCCGATCCCGGCGGCGCCAGGGAGAAGAAGTCCCTCGTGCCTTGGTCGTCGTCGTACTCGGTGAAGCTGCCGAAGTGGAAGCCGGGCGGGTTGGCGGATCCGCCGGCGTTGAAGTCGGACCCGTCCCCCTGGCCGTGGTAGCCGTCCATGGCCGGCGACGCGGTGGATCCGACGGAGTAGCGGGTGGATCCGACGGAGTAGAGGGTGGATCCGGTCCCGGCGGCGGCGGCAAAGCACGGGAGAAGGCGGGGAAGTGCGGCGCAGGGGGGGTGAGGAGTCGGCGACTGGGTCAAGCGATGTGGCAACGGAGGTGGTGGATCCGCCGGCCTAGGCCCTGGATCCGGTCCCGGAGGCGGCGGAAAAGACCACCGGAGGTGGCGGGGATGAGCGGCGAATGGAGGGAAGTAGGCGGTGAAGGCCGTGGATCCGGGCTAGAGGAGTTGCCAGATCCGACCGAGAAGGCCGTGGATCCGGTCCCGGACGCGGCGGCGAGAGGCGCGGAGGAGGAAGGGGACAGCGCCGCAGAGGGAGAAGGCGGCGGCGCGGCGGCAGAGATGCGTCGAGAGGAGTGGAGGAGCTTCTGGATGTGGGCGTCGGGGGGAGCGGACCGGAGCGTCGCGCTTTAGGGCGTCGGTGGGAGCCGGAAGGGGCCGTCGCGATTTTGGGCTGCCTGCACGCCGGATTCGGGATCCAATTTCGGGGCAGGCCGTTTAGATGCCAACTCCCGATTCAGGCCGGAATCACTGTGGGAACCCCGAATTTGGGCCCATTTTCGGGCTAGAGGAGTGCCCAGGTCGCAGATCCATCCGTAGCCAGGTCGCAATCTGCAAGCAACCCGGCCAGTTCCTTGGATTCACCGACACTGCAGCAGGGTTGACCTCAAAAGCCCCGAGATCTGCCGGGTTTCGCGACGCATCACAAGGTGCGTGCAGGGCGCTATTGCGAGCTGCACGGGAGGATAAGATAATCACAGCCCCAAACAGGTCGTCCATGCCTGTGGCGTCGTCGAGGAATCAGCTGTTAGAATATGCCGAAACCATTGGTGGACTCGTAGTGCTACATCGTTGTCATCATCAGAAAACGAAAAAACCGGGAAAGGGCCGCGGCGCTTGTTCAGCACTTCAGTTCATCGGCTTCACTCTAGCTAGCTTACACATGCACAGACAGAGAGGCGACTCGGTGCCTTGGGCTCGGGAAAGTAGCCATGGCAAACTGGACCGACCGGAAGAAGCAAGCGCCTGCTTTCCCGTCGACGAAGGAATGAATGTGTGTGATGCCTCCTGCTGACCGGCCGGAGTTCGGAGAAACACGCTAGTACAGTATTTCCGATGGACAGACAGAAGAGGCATGCCTTTGCTTCGGCGCAAAGCCGGCGATGTCGCCTCGACGGCCCAGGTCAGCTGCGAATGACAGCCACGGAAGATGAGCGACGGGAGAGAAAAAGAAAAAAGTGACAGCGTTGCAGACGGTGGTGGCATCGATCCGACGTGCGACGAGCGGAGAGGGTGATGCCAGCGCTGCACCACGCTGACGTGTCCGCCCCGAGTGGGGTCAAAAGGGCGGGGGCAGCCGTGGGCCCTATATAGCGGACCCTCTCGCTGGAGCTGGGCCTCCGAGCCCAACCGTTGAGAAGGAGAAACCAATCGCTAGAAGCGGCAGCCTCGCGCAGCGGTTTGGTGGTGGGTGCCCTCTTCGCCGGTGGCCGGAAGGGGAGGGGGAAGGCGGAGGACGCAAGGCGACAGGCCGACTCAAGGAGAGACCGGCATCCCCAAATCTCGTTCCACCCTCCTTTCCCCTTGGTACTTCTTCTCTTCTGTTCGCGAGTACCTGTAGGCTGTAGCCCTGGATCCTCTCATCCGTTTCAGCTGGTACCGAATTTGTTTAGCCTTCGTAGGCGCGCGAGATCGATTGGTTTCGGTTGGCGCCATAGGGTTTGGTACCCAGGGCGCGGGCGACCTTTATTTACCAAACTAATTTGAAGGGTTCAGTTAAGCCCCCTGCAGATCGATTGTACCCATTTTCCGATTCTTTCGTTTTGTTCTGATGCAGACTTGACAGCATGATGCTACCTTTCTTATATCTGGCTTGTGATGTGTGGCAATAGGGATTGCGGGAGGAAGGAAAGGAGGTGCTTCACCATGAAGGCGCTCATTCTTGTTGGGGGTTTCGGAACCCGCCTTCGGCCTTTGACTCTTAGCTTCCCGAAGCCCCTTGTGGATTTTGCAAACAAGCCCATGATTCTGCATCAGGTGAATATACTCGTTATTAAGCCAATACCGCATGAGCATTTTAGAGCGGGAATGAGCATTGTGATACGATATCACTGTATGTACTACTTATATTGGCATGAGCACCAATTTCCTTTTATGTATGTTATCAGTGGCCTTGAAAGTAATACTGACTCAATATGAGTAGATATGGTTACAGATTTATAGTTGCTTTGGTGTTTTTTAACCCAATCCCACTGCCGACCTCATGTCAGCATCCATCATCTGTAGCTTTTGATTGTTGCTGTGACAGGAGTTAGCTTGGAAACAATTTAGCTATTCAACTATTTCTTTCCTTAGTAGTCACCTCTTTTTGATAAGATTTATCATCAACTTGAGGAAATCATTGTGAATTATCATGTAATTTTCTATCTTCATTTTTCCATAAAAATTGCAAAACAGATATCATCTAGGAATTTTTGCTTTGTGTCAAAGTACATATTTCAACATGTGCTCTTTCTTTATGCATGTGATGGTGGCTGGAAGAATTAAAACTTACTCATTCTGTGCAGATCGAAGCTTTGAAAGAAGTTGGGGTCACAGAGGTGGTTTTGGCCATCAACTACCGCCCAGAGGTAGAAATAACAGACCACTTATCCTTTCTATTGTTGCACTTGGGTCTGGCTTCTATGATCTAATTGGTGTGCTATATATCTTCCAGGTAATGATTAATTTCTTGAAGGACTTTGAGGATAAGCTTGGCATCACAATTACATGCTCCCAAGAGACTGAGCCCTTAGGAACTGCTGGCCCTCTTGCTCTGGCAAGGGACAAGCTTGCGGATGGATCTGGCGAGCCATTCTTTGTCCTCAACAGTGATGTCATAAGTGAATACCCATTTGCTGAACTCATCAAATTTCACAAGTGTCATGGTGGTGAAGCAACAATTATGGTCACTAAGGTAAATCCTTTTTGGACATTTTCTTATGGAATCAGCCCGTATATGTGAACTGAATTTTCTTTAAATCATATAGGTGGATGAACCATCAAAATATGGTGTTGTGGTTATGGAGGAGGCAACTGGCAGGGTGGAAAGGTTTGTTGAGAAGCCTAAAATATTTGTGGGCAACAAGATCAATGCTGGGATTTACTTACTGAACCCATCTGTCCTTGACCGCATTGAACTGAGGCCAACATCAATTGAGAAAGAGGTCTTCCCTCAAATTGCAGCTGATCAGAAGCTCTATGCAATGGTCCTTTCAGGTTTTTGGATGGATGTTGGTCAGCCAAGGGACTACATTACTGGCTTGCGTCTTTATCTAGACTCGCTTAAGAAGAAATCAGCTGCCAGGCTAGCTACTGGAGCACATGTTGTTGGCAATGTGCTGGTGCATGAGAGCGCCAAGATTGGAGAAGGTTGTCTGATTGGTCCTCATGTCGCCATTGGACCTGGATGTGTTGTGGAGGATGGCGTGAGGCTTTCCCGCTGCACTGTCATGCGTGGTGTGCGTATCAAGAAGCATGCTTGCATCTCAAACAGCATTATCGGGTGGCACTCAACTGTTGGTCAATGGGCACGGATAGAAAATATGACCATCCTGGGGGAGGATGTTCATGTGTGTGATGAGGTATACAGCAATGGCGGTGTTGTTCTCCCACATAAAGAGATCAAGTCAAGCATTCTGAAGCCTGAGATTGTCATGTGAGCTCTCCAGTTTTAGCTACAGTACATTCTTAAGTTCTTTGACAGAGGGAGGATTGCAGATCCCCTTTTATAAACGACATTGCCTGGTATCTTCGACCTAATGCAAACAGCTTCATACATGTTCGCTTGTTAAACTATTGACAATGTACCCTTGTTCTTTGTTGAAAAGTTTAGTACTTTAGTGTCAATCATATTCCACAAGTGATTGTGATATACTGAGCTTGGAGGCTTTGGACCCTTGATCTGCAGAAGTTCAATACAATATCAAGAATAAGTTAAAAAACTATGGTCCAAGGTAACTTTCAGTAGTAATGTTTGTGTGCCAAATGCTCTTCCGGAGAAAATGTACACACATAAGCCCATGTGTGATGTAACCTAATATGGTTCGTATTTAATCTTGTACCAATAAATATACTGTCGGTCTCTTACCAATGAATATACTGTCGGTCTGCGATCTTGCCCATGGCTTCCAACTCTTAGTAACTAGTACTTTCTTTAATTTTAAAAATAATTTTGGCAGGAGCTGGCTAGTGGTGAGCATAGAGGTTAGGTCCTGTTTTGGTCCGGCACCTGAGTCCTTACTCCTGACTCCTGAGGGCTACATTCAACCCTGTCTGTAGAATTGCGTTTTCAGTTTGAATAAAATGTTGAATCATTTTTTTTTAAAATGCTGGAACCATGGCATTAATGAATTATGCATGGGATGCTGTACGATCCCTTAGGAAGCGATGTGCCGATGTACTCCTTCAGTATTTTTTTCCCTCTAATATTGGTTGCTGTTTCTATCATCGTCGTCATCTTCTCTTTAAATCATGCTAATATAGTCTGGAATTATTGTGCCGAAAGAGTGATGGATTATTGGTTCTGAGCTAGTCAAACAGTCAGTCATGCAATTGTAGCCAACAAAATGAGGAACCATACTTAGGGGTTTCATATAGTGCTACTTGTCCATCTATGAACCTCAGAAATTGTGTGGATTGGAACTGGTCTGCTCCAATTGTTTTCCAGATATATTCCAGAAATTGTGTGGATAGACATATATAACAATATGGCCTGGAGACGTGCGTGCAGTGGACTGAGTACGAAAAGCAACATCATAAATTTGTAACCCTCTTTCCCCTATTTTCTTGTTGGGATAAATGCCTATCATGAGATAATCACACAATATTTCTGCGGTAGAAAGTTGAAATAACATCTCTTTCGGTTGCAATCCTTGTCTTTGGGCCCTTTGGAAGACCTGCTAGATCTCAATGTCCCTATCATATTAAATCATCCAAGGATTTCTGCAATAAATTGGGGGGGGGGGGGGGGTGATAGGAATATATATATGAGGTGGCTCGATGTGTCATTCTCAGCCTCTCAGGGCAATGCCAACATGAATTCGAAACTGACATCGGGAATCTATGGTAAAAGAAGAGCAGCAATCCCCAACTTTATGAAGATGCAGCGCTCAGGTACCACAAGCAGATGCCGCCACGACACACAGCTTGAGTCATGGTACATTGTTGTTTTCTCACAACAAATCAGCGAACAGTATTTTTCAGTCTGGCTTTTCAGCGAAACGAATAGGGCCAGGTTGGGCAAAATGGTTAATGGAACATATATTCTTGTAAGAGCTCACGGAACTCCCAGAATTTTTAGAATTTCCAGTGTGTGGTCTGCTCAAAAAATGAGCTTATATACAAAGAGAGCATTACAGACAGCTTACACAATGTCGTAATTCACAAGGAAGCAAGCAGCCAAAACATTACCAGAGCAGATGCAGCACTAAATGTACAGCAAAGAAATGCAAATGCAGCAGCAACTTCGAATCTTCCACAAGGGAGTTGAGGATCCCTTCTACAGAAGTATGCATCCCTCTCAAAAAGTACCACTACGCCTGCAGCTGAGCATGCAACAGCAAATGAAAGAATTGCCGTTACCTGCATCATATAGTGCAATCAGTCAGAACTTCACAAAGCCACATTTCAAAAGTTCAATATCAGAGATATAACGTGCTTCATAAAACAATGCCCAGTATGATTATGTCTTTGATCCTACCATGAAAAAAAAGAAATCTTTCATGTAAAAAGTCATAGAAATTACTTGAAGTTCACAACTTCACATATGTTTCATTCAGGCTGAAATTGGTACTGATCAAGGTGACACCAAAGATACTAACAAAACTAGGAAAAGATGCTTCAACTTCATGAACATGTAAAGCTAGGTAGTGCTAGGTATAACAGTGTACCTGATATTTTACATGTCTGCAACAATCGAACAGAAATGGGATAATTTTGCAGTCACTTATATAATATATAATGTGAAATATGAACAGAAACAAAATAAAGCATGAATGCGTGGAATGCTCAACATGTTTCCAAGTACTGCAGGAATATTTTACATCCAGGTAATAAGGTTTATAGATTGGAAATGCTAGAAAAAAATGGGTACTCAATTTAGTTGTAGGATGCAGTAATTGATGCTTTGGATGGTAGTAGAAACAAACGAGGTTCAGTGATATACAACATGGATAAAAAGATGCCTTAAAAAATTTACCCAATCACCAACAACAAATAAGCTCATGAGAAAAGCTTGCTGAAGATCTCTTCTCAATATCAAGGCATAGCAATCAAGACATCCAAGCCCCAAGCTCCATAGTGCTTGTAGTCCCATAGATGCAATCAAGTAGCTGAAATTTGGTACAAGCGGCAAAGATGAGTTGTGCAGTTGAAAACCAAGCCATAAATGAACAGATGTATTGTATAGCCAATTTCTACACCTAACAGAGATGAAAGAAAGGTCATTCATCAAGCGGAATGAAAAAAAGCATGATATACAAAATAACATAGCAGTTGACATGAACTACACATTTGCCTTCCTATAGTTAACAATGACAAATTTTCAATTTCATCACTAACAAGAAAAAAAATGGTGAAGTGTTTATCAGTATAGGGACTAGAGAGAAATGGTTGGATAGACTCAATAAATTCTTGTGAATGTACGTACATACTGCAAAATCAGGACCTCCTAGTGATGGTCAATCAACTCATAGGTTCAGTGCTGGCAATTTGCAGGAATGCTGGTCAGGTACCAATGTTTAAGGTAAAGACATGTTTTCATTTCAATTTTCCCAAATGCACAAACTGCATCAATTAGCTAGGTGTCTTGCAAATAAATAGTATATGTGGTACTATATGAACAAGAAGACGTCCACACTCCACAGGGAACACGGGTGGAGCTACGTTGCCGACTGTGGGTGCGGCCGCACCCACATGGAACTCAGAAATCAACGCTTACCTCTAAACTTTCACCTCTTTTGCACCCCCCAAGAGCGGGGCCATGCACCCAGGCCAATCAAACAAAGTCCATTAGCTAGTTAACCAGCCCGACACACTATTAGTATTCCACCAAAAAAAAACATAATACTAGTAGCTCATTGCGCCACCAATCTTCAGGAAAATTGTAAATGGGAACACAATAGGAGTACAAGAGACAACACTACAGCAGCAGAGCGCCAAAAAAATCTACTGCCTTTGCTAGCCAGCGCATTGGCAAGCTACGGCCACCGCCCAACGACTGTCCACCTCGGCAAGATGACAGCTCGTCTCCGGTCTCCAACTCTCCATCATTCCGTCAAACCGTGAATCCTTGTTCATGTTGCTTTACTAGTGTCCTTCCTCAACGTTGGTAACAAATAAAAGCAAGGTAAGGAAACTAAAAGATTACCACTTTGTATTTAATTATTGGTTCTAAAAGTGTGTTCATTGCACACAATTAAGTAACATTATTTCTCAAACATCGTACATTCAATTTCTGTATGAATCTAGTCATGTCGGTATTTTTATGCCTGTACATCATCAAAAAAAAAATTGTTGTTTTTTTGACGAAAATATTTTGCTGTCAATAGACTAATTTTTATACTTTTTTCATCAACATCGTGAGTATACTAATTTTTGTATAGGTTTTTTCGTCGACAGATCAATTCGTTAAAACAGTAGTATATGAATGTATATGGCATGAAGAAAGTGCCGCACCCCCCTTAATTTTTCTCTAGCTCCGCCCTGTCAGGGAACCGTCCATATCCAATCACACGGCAGGTAGTACAACGCAGACAACAAAGCAAGTAATCAGGCAAAATAACAATGCTATATGCAGACACGGAGCAGATCCCAATCCCATGACCGCAATATGATCCTACATGCACATACGGAACATAGATCACAATGTTTCACGAGCAAAGCAATCAGAGATTCAGGATTTCAGCCTTTCAGGGGATACAGGTCGCAAGCAGTCTGGGACGGTACCAGAAGGCTGTGTAGTTGGTGAAGCCGGGCGCGGAGGCCATGGCGCAGATGGACGCGGCGGCGAAGACGAACTGGCTCGCCCGCAGCGCCAGGCCGCTCGACGTCCCGGGGCGTCCGGCCAGTTCCGTCATCTAGCCGGCAGCAGGTCCTCCAGCCGCTTCCTCTCAAGTCTCAAACGATGCCGCTTTGTTGGTCGGCGGCCACGTATTGCGCGCGGCGGCGCGGGTCTCGGTGGGCGGCAACGGGGCTTGCGCGAAAGAGCAGCGAAAAGCTGGTGCTTTCGGTGCTGGGGCCTCGCGGGGTGAGGACTGAGGAGGATTTGGGAACTTTCGACTTTCAAGGATGAAGGATGGGTGCCCTGCTCGTGGCTTGCAGGAAAAAGATGGCGTCTTTTTTGGGATCGGCGGCGACCAGGCGTTGGTGAAACCCTGATGAAAGGCTTGGGGTAAGGACTCAAGGTGTCGAGCAATCTGGGGGTGGAGACATCGGTTAACGGCCGGGCGATCACGCTGGCAGCGGATTGCTGGCTTGTTTGATCTGTTCGTTTCAATTTATCACTCTCACACGAAAACAACGTCAGCTGGCTTAACAGCCGGAAAAAAAAAACATCAGCCGAACAACTGACTAGCGGTGTCTCTTTCGTTTCAAAATAATAAAAAAAACAGGTGCGTCTCTCAATCAACAGAGAATAAATATAGTTAAGTTTTACATGCATAAATTTATATACTTAAGTTTTTCATATTTATAAATATATGTATACTTGATTTGTTACATGTATAAATATGCATATTTGATTCCTTTTACATACTAAAATAATTGATTTTAATTGCATAAATATGTATAAATGCTAGAATAATTGATTTTACATCAATAAATATGCATATTTTGGTAATATTGTGTAAAACTATTTAACTCCGTTTAAACACCATGTAAACGGCCTAAACGCTAAGCGAAAGGCGAACGACTGTTTACCGTTTAGCTTTTAGGATAACATTACTTGAGATTGAGAGTGAACATTTGCCTTGTCGGCGGTCAGTTCACGCTCAACTTGGCATCTATCGATGCAGTCATGAAGAGAAGAGGATGACAACCTCATCAGCACTAATCTTGGCGCGGTGGCACCAATCCAAGGGCGAGCAAAACTGGCTGGAAGTTTACTTGTTTCAAGTTTCCAATCCAAGCGTGTCATGACAAGCAAAATCCCATGACGATTTACACATTGTTGCCAAAGCATATGCGCGCTCATGTTTTCCATTTTTAACAAGGACCACTACACTGCAACAGATCATGCGGCCATCCTATGCTTTTCGCTTGGGCTGTGAACTGTGATGATTACTGCAGCAGCCTGAGGATTCAACTCATGATGGAGAAAGGTTGTTGGAAATAAACTGAATGCACCAATTGAAAATGTGATGGATAAACTAGAACAACGAAATTGAAGAAGTTCCTGAAAACACAAAGTTTGTTGCTGAGTGCAAAGAACTTCCTCGATGTTAAACGCTGAAAACTTGATAGACATACTGTTTTTTTTACTTGCTTGCCTTTCATTATCAGCTGGTTGAAGGCTCAAAATGATAAGGTCATACACGCACGCCGGAGTTACATGCCACGTCTCCAAATGATGCGAAGCCGACACTTGTTTAGCCAAAGTATGCGCTACTTTATTACACACTCTACTAACATAGGAAAAAGAAAAATCCTAAAAGGCAAGACGAAGTTCATCAATCTCCTTTAGAACCGGATCAATGATCGAGCGCTGGACATCTTTCTTGTTCCACAATTGCACCAGCTAAAGGCAATCCGTTTCCAGCTCTACTCCCTGCAAACCCAACTGCACCGCAAGTTTCATGCTATCCCTGCAAGCCGTCGCTTCCAATGCATACGCATCATATCCCCTCTCATACCATATCGCCTGTGCAGCACAGAAGTTACCACGGTAGTCCCTGATGATACTCGAGGTTGCACCTTCTTCGCTTCCTTCAGAAAAAGCAGCACTAACGCCGGTTTCTTTCATCTAGAGACTTCTGGCCTGGTATTCTGCTGATCAGATTGGTGTCATGACAAGCAAAATCCTATGATGATTTACACTTTGTTACCAAAGCATACACGCGCACGTGTTTTCCATTTTGAACAAGGACCACTACACTACAATAGATCATGCAGCCAAGTGTGGCCATCCTACGTTTTTTGCTTGGGCTGTGAACTGTGATGATTACTGCTGCAACCCTGCAAGGTTGGAGGATTCGATTCATGATGGAGAAAGGTTGTTGGAAATAAACTGAATGCACTGATTGAAAATGTGATGGACAAACTAGAACAACAAAATTGAAGAAGTTACCGAAAATACAAAGTTTGTTGTTGAGTGCAAAGAACTTCCATGATGTTAAACGCTGAAAACTTGACAGACAGACTGCTTTTTTTTACTTGCTTGCCTTTCATTATCAGCGGTCGAAGTCTCAAAATGATAAGGTCATACACGAACGTCAGAGTTACATGCCACGTCTCAAACGATGCGAACCCGACACTTGTTTAGCTAAAGTATGTGATACTTTATTACACACTCTACTAACATAGGTAAAAAGAAAAATCATGAAAGGCAAGACGAAGTTCATCAATCTCTTTTAGAACCGGATCAATGATTGAGCGCTGGGCATCTTTCTTGTTCCACAATTACACCAGCTGAAGGCAATCCGTTTCCAGCTCTACTCTCTGCAAACCCAACTGCACCACAAGTTTCAGGCCATCCCTGCAAGCCATCACTTCCAATGCACACACATCATATCCCCTCTCATACCATATCGCCTGTGCAGCACAGAAGTCAACCTGATAGTTCATGATGTTACTCGAGGTTGCACCATCTTTGCTTGATTTAGAAAAAGCAGCGTCGGTATTGGTTTTTAGATAGCCTGACATCGGTTTCTTCCATCTAGGGACTTCTGGACTGATATTCTGCTGATCAGATTGGTGTCATGACAAGAAAAATCCTATAAAGATTTACACTTTGTTGCCAAAGCATATGCACGCGCCTCGTTTCCATTTTGAACAAGGACCACTACACTACAACAGATCATGCAGCCAAGTACGACCATCCTACATTTTTTGCTTGGGCTGTGAACTGTGATGATTACTGCTGCAACCCTGCAGGCTAGAGGATTCGATTCATGACGGAGAAAGGTTGTTAGAAATGAACTGAATACATCGATTGAAAATGTGATGGATAAACTAGAACAACAAAATTGAAGAAGTTACTGAAAATACAAAGTTTGCAGTTGAGTGCAAAGAACTTTCTTGATGTTGACCGTCAAAAAACTTTCTTGATGTTAAACGCTGAAAACTTGATAGGCAGATTGCTTTTTTTGTGACTTGCTTGCCTTTCATTATCAGCCAGCCGAAGCCTCATAACGATGAGGTCATACACGCACGTCGAAGTTACATGCCACATCTCCGAACGATGCGAACCTGACACTTGTTTAGCTAAAGTATGTGCTACTTTATTACACACTCTACTAACATAGGAAAAAGGAAAATCCTAAAAGGTAAGACAAAGTTCATCAATCTCCTTGAAGCACGTTGAAGAAATGATTAATGAGACATGAGGGATTGCATATGGAATTGTCTCACCTTGAAGCTTGCTAAATGAAAGACAAGTTTATATTTGAGCTTATTGAATGATTCGACACCAAGTACGACTAGATGGTTTGAGATGGTGAAGATAGCAAAGAAAAGCTTCGAGGTACTAAGCAAGGGTGAAGGGCAAGCGACGGCTTGGTGGTCGAGGAACCTAGCTAGGGTGAAGAAGGAAGTACTTGCATCTAGTCAAAGCCTAATCAAAACATATTTGTCATAGTGAAGTGGAGAATCAAAGCCTAGATGACTTTATAAAGAAGTGACTTTATTTGGAATCAACTCACATTGTTAAAATGAAGTCAAGTTACTAGCTCAAGATGGCTATGCTCAAGAAGAAATCAAAGTTGACATGTTGACACCCTTGCTTGATGAAGATTGAAAGAATCGGCCTTGGTTGAAAGAAAGCAACTCAAGAGATTTAACTTTATTTTCATTATTCTTGAGTTCATAGGAAAGTTGTACTATTAAGAGGGATGCATCATGTTCATAGACTTATATTCTTAAGTGCTCAAACTTAACCTTGAGAGTTTGAGAGAAAGAAAACTTTTAAAATTGCTAACATGCGGTGCTGTACAGAAAATACCAAACGTGTCCGGTATTTGTGTTGTGGAAAGCGCGCGTAGATTTAGCCTACCGGTACTACCGGTGTTTCACCGATACTACCGGTCACACTGGTACCACCAGTGCAAGCAGATCGTACTACCGGTGTACTGCTAGCTTGAAAGTTCATAGCCTGGAAATACCGGACGTGTCCGGTATTACTGACTGAGCCCAACGGCCATATAACGACTAATTTTTTAAATTGGCTATAAATACCCCCAAGCCCTCTCCTTTGAGGGCTGCTAATTCGATTAGTTCTCCTACACGTTTTTGAGCCTTGCTAACTCTCCCCAACAAATATCGTGTCTCCACTTGTCTTCTTTTGGTATTTGTGATTCACTTGTGGTATTCGAGCTATTGTGCAGGTTCTCTGTGCTTCATATTATATCTAGTAGGTACCTGCAGCTTGGATTGAAAATAGG
Source organism: Saccharum hybrid cultivar R570 (assembly GCA_038087645.1). Classification (NCBI taxonomy): domain Eukaryota; kingdom Viridiplantae; phylum Streptophyta; class Magnoliopsida; order Poales; family Poaceae; genus Saccharum; species Saccharum hybrid cultivar. The sequence continues at coordinate 17,358,229 of JAQSUU010000139.1, forward strand.
AATCGAAAGGAGCAAGTTTGGGGCTGCTTCTGTCCAGCCCGTGAAATACCGGACGTGGTGCTGATTTTATTTGATCTTTGCTCTAAATCTTGTGTCGCAGGCTTGTAGCTGTTAGATTATTTATATACCTTGAATATACTCTGTGGTTGACTCATGAGGGGTTTATTTCTCTGATTTGGAGCTCCCACACTAATCGTTTCCGTATTTGAAGGTGTTAATTTTTAGAAACGCCTATTCACCCCCCTCTAGACGACATCTCGGTCCCTACAAGTGGTATCAGAGCGAGGACTCACTAAAAGCTTCACCGCCATGAGAAAGGATGTCGACGCCCAACAAGTCGGAGCCACTGCTTCTCCAAAATGATGGTTCAAACTTTTTACCTTGGTCAATTCATGTACTCAATGCCTTTAGGGCTATAAGTCCTCTTGTTGAGCATATTGTAGATGCGAGCATATCTCTTCCGGTTGTTGATTGGAGCAACTACAAAAATATGCCCGAAGAGGAAAAGAGATGCGTGCAACTCAATGCTCAAGCTATTAATGTCATTTTGAGTACATTGAGTGCAGAGGTTCAAGCTGAGGCAATTTATAATGGACAAACACCATCGGAGAGTGCTCATGTCATTTGGACAAGGCTCATCAAGCTATATGGAAAATCCAAATGTGATGATGCACGTGAGTTTGAGTCAATGGAAAACATGTCCACTATGTCTACATGTAGTGAAGAACCCTCACAAGATCTAAAGACCATCGAGCCGAAGCAAGAAGTGCAAGCTGAGGATGATGTGTTGTCTGCCAATGAATACCGGACGTGTCTGGTATCGGTACCGGACGTGTTCGATATTGCTGAGGCAATAGAATAGCAAGCAAGCGTCTACGTTGGTGATCAAGCTCGATGGTAGCCAAGTGATGAATCAAGTTCCATATCTCAAGATACACATCGCTTGTGTCTGATGGCCAAGAAAAGCAAGAAGAAGGCAACCAAGAAAGAACAAGTCAAGGAGATAGCACAAGTAGATGATCAAGAAGAGAGTGATCTTGAAATTGAAGATACCTACACTATTGATCATCTCAGCAACAAAGACAAGCATATAATGTTGAAGATAGTTGAAAAGAATGATGAGCTAGAAGAAGAGATTGAGAAGCAAGAACAATCACTCCAAAGGCAAGAGATGTTTCTCATCTCCAAATTGGAAGAACTAAAGGCAATCAATGAAAGGTATGAAAAATTGTCATTTGAGCATGCTTTAGTTACTAACTCCTCTTCTAGTGTGTCCCAACTAGAAAAGGAAATTAGTGAGCTCAAGACAAGACTAGATGAACTATCAAGCAAATACAATGTTCTCCAAACTAACCATGTTCATCTCAAGTGCTCACATGAAAAGTTGGTAGAATCACATTTCATGCTTGAGGTAGCTCATGAGGTTGTGATCATATCAGTAAAATCATCCCAACCTCTCTCACACACACTCACTTGTACACCATCTCAATCAAATATTTCTTGTACTAATGAGTGTGCTTCTCAAGCAATTCAATCTTCGATTGAGCTAAATCTCATAAAAACATTGAGCTCAAAGAAAAAGTGAAAAGACTAAAGAAAGATGAGATTTGGTTGATGGGAAAGAAGAAAGGACAACCTTCTCAAGATAACCACGATAACATGGTGAAGAAGCTTGAGAAGGGTTCAAACCTTGCTTCCTTCAAAACCCAACAAGAGAATCACACTTCAAGCAATGTCACAACAACTAAGAGCAAGAAACAAGGAAAAAGATTTTGCTATGGTTGTGGATTGTATGGGCATGAGTGGGCTGCATGTCCACACAAAAGTTGGGCCGATAAGGTTGAAGCCATAGAACAAAAGGCTTCCACCAAGTTGGCTAAGCAAGTGATGAATGATGAACCAAATGCAAGTCTCATGAGCAAGAAATTGGGCCATCCAACCAAGAATTGTCCCTTATACAAAGAGGCAAGAAAGAAACCCCAAGTTACATCAAGAAGATGCTATGGATGCAATGAGATGGGGCACATGGTTAATAGGTGTTCTAACAAGCAAAATAAGCATAAAGCACATCAAGGCCGCATATGCTATACTTGTAGAAGAAAGGGGCATCTAAGCTATGATTGCCCAAATGGTAACACTCCTAAGCCGAACACATTTGGTTATGATAATATGCTTAGGAGGATTACAAATGGAGCTAGCACTAGTAAGATAATGTGTTCACCACAAACTAGTACTAAGGGCATTTGGGTGCCTAAGTACTTGTTGACTAACTCAAAAGGACCCAATAAGAATTGGGTACCAAAGTGTGCTTAGGATGATGACGTAGGTACTTGATGGTGAGATGAAGTCTTCGGGGTGGTTGAGCAAAACAAATTCTAATCGTAATCTCTATAGTTGACCCAAAGAATTTTGATTGATAATATCCTTTACTTCATCTTCACTATTGGTAACAAGTACCTAAACCCAGTAGGATAGCCACTTAGAGTTTGACTTGCTCAATAATTCACAAATAGCACATTTGTGAAATGTTGGAAGTGGCTAAGTAGTTTCATTCGTTGATTCTAGTGTTTGCCATATGGTGCTTTTGATGGCTCTCTTGTAGAGCAAAACATTTGTTGAGATGTAGGCATACAAGAGATGAAAGATTGAGAAACAAGAATCACAAGCTGCAAGTTGCTTGGTTCTGCTCTGCACGTACCAGACGTGTCTGGTATTCCAAGGTGCAGAGCAACAAGTTTAGATGCTGATGAGTTACGATCGTTGCGACCTCATATACTCCTAGATTACTCAGAAGCATTGTGATTCATAATTCCTAAGTGGTTGTAAGCATCTCTTGAGCTCTATCTAAATATGGCATATTACTAGGTGTTGGTTGAAATAGAAAATTGACTCTCTCATATTCATAATTGAGTAAAGTGCTTGTGGCAAGTTATTCAAATTACTTGTGGCACTTATTGAGGGGGAGCTCACTTTTCTATCTTGCACCTTTGTGGGCTAACAATTTCTTCTAGTGATATTGTAGTCCTAGGTGTGAAAATTGGATCTTTGTGATGGCATAATCATTTGAGAAGTTGAATAAGCACAATGACTATCATGCCGTGTATTGTCTTAGTGGAAATCTTAGTGAGCTCAAGGCTTAGGTATGGATTTATGTTTATACATTGTAAGTGCATCTAAGGCCCTATTTTATGCTAGAATGTGCATTTGTGTGTGACATAGGAGAAATGCTTTTTTAAAAACCCATAACCATCATGTGTAGGTGGTGTGAATTTGAAAAACTTTTGAATCTTGGTCTTTGTGGCCTAGCCTTGTCATGTGATTATTATAGCTCTCCTTGATTGTTTGATTAGCTAATCACTCATGACATGGCTCTCTTAAGTCCACAATCTACTATGTCTCACTTTATCTATCTCAAGTATTCAAAATTGATATATGCCAAAATTTGGAAAAGAGAAGTGCTACTCTTGACATTTGGATAAGAAAAATTGATCACATCTTATTTGGATCAAGGTCAGACATTATTTTGGATTAACAAACATCTGAGAAGGTTTTTGGAATCAAGAAATGAAAATTTGGAGCAACTGGTGCCAACCCGCAAATACCAGACGTGTCCGGTATGGGTACTGGACGCATCCGGTATCTGCGGAGAGTTAGGTTAAGTTACCCCTTCGGCCAGGGTCCGAGGCTCATTCTTTCTTTTCTATCCACTTTGTCCAGTTGCGCCTCCGCTCGCCCCACTCTCACCCTTGTGCCACCGTGGCCACAGCCTTCCTCCTCGCGGTGTCGGCCTTTGCCTCCCTCGCTCTCCCTTGTTTCCGCACCACTCGCCTCCCTTCCTATCGCTCGCCCTCGCCTGCCACCGCAACATTTGCAAGCCAAGGGACCCTAGCTTCCCGCATTGCCTCCTCGGACCACGGTCAAGCAAGAATAAGGGGTAGAAGGAAGGAAGGAGAAGAATGGAGGATTGAAGGACACCCACTTCAAGATTTCAAGGTTTGCTCAGTGGATTTAAGATTGACTTCAACATTCCCCATTCTAGGTTTTTCAAATCCTGTAACTCGTCCGATCTGTTGGATAGTGCCTCAATCCTTAAATTTCTTTTATCAAGATACTGCATTGGTGGTCTAGAAGTTGTGGTAAAGATTTGAGATGGATTGGTGTCGATTCGAACAAGGACCAATTTTTGGTGGCACTACATGAATACCGGACGTGTCCGGTATGCATACCGGACGCGTTCGGTGTGTGCCAGGCCAGTGCAGTGGCTCTGCACTCCTTGCCTCGTATCGATCAAAAGTGATTCTTTAGAGCATTAATGACTTGTCAGTACTGTTTTGTGAACCTATGACCACGGTTGGTTTAGGTGCTTGCAAAATTTGGATAAGTCATCTAGTTCTCTAAACCACCACTTAAAAGATTCTTGTGGACATGCTTCTAAGATCTTGTGATATGACCTTTTAGAAATAGGGCAGCAACATGGGGAGACACAAGGATGGCAGGCTTGAGCCCCGGTCCAAGGCTAAGCATGACAAACCTACGTTTGAGAAATACAAGAAGGCAAGGCAGGACCTGCATCCCAGATTCAGTCAGCAGGAGCATGGCAGTAGCGGGAGACCCTCTAGAGCCACTAGGGGTGCTCCAAAGTACCGAGAGAGTGGTGATAGTGACAGTAGTCCTTCTTCTGATGATGATGAGATTGATGATTACAGAGTTGAGCCAAGGAAGAGGAAGAGCCCTAACAGAGGTTCAGATGATGATGACAGTGGTGATGAGGAGGAGATTGAGGAAGAAGAGGATTCTTCGGTTCAGCACGAACCTCAGGGAGGTTAGCAGGCATGGGGCATTCACTATGGCATGCTAAAGATTCATCGTACCAATTTACCTGGCTATGTGCATAGTGTGAACTATAAAGCAAAAGGTATGAAAAAGAGAGCTAGAGAGTAGAGGAGGATTGATCCTAGGGGTCAGCCGGAGAGTTGTGTAACACCCTAGGTGTTTGTCACTCATTAAGCAGTGGATTTGAGCTCAAACATGACAGATTAAGTGGAGATGACGATGTCAAGGTCAACCTATGGAGATGAGCCTGACCTAAAGTTGGATGTTGCACCATTGCTTTACATATAGGCTCCTTTTCAAATTATAGGCTTGGGTAGTGTTATTACAATATATTCATGTGTCTCACCTTAGTATCTATCTATAGTGACCCCTGGAAAAGTTTCATGAAGTTTAGAATCAAAAAGTCACATGAAATGATAAGTTCCATTCCTATTGGAATTTGCACCATTAAGTGAATGGAATTATAGACCATCAACCAAACCTTGCAACTTTGCCCAAATGACTCTAGATGAATTCTACAACAAAAGTCATGAAGGGTTCATGTTGAGCAAGTGGCTAGAAAATGCTCAAATAGATCAAAAAGTGTAATTTAAGCTTTATCGTGACACTACTTTGACTTGGTTTGAACTGTGCCTTACAGTGCTTGCATGGAGTTGCACCTTAAATAAAAGTTGAAGTTTGAGTGGAGTAGAACAAACTTTGTTTTTGGACCAAGAGCCAGATCAACTTGAAACTAAGTCAAACCGAGGCTCAAACTTGGAATCTCCTGCTGTTTTCAGAGTCCAAAAATATTCTAAGTCTGAGTTAACTGAAATCTGAATTTTCAGTTTCGTGTACCCCACTTTAGGTCCTTCTATCTCTCTAACTAGGCCTAATTAGACTTTGAAGATTTAATAAAAGTTGGAGCTGGTATATAGATCTACAACTTTTATTAATAAAGTTTTTGCTAACTCGTCGTAGTTTAGGAGTTACAGAGGCACGAAGTATGAGTTTCAGTAGTCTGTTTGAGGTAGAATTAGAAATTTGAAATTTGATGAACAGTGTCGACGTGCACAGAGAGCAATGCCGCGTGGCCTGGCATTCGCCGCTGCTCGCCACCTCGCTCGCCCTCGCGGCTTGCATGACTGCCACCTCACCTCGTTCACCTTGTCTTGGACAGCCGAGCGCCCTCCCATCTCTCTTGTCTCGCTCTCTCTTTGTCTGCTCCGCTCATTCACCGTGGACAGCCGCAGTCGAGCAGGAAGCTCCTGCCGCCGCTGCTCCCTCCTCCATCCTTCTCCCCTGTAGCTCGCCAACCTCTGCTGGTCCGCAAATCGGGCCGCTCCCATGGCACCGATGGCCACCCTCGCGCCAGGCAGTGCGGCGCTACTGCAGCTGCCGAGCCGCCGCCGCCGCCAAGCTCGCCGTCGTCGCTCGTTCCTCCTCATTCGTGCCTCCTCTTCCGCAACTGAGCGCAGCGCCATCGTCCTCTCATCGCGCCGCCATGGATTTACCCTTCCTGGTGCCACCGGTCGCTGGCTAGCTCTGCCGACGGAGCTGCCATGAGCAGCGTTGCCGGTGCTCGTGGCCCGGTCTCTACGAGTCGCCTTCGGCCGTACAGCGGGCTCCCACGGGTGCGCGTGGGCCCCCCTTGGTGCCGCACGGCCCACCCTCGCCACCGGCGCCACCCCTGACGGCCGACCGAGCCGGCCCCGAACCTCCTCTGCTCTCCTCCAACTGAACGGGAGGAAGAAGAAGACCGGTGGGAGTATGACATGTGGGTCCCGCCCGATTTCATTTGGTGCCTGAATTTACGGATTTTCTTTTATCTTGTAAAATCTATATCTCATATTTGGTAGCTCCAAAAATTGTGCAATTTATTTTGTTGGAATCCTTGTGAAGTGCTCTGCATGTTAGGGTAATCAGTTGTGCCATGCATGCCTGTGTTTGTGCTGTAGAAATTCATTAGTGAAAAGTGGTTTTGGAAAGGGATTAACTTGCTTTCATCAATATCTGGAGTTTTAGAAGTCCAAAATTAGTGATTCCAATTTTGTTGGTCTTCTAGTAATATGCACTGTCTAAGAAAAATATAAAACTTATAGGTTGTTTCCGGGTTTCAGGATGTTTTACCTAGATCTTGTTAAATAGAAAATAAATGTTTGTTTTTCTTGTTATTTTTATATCTTGAGTTGTGGTGCTCCAATTGATGTGAAATTTTTATGGTAGGATTGTCATGCTATGGATGTACTGTGATATAAATTTTATGGTCATTGCTTACTGTATGCTCAAGTTATTGAGTTAACTTGTTTATGGCTTACTAAATAGCTTATAAATAATATATAAATGATAAAATAGAAAATGTTGTTCCATTACCTTAGTATGATGTTTCTCTATCATATTGATTCATAATATGGCCTTGTGTTCATAGAAAATATGGAGTTTTGGAATTAACTTGCTCTCATATGATTTATTGCTATAGCCATTTGTCTTTTTCATAGAGGTTGTTATACATGTCCAAATGGTTTCAAATTTGGACAGTAGACTTTTGGGAGCATGTGTAGGCCACTGTAATTTTGGTAGAATTTATTGTGCACTTTTGGTAGGTGTTCATAATTCCACCTAATTATCCAAATAAATTAAGAAAATGTATTGAAAGAATTTATTTAGTAATTGACACTATGTTTTCTGGTGTTCCTTAGTCATGTATGAAATGTTGGTAAAGTTGGTTTTGTCTAATTATATGTTTGCAACATAAGTTAATAATTATTTCTTGCAAATGTGGTTTCTGGACAGATCTAGAAACTTGGCAAAGTTCTTCATGATAATGTGCTTTGTTGTAAAACTTGTTTATACAAAAGTTGTAGATAATTTATGTATCTAGCCTCTGTTAAAATTTGGTGGCATTTGGCCATATGGTTTAGAAACTACAGTTGTTTAAAGTTTGGTTACAGAATTGCTTGCTCTCTGTCTTGTTAGACCAGTTGCTGTGTTTATGTAAATTCGACATGTTAAACTTTGGAATCATGCTGTGATGATTATAAATGAAATATAGATAATTTCATAAGCTTTTCATAATGTCTTCTTGCAAGTCATTTGGAGTTGTAGATCTCCAGTTATGATTAAATTACTCAGCTGTTGGTCTGATGTCCAGAAGGTAGCAATTTCTAGCTCTAGTACTTTGATTAACTTTGTCATGCTTGGGTACTGAAGTGTGACTCATATCTTTGATGATACTTGGGTGGTACCCTGTGATCTTGTGAGACTTGTTTCTTGATTGATGCGCTTGCCCTCTTCTATGTTATGTCTTAATGAGGATTAAGTTAATTAGCTCTAGGATTTATGTGAACTTTGGCATGCTTGCATGATTACTTTGTTTATTGCACTGCTATGCATTCACACATATGCATGGTTGCATCTCATATAGGTACGCTAGCAGAAACGTGTGAAGGATGTGGCGTTGGAGCCAAACCCGAAGATGGAGTTGGTGGATCCATCCCAAAGGGAAATGCTCGCCAAGTGGATTCATCTGACATACTCTAACTTGAGTCGGATTCCAGGCAAGCCCCGGAGCATTATAAGCCTCCTATCTTTAAAGCAATTAATTCTATATATGTTATAAGTATTGTTGCATTAAGTGATAGGAGTTGGTTGGAAACCCTTGCTGCATTATATCATTCCTTGTCCAGATATATGAATCCTTGAATCCTACATAGATTAGGATCGAGTAGATGCTTAGCCCTGCTTTAAGCGGTAGAAGTCAGGTGATTTCCTGTCACCTGCGAGATATAGGGATATTCATATATGGCACGGTTGGCTATATTTGCTATCGTGGAAAGGAACCATGTGTTAATAAAATGAAATGAGACCGGGCGGGATGATGATAGTGAAGCGACAAGGCATGGAGGTCTTGGGTGTGGATCTATCCCCGCCTGAGTCGTTTAAGGACCGATTCGCTGTACGTCCTTGAGTCATGTTGAACGCAGTCTAACACTTAGTTGGCCGGATAAGTCGTTCCGACCGCGAAGCCGAGTAATGTGATTCAGGCCGGGAATCGAATGGTAGGTTGCTTCTTGGAGGAGAGAAAGGATGTGCTTGGGGACATTGGCGTGAGACCAAGGGGGGGTTAGAGTCCCTATCACCTGGCAGAGTGTCGCCCTTGGGGTCGCGACATCATTCGGACCCGTGATTCCTGAATCATATGAAAAGGTGGCCTGTGCGACCCTGGCAGGGGTCTGCACGGTGAGTGTTAGAAATACCCCTCCAGCTGGATAGGAATTCGATTCGAATCGCCGTCGCTCCCGGTTAGTGAGCACTTGACTTGAGCAGCGGCAACGTAGATTCCATTAAATTGAACGGATGGTTAATTGGATCACGAAGAAAAGGTTGCCTCAATTTATACCTGCTATGGTTAATATTGTTTGCTCCTAATAAAGTGAGTGCTCTAGTACAGGTTCTAATATAGATGATAGGTTAATGATAATTAACTTAATGCTTAAGCATTAATGATTGATCATCTATATTAAGCTTTTATGCAAAATGTTGTCAAGCTAGCCCACTTTATATCAGCCTTGCATGATCCTTGGTGTCACCTTATTTCTGGTTTCTGACGGGTAAGTCTAGCTGAGTACCTTCTTGTACTCAGGGTTTTATCCCCACTTGTTGCAGGTTGTGAAGTATCATGGCTACTGCAAGAGTTGGTTGGCTCCTGCCGTAGAGGCGGAGTGTGGTCATGGGCATGATCCTTCTTATTTACCTTATCTCTAATGCTTTTATTGGAAGTCGACCACGGTACTGGCATGTATTTGAAATAAGAATCATGTTAGTTTCAAATTACTTTGCTTCCGCTACTTTTGAACTTAAGTTGTAATAACTATGTTGAACTCCGATGTATATTGAATTACTTGTGAAATGGTTGTAACATGTGACTTGTTATGTTGAATCACTACGATCTTGGCTTGTATGTTGGTTGGTTTGAAATCCCTCGTGGTTTCATTGGACTACCGGAGTTATATGGGCTCAAGTGCGAGAATTTGATCATTTCGGTGATTGTTTTTGTACTTGTGCTCTTATAATTTGGACGGTTCTGTTACAGCTGGTATCGGAGCAAGATTCAACATTAAACTTGTCGTATGTGTATTTAAAACAAAGGTTTTGTTTTATAAAATCAGTTTTATCAACTTATAGCTATATATAGGTTTGTGAAATCTAAATTCTAAACCTAGTATGCCAGTGGTCAATTTCCTTATGCCCATATAAGGATTATTAGGTGGCTTATATAAGTACTAACTTGGGGGTTTTTCATTTATGCATCTACGCCCAGGCCAAGGTATGTATGTGTGATAACTCTCCCACACTATGCTACCCAGTGTGTCAGATTAGAGGTAGCCTTCATATATGAAATAGCCATATATGTTGCTAAGTTTACTTTTATGCAACGTCGCACCTACGCTCAGGTAAGTGTGAGATGTGAGAGCATGACCGTACAACCCTCGGTCTAGGGGAGAGCTAGTTTTGGTTACTGGATTATTTACATGTTACACACATGTATATATGAAGGTACTTAATTGTGGGTGATCAAATGATTCGGGTAGTTTTGGTACTACATGTACGTATACAGGGGTATATGTATATGGGAGTGCTTAGAATTTCATCTTTCTGTTTTCATTGTGTGCTGTATTGGGAAATGTTGGGCTGCAATGAAACTTTTCTGTAGGTACGCTAACCACGAATGCGTAAGTCGAATGTAGCTATCGACTAGCTATATATCGAGAGAGTGCGTGTTATGCCACCGACATAGAACGTGATCGCCACCTTAGGTTGGCAATCTTGTGAGGACGAATAGGACGAAGCATGCATCTTCATGATTGTTGCTTTATGCATAGCTATGCTCCTCTTACCCTTGTTCGATAATAAGTAACTTGTGATCATTGTGTCACTATCTCTCTTGAGTGAAGTAAAACAAAAATGCCTTGTTCCATGTTGCTTGAGAAAAATGTGTGCTTAGCCTTACTAGAAATAAGTGTGGTTACATGCTTGAACTTAGAGATATCCTCTAGCTTAGCCAAGTGGTGGATATGTTGTTCACCCAAGCGTTTCCCAATGCTTTAGACCTCACTTAAACAATTATGGATTCTCATGAATGAATTAAAGTCGTGTTGGTCTAAGATAACAAAATTTAGAGCTACTAGAATAACGTGTTTGTGTGCTCTCTTGTTAAGTAGAACAAAGGCAAGCTTTGTTTGCTTGTGAGCGTTGGCTGCTAGAATATTTTCTGTTATAGTGATGCTTTTATGATCATAATGGTGTTGTCTGTAGTTATAGAGAATACCAAAGTTGTAGCTAACTTACTTATCTAGCTTGTACAAAAATTTTATGACCCTAGGTCTTATGGTTTAAGAGTTATAAATTTTAGAAGTTTGTTGTCAGAATCTGCTCATGTTCAGAACAAATCTGAATGTTTGCTTTGTTTGACCTATGTGCATATGGAATCATGTCTTGGAGATAATAGAAGAAGTGTAGTACTTTTTATAAGCTTTTCAAAGTGTCATATAGCACTAGTTTTTGTGGTCGAAATTTCTAGTTATGAGCTTGCCAAGTGGAATGACAGAATCTGTCCACATCTGGGCAGAGATGTCTTCTTTGTCTTGTTTTGCCTTGTTGGCTATAAAATCATCTTAATATGATAGTAAGAAAGTTATAGACAACTTAATAAGCTTTACATAAAGTTAAGGCTCAGCCTTGTTGGGTCCCTAGAACTCCAGTTATGCATTTTTGAAGTTCTTGTCAGTTTTTTGTCCATATTGGTACATAACTGAAACATTAGCATTTTGGTCATGTTAGTCTATGATTTAGCTTTTGGTATGAATAACTAATGTGTAGCCATCTTTCTAAGCTTTCTAAAAAGTCTAGGATCACCTTTATGGGATGTCTACAACCTCAGCTATGGTCGAAACAATTAACTACTATGTTGCTGTCCATGTTCTGTGCCCATACTAAGTAGCCACCTTAGCTAGCGTTTGTCTTAGGCTAAACTCATAGTTAGTTCTTGCTTTAGATGAATGTTTGTTGTGGGTGAGCCTGATGCTTAGTAGTGGTTGCTTAAGCTAATTGGATTGGATCTCTCCAATGCTTGACTATGATGTTTGTATGTATGCTTGTTAGTTAATTAGTGTCATAGTTGTCACTTCGATTGTCTTCGGTAAGTATACGAGTGTCGAGTAGCTTTATCTTAGAGCAATACTCGAGTTACGCGAAACGATCTCTTGGCGTCATCCCCAATTAGGTTCTTTTCCTTATGAGCCCAAGTCTGGACCATTAAATATTTGTGTATACCATGATTGTCCTGCAACCGCACGTGAATACCTTTGTTTGATCTACTAGCCAAGATAGTTTCTCTTCAACTCTTCCTTTTGGCTATAGTTGTTTGATGCCAAGTTGTAAGACCCTTAACTGAATCCTTGTTGGACCTTTCGGTTACCTCTCCTAAAGGTTAGCTAGTGTGACGCAATGTATCCATGCTATGGCCTCTAAATCGTGTGCTTGCAAATTCATGCATCTACCTTATCAACCCAATCTATGCCATTTGAAATTCCTCATTGGGTGCATGTTCAGTAATGGTGTTGTGAGTAGCAACTAATGGTGCCGCGACGAAACCGAGAGCCTCCTGTGGGTGCACACACAAGGTTGTGCTGCTCGGCACGCGCTGGTATCATGATTTCTAATCGTAATCCATTGCAGAACAACACTGATGTGATTTTCACGTGACCTTCTTCCTTGATTGTTTTTCCATATCTTATCGAAAGACCCTTATATTAAACCAAAAGTAGTAAAACTTCCTCCTGAAGTTGCTAAGAGGATAACCTTTGAAGAACAGGTCACCGACATAAACATTAACAGACTGCAATAGGTGGTAGACATGTGACTCTACTTAGTTGTCCCAATACTGACGACCATCATCGAGTGAGCAACGTATCTCATTCCTGTTGGATAAAAAGGACACACAACACTTAAGTAGACAAGTCATCCGTTGGATAAGACTCGATCGTTACAATATGCAAGTTTTAATCGTTGTATGCATAATGACCATACTGTCGAAATCAACCATCTCTGGTGTGACTTCTTATCTGCTGACTTCGATGGCAACCATCTGTTCGGCATCAACCATAGTTGTTGTGATCAAGAATGAAGAATTGAAACTTTTTAGTGTTGAGAGACAACTAATTAGTTACCAATAGGAAGGTTAATCTCTAGTTAGGTAACGACTCTTTGGTAGCTATGAAGGCTATGTCTTACAGAGCAATAACCAACAAGAAGTTAATCAACTAGCCAATAACGGGAGTGATACTCTGTCGTCCAGAGTCATTACGACCAAGTCAATTCCATCTTGGACAATCACACAGATAGTGCAAGGTGTTCTATCAGCTAAAGTGAAGAATTAGATAAAGCATGACCTAGTTTCAATTAGCATCCTTGTGCCCATAGGTGCCACAAATGGTTTGTCCATAACTTTATTGGACGAAGTGTCAAGGAATATTCGAAAGCGGTTCCTTATCCTTGTAGGAATGTTCTCCCGGCAGAGTATGTGTTTGCCCTGCAAAAGTAACCCGCAAGTTCAAAGCGTGTGCATCCTTGGATTGATATGTAAATTAATGGTCGAGGTCTGCTGTGGATGGCCCTTATGAGGTCCCACGGATACTTGTTTACACTCTTTCGTTGCTTTTGTGTTCTCGTATCCCCAATGTACGAGCAGCCTTGGTTTCTACCAATCAATTTATACCATCGTGAATCAAAAGCAATTTGAAAAGTGTCAAACAACAGATTTCCCATCTTAGAGTTACTATTGATCCAAAAAGGAGAAAGCCTAAGGTGAAAGTTAGCCTGACAAAGTTGTTATGCTGCAAGTCAACTTAACTTACAGTATAACTAAGTCACTAAGGAAAAATTTTTACTCAATCGCTTGGTGGTAGACTACTCCCCGCGGTTAAGTGAATAATTACAACTTTTGTTGTCCTTAAGGCCTCGTTACATCTTTCTTTAGGAATTATTTTCCAATGATGACATACTTTGGTACCTTATACATGTTTTTACCAAGAGCTTGCATCTGAATCCACCCGGATAACTGTTGCAATTCGATAAGAGAATCTTCTTAGGTAACATTTGGCAGAAATACGGAGCCAACTGAGTCAGCTATCATATGTACTAAACCCTTGACAGACTCAGATAATACAATGTTGTCATCAGAGAAAGAGAACTGCACACATGGAACCACAAGTAGCTTTCCATTGGTTGATATCGGAAGGATTGAACATTTACGACCAACATAGATCCTGTTTATTGGTTAGTCAGTATCCTATAACCTCAGAGAATGTTTGTCATCTCTGATCTCACCCTTTTTGAAAGGTTGTATTTAAGCCATTTTGGTAGAGAACTGCTTTTCAAAACCGTGTGAACATAGAGTCATTTCAACGAGCATACTTCTGAATATTTCGATCAAGTGTAAAGTTCATATGGACTATGCTGTGTTCACTAAAGAATCAGATACTTGTTAGTGGTTCGATCATGGACCAAATGATCTCCATACATTGAGAATGCAGTATGTGCTATCTTGGATTCCTCCCAAAGTAACAATGCTTCATGGAAGTCAATGAAGGAAATTCTTCAGACAAATTTTACCATAAAGAGTAAGTATCAAAAAGTGCCTTTGACCAAATTGTTCACCGACGTTGAAGCTTTTAGCTGAATGCTATAACAGATATTGGGAACTAGATAACGTGTCTCTCTTCCTTAAAAGATCTTCTATTCCGAATCTCGGGACGCGATTCTTTTAAGGGGGGAGGGCTGTAACACCCTAGGTGTTTGTCACTCATTAAGCAGTGGATTTGAGCTCAAACATGACAGATTAAGTGGAGATGACGATGTCAAGGTCAACCTATGGAGATGAGCCTGACCTAAAGTTGGATGTTGCACCATTGCTTTACATATAGGCTCCTTTTCAAATTATAGGCTTGGGTAGTGTTATTACAATATATTCATGTGTCTCACCTTAGTATCTATCTATAGTGACCCCTGGAAAAGTTTCATGAAGTTTAGAATCAAAAAGTCACATGAAATGATAAGTTCCATTCCTATTGGAATTTGCACCATTAAGTGAATGGAATTATAGACCATCAACCAAACCTTGCAACTTTGCCCAAATGACTCTAGATGAATTCTACAACAAAAGTCATGAAGGGTTCATGTTGAGCAAGTGGCTAGAAAATGCTCAAATAGATCAAAAAGTGTAATTTAAGCTTTATCGTGACACTACTTTGACTTGGTTTGAACTGTGCCTTACAGTGCTTGCATGGAGTTGCACCTTAAATAAAAGTTGAAGTTTGAGTGGAGTAGAACAAACTTTGTTTTTGGACCAAGAGCCAGATCAACTTGAAACTAAGTCAAACCAAGGCTCAAACTTGGAATCTCCTGCTGTTTTCAGAGTCCAAAAATATTCTAAGTCTGAGTTAACTGAAATCTGAATTTTCAGTTTCGTGTACCCCACTTTAGGTCCTTCTATCTCTCTAACTAGGCCTAATTAGACTTTGAAGATTTAATAAAAGTTGGAGCTGGTATATAGATCTACAACTTTTATTAATAAAGTTTTTGCTAACTCGTCGTAGTTTAGGAGTTACAGAGGCACGAAGTATGAGTTTCAGTAGTCTGTTTGAGGTAGAATTAGAAATTTGAAATTTGATGAACAGTGTCGACGTGCACAGAGAGCAATGCCGCGTGGCCTGGCATTCGCCGCTGCTCGCCACCTCGCTCGCCCTCGCGGCTTGCATGACTGCCACCTCACCTCGTTCACCTTGTCTTGGACAGCCGAGCGCCCTCCCATCTCTCTTGTCTCGCTCTCTCTTTGTCTGCTCCGCTCATTCACCGTGGACAGCCGCAGTCGAGCAGGAAGCTCCTGCCGCCGCTGCTCCCTCCTCCATCCTTCTCCCCTGTAGCTCGCCAACCTCTGCTGGTCCGCAAATCGGGCCGCTCCCATGGCACCGATGGCCACCCTCGCGCCAGGCAGTGCGGCGCTACTGCAGCTGCCGAGCCGCCGCCGCCGCCAAGCTCGCCGTCGTCGCTCGTTCCTCCTCATTCGTGCCTCCTCTTCCGCAACTGAGCGCAGCGCCATCGTCCTCTCATCGCGCCGCCATGGATTTACCCTTCCTGGTGCCACCGGTCGCTGGCTAGCTCTGCCGACGGAGCTGCCATGAGCAGCGTTGCCGGTGCTCGTGGCCCGGTCTCTACGAGTCGCCTTCGGCCGTACAGCGGGCTCCCACGGGTGCGCGTGGGCCCCCCTTGGTGCCGCACGGCCCACCCTCGCCACCGGCGCCACCCCTGACGGCCGACCGAGCCGGCCCCGAACCTCCTCTGCTCTCCTCCAACTGAACGGGAGGAAGAAGAAGACCGGTGGGAGTATGACATGTGGGTCCCGCCCGATTTCATTTGGTGCCTGAATTTACGGATTTTCTTTTATCTTGTAAAATCTATATCTCATATTTGGTAGCTCCAAAAATTGTGCAATTTGTTTTGTTGGAATCCTTGTGAAGTGCTCTGCATGTTAGGGTAATCAGTTGTGCCATGCATGCCTGTGTTTGTGCTGTAGAAATTCATTAGTGAAAAGTGGTTTTGGAAAGGGATTAACTTGCTTTCATCAATATCTGGAGTTTTAGAAGTCCAAAATTAGTGATTCCAATTTTGTTGGTCTTCTAGTAATATGCACTGTCTAAGAAAAATATAAAACTTATAGGTTGTTTCCGGGTTTCAGGATGTTTTACCTAGATCTTGTTAAATAGAAAATAAATGTTTGTTTTTCTTGTTATTTTTATATCTTGAGTTGTGGTGCTCCAATTGATGTGAAATTTTTATGGTAGGATTGTCATGCTATGGATGTACTGTGATATAAATTTCATGGTCATTGCTTACTGTATGCTCAAGTTATTGAGTTAACTTGTTTATGGCTTACTAAATAGCTTATAAATAATATATAAATGATAAAATAGAAAATGTTGTTCCATTACCTTAGTATGATGTTTCTCTATCATATTGATTCATAATATGGCCTTGTGTTCATAGAAAATATGGAGTTTTGGAATTAACTTGCTCTCATATGATTTATTGCTATAGCCATTTGTCTTTTTCATAGAGGTTGTTATACATGTCCAAATGGTTTCAAATTTGGACAGTAGACTTTTGGGAGCATGTGTAGGCCACTGTAATTTTGGTAGAATTTATTGTGCACTTTTGGTAGGTGTTCATAATTCCACCTAATTATCCAAATAAATTAAGAAAATGTATTGAAAGAATTTATTTAGTAATTGACACTATGTTTTCTGGTGTTCCTTAGTCATGTATGAAATGTTGGTAAAGTTGGTTTTGTCTAATTATATGTTTGCAACATAAGTTAATAATTATTTCTTGCAAATGTGGTTTCTGGACAGATCTAGAAACTTGGCAAAGTTCTTCATGATAATGTGCTTTGTTGTAAAACTTGTTTATACAAAAGTTGTAGATAATTTATGTATCTAGCCTCTGTTAAAATTTGGTGGCATTTGGCCATATGGTTTAGAAACTACAGTTGTTTAAAGTTTGGTTACAGAATTGCTTGCTCTCTGTCTTGTTAGACCAGTTGCTGTGTTTATGTAAATTCGACATGTTAAACTTTGGAATCATGCTGTGATGATTATAAATGAAATATAGATAATTTCATAAGCTTTTCATAATGTCATTTGGAGTTGTAGATCTCCAGTTATGATTAAATTACTCAGCTGTTGGTCTGATGTCCAGAAGGTAGCAATTTCTAGCTCTAGTACTTTGATTAACTTTGTCATGCTTGGGTACTGAAGTGTGACTCATATCTTTGATGATACTTGGGTGGTACCCTGTGATCTTGTGAGACTTGTTTCTTGATTGATGCGCTTGCCCTCTTCTATGTTATGTCTTAATGAGGATTAAGTTAATTAGCTCTAGGATTTATGTGAACTTTGGCATGCTTGCATGATTACTTTGTTTATTGCACTGCTATGCATTCACACATATGCATGGTTGCATCTCATATAGGTACGCTAGCAGAAACGTGTGAAGGATGTGGCGTTGGAGCCAAACCCGAAGATGGAGTTGGTGGATCCATCCCAAAGGGAAATGCTCGCCAAGTGGATTCATCTGACATACTCTAACTTGAGTCGGATTCCAGGCAAGCCCCGGAGCATTATAAGCCTCCTATCTTTAAAGCAATTAATTCTATATATGTTATAAGTATTGTTGCATTAAGTGATAGGAGTTGGTTGGAAACCCTTGCTGCATTATATCATTCCTTGTCCAGATATATGAATCCTTGAATCCTACATAGATTAGGATCGAGTAGATGCTTAGCCCTGCTTTAAGCGGTAGAAGTCAGGTGATTTCCTGTCACCTGCGAGATATAGGGATATTCATATATGGCACGGTTGGCTATATTTGCTATCGTGGAAAGGA
Source organism: Saccharum hybrid cultivar R570 (assembly GCA_038087645.1). NCBI lineage: Eukaryota > Viridiplantae > Streptophyta > Magnoliopsida > Poales > Poaceae > Saccharum > Saccharum hybrid cultivar. Next base: position 17,376,541 of record JAQSUU010000139.1, read on the forward strand.
ACCATGTGTTAATAAAATGAAATGAGACCGGGCGGGATGATGATAGTGAAGCGACAAGGCATGGAGGTCTTGGGTGTGGATCTATCCCCGCCTGAGTCGTTTAAGGACCGATTCGCTGTACGTCCTTGAGTCATGTTGAACGCAGTCTAACACTTAGTTGGCCGGATAAGTCGTTCCGACCGCGAAGCCGAGTAATGTGATTCAGGCCGGGAATCGAATGGTAGGTTGCTTCTTGGAGGAGAGAAAGGATGTGCTTGGGGACATTGGCGTGAGACCAAGGGGGGGTTAGAGTCCCTATCACCTGGCAGAGTGTCGCCCTTGGGGTCGCGACATCATTCGGACCCGTGATTCCTGAATCATATGAAAAGGTGGCCTGTGCGACCCTGGCAGGGGTCTGCACGGTGAGTGTTAGAAATACCCCTCCAGCTGGATAGGAATTCGATTCGAATCGCCGTCGCTCCCGGTTAGTGAGCACTTGACTTGAGCAGCGGCAACGTAGATTCCATTAAATTGAACGGATGGTTAATTGGATCACGAAGAAAAGGTTGCCTCAATTTATACCTGCTATGGTTAATATTGTTTGCTCCTAATAAAGTGAGTGCTCTAGTACAGGTTCTAATATAGATGATAGGTTAATGATAATTAACTTAATGCTTAAGCATTAATGATTGATCATCTATATTAAGCTTTTATGCAAAATGTTGTCAAGCTAGCCCACTTTATATCAGCCTTGCATGATCCTTGGTGTCACCTTATTTCTGGTTTCTGACGGGTAAGTCTAGCTGAGTACCTTCTTGTACTCAGGGTTTTATCCCCACTTGTTGCAGGTTGTGAAGTATCATGGCTACTGCAAGAGTTGGTTGGCTCCTGCCGTAGAGGCGGAGTGTGGTCATGGGCATGATCCTTCTTATTTACCTTATCTCTAATGCTTTTATTGGAAGTCGACCACGGTACTGGCATGTATTTGAAATAAGAATCATGTTAGTTTCAAATTACTTTGCTTCCGCTACTTTTGAACTTAAGTTGTAATAACTATGTTGAACTCCGATGTATATTGAATTACTTGTGAAATGGTTGTAACATGTGACTTGTTATGTTGAATCACTACGATCTTGGCTTGTATGTTGGTTGGTTTGAAATCCCTCGTGGTTTCATTGGACTACCGGAGTTATATGGGCTCAAGTGCGAGAATTTGATCATTTCGGTGATTGTTTTTGTACTTGTGCTCTTATAATTTGGACGGTTCTGTTACAAGTTGCCCATATGACCATTGTTTTTGCACCATGTTTCAGTTTGACTTCTATCACAGTGTGGTGCGTTCCAGGGATCTGGTTGTGGCCAAGTCTCAGTGGGTTGACTGGGATCATGTTAGGAAACAGAAGAGGCCCTCTCTAGATGTTGCTATTGAGACATGCCAGTGCATAGGTGTGTATGAGCTTATGTAGTTTCAGCATCCATGGAACATCGAGGTTATTGCGTAGTTGTACGCTACATTATTTATTGAGGAGCCGAGGCACATGCATTGGATGCTGGAGGGACAGTGGTACAGTGTTGAGTATGCAGCTTTTGCAGGCTATCTTGGCATTCCAGAGGACGAGCTTGAGAGAGACAGGATTCACCTTGAGCAGATACTACCACCTGAGCAGATGGCCTACATGTACAGAGGTGGTGTTGTTGGGAAGGTGGTTGGCCTTCACCCTACGTACAAGTACCTTGATAGGATGTTCAGGAAGACCATTGATTGCAAGGGTGGTGACAAGGGCGCACTGGCAGATTACTCCAGGAACCTTCTCCACCGGATGGCACCAGATGCACAGTCCTTTAGTATCTTTGACTTTATCTGGTGTGAGATCCAGAGTGTTGATGAGAGGCCCCTCAAGGGCTGTGGATTTGCTCCATACATTATGCACATGATTGAGCAGGTGACAGGGCATCAGTTTGATTATGATAAGTCTCACAAGATGCTAAAGATATCGGCTGATTTGATAGAGATTAGAGTACCTCCACCTTGCCCAGGAGGAGCAGGAGCAGTAGCAGAGGCAGATGCACCTGAGGGTGGTGCAGGAGGAGGAGGAGTTTCTCCTCCACCACGTGCCCCTTCACGTTCCTCTTCACATCATGGCAGCCCTCCCTCGCCCATCCGCAAGTTCTTCAGTTCTATCTTTGGGATGTGCAAAGATATTCAGATTAGGCAGCGAGAGGAGAGGAAGGCTAGGAGGAAGGACACTCGCACGCTCAAGCTGATTTCTCAGAGTCTTGAGCTTGATCCTCCTAGGTCTCCTATTTCAGATGATGAGACTAGTGAGCCAGAGACAGAGGAGCAGCAACAGGTCAGATACGACAGAGAGTTTGCTGAGTTTCTTCAGTGACAGTAGCGGCAGCAGGGTCAGCAGCAGCTGTAGCAGTCACAGCAGCATCCTAACACTTTGTGGTTGTAGGCTCGTGTGTCTACTCACACTCAGCCATGTCCCAGTGCAGCAGATGATGTTGCCTCAGACTTTTGGGATGATCTCACCGGTGGTTACAACTACTACGGGTTCGGAGGTCATGGCTCTGTTGGTGAGGGTGGCTCTCGTCCAGCTGGTGCTCCACGTTCTGATGATGAGGATGATGGTGGACAGGATGACGATGATGACAACGAGTGATCACAGGTGTTGTATACAACTTGCAGCCCCTTTGTGTTTAGTATGTCATTGTTGGACCTTTGTGGTGATGGATGACAAAGGGGTGAGAGACTAATTAAAGCTTCAGATTGTATTTCATATGTTATCCTTGTATATGGAGATTTGTACTGCAGCTGTAGTATCTTTTGAGCTTCATTGATGTATCTTGAATTTAAGATAGATTGTATCATGTGAAAAATGAGACTTGTGCTTCATGGATGTATCATTTGAGATTCATGTGACATGATCTTGTAATAAAATCTATCTTAGTGGTTTGTGGACTTGAGAAAATTTGTGATGAGTGCCTTGTGTGATATACATGTGTTGTAGTTATTTTCATAAGGACCATACATGCTAGAATGAAAATGTATGATGTGATGCTTTCTTATTTACTCTTATGTGATATATTTTGTCATATGCATCACGGTTTTATGTTGTCACACACACTTGCACCTCACGGATGCAATGATTTAGGGGGAGCCTCCTATGTTTCTTAATATGTACAATTAACATTTGAGGTTATTTTGTGAATTCTATTCATAAGCACATGTTAAGGGGGAGCCTCTCATAAATCATTGAACCCAAGAGCTTAAATTTTTTTATATCTTTTGTAAGCTTTAATCAAGTTGTCATCAATCGCCAAAAAGGGAGAGATTAAAAGTGCATCAAGCCCTTTAGTGGGTTTTGGATGATTCAATGACAACGTGATTAAAGGTCTAACCCATTTGCTAAGTGTGGACAGGAAATGGATTATCTCACAGGTACTTAATGAAAGCCAAAATGATGTATTGTTGGAAACAGTCTAGTTCAAACACAAGACAACAATACAAATGTATTCCATGCTAGGCTTACTCATTTGTGGGATTTCTAACTCCTATTGTAAGCAAGCACGTTGAAGAAATGATTAATGAGACATGAGGGATTGCATATGGAATTGTCTCACCTTGAAGCTTGCTAAATGAAAGACAAGTTTATATTTGAGCTTATTGAATGATTCGACACCAAGTACGACTAGATGGTTTGAGGTGGTGAAGATAGCAAGGAAAAGCTTCTAGGTACTAAGCAAGGGTGAAGGGAAAGCGACGGCTTGGTGGTCGAGGAACCTAGCTAGGGTGAAGAAGGAAGTACATGCATTTAGTCAAAGCCTAATCAAAACATATTTGTCATAGTGAAGTGGAGGATCAAAGCCTAGATGACTTTATAAAAGAAGTGACTTTATTTGGAATCAACTCACATTATTAAAATGAAGTCAAGTCACTAGCTCAAGATGGCTATGCTCAAGAAGAAATCAAAGTTAACATGTTGACACCCTCGCTTGATGAAGATTGAAAGAATCGGCCTTGGTTGAAAGAAAGCAACTCAAGAGGTTTAACTTTATTTTTATTTAATCTTGAGTTAATAGGAAAGCCATACTATTAAGAGGGATGCATCATGTTCATAGACTTATATTCTTAAGTTCTCAAACCTAACCTTGAGAGTTTGAGAGAAAGAAAACTTTTGAAATTGCTAACATGCGGTGTTGTACAGAAAATACCGGACATATTCGGTATTTGTGTTGTGGAAAGCGCGTGCAGATTTGGCCTACCGGTACTACCGGTCACACCAGTACTGTAACACCCCAAGTGTTTAGCTCCCATATTTGCACTTGCATTTCATAAGCATGAGCATCATTCATCTCATTTATGCCTTTGTTTTGCTTGCAACATGAGTGTGCACACATGCTCCATTAAGTTTGTTTCAAAATTGTTAGCTTATGAAATGTGAGTGGTGCAACATGTAGATGCAACATGGGTGTCTCATACTTTGAAACATGGCAATGTTGGTAGTATAACATGACAAGATTAATTGTTGCAACAAAAGCTTGAAACATATGCAACATGGTAGTGCAACATTTTAGTTGAAATGTTTGTTTTGCTTGTTTCAACTTATGTGACATTTGGGATTGTGTGTAATCAATGTGGACAGTGGTCAATTATGTCCTATAATACCTTAATCACACTTAGGATCATTAGTGGAACAATGTTCATGTTGACTAAAATGACCAAATTGCCCTCCTAAGTGTTGTTGACCAAGTCTTGACTTCTACAATGCTTTAGTTTGACTGTTTAAAAAGTCTAGCTTAGAGATCTTGCATGGAGGTGCACCCTTAATTAAAGTTGTAGAGAATTTTATGGGGAACAAAAGTTCTAACATGGCCATCTCATGAAAATGACCAGAACACCCTCAATAGTGGCCCACAAGTGAGTCTTGAGGTCTGTTTTGTGACTTAGCATTTTGGTTAAGTCTTAACTGAAATGCAGTTTCGTTGTACTCTACTTTGGGGCCATGTAACTTGTAAACCATGCCGAATCAGCCCAAGCTCCAATTGACAAAGTTGTAGTACTACTGTAGCTCTACAAATTTTTTGTTATCAACTACTGCTAATTCTAGCCAGATTAGTAGTAATAAGGCCTCAGAGTTCTCCTGTTAGTCGTCGATTTCGACCTCCATTCAGAAACTTCAGTGGCCGACCGACCGTAGGGCAGTGCCGCCGCGTGTCCTCCACGCGCCGCATGTGACCTGGCGTCGCAGTCAGCTGCCCAGCACGAAGAGGAGAGTCCCCGCTGCCGCCCAGACCACGTGTGCCCATTTCCTTCCTCTCTCGCGTGAGCTAGAGGCGCAAAAATGTCGCCCTCGCCATTATCACGGACCTCGGCAGTCTCGTGCACCTGCGCCACCATGGCACTGCCTCCACCGCCTTGGCCGTAGCTGCTCCACCCTCCCCACTACCTTGTGCACCACTGAGCTGACCGTGCCGCTCATCAGTAAGGGTGGAAACGCCATTCCCGCAGCCGCTACCGAGGTGGACCTCGTCGGAGTTGAGCGCCACCATGGCCAGCCCCCGCTGGTCCATCTCTGATCCGCGCGCTAGGCTAGTTAGGCTTGCTTAAGGTCGGTGAAGCTCGTACCGAGCTTGGATTGGCCGAAGATGGCTGGAGTTAGCCGGCGCAGCACCGCCCGCTCACCGCCGTCCGCCACCGCCGCGGTCCTCCCCATGCCAGTAGAGTCTAGGATTGAGGGTTCCCTCAATGCGGGGGGTTGAGGCGAACCTAGTGGTGCCCTCAGCCTCGCTGGAATCGCCACCGGCGATGAGCTCCGGTCGTCGCCGTTCCTCCCTGTCTTCTCCTCTCTGCCTTGTGGGCCCGTCCTGTCAGCGGTCGCGCGCGCGGGCGGAGCCGAGCACGGGCCACATGCGTGAGCAGGTCGCGCCATTGTTTTGGGCCGCGCTGGGGTACGCGGGCTGGCCCAGTAGTCGGTTTCAGATTTACAGTATGTATTTTTCTTTATTTATTTCACAGATTTGTATACTATATTGTAAATTCCATATCTCACATTTAGTAGATCCAATTGAGGTGATTCTAAGTTTGTTAGGATTTGTGTGAAGTGTAGTATTTAGGAAAAATATAAAATGTATATGTGTTAACTCCGCCTATGTTGACTGGAAGAATTTCTTAAGTCGTCTCAACATAGCCGGTCCCAAGCCCGGGTAAAGGAGGAGGGTTTGTTAAGGTCTGGCGAACCAACAGTAAAAAAACTGTCACTCTCATGGATTTGAAACCCACAAGAGATTCGTTAGGGCGTAACCCTCTTAGCGACGCGCTACATCGGAACCCGGGTGTGGTGTTAAATGGGCAAGGGCCGGGTCGTCATCCCCATAGTGGCGCGTCGTATCGTGACCTGGGTACGATGAAAAATGAGCAAGGGTCGGGCCGTCGCAACCTTAGTGGCGCGCTACATCTACGCCCGGGTGTAGTGAAAAATGAGCAAGGGTCTTCGCACTTCCCTCGACGGGTGCGAAGGGTAAGGAAGCTAGCCGAGCCAACTAGGATTCGTCTAGGTAGCTGGAATGTAGGGTCCCTAACGGGTAAGCTAAGAGAGCTAGTCGATGCAGCAATTAGAAGGCGTGTAAATATTCTATGCGTTCAGGAGACTAAATGGAAGGGCCAGAAGGTGAAGGAGGTGGAGGATACTGGCTTCAAACTTTGGTACACAGGGACAACATCGGGTAGGAATGGTGTAGGCATCTTGATCGATAGGAGCCTTAAGGATGGAGTCGTTGATGTTAGGAGGCAAGGCGACCGGATTATCATGGTCAAGCTGCTAGTTGGAGATTCAGCTCTGAATGTGATCAGTGCCTATGCCCCTCAGGTAGGTCTTAGCGAGGGCACCAAGAGGCAGTTTTGGGAAGATCTTAATAGCATGGTTAGTACCGTGCCTATCAGCGAGAAACTCTTTATAGGAGGAGACCTCAATGGCCATGTTGGTGCGACTAATGTAGGTTTCGAGCGGGTGCACGGGGGGTTCGGGTATGGTAGTAGGAATCAAGAGGGGGAGGATGTTTTGAACTTCGCGCTGGCCTATGACTTGTTGATAGCGAACACCCTCTTTAGGAAGAGGGAATCTCATCTAGTAACCTTTCGTAGTGGACAACACTCGAGCCAGATCGATTTTATCCTTGCAAGGAGGGAGGATAGACGTGCTTGCTTTGATTGTAAGGTGTTACCTGGGGAGTGTGTTGTCCCTCAACATAAGCTTGTGGTGGCAGACTTTCGCTTTCGGGTACGTGTCCACCGGGACAAACGGGCCAAGATTGCGAGAACGAAGTGGTGTAAGCTTAGAGGGGAAGCAGCGCAGACGTTTAAGGAGAGGATGCTAGACGAGGGACCTTGGGAAGAAGGAGAAGATGCCGACGACATGTGGCTAAAGATGGCAACATGTGTCCGGAAGGTGGCTTCGGAAGTGTTTGGCGTGAGTAGGGGAGGCAAACGGGAAGCGAAAGACACATGGTGGTGGAATGACGAGGTGCAAAGGGCTATTAGGGAGAAGGAGTGTTTCAAGCGTCTCCACCATGACAAGAGTGTAGCCAACATCGAGGGCTATAAAATAGCGAAGAGGTTTGCAAAGCGAGCTGTGAGTGTAGCAAAAGGTCAGGCGTATGATGGCCTTTATCAGCGGCTAGGCACGAAGGAAGGGGAGAAGGACATTTATAGGATGGCTAGAATCCGCGAGAGGAAGACAAGGGACATCAACCAAATAAAATGCATCAAGGATGGGATAGATCGACTTCTGGTGAAGGATGAGGAGATCAAGGACAGATGGAGAGAGTACTTCGACAAGCTGTTTAATGGGGAGAATGAGGGTCCTGCCCTTGAGTTGGACGACTCATTTGACGATACCAACAAACGCTTTGTGAGGAGAATTCAGGAGGCAGAGATCGGAGAGGCTTTGAAGAGGATGAAGGGAGGTAAAGCGATGGGCCCTGATGGTATCCCCATTGAGGTGTGGAGATACCTAGGCGCCAGAGCGATAGTATGGTTAACCAAGCTTTTTAACCTTATTTTTCGGTCAAACAAGATGCCTGAAGAATGGAGGAGAAGTATATTAGTACCTATCTTCAAGAACAAGGGAGATGTTCAAAGTTGTACTAACTACCGTGGGATTAAGTTGATGAGTCATACGATGAAGCTCTGGGAGAGGGTTATCGAGCATCGCCTAAGGAGAGTGACACATGTGACCCAAAATCAGTTTGGGTTCATGCCTGGTAGGTCGACCATGGAGGTGATTTTCTTATTACGACAATTGATGGAGAGATATAGGGAGCAGAAGAAGGACTTGCACATGGTCTTTATTGACCTCGAGAAGGCATATGATAAAGTACCGAGAAATGTCATGTGGTGGGCCTTGGAAAAGCACAAAGTCCCAACTAAGTACGTTACCCTCATCAAGGATATGTACAGGGATGTGGTGATGTTTGTCCGAACATGTGATGGCGACACCAGTGACTTTCCAATTAAAATAGGACTGCATCAGGGGTCAACTTTGAGCCCTTATTTATTTGCTTTGGTGATGGATGAGGTCACAAGGGACATACAAGGTGATATCCCTTGGTGTATGCTCTTTGCTGATGATGTGGTGCTAGTTGACGACAGTAGGGCGGGGGTTAATAGGAAGTTAGAACTATGGAGGCACACGTTAGAGTCGAAAAGGTTCAGACTTAGTAGGACTAAGACCGAGTACATGAGGTGCGATTTCAGCGTGACTAGGCACGAGGAGGGAGACGTTAGCCTCGATGGGCAAGTGGTGGCCAAGAAGGATACTTTTCGGTATTTAGGGTCGATGCTACAAAAGGATGGAGACATTGATGAAGATGTTAGGCATAGAATTTCAGCCGGCTGGTTGAAATGGCGTCAAGCTTCTGGCGTTCTCTGTGACAAAAGGGTGCCTCAGAAGCTGAAAGGTAAGTTCTATAGGACGGCGATTCGTCCGACGATGTTATATGGTGCTGAGTGTTGGCCTACAAAAAGGCGACATGTCCAGCAATTGAGTGTAGCGGAGATGCGTATGTTGCGTTGGTGTTGTGGGCACACAAGGAGGGATAGAGTACGGAACGACGATATTCGGGATAGGGTTGGGGTGGCACCAATTGAGGAGAAATTGATTCAACATCGGTTGAGATGGTTTGGACATGTCTAACGGAGGCCTCCTGAGGCGCCGGTGCGTAGTGGAGTTCTAAAGCGGGCCGATAATGTAAAGAGCGGTAGAGGTCGACCTAAACTAACTTGGGACGAGTCCGTTAAGAGAGATCTTAAGGAGTGGAATATCCCCAAGGATTTAGCTATGGACAGGAGCGCTTGGAGATTAGCAATCAACGTGCCTGAACCGTGACCTCTTTTGTCTTGTGCCCTTTATGTCCCTTTATGTGTCTCCCTGTTTCTCGTCTCTTTTGGGTTTCATCTCTAGCCTACCCCAACTTGCTTGGGACAAAAGGCTATGTTGTTGTTGTTGTTGTTGTATAAAATGTATATGTGTTATTTCAATTCTGGAAGAATTAAATGGACCTTTGAAATGTGTTTAAAAATCGATGCAGACTTGTTAAATGGATAACTTGAGTTGTAGTGCTCCAAAAATTATAAAAATTCGTGGGTGTGCTATTTTATGTATATGCTAGCTCTGGTAAAAATTTGGATGCTATTTCTTGAGTAGTTTTCAAGTTATGCTTTTATCATTTTATATTAGGAGATACTTGAATGAATTTTCATAATTTTTCTATATATACCATGATCATAGAATTTTGTGAAGAGTGTCCTGGTACCTTAAGATTGCTAAGAAAAATATTGTTTCTATTTTTTTGATACTTTTCAATATAATTTCTTAATTATGCAAAAATCAGTCTTGCTGGCTTGTGAATTTTTTGTAGGGAGTTTCTTTGGATAACTTTGGATCAAATTTTTACAGTAGCCTCCTAGTAGATCATAGAGTCCCCTGTAATTTTTATAGAATGTTCTGAGTAGTTCGTATATAGGTTTATTTTCTCACTTAATTAATTAATTAAATTAAGAAAAGGATTAAAATAAATGAGTTGATTTGGTGTACTTTACTTTTTGGTGGTTTTAGCTCATGTGTGAACTATTAGTGTCTTTGGTTTGGTCAAAAAGTTAATTTGGCACTTAGGTAAATAATTAATTTTTACATTTCTAGGTTTTCTGGACAGCTGGTAGCATTTCTGGGTTTAGACCTTGATAAAGGTGTTTTCTAGGAATATTGTGAATACCAAAGTGTTATTAAACTTGTTAAACTAGATTGTGTCAAAATTTGGTGGCATTTGGCCTAGTAGTTTAGGAGTTATAGCTGTTTGAAGTTGCTGTCTAGAAATGACTGTTCTCTGTTTGGAGGGAACAGAGTTCTGGAACTTTAGGAATTCGATTAGGTAAACTTTGGAATCAAGTCTTGAGGTATGAAAATTAATTATAGAGTATTTTATAAGCTTTCCAGATTGTCTTATATCATGTCATTTGGATTTATAGATCTACAGTTATGGTTAAAAAACCAAACTGCTATCCAGATTTATGTGTTGCTAGATTGGGTTAGAATTGTGATAAGGTTAAGTAATGTTGTTCTTGTTGAATTGTTTAGGTGTTAGGTCTTTAACTGAGGAAGATCAACTATACATTAGATTGAGTATATTGGGTAAGTACTTCTCTACAGGAGAAGAGATTTGCATATTTTGTAAAGTGATTTGAATAGAACATTAGTGTTGTTGTAGTTCACATTGCATTCACTGAGCATGTTGCATTCATTCTTATGCATTCTTAAGATTCATTTGTGCATTCATGCAATAGGTGTTCCGAAGGGGATGACACTCCTGGAATTCGATGGAGCACTTCTGGAAGAGGATCAGGAGCAGCCGGGGGAGCCCGAAGAGCTAGCCAGCGAAGGAAGCGCCGTTGAAGAGCTACCTGAGTGCCCGGACCACCGCCCTTCTTCCTTTTTGAAAGGCAAGCCCCGGTGCATGTAGACCCCACTTTTGTATACACATACCTTTGAGTACTTTTACTTATTTACTACATTAAGTTGTAGGAGTTGAGTGAAAACACTTGTTGCATTATATCTACCCTTGTTCAGATATAGAACTTGAAATCCAATTAAAGTTTAGGCACGTGTTAATGCTTAGCCATGCTTAGTGCGGTAGAAGTCGGATAATTTACGGTCATTCGTGAGCTTTAGGATGAAGTGGGTCACAGTTGACTATATTTGTTATCGTGGAAAAGAACCATGCTGAAAAATGAATTGAGACCGGGCGAGAGTTCGATAGTGCAGCCACAAGACACTTCACGTCTTGGGTGCGAAGCTATGCCCGTCTGAGTTATTTAAGGACCGATTCATTGTACGTTCTTGAGTCATGTTGAACGCAGTCTAACACTTAGTTGGCTGGATAAGCCGTTCTGACCGTGGAGCAGAGTAATACAGTTCAGACCAGAAATCGAAGGGTAAAGCACGCATCTTAGAGGAAGTAAGGATGTGCTTGGGAACATTGGTGTAAGACCAAGGGGGGTTAGAGTCCCTATCACCTGACAGAGTGTTGCCCTTGGGGATGCGGCATCAGTCGAACCCACGATTCTTGAATTGTACCAAAGGTGACCTGAGCAACCCTCGCTAGGCATGTCTCGGTGAGTGTTTGAAAGCCCAAGTTTGGTTTTGGAAATTGAGTGACACCAAATTTGCTAATGTTATGTGATCAAGTGTGATTAAGCTAGACATAAGCAACATGTGATGGAGGTGGAAATGGCATGGAGAGATGGCCACAAGACCACATGATTTGGTGCATGAAATGATGAGCAAGATCATGAAGGAATACACATAAAATGATGGACATGATGATCAAGTGAAAGAGAAGGATCTAAGAGCGCAAGACAAAGGTATAACCATAGGGTTTTCCTTTGGCCGGTCTAAGATGAGTAGAGAAGTGATTGATTGAGTTTAGGATACATAGCTGACTATCAAGAGGGGCAATCGCGGTTAGCTCAGGAATCAAGTGCCACTAGATCAATGTCTTGAGCATATGCATTAGGATCTAGTTGAGAGCTAACATAACCCTTTGAAAATGTTTATGAAATGCTAACACACATGCACATTGTGGTGTACACTTGATGGTGTTGGCACATTTGCAAAGGAGAAGGTGTTGGAGTTGATTTTAATCAACTTGATGAAGGGAAAAAGGTTTTTCGGTGTTCTTCGGACACTAGAATGGCTCTTGGAGTGTAATACAGCTTTGATCCATTGTGACTTAGATTAAGTGTTTATATGGGTTGTGTAGCCCTCTGAGTAAGCTTTCCAAAATGTCCAAGATCATCGAAATCGGAGTTCGGAGATAAGAGTTATCGCCGTTTTACCGAAGAGTGGTCTGTGACCAGACTCATGACCGGACGCGTCCGGTCAGCGTGTTCGGTCAGTGTTTTCACATGCGAAAGTGACCGGACACAGCTGCGAGTCTGGTCAGTGATGACCGGACGCGTTTGGTCACGTCGGGAGCTTACTGGAACCTCTCTGTTCGCTGTTTCGCTGTGACCTACGCGTCCGGTCCCGTTAGTGACCTGCGCGTCCGGTCAATAAAAGTTTATACGCGCGAAAACTAGCCGTTGGAGCACGCTAGTGACCTGCGCGTCCGGTCAGTTCGACCGGCGCGCTCGGTAACTCGCCCAGTGAAGGGGTATCAGACATATTCGTTCGTGTGGCTATAAATAGATGGTGGCTGGGTTTGGGGGCTTCTCTCTTGCACATTTGAGACCTTGAGACATCCTTTGAGCTAGAGAACAACCCCTCCACTCATCTCTTTGCTTGGTTGCAGATCTTGAGTGAGATTGAGTGAGATTCAAGTGCATTACTTGAGAGTTGCATTCTAGAGGCACTTGATCTTCGAGTTGCTACGGATTTCTTGTTACTCTTCCGTGTTTTCCGACGCGGTAGACGGCTTGAAGCAGCGGAGGTGATTGAGCTCACAATTAGAGATTGTTGGAGCCCTCACCAAGTGTTGTAAGGGATTTTTGATCCTTCCCCATGGGAGTTCATGAATTGGATACTCTAGTGGAGCTCGTGGCTTAGAGGATCTCCATCTTGTGTGCGGTTGTGCGGCGCTCGCCGAGGGCTTGACTCTTGATAGTCGATTAGCTCGCGAACCGACAAGTAGGTGTATCGCCACAACGGGGAGTAACTTGCCGGGAAGCAAGTGAACCTCAGGATAAATTCTTATGTCGTTCTCTTCCCGAGAATTTCTCTTATATGATTGATTGATTGGCTCTTCTCGTCTCTACACGGTGGTATAATCTCTCGAAGCTCTTTCCTCGCGTTACTCCTTGTTTCTAGCTTGTAGTTGTTATTGTGTTTAGTGGATAGCCTTGTACTATACTTGTATAGGTGGCTTGCTTAATTAGTTAGAGCTAGTGCATTTTGCTTCGTCACTTTTTGTACTAACACTTGCGGTTAAGTAATTCTTGTAGAAGTTTTAATTAGGCTATTCACCCCCTCTCTAGCCTATTTGGACCTTACAGTGTTAGAAGTACCCCTCTAGCTGGATAGGAATTCGATTCGAATCGTCGTCGCTCCCAGTTAGTGAGCACTTGACTTGAGCAACGACAACATAGATTTCATTAATTGAACGGATGGTTAATTAGATGATGATTTAATGTTGTCTCAATTTATACCTGCTATGGTTATTAATGTTTGCTTAATAATCAAGTGAATGTTTAGTATAGGTGCCAAGATAGATGACATGTTAATGTTAAAAATAACTACTACTACAGGTTAAAAGAGTTACTACTACTTATGCTTTTCCGCAAAATATGATGTCAGCCAGCTCCACTTTAAGAAAGCCTTGCATGATCCTTGATGTATTTTATTTTCCGTTTTGACGGGTAAGTCTAGCTGAGTACATTTCCGTACTCAGGGTTTATTCTCTCCTGTTGCAGATGACATGCTGTATCAAGGCTTCTGCAAGAATTGCCTCCACCCGACGGGTGATGAGGATTAGATCACTAGGGCGTGATCGTCTTTTAGTTCACTTTCCTTAATGCTTTTGTGGGATTATAATCTGTAAGGCTGGCAATCGTACTTAAACTAAGTGTGTGTATTTATGCTTTCGCTACTTTATAAATTTGGTTTGTAATAATTATGACTCTGTGGTATTGTAAAACTTTTTATTAAGTACTTATGAAATATAACGTGTGATGTGTTATGTTAAATGATGCGATCTTGGTTGTAAGTGAGTTGGTTTGAAATCCTTCATGATTTCGATTGACTACCGGGATTATATGGGCTCAAGTTAAAAAATTTGATCGTTTCAGACACTTGTTTTTGTACTTGTGCTCTTTTAATTTGGTCGGTTCTGTTACTGGTACCACCAGTGCTAGCAGATTGGTACTACCGGTGTACTGCTGGCTTGAAAGTTCATAGTCTAGAAATATCGAACGTGTCCGGTATTACTGACTGAGCCCAACAACCATATAACGGCTAGTTTTTGAAATTGGCTATAAATACCCCCAAGCCCTCTCCTTTGAGGGTTGCTAATTCTGCTGGTTCTCCTACACATTTTTGAGCCTTGCTAACTCTCCCAAACCCTCTCTTAGTGAGTGATTGATCCAAATTGACAAATCCAACTTGTGGGTTGAGAGAAATTCAAATTTGTGAGCAAGCCACCTCTTGAGCACTTGAGCATATTGTCTATTTCGTGATCCGCATTTGTTACTCTTGGACTCTTCGGTCCTAGATGGTTAGGTGTCACCGAAGAGCACCCAAGAGCTGTGGTGTGCCTCGGATTGTCTGTGCCGGCTTGATTTCACCGTCGAAAAGGAAGAAATCACCTAGTAAATGAGGAAAAGGAGTTGAAAAAGACTCCGGCTAGAGTGACCTTCGTGGTATCCTCTAGGAGGAACCTTTGGGTCTCCCGCAGCTCCCTCAACGGAGAGTAGGTCTCGATGGAGACCGAACTTCGGTAAAACAAATATCGTGTCTCCACTTGTCTTCTTTTGGTATTTGTGATTCACTTGTGGTATTCGAGCTATTGTGTAGGTTCTCTGTGCTTCATATTATATCTAGTAGGTACCTGCAGCTTGGATTGAAAATAGGAATCAAAAGGAGCAAGTTTGGGGCTGCTTCTGTCCAGCTCGTGAATACCGGACGTGTCCGGTATTTCTGTCTAGTGCTGATTTTATTTGATCTTTGCTCTAAATCTTGTGTCGCAGGCTTGTAGCTGTTAGATTATTTATATACCTTGAATATACTCTGTGGTAGACTCGTGAGGGGTTTATTTCTCTGATTCGGAGTTTCCAAGCCCACACTAATCATTTCCACATTTGAAGGTGTTAATTTTTAGAACGCCTATTCACCCCGCCTCTAGGCGACATCTCAGTCCCTACAATGATCGAGGGCTGGACATTTTTCTTGTTCCACAATTGCACCAGCTAAAGGCAATCAGTTTCTAGCTCTACTCTCTACAAACCCAACAGCACCACAAGTTTCGGGCTATCCTGCAAGCCATCGCTTCCAACGCACACGCATCATATCCCCTCTCATACCATATCACCCGTGCAACATAGAAGTCACCCCCGATAGTTCCTGATGATACTCGAGGTTGCACCTTCTTTGCTTGCTTCGGAAAAAGCAGCATCGGTGTTGATTTTTAGATAGCCTGATGTCGGTTTCTTCCATCTAGGGACTTTTGGCCTGGTATTCTGCTGATCACATTGGTGTCATGACAAGCAAATCCCATAAAGATTTACACTTTGTTGCCAAAGCATATGCACACGCGTGTTTTCCATTTGAACACGGACCACTACACTACAACAGACCATGCAGCCAAGTGTGGCCTTCCTACGCTTTTCACTTGGGCTGTGAACTATGATGATTACTGCGGCAACCCTGTAGGCTAGAGGATTTGATTCATGAAGGAGAAAGTTTGTTCAAAATGAATTGAATGCACCGATTGAAAATGTGATTGATAAACTAGAACAACAAAATTGAAGAAGTTACTGAAAATACAGAGTTTGCATGTGAGTGCAAAAAACTTCCTTGATGTTAAATGCTGAAAACTTGACAAGCAGACTGCTGGTAGGTGTCTAGGATAGGATTGATATATTTGGTATCTTGCGGATCTTCTGGCCGACCATGCCAGGAAAGTTCTACTCAGAGACATGTCTATCTTGTTGCGGATCTTCTAACCAACCGTGTCGGGAAAGTCCTACTCAGATTCATGTATGTCTATCCTGTTGTGGATCTTCTAACCAGCCACACCAGGAAAGTCCTACATGGATTCATGTGCAAACACCATAGACAAAGCAAATTCAAGCAAATTCTATGGCATCTCTAGTCAGAAAGAAAATAGATTTAAAAATCAAACAAATTTAAAACTCAACGGATTTAAAAGTAATTTCTAGTAGATATAGAAGAACATTGTGGAAAGTAGATATACAAGAAACACCTCAAGCCATTGATCATCTCCATGCAAATATGAGGGTAAGGATGAAGAAGTGAGCAACATTTTATAAAAACCACAAAGAGAGCAAATGATATCAGCAGGACACCGAATTAACATTCTTTATATTACATATTCACCCCATGCAAGAATTTTCATAACAAGATCCAACTTAAAAATGTTACAAATAATTTGAGCTCAGAAAGAGAAGAGATAGTGAATGACTAGTATGCTTAGACCGCCTCACCCAAATTCCAAAGACGACAACCAGTTTCCTCTCGCATTTTCATCTACATCTACTTAGTGAACACCCACCAACTTGTCGATGGATACTCTATTTCATATGTCAGCACTTCATTTCCTACTCTAGTTTCGCGCATATCCTATGAAAAGCTGCCATCATTGATGTTCAGCACATATAGTGCATCCCATATCATACCCTCAATTACGGTACCATGGCCTTATGTGAACCCCCACCAAATTTAAGCAAGGGATGCTCTTGGGAGCAAGACACTCATGTGTAAGAGTCCACTACTCAGATGTTCGATCAAAGACAGATATGGATAATGAGGTCTTCTTGCCTCTTCTAGGGATGTCTGCTACCACTCGAGCTATAACTAGGCATAAGGAACCCTCTCTATTTCGGCAAATGATTTGGTGTCTCCATGGAATAGAGTCCAAGGCATCCTGCAATGGTAATGGAATAATTCCTACTTAGATAAGATGTTAGATATGTATATTTCTAGGGGATCTAATTGTAAATGTACTGATGGTCTTGTGGCTATATATGTGAAAGTCACCCCTCCATAATGGGTATGAGGTGTTCTGCTATCTCTGTCTTTTTACATGGTATCATCCGCCTAGGTTCTTCTCCTGGCTCTTCTCTAACCCCTCTCCTCCCTGCGCCACCGATCCACGACTGGGCATCCACCTCCTCTCACACTATTGTGCCTCTAATTCTTGCGTGCAGTTATCTCCACGCACGTGACCTCCCCGCGCCACCGACCCCACGACTGTGCGTCCACCTTACCCGTGTTGTCTTCTCTCCCGTGCATATATATAGGGGTCTAATTGTAAATGTACTAATGGCCTTGTGACTTTCATATATATAGCGATAAGGCCATCAAATCATTTACAATTAGACCCCTAGATATATACATATCTAACACAAAAGAATAGTATAATGAGATCAACAAGCACTCATTCCATGGCTCAGAAAAGACAACTTATGATTTGAACTTACTCATCATTAGGTTCTAAATATTGATACTGATCATTCCAAATGTAGGATTCAAGATATTTAGGTGTCAATTTGAGAAAACTGCTATAGTGCGAAGCTTTGATCTTGCAAGAAACTAGAAAGCACACTCAACCAGTGAGCAAGACCATTCATCACCTTTTGAAACAAACCTCTTTAGGCAAGCAACTGATCTATTTGAAACCTTAACTGCTATAGTCACGTGTTGCATCATCAGGAACAAATGTTGCACATATAAGGTCCTTCCCATCTAGTGCAAGAACAGGGCACATGGGTAACCAGTTATAGCGATGTTCTTCAAAAGGGCTGCACACCAAGAACCGTGTGCCTCGATGGCATGTGGTAATTAGCAATCTCCCATCCCTTTAGTCCCTCAATGTAAAGTTGATTCTTCTGCTGCTCTCTGTTAGTAGAAAGTCATCAAATGCCATTACCACTCTTTTCAAAGGGATCCTGAGATGTGGGGACCAGAGCTAAATTTGGGCTCCCCTTTGTATGACAACACCCAAGAAGGGCCAGTTCTTTGCATGGAGTTATGTTGTGTCTAGAGTTGGCGGCGGAGGGAAGGCCAGTTCTTTTGCCTGGAGCTATGTTGTGTCCTGAGTTGGTGGGAGAGAGAAGGCATCTTTGCAGTGGCTAGTAGATACTTAGAAGCTAAACAATCCCATGCAAGATCTTCTAGGGATAGCCATCCGAATATTTCCCCAAGAAGATCCATTCCCACGATATGAAGTGGCGCAGCGACACGGGCCACCACATTTGTTTCAATTATCATTAGAGCTTCTGACTTAGCTTGTACCTATAGAAATTCATTAGATTGTATATAACCTTAAACCTTCTCAAACATTTCTAGATACTAAAGAATGCAACCTACATACATGTTAGGTGTCCTAGTCCTTTATCACATATGAAACACATAGATGTTACTAGAGTAGTAGAGTATACATGAACATTAATCTATCTTGAAACAAAGAATAGTCTCTCTCATAAATACAAATATTACTGTGCAAACTAAGGGTAATGAGACAATAGATAATGCCATAATGAAATTTGACTTTGCTATGGTGGAAAAATTATTATGAGCCACAAGAACGACAATGTTGATCATAAACTCAAATTTCCTTTTACAGAGTTCAAATGAGTTTGCTTGCATTTGCTCATGTATAAAGGTCAATTAAATACTTCATCAACACTTTGATAGGTGCTAAGCAACTCAGAAAAATGCTGATGCATGAAAGGATCTATGTGTAATTATCATCTCAATCTATGTATCAAGATTCTTTGCTAATTAAGAGGAAAAAGAAGGAAAGCTTTGCATTGCTTACTAAATTTTTGCTATGTGACACATTTTTAATTATGGCATCAACATTTAATGAAGAACATAGCCTCACCTCATTTGTTCTCCGATGTTCAAAAACAATGTCATCGTCATCCTTGAATCTTTGTTGGCATTTTGCTGCATGAAGCCTATTGTTACAGGTAGTTGAGGGTTTCATGCTTAGCAAGAAGGATTCAAGATCCTTCACACAGATCAAAAATTCATTAAGAGAAGTGCCACTGGCTGAAAGTAACTATAAATCAAAAGCACATAATTCGCAATAAATCTTATCATATATGGTGAATAACATAGACAAAAAAAATAATCTACAGCAAAATAAGGTATAGAATATAGAATCACCAAAGTTTCAAGCCTAATAAATGTATGTTGCAATTTGAAAAGCTCCATAACTTTCATACATATAGCAACAAGGCCATCGATGCATTTACAATTAGACCCCTTGAAAGGTCCTTGTTTAGTTTTGGTAATGGAATGACAACCTTAGCTGGACTAATATGTGTTTGAGTGAGATATACAGGTGATTAGTCCACAGGTACAATTGTGTGAGCAACTCATGCCATGATGGTGAAATGGCTTGGATATGTTGCAAAGCTCACACATGTGATGAAGGAGCTCATTGCATATGAGACATGACATTGAGTCATATGACTAAGGTGGAAAAGATCAATACAAGATTTGGCTTAATGGACCAGTTGCAAGCGTGAAGGGCAAGTTGAAGGCTTTGGAGCAATGAACCATGTGGCGGTGAAGTTTGAGCAAGACTTGGCGCCAATGGACGAAGGCAATGGTAAAAAACAAGTAAGGTCAAGATCAATGAACCAATACGGTCACGTGATGATATGAAGTGGATCATATCATTTGTGATTGGTTGGTGCATGTATTGCATCAACATTGGAGGAGATGAAATGGAAAGCGCAAGGCAAAGGTATAACCTATAGGGCATTTCATTTCACCGGTAATAGGTGTGTAGAGAAGTTTATGACCGGATTTAGGATAGATAGCCATACTATTAAGAGGGGCAAACTTATTTGCATATCGATCATCTAGTGCCACTCGAGTGATCTAACTTTGCATCATTGCTAGGATCGAGTGGCGTGGTGAATTGAGTGACTAATCCTTTGGAAAATATTTGTGAAAATGCTAACGCACTTGCACAAGCTGGTGAACACTTGGTGGTGTCGGCACATTTGCAAAGGTGAAGTCGAAAGGTGAAGAAAGAAGGTGAAACCAAGCTCGGGGTTCTACCCTGGGGGCACCGCACCTCCCTGTCTAGTGCACCACCACCCCTAGGGCGGTGACCAGCTGGCCTCGGCCGAGAAGGAGGAGTTGGGCTGGCACTGCCATTGCTTGTCTGGTGGCACCGCCACCCCTAGGGCGATGCCCACCTGGCCTCGGTCCAGAGCAGCAGTGTGGAGGTGGTCGCCACCACGATCGGTGTACACCGCCATGGTGAGGGCGGTGCACCGTCGGGGCATGTTCGGTGCCACCGCCTCTTTTCTCTAGAGAGCAAGGAAAGTTGGGGTGGGCACCGCCATGGGCATTGCCACCCCTGTCCGGTGCCACCATCGTAATTTCCCCGAGAGCAAGGGTTTCGCGGGGTTGGCCTAGGTGGTCACCACCACCCCTAAGCGGTGCCACCGCCACCCCTGTCCGATGACCAATGGCTAGAGCCATTGGAATTTGACCGTTGAAAGGGGGACCGCCGTGTCCGATGCCAGGCACCGCTGTGTCCGGTGCCCTCGTAGACAGCAGCCCAAATGCTCCAATGGCTCTATTTGGCTTGGGGGCTATAAATAGAGGTGGAGCTTGGCTTTGGGCTAGTTGCTGAGCACCCTTAAGCCTTGGTGGCTTGTGTAGGTGTGCTTGGGAGCCCTCTAACTCACATAGGCTTGATAGTGATCATCCGATCGTGTGTGAGTGATTCTAGTGCAATTGCATCATGAGGTTGCATCGAGTGACACTAGGTGGTTGAGTTGCATGCCGGTGGTGTTTGTTACTCTTGGAGGTTGCCACCTCCTAGATGGCTTGGTGGTGGTCTCCGTTGAAGCACACAAAGAAGATTGTGCGGTGCTCCAGAGGAGTGATTATGAGGAGTATTGTGCTCGCCCCGCGGGAGCCGTAAAGAGCAACTCTAGTAGAGCATGTCATTGAGCTACCCTCACTTTTGGGGTAGGTTCTTATGGTGCCCAACATGTGGGCTTGGCGAGTGATGCCAATTAGCCGCCGAACCACCAAGTGAGCGGCCGACACAACGGGGACTAGCTTGGTGGCAACCAAGTGAACATCATGATACAAATCACCGTGCCATCCTCGTCTTCCCGTTGGTTTGCATCCCCATTACACAAGCTTATATTTACTATCATTTACATTGTGCTTGTGTAGTTGCTCTTGTAATTAGTTAGCTTGTGTTGCTAGTTAACTTCTTGCATGTGTAGCATAGAAGTAGCTCCCTTACACAACTAATTTGGCTTGAGTAGCCTTGTTAGTTGTATTGCTTAGTTTGTGTAGCTAAGTAATTTGTGCTCTCTAATTTGACTTGTGTAGCCTTGTTATTGAGCATTGCTAGTGAGTTTAATTAGGAACTGTGTGCTTTTGCTTACTAGATTATGTAGGAGCTCCCCCGGTTGTTTGAAGTACTTGTTGCATAAGTTTGTATGACCTTACAAGCTAGAATTGTTAGGTGAGCTCTAGCTAGCCTGGCACTTTTGATACCTTTCTAGGATCTTTGTAAGGTGCTTGAAACTTAGATATAGGGGTGTAGTCTTGGCTAGACCGATAGTTTTAATTCCGTATTTGTTTTGGTTAGCCGACACGATTAATTTTAGAAAGGACTATTCATCCCCCTCTAGTCTGCCATCTCAACCCTACACCCCTTTACAAGATGGGGATCACATCATACTACTTCAATTTGTTTGTATCAAATGTACGATAGAGATGTTGTGTATAGTCCATGAAGACGGTAGAGTACCAAATCAAGCGGCTGGTTTGAACAAAAAATGGAGTGTTTCTAGTTTGTTTTTATTCTGGTGGTTATGTTAAATTTGCTTGGTATCACAAATGAGCTCTCATGTGTCCTTCAAATAAATGGTCTTAACATTGTTATTGCACTTGAGGTTAGTACCTAGTACTTAGAACTTACTGGCCGTCATATGTTCCTTTTTTAGTACTTACAACATTTGTCGGGTATCGATATTAGGGATACCCGGAAGAAGGAAGCTAATGGCCACGAATGTTAATTCGCTCGGACGGTCAAGGGTGTATTTACGGGCTTGCCTGGGGCTCCGCCTCGCCTGACCACGAGGGCGTGGACTCCGTCTCGCCCGACCCCGAGGGCGCGGACTCTGCCTCGCCCAACCCCTCAAGGGGGGATTCTGCAGGAGTATAGGCCCCACGAGGGCTCGCACTGTCTCCAACCACTACAGATGTAAGAGCGCGGACCCGGGGTCAAACTTCTGACGCTAGGAAAGGAGTGGGCGCGTCTCGACATGACCCGTGGCCACGACGGGCCATACCTGAGAGCTTACGTCGCCCACAGCATCGAGCAGGCTGACACTGTGCTGTCTAACCCCCGTACGGCTTCCGTCAAAGGTGCTTATTGACCATGTCGCCCGTCAAGACAGGATGGGGCGCCACGACCGGCTGACGATGCCCGCGAGTGGCGCCAGTAGCAAATGGGGCCACGACGTGGAGCCGTCCCCACCGTCATCTACGCCACGACGCGCAGCCATCCCCGTCATCATCTACATGACCAGCCAGACCCGCGCAAGGAGGTGAAGGACGATGCAACCCCGGAAGCCCTTTTCCTCCTTGTTCTCTGTCTCTCCCCCCTTAACCTATACCTTCCCCTTGGCCTATAAAAGGGGGGCAGGATGCCCCACAGAGGGGGAGGAACCCGATCCAACTGAATCGAACTCAACTCCATTCGACTCTTCCATCAGAGACTTGGGACCTTTTTCCTCTCTCACCTGTTTGTAACCCTTACTACAAACTAGTACCGGTAACACGAGCAACTCCACACTAGACGTAGGGATCTTTTGTCCGAACCAGTATAAATCCTTGTGTCCTCTGAGCACACCATCCGGGCCTGACGCGCAAACACAAATTTACTAGTTGGCGGTTCAAAACACTGACAACATTGTTATTGCAATGCAGTTTATTTATGATGTGAAGTCTAGATTGAACACCTTGAGATAAAGTGGTTGGAATGACTTATTTGAAGAAGCAAAACAGTTTTGTGCAGCAAAGAGTATTCCAGTCCGATATGTCTGCAGAGATGCTAGTGAGGGGTCGTTCAAGGCGTGATGGATTTACTATCACTAATCTTCATCGTTATCGTGCTGAAATTTTCTATGTTGTTGTTGACAAAATATGTGTTGAGATGAATCACCAATTTAGTGAAGAAATAAACTACAAAGGTATTATTGTGCTTCTTTTGTCTTGATCCAAGTAACTCTTTCTCCAAGTTTGATATCAACAAGCTTGCAAGATTTGCTGAAATATATGATGCTGATTTCTCTGATCATGACCGTGGAATAATAAGTGAACAACTTGAGACATATGCTCTTCAGGTGAGGAGGCATGCTGCCTTTGCTAATTGTACAGATATTGAATGTTTGGCCACAAAGATGGTTGCAACAAAAAAAACATTTGGTGTTTCCATTGGTGTACAAGCTTTGGCATTGTTAGTGCCGGTATCAGGAAAGATTGTTCTCAGCAATGAAAATTATTAAGTCTAAATTGCGGAACAAGATTGCCGATGATTGATTGAACAACTTGATGGTGTGTTATGTTCAGTGAGAACTATTCAGATCACTTGAAGAAGCTATTATTCTTTGACGATTTCAAAATTTGAAGACTAGAAAGATGCAACTTCCTCCTAGCCGTATGCTTGGTAGTTAGAAACTAGCATGTGATTTTTTTCTGTTAAATTTTACTCTACATATCCATGACGTGAACATGTGTTGCAACATGATTTTGATTGAGACTAATGAGGTTCTCAACTTGTCACATTTTACTTGTACTGTGATGTAGTATGTTTCTAAGCACTTGCTATTTAGACTATGTTTGTCGACCAGTCTCGTCAAATTTTCTAGGTCCACCACTGCTCCGATATATGCTGCGATGCACGCAGTCACTTCTGACTCCACATTAATATACTAGTGTAGTGTCCCAAGAGACAAAAACATTTGTAAGGTTATGTGTACCTTGGGTACATAGAGGCCGGAAGTGTTTCAAGGTCTTTTCGATATAACGATATTGAAAATAATAAAGCTTTCTTATTGGGAAAAAAAACAGGCCGGCATCTGCTGATGCGCTTTCTTCATCAGAAGACGCAAGTCATCATCAAATAATAATGTCTTATGCGTTCGGCGCCTTGCATATTCATCAATGTTGCTAGTAGTTACCATATCGACAAGAAAAAAAATGTTTCCTTTGCTTCTTCCTTCAGCTTCACGCGTACGACGGAGACGCCGATCAAATCCAGGGGACGGCACGACGGACAAGCGTAGGCAGCCGTAATTAATCGTATTTGTGCCGTGCACGAGCGCCACGAAGTTTAGATTAGCCCTTTCTTAGTGGAAATTCCAACCTTTTCCTTTTGGATAGGAAATTCAGATTAGCTGCTAGTGTATCGTCGCCGCTCTTTGTCACGGGGCCCAGGTCCGAAGCTCTTTGTCACGCTGCATGGTACCAGTGACCAGCCTACTAATAACTGCCACCACCGCGGAGACCCCATCGAAGGAGCTCACCACTCGCGAAATTTTTTATTTTTAGCCCAAATTTGAAACATATTTTAAATTTGACCCGCATTTGAATTTTTTTTTAAATCTAACCCCCCGCCACCATGCATGGCGGGGCAAATGCACTGAACCCGGCCATGCATGGTGACGAGGTGCAGGTCCCACGTGGCACCCTGCAGGCCAGCGTGGAAAGGTGTACCCCGCCATGCATGGTGGCAGGGTACCCCTAACCCGCCACCGATCATGGCGGGGTACAACCTTTCCTTCAAACCAAGCACCTTGACTGGTCGGCCATGGCACCGCTGCTGCTCAAGTTGGCGTAAGCATAGGCGGTGCAGGAGCAGTTACTACTGCAGTTGGCCGCGCACTGCTCAAAGCTTCTGTTCCGGAGGAGCACGAACTTGTCAGGAACTCTCATCCCGGGCAAGGCCACGAAGTGACTTCCCTTGCTGCACTGCAGAGGCTCCATTCTCCGACATCCTCTCGAAGAGTTCATCCCAACGGCGACGGCCTCAAAGCCCTCGAGGCACTGGCATGCCGGGGCACCTCCGGCGAAGTCGCAGTAGCCGTTGGGGCCACACGAACCATAGAGGCCTTAGCCACCGGTTGGGCGCTCGGAGACGACCGTCCAGGACGACGAGTTGGCGTCCCAGCTCATCAGGAGCTTCATCGTGCCGGTGTGGTCGAGCATGATTCGGAAGTACGGCGAGCCGTCGGAGACGGTGTACACGAGGTAGAACTCGTCGCCGGTGTTGATGATGGTCTGGTACACCATCGAGCTAGGGGAGCTCGTGTACATGCCGCCGGACACCGACACGCCGTTCCACACGCTGATGCGGCAATACGGGTCGGCCCCGTGCCATAGACCATCAGCTGGAGGTTGGAGATGGGGTCGAGGCCGAACGAAAAGTCTCCGGTGGACGGGTCAGCGGGGCCTCTCCACGAGACCAGGCGCCCGGCGGCGGCTATGGCGTTCTGCTATGGCGTTCTGCGTCCATGACGTTCTGCTATGTCGTGGACGGCGGCGGCTATGGCGTTCTGCGTTCTGCTATGTTGGGGTAACCTGACATGCATGTACTGGTAATGTATTTCTCATAGCTGTGCTATCCCTTACTTTTGTATTTATCCTGTATGACTCATACAAGACAATTAACCCCCCCTTTTTTTTGTTCCAGCTTTAATAGCATCAGCCGAGAATTTTACTTTGCAACATCAGATGGTCTGCTTCTATGGCTAGGTCTTCTCTCTTTGCAATATCTAGTTTGTTTCTTTCCGAATATAAATGTCTTTAGCAGTAACATTTCATTTTGGCAATTTTGTGAAGAGCACAAGCATTTCAGAGTTGCAGCATTTTTGTGAAGAGCACAACGTTTCAGAACTAATACAGAACTGAAATTTTTTGTTGCGCTGCAAGTGTGCTAGATTGTCTTTCTGACTTTACATGTCACTTTTTTGTTGCTTGCTAGGATTTACTCTATGGAGAGATACCATTGCCTATGGCAACAGCTCGCCCTTGACTTCTTTGAAGGAGCTATTTTTTGGGAAGTGATGAGCCGTCGGCAACTTTGTTTCTCTTGCACTTGAAGCAGCTAACTGTTCCCGGGTAGAAAGCTCTCCTGCAATAACTCATGTGACTATCAAGAACGGTGTTTCAGTTGCTCTCATTTGGTCTGAAGAACGGTGCTTCAGTCTTGGCATTTTGAGGTGAAAATGTGAAACTTACTGGTCAGCTAAAGGCTATAAACATTGCCATCACCTTGGAGTGGAAGCTCCAACTTCCCCAGCCTTAAGAAAGCGCCATGTGCTTCTCTACAGAAGCCACCGCGTGATGACCAGCTTCATCCAGCAGGGTGGGTACAGTAGCAAGCTGCCCTAGTCTGATGTAAGAACCAATTTATATTGTCCATCCCATATTGTCTTGAATAAGATTTCAGCTCTTTCTTTTCTGAAACCGATAAAATTTCAGCTCTTGCTGTCGTGCAAATTTGTACCCATTGTCCATGGATGATCTTCCAACAGCTGCTGCTGATCTGGGCCCAGAATTGTTGTTTCTTGGGAGCGCATTAGCGCACTGGATTGTTTGTTTTGACAGGGAAGGGAATATTATTATCTCGTCTTCTGCTCTTGATGAAGCAAGTGGGTGAGCGGCAGGGCGCCCGGTACGGACCAGTCCAGTCCAGCTAAAAGCCCACTTGTATTAATGAACAACGCCAATTTTCTCTTTTTTTCCTTGAAAATAAAGAAGTAGAAAAGAAATCGAAATGGATGCAGGCGCAGGGAGACAGCTAGTGTGAACGCGGCAGGCCCCGTTCTCTGAGACCGAGCAGTGTGAATGGGCAGAAAAGTAATGGCAGGCAGAGGCAGGCAGCGGCGAGAAGCAAGAAGAAAAGCGAGGCGAGCAAGCAAATCGAGGCAAGAAAGCGGGGTAGCCTGCAGCCTGCAGTCCCCTGCCGCTGCCGCTGCCTCGCCGCGGTTTACAGCCTGTCGTTAGGGATTGCTGTCGCTATGATGTTCTGCTATGTTGGGGTAACCTGACATGCATGTTCCCCGCCATGATCGGTGGCGGGTTAGGGTACCCCGCCACCATGCATGGCGGGGTACACCTTTCCACGCTGGCCTGCAGGGTGCCACGTGGGACCTGCACCCTGCCACCATGCATGGCGGGGTTCAGTGCATTTGCCCCGCCATGCATGGTGACAGAGCCAAACGGGTTAGATTTTAAAAAAAAAAATCAAATGCGGGTCAAATTTAAAATATGTTTCAAATTTGGGCTAAAAATAAAAAAAATTCCCACTCGCTCGTGCTGACTGTGCCTGCGACAGTGCGACGAAGTGGCCACTGTGCTGTGCATCGTCACTCGTGAGTCTCTCTCTCAGTGCGTTTGTGTGAGGCAGAGGAAGATATGGCGAGGCGCTTCGTGCTCAACACCGGCGCCGAGATCCCCTCGGTGGGGTACGGCACCTGGCAGTCGAAGCCGGACGTGGTCGGGGACTCCGTCTACGCCGCGGTCAAGGTTTCGCACAGCCGCGCCTCCACTCGCTCCTACCTCCTCTCTACCTCATGCGCTTTGATTTCTTCTGATCATCCCCCCACCCCGACCCCCGCGCGCCCTCCTTCCTTTTTTTCTGAAATTGTTGGGTGGTACCATTTCCTCCGGGAGAATCACGGATGTGAAATTGTTTTCGGATCGTGCAGGCAGGGTACCGACACATCGATTGCGCCAGGGCTTACCGCAACGAAAAGGAGGTAATAATCACTTTTGCATTCCAAGCATCACACCCGTATATAGTTCACGAGCAGCATCTGCAGCTCCAGCGTTAACTACTACTCTATAGGCTATATGCTTGCCTGCAATAATATTGTCTCAAATCAAATTGGTAAGCAATTATTGGAGTATGGAGGGCGCTAAATCCACTTTCGCTCGGGTTATCCAGATTGGTTTGGCGCTGCAGAAGCTATTCGAAGAGGATGTGGTGAAGCGTGAAGAATTGTTTATCACCTCTAAGCTATGGTATGCTCAAAGCTTCAGGGCTGAGTATCCAGATGTTTATTAATTCACTTTCTTGCAGGAATTTCTTTGCAGTTCAAGTTTACTGAGTATCCAGATGCTTGTTTGGTGGTTTAAGTCCCTCATGTCCTATTGATCTGTGATGATGTTTTAGGCATGATCATCATGCTCCAGAAGATGTGCCGGAGTCACTCGACAAAAGCCTGAACGACTTGCAGCTCGAGTACTTGGATCTTTACCTTGTATGCATCTTCCATTGCAGACTCATGTTTCACTACCTATTTGCTCTAATCTTGCCTTTGTCTTATTACAATCTCACTGTGTGTACTTAACATTGAGATTACTACTCTACTTTTAGATACTCCTTTTTTCTTATTTATTTACTAAGGCGTCTCAGCAAGCGAGGGGTATTGCTCTCAATCGAACTACAATAAACCTAAGATTTACTAGGGTTTTTTTTCTCGATCACGCAAAAGCTTTGTGTGTCTTTGTATTAAAGTAGATAAAAAAACTCAATACAACACGCCTTCGGGCGCCCTAGGGGGTCAGTAAAGACTTACAAGGAAGCTCAGACCCTCTCTGGTGTACTGGAAGCTAGATTGTTACATTGAAAAGAGAACGACCCAAATTTGCGGCGCTGGCAAGGAGGCAAGATTTACTAGGTTTATCGACACATATATGTTATCCATGCCATTAGTAATTCTATAGTTTACAATCTGGAAACAGGATCCTCTATTGTCCATGGATATGTGTGTTCTGATTCCTGTAATCTAGTCACACATCCACATCCAACTCAACGAATTATGTTCGAGTATCCACCATTTAACACACATACATGTTTCTCCACATGCTTTGCTACGGATTTATATTATGTTTTTACTTCTGGTGCGAATTGGTTTATATTATCTCAAGTTTACTCTGGGCATCATGAATACTCCCTACATTATAGAAAAGATATTAAATGTTTTGGTGATTACCTATTGGAGCTATTTAACATTATTTTAATGAATATTTTTTAAAAGAATAATAATCAGTGAATGATTTTGTAGATACATTGGCCATTTAGACTCAAGAAGGGGACCGACTGGAGTAGCCCTGATAACTTTCTTCCACCTGACATCCCAGCTACTTGGGGAGCAATGGAAAAATTATATGATAGTGGCAAAGCTCGCGCAATCGGTGTGAGTAACTTCTCAACAAAGAAATTGGGTGACCTGCTTGCCGTAGCCCGTGTGTGTCCAGCTGTTAATCAGGTGGAATGTCATCCGGGTTGGCAGCAAACTAAGCTCCATAGCTTTTGTCAGTCAACTGGTATTCATCTCTCTGTAAGTCTGCACTACACTTTTTAAGGGGCTGGCTATCTTATGTTAAAGGCTATGTTCTTATTGTTACTCACTTTGCGTCTGCATTTTGCAGGCGTACTCGCCACTAGGTTCACCTGGCACGGCTTGGATGAAGAGTAACGTCCTGAATGAACCAGTCGTCACCTCGATAGCAGAAAAACTTGGGAAATCTCCTGCACAGGTGGCACTATGCTGGAACATTCAGATGGGTCACAGTGTACTACCAAAGAGCCTGAACGAGGGAAGGATAAAGCAAAATCTTGATGTTTATGACTGGTCTATTCCAGATGACTTGCTTGCAAAGTTCTCCGAGATTAAACAGGTTTGTGATTCTCTTTAGAATACTTATTAAATGGGGACAATCTTGCATTGATATTTTTATTACGGTTGGACATCTTTTATAGGATGGGATTATATTTTGGAATTTCACCATGTTGAAATTCATAGGATTTGACTCTACCCTGATAACTGACAAAGAAATCCATGTGTTAATCTCTGTGTTTGGTTGGAGGCTTGCAGAATGATAATTGCTAGAATCAAGTCTCTGCATAGCTCTTTTTTTTTGGTTGCTTGAACATGATAGAAAAAGCATCTTGACCCCTTGCGTTACCAATTGCTTCGTCGAATGACAGCCGTAACACCATTTCCAAATGTTTGATGCAGCCTTTGGTAGTGCGGCTGTCAAGGGCGTCAAGCCCTAGGATAGCACGACCCCGGCTACGTAGTTCGTAGCCGCGATCCGTCTTCTCCGGCGAGGTTTGCCCCTCCGCCGCAGGCTTAAGAACACGAGAGAGATAGAGTTTGGGATAATACTTTCTTCCTTCCTCAATGTTCTCACGTACAAGATATATATAGCCCGTAGCTCAACTAACTTTGGCAAATAAATAAAAGAGGAAACAAACTTCCTAGACTCACGGTAACAGCCACGGAAACAAATCACTAAATATTCTCCTAGCCACTCTCGTTGGCCTGGGCGTGCACCGCGTTGGACGCTCGCTCTGCAGCTCGGCGGATGTCACGGGCACGACGACGCCGGGTATACTTGTGCCCCCACATGACATCTCTCCCCCCCCTCGAGGTTCAGCTCGTCCTCGAGCTGAAATGATGGAAATTTGGAGAGGAATGGCTCAACGGCTTCCCACGTAGCCGAAGACGCTGACTGGCCCTTCCACTGGACAAGGACCTGCCGAACTCCCCGAGCCAGGCATGTGCGGATGGCGCGCACAGGTTCCGGGGCCATAGCACCGTAGTGAATCGGAGGTAGCGGCGGCGTAGCAGTAGGCGGTGGGCCGACGAACTTCTTTAGGACGCCCACATGAAACACGTCATGGAGACGAGCCTGAGGAGGAAGAGCGAGGCGGACGGCCACCTCGTTGATGACTTCGGTGACGCGGTAGGGCCCGTAGAATTGCGGCTTCAGCTTGCCGGTCATGGGCTGCTGCAGCGAGGCAGGAGCGCGGTGACGCAGGCACAACAGAGCCCAATCGCCCACCTTGTACACCACCTCACGATGATTGGCGTCATAGTGTCGTTTCTGCGTCTTCTGTGCCTGCTCAAGGCGGTAACGAACGTCAGCAAGGAACGCATCCCGTTCCTCCATGGTCTTGGCGACGGCCGGGACACGGGTCTCCCCCGGCTCGTAAGAACGGACGGACGGCGGGTCCCGACCGTAAACCACCCGAAACGGAGTGTCCCGGAGCGAGCTCTGGTACGCGGTGTTGAAGACGAACTCCGCCCACGGCAGCCACCGTAGCCACTGCTTAGGCCGATCCCCGGTGAGGCAGCGCAGGTACATAATGATCACCCTGTTGGCCGCCTCGGATTGTCCGTCAGACTGCGGGTGGAACGCGGTCGACATGTGCAGCTTGGAGCCCACCAAACGCCACAGCTCCTGCCAGAAAATGGACGTGAACACCGGGTCGCGGTCCGACACTATGGACTGCGGTACGCCGTGAAGGCGGACGATGTCGGTGAAGAAAGCCTGTGCGACGGACTCCGCCGAGTAGGGGTGCGCCAAGGGGATGAAGTGGCAGTACTTGCTGAACCGATCAACCACCGTGAGGATGACTGACTTCCCTTTGACATGCGGTAGAGCCTCCACGAAGTCGAGTGCGATGTCCGTCCATATGCCTTGAGGAACTGTAAGTGGCAGGAGCAGTCCAGCGGGGTGGAGGTGCTCGGACTTGTACCGCTGGCACGTGGCGCAACCGCGAACAAAATCCTG
This sequence comes from Saccharum hybrid cultivar R570, assembly GCA_038087645.1. Classification (NCBI taxonomy): domain Eukaryota; kingdom Viridiplantae; phylum Streptophyta; class Magnoliopsida; order Poales; family Poaceae; genus Saccharum; species Saccharum hybrid cultivar. Next base: position 17,408,400 of record JAQSUU010000139.1, read on the forward strand.
CACAACTTGTTTCATGTTAGGGAAGTGAAAGTCGCGGCGAAGTCGATGCAGCGTGCGTTGGACGCCCTCGTGTCCCTCCTCATGTATCGCTGCCATGATCTCTTGAAGAAGGGGAGACGCTGGTGGTATGTATAGGCGGCCCCCAAACTGCACCATGCCATCAACCACGCTCCATGGCGCCACGCGGGTGCCCGCGCAAACATCCGCGTGTAGCGCGACGAGGGCCGGATCGGTCCCCTGGGCCTGCTTGAGGCGAGCGACGAAATCAAAGCGGGGCGCCGAGAGGGCCAGCACCGCGCCAGTCTCTGCCATGTCGCGACGCGAGAGAGCGTCTGCCACAGTATTTGACGCGCCGGCTTTGTACTCCACCGAGAAGTCGAACCCCAGCAACTTGCCCACCCACTGGTGTTGGGGGATGGTAGCGAGCCTTTGATCGAGCAAGTATTTGAGGCTGTAGTGGTCGGTCTTGACGACGAACCGACGGCCCCACAAGTATGGCCTCCAATGCCGAACCGCCTGGACGAGGCCTATGAGCTCAGCAAGGGCACGGTGACGGGGCGCAACCGGCCGACTGTAGAACGCGAGCGGGTGGCCGTCTTGAATCAACACGGCGCCGAAGTCGTGGGTCGATGCGTCACACTCCACGATGAACGGCTTGGTGAAATCCGGCATGGCGAGCACGGGCGTCGAAGTGACCGCGGCCTTGAGGGCGTCGAAAGCCGCGGCCGCCTCCGGTGTCCACGAGAACCCGTCCTTCTTCAAGAGAGCCGTCAGGGGAGCCGCGACCGTGCCGTATCCGTGGACAAACTTGCGGTAGTAGCCCGCCAATCCGAGGAAACCGCGAACCGCGCGCGCCGACCGTGGCACCGGCCAGTCGTGGATGGCCTCCACCTTGGCCGGGTCCATGGCGACGCCCGCCTCCGAGATCACGTGGCCGAGGTAGGAGACGGACGGCACCCCGAACGCACACTTGGAGCGCTTGACGAAGAGTCGTTGGTGACGGAGCTCAGTGAGGACGGCCCGGAGGTGGCGAAGGTGATCCGCCCACGTCTTGCTGTATATCAAAATATCGTCAAAGAACACGAGTACAAAGCGACGAAGAAACGGCCGAAGTACATCATTCATAAGAGCTTGAAAAGTTGCCGGCGCGTTGCAGAGGCCGAACGGCATCACCAAAAACTCGTATAGGCCGTCGTGGGTGCGGAAGGCCGTCTTGTGGATGTCCTCACGGCGCATCCGCACCTGGTGGTACCCAGAGCGCAGGTCCAGCTTGGAGAAGAACCGCGCGCCGTGGAGTTCGTCGAGCAGCTCATCGACGACCGGGATCGGGAACACATCCTTGATCGTGAGCGCGTTCAGCGCCCTGTAGTCGATGCAGAAACGCCACGTCCCGTCCGGCTTCTTGACGAGGAGGACCGGGGACGAGAACGCGGAGTCGCTGCGCCGAACAATGCCCTGGGCGATCATGGCGGCACACTGTCGCTCCAGCTCGTCTTTGTGGGCCGCCGGATACCGGTATGGGCGGACCACCACCGGTGAAGCGTTCGGCTTGAGGACGATGGCGTGATCACGAGCACGCGGTGGTGGAAGGCCTGTGGGTTCGGCGAAGACATCGGGGAAGGAACCCAACAGGCCCTCCAGGAGGTTGTCGTCGACGGAGACCGCGTGGGCTCCCGGGCCATGCGGGGGGGAAACACCCTGCCAAGTGACGCGCTGGCCCTGATGTTGGAACGCCATGCTTCGGCCAGGAACGTCCCACTCGATGCACCCCAGCCGCGCCAGCCACTGCATGCCGAGCACCATATCATAACCGGCGAGCGGCATGACGAAGAGGTCGACGTTGAACTTGATGTCGTCGATGCAGATGGGTGCGCGCCGGAACACGCCTGGGCAGGCGATTTTGTCGCCGTTGGCCACCGTGGCCGTCAGTCGAGGGCGCGGCTGGGGCTGAAGTCCCGTGCGCTCGGCCGCGGCCTCCCCAATGAAGTTGTGGGTCGACCCGGTGTCCACCAACGCGACGAGGGAGGTGGCACCCAAGGACACACGCAGGAGCAGGGAGTTGTTGGTGTAGATCCCGGCCACTGCGTGCAGGGAGAAGACGGCCGAGTCTGTGGCACCCTTGGTGTTCGGCTCCTCCTCAACCTCGTCAGCCTCGTCCTCGTCTTCGACACTGTCCAACAGGAACAAGCGTTTGCATACCTTGTTGTGCCCCCTACTGTACCGCTCGTCGCAGTTAAAGCAAAGGCCCAAGCGACGACGCTCCTCCTGCTCGGCTTGGGTGAGCCGGCGCACTGGCCGCCCCTCCACCGACGTAGATACTGGTGCCGCCTTGATCGCCGGAACTGGATGCTGGGCCGGCCGCGGCACTGGAGTGGACAGAACGCCCTTGCCGCTCGTCTTGGACGGAAAGAGGTACGGCTCCATGAGCTCAAACTGACGAGCGAGACTCATGGCCTCGGCGAGGCTCGTCGGTTTTTGCTGTTGCACTTGGAGGCTGAGCGGCGGTAGGAGGCCACCCGAGAACAATTCCACGCGCTGCGCTTCATCAAGTTTACCGGCGCGGGGCAGTAGGGCTTGGAACTGGTCATAGTAGTCTTCGACCGACCCGGTGCGGCGGCACGACGAGAGTTCGAAGAGGGGGACCGACCGGAGCGGAGGCCCATAACGCAGATTGAGGAGCTCCTTGAAACGCTCCCACGTTGGCGTCCCCTCGGTCTCCTGGACTTGCATGAACCAAAGCTGCGCGCTCTCGTGCAGATTGTACGAAGCCATCCACGTTCGCTCCGCTGGAATGACGTGCTGCTGGATGAAGAAAGACTCGCATCTGTTGATGAAGATGAGCGGGTCTGTCTTGCCGTCGTAGCGAGGAAACTCCGGGCGCCAGTGCTTCGGTGGCCTGTCGTTGTGGTGGTCCCCGATCATTGTCTTGGAACCCGAGGACGAAGACGAACGCTCCGAGACGAGGGCCTGCAGGGCGGCGGTGGTAGCCTCGGACGACGCTTGCAGTGCGTCAGGGCCTTGGCGATGGCCTCCAGGGTTGGCTTCAAGTCACCGTTGTCACCCATGGTGGAGACGCGGGACTCGGCGGAATCGGGTGAGGATGGTGCGGCGGTGGTTTGTGGGCTAGGGTTGTTGGCGGCGGGCGCGGCGCTAGCGGTGGGAGTAGAGGATCGTTTGGTCTGTGATACCAGGTTGTCAAGGGCGTCAAGCCCTAGGATAGCACGACCCCGGCTACGTAGTTCGTAGCCGTGATCCGTCTTCTCCGGCGAGGTTTGCCCCTCCGCCGCAGGCTTAAGAACACGAGAGAGATAGAGTTTGGGATAATACTTTCTTCCTTCCTCAATGTTCTCACGTACAAGATATATATAGCCCGTAGCTCAACTAACTTTGGCAAATAAATAAAAGAGGAAACAAACTTCCTAGACTCACGGTAACAGCCACGGAAACAAATCACTAAATATTCTCCTAGCCACTCTCGTTGACCTGGGCGTGCACCGCGTTGGACGCTCGCTCTGCAGCTCGGCGGATGTCACAGGCACGACGACGCCGGGTATACATGTGCCCCCACATGACAGCGGCATAGTTCTTTTTTCAATCAATTTTGTTCATACATAAGATTATTTGTATTTTCGAGGAAAACAAGTTCAGACTTCAGAGGACCATTTTGAATTTCTTTAGATATTTTTTTCAAATCAATTTATCTCGTTGTTATTTACATTCTCCTAGAGTTTTTTTTATAGCGCAGACTCTGCAGAGTTCACCTGACTACCTTATTCTGTGTCCATCAGGTTCGGCTGGTCAGAGGCGACTTCACAGTTAATCCAAAGAGCGTTTACAAGACCCTTGAGGAGCTCTGGGATGGGGAAATTTAGTATCGATCTTGGAGTTTATCCTGAGCAGGGAGAAACCTATATTAGTGCCGAGCACTTGGCATACACCTCCAAAATGATGGTTGACCGCTCGTTACCTAGCACTTTTCACGAGCTACTATTTGTAAGCGATCTCATCCCTAGTGTCACCTTGGTTTTCTGTTCTGAATGAAGCAGTTGATCACCCTGGCAGGCGGCTGGATTTTATCCGATCCTGTGCTACCAGTATGTATCTGCATCAGACAATTGGCACCGCCTATCTGTACACAGTTATCTACTTATATATAAGGATAATAACTTATTTGTCCGTGTGAATATGATTAGCACATTAACACTATTGTGCCTGTGCTGTGCGTAGCATCTAGCATTGCACAATTGCACGAAACTGTTGCCCGTTTTGAACAATGCTGGCGTTGGCGTGGCGGGTCTCTGGCCACGGGGGCTGATGATGGGCTCTGTTTCGTCACAGGCCACCGTCAAGCCCGATCCGAAGCCACGCACACGCAGAACATCGGCCCAGCTGATGGGAACGGTGCGAGGAGCCCAAGCGGGAGCACAACTGCAAAGCCAGGCGTTCAGCGCGGAACTAGAACATCCTTCACTTTCGGCTTCCGTTCCACGCGGAAAAGATTCAGACGAAACGCGAAACTCCGGCGGTGGTGGGGGGCCTTTCTGCTCTCGCCGAGCAAATTCCCGAAGAGCGAAGCAACCGACGAGGCGACGAGACAAGACAGCGCTGCCAAGTTTCAGATTCAGGCGAACGAACGGCGGTTTGGTCCACTGATCTGCCGATTTCTCCCATGACGTTGACCAAACAGGAAAGCCGCATCAGAACTTGGAACCGAGAGGCGAGAGGGTGAAATCTTGAAAGCCCCGTGCATCGGTATCGCCCGACGGTGGGTGATCGTCGACATGTGGCAGTGGCTACGTGGCCGCTTCCGGGCCCAACGTACCCGTGACACCGGTGCGCACAGAGCCACAGACCACGGAGACACAAGGCCGATACGTTGGCATCGGTGGTGCGTTTCAGGGAAAAAGGAAAGGGCGAACTCGAACTTGTGATCCCGTCACTGCTTACGCTCGTGATACCGATAGTGGGCGAACTTGTGATCCTCTGCGTTGCCGCATTGCCTGCTAATTCGGCTGCAGATGAGTGCTGATGCGGATTCGTAATAGTGTGGATGATGTTACATGGTCAAAGAGCTAGTATACGATTGCGGACAAAAAGGTTTCTCCACTTCGCGCTCCTTGTGTAGATGCCAAAAGGAGAACCCGGGCGGGACACGGCGCAATCGACGAAAAGCAGGAGTAGGTATAACCATAATTATCATCCTCGTGTGATCGTGTCAGCCACGTTCACAAATTACAATACGATTTTAGATTCTGTTTGATATACTAGTAGCTGCTCTTGTTAGCTGACCAACAAATTCATGTATAAAAATAGCTAGCTAACTACTACTGTATTAGTGGATCCACCAGCTAAAAGTGGATGTATTAGTGGTTTTGTTTATAGTACTCTTCAATTTCTATTTGTTACTAGAATTATTAGAAGAGCACATACATAAATATACTGAAAGCTCTAGTTTGGTTTTGGTGAATTGATGAAACCCTAGGTGCTAACTCTTTACTCTAAGTGATCATGAGATACGGTAGATTCCAAGTGGTGGAGCAAATGACGAAGATCATGATGATGGTGGTGATAGCCACGGTGATGATCAAGTGTTCGGGCTTGGAAAAAAAGAAAGAGAAAAATAAAATGGGCTCAAGGCAAAGGTGAATTTGATAGGACCATTTTGTTTTGATGATCAAGACACCTAGTAGGTGTGATCACATTTAGGATATATAGCAGTACTATTAAGAGGAGTGAAACTCATCGTGAAATACGGTTATCAAAGTGCCACTAGATGCTCTAACTTATTGCATATGCATTTAGATTCTAGCGAGTGCTAACACCCTTGAAAATGTTTGTGAAAACATCGTAACACATATGCATAAGGTGATACGCTTGGTGGTTAGCACATTTGACCAAGGGTGAGGTGTTTGTGCTTGATTGGAGTGGAATCAGGGGCGTCAGACCCTGGCTTTCTAGGGCGTCGAACCAGGCTGACCCTGGGTCCGATGGTCCCCCTGCACGTCTGAGCAGAGACCGAGAGTGAGGACATTGCGTCGGACCGACCTCTGCCTGGGTCCGACGGCTAACCCTAGCGCAGGGCTACGGGCGCGGTGGCGTCGGACTGAGCCAATCGATGGCGTCAGACCGTACGCGTGCACTATTCATTCACGCGGGAAAGAGTGAAGCGCATGCGTGGCAGCGTTGGACTCGCGCCTAGGTCCGACGGTGGGCGTCGGACCGGAGTCCGACCGATTTAACCCTCTCTGGACCTTACTGGACCACATCGGACCCTCCCTGTGTGGAGTTCGACAGCGGGTCCGACCGTGGTGATCAGCGCGCGACTGCTTGACCATTGGCGGCAACGGTCGGCTCGTTTGACTGGAACACGTGGCAACACGGGAGTGGTTGTGGCTGGGCATCGGACGGTCCGACGGCCCCGTGCAGTCGAGTTTGACGGTCACTTATTTGACCCAACAGCTCTATTTCGAGGGGGGCTTCTATTTAAGCCCCATGGCCGGCTCTAGCTCACTCTCTTGGTCATTTTTATTGACATAGCAACCTAGTGAGCTGAGCCAAAGCTCTCTCACTCATCTCCATCATAGATTTATCTTCTGTGTGAGATTGAGAGTGAATCCAAGTGCATTGCTTGAGTGATTGCATCTAGAGGCACTTGATGATTGTTTTCACTGCATGATTTGCTTGTTTATCTTGGTGATTGCCACCACCTAGACTGCTTGGTGCAGCGAGGATCATCGAGCGGAGGAAGGTGATTGTCTCCAGCTCTGATCGTCATGATTGTGAGGGGTTCTTAACCTTTCTCTGGTGGAAAGCCAAAAGGTACTCTAGTGGATTGCTCGTGGCTTGTGTGATCCTCATCTTGTGTTGGTTGTGCGGCACCTGATTGTGGGTTAAGCGTCCTATTAGCGCATGAACCTCCAAGTGAGTGAATCGCTACAACGGAGACTAGCTTGCCGACAAGCAAGTGAACTTCAGTAAAAAAATCATCGTGTCATCTTGTCACTGAGATTTCATCGGTATTCATTGTGATTAGTTGATTGTCTCTTGCCACGACGGTATAAACATCACATCTCCTCACTTGTAATTACTTTCCTAGTGTAACTAGGCTCTTTAGTGTAGTTAGTTTTGAGAGCTAGCTTGTGTCTTTGTCTAGTGGTTAGTGAGGCTCTTTAGTTAGTCTTTGAGAGCTCACTAACTTAGTGGTAGTGACCTAGCCTTGTGTGTGACATAGAGACTATAGCAACTAGAATTGTTGGTAGGTGGCTTATATTTTTAGTAGGTTAGTGCAACATTCGTTTCGCCTCATATTTATCTAACCGCTTGGCTTAGTATTGTTATAGAATTTTTAATATGCTATTCACCCCCTCTAGCCATCAGGACCTTTCATATACTCCCTTTGTCCTGATATATTCGTCATTTTGGCTCTGTACCACGTGCAGCAAAAATTAATTGAAGTATAGATGCATTGAAGGTTGTGTGAATCTACACAACTACTAGAACGACACACATAGTGGGGAGGGAGTACCTATTAGGACAAAAGTATTTTTGGCAATATATGAACTTTTTGGAGACGTTGCAATATATTAGCTGGAATGAGACAGGTAGTGAGATAGTTATTAGATGGATGTCCAATAAAAATAACCAATCTATTAGTTGAATCCATCTGAGTCCATTCCAACTAGTATTTTTTAGATAGATAGTAAAATAATTATTAGCTACAGCTAACAATTAGTTGGATCCGTCCCGGCTAATTTGTAGCAACTGCTTTCTTTGTCCAGTATATATGTCAAGATTAAGGAGGACATTTATTTCCGCTGCATTGAGCTAGGCTGAGCGCTTGATTTATCGCGTTGGCTTCTCTTGCTCACCCACTAACTAATTACTTGTATGTATATTAAGACCCTCTTTGGCAAGGCCCTCGGAGGCTCCGGCTCCTCCTTCGAAACTACAACACTGTAGCAAGAGCCGTTTTGATTCCCGAGGCAAAAAAAAAACTAGCCAGAGCCGGAGCCAGTGAAGCCCCAATCCCTAACTCCGCCAGCTTCTTGCTACAGTACACACCGGTAGCAAAGCCAGAGCACCTAAGAGCTGTGCCAAACGGGCTCTAATTCAACCAAGAGAATACGTCCTCTTTTGTTAGAGTGAGACTAAAAAAAAAGTTGCACGTTCTACACCAGGATGGAGGGAGTATGATGAATTGGAATGCTCCGGAAAGTCCATGAAATGTTACTGAGCTCGTGAACGAGTGCGCTCGTGTTGTGTATAACGATCCAAATCACGCTTACCGAAAAGGAAATCACGGCATTGGAATGCTCCGGAGGGGCGAAAAGCAGAATCTTTCATGGAGTCAAAGATCCGATCCCATGCCCATGCTGACACGCATGCTGTGTCAGTACTCAGTAGCGTGGTCCGTGGCCGTTCGTTTTCACGGCCGGGAACCAGAAACCCCGGCAAGCCACTTGGCGCATCCGCACCAGCCTCTAGCCGGCCAGTCGGAACGAAGCCCCCCGAACGAGCGAGGCCACCGGGTGCCCGACGCGCGGCCCGTGCCCAGCCGGCCTATATAGGCAGGCACCACTCCCTGTCCTCGCGACCACCGCTGCTTCCCGTGCTGCGCCCGCCTCCTCTACGTTCCCCATTTCCGGTGCTGCTGCCCTGTCCGTGTGACAGAGAGACGCAGAGAGAGGCGGCGATGGCGCGGCACTTCGTGCTCAACACCGGCGCCAAGATCCCCTCCGTGGGGCTCGGCACCTGGCAGTCTGACCCCGGCGTCGTTGGCAACGCCGTCTACGCCGCCGTCAAGGTCCGTATAAACCCGCGCCCGCTTCCTGTTTTCTCCCCACTTCCTTCCGTCCTTCACTGTCCAGATTACATTTTTTTCCCTTTATAATCCCTTTGTGCAACCCTGTTTCCTGGGTTGTGGGAGATCCTTCTTCTCCAAGGAAGGATCTCACATGATTGCTTTCGGATCGTGCAGGCGGGTTACCGACACATCGATTGTGCCAGAGTTTACGGCAATGAAAAAGAGGTAACAGTTAACTAGTTTTGTACTCCCACTTCCAAATTGTGGCTTTTTTAGGTACTGGTACATAGCTTTTGGTTGGTCACTCACTCATGCGTTCAAAGCGTGTCGGCCAATAGATTCACTTCCTTATTTTTTTTTGGGTGCGTGTATGACTTGTTATTTATTCTCCTGCACATGCATCTAGAGAATAAGAAAAACAATGATACAAGTACTGCAATCTAGGTTCAACCATATCCCTCCATGTGAGAACCATATCGTTATACCAGAAATTTCTTCTGTCCATTTAACATTTACATGGGCAAAATATCGCTGTCCATTATGGGCTCATAGTGAACCTGACTTAGGGTATAAATAAAGGCCTGATTAAGGACTATTCTGAAGCTCAGTGGCCAAATTGACATGGCTTTATGGCATGAATAGCTCGCAAGCAGCATTTACCCCTCTTAGGATAAGCCATGTGTTGCCTGCAATATTGTCTCCATTCATATTGCATAACAATTGGAGCAATGAAAGCCTGATATCCATTTTTGGATTGTCCAGATTGGTGTGGCGCTGAAGAAGCTATTTGAAGAGGGTGTAGTGAAGCGAGAAGATCTGTTTGTCACCTCTAAGCTATGGTATGCTCAAATCTCTGGTGATATTCCAATATCTATGTCTCATGCATCTCAAGTTGAGTATATTGATGCCTATTTGAAGTTTTCAATCATTCATGTCGACCTGATTTGGGGATGGCTTATGTTTCCAGGAATGATCATCATGCTCCTGAAGATGTGCCTGAGGCACTAAATGAAACCCTGAATGATTTGCAGCTTGAGTACTTGGATCTTTATCTTGTACGCATCTCCTATTTGCAATTATATATTTCAATACCTGATTTCCTCTATTCTGGTCTCTATACCATTAACATCTCCCTTTGTGTGTGCTGATATAGCTACTTCTGTATATTTTCATTTATTTTTTTATGAAGAAAAGTCTCCTTGGCAAGCTGAACTAATTTATGCTTAAATGTTAATCATACAACAACAACAACCAAGCCTGTCAGTCCCAAGCAAGTTGGGGTAGGCTAGAGTTGAGACCCAACAAACACCGTCAGTTACGGTTCAGGAACGTCAATAGCCGTTTTCCAAGCACTCCTATTCAGACATAGGTCTCTAGGTATATCCCATTCTTTCAAATCTCTTTTTATTGTCTCTTCCCAAGTCAACTTTGGCCTTCCTCTGCCTCTCCTCACCTTATTATCTTGACTTAGAACTCCATAATGCACTGGTGTCTCTGGAGGTCTCCTTTGTAAATGGCCAAACCACCTCAACCGATGTTGGACAAGCTTCTCTTCAATAGGTGCTACCCCTAGACGATCACGAATATCATCATTTCGCACTCGGTCCATCCTTGTGTGACCACAAATCCAACGCAACATACGCATTTCTGCAACACTCAGTTGTTGGACATGTCTTCTCTTTGTGGGCCAGCATTCTGCTCCGTACAACATAGCGGGTCTAATCGCTGTTCTATAAAACTTGCCTTTTAGCTTTTGTGGTATCCTCTTGTCACAGAGAATGCCAGAAGCTTGGCGCCACTTCATCCACCCTGCTTGGATTCTATGGCTAACGTCCGCATCATAGTTACTGGCAAAATTATATATCCATGCCAGTCTATTGCGTGCTATGTCTATGTATGGTTTCTAATGTGGAAACTGGAAACATGGTTTTCTATGCCATTTATTGAATATATGTGCTCCTATTCCCTGAACTCTGTCTGTTCAGTTAGCCATATTACCACATTTCTTTCAAAAAAAAAAAAAGTTAGCCGTATTACATCCATGGGCGTTCCTCCATCTTATTTGGTGATTGACATGGTGTTTTTTATTTCTGGTGTAAAACTGTTAATTGTTTCAAGGTCACTTCTGCTGTTTGTTTTTGGCATCTTGAATACGTCGCAGAGAATATCATGTATGTTTGTGTCATGTACGGGCAAACGTACACGCGCACGCGTCGGGCCAGAGACATCCGCAGGGCCGCGGCACGCGCGGCGAAAGCGGGAGCAGAAGGCGCCGCGGTGACCACGGACATGCATCAGGGCCACGGCGCGATTGGTGGCTGATTTACCTAAAGATAGTTATCAATTATGATTTGTTACTTCCTTTATTTTAGCACCTTGATTCTAGGAGTTTGTTGCTCCCGTGTGGTTAGGGCCGATGGCCATATATACTCTGTAAACCGGAATTGGAGAATTAAGCAAGATCAGTTATCCAATCTCTCTCTCTCTCGTTCTCAAGCCCAGACGCCGTGAGGGGCATAACCTCCGCTCTGGAAGACACGGCACGAGACTACGAGCTGCGTAGTCGAGGGCCAGCTACCCTAGATCGCTACGCCCTTGACAACCTGGTATCGCGGTCACGGTCACGATCCACCCAATCTTCTCCCACCCGCGCCGCCAGCCCGTCCACTGCCGACTCCCATCACCACCCTAACCCGCCGCCGCACCCTGCCACCACCATGACCGAGCCATCCCTTGCCGATGTCTTGGATGCCCTGAAGGCCATCAACACGAAGATCACCACCATGGAATCTGACGTCGATTATCGAGCGTTGAACGCGCTCACCATTAAAGATGCCTTTCCGATCCCTGTGGTGGAGGAGCTGCTCGACGAGCTCAAGGGCGCACGCTTCTTCACCAAGCTCGATCTCCGTTCCGGCTACCACCAAGTTCGCATGAAGCCGGAGGATGTCCACAAGACGGCGTTCCGCACGCACGACGGCTTATACGAGTTCTTGGTGATGCCGTTCGGCTTGTGCAACGCGCCGGCGACATTCCAGTCGTTGATGAACGACGTGCTGCGTCCCTTCCTTCGCCGGTTTGTCCTCGTTTTCTTCGATGATATTCTTATCTACAGCAGCTCCTGGGCGGATCATCTCCGACACCTCCGCGCCGTGTTGTCCGAGCTTCGCCGCCACCACCTCTTCGTCAAGCGCTCCAAGTGCGCGTTCAGCGTCGCCTCGGTCTCCTACCTCGGCCACATCATCTCCGAGCGCGGCGTGGCCATGGACCCGGCCAAGGTGCAGGCCGTCCTTGACTGGCCGGTGCCCCGGTCGGCGCGCGCGGTCCGTGGCTTCCTCGGCCTGGCGAGCTATTATCGTCGTTTCGTCCTCAACTACGGCACCATCGCTGCTCCCATCACAGCGCTGCTCAAGAAAGATGGTTTCTCCTGGTCGGAGGAGGCAGCCGCGGCGTTCGCGGCCCTCAAAGCCGCCGTGACCTCGGCGCCGGTGCTCGCGTTGCCGGATTTCAGCCGCCCCTTCATCGTTGAGTGCGACGCGTCGACCCATGGGTTTGGCGCCGTGCTGCTCCAAGACAAGCATCCCCTGGCGTACTTCAGCAAGCCTATTGCACCCCGACACCGCGCCCTCGCCGCATACGAGCGGGAGTTGATTGGCCTGGTGCACGCCGTCCGCCACTGGAGACCGTACCTTTGGGGCCGGCGATTCACCGTGAAGACCGACCACTACAGCCTCAAGTACCTGCTCGACCAGCGGTTGGCCACGATCCCGCAACACCACTGGGTGGGGAAGCTCCTCGGCTTTGACTTCACGGTCGAGTACAAGCCGGGCGCCCAGAACACCGTCGCCGATGCCCTCTCCCGCCGGGACACCGACTGCGACATCGAGACGGCCGCGGTGCTCTCTCTATCCGCGCCGCGGTTCGCCTTCTTCGACAGACTCCGACTCGCCCAGCAGACCGAACCGGCGCTCGTGGCGCTCCACGACGAGGTCACGGCGGGCACGCGGGCGGCGCCGTGGGCGATACGCGACGGCCTCCTCACCTACGGCGGCCGCATCTACGTCGGTTCGGACTCGCCGTTGCTGCAGGAGCTCCTCGCTGCCGTGCACAACGACGGTCACGAAGGCATCCAACGCACTCTACATCGACTGCGTCGGGATTTTCACTTCCTCGGCATGAAGACCATCTTCCAGGACTTCATCCGCACGTGCGCCACGTGCCAGCGCAACAAGGCGGAGCACCTCCACCCCGCCGGGCTGCTGCTGCCCCTCCCGGTGCCCTCGGCGGTGTGGAGTGACATTGGCCTCGACTTCGTGGAAGCTCTTCCCAAGGTGCAAGGCAAGTCGGTCATCCTCACGGTGGTGGACCGGTTGAGCAAATACGCCCACTTCATCCCGCTTGCCCACCCCTACTCCGCGGAGTCCGTGGCTCAAGCATTCTTCGCTGAGATCGTTCGTCTTCATGGCATGCCTCAGTCCATGGTGTCGGATCGCGATCCCGTTTTCACCTCCAAGTTCTGGCAAGAGATGATGCGGCTAATGGGGGCCAAGCTACATATGACGACGGCCTTCCACCCGCAGACGGATGGCCAAACAGAAGCTGCTAACCGCGTCATCACCATGTATTTGCGTTGTTTTACAGGGGATCGTCCAAGGCAGTGGCTCAGATGGCTTCCGTGGGCGGAGTTCGTCTACAATACGGCCTACCAGTCCTTACGCGACACGCCGTTTCGCGTGGTGTATGGCCGCGACCCCCCCAGCATCCGATCCTATGAACCTGGGGAGATGCGTGTCGCGGCTGTCGCCAAGACCATGGCGGAACGTGACGAGTTCCTACAGGACGTGCGCTACCGGCTCGAAGCGCCACTATGACAAGCAACACCGTGTCGTCTCCTACAAGCTCGGCGACTGGGTTCTACTCCGCCTCCGCCACCGCCCAGTCGCCTCGCTTGACGTCGTCGCCACCGGAAAGCTGAAGCCACGCTACTTCGGCCCCTACCGCATCGTGGAAGTGATCAACGACGTCGCCGTTCGCCTGGAGCTGCCCCCGCGCGCCCGTCTTCATGACGTGTTCCATGTTGGCCTCCTTAAGCCATGGGTGGGCGCTCCTCCGACTACGCCTCCGCCTCTACCGGCCGTCCACAACGGGGCCACGGTGCCGGAGCCTGAGCGCGTCGTCAAGGCTCGCCTCGCACGCGGCGTGCGTCAGGTCCTCGTGCATTGGAAGAACGAGCCTGCGGCATCGGCAACATGGGAGGACTTAGACTCCTTCAGCGCGCGCTTTCCTCACTTCCAGCTCGAGGACGAGCTGTCTCTCGAGGGGGGGAGAGATGTCATGTACGGACAAACGTACACGCGCACGCGTTGGGCCAGAGACATCCGCAAGGCCGCGGCACGCGCGGCGAAAGCGGGAGCAGAAGGCGCCGCGGTGACCACGGACATGCATCAGGGCCACGGCGCGATTGGTGGCTGATTTACCTAAAGATAGTTATCAATTATGATTTGTTACTTCCTTTATTTTAGCACCTTGATTCTAGGAGTTTGTTGCTCCCGTGTGGTTAGGGCCGATGGCCATATATACTCTGTAAACCGGAATTGGAGAATTAAGCAAGATCAGTTATCCAATCTCTCTCTCTCTCTCTCTCTCGTTCTCAAGCCCAGACGCCGTGAGGGGCATAACCTCCGCTCTGGAAGACACGGCACGAGACTACGAGCTGCGTAGTCGAGGGCCAGCTACCCTAGATCGCTACGCCCTTGACAGTTTGATGAATTTTGTCTTTTATGTTGTGCAACATTTTTTCTGTGGTACCTTCGGATTGTCGTTTGATGATTATGTTTGAAAGTTGAAACTGTTTAAGCATGATGTTTACAAATGATTCAATTAAAATCTCTGATCATCTGTGTTCTTCGTAGATCCACTGGCCATTTAGAGTCAAGAAGGGAACAAACCACAGTCCAGAAAATTTTGTTACACCTGACATCCCTGCTACTTGGGGGGCAATGGAGAAGTTATATGATGCTGGCAAAGCTCGTGCTATTGGTGTGAGTAACTTCTCCTCAAAGAAATTGGGTGACTTGCTTGCTGTGGCTCGTGTACCTCCTGCTGTTGATCAGGTGGAATGTCATCCTGTTTGGCAGCAAACTAAGCTCCATAGCTTTTGTCAGTCAACTGGTGTTCATCTTACTGTAAGTCTGATTACCGCACATATTGCTTTATCACTAAACAAGCTAGATTGCTTTTGCTGAACAAAATTTTTCTATTGTTTTTTTAATCTGTATGTATGTTGCAGGCTTACTCACCATTAGGTTCACCTGGTACAACTTGGATGAATGGTAATGTCCTTAAAGAACCAATAATCATCTCAATAGCTGAGAAACTTGGGAAAACTCCAGCACAAGTGGCTCTGCGCTGGAACATTCGGATGGGTCATAGTGTACTTCCAAAGAGCACGAATGAAGAAAGGATAAAGCAAAACCTTGATGTTTATGATTGGTCAATTCCAGAGGACTTGCTTGCAAAGTTCTCTGAGATTAAGCAGGTATATGTGTACTGAGTACCCTTCACAATACTTTAATGAGGATAAAATTACATAGATATTTGTTGATCATGATTAAACATCTTTATAGGATAATGTACATTTCAAAATGTTACCTTGTGTCCTTGTTATGCTCCTTCGAAATTCATATGATTTGGATTTATTCTGATAAACAAACCACTTGGAGGATTCTAAATTGCTAGGGTTAAGTAGCACCTGTACTTTTTTTAGCTTTCTTGGAGCTCGAAGCTCCAGTGGTGCTGTGACATGAATCTAGTAAGGGTGCCTACTTATTTTTCCCTTGATCGTGCACGTGCAAACAAATAATTACTATAAACATATCATTATACATTTAAGTCGAATTATGTTTCAGCAAGATGCTGTCCCCTGCCCTTTATGCACCCCCGCACACCAGCTGAAAATTTGGCCTGGTGCTGTAGTCACAGTTCTCTGGCAGCCTAGGATGTTTTTGAATAATAAGATCATCAACCCCATAAACGGATTGCCTCTTGTATTCTTTTCATAGCCATGCTCAACCTTGATATATGGTGATATATGTACAAACTCCACGAGAACAAATATTGCATCACATCTCATATCTGTAGCCCCCAAGCCCCCTTGTTTGTGGCTCACTAATTCTTTCTTGAAATGCTGCCACTAGATTTACTTATCTTCATGCCTTGGTTATTATAAGGTAGGAACCTTTCCCTCTGAGATTCTAATGAAAAGGGAAAAAAACATAAAAGATGTGCGAGTTCAAGAATACTTGCTGTAATATTAATAAACACATTTTTATAACTTTGGATTTCTGAATATTGTGATTCTTACCTGGCATGAAAATACTTGTAGATGTCCGACTTTGTGCTATTAGGTGCTGACACATGACCAGTCTGGATAGAGTGTTGTTTCACGCCTTATTATTCACCTTGGGTAGAATAGAAGCCAATCCACGCCATCATTGTCCAATGATCATTTTTTGCTTGTTGCATAGGGAAAAGCTGTATGTCCCTTGTCTATATCGTTCAATGTAAAGCACTTTTCCATAAACACAAAAAAGTTATCTCGACCTCTGTCATCAATTGCTTTTCTAGAAGAATGTCAGTAAAAATTTCTGAACCTTTTTTTTTCATGTAATCCAGTTCATTAAATCAACAATTTTGAACTATTAATTTGCATCCATCTTTTTTCCTTTTAAGACCCTTACATAACACGACTGAATGCATCTGACAATTTTATTTGTGATCTTCAGGCTAGGCTACTTAGAGGCAACTTCCTTGTTAATCCAGCGAGCGTTTACAAGACCCATGAGGAGCTCTGGGATGGTGAAATTTAGGAAGGACACCATTGTTCATCCTGAGCAGGGAGCAGCGTTCCATTAGGGCCTGTCAGACCATTTTATCTCCAAATTTGCTCTTTTGAAATGAAGGTTCAGTGTTCGGAAGCTCTGATGCCATCCTGTGTCGCGAACTGTTCGGAAATTTGTCAGCGGTTTACTTTGTCCTACGGGATGTGCTGCTGCAGTCCATCCTAGTGCCGCTTGATTTTTCTGGTAAACTGTGACCAATGAAGTTAATTCGCCAGGCATCATTAGTCTGTATCGGAATTTCATTGCTTCATCTCCCCACACTATTTTTTATGCTCCATTTATTCCCTCTGTGAATTTGGTGCGTATCCTATAAACAAATGTGCATTCAACGTATGAAATCGGCGTATAAATGTCGCCTGATTCCCGGGGCAAACAGTACCTGCTACCATGCAGATGCAGAACACTAGATTCCGTGCACAATCGACAAAGGCGTGTTTGCAGGCGCCAGGCCCACGCTAGGCACGACTGAAATGGGGCCGCGGTTTCGGCATCTTTAGCTCGTTTTTTTCTTGGCACGCGCTCTCGACTGGCCAGGACACCGGACGTGCGTGTCCGTGGCAGTTCCCGTCGCGTTGCGCCGTTGCCAAACCGTATCCTTTCCTCGGTATCCAGCACGACTCTCTCACCAGGCGACCACCATCGGCCTGTTCGTTTCGCTGGTTTATTGTGCTGAAAGCACTGTTCGCTGGTTTGTTGTGAGAGAAAAACACTGCTGGATGGCTGCTGATTCTGCTGATAAGTCCAAACGAACAGGGCGAAGCCACAAGAGGCTGATTCTGCTGGATGGCTGCTGATTCGCTCTCGACGAGACCAGACAGCGACACAAGAGGAGAGCGGCGGGGCGGGCGGAGAGAAGAGGAGGAAGAAGATGGCCACATATTTCACGCTCAACACCGGGGCTCGCATCCCTTCGGTAGGGCTCGGCACCTACAAGGCCGGGCCCGGGGTCGTCGCCGACGCGATCACCGCCGCCGTCAAGGTACTCGCCTCTCCCTCGAGCACTCTTTGTTCCGAATGTGCTGTTCCGTTTGTTTTGCTCACAAGTATGTTCCGTGTACTACTACCTGTACATGCCTGCTGCTTGAGCCCGGGTCATATTAATCCTGCTTTCTTGCTTGCTTGTCATGGCAGGCCGGGTACCGGCACATCGACTGCGCGCCGCTATACAAGAACGAGAAGGAGGTAGCCTTAATCCACCCTGCAATTAGTATCTTCGATTCACAGTTGCGATGGCAGTTTGGTTATAGTTGCCCTTAACGCGTGTCTCAGATTGGCGTTGCTCTCAACAAGCTCTTTGATGACGGCGTCGTCAAGCGAGAAGACCTGTTCATCACTTCAAAGATATGGTACTACCCTGGTCCTTGGATACTGTTTCTGCTGTAGCCATTTGCTCGGGTCCATCGATCTCGTAACAACCGGAGAGACGTACAAGCTATGCAGGTGCAGCGATCTTGCGCCTGAAGACGTTCCGTTGGCAATCGACAGCACTCTGAATGATCTGCAGCTGGAGTATCTTGACCTGTACCTGGTAACCTGAATGTGCACACTGCAAGAGTGGACGGATAAAGTTTTCCTTTTCTTTGCTACTACTAGCAACAAGCTAAGTGATGACTTTTGGGGTCTTCGTAGATACATTGGCCCTTTCAGATCAAGAAAGGCAGCGAACTCAGTCCAGAAAACTTTGTCCAGCTTGATATGCCCAAGACCTGGCAGGCAATGGAGAAGCTGTACGGTTCAGGCAAAGCTCGCGCAGTAGGTGTAAGCAATTTTTCGACCAAGAAGCTGGCCGATTTGCTTGCCGTAGCCCGTGTTCCTCCAGCTGTTGATCAGGTGGAGTGCCACCCCAGCTGGCAACAGGCCAAGCTCAGAGCGTTCTGCCGCTCCAATGGAGTTCATTTCTCTGTAAGCCAACATTGTTTTAAGCCTGTCGTGTACTATGATTCCGGGCAGTTTGCTCATGTTCTTTCTGCAGGCGTATGCGCCGCTAGGAAGGATGAAAGCCGTTGCCAATAATCCGGTGGTTGCATCGGTAGCAGAAAGATTGGGGAAAACGCCGGCACAGATTGCTCTGCGATGGGGTATCCAGCAGGATCAGAGCGTGCTTCCCAAAAGTGCCAATGAGTCAAGGTTGAAGGAGAACATTGACCTGTTTGGTTGGTCCATTCCTGAAGAGTTGTGTTCCAAGTTTTCTGAAATTGAACAGGTACAAAATCTCTTTTTCAGTTAACCGTGAGTCGGCGAGTGCTGGAAATGATCTTTTACCTTTTTCTTGATACATATGGATACATCAAGTTTGTATATACAGATCTCACAGTATAGGTTGACCATCATTTATCTTTGCAATAATGCCTCTAGCTCTCTACCCATATGCACTCATTTCTCATAGATTTGACACATTGGCACTTTTGTTTTTTTTTTTCCTGGTGAACAGGTTAAGCAAATCAGAAATGATGCATTTGTGCACCCTCAGAGTATTTACAAAACAATTGACGCACTTTGGGATGGCGAGATCTAAATGAAGATCATTTTCGGTATGGAATCAATCTCTAACCAGACCTGAAATTTACACCAAAAAGCAGGGACACTTTTGTTATCGAAGGTGGGCAAAAAAGAAACATGCATCATGCCGTTCTGGTGAAGTACTAGTAGCAACGGGCATGTGTTGCATTTTTGGCAGGGCTAAGTGACGTCAGCATATTATTGCATCGCATAAGATCTAGTGAAGAGGCAGCAATGCATTCCTTTTTTTTCTGTTGTTGTATGCACGTTTTATCGATGCCTCTGTATGTAGCATTAAGTGTGGTTCTTAGATAACCGAGAAGTCATATCCTGGTCTAGCCTAGCCAAAGCTTATATTGCATTATTTCAGCACATAGCTGATCACAGAGCATTGAGCATAGCAGAGCTGTTTATTCCGGAAACATTACGAAACGATGAGCAAGCAAAGCATCGACATTTGCCGGCCTTCAGATAGCTTCAGGCGGCGTGCAGCTGCGCTCGCAGAAGTTGACGAGGATGTCCGCGCACCGGAAGACGGGAGATATAGCTCGTTTTTCATTAAGAGGAGTAAAGTACAAGTCAGCTATGAAAGAACCCAGATAGCACATATTACGAACCACTGACATAGTAGTGAGTATGCCCGCCTAGGGACGAAGCCAACGCACGGGCAGGGCGGGCTCGAGCCCCCCCTATGGCTCTTGGGCACGTGGAGCCCTCCCCCCTAAAAATTCCACGCATCTATGTATAGAGTATTTTGTGAATTTCATCATTAATCGATGTTTTAAATATAAGACTACTTTAAACTATTATATATTTGTCCATTGTAAGTGGTCATAGTAGACCTAAGTCGCTCTAGGACTTTTGTTCAGGCGCCCCCTTAAATTTTTTTTTGTGGCTTCGTCCGTGATGCCACCGGTGGTGAACTTGAGGCAACTCCTGCACGCCGGATGGCACCCGCGCTGCGAGAAGTCTAGGCACTGGCACCGTGGCGGGAACGACCTGTAGCAGAAGCCGCACTTGTCGCAGCACGGCCATAAGCCTTTGGCGCGCGCTGCTCCTCCTTCCTCCTCGCCTGCGGCCACCAAAGATCGGCCATCCGTCATCCCACTCGGTTGAGCCAAAATGTACATTCTGACACACAGGTGATTTTGAAAGTTTAACATCTCACAACAAATCTGACCTTTGCTGAGTGGCAGAGCTGCCAGGACGGCTAGAACACCCAGTGTGACGAGTAACACATGAATTCTCATGTCGGCTTATCTTCGCAAGAATCAGGCCGGCGGCAGTCTGTAGCTTGGATTTCCTCTCCTGGCGTCGGCCAGTGTAATGGAAGACTTCTTACAGAGGGGGGTGCCCAGCTAAGACTATTTCCAACAGCATCACCTAAAATAGAAGCTCGTTCTATATTTAGGTAGCGCTACAGATAAAAAATTTGGTACCTATTTTTTTTTATCTTTTTCAACAACAGGACTCGAAAGAGAATCCTTTCTATAAGTAAGTCTTCAGGAAAGAGGATACTCATATTTTAGTTGTGCCTGGATCTCTACTCTTGTTGGAGCTGATACAGCACATCCGAGACCTATTGGGTTTGGGTCCCGGTCATCCATCGGAGACAGAGCAAAATGGTGAGTGGCAGAAAAAAGGAAAATCAGGTGGGGACATATGGAACGATGCTCGGCATCGTCGAGTCTAAACGTGAGAGTCATGGCAATAATAAGAATATCAAGTTTATAAAGCCGAAGGGTCCAGCTTTTACTGAACTCGCTATCGACAGATATATATCTCCTATCATTGAAAGAATAAACCACTAAATGTGATTTTTTCCGTTCCGCACGCGCATCCTGTCTCGTCGCAGCACCTGCGTATCTGGAGGACTCGCATCGCACCCTATCCGCCTCGCTTCAAGGCCGATGTCCCACCCGTACTCGCACACCGCCCCCATTGAGCGCGCCTCGTCCGCAGGACACGGGCAACCCCCAGATCGCCATAGCCCATTCCCCGGTGTCCGCGCCGTGCCACCATCACTCCCTGCGACCCTGACTTTCCAAACAATATGAAAGATGTGCAACATGAAACACTTAAATGCAACATATGTATGCACACAGATGAAACATCTGAAACATACCCTTGCAACATACGTGTGAAACATATGCAACATCTAGATAAAATATTTGCAACTTGCAACATGAAAACACTTACTACAACATAAGACTGTAACAGCTGAAACATTTGTAACATATTATTGCAATACACGTGCGAAATACATGCAACATCTAGATCAAAACGCTTTGCACCATACGTATGGAACAGATGAAACATTTTGAACAAACCTCTAAAACACTTGCAATATTCCTCTTAAACACTTACAACATATGCAACATGTGTGACATCCCCTGATCTTGCAACATCCATATGAAACAATTACAACATACCTCTGAAACGTCTGAAACACTTGAACATATGCTTGCAACATGCGCTTTCATCGTAACATCTCCTTGTTGAGGTCGTGCGTCGTGGCGGCCATGGTGTCGACATCAGCAACGACCTTTTGATAGGGAATGGTGGCGTCGGCAGCACCTCGGCGTGCACGGGGGACGGGGCATGATGCACAGCAGCAGGGGCGCGACGCGTAGCGAGCTGGAGCGGGCGCAGCGGGGGATGGAGCGTGGTGTGGCAATGGAGGGGCGCGGCGCGGGATAGAGCACAGCACTGGATAGGGGAGCTATGTGGCGCAAGATGGGGTGCGTGGTGGGAAAGACGGTAGCAGCGAGCGCACAACGCAAAGCAGGGCGATAGGCGAGAAGAGACGAGAGATCTAGGGAGTAAGCATGCCTAATTGCCCGGTACACACAGGCTCGAAAAGCCGCGCCAGACGGACGGATGGAGCATTACCATTTTAAAAAAGACAAGTGATCTGGTAACTGACGTCATCAATGTATTGGGTACTACATGGGCTGGTGCATGCATGCGGGAGGAGCAAATGTGCGTGTGCATGTGCATTAGTGGGCTCTTCACTCTAGGCTGGTCATAGGAAATTATCTGGGCTGGTGGGGAGGGCGGAAGCCCAGTTTCACCTTCACTTCACTGGGCTTCGCTCCTGACCATCACCCTAGTTTAAAATCTGGGATCAGACTTTAAAATCTGTGCTGCCACGTGCGATACAATATGAAGTTTTTGGCCAGACTTATGTTGGGTTTATTTTATTTGTATTGGCACCGTTACTGTGATCATTACTGATTGACCTGAAGAGATGACAGACCTAAAGATGAGCATGTAGCTCGCAGCATGGTGGCCCAGCCCTAAAACAGTCTTTTGGCCCGGCTCAAGCACAACACGGCCCGGTGTTGTGCGGGCCCGGGCCGTGCCTGGGCCGCACCACAAGCACGCGCGGGTGGCATGGCACGACCCGGTAAATAGCCAAAGGCCTGGTGAAGGCCCGCTATATCTATGGCCCAACACCAACTCCCAAGGCCCATACGCTAACTCGGCCATGATATCTCCGTCTCGACTGCGCACCCCACTCCCAGGTCGCGACTCTGCGTCCGCCGCTTCCCCTCCTTCGCATCATATCCAGGTGCGCCTCCTTCTCCCCGACGCGCGAGCACCCGCTGGCTGAGCGTGCCTCCACTCCACTCCTCGCCCCATGGTCTCCGCGGCTCCGCACCACCGGCAGACGACCATGGCTCCCCGCAGCGCGCGCCCGGCCTCCTCCACGCCTCCACCGCGCTGGCCTCGAGCGTGGCGGCGTCAACTTCCTCCTCTACGGCCAGATCTGGGGGCGAGCGCGACGTCGATCTCCTCCTCCACGCGGGAAGGCGAGCGTGCTGGCAGCCGTCACCACCTCCCACGGCCGGATCCAGCGTTCCCTTCCCCCTCTCTCTGGCTGCTGGGTGCTGGCATTTGTTTTTTTAGAAACCGGGTGCTGGCATTTGGTGGGCCTCGGGCCGGCCCGGCCTGCTAAAAAGGTTGTGCTTTCTAGGCCGGCCTGGCACGGAAAGTGGCCCGACAGGACATGCCTAGGCCGTCGGCCAGGCATGGTGGACTAGGGCGGCATGGCCCGGCGCCCTGTCGTGCTCTACCGTGCCATGCCTTACCATGCCGTGCCACCGGACGGTCCGAATGCTCATATTTAGATAGACCTTTTTTAGGGGTATTATGGTAATTTCACAACGGTACTAAGTTGTGTTTGAACCTATACGAACGCTTATTCCTGGACGGAAGGAGTATACCACAAAATACGCACAATTTTCTTCTTGAAGTAATAATGGACTGTCTAGATAACTGTTGACAGATTTATCAACCCAAAATCTATCAAATTTTAGACAAATGAACAACTGACACGTCAGCCAAGAAAACTGACAGATTTTTGATATGCAAATCTGTCAGATTTGCCCAACACAGGTAAAAATAGACAAAGATCCAATACCCGTTAGCTTTAGCACATATTAATCAACAAATCTGACTCGTCGCTTGGGCTGCTGCTACTGCCAGCCTAATCTATTGGGGCGTCTAGTCATCTATTTGCGTTTCAAGCTTTGAGCCGATGAAAACTAAGCACACGAGTTGAACGTCACAAACTATATATATATATTCCCCGTGCATGATGATAATTATTCTCCAATAACATGTTATTCACATGGATCTCAAATTAGAAAACATTTGGTGAGAGCAGCTTCAGTCATCATCCTGATCAGACTGATCATCAGGGTCGCCACTCAGAAATGAGCCGATGGACTTGCGAAGGATGTGAATTGATTTGTCGTCCTAAGAAACATGAACGCAGAATTAGTGAACTGATTGTGGTTAATAAAACATGCAAAGTTTAGTCACGGTAACGATGCATGGTGATCGAGGATCAGCAATCTGAAAAATCATGCATGTCGTAGCATTTACCTACTTCATCTTCTTTAGAGGTTCTTCTGCATTTGCTATCTTCTCTGAAAATGTTTTCTCAAGCCCTGTTAAAAAGGCAGCATGTCAGAGCAGAAAACTCATAAAACACAACTGAAGAAACTAGCTATCTACTACTTACTCTGCAGTTCATACTGCACAAGTAATTTTTCTTTATCATCTTCAAGCTTCGAGAACAGGTCTGCAGAAAATAGTACACAGATAAGTCAATTAATAAATGAAGATACTGATGACAACTATCTCAGTGAAGAGGAAAGTGAGGCAATATAGGCACAGCACATGGTGCTCTATGGGTGATTTCACATTAACATTAAAATATTATCCCTTTCTAAATCACGAATTATAGGAAAGTGTGAGTGTGTGACAGTATAGGTACAGCACAACACTATATGGTTTGTATTTACTAGCTACAAAACTGCTAGCAGATTAAGCACCTTAGGTGAGCTTGTCCCGGGTGCAGAGGCAGTGATTTTTTTAGTTCTACTACTTGTCTGATAACAGATCTTAGATAATGACAGGGGCTGATAATAAAAATTGCTTCTGGACTTCTGGTGCTGCACTACTCACTAGTATGATCCACACTGCTGTCTAGTGTCTGTAGTACTGAATGCAAAGCATAAAAGCAATCTAGCACAATGATGAAACAATGCATCACACAACAGATTAGCAGGCATTCATCATCCAATGGGTGCCATGACCCATCTGACACTGATCTGGGAGCTAACTAACACTATATACTAATCATCCGAACCATCGTAACAACAGAATATAAATCCTATATAATAATATGATATGCAAAAACTTCACACAAATGCAAGTTGTTGGTAGCCAAGATTGAAAAAAAAGTAGTACTAAACCATTCAATGCAGAGTGGGCACAGAAAGGACATCGCAAACGAAGCTGGAATCTCAAAACATAATAATTTAAGGAATCACATAGCATGAAAAAAAAAGGGCAGACCCAGTGCCAGAGGCTCCCACACGAGTGGGGTCTGGGGAAGGGAATAACCGAAGTAAAGTCTTACCCCTGCAGAAATTCTGCAGAGAGACGGCTTCGAACCCAGGACCTGGTGACTCGGCGAGCTAGCACTCACCAACTGCACCAGGCCTGCCCTTCTTGAATCACATAGCATGGTATGCAAAAAAAAAAGACAAACAAAATCCAAATTAAGGACATGATAGAAAAAGTGTTGGAAATTAGTCATGAGCCGCCACTGTTTTAGTGTGCTGGTTGTGTAGAAAAATGAAGTGAACTGGCCAACTACCACACAGCTCAGAGACTCACACAACAGATAACACCAGACCATGAAAGTAAACTCAGAAAAACACACACACACACACACAAACGCCCACACACACAAACACACAGATGCCCACACACACACAAACACACAAAGAAAGAGAGAGAGGAACACACACACAACCACATACACACACAGACACTTGCTTTCCAGTAGCAGCAGCAGCTCCAGCAGCACCAACTGCTTGGATCTTGTCTATTTCCACAAAAATTAAACTCAAATACACCTTCTATTTCTCCCTCACACATCAAATGGTCACCACATCAATAATTGAACCAATCATGCAGTACCCAAGAACTCAAATCAAGTGAGAGAAGAGACAAACATAGGTACCAATCTTCTTACAAATAATTAGATGACAAACAAAAAATACAACTCTAAACATTAAAGCAAAAAAATACCTTCTATTGCTCCCTAACACATCAAATAGTCAATAAATCAATAACTGAACCAGTCAATATACGACAGAAAAGAAACAATTAGAAGTTTATGAATCTTCTTACAGACAATTAGCTGACAAAAAATAAAAAATAAAAACTTGATTAAACACACACACCAGCAGCGCCTGAAAACACATGCACACACACACACCAAAGCTAGCAAACACATGTACACACACAGACACACACACCAAAGCTAGCAAACACATGTACACACAAATAAAAAAAAACATCTCCAAAAACCAGAAAAAAAGACAGCAGTAGCTCCAAAAAGCAGAAAAAAGACAGCAGCAGCTCAAACAACATAAATGCAGATCTACTAAAACAAAGTCAAATATAAAAAAAATCCAAATAGCAGCTACAAGTACACAATCAGCTCAACTAAAATAGATAAATAAAAAACTCTGAAAATTACAGCTAAAGACAAAAGAAAAATAAAAACAACTCAAAAAATCAAAACGTCTAAAACTGAACAAATCAACTACAAGCATCAGTGGAGATAAAAAAACAATTTGGTTTGAGGCTCTCAAAAGGCCAAAAAAACAAGAAACTTATTCGGCAGCAAACAGCTGCAACAAAAAAAAAACAGAACAAAAAAATAGCTTTGGGACCCTCAAAAGAAAAAAAGAAAAATACCACACACACACCAGCAGCTCTCAAAGACACTGCACCCACATCCACAAACACAGACACGCACCCACACCCACAAACACAGACACACACCCACACCAAAAAAAAGCAAAAAAAGAAAAAACCACACACAGAAAAACACACACAGAGACAGACACCCACACAGACACAGAGATAGAGACAGAGAGAGACACACGCACGCACACACAGAAAATAGAAGACTAAAAAATCCATACAAAGCTAACACCAAATCTCTGTCTGCAAAGATTCAGTTAAAGACATCAGATAGGTAACTGGATCACAGCAGTGTGATTATCTTCAGATATCACAAATTAATTACACTAATACAGTACAATACAAGCAGTAGTTGTACTCATCAATGAAATGATGTGAAGCAGTGTGAAAAATGATGTGAAGACAATTAGGGTGTGTTTAGTTCACGAAATTTTTTGGCTTTGGCTACTGTAGCACTTTGTATTTGTCAATTAGTGTCCAATCATAGACTAATTAGGTTCAAAAGATTCGTCTCGTGGTTTTCTACCAAACTGTATAATTAGTTTTTTTTCGTCTACATTTAATGCTTCATGCATGTGTCCAAACATTCGATGTGACGGGGAATCTTAAAAATTTTTGGGAACTAAACGTGACCTTAGAACAAGCAAAAAAGCACTTCACAAAAGATTTTCAGACTGACTAAACATATTTTCAACAGACAAATCTAAAGGTTTTAGTCATTCAAGAAAGTAACTAAACAGAGCAAGTAACGATTACATGCACTATTGCTAGAAATTAGCAAGCATTGCGACGAATAGGGATGCACATTCAGCCATATCAATTTTCATATTGGGGGCACACGGAAAATGCTACGGACTACAAATCCATTGACAAGAACCTACTAGCTTCCACCAGATCACTGTAACTGAGCGAACAACGTATAAATCGTAATTGCATGGTTAAATTCAGACATGAGCAAAACAAGAAAACAACCCAAGCTACGCTCGATCAATTCAGAGGCAAACGACAAGCAAGGAGGAGCATCCAAGCTGCTATGCTACAACACGACAACAACAGTGCAAACAACCTTCATTGGACTGCAGATCACATAAAAAGCTAGCACATACATGATTCAGGTGCATCTATACATCAAAATCCATGGAGGAGAGTTATAGAGCAATCGCATTGGCCGTAGCACAGAAATTTTCAGTCAGTGAAAATATAGTCAGCCTACACGTCTGTTAAACTTGAAATTTACAGATTAATATGTTTTGCTAACCGCAGTGGTTAGCTTCTGAAATATGAACTCGTGGAAAAAAAAACGAAACAACAAAGGGAGCAGTATGAACTAACAGCAGCAGTGAACTCTGAATCTGAAACGAATTATAAACTCCGGACAGCATGCACAACTCAGCACGGACGCAGGAGAAGCTGGATGGGTTTCTATATTCTAACTAAGATGAGCGATGTTGACCTCGTCAGGGATATTGAAGGTGGCCGCCGCACCGAACTTCTTCCTCTGTCCTCCCACTCGTCCTCGTCCTCCAGGCTGTTGGAGTGTTGGCGCCGCACCATCGCCACCCCCTCTCCCCCAGCACACCTCAACCCCGCCGCCCCCCGCACGCACAGAGTTCCTCGCCAGCTACCGAAAAACCAACACAAAAATAGAACATCTCGATCCAGATCTACTACGCATCCACAGACGACGGTGACCATGAGCGCGAGCACAAAGCAGTAGCACCTCAAACAAAAGCAAAAATCAACGAACAACCAAGCTAAGAACAAAATACACTTACAAAAAAATCGACCGCAGGAAGACAGCGCCTCAACGACAGCTCGCACAGCTCGGTGGAACGGCGTCCGAAGTCCGACCACCACTCGCCGGCGCCCCACCCCCACAGCCATCCATAGTTCAGCGCAGCAGCCGACGAATAGCCTGGCGACTGGCGCAGCGCAAGTGAGCGGAAGAGACGCAGAAGAGCGGTGCGGCGCAAGCGAGCGGAAACGAGCAGAGAGCGGAGCGGAGCGATGCGGCGCAAGTGAAGCGGCGGCGAGGGCCTTGCGCCCACCGCCTGCGCCGGCGTGTGTGCGAGACACCGATGGAATCGCACAGGATTGGGGAAAAACGGGGTGTCGGAGATGAGCAGATAACGGTTAGCGTGGCGGACCCATGAACGCACCCAAACAGCCGCACGAATCTCAAAACAAATCAACGGTCCAAAATTTGACAGATAAATAACAACAAAATCTGTTGACAGATAAATAGCAAAATTCATAATAAAAATAAAGAAATAGGCATCATGTTGTCTATGATGTACCACTGCATCAAGCAACGATGGTTGTGCATTTTGTCTTCGTTTTCGTTTGGCAGGACTATGTGACTCAGCATAGTCCGTGGACGAAATGCTTTCGCCCTGTTCGTTTGGACTTATCAGCAGAATCAGCAGCCATCCAGCAGTGTTTTTCTCTCACAACAAACCAGCGAACAGTGCTTTCAGCACAATAAACCAGCGAAACGAACAGGCTGTTTGTGCATAGCATAGCTCTTTATTCGAGAAACAGCAAAGACACGCTGAGCACGCGCGCAGGCATCGAACGCCAACGCTTATTTCTTCTCTCAGAAGCGGACCCGCGAAGGCAAGCTAGCTAATCAGTCGTTGCCGGCTGCATCCGATCAGATGGCCGGCCGCCCCCAACTTCAGTTAAACAACATCAGGTTCAGGCGTGCAGCGGCGCTCGCAGTAGTTGTAGAGGAAGTCCGCGCACCGGTAAACAGGCGGTTCGTGGACGCTGCCGCTGGTGGTGAACATGAGGCAGTTCCTGCACGCCGGGTGGCACCCGCCCTGCGAAAAATCTAGGCAATTGCACTGTGGCGGGAACGACAGGAGGCACAGGCCGCATTTGTCGCAGCACGGCCACGCCTGGTTCGCATCCTCCTTGGCGAGTGCCCCTCCTCCTTCCTCCTCATTCTTCCCTGCTGCGGCGAAGAAACATGCATGAGTCGTCCCATCTAGCTAGTTGTTGGGCCAAACTGTGTGCGTTCAAACAAGTTTGGAAAACATTAGCAAAGCAGAAAAGGATTCACCTTTGCCGAGTGGCAAAGCAGCGAGGACGCCAAGAACGGCGAGTGTGACGAATAATAGCACCTGAGGTCTCATGTTTGTTTCTCTTCTCTCAACAACCGGAGGCACGTCTATGTCTATCTGTTGCTTTAGATTTCCCTGCTCCCGTCGAGGCTTCTTATCTTATAGAAGGACGGTTGCCCGTCGCAGCTGTGTGTGTCGTCCACGGTCCACGTGCTTGGGCACTGAACAGAGAGCAAAATGACAAGTAGAAAAGGGAAATCTTAGATGAGGACGCACGACACGTCAACAGTAGACACGAGCAACACAACATCAAGCAATATGGAACGATGCATTGCCTCGTCATTCCTTATCGACCCGCTCGGATGACCCACACACCACGGCACTGTTTAGCACCAAATTATGCTGGGTTGGTCTAGTGGGTATTAACACCGTTCTTAATTTTTTGGGTATCGGGTCAGTGGGTCGACCCACGAAATTCTGCATCGTGATGTCATATCACGGCCTTTGCATCAAAGACATGCAAGTAGCCATGAGGTTATTAGTTACCACAGTGAAATAGTCATGTCTCGGTCTACGGCATCTAAAGATGCACATAGCCAAAAGCGATTATTACAATTTTTTTTACGTCTCATGACTAGAGAGCTCCGAGCATAACATATCCATGCTCTTTATTTCAGAAACAGCACGTCTGAACTAAACAGGCGACAAGCAAGCATCGCTTTATTTAAATCCTGTCTGCATCTTGAGAAAGATGCAATATAAAGGGAACTCCGAACGGAAGCTTATTTGCCGGCTCTCTCGGATGGGACGACCGCGCGCAAGTCACGCATCAGCAGCAGCAGCTGGACGGGTGCAGCGGCGCTTGCAGAAGTTGACAATCCTGTCCTTGCACTCGTAAAGTCCGTCGCTGATGGACCTGACGCACGCCTTGCACTCCGGGTTGCAGCCGCTCGTCGACGTGTCCAGGCACTCACATGTCGGCGGCTGCGACCTGGTGCAAATGCCGCACTCGTCGCAGCACGGCCACCTGCTCGCGTCCACTCCCTCCTCCTCCTCCTCGTGTGCTGCGGCAACCAAAGATCAGGCCGCCGAACCGACCGACCCCCATCATTTCAAGTGGTTCTGGCGATGGAGAAATTAAACAAAAGGTCCACCGTCCAAGTCTCACCTTTGCCGACTGGCAGAGCTACGAGGACGGCGAAGACAGCCAGCGCGACGAGCAGCACCTGGGGCCTCATGCTTGTTTCTCCTCGCAGGAACCGGTTGCAACAGCTGCTTGGATAGGATTTCCTATATAGGAGAAGAAAGGCTCTGGGTCACCGTCCGTGCAGCTCAGCAGTCAGCAGCTGTGTGAGGCCTTGTTTGGAATTTATCGGATTCGTCGTACAACACAGTTGGATCGATTCGAATCCAACTGCCCCCAAACAAGACGTGACACTGTGACCCCCGCGTGCCCTCGGACAAGAGAGCCCATGTGGCCATTTGACGGAAAACGTACGACACGAGCGAAAAACTTCAGAGATTGGACGGAAGCTGATTGCAACTGTACGTCACTACGTCCACCAACCATTCGTCATCCAAGCAACCCTCCTTTTTATTACCACCACAGGCCACAGCCCACAGCTATGAGGATTACTACGGGCAGAGGATCATGCACGTTCCGAAATCAGCCACCGACTCCACGGCCGGGCAAAATTATTCTGCGTGCAGTGGTCACGGTGCTCACAATGCACGTGGAGATTTGACACTGGAAATAGACAGAAACGTCACAATACATCAGGGACGGATATGCACAGTCCACCAGGGACGGATATGGGGCCCTAGGCGTGAGAAAAATCTCAAGAAATCTCAAAGAGACAAGTAATACAACATTTTGGCTGTTAGTTTGGCTCTGGAAAAAAAATACTCGAGTGTTTAAGTCCTTATAAAGCGCATTTGGACTTGGTGATCAACGCTAAACACAATCTCTATAGCTACTTATGTTGCTGGTTGCTAAAGAAAAAGTTACACAACTAAGTATTTAAGTGATTGAGACATTCAGGCCAATGGACAATTGCACAAAGAGTCACCAAGTTGAAGCAAATAAACAATAATATCGTTTGGTGGTCAAATATGATGGCTCTTATAACCAAATTCACATAGCATCAGACAGACCAAGGACACAAAAGCTTGAAAGCTCAAAAAATAAAGCATGGTCTACGTGCACTTAAAACCAACATTTTGGCTACTATCATGAGCAGCTACTACACTAATGAGTTAGAAATAAATCTAGCATCCACATTTTATTTGGCCATATCTCCTGTGAACAGCAGCCGTCGACGATGCTTAAGTCTTGAGGAAAAACCCCAAAATCAAACATCTTTAACTCCTATCGAAACCAGGGATAGTTGTATAGTTTTTTTTTTGAGTTAAAAGGCAATATTACATATATTAGAATAATTGGCATAAGAAAAATTGATGCTTGATGCTCTTACCTTTTATGCACGGGTATGCACCAAGATGATTAATCTATTTGGATTACCCACGGGTAACCTAAACATTCTTACCATCTATTATGTGTTGAGCCTCCAAGATGATTAATCTATTTGTCTTCACTAGCGGCTAATAACTAGCTGACTATAGTTCATAGGTAGCTAACTATTAGCCGGTGTTGTTTTAATCCACCACATATTGGTGGTTTTGTCTATTATACCCTTCCTTTTTTATTTGTTATTAATAAAGCACGTAGACAGAGATACGTAGGAGAGCAAAAGTACGTTTTTACGATCTATTCCCTCCGTCCATTTATCTTCTTCATCTAAGCAAAATTATTTTTCCCAAAAGTCTTCTTCATATTAGTCTGGGTCCACGGGTTTGACTTCTCGTACGTGCTGTACATTTGATGCTCATTGGCTACTTTTTATCTGTATTTATTGCTCCTTAGTTGCTCATTGGCTGCTCTTTGCCTTAAATGCAAATCAGCGTTGTTTACTGCTCATTTGTCATTGTGCCGAAGGCTAATATGATGAGACTTATGGACGGATGAAGTATTAACTGCTATTAATTGAGTTAGGATAGCTAGCCGTTTAGTTGTTAGCTAGGTGCACAGCCAACAATTACATCCAGTCTGCAAACATGTCATAACCCGTATAAAGCCAAAGGGTAAACCAAACACCAGTAACATAGTCCTATATATGCTCGGGGTTTTCTTTTTTTTTTTCTTTTGCCCAATGTATGCCAGAATTTGTCGTCCAACTCTGTGACCAAACGTAGCAGGAGTTTCTGAGAGTAAAAAACAATATCTTCTCTGTTCACTCG
Source organism: Saccharum hybrid cultivar R570 (assembly GCA_038087645.1). Taxonomy (NCBI): domain Eukaryota; kingdom Viridiplantae; phylum Streptophyta; class Magnoliopsida; order Poales; family Poaceae; genus Saccharum; species Saccharum hybrid cultivar. The sequence goes on from JAQSUU010000139.1 coordinate 17,441,261, forward strand.
AGAATAGTTGTGCACGACCTGAACTCCTTAAGTACGATTTCCCCCAAAATCTAGAAATGAATATCAAATTATAGAGATGCTTATCTAGGGGTTGGGCACTGAGATATATATCACCAATTCACCATCTAATGATATATACAAATGTGAGCAATTCAATGGGAAACCAAAAACGACCTTGGTGAAATCTCCCTCGAGGCCCACAAACAACAATCAAGTTTTGGAACTTTGCTGATCATTCTCTTGTGACGAAAACCTGCATGCCAAAAGGGAAAAACAAAATCAAAATAACAGCAATCAAACCAATGCAGATCTCACATCATGTACCATTTACAAATCCAGGTATTTAACATGCAGATTTGCAAGGATGCACTCAATTTACATCTTACTGCAGCATACACCATGCAGTATTTTCAGGTGTCCAACTATCAAGTAGCCAAGATTGTAGGAGAGTAGGAGGGCACTCACATGGGACAAACCAGACATTTACAGCTCACTGTAGTTCCGCCATACTGCTCGAAATTCCTCCCTGAATGTGTTCAGACGTGCCTTCAGATTAGGTGTTCTGAAGCTGGCATGTAGCAAGGTTGCTGCAAGGCAGGAATTCAGTTATTAGGCATAGTGTTTGTAGATGCATAATTTAATTATTTAACTAAAAAATTCCATGCTCACAGTTGGCCTCACCAAGTAGACCAATAAGTAGTGCCCACAGAACTGTGAGGAGGCTGCAGGAGGTCAACCAGAGCACACAACTAACTGAAACATAACAGCAGTCAATGTTTTTTGGGCCATCGTGACTGAATATATTCAGAGTGCAAAATGGTATGTCTGGAGGAAGGTGTTCTACCAACCTGCAGAAAACAACAGGACAAAGATCCAGCGAGGTCGGCCACATATATGAATTGATCTTCTTTTACTTGGTCGCCCTCGGATGACAGGCCTGAAAAATGTCATACGTAAAGCATTAGTGTATCCTCTGTGGGTTCATGGCAAAAGAAGGATATCAAAGAGATATTAGAGGGGAGGGAGATCCTCACGTTATGGGTGGCCTCATCTTCGCGGCTAAGTGTGGTGAAAATTGTCTGACACTCCTTGTGATTTTCTCATTGAAAGTAACTGCAAAACTGCAATCTCAGACATGAGAAGTGGCTGACAACAATGATCCTGATGGAAATTGTCATTATTTCGAATGTTTAAGAGCATTATATATAGAGGGAAAGTAAATAATTTATAATAGAAACACAGTTGGACAAAACTTGGGAACCATTGGTTGATAACATGGAGACTTTATAGGAAGTAAAACTTGCAGATAACGTAATCCGATTTCAGGTGTCAATAATAAAGGGAACTCGCAAGAGATGGGAAAGACTAAGACAACACTTATGCTCTTCTTAGTTGGAAGGAAAGGGAATTAACAGAAACAAAGACAAGAATCAGGAATGTTACAGCAGCATATCAATCAGTTAAACAATTCTGGTAAGTAATTAACCTGAAACATCAGAGGCTTTAACTACTAAAGTCAAACAATAAGTATAAAAGTAGAAGAAGACACATGTTCAACACTTGAAATTGTCTTGAATTCTGCTTAATGGATGAACAAGTCATGGCCATTAGCAACAACTAGTGTATGCAACATCCTAGTTATTTGAGCATGAAATTATACTGAAGTTTGTATCTGAACCAAGAATTCTGTACTGAAAGTAATAAGAAAATAACTATAATGTATCTCAAGTAAATTGTAGTAAGATCAGCACAAACAATTTATCGTGCTATCTTTAACATCTGATTCAATCACAAAAACAGAGTTTCTAGTACATCTGAGCCTACTGAAAAAAAAAATTGAGGCAGTGTACAAGGCCACAAGCTATGTTTCACAAGGGCCGGGCCAAGGGGAGTGCAAGCAGTGTGAGGGAACAGGGCCCCCAAGTGCGATTGAACTGCTAGTGACTACCAGCTAGGCCTAGCTAGGGATCAATTCAAGGCCACACCGTTAATTTCATGATGGATTAAACATGAGTCAGGAGTGCAGGAGCAGGACCAGTAAGCCTGAAGCCAATACCAACTCCTAAGGTAATTTTAATCTTTCCATTCAATTTGAATTCTACTGTTCTCCGTATCATTATATGAACCAATTTTTTTGGCAATCATTATATGGACTATAATTATCCTTCATATGACTATGTCTGGTGTTCCAAGATTAACACACGTGTAAGATATGTATGTAGAATTTGGTAATTACTATAGTCCTATTTATCAAGGAATAAGGCCTCATTTTATAGTTTGGTACAAGGCCCCAAATTTTGCCGGTTCTGTCCTGTGTTTCACAACTAAAGTGTTGGAGTATGTGTTTAGGCCCATGTGGCTAAGGCCCATGTGGCCCATGTATGGAACCTATATAGCTACCCTTCTAGGGTTAGCCCTAATTAAGAGAATATCAGTTTACAACATGGTAATCAGAGCCTAGGGTTAGTTTTTTTTCTTTCCTCCCTCCTCTGTCCAGCCGCCGCTCCTCCTGGTGGCTGCCGCCGCCGGCCAGGAGGCCATGGCCGGCGCTCCACCTCCCCACCCCTCCTTCTACAGCCACTTCCCTTCCCTCTCATCCTCTTCCACATGGGCGCAGGTGCTTGCTGCCCCATCTCCAGCCGCCTCCAGGGGAACTCCTGCTCATCCACCTGGCGGCGCCGCCCCTGATCTGGGCGCCGCCCAGGCCGCCGCTGCCCTTTCCTCTCCCCTGCTGGCCGCCGGTGGCTCCTCTCCTCTTCTCCAGCAGGTGCAGCCGCAGCCCCCTGGCGCCGTGCAGCCGCATCCCCTGCAGCCCCTTCCCCTTGGCGCCGCGCTGCACGGGGCCGCGCCCCGGCTTGCTCTCCCTGCTGCCCTGCACGGCGCAGCCACCCATCCTGCTGCCGCCGCCACCCCCTCTGCTCAGGTCCTCACCGCGATCTCCGGGCCTGGGGGGGGAGGCACCAGTGGGGGGCGAGGATGCAGGCGGTGGTGCGGATGCCGGCCTCCGCCCGCTCCAGCAGCCTCTCCAGCCGCTGCCTGAGGTTTCTCAGCCTCTCGTGGCTGATGCTGCCGCTGCCGGTCCCATTCGGCCCTTCCTGGGGGTCTCCCTTTCGACCTGACTGGACTGAACTCCACCCTCGCTGCAGCCCTCGTCGCTGCCCGGGCCGCCGCCGCGGAGGGCCAGGCCCGTGTGCGCGCGGCCGCCCTCGCCTGGGAGCGCGAGCGCGACGCGGCCGACGCCCTGACCCGCCAGATCGCCGAGGCCGAGCAGCTCCTCGCCTCTTCCGCGGGCCCGGACGCCGGAGCCACCTCCTCCGCCTCGCCGGGACGCCGCGTGTCGCACACCGCCGTCCTCTGGCACGACCCGGCCGACCCGCTCGTGGCCCAGCTCCACTACCAGGCCGGGGGGTCCAGAACATTCGCCTCCTCGTTCCGGTCGTCCTCGAGCCGGAGTCTCCTTCCTACGCCCGCTGGCGGGACCTGGTGCTTCTCACCCTTCGCCGCTACGCCCTCGACGACCACGTCCTCGTTGACGCTTTGGCCGTCGTCCAGACCCCGTCATGGCTTCGTCTGGACAGCATCGTCCTCTCCTGGATCCTGGGGACGATCTCTCTGGACCTCCACGACCTCGTCCGCACTTCTCCTGACGCGTGCCGGGCATGGCTCGCCCTTGAGGGCCAGTTCCTGGGCAACGCTGAGGCCCGGGCTCTGCGCCTCGACGCGAGCTTCCGGACCTTCGTACAGGGTGACCTCTCCGTCGGCGAGTTCTGTCGTCGGATGAAGGGCATGGCCGACTCCCTGGGGGACCTTGGGTGGCCCGTGGAGGATCGCATATTGGTCCTCAACGTCCTTCGGGGGCTCAGCGACCGCTACGCCCACCTCCGGACGTGGATCACCCGCCAGAGGCCCTTCCCCACCTTCCTGGAGGTCCGCGACGATCTCGTCATGGAGGAGCTCACGCAGGGCCTCCAGCCGGGATCCACCACTTCCGCGGGGTCCTCGTCCTCCTCGACGGCCCTGGCTGCCTCTTCGCCGCGCCCGTCTGCTCCACCGCGGTCCACCGCTCCACCGCCACCGTCGTCTCTCCTGGGCCCTCCTCCCTCCGGGCCGAGCGGAGGTGGGGGGTCGTGGCTCTCGTCGTCGTCGTGGAGGGGGCCGCGGGGGTGGCCGGGGTGGTCACCCCCAGGCTCCGGCACCGGCCAGGACACACGGGGGGCACCATGGCCTTCGTTCCAGAACCCGTGGTCCGGTCGCATCTCCATGTGGCCCTACCACGCCCCCGGAGCCGACACTCGCCCACCAGTGGCCATGCTCACCGGAGCTCCTCCTGCTGGTCTTCCACCCGGCGCCTTCCCTGCTACGCCGTGGGTTCCACCCTCCGGGACTCCACCGGGGGTCACCGGCTGGGACCAGGCGGCCCTGGCTCGCTCGTTCAGCACCATGGGCCTGACACCTCCGGTCGGACCCGAGTGGATCGCTGATTCGGAAGCCACCTACCACACTACTCCTGACCCCGGTATACTTTCGTCGATTCACTCTCCCTCTTCCTCTCTTCCTTCGTCCATTATGGTCGCAAATGGTTCTTGTATTCCGGTCTCGTCTGTGGGTACCGCCGGTGCTCATGGCTCCTTTCGTCTTCCTGATGTTCTTGTTGCTCCTTCTATGGTTCATAATCTTCTTTCTATTCGACGTTTGACAGCTGACAATTCTTGTTCTGTGGAATTTGACTCTTCTGGTCTTACTGTAAAGGATTTGGCTTCCCGGCGTCCTCTGCTCCGATGTGACAGCACCGGGCCCCTTTACACTCTTCGCTTCCCGGCGGCTCCTTCGTCTTCTTCGCCGCCTGTTTTGTCAGCTGCCTTCGTCGCTTCTACTTCCTCTACTACCTGGCACCGGCGCCTCGGCCATCCTGAACGTGATGCCCTGATACAGCTCAGTCGTAGCTCCGGTCTTCCATGTACTCGAGCTCATGATGAGCAACTGTGTCATGTGTGCCAATTGGGCCGACATGTTCGTCTTCCGTTTTCTAGTTCTACTTCCCATGCGGCCCGTATTTTTGATCTTGTACATTGCGACCTATGGACATCTCCTATTCTGAGTATTTCCGGTTATAAATACTATCTTGTGGTTGTTGATGATTTTTCGCATTATTCGTGGACTTTTCCTCTCCGTGCAAAGTCAGATACGTTTACCACGCTCCTTCACTTCTTTTCTTGGGTGTCTACACAGTTCGGCCTCCCCATCAAGGCCGTCCAGTGTGACAATGGTCGCGAGTTTGATAACTCCACCTCCCGAGATTTCTTCCTCTCTCACGGTGTTCAGCTCCGCATGTCTTGTCGATACACCTCTTCGCAAAATGGCAAGGCTGAGCGGATGATTCGCACCACCAATGACACCGTGCGTACTCTTCTGTTTCAGGCCTCTCTTCCCGCTCGCTTCTGGGCTGAGGGCCTGCACACCTCCACCTACCTTCTTAACCGCCTTCCTTCCGCGGCCTGCCCCGCTCCCACTCCTCACCACGCCCTCTTCGGTACCCCGCCTCGGTACGATCACCTCCGCGTGTTTGGGTGTGCGTGTTACCCCAACACCGCTGCCACTTCTACTCACAAGCTGGACCCTCGCTCCACGCTTTGTGTCTTCCTCGGGTACTCCCCGGATCACAAGGGGTACCGGTGCTTGGACCTTACCTCCCGATGGGTTCTCATCTCTCGCCATGTGGTGTTCGATGAGTCCGTCTTTCCCTTTTCTAGCACCACCACCCCTCCGGTACCTGACCCACCATCCCTGTTTCCCACTGACCCGGTGGTCCAGCCACCTTTTTCGTGGTCTCCTGCAGGTACCGCTTCGCCGCGCGCCGGGCCGGCCTCCTGTCCCGGATTCCCAGCAGGTCCATGCCCGTCGTCCTCGGGCGCGGCCACGTCCTCTCCGGTTGGTGCAGACCCGGGGCCTTCGTCCCCCGCTGCTGGCCCGGAGGGGTCGTGTCGGTCGACGACGCCGGATCCCGTCCCGGCACCTGCTCCGGCACCTCCGTCGAGGTTCGCCGCGCCGGTACGAGTGTACCAGCGCAGGCCGCGGCCGCCGCCGCTCGCGCTCCCTTCTCCACCGGGGACACCGACACCATCGCCGCTGTCTCCGCCGGCTCGTGGTGCCCCGCCGGTCTACCACCCGCCGCTGCTGCACCGACACCCGCGGCATGTTCACCCGATGGTGACACGACACGCGGCCGGCACCCTACCGCCTCGTGGCCTCGAGGCTTCGACCGGCGATGCGGTGGTCTCTCCGGTACCCTCCTCCGTCCGCGACGCCCTGTTGGACCCTCACTGGCGCCGCGCGATGGAAGAGGAGTACGCCGCGCTACTCGCCAACCAGACGTGGGAGTTGGTGCCCCGGCCGCCAGGCTCCAACGTCGTCACCGGCAAGTGGATTTGGACCCACAAGCGCCGGGCCGACGGCTCTCTCGAGCGCTACAAGGCTCGCTGGGTCCTCCGGGGTTTCACTCAGCGCCCTGGCGTCGACTACGATGAGACTTTCAGCCCGGTGGTCAAGCCGGCCACCGTCCGTACCGTGCTATCGCTGGCACTTGCTCGGTCTTGGCCCGTCCACCAGCTGGACGTCAAGAACGCCTTCCTCCACGGCCTTCTTACCGAGACGGTGTACTGCAGTCAGCCGGCGGGGTTCGTCGACACCACCCGTCCTGACATGGTCTGCCGGCTCAACAGGTCCCTCTACGGCCTCAAGCAGGCACCTCGGGCGTGGAACCACCGGTTCGCCGCCTTCTTGCTGACCCTGGGGTTCATGGAGGCCAAGTCTGATACGTCCCTGTTCGTCTACCACCATGGAGCCGACTCTGCATACTTGCTGCTCTATGTTGATGACATTGTCCTCACCGCCTCCAGCGAGCCACTTCTCCGCCGGATCATCACCGCTCTCCAGCAAGAGTTCGCGATGAAGGATCTGGGTGAGCTCCACCACTTCCTCGGTGTCACTGTTGAGCACCGTCCTGCCGGGCTCCTCCTTCACCAGCGACAGTACACTCGGGACATTCTGGAGCGGGCTGGGATGACTGACTGCAACCCCTGCTCCACTCCGGTCGACACTCAGGGCAAGCTGTCTGAGGCTGAGGGGCCACCGGTGGCCGATCCCACTGCGTACAGGAGTCTCGCCGGGGCCCTTCAGTACCTCACCTTCACCCGGCCGGACATCACCTATGCAGTTCAGCAGGTTTGCCTCCACATGCATGATCCCTGGGAGCCTCACCTCTTGGCTCTCAAGCGTCTCCTCCGCTACCTCCGGGGCACACTCGACTACGGCCTCCTCCTCCAACGGGCCTCCTCCACCGACCTCGTCGTCTACACCGACGCTGACTGGGCCGGGTGCCCGGATACTCGCCGCTCCACCTCCGGCTACGCCGTCTTCCTGGGCGGCAACCTGGTGTCTTGGTCGTCCAAGCGCCAGCCGGTGGTCTCCCGGTCCAGCGCCGAGGCGGAGTACCGCGCCGTTGCTAACGGCGTGGCGGAGGCCGCCTGGCTCCGGCAGCTGCTGGCTGAGTTGCACACTCCACCCTCCCGGAGCACACTGATCTACTGCGACAACGTCAGTGCGGTCTACCTCTCCACCAACCCCATCCAGCACCAGCGGACGAAGCATGTGGAGATCGACCTCCGTTTTGTCCGTGATCGGGTGGCCATGGGCGAGGTGCGGGTTCTTCATGTTCCGACGACCTCCCAGTTCGCGGACATCTTCACCAAAGGCCTCCCGTCCTCGACCTTCGCCGAGTTTCGCTCCAGCCTCAACATCACCGGTGGCTAGTTGCGTCTGTGGGGGGAGGGTTGTGTGTGTTCTTTCTTGTTCAGCCTCGAACTCCGCTGCGCCGGTAGTTCAGACTGCGGGGGGTGTTGGAGTATGTGTTTAGGCCCATGTGGCTAAGGCCCATGTGGCCCATGTATGGAACCTATATAGCTACCCTTCTAGGGTTAGCCCTAATTAAGAGAATCTCAGTTTACAACATAAAGAAACATAGGAGCATGCTTCATGACTGGCCATAATCAATTTTGGAGGGGGGGAGGGACTAATATTCAGAGCTTATAGATTCGTATATTCAAAAAAATTGTTTGGTTAACGTGAATTTGATGTTTTCCTTTTTGACATAATATGAAGACACACAGGAATACAGAAGTAAAAGGAATCAAGTCACAAGAACCTAAATATATGGCAATTATGAACTGAGATTTGTAATACCAGCTCACCCTACTCAGTTGAGAGTGAATTTCTGAATATGAATATGCTTTCAGACTTTCCAGGTCATGGTGAGAATAGAATTACAGAAAGGCTATTCAACAACCGGGTGTTTTAGCACCCGGTTAGAATTATGAATGCTCCGCAAACCATAGTGTAAGCATAATATGAACATTTCAACTCAAGTTAAAATCACCTGTCATTCAGAAACGCAATGCTGAGGCCAGTTGCTAGAGCTGCAAGGATGGCAACTGGCTTTCTAAGAAAGCCCATTCCTGCATATACAAGAGGCAGGAGGCATTTTTTTTAAAAAAAAAGCAAAATCCAGCCTAAATAACTGAAGAACTGTTCTGCCACATATAGGCATTGTTACCTACCAAGAAGGAATATTACCAAGATTAAGTAGTTGGTCCGATAGCTGCAAACAGGCAAGGGTGGAAAGAAGACTTGATAAGATACAAATGGAATGGTAGAAATATACTCTACAAATCAGTTCATACTTAAAACTAGACTGGCAAATTTCCAAGCCTCCTCCTCGTATCTCATGGTATGGTTAAGAGTGTCGTCTAATTGTCCATCAACATAATTGAAGTATATCGCACACATCCCTCAGATTATAAGCTGTCAGTGAAGTACATGCTTACTAACAAAACATTTTAGCATGCAGTAAAAATAAAAAGATGAACATATCTGCATAAACTCCTTATGATAAGTAGTTGAAGTTCCACCTAATTACAAGTATCAAATTAAAATCTCCAGCTGGCCAGCAGCCATACCACACTAATGGCGTATATATTCCACATTTTAAAACTCCAAATAGTGCATCGCCTGAAAGCAGATCGACGCCAACCATAAATCGAGCATGAAACAGCACTCCACGAGGTAAAGCCTTGAGCGTCATGCCGTCATTCCGTACGAACTAACAAGGGTTTGTCATCATCGACCCTGACCTGATAACCTCATCGTGAGTCCGCGACCCAGTTTTAAATCTAAATCACCAAAAATAACAGGGGAAAAACCAATCTACCTCGCCAATTATTCAATTGGTGATTGGATAGGCATCAAGGCATACAAGAGGAGGGCGAGATTAGAGTGGCGGATCGTACTAGTAGAGGTTGCACTTGAGGCGGCTGGTCCACTTGGAGTAGGATCGGGGAGCGGTGAAGCGGGAGAAGAATTCGGAGACGGGGCGCGGTGGTGTTGACCAGTCCACCTCTCGCAGCGCGTCCACGAGGTCCTCCGCCGTCACAGAACTCCAGTCGACAACGAATTCGGAATTGCAAAAGACCCTAGCAAGCAGAAGACGGCGCTTCTAGATGGGTCGATGGAAGGGTGGTCCGTCCAAGCCGGTGGCGGTTCGGCTTCGGCCGGTCGGGAACTCCAACCGAAGGGACAACCATGGCCATCCACGACGGGTTTGTGTTTCTGGCCGTCCAATCGGGTGTCAAGCGGTTCAGATCGAGGGTGCATCACGGCATCAGTCGCCTTCAGGCCACTCCCGCAGCCCCAAAACAATCGTAGGTCTCGTTTATTTTACCATGTAGAAGTCGGAATATATACCACTATTTGGCATTTACACATTTATGCACATGGCGAATGGCGTGGATATATCACTAAAAGAATACAATTCTGGCTTTCGAGGAGTCAAACTGTCTGAACTTTGATTAAATTTAAATAAAAAAGTATAAACTTTAATGATACATAAGTACCATTAGATTAATTATAAAATATATTCTCATAATAAAATTATTTTAAGACATAAATGCTTACACTATTTATTATAAACTTAATCAAACTTGAGTTAAATTGACCAACATGAGTACCATAGTTGTATTTTTTTAATGGACAGAGAAAATACAGCATTTCAACAAAGCTCAAGTAGCAAATGCTTTAGCTGCTTTCGCTTAGGTGGCACAAACACTCTATGATTTGTTGGAGACAAGCACCTTCATGTGTGTAGGATCTCATCATACCGAATCAAGCACCTTCATGTGTCTAGGATCTCATCAACACTGGCGGAGCCTCCCCCCACCCAACATAAGTGCAAACTTTTTTATGTAATAGATAATTTAATGATCTATATTAGAAGGATATAATAAAAACTTTGTTATATATTTTTTGATGACTTCTGGACAATAAAATCACACAAATTTGCATTTTATCTTTGGATGAGCTCATCTACAGTGTAAAAATCCAAACAAATAAGTTGCACTCAGTTATTTTATGGTTGAAACTCTTTGGACCGGCCCCATGTCCATAATTTCTTTGGACCGGCCCCCTATCCATAATTTCTGGCTCCGCCACTGCTCATCAATACCGATCGTATAAACAATCATGTCTAGTTAATACATCCCTCTATTTGCTCGCAAAAGAAATGTTTGCCTAAGCAGGCTTGCCAACCCGAAGTACTGTTTTAAAAAGTCTTCCAATAATTTGCTTTCTAAACTGAAGTTACTAGAAAGTGGCAGCGATAGGTTGGTGCTGTGCGTGCAGAAGTAGCTCAACCGGGCGGTGCTGGGACGCAAGTTGTAATAACAAAGGAAACACAATAAAAATACAAATTCACTAATAAATCAGAAAATTTTCTTAGTATATCTCGGTCCAGAAAGAATACAATTACAACATCCAAATGTTGTCCATAAAGAATAGCTTGTGGAGCCCTTAACTCTATGTGTGGTGTCCTAAAACAGAGCGAAAAGATGCATGATTGACAATTATGGATATAATCATTTACTTTCCTCCAACCAATATATACAGAGAATAAAAAAGGACAAATATGTTATTTTTTCTGTCTATTATAATTTGTCCTTCAAACATGAGATACTTTATGGGCGTATACATACATTTAGTTTCAGGGAGAAAAAAAGAAATGAAAACAAAACTGATTCAGTTTCAGGAGAGGTAAAAGGAAATGAAAAAAAACAAAGGGCATACTTGGTTCACTTTCAAAATTTACCAAACCAAGGATTTTGCAAGCCATGATTTGGACTAGTATTTGGCTGGCTACCAAAACTTGCCAACTTCTCGCATTTGGCTTGTCAAATCTTTGGCAATTTTTTTACCCAACTTTTGGCTGCTAAATCTTTGGCAAGACAAATTTTGGTCGCAAACCAAGCAAACCCAAAAATCACTTTGTATATATACACACATACACATTCAGTTTCAGTTTCAGTGAGATAAAAGGTAATGGAAAAAAACAAAACTAATTCAGTTTTGGGGAAATGAAAAAAACAAATGTCACACATACACATTCTTTTTTTTTTGACACATCTCATCTGGATACAGTTGTAGAACCTGTTCATGTATGAACACATACCTACTCCACACACACGCACACCACACTCACACCACACATACATAACCAGACCTACAACTACACTCAGACGATCACGTTCTTTGAGAGATCACCGAGATCATCAAAGACTCCGTAGGTGACGGACACGTCACAATCCCTTTGTGGCTCCACGCGAGAGAGGTTGCACCTGTAAATATTATTTGGGGAAAAACCCCGAGGAGACACAGCGGTCGATAGGAATCGAACCACGGTGGGTGGCACGCACACCTGCGACGCTCACCACCACGCTAGGAGCGTGTTCTCACACATACACATTCAGTTTCACAGAGATAAAAGGAAATGAAAAAAACAAAACTAATTCAGGAAATGAAAAGAAAAACAAATCTAATTCAGTTTCAGGGAAATGGAAAAAATGTCACACATATACATTCACAGAGAAATGAAAAAAAAAGATAAAAGGAAATGAAAAAAAACAAAATTAATTCAGGAAATGAAAAAAAAAAAATCTAATTCAGTTTCAGGGAAATGAAAAAAAAGTCACACATATACATTCAGTTTCAGAGAAATGAAAAAAATGTCTAAGCCCAGGTTCGAACTGGGGGACCTTTAGTGTGTGAGACTAACGTGATAACCTACTACACCACCTAGACACTTGTGTTGTTTTTTTCCTACAATATCTAAATTCCTTGTATCATAAGAAGGCAATCCTCAATGCGAAATGATTCTCTTGTTCCTAGGACCGAATATCCTCTACCATCAAAATATCAAAGCGCAGATCACGGGTGAATGCGTGGGGCAGCGTGATGGGTCCGTGCTACCTCCCAAAATCCACTTGTCGTCCCAAGATGCGCGAGGAACCTTTCCCGGTTCCCCGCATAGCCAGGCGGCGCTTGATCCTTCCTGGTCCCGCGCGAGGCAACGTGGTGCGGGCAGCGGGCATGTGCACAACGGCTCTGGGCCTGTGACGCCTGGATTCTTTTTTCGAAAGATCGACGACTGGATTCCACGGTAGTAGAAGACAACATAAGAGGACTTGAGCCGAGGCACCAGATTTTTGCAGGCTGATCGCCCCCATGTTAGTTTAGGAGGCCGCGCCTTATTTTATCTTGGTTGGTAACGATGTTCTCTCCATTGATTAGTAGTGGACTGCAAAGTAGCTTATCCTGGTACTAATAAATGAGTGATGCCTTGAACGTTTACATGAACTCCAAAAACATAGTTTTGGCTAATTTTTTTATAGACTATTTATAATACATAGATAGAAAAGAATAATTTCACATTATTTTCTACACCCTTCATCCCAAATTATAAGTCATTCCAAGAATCTTGGAGAGTCAAATGATCTCAAGTTTGACCCAAGTTATATGAGAAGATAATAATATTTATGATACTAAGAGCAACTCCAACAGTTTGGCAATTGCCTTTGGCATTCTTGGTTTTTAGCAAAATTCTCAAAATCATGTATCCAACAGTTTGGCAATTGCCTTTGACATTTTTATCAACTTGGCATTCCCCGGTGGTTTCCGCGCATATTTGTGCGCTTGCAGTCCGCTTGCCATTCGCGTCCCGCGCGATCTTTTCCCCCTTGCGCGCTACTCCTGCGACTTCTTCCCCCTCGCGCGCTTCCCGCGCCGCCTTCTTTCTCCCCCGTGAAACCCCATGGCAGAGTGGATCGACACCGCCCCAGACTTTGACGTGAGATTCCAGAAGGACACAAGGCCATCGATCGCGACTCCATCTTCATCAACCTAGGGTTGAGGTACTCCATGATCCATCCACTGTTTCAATTGTTTGTATGGGGACCGAGCGCTGGACTTGCTGAAGGAGGAGAAAGAAATAATGTTAGCGGACATGAGCTCCCTCGATGCTACGCAGTTGCAGTGGCTTGAGATAATGAAGAAGAAGATCATAGCACGGCATACGGCAAATTAGTTTTAGTTCATGCGTTGCACTTTATTTACCCTAACGTTATAGGATTCGATGAACCTTTGCTTCTATTTTTGATTCAGAGAACCTTTACTTTTCAGTCAATGTTTTCAGAGAACCATGATTGTCATTGTCAATGTTTTCAGAGGATCCATATGCTGACATCCCCTTATGGCATAACCATTTTAATTATAATTATTGGCTGTAGTCGATAGGTGCATTGTGATCTGTACCGCCCCCCTCCTGTGTATCTTGCCATACTGAAAGCTGCATGTACTCCTAGATTGTTACGATAGATTATACTTGCATTTTAGGAACATGCAGTAAGGTCCTTTCTTTGAGTTATGCAGGTGCTAAGGAAGTTCATGTTGTTTCGCCACACTTTGCACAGTTTCTGTACTTTGGTCTTGTGTCAGCTGCTGCCCTCCTACCATGGCATTTCACTCCCAACCAAGTATTGGACCTATTCCACTTGTCTGGAAAGAGTAAAACATTGACTGAAAGTAAAGGTTCTCTGAATCAAATTTGTCCATCACAGTAAATATAATCTCACGGATTACAGAGCTTGTAAAAAGGAACAAGCTTGTAAATATAAATCACGATGCTGGTTCCATAGGATATAAATCAGGATGATGGTTCTAAATGTGCTCGATGAGGTCTTCTTTGAGCTGGAAATGTGTTTCCTTCTCTCGAATCTTTTTATGCGCTTCAATAAATTCAACTAGTGTGCGAGTAGGCTTGCCATTGGAAGGTTGCACATTTGCACCAGCATTTTCGAACCGCTCATCAGGGTCGACAACTCGTTCATCTTCAACAATCATATTGTGCATAATCACACAAGCCCTCATGATAAATGGTAGTGTCTCTGTGTCCCAAATGCGAGCTGGTTCTCGAACAATGGCAAACCTAGCCTGCAAAACCCCAAAAGCTCGTTCGACATCCTTTCTCGTTGCTTCTTGCGCTCTGGCAAAATATTTTCTCTTGTTCCCCATAGGAAGAGAGATGGACTTGACTATTGTAGCCCATGAGGGGTATATACCATCGGCCAGATAGTAACCCATGTTGTAATCATGACCATTAATGGTATAGTTCACCTCTGGAGCTATACCCTCCACCAGGTTTGCAAATAATGGAGACCGGTGCAGAACATTGATATCATTATGAGAGCCAGGCATCCCAAAAAATGCATGCCATATCCAAAGATCGTGAGACGCAACAGCTTCTAAAATGACAGTTGGCTTGTTCACATGCCCCTTGTACTGACCCTGCGATTCAACTGGACAATTCTTCCACGCCCAATGCATACAATCAATGGACCCTAACATTCCAGGGAAACCTCTTTTCTCATTGAGTGCCAGCAATCGTGCAGTGTCAGCCTCATTGGGATGTCTCAGATATTCCTCTTCAAATATTTCTACAACTGCACGAACGAACCTACGTAGGCTCTCAAGTGTGGTGCTTTCGCCAATGCGAACGTACTCATCTGTGGCATCAGCAGCAACCCCCATATGTGAGCATACGACTCAATCCAAGTGCACATGCGGCATTCCTTTTTTGCACAAAATAATCCTCATGTGCTTCAACAGCGTTCATTATGCGTAGGAAAAGATTCCTTCTCATTCTGAATATGAAGAAAACAAACAAAAATTCAACAACTCATATAATAATTAAAAATATATTATGAACCAAATTGAGGTGAAAGAACCACTACCTCCGACGGAATAATTCTGGACCATACGTCGGATTTTCAGCCAAATAATCTTGATACATTCTCCAATGGCCGACTTCTCTACCCCGATAAACAACTACATGGCCAGGGACCAAACCACCACGTCTTCATTTTCTATTCGAAAACGTGCGCACGATTTGAGCAGCTGTGAATATGAAGGAATCATCGTCGTCTGAAGACTCTTAAACCAATAGTCTTCGTGCACGTGATTTGAAAGCCCTCATGATGGGCGAACAATCCTGTTTATTGATATCATATTTAGCCTCACAAATTGTTTATACTAATGAGAAGGAAAGCAAATGGAGATCATCATGTTCAGCCTCGCAAGATGCATTTACGTAAGAACAAATCCTGTGTAGAACACGTACCTTGGAGAACGATGACGACCTGCAGTCCACGGCGGCAGGAAGGCCTGTACGGTGACTGGAATCCCTCCTTGCTTCCCAAAGCAGCGATGGTTCCCAGGGCAAGGACACTCCTGGCGGCGGCCAGGGAGCACGAACTGGCGGCGCGCGTGAAACCAAAAGGGCGCGAAGAAACTCGCGCGAGACAAAACGCGCGGCACCAGAGATGGCGCCAAAAAAAAGACGTTGGGTCCACATTTTTTAGTTTTGCCAAGTCTATTTTGTCAAACACTTGGAGATTGCATTTTTTCTCCCTTGCCATATCATTTTGGGAGTTGGCAAACTACAACAAATGGCAAACAAAAAAATGCCAAACTGTTAGAGTTGTTCTAACTATCATTAGATTTTTCATTAATTATATTTTCATAGTATATCTATTTGATGTTATAAATGTTTGTAATTTTTGTTATAGTTTTGATCAAATTTAAAATGCTTTGACTCTCCAAGATTCTTGGAATGACTTATAATTTAGAATGGAGGGAGTAATATCCAAACTCAACATATAAAAAATACTACTCCCTCTGTTCAAATTATAAAGTTTTGGCTTTTATAGATTCGTAATATTTGTTGTGCACTTAGATATACATTATGTCTAGATATGTAGTAAACGCAATGTATGTAAAAAGACAAAACATATTGAAAAGAGTGATATCTAGTATCCTCACATGAAAGAGAGTGGCATCTGGACATCTACACTCGCCATCCTAAAAAGAGCGTCATTCTAGCTATGAATCTGAACAACTCCGTCCTAAAAGAAATGTCATTCTAGCCATGAATCTGGGCAACTGTTTGTCCAGATGCTTGTGGAATGTGGACCATTCAAATAGGGCACATCTCACAAATGCCACAAGCTCCTCCCAATTGCATACCAACTATATGCATGCATGCAGTGTTGCAGCAATTAATCTTGCCAATTACCTACTCCATCCATCTCCAAATAATTACATATCTTCATTCTTGAGGATTCAAACTTATATAAGTTTGACTAACATTATAGAAAATAATATCAATATTTATACCACAAATAAACTTAATATAAAAATATATGCCATGATTAATCTACTGATATTTATTATGTATTATGAATATTAGTATTTTTTGTTATATATTTGATTATAAACTTAATAATCTTTTGAGTTCTCGCAAAACGAGATAAGAAATTATTTTTGGACAAACAATTAGGAACCAATGTCCTTAGAAATGACACTGCAGTTAACAAATAGGGGCATTCATGGTCATATATTTCGTCTCTTACCTAGTCTATCTGATTTTTTTTTCAAAATTATCACTATTTATGGAAGGTGTATTTTTATTAACTGGTTTATAAAATGGTGGACTTGAGAAAAATTTAAGCACCACTTATTTGTCATTGGAGCTAGAGAGGAGTTTGGCGAGTGTTGGCATGCTTACGTATGTTAGCTTGTCTTTCATTTTTTTTCTTTTTCTCCCTATATCTTTGCATATGTTACTATGACATCTCTGATCCTTGTCAAATACTCCTGTCCCTAAATAAATTGATTCCTAGCAAGTTTAGGGCAGATTAGTACGATAGAGAAAAAAGACCATACTACCCTTCATTAGCTGAAGTAGTTGCATATTGATCAGTGGTTGTTCCAATAACACATTAGTTATAACATTTACTACATATATTCAAATGCAGAAAGTCAACATTGGATTGCGAGATGGGAGGGGGTACAATAATTGAAAGGAGATGTTGAGAAAAATAAATGGCTCAGTGGACCATTCACCTACTGGAGATTGATTTGTTTGTAGACAAGTTCTTGAGCTAGGAATCTATTTATTTAGGGATAGATAAAGTACTCTCTGCTTTGCTATGTTTGTCTATTGAGGATATCAAGATTGAAGAGTGTAGTTGTTGCAATATTACCACTATTTACCCAACTTAGGCGCTTCAAAACAAGATAAATACTGCTAATGGTACCATGTTAGCGGGCACAAATAGTCATTTCGCATTGATTCTCTGAAGAACTCACGTTTCTTCGATACACACAACCACAAACGAAGTAGGAGTTAACAACCTTTGATGAAACATTGAAACTCATGCAGAGGGAGTGCGAACCTTCCATGAAACTCACGATCGTCATCTATAGTAAAATCATATGACGTTTTTGTTGGGACTCGTCTCAACACACAATCATTAACCATATGACGCGCTTGACGTGTAGTAGTTGAACTTCTCTTTCGGCACACCTTGACACGTTGTACAAAAGCCATGTACTATATCAATATATATACTCCCTCCGTATCGGATTTAGAAGTCGTTTAGGACAGCGACACGGTCTCCAAAACACAACTTTGACCTCTTGTTTTTATAAAAAAAATATTTATGGAAAAGTGATATATGTATACTTTTATGAAAGTATTTTTCAAGACAAATCTATTCATATAATTTTTATATTTACAAACTCAACAACTTAAAAGTTATTGATGATTTATATTTTCAATGTTTGACCCAAACCTTGTCAAAACGACTTCTAGATCTGATATGGAGGGAGTATATGAATTTTCAGACGTCGCGTACTAATATTATAAGTAGGAGACTATTGTTCGTGGGAACCGAATATATATTTTGTACTCTATGTACCGTATAAAATAACATTTTTTTGTTGATTGGTGTACATTGTTTCGCTTGTAAAAGAGTTACGATAATTTTTAACAGTAGAAGTAAACAATATAAGAGCTACATTTTCCTTTTACATGTCATGAATGACTCCGACTTACCGAGTGACAACTCAACCCCAGAAAGTGAAACAAAAAAGCTCTATACACTATACAATACTGGTCAGGTGTGATAGCATAGGCTCCCCTTATTGTCACCTTGGGATGCATGTTAGTCAGACTTTTTAACTAGATTTATTAAAAATATTACCAACATCTGTATCTCTAAATAAATTTACTACAAAAATAGATTCAAATATCTATCCATTCATATTAAGTATGTATTATAAATATTAATATTTGTTAATATATATTTAGTCAAAGTTCAATACATTTGACTTCTTAGGAAGTGAGAACCACAGATAAAAGGGAGCGGAGGGAGTAGCATGCAGCAATTCAAACAAATGTGTCCTTTGAACTTTCCAAACTAGTGCTCCTCATAGTCACAAAAAAAAATATAATGCTCCACATCTTGATAGCCATAAAAAAGAAGTGCCCATCTTGAAGTTGCTCGAATAAGTTGGTGAAATATCTAGCATGCATATGTTCCATGTTTGCAAAAAATGAAATAACACTGTGATGGCTTCACCTAATTCTCACGGCTTGGTGTGAGAACAAACTCCTATATTTGAGAAGAAAGATTTATTGCCAGTATATTACTGTTTAGATTTCATGGGTCAATCTTAAAGTTCCTATAAGCGTCAGGTAATGAACCAAATAATATACGTCTCTACCATGGTAAAACATGACATGAATACTACTTAAGGCAAATTAGAATGACATAAACTATACCTAAGGAGCCTGTGGGGAATGTAGAAAATAGGTTGGAAACTTGGAAGTGCAATCAACTTTCCTATGGAGGAAGATCAACTTAATTAATTCCAGCCTAACAAACATTCCAATGTATATTATGGGTTTTTACTTTTGCACGAAGGTATATATAAAAGGCTAGACTCAAATAGAGAAAGATTCTTGTGGAAAGGAGTAGGTAATAACAAAAAGTATCATATGGTCAAGTGGGAGGCTTTGGCAACACAATTTTTGTCAAGGTTTAATAGAGGTGAAAGGTTGGTATGAGTAAGGTATGCGGTGGAAGATCGGAAATGGCTCACAGGTAAGATTTTGGCATGATGTGTGGTTAAGGGAATGCCCTTTAGAAATTGTGTATCCGATCGAGATTGATAAGGAGTTAGTTAATGATGTTTGAGCATGTACTTTTTTGAGTGTTTATTTATTTTCGATTAGTATCTATGGATTGATCACAAGCCGAAACATGGTTAGAGCTCTAATATGTCTTGAACTTATAAGGCTTTTCAGGATAAAGAGTCAGCAAGATTGGTCAGTGGCCGGTATGCATAAGAAAGAGTGAAACTTGGAGTTTAGGAGAAACCTTGGAGAAGAGGATGTGAAGGAGTGGGAGAGATTGATGACACCTTTGGAGAATGTGGAGGTGAACAAGGAGGATAAGGTTATCTAGAAGCTAGAATCCTTTGGCAAATTTTCCACGAGATCTTATACAAACTTATGACTTTTGGAGCGGTGATAGATCAAAGAATGAAGGATATTTAGGACAGTAAGTTACCTTTGAGAATTAGATGTTTTCTATGGATGGTTTGGCACAACAGAGTGCAAAATAGCGAGTATCTTAAGAGGAGGAAGTGGAAAGGCTAGAAAAGAGTAAATAATGTGGCAGTTATAAGGTGCAATCTTTTCTTTGTGCTTCTTATTAGCTATGGTCCAAGTTTAAGTTTTTAGAGAGAGCTAGTCTTTAGTTTTTTTTGTTTTGCTACACATATTTTTGCAATGCAAATTTTGGCCAGGCAACCCTTAGCATATTAACCATATGCATATCAATAGAGTGTTCATATATCTCAACATGACTCATCGCATCACACATATATGTAAGAAATATCTTTGATTTGAACACTAAATCAAATTGCACGTTCAAAAAAAATGTGAACTCAAAAGAAGAGGAGAATCGAAAAAGGAAGAAACATTTATCTACGACTAGTAGCCACTATTTTTTTAAAAAATATCTATTCTATTTTAACTAGTTTTTGTGACACAGATTATGCCAAAATTGCACAAAGCAAACACCCATGATCCATTCGGTGAGATGGATTTGAGATGCGTCTCTAATGTATAATTAGAGATAAGTCAAGATGGAACACGTCGTGATATGTTGGCTCCAACAATACAGATCTTTGGGGTGCACAAGTTAGAGACGGGGCTCAACAACGCATGTTTCTGATGTATGGCTGCGATGCGTCTGTGTATACACATGGATATCGGTCCCTCATACGTCGTACCTAAAAAAAATATTAACTTCCGTATAGACATGCATCTTAAGTCCGGACTCCACATATCTCCCTCCCACCACATTTGCTGCCCATGTCTCTCTTTACTCCTGACCTGTTTCCACTCTCATCACATCCGACACCACCGTAACACCACCCTATCCTCCTCCGTCACTGCCCTCCTCTTCCACCTCCTCCAACACTACCACCTCCGTCACCCCACCCATACCCCTCGGTCCCCTCTCTCGCGTGATGAATGTTGTGCCCGTGGCCGCCTCCTCCCCTGTCCGTGATGACTATCATGCATGTAGTCTCCTCCCCCATTTGAGACATCCTGACCAAGCACAAAGACTGTCGTGCCCGTAGCGTCCTCCCCCGTTCGTGATTACCCCGAGGGTCCGACCCCCACTCTG
Organism: Saccharum hybrid cultivar R570; assembly: GCA_038087645.1. Classification (NCBI taxonomy): domain Eukaryota; kingdom Viridiplantae; phylum Streptophyta; class Magnoliopsida; order Poales; family Poaceae; genus Saccharum; species Saccharum hybrid cultivar. Next base: position 17,462,239 of record JAQSUU010000139.1, read on the forward strand.
GTGGGGGCAAGTTGTCAGAGCTCTTCTTCGAAACTTTGGCCTCCAGATCTCCTCTAGCTTGACAATGGATCCCCTCTCTATCATCCTATCATCTCTCCATCACTCTCACTCTCTACCTCATAGGCCATATCTAGTGGGTCTGACTAGTGCTTGCTGCCCATTTGCTCTATCGCCGTCGACCACCATCTTCAGATCGGGTACCTCCTCTCCTCCATTACTCTCTCTCTCTCTCATTTCTTATTTCTACCAAATTGACTCCATCTTTGACTAGATTTGCTCTTGGGTATGGACAACCATCAAGTCACCGGGGAGGTGTACGCGGGGATATGGCTCTCGTGATTGCATGGATGGATGACCTAGAGGGAGGGTGTTCCTGAGTGGCGGCCATGGCATACTATGGATTGCTTGGTTAGATGCTTGCCAGGAAAGTAGTTGGCTAGACATTGGTCTTGACCTAGGCGTCCAAAGTCGGACACATGGGGAGCTCCCTGCACCAAGCAACCTTGCCTGGATAGGAACCAAACAAGCCCTACATGCACAGAAGACAAAAGCATTTCAACGTGGACGCCTCCAAGCCTGCAAGTAGAGGCCTCGCCTAGTAAATTCCGCTCGGTTCTAGATCTACATGTTTTATTGTTTGACGAAATATCTGCAACATTTGGTAAGATATTGGTACTGTGTTTTGTGGTACTATGATGTCTCTCATTAGAAATGTGGGTTGGCTAGCCACATCTGTGATGACTCCCATCAAAGACACGAGTGGAACAAGACGTGTAAAAGCGCGTCTGAAAGTCCTATGTTTGGTGTTGGTAATTAGTGACAATGCCTAAGTACTAATCCTATGCCTAAGTTGTAAGTAGCATATGAGGATTAGTACATTCTAAGGTTGGTGGCAAGATGGACATGATGATCATGATGGCCACACTTGGATTTGGACGCAACCCTACATGATCAAGGCAAAGGTATATGCTTAAGGATTGTGTTTTAGTAACCAAGACACCTAGTGGGTGTGATTACATTATAGGATAGATAGCCATACTATAAAGAGGAGAATGACACGGCTATTGAACTCCTAAGTACCTCTAGGTGTGCATTTCATAATCATATGCATTTGGATAGAACTAATATCGCCTCAAAAAATGATTGTGAAAATGCTAACACACTCACACATGACGAGATCACTTGGTGGTGTTAGCACGTTTGCGAAGGCAGTAGAGTTTGAGCGGTAGAGAGGGTTTGGTGTCCTCTCTCCCTCCCGCTAAGCTTGCGAGGCGGGATTCAGACGTTTTTGAGAAGTTGAAACGACTATTTTCTACTACGCCGGAAGTTGAAAAAGAAACAGAGGCGAACGGAGGTCACAGAGGTGACCGGACGCTGGACCGAACGCAGTCTCTGTTTGACCAGACACGTTCGGTCAGTGTTCAGCGTCTACGCGTGTTTTGGTTTTTTAATCGGACGCGGTGGCGCGTCCGGTCACAGTCGACCGGACGCGTCTGGTCGATCAGGGAGCTTACTGGACTCCAACCGGACGCTAGCATTGTGGCGTCCGGTCAGTTCTACAGTGCGTCCGGTCGCTATTTCGTTAGAGCGTGGCTCAGGCTTGACTAGCGCGTCCGGTCCGTTACGGGACCAACGCGTCCGGTCGAGCTTCGTGCATCCGGTCATTGCGTGGAGCGCGTCCGGTCGGTGGTTCGTGAGCGTAGTCGTTGTGCGATCGGCGCGTCCGGTCAGTTTGACCTGCGCATCCGGTCAGCACGACTTCGGCTGTTTCAAGTGTCTAACGGCTATATTCGAAGGGGTACGTCTATAAATACTCGTTGGCCGGCTCAATGCTCTCTCTCTCTCTTGCACTTTTTACATACTTGTGAGCACTTTGAGCTAAGCAACTCCCCTCCCACTCATCTATCTTGCTTCTTTGCATATTCGAAGTGAGATTGAGTGATCCAAGTGCATTTATATTATGAGATTGCATCTAGTTGGCACTTGGTGGTTGATTTGCTGCGGGATTCTTGTTTCTCTTGGTGGTTGCCGCTACCTAGATGGCTTGGAGCAGTTTGGAGGCGTTGGCAAGAGTTGGTGATTGTTCTTGGCCACCTCCGGTGATTGTGAGGGGTTTGTGCCTACCTCGGCGAAGCGCCAAAGGCAACATTAGTAAATTGCTCGTGTCATTGCAACCTTTTGCCATTTGGTAGGTTCTTGTGGCGCCTTTTGAGAGGCTCGGTGTGAGACCGATTAGCCACCGAACCACGTGGTGAAGAGGGACACAACAGGGACTAGCGTGCCGGCAAGCACATGAACCTCGGGATAAATCTTCGTGTCATCACTTTCATATTATGATTGATTGACCCGATATTCGGTTTTCTTGGTATTCATTGTTGATCATATTGGTTGGCTCAATACTTCGCCCCTCAGTGAAACTCTCCTAACTCAACTCCGCATTACTTTCTTAGTTATCTTTGCTAGCTAGTTAGTGTAACACCCCTGGGTGTTAAGCATGCATTCACATCCGAAATCATGAGCATTAGCATTTCATACATGTTCATCATCGCATGCAATTTAAATTGGCATTTATTAAAATTGTGAAAACACATGTTTGAACCCTGAATTAGTAAAAATTCTAGCTAAGAGTGGTAAAAATTTGTTGTGCTATAACTCTAAATGACTTAGAATTAATTAACATGATTTTTGCAGCAACTTTTGTATTCAAAATCTTCCCAAATTTTGCTTCTAAAAATATTCTAGAAAAATGAGTTTTTATTTAAAATTTGACTTTAAATCACTAATTCAAAATCTAATTAGAATTTTGAAAAGTGCCCTAAATGAAAGTTGTATAGAATAAAATTTTGAACAACTTTTGTTTTGGGGGCAATTTGTGAAAATGACTTTTTCATCTTCAAAATTTGAATTTAAATCAAATTATAAAATCTAGAAATGTATTTAGAAAAGAAAAATGAATTTTGGCCTTAACGGGCCAACGCCTCCGCTTTGGCCTGCTCGCGCAAGCGGCCCGGCCCAGCTTCCCGCGCCCGCGCCTGTCTCCGCTCGCCCGCGGCAGAAGCCGACCGCCGCGTGGCCGTATACCGCCGACACCGCGCGCCACGCGCCCTCCGGTGGCCACGCGTCCCCCTCCGCGCCCGCCTACTCCCTCCGCGCACTCCCCCGCCTTCACTCGCGCTCCATTCCCCTCCTCTCCTCCTTCTGAGCCACAGTGGGAGCTTCACCGCCGTCCGCCACCGCCTGCCACCGCTCGCCGGCATCTCCAGCCGCCGGTGGGTCGCCTTCACCTGCGCTTCGCGCCTCCTGAACCTCGCTAAGTCGATTGCCTCACCTTCTGTCCCTCGCGGTGACCGGATTTCGTCCACCGCCGCACGCCGTCCGCCAGAGCTCACCGGCGACCACTGCTGCCACTGCCAGGGTGCTTTCCCGCCTCCAATTCTTCCACCTTCGCCTCTGCCTTGCCATAGGGGATCACTGAGAGCCGCTCGCCTCACCGGGGACCTCGCCACCGGCAAGAACGTCGGCGACGGAGCTCCTTCCCTGCTCTCGGGTCGCTGACCCGTGGGGCCGCAGAGCCAGCTGTAGTGGCGTGGCCCCTTCGCCTCGGCTGAGCTGAGCCAGTGAGGCCATGGGCCAACGCCCTGCCGGGCCACCTCCCTTTCCCTTCGCTCGGGCCGCGAAGGCCAAGTGTGGCCGTGGGCCAGCTGATTCCCGCGGGCCGGCCCAGTAGCAATAGGAGGATTCGTTTTCAAAATTTTCTTTATTTTTTTGAAAATAGAAATGGTTACCTGGATCTACTTGGGAAAATATGTCATCTGAAAATAGCTAAGTGTTAATGTGAAATTGAGACCGAGCAGAAACTTGCAGGGTTTCAGACTGTAGTGTTTTCTGTCTGTGTCGATTAAGGACCGAACGTTGTTGGGCCTCGAGTCATGTTGAACGCATACCTTACATTTAGCTGGCCGAATAATGTACCTTTCGACCGTGAAGCTGGGAGATTATTCGGGCCGAGTGGATTGCCCGCAATGCACTGTACCAGAGCAGTAGTGGCAGGATACGGGGACGCGATGATAAGGACAAAGAGCAGTCGGGCGGCCCCCGGGTACATGTGGTTCCTGGCAAGCTCGCGACTTTACCTGAATGGTTGACTCGGTGACCAACACCTCACTTTAGCGGATGAGTGAGGTTTGTGTGAGGAATAATTTACCAACTGGTTAATAATCGATTCGAATCGCCATCGTTCACTGGATAGTGAGCACTTGACTTGAGTGACTTCATCGTAGTAATTCTGATGGAACACTTGGACAGTTATATGGAATATGACATGATTAAGATTGTTAATGATAATTGGTTATCCTTGCCTATTTAATCACATGTTACTCTAGTACAGATGCAAATGTAGTTGACAGGTTAATAAAGATTTAACTTGATGCACAACTTTTAGAAAGAGTCTTTAAATGCTAAAAATGTCTTTTTACAAATGAGTCATCTACCCCACCAGAAAGTCTGTCATGATCCTTGGTGTCTTTTATTTTTGGTTCTGTCAGGTAAGTCTAGCTGAGTACCTTCTCGTACTCAGGGCTTTGTTCCTACTTGTTGCAGATGGGCAAATGTATTACGGCTACTGTATCAACTGCCTTTATCCTGCGATGGGAGAAGCTTAGGACCATGGGCAATGGTCATTCACTACATCTCATCTGATGCTTTTGTTGGAAGATGATCCTGAGCTGGCACTTTATTTTGAACTCTGTGTGAGTGTGTGTTTTGAACTAAATGTTTCCGCTACTTTCATTTGAAACTGGTTTTGTAATAACTATGTTTAAACTCTGATGTATTTATGACACAAACTTTTATGTAACTTGTGATGGTGACCGCTGAACTTATTATGATCTTGGCTGGTTTGTAAATTGGTTTGAAATCCATCGTGATTTCACGGACTACCGGGTTATACGGGCTTAAGTTTGCTAAATCGTCTGCTCGGTGGATGATTTTCTTACTTAATCTCGTATAATTGGTCGGTTCTGTTACAGCTGGCATCGGAGTATGGTTTAGCGTGTTTACTGTTCACAAGTGTATTTAAAACAAAAATATGTTTGAAAAGCGTGATTTTCCAAACTAAAAGTGTGCTAGTGGTCATATCCTTTATGCCCAGTAAGGACTCTAGGTGGCTTATTCAAGTACTGACTTGGGGGTTCTTGCACCATATTTCTCTTTCGTTTCTCATACGGCGTGCTATTGTATGAGTGCCACTTAATTGAGTGGTAATGTATGGATCAGTTGCCTCTACGCCTCGGTAAGTGTGAGATGTGAGAGCATGATCGGATACACCGCCGATCTAGGGAGAGTGCTTATATGATGCTGGAGTAATTACATGTTTCACGCATGTTTTTACAAAAGTGTCGCATGTGTGGTTGTTCCGTCCGTTGAGGCGATGCCGTCAATAGGACGATGTTTTGGGTAGTTACTACCGTTGTACGCGTATCTGGGGATTCGTGTAGAGCGTGTAGATAGATTTACTGCTTTCATGCATTCATGGGGATTTGGGCTGAAATGAATTTTCTACAGGTACATAACAGCGTTTCTCGTGTAGAACGTATTAGTTACGTATATGAGAGATCGCCTGTATGCCACCGAATTCATCGCTAGATATCATTTATTTCTTAAGTTTGTGAGAACGTACAAAATGTACATGCATCATGTTGCTTGTGCATTTCATTCATGTCATGCATTCCTCCCCTTATAAATTGATTATCCCCTTTTGATAAAAATTGTACCAACTTAAAATGTGTTCTCACCGGGTAATCAAAACTTTTGCTACAGATGGCCCGCACGAAGTAGACTGCCCGTAAGTCCACAGGCGGAAGAGCACCCTGAAACCAGTTGGCCCCGCGGGAGCGCCGCAGCACGGACACCTTTCTGAGTGAGTTTGGCATGCCAACTTTGCTTTGGAGAGTGCTCTATGATGTGGGGTACCCAGAGGGTCAGGAGCCGGTGTACTCTTGGAATAAGAGCCAGTTAGCTGAGGATGGACTTGCAGTAGTGGAGATCACCGTCCCTGCTCTTGGTGATGCTCCAGATTGGGATGGTTGGCACTTGGAGTTTGAGGGACGCACTCCGGTTGAGGGTGCAGAGGGAGAAGCTTTTCGTGTCATCCGGGACATAATGAGCAGATTTCCCAACGAGCTGGCAGCAGCCTTGGCTGGCACTTTTCCTAGGGATGATCCTCGCGATGCCATTTGGGTGCAGCCGCAGGGAAGTGCTTTAGTCAGAGGCCCAAACGAAGGACAGGCTAGCGACAACCATGCTATGAGTGCGATGTTTGCAGCTATCAGAGCATACCAGGGTCTTGAGTGCACCTATTGGACTTTGACTGGTTTGCGTGGTGATGATCGGCTCAAAGCAAGAAAACAGAAGAAGAAGCAGGCACGTGCTATAGCTAGTTGTAACAGAACCGACCAGGCTCTAGAGAGAGATGATAATGCTCTACAGCGGGTGCATACGTTGACTCAGGTCAATAATAACGCAGACCGTATGATTGGACAGTTGGTTCAGGAGAGGAATAAAGCCTGGAACGAAAGGAACCTCCTGAGGTAGAGGGTCGAGGAGCTAGAGGAGTACAACGTCAACTTGCATGAGGAGTTTTATGCGCTCTACAACGGGATTGGCTCGTATGCTCCTCCAGAAGCCATCGGTATGGACGTCGACGACGATGAGGACGAGCCTATAGTTGCACCTGCCGCCGCCGCCGACGTTGCTACTGAGGGTAGCGATGGTGACGCCTTCGACCCCGACGATGGCCCCGAGGAGTAGGCTAGTTGCTTTGCGTTAGCTACTAGGCCCTGTCACGATGATCTTTCTTTTGGTTTCATGTATCTTGATGTATCTCGTTTGAACCTTAAGACTTGGTAGAATGTTGGATCTTGGTTGTTCATGTGATACCTGAGCGCATAAAGTCCAGTGTGTGTATGCTGGCAACGTGGTTGTATTGGATGCGATGTTTGCATTTGAAGTAATTTAATTAGTGGTGTTGTTTTAATTGGAATGCGATTATTGTGTCTCTGTTTTATTGTATGACTTTGTTCTCTCCAATGAATTCAGTATGACATAATTTTTCATTCACTCATAATTACTACAGCTTCACTTAATCATTACTTGTTACTGAAATATGCAGATGGCAAACACTCGCCGCGCCACATATGAGGCTGCTGAAACTGGTGGTAATGGTGTCGGGGCAGGTGGGAGTGGTGAAAACAACGTCCACCATAATGAGCCACACCCGGAGCCGCAATTGCCGCCTCCTCCACCGCTCACTGCAGAGGTATTCTTTGCGCAGTTTCTTGGGAGTCAGCGCAATGCCGAGCAGTCACAGAAGAACATGGAAGATTTTCTGTGTACCATTGCCAACAATGTTCAACGTGGTAACAACCAAGGTGGTGGTAATGGGGTGAATCAGTACAATAACTTTAAGGATTTCATGGACACTAGGCCACCAATTTTCAAGGAAGCAACCGAGCCACTTGACGTGGAAGAATGGATCAACACTATGAAAGATAAGTTCCATGTGTTAAGGCTGACGGAAGTACTGAAGGCAGAGTATGTTGCACATCAGTTACAAGGACCAACAGGGATGTGGTGGAAGCATCATCGTACCACCTTCCCTCCAAATGCTCAGATCTCGTGGAGAGAGTTTACTGAGGCCTTTCGTGGAGTTTATATTCTACCAGGGCTGGTTGAGATGAAGTTGGGAGAGTTCTTGGCTTTAAATTAGGGCACCAAAACCATGACACAGTATTTGCTTGCCTTCAATAATTTGTGTCGTTATGCTTCTGACATGGTTGACACAGATGCTAAGAGAATTGCTAGTTTCAAGAGAGGTTTAGGTCCGAAGATGATGAAGCATGTGGGTACCAATACCCGCGCCAGATTCAATGACTTCATCAGTGATTATCTGATACCAGAGAAGAACAACAACGCGTACACTACATCCAAGACTTGTAAGAGAGCCTTTGAGTCAGGACCGTCATAGCCAAGAGTTGTCACTGCTAATCGTTTGACCTATCGTCCGTCTGCACCTGGCGCAAGGTTTAGGCCACCGCAGCATAAAACCCAGAACTACAAGAAACTACAGAAGTCGTACAAGATGGCAGTGCCGCCAGCAAGGACAGCCGCCACTGCCGGACAAGATAACTCGAAGGGAGCTATAGGATCTACTGGTACAGTGAAGGGACCCTGTTACAATTGTGATCAGCTAGGCCACTTTTCAAAGTTCTGTCCTTATCCGCCTAGAAAGAAGCAACAGACCTATAATGCTCGAGTACACCACACCACGGTGGACGAGATTCCTGAAGGAGCCCATAATTGCTGGTAAGTTTCCTGTTAACCAAAACCCTGCAGTTGTTCTATTTGATTCTGGATCATCGCATTCTTTCATGAGTCAAGCATTTGCACGGAAACATGAACAACTATGCACAGACTTAAGTTATGGTTATCGTATAAGTTCAGCAGGGGCTGATGTTTTAACCAATCAGATGGTTAGAGGGGCAACCCTTGAGTTAGGTAGTCGAAAGTTTCGAGTAAACTTGATAGTTATGCCTGGACTAGTTCTGGATGTCATCATAGGGATGAATTGGATGAAGGATTGGAGAGCAGCGATAGATACAGGGAGTTGGGTACTTACCCTTAAGGATCCCCAGGGAGAGGGTACTTTTTAGGTACCATTGCCCAAAAGAACAGACCTTGTGAGTGTGACATGTGCTATGGAAGTCGTTCCGATTCATCAGATTCCGATCGTGTGTGAGTTTCCGAATGTGTTTCCAGAGGAGTTACCTGGTCTTCCGCCAGATAGAAATGTTGAGTTTGGAATTGAGTTGATCCCTGGGACAGCTCCAATTTCAAGGAGACCTTATCGGATGCCTCCGGATGAGTTAGCTGAACTGAAAAAGCAACTAGAGGAGTTGTTGAAAAAGGGGTTTATCCGGCCAAGTAAGTCTGAATGGGGATGTCCTGCCTTGTTTGTGAAGAAAAAGAAAGAGGGTACTTTGAGAATGTGTGTGGATTATAGGCCTCTTAATGCTTTAACTATCAAGAATAAGTATCCCTTGCCTCATATTGATGTTTTGTTCGATCAGTTAGCCAAAGCCAGAGTGTTCTTCAAGATAGATTTAAGATCATGTTACCATCAGATAAAGATTAGACCACAAGATATACCGAAAACCGCCTTTTCTACCAGATACGGGTTGTACGAGTATCTTGTTATGTCCTTTGGCTTAACAAATGCTCCTGCATACTTTATATATCTGATGAATACGGTTTTCATGCCAGAGTTGGACAAGTTTGTGGTTGTGTTCATTGATGATATTCTAGTTTACTCTGAGAATGAGAAAGATCATGAAGAGCATCTGAGAATTGTCTTAACCAGACTTAGAGATCATAAGTTGTATACTAAGTTTAGCAAGTGTGAGTTTTGGTTGAAGAAAGTTCCTTTCCTTGGTCACATTCTGTCAGAGAATGGAGTTTCTGTAGATCCGAGTAAAGTGCAAGAGGTTATGGATTGGAAGACACCAATCACAGTTTCGGAAGTTAGAAGTTTCTTAGGATTAGCTGGTTACTATCATCATTTTATCCTAGATTTCTCGAAGATTGCCAAGCCAATGACAAGTCTGTTACAGAAAAATCACAAGTTTGTGTGGACAGAGGAGTGTGAGATAGCTTTCCACACCTTGCAGAAACTGTTAACCACTGCTCTAGTTCTAGCGCAACCGGACATTGAGAAACCTTTTGATGTGTTTTGCGACACATCAAAAATAGGATTAGGTTGTGTTCTTATGCAAGAAGGAAGAGCCATTGCTTATGCCTCCTGTCAGTTGAGAAAGCATGAGATCAACTATCCGACACATGATCTTGAACTTGCTGCCATAGTGCATGCACTAAAAATTTGGAGACATTACTTACTTGGTAATGTGTGCAATATTTTCACCGATCACAAGAGTCTCAAGTACATCTTCACCCAACCTGAATTGAACATGAGACATCAGAGATGGTTAGAATTGATCAAAGATTACAACCTGAATGTGCAATATCATCCTAGAAAGGCCAATGTAGTGGCAGATGCTTTGAGTAGAAAGTCACATTGCCTGAATGCGCAACCTTTGCTCGAAGATGGTTTTGATCTAATGCATCCTGCCATGTTACACAATATTTAGATTAGTTGTTCTTTGGAGAGTAAGATAATAAAAGGCCAGAAAACCGATAAAGGGATATTCCATATCAAAGAAAAGATTAAAGAAGAACCATCCAAGCATTTTAGAGTGGATGAACATGACGTGTTATGGTTTGACGACCATCTTGTTGTTCCCAAGGATCAAGAGCTTAAGAATAAACTTATGGATGAGACTCACCTTTTGAAGTTATCTATCCATTCCAGATGTAGCAAAATGTACCAAGAACTAAGACCTTGTTATTGGTGGACCAAGATGAAGAAAGAGATTGCAGCATATGTAGCCAGATGTGACACATGTTGTAGGGTAAAGGCTATTCATATGAGACCTGCCGGATTGTTGTAACCTTTGTCCGTACCTAGTTGGAAGTGGGATGATATAAGTATGTATTTCATCATGGGATTGCCCACTACTCAGAAAGGACATGATTCGATTTGGGTAATCGTGGATCGTCTTACAAAGACAGCTCACTTTTTACCTATCAAGACAAGTTATCGACCACCTCAATATGCAGAGAAGTATATTTCAGAGATTGTGAGATTACACGGCATACCGAATACTATAGTGTCTGGCAGAGGGTCACAATTCACTGCTCACTTTTGTGAGCACTTGCATAAAGGTTTAGGAACTAGTTTGATTCGTAGCACTGCCTATCATCCTCAAACAGATGGTCAGACCAAAAGAGTTAATGTTGTTCTGGAGGATATGTTGAGAGCCTATGTGTTATCTTCTAGAGGTTCATGGGAGTCATGGTTACCTTTAGCAGAGTTCGCTTATAATAATAGTTATCAAGAAAGTATCAAGATGGCACCATTCGAAGCTTTATATGGCAGAAAGTGTAGAACACCGCTTAACTGGATCGAGCCAGGAGAAAGAAGATATTATGGTATTGACTTCGTAGAAGAAGCCAAGAAGAAAGTTCATATCATTCAGCAAAATATGAAAGCCGCTCAATCACGTCAGAAAAGCTATGCGGATAGAAGGAGACCGCTTGTGTTCGAAGTCGGTGACTATGTTTATCTGAAAGTCACGCCAATGAAGAAGAAACATTTTGGAGTACGCAGAAAGCTTGCAGCCAGATTTGTGGGACCATATAAGATCTTGGAAAGAAAAGGTCCAGTCGCTAATAAGTTAGAGTTGTCCGAGACAATGAGTGCTATATTCCCAGTTTTTCATGTATCACATCTTAAGAAATGTTTGTGTGTTCCCGAGGAAAGAATCAAACCTCGAGGCATAAAGCTCAAGTCAGATTTGGTATATCGTGAGCAACCGGTTCGAGTGTTGGACTCTAAAGAAAGGGTTACTCGAAATAGTGTGGTGAAAACATATAAGATACAGTGGAGTCATCATGATGAAGGAGATACAACTTGGGAAACGGGTGAATATCTACAAAAAGCTTATGAGGATTTTTATAACAAATGGTTCGTAACCCAAATCTCGGGACGAGATTCTTATAAGGGGGAGGGCTGTAACACCCCTGGTGAAAGTCCCTAGTTTGGTTTTGGCCAATTGATGAAACCTAGGACTAACCTTTGTATCTAAGTGGATGATTTAGATAAAGGTGGTCATTGCATATGAGACATGACATTGACTCATATGACCAAGATGGTGAAGACCAAGATGAGGCTTGGCTCGATGGACCAGTTGTGAAGGTGAAGGGCAAGTCGAGGCTTCGAAGCGAAGGACCATGCGATGGTGAAGCTTGAGCAAGACTTAGCGCCGACGGACCGATGCAACGGTGAAGAGCAAGTGAAGTCAAGGTCGATGGATCGAGACGGTCATGTGATGATATGAAGTGGATCATATCATTTGGAGAAACAAAATGGGCTCAAGGCAAAGGTATAACCATAGGACCATTTTGTTTTACACTCAAGACACCATAGAGGGTGTGAGTGGTTTAGGATCGATAGTCGAACTATTAAGAGGGGAAGTCTTATCGGTTATTCGATGCACGGGTGCCACTAGGTGAATTCATGAAGTGCATTGCATGTAGGGCCTAGTGAGCTAATTGGAAAACCTTTGAAAATGATTGAGAAAAAGCTAACACACAAGCACATAGAGATGTACACTTGATGGTGTTGGCACATTTGCAAAGGTGGCGTTGGTCGCGCTGTGGTTTGCGGGTAGAGAGGGGTTTGGGTTCCTCTCTCCCTCCCACCGAGCATGTGAGCGCGGGATTCAGGCGATTTCGGGGAAATGAAATGCCTATTTTCCACTACGCCGAAAGTCGGAAAAGAAACGGAGGCGAACGGGGTCACTGATGTGACCGGACGCTGCACCGAACGCGTCCGGTCGATTGTGCAGCGCGTCCGGTCATAGCGTTTGACCGTTGGCGCGCAGTGACCATTGGAGGATCTAACGGTGGCATTTGAAATTTGAGGGACACGTGGACGTCGCAGGGCGACCGGACGCGGTTGAGCGCGTCCGGTCAGTTTCGACCGGCGCGTCCGGTCGTCCCGAAAAAACGGTCAGTGGAGTGGCAACGGCTCTATTTGTTTGGGATGCTTATAAATACTCGTTGGCCGGCCCTTGGGGAGGTCTCTTGGCATTTCTAACACTCTTGTGCATCCTTTGAGCTAGAGCTACTCCTCCCACTCATCTCTCTTGCTTGATTGCAAATCAAAAGTGAGATTGAGTGATCCCAAAGTGCATTGCATAGCTTGAGGGCATCTAGTGGCACTTGTGGGTGGTTTAGCCGGTGGATTTCTTGTTACTCTTGGAGAGTACCGCTCCTAGCCGGCTTGGATATTGTTGGAGGCGTTGGCAAGAGAAGGTGATTGTTCTTGGCCACCTCCGGTTGTTTGTAAGAGGTTCTTGTGCTTTCCTCGGCGGGACGCCAAAAGCAACTCTATTGGATTGCGCGTGTCATTGAGTTACCTCACTTGAGAGTGGTGTCTTGCGGTGCCTTGCGGGGCGTGCCTTGAGGGGCAAGTGACTTGAGGGTCACACCGAGGAACCATCTAAGTGTTGGTCGACACAACCGGTGACGTAGCTTGTCGGTGCACAAGTGAACACCGGGTGAACAAAAATATTGTGTCTCTTGTCTCTCGGTGATTGGTCTACATATTGTGTTGTTGTCAATATTAATTGATTGTATATCATCTTGGTGATTGGCAACATCTTCACTCCACCGTCGGTATAAGATTCACAATCCTCTCTCTCGCATTTACTTTTACTAGATTATCTTGTGTAGCTCTAGTGGTAGCCTTTTCTAGTAGTTGTTAGCTTGCTCACTAGTGTAAGTTAGTGACTTAGCACTTGTGTGAACTAGAGATCATAATCTACTAGACTTGTGGATAGGAGGCTTGCATCACAACCTTTGTCTAAGCAAAACTCGCTTTACGCCGTTTGTTATTCTAACAAGTTTGCTTAGTGGTGCTTGTAGAATTTTTTATAGGCTATTCACCCCCCTCTAGCCATCTAGGACCTTACACCTGGGTGTTAAGCATGCATTCACATCCCAAATCATGAGCATTAGCATTTCATACATGTTCATCATCGCATGCAATTTAAATTGGTATTTATTAAAATTGTGAAAACACATGTTTGAACCCTGAATTAGTAAAAATTCTAGCTAAGAGTGGTAAAACTTTGTTGTGCTATAACTCTAAATGACTTAGAATTAATTAACATGATTTTTGGAGCAACTTTTGTATTCAAAATCTTCCCAAATTTTGCTTCTAAAAATATTCTAGAAAAATAAGTTTTTATTTAAAATTTGACTTTAAATAACTAATTCAAAATCTAATTAGAATTTTGAAAAGTGCCCTAAATGAAAGTTATAGAGAATAAAATTTTGAACAACTTTTGTTTTGGGGGCAATTTGTGAAAATGACTTTTTCATCTTCAAAATTTGAATTTGAATCAAATTATAAAATCTAGAAATGTATTTAGAAAAGAAAATTGAATTTTGGCCTTAACGGGCCGCCGCCTCCGCTCAGCCTGCTCGCGCAAGCGGCCCGGCCCAGCTTCCCGCGCCCGCGCCTGTCTCCGCTCGCCACCGCGTGGTCGTACACCGCCGACACCGCGCGCCACGCGCCCTCCGATGGCCATGCGTCCCCCTCTGCGCCCGCCTACTCCCTTCGCGCACTCCCCCGCCTTCACTCGCGCTCCATTCTTCTCCTCTCCTCCTTCCGAGCCGCAGCGGGAGCTTCACCGCCGTCCGCCACCGCCTGCCACCACTCGTCAGCATCTCCAGCCGCAGGTGGGTCACCTGCGCTTCGCGCCTCCTGAACCTCGCTAAGTCGATTGCCTCACCTTCCATCCCTCGCGGTGACCGGATTTCGTCCACCGCCACACACTGTTCGCCCGAGCTCGCCGGCGACCACTGCTGCCACTGCCAGGGTGCTTTCCCGCCTCCAATTCTTCCACCTTCGCCTCCGCCTTGCCATAGGGGATCACCGAGAGCCGCTTGCCTCACCGGGGACCTCGCCACCGGCAAGAACGCCGGCGGCGGAGCTCCTCCCCTGCTCTCGGGTCGCTGACCCGTGGGGCCGCAGAGCCAGCCGCAGTAGCATGGCCCCTTCGCTCGGCCGAGCTGGGCCAGTGAGGCCATGGGCCGACGCCCTGTCGGGTCACCTCCCCTTCCCTTCGCTCGGGCCACGAAGGCCAAGTGTGGCCGTGGGCCAGCTGATTCCCGCGGGCCGGCCCAGTAGCAATAGGAGGATTCGTTTTCAAATTTTTCTTTATTTTTTTTTGAAAATAGAAATGGTTTGGAAAATGTTTGGATACTCAAATTTTCTCCAAATCTGTTGAAATAAATTTTGTTAGGTTCCTTATCATCAGATCTACTTGGGAAAAATATTGCATGTCAAGTTTAAAATATTTTTCTGTAGAGTTTTTATTTAATCACTGAAACTGTTGTTTTCTTGTTAAATATGAAATAAATCATAGAAAGTTCAGAAAAATATGGTTCCACTTGCAATAATTTTCTTTTGTTATGTACTTGCTAGTAAAACTATATTCCATGTATGTTCTGTAGAAAAATCTTGATGTGTAGTACAAGTGTTTAATGTTGCTAATAATTATCATTTTTGCTAGAGAGAAAAAATGAATAAAACATGTATGTAATAATTTTTCTATGGTGATTGTTTATTGTGTAGAATGTAGGAAAAATGCTAAATCTATTGTTTGATACTTTTCATAGTATAAAGTATTTTTATGCTCATTTTTAGGCCCTAGCTTTTTATTTTTTGTGTAGGCAGTTCTAGTAATCCAAATGCAATGAAATTTTTGTGGTATGCTAGATTAGATGATAGAAATCTACTGTAATTTTCTCAGATTTTTATGTGCTACCAAAATAGGTATTGCTGTTCAAACCTAGTTGTAATTAAGGTTTAATTAACATTGTTAATGTATGATTAGTTAATAAGGTTACTTTGGTGTATCTTTGAAGCATTTAATAAGATGTGCTGACTTAGCATAGTAGTAGTAGAAGAGAATGCGGTAGATGACATGTGCTTGTAGTATATGTTCTTGGATGATGTTGACTACCTTGTAGAAGAAGTGTATTCCTACTTTATGAAATAAAGTAAACCTATTTATCTATATTTCATTTATCATGATCAATACATGTTATTTCTGCAGTGCACCTAGGCATAAGCACTTATACGGTTGCATCATACAGGATCGTAGGAAGTAACTCCGGTAGCAGTTCCCGAGGAGCCGAAGAACAGCCCGAGGAGCCGGAAGTGCCCGAAGCCGACGAGGAGGTCGGTGAGGATCTTCCAGAGTGCCCAGACCACCGTCCGAGCTCTTTCGAGAGAGGCAAGCGCCGGAGCATTTTTCTCTCCCAGATTGCAAATAATTTTATTAATGCTTTACTTTAACTGCTGCATTATGTTTAGGAGTTGTTTGCAACCGTTGCTGCATTATACCTTGTTTACTCCGTTTTACCCTATCCTTATCACCCTATTACTCGCAGTCAAGTATTTGCTTAGGTTGCTTAGACCGATAGAAGTCGGGTGATTTCCTGTCACCTGCGAGCTATAGGTGGTTACCTAGATCTGCTTGGGAAAATATGTCATCTGAAAATAGCTAAGTGTTAATGTGAAATTGAGACCGGGCAAAAACTTGCAGGGTTTCAGACTGTAGTGTTTTCTGTCTGTGTCGATTAAGGACCGACCGTTGTTGGGTCTCGAGTCATGTTGAATGCATGCCTTACATTTAGCTGGCTGAATAATGTACCTTTCGACCGTAAAGCTGGAAGATTATTCGGGCCGAGTGGATTGCCCGCAACGCACTGTACCGGAACAGTAGTGGCAGGATACGGGAACGCGATGATAAGGCCAAAGAGCAGTCGGGCGGCCCCTGGGTACATGTGGTTCCTGGCAAGCTCGTGACTTTACCTGAATGGTTGACTCGGTGACCAACACCTCACTTTAGCGGGTGAGTGAGGTTTGTGTGAGGAATAATTTACCAGCTGGTTAATAATCGATTCGAATCGCCATCGTTCACTGGATAGTGAGCACTTGACTTGAGTGACTTCATCGTAGTAATTCTGATGGAACACTTGGACAGTTATATGGAATATGACATGATTAAGATTGTTAATGATCATTGGTTATCCTTACCTGTTTAATCACATGTTACTCTAGTACAGGTGCAAATGTAGTTGACAGGTTAATAAAGATTTAACTTGATGCACAACTTTTAGAAAGAGTCTTTAAATGCTAAAAATGCCTTTTTGCAAATGAGTCAGCTACCCCACTAGAAAGCCTGTCATGATCCTTGGTGTCTTTTATTTTTGGTTCTGTTGGGTAAGTCTAGCTGAGTACCTTCTCGTACTCAGGGCTTTGTTTCCACTTGTTGCAGATGGACAGATGTATTATGGCTACTGTATCAACTGCCTTTATCCTGCGATGAAAGAAGCTTAGGACCATGGGCAATGGTCATTCACTACATCTCATCTGATGCTTTTGTTGGAAGATGATCCTGAGCTGGCACTTTATTTTGAACTCTGTGTGAGTGTGTGTTTTGAACTAAATGTTTCCGCTACTTTCAATTGAAACTGGTTTGTAATAACTATGTTTAAACTCCGATGTATTTGTGACGCAAACTTTTATGTAACTTGTGATGGTGACCGCTGAACTTATTACGATCTTGGCTGGTTTGTAAATTGGTTTGAAATCCATCGTGATTTCACAGACTACTGGGTTATACGGGCTTAAGTTTGCTAAATCGTCTGCTCAGTGGATGATTTTCTTACTTAATCTCGTATAATTGGTCGGTTCTATTACAGCTAGATTTGCTTTAGTAGCACCTTTGTGTAGCTTGCTAGTTGTAGTTGTAGTTACCTTCTCGGTTTGACTTGTGTGGTTGAGTGCAAATACTAGAATTGTGAATTGGTTAGGTGGCTTGCAAACACCCCGTAGGCTAAACAAAACTCGCATCTCGCTATTTGTTATATTGATAAACTTGTTTAGCTTGTCTTTGTAGAAAATTTTAAAAGGCTATTCACCCCCCTCTAGCCATCAAGACCTTTCAAGTGGTATCGGAGCCGTGGTCACCGTTTGTAAGGCTTAACAACCTCGGTGTAAGATGGCTCAAGTTATGTTCAATCATGTTAATGGCAAGTCTCCATTCTTTGATGGTGTCTCTTTCTTTGATCATTAGAAAAGGAAGATGAAGCAATATCTAGGCAATATACATGAGAAGGTTTGGGATGTGACCAAAGAAGGATACATCATTCTTGATGAGGAAAATCTCACTCCTAATGACCGCATCAACAAATAATGCAACACGGCGGCACTTGACACAATCTACCGTGCCATTGATGACAAAGTATTTGAGCAAATCAAAGATCTTGAAAAGGCAAATGAGCTTTGGATAAGGCTTGAAGAAATATATGAAGGTACTTCAATGGTAAAAAGTGTCAAACTATATATGCTCAAGGACAAGTTCTCTACTTTTAAGATGAAGGATGATGAATCCATCCTGAAGATGTTCTATAGGCTCCAAGTCATTGTCAATGATCTCAAGGGGCTTGGAGAGAAGGTTGAGGACAAGGACTTCTCACACAAATTCTTGATGTGCTTACCCAAGAAGTTTGCCACCTTAAGAAGAATGATCTTTAGAGAGGGATTGGACAAGGTCAAACCAACCGATGTGCTTGGAGATATAATGACCGATGCCTAATACAATGATGATGAAGATGAGGTAGATGAGAAGAAGGAGACCAAGGTCAAGCAAGAGAAGCCCATTGCATTCAAGGCTTCATCTTCTAAGGGCAAGAGCAAGGTGGAGAGCGATGATGATGATCCATTCGATGATGAGACCATGGCCCTCCTAGTGCACAAGATGGGGAGGTTCATGAAGAAGAAAGGATATGGGGCAAGGAAGAGAAGAGACACTATAAAGGCAAAGATCCTTTGCTACAATTGCAATAGCCCCGATCACATAGTGGCGGATTGTCCCTATGAAGATAAGAGATTTCATAATGGGGACTTGAAGCTCAAGAAGAACAAGAAGGAAAAGAAAGAGAAGGAGAAGAAAGCAAAGAAGAGCTTCACATTCAACAAGAAGAAGAAGGGTGGTGGTTATGTGGTCACATGGGATAGTGACAACTCCGATAGTGATGATGATGCAAGCTCTAGTGATGATGAAAGGACCACTCGGCGAGCCATTGCAAGCATCGCCCTCTCCAACAAGCCATCCATCTTTGACACTACATCGACATGTCTTATGGCTAAGCCCACCAAGGTAAAATATGATGATAGTGATGATGATTCTTGTGCTAGTGATGGTTGTAAGAGTGATGATGAGGAGGATGAGGACTACTCTAAGGATGATCTATTGGGCATAATAGATCAAATGAGCAAGGGCTACAAGAGGACAACCAAGAAATACAAAATCTTGGAACAAGAGCTTATTGCCAAGAGTAATGAAAATGATGCCTTGATGGAGGAGCTTGTTGCTCTTAAAAAGAGTAAGGAGTGCAAAGAAATTGAACAAGAGCTCATAGCTCTTAGGAAATCCTTTGATGAGCTAGAGGCCTCTCGTGAGTGTCTAAAGGAAGACCACGAGGACCTTGAAGTTGCTCACACTAGGCTTAAGGAAGCCCACTCCACTCTACTTGAGCTCATCAAGAAAAAGGACCTCAAGTTGGAGAAGTTCATGAAGGAAGCTAAGGAAGAGCAAATGATTGTCACTTGTGATATTGGACTAACATGTGATATTATTGATGATTCTTTATTTATTGGTCCTACTAATGCTTCATGTAGCTCATCATCATCCACCATAACCAACTCTATCTCCACTACTAGTGATTCATCACTTGTGGTTGAGAATGAGACTCTCAAGAGAGAGGTGGATGATCTCACCCATGCATTAGGCAATGCCTATGGTGGGGATACCCGCTTGCTAAAATGCTTGGATAGCCAAATGTTCTCTCTTAATAAATAGGGTTTGGGCTATACTCCCAAGAAGGGCAAGGCGGTCTTTGCTACTCCAAAGCCTCGCTTTGTGAAGAGCAATGGTCGTTATTGCAATAGATGCAAGCAAGTTGGGCATCTAGAGATTAATTGTAATAAAATAAATAAGAACAACAACAAGTTTCATGCTAAAATGGATTGCATTTCTTTTGATTCTTGTTATGTGCTTACCAAGGGTGAGAAGGGTGTGCAAGCTAAGTTTGTTGGTACACCAATTATGGGTCCAAAGAAGGATGTCATTTGGGTACCAAAGAGCTTAGTGACTAACCTCTAAGAACCTAAACAAGTATGGGTACCTAAGAAATATTAATTTGTTTTACAGGTCAATTACAAGGCCAGAGGAAGACATTGGGTGCTTGATAGTGGGTGCTCTCAACATATGACCGGTGATTCAAGAATGTTCAACTCTCTCAAATCAAATAATAGTGACATCGATAGTATCACATTTGGTGACAATAGCAAGGGTGATGTGAAGGCTCTTGGAAGGATTGCAATCTCAAATGATCATAGTATTTCCAATATGCTCTTAGTTGAAAAGTTAAACTTCAATCTTCTCTCGGTTGCTCAATTGTGTGATCTTGGTTTTAAGTGCATATTTGGTGTTGATGATGTGGAGATAGTGTTGATGGCTCTGACTTGATCTTCAAAGGCTTTAGATATGAGAATCTATACTTGGTTGATTTTAATGCTACTGACACTCAACTTTCAACATGCTTGCTCACCAAATCAAGTATGGGTTGGTTATGGCATAGAAGACTTGGTCATGTTGGCATAAAGCAATTGAACAAGGTAGTGAAGCATGACTTATTTAGAGGCTTGAAGGATGTCACATTTGAGAAAGATAAGCTATGTAGTGCATGTCAAGCCGGAAAGCAAGTTGGCAACACTCATCCATTGAAAAGCATTATGAGTACTTCTAAGGCATTTGAGTTGTTGCACATGGATCTATTTGGGCTAACTACATACACAAGCATTGGTGGCAACAAGTATGGCTTTGTGATTGTGGATGATTTCACTAGATATACATGGGTATTCTTTCTTATGGACAAGAGTGATGTGTTTGACATATTCAAGAAGTTCATCAAGAGAGTGCAAAATGAGTTTGAGACTACAATCAAGA
The DNA here is from genome assembly GCA_038087645.1 of Saccharum hybrid cultivar R570. Classification (NCBI taxonomy): domain Eukaryota; kingdom Viridiplantae; phylum Streptophyta; class Magnoliopsida; order Poales; family Poaceae; genus Saccharum; species Saccharum hybrid cultivar. Next base: position 17,483,004 of record JAQSUU010000139.1, read on the forward strand.
AAGTGAGAAGTGACAATGGAAGTGAGTTTAGAAACACAAGAGTTGATGAGCTATGTGATGCGCTTGGAATCAAACATCAATTCTCGACCAAGTATACACCTCAATCAAATGGATTAGTTGAGAGGAAGAATAGAACCTTAATTGATATGGCAAGATCAATGTTGAATGAGTATAATGTGAGTCATTCATTTTGGGCCGAAGCAATCAACACGGCTTGCTTCTATAGCAACCACCTCTATTGCCACAAGTTCCTAGAGAGGACACTATATGAGATCTTAAATGGAAGAAAGCCTAACATTGCATACTTTCGGGTATTTAGTTGCAAATACTACATCTTGAAGAAGGGCACTAGATTGAGCAAGTTTGAGAAGAAATGTGATGAAGGATTCTTACTTGGTTACTCAACTACTAGGAAAGCTTATAGAGTTTGGAATTTGGCTAGTGGTCAACTTGAAAAAGTGCATGATGTTGAGTTTGATAAAACTAATGGTTCTCAAAATGAAGAAGATAACTTGGATGATGTGAGAGGAACTTAATTGACCAATGCTATGAAAGAAATGGATATTGGTGATATTAAGCCAAAGCAAGTGATTAATATGGATGACAACAAAGATCAAGTGCTCTAAAGTCCAATTACACAAGCTAGTGGTTCTCTAATGCAAAATCAAGCTAGTACATCATCTCAAGTGCAACAAGATCAACAAGTGGCAAGTTCATCATCTCCAACTCATGATCAACATCAACACCCAAGCAATCAAGTGCAAGTGCTTCAACCAACCAACATTGCTAGAGACCATCCATTGGATTCTATCATTGGTAACATACAAAGGGGAGTTCAAACTAGATCAAGATTAGCATCATTTTATGCTCACTCTTCTTTTGTGTCAATAGAAGAACCCAAGGACATTAATAAAGCATTGAGAGATCTGGATTGGGTAAATACAATGTATGAAGAGCTCAACAACTTCAAGAGAAATGAAGTATGAGAATTAAATGAGAGGCCTAAGGATCACAATGTCATTAGAACAAGATGGGTCTTTTGCAACAAGCAAGATCAAGATGGGATAGTAGTAAGGAACAAAGCAAGACTAGTGGCTCAAGGTTACACACAAATAGAGGGTCTTGACTTTGGTGAAACTTATGCCCCGGTTGCAAGATTGGAAGCAATTAGGATCTTACTTGTCTATGCTTGTGCTCACAATATCAAGCTATATCAAATGGATGTGAAGAGTGCATTTCTCAATGGATATATCCAAGAGGAGGTGTATGTGAAGCATCCTCCCAGTTTTGAAGATGACAAGAAACCCAATCATGTATACAAGTTAAGGAAGGCTTTGTATGGATTGAAGCAAGCACCTAGAGCATGGTATGAAAGATTAAGAGATTTCTTGCTAGCCAAAGGATTTGTCATGGGCAAAGTGGATACTACTCTATTCACCAAGAAGATTGGAAAAGACTTGTTTGTGTTGCAAATATATGTTGATGATATCATATTCGGTTCAACCAATCAAGATTATTGTGATGAGTTTAGGAAAATAATGGCAAAGGAATTTAAAATGTCAATGATCGGTGAACTTAGTTTCTTTCTTGGACTTCAAATCAAACAAATAAAGGAAGAAACATTTGTGAGCCAAACCAAGTACATCAAAGATATGCTCAAGAAGTTTGGCATGGAAGATGCAAAGGGCATTACAACCCCAATGAGCACGAGTGGAAGCTTGGATAGTGACAAGAGTGGCAACATGGTGGATCAAAAACTATATAGATCAATGATTGGTAGCCTACTCTATGTGACAACATCAAGGCCCGATGTAATGTTTAGTGTATGCATGTGTGCAAGATTTTAAGCCTCACCAAGAGAAAGTCATTTGAAGGCAACAAAGAGAATATTGAGGTATTTAAAGCATACACAAGATGTTAGATTATGGTATCCCAAAGGTGCAAGTTTTGGGCTAGTTGGATATTCGGATTCCGACTATGCCAGTGAAAAAGTTGAGAGAAAGAGCACCTCCGGAACTTGTCAATTGTTGGGAAGATCACTTGTCTCTTGGTCATCCAAGAAGCAAAATAGTATTGCACTATCTACCTGTAAGGTCCTAGATGGCTAGAGGGGGGGTGAATAGCCTATAAAAATTCTACAAGCACCACTAAGCAAACTTGTTAGAATAACAAACGGCGTAAAGCGAGTTTTGCTTAGCCAAAGGTTGTGATGCAAGCCTCCTATCTACAAGTCTAGTAGATTATGATCTCTAGTTCACACAAGTGCTAAGTCACTAACTTACACTAGTGAGCAAGCTAACAACTACTAGAAAAGGCTACCACTAGAGCTACACAAAAAAATCTAGTAAAAGTAAATGCGAGAGAGAGGATTGTGAATCTTATACCGACGGTGGAGTGAAGATGTTGCCAATCACCAAGATGATATACAATCAATTAATATTGACAACAACACAATATGTAGACCAATCACCGGGAGACAAGAGACACAATATTTTTGTTCACCCGGTGTTCACTTGTGCACCGATAAACTACGTCACCGGTTGTGTCGACCAACACTTAGATGGTTCCTCGGTGTGACCCTCAAGTCACTTGCCCCTCAAGGCACGCCCCGCAAGGCACCGCAAGACACCACTCTCAAGTGAGGTAACTCAATGACACGCGCAATCCAATAGAGTTGCTTTTGGCGTCCCGCCGAGGAAAGCACAAGAACCTCTTACAAACAACCGGAGGTGGCCAAGAACAATCACCTTCTCTTGCCAACGTGTAACACTCCGGTGTTACGCAATGCATTTTTGCATAACAATCATATTGCACCGCATTCATAACATTATAATCATGTGTGGTAAATTATAATTTGATTAAAATAAAAGCTTGAAAATAATGTATGTGATAAATTGTATTAATATGATAATCACATTGTACCAAAAATCTTGCAACTATAATTTTTCATCACTTGGAACCCTAGTTCAAATTTTGGAGCAACTAGATGACTCAAATTTTGTCAAAAACTTGTTCAAAAATATTTATGAAAAATATTCAAAAATATTCCCTATTTTAGCTTTTATTCTGCCATTCAAAATCTATTAAGAATTTTCAGTTGGCCCCTTAATCAAAGTTGTAGAGAATTTAATTTTGAGCAACTTTTATTTTAGGGCCAATCCCATAAAATGTCTTCTTCTTGTTCAAAATGGAGTTTGAAGTTTGAAATGCATTTAAATTTGAATTTGGAAAATCAAAAAAATTGAAATTTGCCTTAGCAGGCCGCAGCCTCATTTCTCGGCCCGTTCGCGAGGCAGCCCGGCCCAGCCGCCCGCGCGCTCGCCCGCTCGCCAGCGCACGCCGCGACACGCGCGCGCCCGCGCAGACGCCGCGCGCCCCGTGGCCGGCATGCGCCGCTCGCCGTCGCCATCTGGCCGCCGGTGGCCCCCGCAGCGCGCGCCTCGGTCTTCTAAGCCGCCCGCGCTCCGCACCCGCTCTCCCATTCCCAGCTTCCTCGCCCCGGCCCTCCTCCGCTCTCTGCTCCGCGAGCGCCGCCCGCGCGAACACCGCCACCGCCGCACCCGCCGGCCAAATTGGCCGCCGGTGAGCCGCCATTGCTCGCCCTCTCGCGCACCCGACTTCGCCCCTTTCTCCGACAGCCCGTGCGCACCTTGTCGCCACCTTCTGAGCCCAGCAGGTGGGGATCCCGTGTTTTCGCCGTCGGCGGCCATGGCGCCACCGCGCGCGGCCTCCCGCCGAGGCGGCTCCCCGCTACCCCTCTCGCCTCCCTAGCTCCAAAAACGGGTTCGCCCTCTCGTCGCGGTTCTCGTGCGCTCCTTGCTCCGTCCGCTCGCGACCGGAGACGGCCGCTGGCCGATGGCAGTCGCCGCGCTGCCGCGGCCAGGGTCGCCGCCATGGCGTGACCGCGGCCGCGCCCGACCGCGCGAGGCCAGGCCGGCCTTGGGCCGAAGCCCGAGCCGGGCCAGCTCGCTCTTCGCTCCCCGCGCGCGTGAGCAGGCCGCGAACCGCCGTGGGCCGATCTTTTCCCTCGGGCCGGCCCAGCGCCTTAAAAAGAAATCCATTTCCATTTTCTTTTTATTATTCTTGATGAAAAAGCACTTGGAAAATGATTTCTTGGTCATTTTAGCTCAAAAAAATTATGAAATAAATTTCTTTAGATGAAATGGAACCAGATCTATGATCTAAAATTATTGCATGTCAAATTTGAGATACTTTTCTGTAGAGTTTTTAATTAACTATTGAAATGGCTGTTTTCTTGTTAATTGCTTAATAAATCCTAGAAAAATCAGAAAAATATGATTCCAAGTTTATTAATCTTTTTGTGTCATGTACTTTCTAGGGAAATTTTATAGCTTGGGTGTTCTGTATAAAAATTTGTAGTTGCAGTTCAAATGCTTTCTATTACCAATATTTGTTATTTTTGTTATTTAAATAAATTTGAATAAAACATGCAAGTGATAATTTTTCTATAGTGATTGTTTAGGGAGTAGATAGTAGGAAAATTCCTAAATCTGTTGTTTGATACTTTTCATAATGTAAAATATTTTAAATATCCATTTTAGGCCTTATTTTGTTATTTTTGTATAGTAAGTTCTAATTATCCAAATGCAGTAAAAATTTTATGTCAAGCTATTCTTGATATTAGTAACCCACTGTAATTTTATGAGATTTTTCTGAGCTACTAAAATATGTGTTGCTGTTCAACCTTAGGACTAATTAGGGTTTCTATTTATTCTTTAATGCAAAAATAGTTAGTAAACTATACTTTGGTGTATCTTTGAAGCACCTTGGGTGTTCAAGTACTCTTGCATGGTAGGAACTAGTGTTGGTAGTTTCCGAGTACATGTTCTTGGATGATGTTGACTACCTTGTAGAAGAGTCATAAGTTCCACATAATCCGATGACATAATACATTCATTACACCGTATGCATTCCGCATCTTCATCATCTCATGTCACTTCTGCATTTCACCTATGCATGTTGCACTCATACTTCTGCATCATACAGGATCGCAGGAAGTGGTTCCGGCAGTTGTTCCCGAGGACGCAGAGGAGCAGCCCGAGGAGCCGGAGCCAGCAGAAGTAGAAGAGGAGTCCGGTGAAGAGCTTCCGGAGTGTCCTGACCATCGTCCCAGTACCTTCGAGCGAGGCAAGCCCCGGAGCATTTCTCCCCGGTTTGCAATTAATTATTTATTAATTTTTCTTAATCTGATGCATTAAGTTTAGGAGTTGTTTGCAAACGTTGCTGCATTATACCTTGTGCCACCTTGTTTTACCCGATCCTTGTCACCCTGGTGTCCACGGTCAATACTTGCTTAGCTTGCTTAGACCGGTAGAAGTCGGGTGATTGCCTGTCATCCGCGAGCTATAGGGGATTACCTGGTTTTATGTGAAAGAATGTCTTGTGAGAATAACTAAGTGTGGGAATGAATGTGAGACCGGGCGGAAGCTTGCAGGGTTCTGGACTGTAGTGTCTTCCGTCTGTGTCGATTAAGGACCGTCCGATGTCGGGCCTCGGGTCATGTTGAACGCATGCCTCACATTTAGCTGGCCGGATAAAGTACCTTTCGACCGCGAAGCCGGGAGATTATTCGGGCCGAGTGGATTGCCTGCAACGCACTGTACCGGAGCAGTAGTGGCAGGAAACGGGGGCGCGATGATAAGGCCAAAGAGCAGTCGGGCGGCCCCCGGGTACATGTGGTTCCTGGCAAGCTCGCGACTTTACCTGAATGGTCGACTCGGGGACCAATACCTCACTTTAGCGGGTGAGTGAGGTTTGTGTGAGGAATAAATTACCAGCTGGTCAATAATCGATTCGAATCGCCATCGTTCACTGGATAGTGAGCACTTGACTTGAGTTACTTCATCGTAGTAATATGGATACAACACTTGGATAGTTATGAGAAAATGACATGGTAATTATTGTCAAATATCAATGGTAATCCTTGCTTGCTCAATTACATGGTTACTTTAGCATAAAGTGCAAATATAGTTGACAAGAGAATAAAGATTTAGAAGATGACATGCTTTTGTAAATGATTTGCTAAGCTAAAAATGCTTTTCTTGCAAATGAGTCAGCTACCCCACCAAAATGCCTATCATGATCCTTGGAGTCTTTTGTTTTGGTTCTGTCGGGTAAGTCTAGCTGAGTACCTTCTCGTACTCAGGGCTTTGTTCCCACTTGTTGCAGATGGACAGATGTACTATGGTTATTGTATCAACTGTCTCTACCCTGCGATGGGCGAAGCCTAGGACCATGGGCAATGGTCACTCACTACTCCTCGTCTGATGCTTTTGTGGGAGATGATCGCGAGCTGGCACTGTATTTTGGAAAAAGATGTGTGTGTGTGTGTGTGCTTTGAACTAATGCTTCCGCTACTTTATTTGAAACTGGTTTGTAATAACTATGTTTAAACTCCGATGTATTTTGTGCCGCAAACTACTGTGTAACTTATGAAGGTAATCGCTGAACTTATTACGATCTTGGCTGTGATGTGAAATGGTTTGAAATCCGTCGAGATTTCACGGACTACCGGGTTATACGGGCTTAAGTTTGGTAAATTGCCCATCCGTTGGATGATTTTCTTACTTAATCTCGTATAATTGGGCGGTTCTGTTACAGCTGGCATCGGAGCATGGTTTAGCGTAATTACTGTTCATAAGTGTATTTAAACCAAAACCCTGCTTAAAAAGTGTGATTTTGAAACTAAAAAAAAAAAAAAAAAAAAAAAAAAAAGGTGTGCCAGTGGTCATATCCTGTATGCCCAGTTAAGGACTCTAGGTGGCTATTTAAGTACTAACTTGGGGTTCTGCACCATATTTCTTTTTCGTTGCTCATACGGCGTGCTATTGTATGAGTGCCACTTAATTGAGTGGTAATGTATGGATCAGTTACCTCTACGCTTCGGTAAGTGTGAGTTGTGAGAGCATGATCGGATACACCGCCGATCTAGGGAAAGTGCTTATATGATACTTGGATAATTACATGTTTTACACATGTTTTTATAAAAGTGTCGCATGTGTGGGTGTTCCGTCCGTTGAGGCGATGCCGTCAATAAGACGATGTGTTTGGGTAGTCACTACCGTTGTACACGCATCTGGGGATTCGTGTAAAGCGTGTAGATAGATTTACTGCTTTCATGCATTCATGGGGAATGGGCTGAAATGAGTTTTCTGCAGGTACATAACAGCGTATCGTGTAGACCGAATTAGTTACGTATATGAGAGATCGTTGTATGCCACCGAATTCACCGTTAGATGTTTTTTTTTTCCCTAAGTTTGTGAGAACGTAAGACTCGTGCATGCATCATATTGTTTGTGCATTCCATTCATGGCATGCATTCCTCCCCTTATAAAAGGATTATCCCATTTTGATAAAAGCGACCTCAACTAAAATATGTTCTCACCGGGTAATTAAAACTTGTGCTACAGATGGCCCGCACGAAGCAGACTGCCCGTAAGTCCACTGGCGGAAGAGCACCCCGTCGTCAGCTGGCCACGCGGGAGCACCGCAACACGGACACTTTTCTAAGCGAGTTTGGCATGCCCACCTTGCTTTGGAGAGTGCTCCATGATGTGGGGTACCCGGAGGGTCAAGAGCCAGTTTACTCTTGGAGCGAGAGCCAGTTAGCTGAAGATGGACTTGCTGTTGTGGAGATCACCGTTCCTGCTCTTGGTGATGCGCCAGATTGGGATGGTTGGCATCTGGAGTTTGAAGGACGCACTCCAGTCGAGGGTGCAGAGGGCGCAGCTTTTCGCGTCATCCGAGATATCATGAGCAGATTTCCCAATGAGTTAGCAGCAGCTTTGGCCGGTACCTTCCCGAGAGATGATCCTCGCGACGCCATTTGGGTACAGCCGCAAGGAAGTGCCCTGGTTAGAGGCCCTAGTGAAGGACAGGCTAGCGACAATCACACCATGAGTGCCATGTATGCAGCCATCAGAGCATATCAAGGTCTGGAGAATACCTATTGGACCTTGACTGGCCTACGTGGTGATGATCGGCTTGAAGCAAGGAAGCAGAAGAAAAAGCAAGCGCGTGCCATAGCTAGCTTGCAGGAGCAGTTGGCTGATATGAGCTTGCAGCGGGACCGAGCTCTCGAGAGAGGCGAGAGTTCCATGCAGCAAGTACAGAGGCTGACTCAGGCCAACAGGAATGCAGATCGCTTGTTGGAGCAGCTAGTACAAGAAAGGAATGAAGCCTGGAACGAGAGAGACCTTCTGAGGCAGAGGGTCGAGGAGCTAGAAGGGTACAATGCCAACTTGCATGAAGAGTTCCATGCCCTCTACAACGGGATGGGCCCGTATGCTCCTCCGAACGCCGCTCAGATGAACATCGACGACGACGCTGCAGCTGAGGGTAGCAATGGCGACGCCTCCGACATCGACGATGGCCCCGAGGAGTAGGATAGTGTCATGCGTTAGTAGCTAGACGTGACGCGATGGCCTTCTTTTGGGTTCCATGTATCATGATGTATCCTGTTCGACCTTGAGACTGATGATCTTTGGAGTTCGGTTGTGTATGCGATACCCGAACGCATAAAAGTCCAGTGTATGTATGCTGGCAACGTGGTTGTATGGAACGCGATGGTGCTTTTGAAATAACTTAATTGGTGTTGTTGTTTAATTGGAATGAAATTATTGCGCCTCTGTTTTCTTGTATGACTTGTTCTCTCCAATGAATTCAGTATGGCATGATTGTTCCTTCGGACACAATTTTACAACTTCACTCAATTGTGCTTGTTGCTGAAATATGCAGATGACCAACACTCGTCGTGCTACGTACGAAGCCGCTGAGACTGGTGGCAACGGTGCAGGAGCTGGTGGAAGTGGTGCCAACAATGTCAACCACCAGGAACCACGTCCAGAACCACATTTGCCCCCTCCTCCGCCGCTTACCGCAGAAATGTTCTTCACACAGTTTCTTGGAAGTCAACGCAGTACTGAACAATCACAGAGGAATATGGAAGACTTTCTGCGTACCATCGCGGAAAATGTTCAAAGAGGAAATAATCAAGGTGGTGGCCAGGGAGTGAACCAGTACAGCAGTTTCAAGGATTTCATGGATACGAGGCCACCTATTTTCAAGGAAGCAGCAGAGCCACTTGATGCCGAAGAATGGATCAACACTATGGAAGATAAGTTCCGTGTGTTAAGGATGACAGAAGTTCTGAAAGTAGAGTATGCTGCACATCAGTTACAAGGACCAGCAGGAATGTGGTGGAAGCATCACCGCAGTACTTTTCCTCCTAATGCCCAGATCTCTTGGAGGGATTTCACTGAAGCTTTTAAGGGAGTTTATATTCCCCCAGGGTTGGTTGAGATGAAGCTTGGAGAGTTCTTAGCCTTGAATCAGGGTACCAAGACGGTGACACAGTATCTGCATGCCTTTAATAACTTGTGCCGCTATGCTCCAGACATGGTTGACACAGATGCAAAGAAGATTGCTAGTTTCAAGAGAGGGTTGAGTCCGAAGATGATGAAGCATGTGGGTACCAATAACCGCAACAGATTCAATGACTTTATCAGTGACTGTTTGAAGCAAGAGAAGAACAATAATGCTTACACCGCATCCAAGAACCGCAAGAGAGTGTTCGAGTCAGGACCATCCCAGTCCAGAGTTGTCCCTGCCAACCGTTCATCTTATCGTCCGTCCGCACCTGGTGCGAGGTTCAGGCCGCCGCAGCATAAAACCCAGAACTACAAGGGGCCACAGAAACCGTACAAGATCGCAGTGCCGCCAACCAAGACCAACGCAACTGTAGAACAGAGCAACTCCAAGGGAGCTATAGGGTCTGCTGGTACAGTGAAAGGGCCCTGCTACAACTGTGGTCAGCCAGGCCACTTTTCAAAGTTCTGCCCTTATCCGCCTAAAAAGAAGCAACAGACTTACAATGCTCGTGTACACCACACCGCCATTGATGAAGTTCCTGAGGGAGAGCCCGTAACTGCTGGTAAGTTTCTTGTGAACCATCACCCTGCAGTTGTTCTTTTTGATTCTGGATCTTCGCATTCTTTTATGAGTCAAGCATTTGCACGGAAGCATGAACAACTATGCACAGAATTGAGTTATGGTTATCGCATAAGTTCAGCAGGAGCTGATGTGTTAACCAATAAGATGGTTAGAGGGGCAACCCTTGAGTTAGGTAGTCGGAAGTTCCGAGTGAACCTGGTAGTTATGCCTGGACTAGTTTTGGATGTAATAATAGGAATGAACTGGATGAAAGACTGGGAAGCAGTCATAGATACAAGCAGTAGGATGCTTACCCTTAAAGATCCCCAGGCAGAGGGTACTTTCCAGGTACCATTGCCTAAAAGAACAGATCTTGTGAGTGTGACCTGTGCCATGGAAGTTGCTCCTATCCATCAGATCCCAGTAGTATGTGAGTTCCCGGATGTGTTTCCAGACGAGTTGCCTGGCCTTCCTCCAGACAGAGATGTTGAGTTTGGAATCGAGTTGATCCCCGGGACAGCTCCAATTTCGAGGAGACCTTATCGGATGCCTCCGGATGAGTTAGCTGAGTTGAAGAAACAGTTGGAAGAGTTGTTAAAAAAGGGGTTTATTCGTCCAAGTAAGTCTGAATGGGGATGTCCTGCCTTGTTTGTAAAGAAAAAGAAAGAGGGTACTCTCAGGATGTGTGTGGATTATCGACCTCTTAACGCTGTAACTATCAAGAATAAATATCCACTGCCTCATATTGATGTTCTGTTTGATCAGTTAGCTAAAGCCAGAGTGTTCTCCAAGATAGACTTAAGGTCTGGGTATCATCAGATAAAGATTAGACCTCAAGATGTTCCGAAAACCGCCTTTTCTACCAGATACGGGTTGTACGAGTATCTTGTTATGTCATTTGGACTAACAAATGCTCCTGCATATTTTATGTATCTGATGAATACGGTTTTCATGCCGGAGTTAGATAAGTTTGTAGTTGTCTTCATTGATGACATTCTAGTATACTCTGAAAACGAGAAAGAGCATGAAGAGCATCTGAGAATTGTCTTGACCAGGTTGAGGGATCATAAGTTATATGCTAAGTTCAGCAAATGTGAATTTTGGTTGAAGAAAGTTCCTTTCCTCGGTCATATCCTATCTGAGAATGGAGTTTCTGTAGATCCGAGTAAAGTGCAAGAGGTTATGGATTGGAAGACTCCAACCACAGTGTCAGAAGTCAGAAGTTTCCTAGGGTTAGCGGGTTACTATCGCCGTTTTATCCCAGACTTCTCGAAGATTGCCAAGCCTATGACAAGTCTGTTACAGAAAGATCACAAGTTTGCGTGGACAGAGGAGTGTGAGACAGCTTTCCATACCTTGCGGAAACTGTTGACCACTGCTCCAGTTCTTGCACAACCCGACATCGAGAAACCTTTTGATGTGTTCTGCGACGCATCAAAAACCGGATTAGGGTGTGTGCTAATGCAAGAAGGAAGAGTAATTGCTTATGCCTCCCGGCAGTTGAGAAAACATGAAATCAATTATCCGACACATGATCTTGAGCTTGCCGCTGTTGTGCATGCCTTAAAGATTTGGAGACACTATCTACTGGGTAATGTGTGCAATATTTTCACCGATCATAAGAGTCTCAAGTACATTTTCACCCAACCAGAATTGAACATGAGACAGCGAAGATGGTTAGAACTGATCAAAGACTACAACTTGAATGTACAGTATCACCCTGGGAAAGCCAATGTGGTCGCTGATGCTTTAAGCAGAAAATCACATTGTCTGAATGTGCAACCCTTACTTGAAGATGGTTTCGATCTAATGCACCCTGCCGTGCTACAAAGTATTCAGGTCAGTTGTTCCTTGGAGAGTAAGATTATAGAAGGTCAGAAAACAGACAAGGGGATATTCCACATCAAAAAGAAGATTCAAGAAGAACCCTCGAAACACTTCAGGGTGGATGAGCAGGATGTGTTGTGGTTCGACAACCGTCTTGTTGTTCCAAAGGATAGAGAGCTTAAGAATAAAATTTTGGATGAAGCTCATCTCTCTAAGTTGTCTATTCATCCTGGCAGCAGTAAAATGTATCAAGAACTAAGACCTCGTTATTGGTGGACCAAAATGAAGAAGGAAATTGCAGCGTATGTAGCCAGATGTGACACATGTTGTAGAGTAAAAGCAATTCACATGAAGCCTGCCGGAATGCTACAACCTTTGTCAGTACCGAGTTGGAAGTGGGATGACATAAGTATGGATTTTATCACGGGTCTACCCACTACTCAAAAAGGTCACGATTCCATTTGGGTAATTGTGGATCGTCTTACTAAGACAGCCCACTTTCTGCCTGTCAAAACGGAACATAGACCACCTCAATATGCTGAGAAGTATATTGCGGAGATTGTGAGGTTGCATGGCATACCAAAGACTATAGTGTCTGACAGAGGGTCACAGTTCACTGCTCACTTTTGGGAGCACTTGCACAAAGGTTTGGGGACTAGTCTGATTCGTAGCACTGCCTATCATCCTCAAACAGATGGTCAAACTGAGAGAGTTAATGCTGTTCTAGAAGATATGTTAAGAGCCTGTGTGTTGTCTTCCAGAGGTTCATGGGAGTCATGGTTACCATTAGCAGAGTTCTCATACAATAACAGCTATCAAGAGAGTATCAAGATGGCACCTTTTGAGGCTCTGTATGGCCGAAAGTGTAGAACACCGTTAAACTGGATTGAGCCCGGAGAAAGAAGGTATTATGGTATTGACTTCGTAGAAGAAGCCGAAAGGAAAGTTCATATCATCCAGCAGAATATGAGAGCAGCTCAGTCACGTCAGAAAAGTTATGCAGATAAGAGAAGGAGACCGCTTGTGTTCGAAGTTGGTGACTATGTCTATCTAAAAGTTACGCCAATGAAAAAGAAAAGATTTGGTGTGCGCAGAAAGCTGGCCGCCAGATTTGTGGGACCTTATAAAATCCTGGAACGGAAGGGTCCTGTGGCTTACAAATTGGATTTACCAGAGTCAATGGGTGCTATATTCCCAGTTTTTCATGTATCACATCTCAAGAAGTGTTTGCGCGTTCCAGAGGAAAGGATTGAACCTCGAGGCATAAAACTAAAGTCAGATTTGGTGTATCGTGAGCAACCAGTTCGAGTATTGGATACCAAGGAAAGGGCTACTCGAAACAGTGTGGTGAAAACGTATAAGATACAATGGAGTCATCACGATGAAGGGGATGCATCTTGGGAAACGGGTGAATACTTAAAGAACGCCTATGAAGATTTTTATAATAAATGGTTCGTAACCCAAATCTCGGGACGAGATTTTTATAAGGGGGGAGGGCTGTAACACTCCGGTGTTACGCAATGCATTTTTGCATAACAATCATATTGCACCGCATTCATAACATTATAATCATGTGTGGTAAATTATAATTTGATTAAAATAAAAGCTTGAAAATAATGTATGTGATAAATTGTATTAATATGATAATCACATTGTACCAAAAATCTTGCAACTATAATTTTTCATCACTTGGAACCCTAGTTCAAATTTTGGAGCAACTAGATGACTCAAATTTTGTCAAAAACTTGTTCAAAAATATTTATGAAAAATATTCAAAAATATTCCCTATTTTAGCTTTTATTCTGCCATTCAAAATCTATTAAGAATTTTCAGTTGGCCCCTTAATCAAAGTTGTAGAGAATTTAATTTTGAGCAACTTTTATTTTAGGGCCAATCCCATAAAATGTCTTCTTCTTGTTCAAAATGGAGTTTGAAGTTTGAAATGCATTTAAATTTGAATTTGGAAAATCAAAAAAATTGAAATTTGCCTTAGCAGGCCGCAGCCTCATTTCTCGGCCCGTTCGCGAGGCAGCCCGGCCCAGCCGCCCGCGCGCTCGCCCGCTCGCCAGCGCACGCCGCGACACGCGCGCGCCCGCGCAGACGCCGCGCGCCCCGTGGCCGGCATGCGCCGCTCGCCGTCGCCATCTGGCCGCCGGTGGCCCCCGCAGCGCGCGCCTCGGTCTTCTAAGCCGCCCGCGCTCCGCACCCGCTCTCCCATTCCCAGCTTCCTCGCCCCGGCCCTCCTCCGCTCTCTGCTCCGCGAGCGCCGCCCGCGCGAACACCGCCACCGCCGCACCCGCCGGCCAAATTGGCCGCCGGTGAGCCGCCATTGCTCGCCCTCTCGCGCACCCGACTTCGCCCCTTTCTCCGACAGCCCGTGCGCACCTTGTCGCCACCTTCCGAGCCCAGCAGGTGGGGATCCCGTGTTTTCGCCGTCGGCGGCCATGGCGCCACCGCGCGCGGCCTCCCGCCGAGGCGGCTCCCCGCTACCCCTCTCGCCTCCCTAGCTCCAAAAACGGGTTCGCCCTCTCGTCGCGGTTCTCGTGCGCTCCTTGCTCCGTCCGCTCGCGACCGGAGACGGCCGCTGGCCGATGGCAGTCGCCGCGCTGCCGCGGCCAGGGTCGCCGCCATGGCGTGACCGCGGCCGCGCCCGACCGCGCGAGGCCAGGCCGGCCTTGGGCCGAAGCCCGAGCCGGGCCAGCTCGCTCTTCGCTCCCCGCGCGCGTGAGCAGGCCGCGAACCGCCGTGGGCCGATCTTTTCCCTCGGGCCGGCCCAGCGCCTTAAAAAGAAATCCATTTCCATTTTCTTTTTATTATTCTTGATGAAAAAGCACTTGGAAAATGATTTCTTGGTCATTTTAGCTCAAAAAAATTATGAAATAAATTTCTTTAGATGAAATGGAACCAGATCTATGATCTAAAATTATTGCATGTCAAATTTGAGATACTTTTCTGTAGAGTTTTTAATTAACTATTGAAATGGCTGTTTTCTTGTTAATTGCTTAATAAATCCTAGAAAAATCAGAAAAATATGATTCCAAGTTTATTAATCTTTTTGTGTCATGTACTTTCTAGGGAAATTTTATAGCTTGGGTGTTCTGTATAAAAATTTGTAGTTGCAGTTCAAATGCTTTCTATTACCAATATTTGTTATTTTTGTTATTTAAATAAATTTGAATAAAACATGCAAGTGATAATTTTTCTATAGTGATTGTTTAGGGAGTAGATAGTAGGAAAATTCCTAAATCTGTTGTTTGATACTTTTCATAATGTAAAATATTTTAAATATCCATTTTAGGCCTTATTTTGTTATTTTTGTATAGTAAGTTCTAATTATCCAAATGCAGTAAAAATTTTATGTCAAGCTATTCTTGATATTAGTAACCCACTGTAATTTTATGAGATTTTTCTGAGCTACTAAAATATGTGTTGCTGTTCAACCTTAGGACTAATTAGGGTTTCTATTTATTCTTTAATGCAAAAATAGTTAGTAAACTATACTTTGGTGTATCTTTGAAGCACCTTGGGTGTTCAAGTACTCTTGCATGGTAGGAACTAGTGTTGGTAGTTTCCGAGTACATGTTCTTGGATGATGTTGACTACCTTGTAGAAGAGTCATAAGTTCCACATAATCCGATGACATAATACATTCATTACACCGTATGCATTCCGCATCTTCATCATCTCATGTCACTTCTGCATTTCACCTATGCATGTTGCACTCATACTTCTGCATCATACAGGATCGCAGGAAGTGGTTCCGGCAGTTGTTCCCGAGGACGCAGAGGAGCAGCCCGAGGAGCCGGAGCCAGCAGAAGTAGAAGAGGAGTCCGGTGAAGAGCTTCCGGAGTGTCCTGACCATCGTCCCAGTACCTTCGAGCGAGGCAAGCCCCGGAGCATTTCTCCCCGGTTTGCAATTAATTATTTATTAATTTTTCTTAATCTGATGCATTAAGTTTAGGAGTTGTTTGCAAACGTTGCTGCATTATACCTTGTGCCACCTTGTTTTACCCGATCCTTGTCACCCTGGTGTCCACGGTCAATACTTGCTTAGCTTGCTTAGACCGGTAGAAGTCGGGTGATTGCCTGTCATCCGCGAGCTATAGGGGATTACCTGGTTTTATGTGAAAGAATGTCTTGTGAGAATAACTAAGTGTGGGAATGAATGTGAGACCGGGCGGAAGCTTGCAGGGTTCTGGACTGTAGTGTCTTCCGTCTGTGTCGATTAAGGACCGTCCGATGTCGGGCCTCGGGTCATGTTGAACGCATGCCTCACATTTAGCTGGCCGGATAAAGTACCTTTCGACCGCGAAGCCGGGAGATTATTCGGGCCGAGTGGATTGCCCGCAACGCACTGTACCGGAGCAGTAGTGGCAGGAAACGGGGGCGCGATGATAAGGCCAAAGAGCAGTCGGGCGGCCCCCGGGTACATGTGGTTCCTGGCAAGCTCGCGACTTTACCTGAATGGTCGACTCGGGGACCAATACCTCACTTTAGCGGGTGAGTGAGGTTTGTGTGAGGAATAAATTACCAGCTGGTCAATAATCGATTCGAATCGCCATCGTTCACTGGATAGTGAGCACTTGACTTGAGTTACTTCATCGTAGTAATATGGATACAACACTTGGATAGTTATGAGAAAATGACATGGTAATTATTGTCAAATATCAATGGTAATCCTTGCTTGCTCAATTACATGGTTACTTTAGCATAAAGTGCAAATATAGTTGACAAGAGAATAAAGATTTAGAAGATGACATGCTTTTGTAAATGATTTGCTAAGCTAAAAATGCTTTTCTTGCAAATGAGTCAGCTACCCCACCAAAATGCCTATCATGATCCTTGGAGTCTTTTGTTTTGGTTCTGTCGGGTAAGTCTAGCTGAGTACCTTCTCGTACTCAGGGCTTTGTTCCCACTTGTTGCAGATGGACAGATGTACTATGGTTATTGTATCAACTGTCTCTACCCTGCGATGGGCGAAGCCTAGGACCATGGGCAATGGTCACTCACTACTCCTCGTCTGATGCTTTTGTGGGAGATGATCGCGAGCTGGCACTGTATTTTGGAAAAAGATGTGTGTGTGTGTGTGCTTTGAACTAATGCTTCCGCTACTTTATTTGAAACTGGTTTGTAATAACTATGTTTAAACTCCGATGTATTTTGTGCCGCAAACTACTGTGTAACTTATGAAGGTAATCGCTGAACTTATTACGATCTTGGCTGTGATGTGAAATGGTTTGAAATCCGTCGAGATTTCACGGACTACCGGGTTATACGGGCTTAAGTTTGGTAAATTGCCCATCCGTTGGATGATTTTCTTACTTAATCTCGTATAATTGGGCGGTTCTGTTACACAACGCCTCCTACAATCTCCAAGCCGGCTAGGAGCGGTACTCTCCAAGAGTAACAAGAAATCCACCGGCTAAACCACCCACAAGTGCCACTAGATGCCCTCAAGCTATGCAATGCACTTTGGGATCACTCAATCTCACTTTTGATTTGCAATCAAGCAAGAGAGATGAGTGGGAGGAGTAGCTCTAGCTCAAAGGATGCACAAGAGTGTTAGAAATGCCAAGCAACCTCCCCAAGGGCTGGCCAACGAGTATTTATAAGCACCCCAAACAAATAGAGCCGTTGCCACTCCACTGACCGTTTTTTTCCGGGACGACCGGACGCGCCGGTCGAAACTGACCAGACGCGCTCAACCGCGTCCGGTCGCCCTGCGACGTCCACGTGCCCCTCGAATTCAAACGCGACCGTTAGATCCTCCAACGGTCACTGCGCGCCAACGGTCAAACGCTACGACCGGACACGCTGCTCCGCCGACCGGACGCGCCGGTCGCACAGCACCGCGCGCGCGAAGCAACGACCGGACGCGCTCCTCGCAACGACCGGACGCGCCGATCCGCACAGCACCCGCGCCCGCGAAACAACGACCGGACGCGCTCCTCGCAACGACCGGACGCGACAGTGCCAGCGTCCGGTCGGAGTCCAGTAAGCTCCTTCAACGATCGGACGCGTCCGATCATGTGTGACCGGACGCGCCTCGCGTCCGATCTTCCTCGTGAACCGCAGTTCCCTCTGGGCACTTGACCGGACGTGCCGGTCCCGCGAGTGACTGGACGCGCCGGTTGCAAACCCTAGCCCGCGCGCCCGAAACCGCGCTGTACTGACCGGACGCGTCCGGTCACACCGTGACCGCGTCCGGTGCAGCGTCCGGTCACCTCAGTGACCCCGTTCGCCTCCGTTTCTTTTCCGACTTTCGGCGTAGTGGAAAATAGGCATTTCATTTCCCCGAAATCGCCTGAATCCCGCGCTCACACGCTCGGCGGGAGGGAGAGAGGAACCCAAACCTCTCTCTACCCGCAAACCACAGCGCGACCAACGCCACCTTTGCAAATGTGCCAACACCATCAAGTGTACATCTCCATGTGCTTGTGTGTTAGCTTTTTCTCAATCATTTTCAAAGGTTTTCCAATTAGCTCACTAGGCCCTACATGCAATGCACTTCATGAATTCACCTAGTGGCACCCGTGCATCGAATAACCGATAAGACTTCCCCTCTTAATAGTTCGGCTATCGATCCTAAACCACTCACACCCTCTATGGTGTCTTGAGTGTAAAACAAAATGGCCCTATGGTTATACCTTTGCCTTGAGCCCATTTTGTTTCTCCAAATGATATGATCCACTTCATATCATCACATGACCGTCTCGATCCATCGACCTTGACTTCACTTGCTCTTCACCGTTGCATCGGCCCGTCGGCGCTAAGTCTTGCTCAAGCTTCACCATCGCATGGTCCTTCGCTTCGAAGCCTCGACTTGTCCTTCACCTTCACAACCGGTCCATCGAGCCAAGCCTCATCTTGGTCTTCACCATCTTGGTCATATGAGTCAATGTCATGTCTCATATGCAATGACCACCTTTATCTAAATCATCCACTTAGATACAAAGGTTAGTCCTAGGTTTCATCAATTAGCCAAAACCAAACTAGGGACTTTCACTACCACCGAAGCCGAATACATCGCCGTGGGTAGTTGTTGTGCACAAATCTTGTGGATGAAGGCAACATTGAAGGATTTTGAAATTAATTTCAAGAATGTGCCATTGCTATGTGACAATAAAAGTGCCGTGAAGCTAACCAATAATCTGGTTCAACATCAAAGAATAAAGCATATTGATGTTCGCCATCACTTTATTAGAGATCATCAACAAAAGGGTGACATTGCTATTGAGAGTGTGGGCACCGAAGATCAATTAGCCGATCTATTCACCAAGCCACTTGATGAGAAGAGATTTCACAAGCTAAAGAATGAGTTGAACATACTTGACTTCTCCAACATGAGTTGATGCACCCCATATATGACATGCCTCTCCTTTGAGCCCCAAGGTACAATTGGTTGACATGTCATACATTCTATGCTAAGGACTTGTTTAGTGTATCTAGTCATAATTTACATGTTCTAGGCTCATTCATGAAAATCAAATGAATTTGAAGTTTATATGGTGCCACTATTATTTCCATGACTTGTATGATCTAGTGATAGCATATAACTTATTTAAGTAGCTTGTGATCCTAAGTGTTTAATCTAGAAAACTTATCTAAATATTTGCTTCAACATGGTGCATGATAACCCTTCTAGTGAGGAGTGAACAAGCTTGCCCTTGGATCAAACCGAAGCATTTTATTTATGCAAGCAATCTAGGTTGAATCACAAACTTGATCCTCACCCCATAATTCAACATGATAATCTATCTAAAATTGGTCCCTTGTGGTCATTGGTGTCAAAGGGGGAGAAAATATTGTTCACAAAGATAGAACTCAAAGGGGGAGAAGCACAAAGGGGGAGAAAAATATTATTCACAAAGATAGATTCTAAAGGGTGAGAAAACCTAAAGGGAAGAATTGATAAAAGAAAGGGATCAACTAAAATTTTGAGCACACAAGTAGGAGGAGCAAGCTCTTAAACATGAATGTTGCATTTCCATGTGCACTTCATATGTATGATGCATAGTTATGCATTTCTTTTTCTCTGATACATTGCTTGTGTGGTGACTTGCTAGTATAAATTGAATGATGTATTAAGGTACTAGCATGAATAGGAAGTAGTTAGATTTTTCTTGCTTCATGTTTTTCAAAGTGGTACTAGAGCCTTGCTTATAATGTTGATCTCACGAGATTTCTAGTTATGTTTGTGTTTTTCCAAGTGGTATCTAACTATACAAGGTGCTAAGATGGTGTTTATCACTACTCTGATGGTATCACGCTTCAAAGGTCTATAATCTTAAACACTTAGCACCTATTGGTAGTCAATGCTCCTAATATTTCCTATCTAACATGCATGCTTCCAAAATCCAAACATATAGCATACATGTAGGGGGAGCCATTGCTATCAATTTGAATTCATGATCACATGTCCATAATTCTTACACATGGTAATATACTTGGACAATGTGACATGGGTTCAATCAAAATTTTATCATAATATCTTTGTGAAAGGTTTGTCACCAATTACCAACAAGGGGGAGATTGAAAGTCCTATGTTTGGTGTTGGTAATTAGTGACAATGCCTAAGTTGTATGTAGCATATGAGGACTAGTACATTCCAAGGTTGGTGGCAAGATGGACATGGTGATCATGATGGCCACACTTGGATTTGGACGCAACCCTACATGATCAAGGCAAAGGTATATGCTTAAGGATTGTGTTTTAGTAACGAAGACACCTAGTGGGTGTGGTTATATTATAGGATAGATAGCCGTACTATAAAGAGGGGAATGACACGGCTATTGAACTCCTAAGTGCCTCTAGGTGTGTATTTCATAATCATATGCATTTGGATAGAACTAATATGCCTCAAAAAATGATTGTGAAAATACTAACACACTCACACATAACAAGATCACTTGGTGGTGTTAGCACGTTTGCGAAGGCAGTGGAGTTTGAGCGGTAGAGAGGGTTTGTGGTCCTCCCTCCCTCCCGTCGAGCTTGCGAGGCGGGATTCAGGCGTTTTTGAGAAGTTGAAACGACTATTTTCCACTACACCGGAAGTCGGAAAAGAAACGGAGGCGAACGGAGGTGACCGGAGGTTGGACCGGACGCGGTCTCTGTTTGACCGGACGCGTCCGGTTAGTGTTCAGCGTCTGCGCGTGTTTTGGTTTTTTAATCGGACGTGGTGGCGCGTCCGGTCACAATCGACCGGACGTGTCCGGTCGATTAGGGAGCTTACTGGACTCTAACCGGACGCTGGCACTGTGGCGTCCGGTCAGTTCTGCAGCGCGTCCGGTTGCTGTTTCGTTGGAGCGCGGCTCAGGCTTGACTAGCGCGTCTGGTCCATTACGGGACTAGCGCGTCCGGTCGAGCTTCGCGCGTCCGGTCATTACGTGGAGCGCGTTCGGTCGGTGGTTCACGAGCGTAGTCGCTGTGCGATCGGCGCGTCCGGTCAGTTTGACCAGCGTGTCCGGTCAGCGTGACTTCGGCTGTTTCAAGTGTCTAACGGCTATATTCGAAGGGGTACGTCTATAAATACTCGTTGGCCGGCTCAATGCTCTCTCTCTTGCACTTTTGACATACTTGTAAGCACTTTGAGCTAAGCAACTCCCCTTCCACTCATCTCTCTTGCTTCTTTGCATATTCGAAGTGAGATTGAGTGATCCAAGTGTATTTGCATTGTGAGATTGCATCTAGTTGGCACTTGGTGGTTGATTTGCTGCGGGATTCTTGTTTCTCTTGGTGGTTGCCGCCACCTAGACGGCTTAGAGCAGCTTGAAGGCGTTGGCAAGAGTTGGTGATTGTTCTTGGCCAGCTCCAGTGATTATGAGGGGTTTGTGCCTACCTCGGCGAAGCGCCAAAGGCAACGTTAGTAAATTGCTCGTGTCATTGCAACCTTTTGCCATTTGGTAGGTTCTTGTGGCGCCTTTTGAGAGGCTCAGTGTGAGACCGATTAGCCACCGAACCACGTGGTGAAGAGGGACACAACGGAGACTAGCGTGCCGGCAAGCATGTGAACCTCGGGATAAATCTTCGTGTCATCACTTTCATATTGTGATTGATTGATCCCGATATTCGATTTTCTTGGTATTCATTGTTGATCATATTGGTTGGCTCAATACTTCACCCCTCGGTAAAACTCTCCTAACTCAACGCCGCATTACTTTCTTAGTTATCTTTGCTAGCTAGTTAGCTTTGCTTTAGTAGCTCCTTTGTGTAGCTTGCTAGTTGTAGTTGTAGTTACCTTCTCGGTTTGACTTGTGCGGTTGAGTGCAAATACTAGAATTGTGAATTGGTTAGGTGACTTGCAAACACCCCGTAGGCTAAGCAAAACTCGCATCTCGCTATTTGTTATATTGATAAACTTGTTTAGCTTGTCTTTGTAGAAAATTTTAAAAGGCTATTCACCCCCTCTAGCCATCAAGACCTTTCAGCGTCCCTGTGTGTTCAAATTAGAGACAGAATTCTTTTTTACGTGTGTCTAATAAAAGTTGAGCCGAGTCTCTAATAAGCGAATGAGATAGAGACGTAGACTGAGCTAGCATATGGTGTTTTGTATTACTCTTACGTGTATTTAGAGAAAGCACAGAAGCCAACTATTTTTTGTTTTTATGGCAACAATCCAATTTTGGAAGACAATTTTAGTCACCACAAAAAACTATCTTGAATCGCCTCATGACATCTGTTTATCAAGAGTACATATCTACTGTGACTCATCGTTTTGGTACGAACTTACAATCTCTTGGATGTTTCGACCATCACGTGGCCCTAATCTTGAAACCACATGCCATATATCCACAGAATTGGGTTCATATCTAACGCGGCATGTAGTTTGGTTGTAAACGTGAAGCCACTGGTGTGTGAACACCAAATCGACATATATGCAAGCTTCCAAATGCTTAGTTTCGTAAACAAGCTAATAGAAAAAAAGACAATTCATTGCAAGTAGCAATAGCTTCCATCTTTCTCATCCCATTCTAACTTGTGGTCGTGTGGCACGTTGGAGCACTCATTCACTCTTGTATGTTTGTGCTAGCTATAGCTAGGTGCTTTGAGACGCGACCTCTGATCGAATGAGCGCGCAACAGGTCACCACAGAGGACGTCTGGCACTTTGGCTGGTGGGATCAAAAATCATCAATGGGGTTGTTTGGTTGGTGAAAAAGTTTGGGTTCGGCTACTGTAGCACTTTTCGTTTTATTTGGCAATTTGTGTCTAATCATGGACTAATTAGGCTCAAAAGATTTGTCTCGTGATTTACAACTAAACTGTGTAATTAGTTTTTTCTTTCGTCTATATTTAGTACTCCATGCATGTGCCGTAAGATTCGATGTAACAGGTACTGTACAAACTTTTTTGGGTTGTATGGGCAACTAAACAGGCCCAAAGCCTGCGACTGCGAGGCCGTAACACAACCACCTGCCCTATATCTCCTCCGCTCGGAACGAAGGATATTTTAGGCAATGCGCTGCCTAATTCCACAGGCCACGCGGCCACGCCACACGTGGTGCGGCTCGTATCGTATCGTTATCGTCCCTTACCTAGCGGGGCCGCGCTTAGCGGACGCTGACGGGCCGTCACGGGCCCTGAGCGCCGCAGCCGATCCAGGCGGCGCGCGGGGGGATCTCGCCACGCCACCTTATGTGTGGCCCGTGAGGGGAGGCGGAAGAGGGGAAGGGGCGACGCGACGCGGCTCTATAAAACGGAGCCTCCTCCCACCAGTATCCCCCCGGCACCGGCACCGTAGCGATTCTGTGTTCGCACCAGCGCCGGCACAGGCAACGCAGCACCGCACCGAGCCGAGCCACTTAGCGAGGGAGCAGCAGCCTCCACGGCGAGGAGAGAATGGGGAGAGGAGGGATCGGAGGCTCGGCGGGCATGACCATGGAGAACGCCGATTCCGCCCGCGCATTCGTGAAGGACGTCAAGCGAATCATTATCAAGGTGGTTGCTCTCTCTGTCTCGTTCGTTCTATAGGGTTTTATTGTCTCGTCCTGCGAGAATGCAGTGGATGTTTTTCAGTCCGGTTGCTCTTGTCGAGCGGTCCATGTTTGCAGTGAGATCTCTGCGAGGTGGATTGCGAGGGCAGAGAATTCGATTTCGATCTGATTTCACATTGTTTTGCGGCGTGTTTGCAACTGTATTTTTTTTGAAAGTATTTTTAAAATAAATCGGTGCTGAATATCTTTCGGTGCCAACTCAGAGCGTTGTTCGCTTTGGGGATCTGCGACCTTAAAGTATTTTCGTTGGGAAGGGGGACCGTTTTTGTGTTTCTCATGTGCTTTTGTTTCAATATAATATTTCGCGTATTCCCTATGTTTGGTGCCGGTGCTGATTGACATCTGATCGTTGATACTCAGGATGTTCCGGATTTTTTTTTCTGAGTAGCAGGACACTCGTTGGGATAGGATGTGTATTCAGTTTCAGTTTCAGTTGAATATTGGCATACCGTATTTTTCTAGGATACCTCACTAAACAAAGATGAAGGGACAAAAAATAATCTGCAAGTTTTGTTCACAACCAAAAAAAAAAATAGTTAGCGGATTTTGTCGTTATGTTTGCTGGCTTCACATTTACTATGTCCTGTTACAGGTGGGCACAGCTGTTGTCACTGGGCAGAATGGCCGATTGGCAATGGGCAGGCTCGGTTCTCTCTGTGAACAGGTAAATAAATACACAATAGAGGAAATTTCAAAAAAAAAAAAAAACTACAACTATTGTGACATATATGTATACAGAAACATCTTTATGAGTTGTGACCACATAACAATGTGGCCCACATGTCAGCCTCATGGCATGCGACATGGTTCCATGAAGCTAACATGTGGGGCCTCATTGTCATGTTCTTACAAGGGCTTCAGATTTTTGAAACCATGTATAACAGAGTAGCTGTAGCCTTTTTTATACAAATGCCAAAACAGTTGTAGATTTTAAAGTTTAATCTTAATAGCATGCTTTCACCCATGTAGTTTTTGGTTTCAGTATCATTAAATAGTTAACTTGCTTCCATATGCAGGTGAAGCAACTGAATTTTCAAGGGTATGAGGTGATTCTGGTAACCTCAGGAGCTGTTGGTGTTGGGAGGCAGAGGCTCCAATACCGTAAGCTTATACATAGCAGGTACACAAAAGTTTGGCTTACATTCTCATGACAGTTTGTAAGTGTTTTCTGCCACAAGTATATCTTGCTGATGATTCTCCTTGCTTGCAGCTTTGCAGATCTACAAAATCCTCAGATGAACTTTGATGGAAAGGCCTGCGCTGCTGTTGGTCAAAGTGGTCTGATGGCTATCTATGACACATTATTTAGCCAAGTGAGTCATGCCCGACAAATTTGTATCCTAGTGGTAAAAAGAGTTTGGCGTTACCTGTTTCTAACAGGATGCTTATATGATTGCAGCTTGATGTAACGTCATCTCAACTTCTTGTAACCGATCGTGATTTCAAGGATCCAAGTTTTGGGGACCAGCTCCGCGAGACTGTTTTTTCACTATTAAATCTTAAAGTAATACCGTTGTTCAATGAGAATGATGCCATAAGTACCCGGAGACAACCATATGAGGTCTGTTTTTTAATTGTACGGCAGTACATCAACCTTCCAATCTAATAACAGCTGGGCCCTTAGTTGTGTTCCTACTTGCTACTGTTTGTAATAATGAATTTAATTTGCAGGATTCATCTGGTATATTCTGGGATAATGACAGTCTAGCAGCTCTGTTGGCAGCCGAACTTAATGCTGATCTTCTTATCATGCTTAGTGATGTGGAGGGACTCTATAGTGGTCCACCAAGCGATCCTCAGTCAAAGATTATCCACACATATGTCAATGAAAAGCATGGGAAGCTAATTAGTTTTGGAGAGAAGTCTAATGTTGGAAGAGGTGGCATGCAAGCTAAAGTGGCTGCTGCTGCTAATGCTGCATCAAAAGGTGTACCTGTTGTCATCGCAAGGTGAGACGAACATTTTTTTAATGTTATTTTAGAATAAAATGGAGAAATGTTCATAGCAACTAAATATGCCACACTGCAGATACTGTGTAGTAAGAATCCTATTTGGTACCGGATTGTAATTATGGTCTGCCAACTGCAGATACTGTGTTCCTGTCTTTAATCTGATATAAGCTCACTGATCATTTAATTAATAGTGTCGTACTTTATTGCAAAAGTTGGTAACTATCATGGTGTAGCCTGCAGATTTGCATTACATAATCCAATGGCTCCCCAACTTTGGTGAGCTTGTTTTGCTCGCAACATGATGATTGCTTTGTTGAAGAGATGATCTACCAAACCCTTATTCATTATATAGGATAACTTGTGTTTTCTTATCCTTAATTGGTGCCTCAACTCCCTACATAGCCTCCTGATTTATACTACTGTGATACAACAAAATCTAGTAATGTTTACTTCTATATAGAACACTTAGAACCACTTATAACTTTGTTACTCTCTGTGAAGTGGATTTGCAACGGATAGCATCATTAAAGTTCTCAAAGGAGAAAAGATTGGTACACTTTTCCACAATGAAGCAAATTTGTGGGAATGTTCCAAGGAAGCTACAACCCGAGAGATGGCAGTTGCGGCAAGAGACTGTTCGAGATGTCTACAGGTTTTCTTTTCCTTCAAACACGCAACTATTTAAAATACCCAATCACCATAACTAATTTATCGTGTTGCATGCTGCACCTACACAGAAGTTGTCGTCAGAGGAACGCAAAAAGATTTTGCTAGATATTGCTGATGCTCTGGAAGCAAATGAGGATGCAATTAGGTCTGAAAATGAAGCCGATGTTGAGGCAGCACAAGCTGCTGGTTATGAAAAGTCGTTGGTTGCTAGAATGACCCTAAAGCCAGGAAAGGTAGTTCTCTGTTTCTCACAACCTAGTTTTTTCTGTTCATTGTCTTCTTAATTCTATTAATGTTTGATTGATATATATATCTGTAGATAACAAACCTTGCAAGATCCATTCGTGCCATTGCTGACATGGAGGACCCTATTTCCCATACATTGAAAAGAACAGAGGTGATTGCTATGGATCACATTTTGATATGTCTCATAGGGGAAAGAGATACATGCTGTGATGTGGTTTACTAAGCTTATAGATAGTAAGTTCCTGCAGTTCCTAGTTTTTAATCAACCAAGAATTCCTTTTCAGGTTGCTAAAGATCTGGTTTTTGAGAAAGCATATTGCCCATTGGGTGTTCTGCTCATTATTTTTGAGTCTCGTCCTGATGCATTGGTCCAGGTAACTTCTGATTCAGAAGCGAAGTACATATACAATATCTACAAGATCAATAATCATTTGTGGTTGATATATTATTGTACAGATTGCATCTCTGGCAATCCGAAGTGGTAATGGTCTTCTTTTGAAAGGAGGAAAAGAAGCTATGAGATCAAACACAATATTACACAAGGTAGTATGGAACTAGCTTTCTTGATCTTATAGTATGTAACAATATGTTTCTTTGCTTACGTGAGCTGTGCTTTTTCCCCTTTAGGTCATAACTGGGGTTATTCCAGATATTGTTGGTAAAAAGCTCATAGGCCATGTGACTAGCAAAGATGAAATTGCTGATTTGCTAGCGGTAAGTATGTAATGTAATTATTTCAATGGTAATTAAGTGCATAAATAAGTCTAAGCTCTAAAACTTTGCAGCTTGATGATGTGATTGATCTTGTCATTCCTAGAGGCAGTAAGAATCTAGTCTCCCAAATCAAAGCAACAACTAAGATTCCAGTTCTAGGTCATGCTGGTAAGCTGTTTTTAACAGTTTCAGTAAAAATATGGTTATGTTAATTCTTAAGTTAGTACCTGTAATTCTTTCTGATTTTAGCAGTACTAAATTATGTTTTCCAATTCTGTTCAGATGGTATCTGCCATGTTTACATTGACAAATCAGCCGACATGGATATGGCAAAAAGGATAGTATTGGACGCTAAGGTTGATTATCCAGCAGCATGTAATGCAATGGTATATCTCTAATTTAGTAGCTAATTGATGTCACAGTACATGTCTCATTTAGTACCCTGAGCACAAAATCTTCAAAGGCCATGTTCCTTCACTAGACTAGTTTAATAATTTATTATTTCTCAATAGTCACTTTCCTGAGAAAGTAGTTCACAGCCTCACTAATATAATCTTTCTTGTTGAGTTGAAACCTTGCCTTTGCTATTACATAGTTGTCTACATTTTGGTCTACTCCTTTTTACAATTTCCCCCTTTGAAACATATCGTAATATGTGATTTATGGCCTTTTCTTATAACATATTTACTAAAGAACACTTTATTATTATTTATTGATTTATTGAAACATTTATTTTTTGAATTTACTTGTATATCTTCAAATGCAACAAACCATGCAGCCACCTAATTGGACTCTTAAAGTTATGTATGATGAAGTTGTATCATCTACCACATAACAATTAATTTAAAGAGTTTTTTATCATTTTATTTAGGAGAACTAATTTTATTGAACCTATTGGTTTATTTTAGAATTTAATACAGGTTATGTAATTTCTTGTGCAGGAAACACTACTTGTTCATAAAGATCTTAACAAGAGTGAGGGCCTTGATGATCTATTAGTGGAACTTGAAAAGGAAGGTCAGAACTCAAAATCTCTTAGTCTTTCATTTGTTTATTAGTAACTGGTGGATAAAAAGTGACTTTTGCACACTAGTTAATACTGAATAGTTACAATCACAGCATCTTTACTTTGAGTTTCATATTGCAGGAGTAGTTATTTATGGTGGGCCTGTTGCACATGACAAATTGAAAGTACCAAAGGTAGATTCATTTCGTCATGAGTATAGCTCAATGGCATGCACTCTTGAATTTGTTGATGATGTGCAGTCAGCCATCGATCACATAAATCGTTATGGAAGGTAAGGAAGTTTTATTTTAAGCGTATTATGGCTACAATAGGCTACTTTTGACCAAAATTTGTGTTTTTTTCAGTGCACACACAGACTGCATCATCACAACTGATGAAAGTGCTGCAGAGGCTTTTCTGCAGCAAGTCGATAGGTATTGGAACCTTTCAGCCATTCTCGTGGTTGAACTTTGTTATGGAAGTATTTTTTGTTACTGATTTGTTTGATTATACTACTGGTCTATGATGATTTTGGATCTAATGACATGGCATTTCTGTTGACTGCAACAGTGCCGCTGTGTTTCATAACGCAAGCACAAGGTTCTGTGACGGGACGCGCTTTGGGCTAGGTGCAGAGGTACTTCCTTTGGTCATCTGTTTTCTGTACGTTTTTCTTATTCTTGTCACTTTATACCATGAACAGTTTGTGTTTAGATGTGAAGATCATTTGTTTGAATTCCTTGCGCTAGCCACCATTGATTTGCCAGAAGCCTTGATGGATGATGGTGTGAATCATTTATTAAGTTAATAAATATGTTTTGTGCTTGAAGCCTTAACTATCAAACCAATGAAGTGTTAGTAGTTTGTATGTCTATTGAATGTTCAAAATGTATGTAGAAGCATAGCGAGGTATAAATGAAACTGCTGAGAGAACAATAGTGAGGTCAAATTGAACCATGGACTGATGTTACTTGGACTGTTCAGGAAATTACAGCATGTAATTTACTTAGGTATATACATTGTTCTACATGCAACAATGCCTTCATAGTCATTTTATTATTATAATAGATGTCAAATTGGTGTAGTCTAAAAGTTTAAGCTGCCCAATACTAAATTGTTTTCAGTTACGGTATTGGCACTTAACTTCAAATACCTTCTTATTGAATCTTTTCGAATGGTTTGTGAAGGTTGGCATAAGTACAGGGCGCATACATGCCCGCGGACCTGTTGGAGTTGATGGACTTCTAACTACTCGCTGGTACATTTTTTATCACTTGAATATGTGTTCCATGTTTGGTATTTCTCATTTCCTCTTTGTCACCTTATGACAGATTCCCTCTGCTCTGATTCTTTATTTGTCCGTGGGGAAGATCCCACTTTTGCTCACACAACTATTATGTTCATGTCATACTTATGATCTTTTTCACCACATCTAGCATTTTACGCGGTAGTGGACAAGTGGTGAATGGTGACAAGGGAGTGGTTTACACCCACAAGGATCTTCCTTTGCAATGAGGCAAGTAATGGTTCACACTTCACACTGTTTGAAAAAGAATGCACTACCATAGTTACTGACTTCTCACGTCTTTGTTGCAGGCAAAGAACCTCTGTTGTAGTACAATTGCTCGTAACGAATGGCTGAACTACCTTTTAAGTACCATTTTCTTTATTCCATGCAACAAAGATAGGTGTCGTAACAAGCAGAAGGACCTGATACTTTCTCGGCGGTGCCTATTTATTAGAAAATGATGTATTCAGACCATTTCGGTACGAGGCTTGTAAGCTGTGTTTGTCGTTGTGTTCTTGTCGTATAAGCCCTAGAACTTCCGAGACATCTGTATTAGAGGCGTTTTAGCTGGTTGATATGCGATGGTTTTGGATGAAACTTGAATCTGTTCCCATGCAATGATAATGCATGTGTGATGAGATCCTAAAAATCTGTAATGGTCTGTAATTTTATCTGCCCTGGTGTTGGTTCATGTGGGAAATAGGTTTGGCTCAAGGAATCGTCTTGCAAAACGAGGTTGCTGCCCTGGGTGATCTTCGACGCAAAAACAGACATATATAAACATCAATTGCATTAAAAATTCATCAATCAGTAACACAAAATATTACAGAGAATCAGCCCTTCTGATCTCCACAATCCAGCAGAGATTAGTGGTTGTGCAACGGACAGTAAAAAAGAACTGTCTAAATGATCTGCATCTTTTCAAAACGCAGGGATCAGTGGTTGTGCAATGGACAGTAAAAAAGAACTGTCTAAATGATCTGCATCTTTATATCCCACGCACAGCAGATTAGTTGGCAGATTTACTATTGCATGCGTGACATAGACGGTGTTATCCAAATCAACGGTGATCTCATCTACGGCTTGTCCACGGATCAATGACGGGGCCTCTGCCATCGCCACCACAATAGTTACAAGTTACAACCATCACATGAACAGACACGAACATTCAATAGTGGTGCCTCCAAATTGTCATAGCTTATACTCACGTCTCTGACCATGTATAAATATGTAATATCAAACAAAATCAATAAAGCAATTAATCATTTATTCTCATTCTTGTCTTGAGTTCGATCTCTTTACATTTAAAGATGGGGCATCTTCACGAGCGTGTCAAAATTGTTTGTCAGGTATGAGTTCCACTTTTCTCCAGACTCAGTAATCAATCTGAGGCCCATCCTGAAAAGCTATCACCATGCCTAGTCTAATGAAATATGTTAGGCTGTACAAATGGTTTGAAGAAACAACAGCTTCTACTTCTTCTGTTGTCAAAAAAAAAACAGCTTCTACTTCTTCAGTTATCATCCAGTATAATCAGTAAAGGTAACTAAAAAGGAGTTTGCAGCATCTTCACCAATAATCCCTGCATGAGCAAACTCCATCCCTGAAGTGGTGAAATCGATTCACATCCCTCACAATAATCTCCCGATCTGTGAATTTGGAGATGAACTTGGTGACTGAATGACAGTCCTCACAAAGCCTGAGGTTCTTTGTGATCCTGATAACCTCTCCACTGCCAGTGTTGATAAGCCCGAAAGCAACAGCCAACTTCTCACTGTGGCCAAGCAAAATCCTCTCCTTCTCCTCTTCTTCAATATCATACAGAACTGATCCTGTGTCAGGGACATAGCCCTCGTTTTTCATCTGTGTCACAAACTCACCAATCAATGCTTGCAGCTCCTCCACCTGTGGGTTCTTGTCAACTGAAGCAAATGAGTGCAGCTTCTTCTTCACCTCTATCCAGCTACAGCCTGGCACCTTCTCCAGTGCATGCTCCTCAAGTAACTCCTTTAGTACATCAACTTGGTTCTGCAACTTAGCTCGGGCATAAATATCTGCCAGGAGAACATAGTTTCCAGCATTTTGGGGCTCAAGATCAAAGAGATGAGAGCATGCCATCTCAGCATACTCAACATGGACATGAATTCTGCAAGCTCCAAGAAGTGAGCCCCAAACTTGAGGGCTTGGTTGAATGCGCATGCTCTGTATCAGCTCCACAGCTTCATCCAGGCGCCCAGCACGACCAAGAAGGTCAACCATGCAAGCATAGTGCTCAGCACGAGGTGTGACATTGTAATCCACCATTGATTCAAATAGCTTCTTCCCCTGCTCCACAAGTCCAGCATGGCTACAAGCCCCAAGGACGCTGATAAATGTGATGATACTTGGCGAAATGCCTTCCTGAATCATCTCCTCAAACACCTGGATTGACTCACGACCAAAGCCATGCATTCCATATCCAGATATAAGTGAATTCCATGACACAACATTCCTTCTGCGCCCTATCCAATTGAAGATGTAGCGCCCGATCTCAAGGCACCCACATTTCATGTACATTGCCATCAACGCATTCAGCACTGAAACAAGTGAGTCAAACCCCCTCCGAAGGATATATGCATGCAGTACTTTGCCCTGACCGAGTGCATTTACCCCAGCACAGGCATGCAAGACGCTAACAATTGTGATCGAGTTTGGTACCAGGTCTGCATCAGAAGCCATCATCTCCTGAAAGATCTGAATGGCATCACCAGGATGCTCATTCTTGGCATAGCACCCAATCATGGCACTCCATGACACAAGATTCCTATCAGGCATTGAAGTGAACACACGCTCAGCATAGCTGACCATCCCAAGCTTCGCGTAGCAGTCAATAAGAGTGGTGGCAACATGCGTGTGTAATCCATAGCCGCGACGGATGGCATGAGCGTGCATCTCCCGTACACGGGCAGAGGCCGGCCCGTGCGACGCTGACGCTGCAATGCAGGCCTTAAGACCGTGCGCGTAGCTGTAGCTGTCGACGGGGACACCGAGCCGGCCCATGTCAGCAAGGCACGCGAGAGCCTCCTCTCCATGGTCGGCGAGCGCGAGCGCCTTGAGCATCGCGTTCCACACGAAGATGTTCTTCACAGGCGCCTCGTCGAACACCTGGCGCGCGGCCGGGAGCACGCTGAGCGCAGCATAGGCGTCGATGAGGCGGGTCGATAGGAAGGGGTCCGAGCGGAACACCGGGTCCGCCTCGAGCCTGCGGTGTACGGCTGCGGCGAGCGCGGTGTCCCCCGCCCGCGCGGCTGCGAGCAGGAGCGACTCGTAGGTGCGCTGCGTTGGCGCGGGAAGCCCCTGCAAGAGCGCCGCGGCCCGGGCGAGGCGCCCGTGGGCGCAGAGCGTTTGTATGAGGTGGTCCTCGTTCTCCGGCGAAGCGCCCGGCGACGCCGGCGCGAGCGACGCGAGGCACCTGAGGCGCGTCAGCCTCGGTCGCCTGGGCCCGAACGGGCGGTGGGGGAGATGGAGGAGGGAGGTGTGCGGGGAGGCAGTGGCGAACATGGGGATGGGGGCGGGGCGGGGGCGGGGGCGGGGGCGGGGGCGGAGGCGGAGGCGGCGGAAGGCGAGGAGGGGCGTCACCGTGAGTCGGCGCGGGAGAGGGAGATATTTCGGGTGGGTTGGGTTGGGTTGGGTCGGACGTCGGAGCTCGGACGGCAGCTGGAAGCCTGGAAAAGTGGAAAGCAGCGGCGAGGCGGGACTGAATGGGCAGCGCCGCGCGGAGACGGAGAAGATTGCGGATTTTTTGCGGGATTTTGGTGGCTTGGCAGAATCGTGGGCTCGTTTTCTGGAGCGGCCTGGCGTGTTGGTTGGGCTTGTGAGTGGGCCAACATAGGTTGCCCATTTTGCAACGGAAAAAGTCCACATTACCTTCCTTAACTTTCGCAAAAATCTATTTTTCCTCCCTAAACTTCAGAACCGGGCAAAACACCTCATTCAACTTTTAAAACCATTCATCTTACCTCCTAGTTCTGTTATAAACAGTTTTGAAGGCGGTTTTGTCTTTTTCTTTTTTATTTATTTCGGCTGAATCTTTGAAAAATCATAGTAAATCATAGAAAAATCATAAAATAGAAAATTCAATTTTGTTGGACTCCACATGAGTAGATCTACACAGTGAATATATAATATAGTATGCTTTAGTAAAAAGTTTTTGCTGTAGCTTTAGATCTATGCTTTTATGTAATTAATTAGAATAATTCATAGCTGCAGTTTATATGGTCCAATTGTGATGACATTTTTATGGTGGGCTAATTATTGTATGACTGAACTGTAGTAAAAATTTCATACTCATTCGATCATGTATAGCTTAGTAATAGATTTATTTATATTTAACAAGCATAAACCTAAATAAAATCTATAACTAAGTTATACATGATTCAATGAGTATGAAATTTTAATACAGTTTAAGCATACAATGATTAGCCCACCATAAAAATTTCACCATAATTAGACCATATAAATTGCAGCTTGAATTATTCCAATTAATTACAGAAAAGTATAGATCTAAAGCTACAACAAAAACTTTGTACTAAAGTATACCATATTATATATTTACTGCGTAGATCTATTCATGTGGAGTCCAACAAAATTAGATTTTCTATTTTATGATTTTTCTGTGATTTACTATAATTTTTCAAAGATTTGACCGAAATAAATAAAAAAAGAAAAAGACAAAACCGCCTTCAAAACCGCTTATAACAGGGCCAGGGAGGTAAGATGAACGGTTTTAAAAGTCAAGGGAGATGTTTTGCCCGGCTTTGGAGTTTGGGGAGAAAAGGTGGACTTTTGCGAAAGTTGAGGGAGGTAATTTGGACTTTTTCCTTTTGCGGAGATGGACAGCCCAAAACGACACTACTTTGCTCTAGATTGAAACTGTGAATGTCTCCATGGCATCACAACCAGCAGAAAGGAAGAGACAAACAACCAGTATAATGCAAGGTAGTTATATGCTTAAGGAAGAAACTAAACATCAGTATAGAAATTTGTTTCTATAGTGCCAAGATGTGCTTAAATTGGCTCAACCACCTTATTACACATAGATTAAGTATTAGTACAAACTTAAACATTAGTACTAACTTAAACATCTTAAGGCTTGTTTGGATTCCCTCCTCTAAAATTTAGAGCTCTAAAAGTTTTAGAGCACTTTAGCTCACTTTTGAGCTCTAATAAAGCTCTAATGTGAGCTGGGCTAAAATTATGAGCTAACTTTAGGCCACTTGTTTGGAGCTTTAGCTCTAAAGTTTAGAACTCTGAATCCAAACAGGCCCTTACCCACTTCTAAGTATCAGGTGCTTGAAAGCTCTATGTTTGGTGTTGGTAATTAGTGACAATGCCTAAGTACTAATCATATGCCTAAGTTGTATATAGCATATGAGGATTAGTACATTTCAAGGTTGGTGGCAAGATGAACGTGGTGATCATGATGGCCACACTTGTATTTGGACACAACCCTACGTGATCAAGGCAAAGGTATATGCTTAAGGGTTGTATTTTAGTAGTGAGTGTGGTTACATTATAGGACAGATAGCCCTACTATAAAGAGGGGGAATGACGCGGCTATTGAACTCCTAAGTGCCTCTAGGTGTGCATTTCATAATCATATGCATTTGGATAGAACTAATAACGCCTCGAAAAATGATTGTGAAAATGCTAACACACTCACACATGATGTGATCACTTGGTGGTGTTAGCACATTTACGATGGCGTTAGAGTTTGAGTGGTAGATAGGGTTTGGGGTCCTCTCTCCCTCCCGCCGAGCTTGCGAGGCGGGATTCAGGCGTTTTCGAGGAATTGAAACGGCTATGTCGAGATTTGGAGGCGTTATCACATGTTGTTTCACGAGTTAAAACATGTGCTAAAGTGACACACATACTTAGTCTAGGTCATATGTGAAAGGTGAATCAAACGGAGGTGAACGGAGGTCACAGAGGTGACCGGACGTGGTCTCTGTTTGACCGGACGCGTTCGGTCAGTGCTCAGTGTTTGCGCGCGTCTCGGTATTCTGATCGGACACGGTGGCGTGTTCGGTCACGATGGACCGGACGCGTCCGGTCGTGGTGGGAGCTTACTGGACTCAAACCGGACGCCGGGTGTAACGCGTCCGGTTAGTTCTGCAGCGCGTCCGGTCGGTTATGGGTCCAGCGCGTCCGGTCGATCTTTGCGCGTCCGGCCTGTGCGACCAGCGCGTCCGGTCAGCGTGACTACAGTAGAATCAATTGCCTAACGGCTCTATTCGAAGGGGTACATCTATAAATAAGTGTTGGCCGGCTCTTTAGTGGATTGCTTGGCTTGTTGATCATTCTAGCACTCCTTTGAGCTGAGCGCATCCCCTCCCACTCATCTCCCTTGCTTGTTTGCCTAATCAAAGCGAGATTGAGTGATCTCAAGTGCATTTGCTTGTGAGTTTACATCTAGTTGACACTTGGGTGTTCATTTGCTGCGGGATTCTTGTTTCTCTTGGTGGTTGCCGTCACCTAGATGGCTTGGAGCAGCGGTGGAGGTCCAACACGTGTTGGTGATTGTTCGTGGCCGGCTCCGGTGAGCTTGTTGTGAGGGGTTGTTGTGGTTCCTCGGCAGAGCGCCGAATTCCAACTCTAGTGGATTGCTCGTGCCGGAACTTCTCGCCATTTGATAGGTTCTTGTGGCGCCTTTTGAGAGGCTCGGTGTGTGATACTGATTAGCCACCGAATCACGTGGTGTAGGGGGACACAACGGGGACTAGCGTGCCGGTAAGCACGTGAACCTCGGAATAAATCATCATGTCTTCACTTCGTTGATTGTGATTGATTTGTCTCGGTGGATTGGTTATCTTGAATATCATCACTTAGAATTTATTGATTGGTTGGCTCAATTCATCGCCCCTCAGTGAAATATTTCTTACCATACTCTTGTATTACATTTTAAGTACTTAGTTGTTTTCTCTAGTGCTTAGTAGCTTGAGTAGAGTAACCTTCTAGTTTTCCTCTTGCGGTTTGACTTGTGCGGTTGAGTGATATATATATTAGAATTATTTTTTGGATAGGTGGCTTGCAACACTCCATAGGCTAGTCAAAACTCGCTTCTCGCTATTTGTTATTGTTAATTAAATTGTCTAGCACTTTTTGTAGAAAGTTTTATTAGGCTATTCACCCCCTCTAACCATCAAGACCTTTTAGTGCTAAGATACTATATGGTAAAAATTTGGCTAAACAAATTCTCTAAGCAATCCCATTATGCATGCTCTTAGGCTACAAAATTGCGTCCATGGCCCATGAGGTGACATCTCTTCAAGAGTGTCGTTTCTCATTCTGTGTTTAGATGCAAAAATTTTTAGAACTTGACTATTGTAGCACTTTCGTTTATATTTAATAATTAGTGTCCAATCATAAACTAATTTTGCTCAAAAGACTGGTCTCGTGATTTATAACCAAATTGTGCAATTAGTTATTTTTTATCTATATTTAATGCTTAATGCATGTGGTTAAAGATTCGATGTGATGAGATAAAAAGTACAAATTTTGAATTTTGAAGTCATCTAAACCAGATCTGGTTCTGTTAACCTTGGAAAACCCAAATATCTGCGCCTTCTGTTGATGAGAATCGCTCGCTCAGTCGCTCCCTACCATTTGAAAACCTCACGCTGTGTTTAGATGGGGTGTAAAATTTTTTGAAAGCACAATAACTCTTTTGTTTTTATTTGACAATTAGTGTCAAATAATGGACTAATTAGGTTCGAAAGATTTATCTCGTGATTTACAACCAAACTGTATAATTAAATATTTTTTATCTATATTTAATGCTCCATACATATGTTCAAATATTTAATGTGACAGAAAATCTTGTAAAATTTTTAGAACTTTCAAAGATCTAAACACACCCTCGTTCTGGCCGTCAATTTCCCGTTCGGACATTCTTCAATCAAACGAACTAGTACTGTTAGAAAGCCGAGTGCAGCAGGCTACGTACTCCTACGAGGCTACCCGGCGATGCGCCGATGACAGATCCGGATTAGCTCATCATTGGTCGACACCTGAAAAGAGCACGAGCCCACAACAAAACCCGATGTCCCCAGCGGCAGTCCGCACTAGCAGCAGCACTCCCAGTCGAGGGGCGTGCGTGATGGGAAAGCGATGGTGCCGCATCCCATGACCAATGCCGCTCGATGCTCTTGCTCTCCGTGTCATTTCCAAGGAAAGCCGCTTTCTGTCGGAAAACTGTAGCAACTTTTGTTTTTTTATGTAAAAAATTGTCTAAAAATTGATTAATTAGACTCAAAATATTTGTCTAGTAAAGTACAACAAAACTGTGCAATTAGTTTTTGATTTCATCTACGGCCTTGTTTAGTTCCCTCAATTCTCCCCAAATTCCACTATGCAAAAAGAAGATTCTCCGTCACATCAAAATGTCGGTAAATGCATGGAGTACTAAATGTGATGAAATCAAAAACTAATTGCACAGTTTTGTTGTACTTTGCGAGACGAACATTTTAAGCCTAGTTAGTCAAAATTTGGATAATTTTTACTAAATACAAACGAAATGCTACATGAATTCTGATACAGTGTTTTTCTCCCCTATTCTGTGAACTAAACGAGGCCTACATTTAGTACTCCATGCATTTGCCGGCATTTTGATGTGATGGGAAATCTCCTTTTTGCATAGTGGAATTTAGGAGGAGAATTTGGGATCTAAACGAGGCCGTGTTTAGTTGGCCAGATTTGTCGTGGCCCAAAATACTGTAGAACACTGTGTGGCACTGTAGCATTTTGTTTTTATTTGGTAAAAATTGTCCAAACATTGACTAATTAGGCTCAAAACGTTCGTCTCGCAAAGTACAATAAAACTGTGTAATTAGTTTTTGATTTCATCTACATTTAGTACTCCATGCATGTGCCGGCATTTTGATGTGATGGAGAATCTTCTTTTTACATCGTAGAAATTGAGGAAATATTTGGGATGTAAACAGGGCCGAGGCCCAATTATTCTATGCAAAACAGTGTATGAGCCTGTCATTTCCGAGACAAAAGCAGGTGATGTGCCAGTGCCAGTGGCGGGTAGTGGTAGCAGCTGCGGCCGCGGCAGGGAGAGCATCGGCAGCTGCACCACTGGCTTGTTTGCAATTGGACTGGATTGGCCGAGACCCAGACCGAGACCGGGGACGGATGGATGCCATGCCAGACAACCCAAACCCAGCGGGCATTTTTAAAGCCATTCCAAATCCAAACAGCAAATCAACGGGGATCGGATGATCACCCATATCTTAGCGTGGAAACTGGAAACAGCATATGCTTAACGAGAATCAGGCAGGCCATTGGATTACGGCGAGCCCCACTTGGGCGAGCTCTCGCTTTTTATCATGTGCTTGTGTGGCTGGCCGTGCCCACGCTGCCTACGGTGTCGGTGTCTGGCTGGAGGCTCCCGGTCGGAGATACTTCTTCGTGCAAAGAAAAAAGTAATTACGCTTATGGGGGACAGAACAAAGCCTTGCTTTCGAGAGGCATGTACCTGGACAAGGAAGCAAATGGTGAGCGAGAGAGCTCGAAGATGACCCTATCACTAATCCACCAATCAACTCATGCCGCACTCCAGTTTCATGCTAATCTAGCTGATGTGGTGAACCTTTCTTTTCTGGAGTATCTTTGTACGGGAAGGAGTGAACTAATGTCACCGTTACTGCAATAACAACACTCACGGTAAACTAGGGCTGTGTTTAGTTAAAGGTCAAGGTTGGATGGGAACATCCTGTCCATAAATTTAGGGATATGGCTGTATAAAAAAATTGTTGGTAATGTTCAAAAGAAACAATCATACGTGATTACGTGTTATTGATTAGATCATAAGTATACGCCACTAAAATGTTGATACGTTGTATCGGTAAGCAGAGGTTATCTCCTTTAGAAAAATGTTGATACATTAGCGTCCTAATGGGCCTCTAGGTTAGAAGGCCATTAGTAAGGTCTGTAGTATGGGGGTGAGGGTTAAGAAAGAGATACACTTGTGTTGCTGCTGCAGGACACGAGGACATGCGCCTACTTCCGCTACACCTCAACTCGATCGGAATGACCCAACTAACACCGCAAACTTGGTCGAAAACGACCCAACTAGCAAATTAACTACCCAACTAGCAACTTAACTACACTAACAATTGGCTAAAAACTAGAGCCACTAAGAGCACCACTCAACAAACTGTCGAGCACCACCAACGATCGAGCATCAGCATGGTTGAGCAAGAGCGGAACGGTAGAGCGGGAGAAGCCTAATGAAGCCTTCAGGAAAGAAACGACAACACCAAAGGCACCGGCGGCACTAGCCCAACATGGAAAGGTTTTCACCCGCAGACACTAGCAAGGCAGAAGACGTGGTATGAAGAGGATGCCTTCAAGGAGGAAGCGGCATCCGCAGACATCACCGTTCCTTCTATTTAGAGTTACAAATATTACCATTATTTATAGTATATAATTAGTATAATTAGATGAGTCGTTAAAATATTTTTATAATAAACTTATTTAGAGATATAAATGTTATTAATATTTCCTACAAATCTAGTCATTTTTTATAAAAAAAATTAACCAGTACTCCCTCTGCCCCAAAATAGATGTCATTCTCGCTTCATGAGAAGTCAGCTTTTTTAAACTTTGATCAATTATATATAAAAGAATATTAATATTTATAATACATAATTAATATCATTAGATAGATCGTTGAATGTACTTTTATAATAAACTTATTTAGAGATATAAATGTTGCACGTATTTCTTACAAACCTAGTCAAAGTTGAGAAAGTTTGACATACACGTATCCCATAATGTCATCTATTCTGGGACGGAGGGAGTACATTTTTACCGAGACACGTATAGTACGGAGGAAATACAGGATGAGCTGAAAGAACATTTACACACCCATCTCCCAGCCTGACGCGTTCAAAAGGACACGAACAGTACTCTTTTAAATATGAACAGTACACCGTAGCTTGCTATAGCAGTTCCTTCGATTTCTTTGAGAGGGTCCTGGGCTCATGGCAGCCGTCGCTGACGTGCATGGATTCCTTCCAAGCAATCGTGTGCATGGAGCCAGCCACACAGCCTAGCTCGAGATACAATTCTATATTGGCCAAAATCACAAGTGTCTCGCGGATCTCGGAGAGAACTACATAAACCAAAGATAGAAGCTATAGGTACAAATAGGCTAACACCAAGGTCTCATCCAAGACTTGTAAGGAGAGAATCAGGCTACAAAGTCTTATTACACCAAATTGTTATACAACAAGAATCAATGGGTTTCAAAGGATCTAATACGGTTGTGAGAGAGCAACATTTACTCCTACATCATCATCTACTTTGTTTTTTTATGAAATTCATCTTGGTATGGCGTAAGTTTGTGTCATACTCACAATATTCTTTCAAAGATCCGAGGATTGCTGCGCACAACTAAGGATATTAGATTAACAAAACTAAGAACCAAAATTAGGTCCCGTTGGAACATAGAATGTTTCCTGGTGTTCAATACCTTTTCTATAAAATTAAATTGATTCATATAAAATTCCAACATTTTTTATAAAATGGTTGTGTTCTAAGAAAGCTAAGATGGAAATAAAATCGCTACTCCCTCCGTTTCAAAATAGATGATTTTATAGGGTTTAAATTTTGTTTGTGGTACTTCCTGATACAGATTTCTTTTCTCTCAATACATATCTTTTCATCTCCTAGTATATCTCTATTTTAATTTCTCTATCTCTCTCCTTGTTTTCAAATGTCAAGTACCAATATTAGGGTACCCATAAGACAGGGGTTAAAGGACATCAGCCTCGGCCCATCTAAAACGATTGTGAACATAGTTGCAGCCCGGTCTGGCCCAACCAAGAAGTTTCTGGCTCGCCTGACCCCTCGGGCGCGAGTCTCAGCTTGCCTGACCTCTCGAGTGAGGGCTCCGCCTCGCCCGACCTCTCGGGCACGGGCTCCGCCTCACCCGATCCCTGCAAATACGCTAAACCTCGGGCCAGGGCATGGGCCTACGCCGTACTTCGACCACTCCAGGCATGGCCGCGCACAATCCTGACGTCAGAAGGGAAGGGCAGCCACGTCTCAACATGACCAGCGGCCACGATAGCTCGGTTCGCACGTCTCCAACAGTGCTGAGCGAACAGGCATTGTGACGCCTAATCCTCGCACGGCGAACCTATTGACCACGTCCTGCGCCATGACCGAGCGGCGACGCCCGCATGTGGCTACAACGATGGGCAGGGCCACGACGTGGTGGGCATCCCTGTCGTCTTCTACAGGGCCACCAGGGCCCACTGGCTGGGGAGGGAGGACGACGCAGCTCCGGAACTCCATTCCCTCTCTTTTGTTTTTCTCTTTTTTCTTTTTCTCTATCCTCTCTCAGGTATTTCAAGCCTTCCCTTGGCCTATAAAAGGGAAGGCCTGGCACCTTTCGGGAGGAGGCTTTTTGGGAAGCTCTCAAGCGCGCGCACACATACATTGACAAGTTCCCAAGTCCCCTCCACTATCAGGAGAACAGAGCGGTCTTGGGCGCACGTCACTCGCACACCAGAGACCTAGGACACCCATCCCTCTCTCAATCATTTGTAGCCCCTATTGCAAATCGAATACGGAGCTGGTAGCGCAAACCACCACAAACTGGAGTAGGGACATTCTGCCCGAACCAGTATACATCTTTGCGTCCTCCAAGCTCACCATCCAAACCTAACACACGCAATCCACAAATTTACTGCTCAGTGGTTTAGAACACCGACAGTTAGCGTGCCAAGTAGGGGCCTTTTGTACGTTTCGTTGTCACCATCAGGCTTCAGATGGCTAGCCACGACATCGACTGGACCCCCGGTGCACACGTGCGCTTCGGGAGTCTGGACTTTGTCATCACCATGGAGGGAAAGCTGGTGCAGGCTCTCGCGCCTATCCAGCCTCCTCCTCCCACTGGCCTCGACGCGATCGTTGAGGCTCTCGAGGAGCTACTGTAGCTAAATGCCCCGAAGGACCGCGCCCCCGGTTATGACCAACATCTCGACTTCGACTTTGGGAGATTGGAGCACCAGCTCGCCGTATACCTGGGACCTCAACCATCCTGGGAGGACCTATGTGCCCTCACCTTCTCCTTCGTCAACATCATGACGCAGCTCGCCGGCGGAGAGACGCTCTCCCTAGACATCCTGACCCAGGTCGCCTCGACGTCATTCCCTCACGGTTTGCGTAACACCGCACAGATCATAAAGCGTCATACGACGCAACGTTTTTGTCCGCCACCCTCGAATGACGAGTTTGTGGGCATGGCCGACTACATCGAGGAATCAATCCATGATCTCCTCGCGAATGACTTGGAGTCAATCTTTGATTCCGCCTCTAGCCAAGGGAGCTATCACCCCTCGCGTGAATGTTTCGCAGCGGACATCATCGACGACCCTCACCATGAGGTGACCCCCAAAGGACACGTCGTGAGTGCCAATGACGGCGCCCCTCATGGGAGGAATGGGACTCCCCCCACATCCTATCGATGGGCGCGGGGCTACGGTAGACGCAAAAGTCCCGCCCTACCCGCGTATGAACCAGCTGAGGGAGCGGCAGCAAGAGCTCAAAACCACACAACTCCATCTAGAGGAGGAGCGCGCAACGCTTGAGCATGAGATCGCATAGCACCGTGACGAGATGTGTGCACGTGCCCGCGACGCGCACCAGAGAATCATCGAGGACGACAATGGACTCCCACACTTTACCCAGGCGAGCCAGAACATAGCCGTGATGGTGGCTCTGCTCCGAGGGCTCCCAGAGCCCATGACACCCGAGGGACGCCAGGCGTAGTGCGAGATCTGCACGCTGCTCAGGTGCGCGGCGGTCCAGCAGGCGGAGAGCTCGGCACCTCGATGAAGCAATGCTAGCTAGCGTGCGCCGTCAGCATGACACGGCAATGACACATCCATCCTTTAGCCCTCTCGTGGTAGAGAAAATCCTATCGAGGACCGTGGCAAATCCACATCTGTCCACCAGCCGTCGCATGACAGCAGGAAAGTCGCCTCAGCCCCGGTACATGACTGCCTCGGTGATAACCGTGACACGCACAACGCCGTGAATGCTCGCAGGCGTGGATAGGAGGAGCAAAGAAGAGAGGCCAGCCACCACTACAACCCCCATCACGGCGATAGCTACAACAGTGGCGAGGACCAAAGCTAGAGTCCCCCACCGCCGTCCCCACCGCCGGGGCCCTAGGTCTTTAGCCGACACATCCTCAGTACACACATCCCGACGCAGTATCGTCTGTCGACGAATGTCTAGAAGTACGCTGGGGAGACAAACCCCGGCCTATGGCTCGAGGACTATCGGCTTACTTGTCAAGCCGGTGGCGCGGACAATGACACATTCATCATCCATAATCTTCCCCTGTACCTTGCCGACTCGGT
The DNA here is from genome assembly GCA_038087645.1 of Saccharum hybrid cultivar R570. Taxonomy (NCBI): domain Eukaryota; kingdom Viridiplantae; phylum Streptophyta; class Magnoliopsida; order Poales; family Poaceae; genus Saccharum; species Saccharum hybrid cultivar. The sequence goes on from JAQSUU010000139.1 coordinate 17,527,072, forward strand.
ACGTACATGGCTAGAGCATCTTTCACCCAACGAGATTAGATTTTGGGCGGACCTAAAGGGGATTTTTGTGGGTAATTTCTAGGGCACCTACGTGTGCCCTAGGAACCATTGGGACCTCAAGAACTGTCGACAGAAGCCGGACGAAACTCTCTGCGAGTACATTCATCGTTTCTCCCGGCAATGCAATGAGCTGCCCAACGTCGCTGACGTCGACGTGATCGAGGCCTTCTTGTCGGGGACCAACTATGAGTCCCTGGTCCACAAGATTGGATGCAAGCACCCACAGACCACTAACGAGCTCCTCGACATCACCACCAGCCACGCCTCGAGCGAGGAGGCGGTCGGAGCGATTTTTGACCGCGCTCGAGGCAAGTCCAAGCGGGATGAGGACATCAGCGAAGGTGCCTCCAACCACTCGAAGAACAAGAAGAGCAGCAAGCAACAGTCTGGGGATTCGCTCGTGGCTGCCACAAAGCGCAAGGGCAAGAAGGCGTCTACCGAGGACGCACCGGATCACTTTGAAAAGATGCTCGAGGGACCCTGCTTGAACCACGCCTAGCCTGTCAAGCATTCTTACGAGGACTGTGGGCTCATGATGAAGTTCTTGGCTGGAGGTTCCAAGAAGGGAGACAGGAAAAGGAAGCTCGACTCCCCGAAGGATGACGCCGAGGAGAAGGATGACGACGGTTGCCCGTAGACAACCGGCTGCCTAATGTTCTTCGGTGGGACAGAGGCTTACGCCCCCAAACGTCAGCAAAAGATCACACACCGAGAGGTATACACCGCCAAGCGAGCCACCCCTATTCAATGGTCCGAGCCGTCCATCACCTTTGATCGGTCTAACCCCGGACAGCGTTCCACACCTAGGCCGGTACCCACTCATCGTCGACCCAATCATTGGCCCAAAGCACCTCAGCAAGGTGCTGATGGATGGGGGCAGCGGCCTCAACATCATGTATGTTGAGACGCTTGGAGCCATGGGGATCAGTCGGGCACGTGTTCAGCCGACCGGGGTGCCCTTTCACGGCATCGTACTGGGGAAGCAGGACAAACCCCTCGGGCAGATCGATTTGCCCATCACCTTTGGGACTCCTTCCAACTTTAGGAAGGAGACTCTCACCTTTGAAGTGGTTAGTTTTCACGAAACCTACCATGCCATCCTAGGGCGCCCATGCTACGTGAAGTTCATGGTTGTCCCTAACTATACCTACCTAAAGTTGAAGATGCTGGGCCCGAGGGGTCATTACAGTCGGCAGCTCCTACCAGCGCACTTACGAGTACGAAGTGGAGTGCTGCAAGCTCGCCGCTGTGACCATCGCTTTTGAGGAGCTCGCCGTCATCAGGGTGGCAACAGTCGAGGAGGCGCTCAACTCCAAGCGACCGGCGTGCTCCTTTGAGCCCACGGAGAACACAAGGAGGTCCCCGTCGATCCCACGGCTCTAACGGTAAGGTGCTGAACATCGGCTCTGACCTTTTCCCTAAATAGGAAAGCATGCTCGTCGACTTCCTCTATGCGAACCATGACGCCTTCGCATGGAAACCCTTGGATATGCCAGGCCTTCCAAGGAAAGTCACCGAGCACGCCTTGAGGATAAAGCCAGGCTCCAAGCCAGTACAGCAGCGTCTGGGCTGCTTTGACGAGGAGAAGCGTAGGGCCATCGGCGAGGAGATTGCAAAGCTTTTGGCGGCTGGATTCATCAAGGAAGTGTATCATCTCGAGTGGTTAGGCAATCTTGTTCTTGTAAAAAAAGAAGAGGGAGAAATGGAGAATGTGTGTTGACTATACTAGTCTCAACAAAGCGTGTCCTAAGGATCTGGTTCCTTTACCACGCATAAATCAAGTAGTCGACTCGACCTCGGGGTGTGAAACCCTCTGCTTCCTTGATGCGTATTTCGGCTACCATCAGATTTCAATGAAAGAGTCCGACCAGCTTACGACTTCTGTCATCACACCATTTGGATCGTATTGCTATGTCAGCATGGCGTTCGAATTAAAAACATGGGAGCAACATACCTACGATGTACGCGGGAGCAACATACCAGCGATGTATGCTCAAGTATTTCAGTGATCTCATCAGAGAGAACATCGAGGCTTACATGGACGACATCGTAGTCAAGTCCAAAAAGGTTGACCAACTCGTGGTTGACCTCAAAAAACCTTCACGAAACTCTGAGAGAACGGCATCAAACTCAGCCCCGAAAAGTGTGTTTTCGGGGTCTCGAGGGGAATGTTACTCGGGTTCATCGTCTCTAAGTGTGGCATCGAAGCCAACCCAGAGAAGATTATGGCCATCACTCAGATGGGTCCGATTCAGAACATAAAGGGGTGCAGCGGACCATGGGATGCCTCGCGGCTCTCAACTGCTTCATATTGCGCCTCAACGAGCGAGGTCTCTCTCTCTACCATCTTCTGAAGAAAACTGACTAGTTCGCGTGGACAGCCGAGGCTCAGGAGGCGCTTGACAAGGTCAAGGAGCTCATGATGAAGGCCCCGATCCTAGTCCTGCCAGCAGAGAAGGAGTCGTTCCTACTCTATGTTGCGGCCACCGCGCAGGTGGTCAGCGCTGCTCTAGTAATAGAGCGAGAGGAAGCAAGGCACACTCTCAAGGTGCAATGCCCTATTTTTTTGTTAGTGAAGTTTTAGTCGATTCCAAGATCCCCTATCCCCAAATCCAAAAGCTCGTGTACGCGGCCTTAGTCGTCCAGAGAAAACTAAGCCACTACTTCGAGTCACACCTAGTGACAGTAGTCTCGTCCTTCCCTCTTGGTGAGGTCATCCAAAACCGTGACACCACGGGGAGAATCGCTAATTGGGCACTCGAGCTCATGGGTGAGGACATCACGTATGCCCCTCGAACGGCCATCAAGTCTTAGGTGTTGGCTGACTTCATGGCAGAATGGACAGAGACCCAAATGCCACCTGCGCTCGCCGATCAGGAGTACTGGACGATGTACTTTGACGGGTTGCTAATGAAGAAAGAGGCCGGTGTAGGCCTAGTCCTCGTATCCCTCCTCAGAGTGTGCATGAGGTACATGGTCCGCCTTTATTTCCCGGCCTCTAACAATGTGGCTGAGTATGAAGCACTCATCAATGGCCTGTGCATTGCCATCGAGATGGGGATCTAACGGCTGGACATTCGAGGTGACTCACAGCTCATCATCGACTAGGTCATGAAGGAGTCGAGCTGCCACAACCCCAAGATGGCCGCGTATTGCCAAGAACTGTGCAAACTAGAGGACAAGTTTGATGGCCTTGAGCTCAATCACATTCCCTGATGACTTAACGAAGCGACCGACGAACTGGAGAAGATGGAGTCCGATCAAGAGTCAGTCACAGCCGACATCTTTGCCAGCGATCAACACAAGTCCTCAGTCTATTGTGAGGAGCCAGAGTAGGCTAGCAACGAGGTTGTAAGGTCCAAATGGCTAGAGGGGGGTGAATAGCCTATTTAAAAATCTACAAGCTTTACTAATCAATAATTGTTAGTATAAAAGATGGTGATGCTAATTCTAGCACTAGCTCAACTATACTAAGCAAGCCACCTATACAATTCTAGTGAACAGGACTATGATCTCTAATTCACACCATCAAAGCTAAGTCACTAAGCTACTTACTCCTATGTGATACAAACTACGCTAAGCACACTAGACAAAATAAAGTGCAAGAATGAAAAAGGGGAGTGAATTGATTCTTATACCAACGGTGTAGAGATGAGATGTATCCAAAGAATCAATCATACACAATCATAAAGAGAATCCTCGGTAAGAGATGACATAAGATTTTTTTACCGAGGTTTACTTGCTTCCCGGCAAGCTACTCCTCGTTGTGGCGATGCACCCACTTGATGGATCGCGAGCTAATCAACTATCAAGAGTTGAACCCTCAGCAGGTGCCGCACATCCACTCACAAGATGGGGATCCTCCAAGCCACGAGCTCCACTAGAGTAGCCAATTCACGAACTCCCGTGGAGAAGGCTCAAGAACCCCTCACAAACACTTAGTGAGGCTCGAAACAATCTCCAATCATGAGCTCAACACCACCGCTGCTCCAAGCCATCTAGGATGTCGAGAAACACCCAAGAGTAACAAGAAATCCGTAGCCAACTCAATGGATCAAGTGCCACTAGATGCAAATCACTAAGCAATGCACTTGAATCTCACTCAATCTCTCTAGAGTATGCAACCAAGCAAGGAGATGAGTGGAGGGGAAGTTCTCTAGTTCAAAGTATGTCTCAAGTGTTTAAAGAGTCAAGAGTCGACACCCCAAATCCAGCCACCATCTATTTGTAGCGAAGGGATAAGCAACTAGCCGTTGCTAGACAACGCAGTGAAAAATGTGATGACCGGACGCACCGGTCAGGGTTACGGGACAAACAGCAGCAGTGCGCGTTAGAGAGAGCCGTTGCCGTGACCGGACGCGCTACACCGTTTGACCGGATGCGCTGCACTCGATGTCCGATTGGAGTCCAGAGAGCTCCTCGCGCGATCGGACGCATCCGGTCGCACATGACCGGACGCGCCACCACGTCCGATTGGCACTGAGACACGCGCTGCCCATAGGGTGCATGACCGGACGCTTTGGTTCCTCGAGGGACCGGACGCGCCGGTCCGTGACCTTCACGCGTGCGTCTCTACCTGCGGTTTGACCTGACCGGACGCGCAAGTCCACCCTGGACCGCGTTCGGTCCAGCATTCGGTTGGAGTTTTTTTCAGAGATAAACACTCTAGAGTTTCGCCACCTTTTCTCGCCTCCGGCGCAATGGAAAATAGGCATTTCATTTCCTCGAAAACGCCTCTCTACCGCTCAAATTCCACCGCCTTCGCAAATGTGCTAACACCACCAAGTGTACACCATCATGTGCATGTGTGTTAGCATTTTCACAATCATTTTCAAGGCATTATGTTTGCCCTCTACTAGATCCTAATGCATATGCTCAAGATGATGACCTAGTAGCACTTGATTCAAGAGCTAACTATGATTGCCCCTCTTGATAGTCGGCTATCAATCCTAAACCCGGTCAATCACTTATCTACTCATCTTAGACCGGCAAAAGCAAACCCTATGATTATACCTTTGCCTTGATCCCTTTGTTCCATGTCCATCTCCCCATGCTTGATCACCATGATCATCATTTTATGTGCATCTCCACCATGATCATCATTTCATGTCCATGCACCATCATGCTCCTTGATCCTTTATCACATGTGTTGCTATGCCTAACTCAATTCACTTGACACAATGGCATTAGCAACCTGGTGTTATTAATTACCAAAACCAAATTTGGGCTTTCAGAGGTGCCCGCTTCAGGCTCAGGGGCTAGGGCCTGCGACAAACCTCTTGCCTCGAGCTCGGGGGCTGACCTCCCAACGGCTACGATAACCCTGAGGTCATGGAAATCGATGAGGATCCAGAGGCGAAACCCGACGACAATCCATCGATAGGGTCCGACTCCTTGCCGGACTGGAGGGTCCCGTATCTCGACTGCCTCGTCCAAGAGATACTCCCGGCCAACAAGGTGGAGGCCTGACGGCTTGCGCGCCACGCTAAGTCATACGTCATCATCAAAGGAGAGATCTATAAAAAGAGCCACACCAAGGTCTTGCAGCACTGCATCCCCACCGAGCAAGGGAGAAAGCTGTTGGAGGACATCCACCGCGGTGCCTGCGGACACCATGTTGCGCCGAGGACCCTCGTCGGGAACGCTTTCCAATAGGGATTCTACTGGTCAACCGCGGTGGTTGATGCCATGAACATTATACGCACCTACGAAGGGTGTCAGTACTATGCGCGATAAACCCATTTGCCAGCCCAAGCACTCCAAACCATCCCCATCACATGGCCATTCATGGTTTGAGGGCTTCATTTGGTCAGGACCCTCAATAAGGTGCCCGAGGGCTACACAAATTTGCTTGCCACCATCAACAAGTTCTCCAAATGGATAGAAGCACGGCCCATCACCAAGATCAAATCCAACCAAGTCGTGCTCTTCTTTCGCGACATCAACCATTGGTTTGGGGTGCCGAATTCCAACATTATCGATAACGGCACACAGTTCACGGGGAAGAAATTTCTAAGATTCTATGACGAGTACCACATCCACGTCGACTGGGCCACCATGGCACACCCCCGCATGAACAGGCAGGTGGAGCACGCGAATGGCATGATCTTGTTAGGGATCAAGCCTAGGATATTTAACAAACTCAATAAATTTGGCAGACGATGGGTCGTGGAGCTCCCCACGGTGTTGTGGAGCCTAAGGATGAACCCTAGCTGGGTAACCGGGCACACACCTTTCTTCTTGGTATACGACACTGAGGCGATCCTCCCGACTGACCTCGACTACGAAGCACCAAGGGTCATGTAGTACAAAGAGCTAGAAGCTAAGAAGCACCTTGAGAATGGCCCGAATCAACTGGACGAAGCCCGCAACATTGCTCTCCTCCACTCCGCTAAGTACCAGCAAGCACTACGTTGATACCACAGCCATTGGATCAAGGGCCGAGCTTTTAGCGTCGGGGACTTGGTGCTACGCCTCATCCAGAGCAATAAAGACTGCCACAAGCTTTCTCCGCCGTGGGAGGGGCCATACATCGTAGCTGAGGTCCTCAAGCCTAGCACTTACATGCTCAAGACCGCCGACGGCCAAGTATTTGCCAACGCCGGGAATATCGAGTAGCTACATCGCTTCTACCCTTAGATTTTGTTTCTAAGTTGTTGGCATACGTATGCAAAAATCATGTTTTTGAAATAAAGGTGTTCTCCTTGTTCATTTCATTACCATTCCTCAGTTTTTTCAGTGACGCCCGACCCCCACTATGGCCAGGGGTCGGACCTCACTCGGGGGCTGATAGGGGAATACTTATACTCAGGGACTTTTCTTTTGCATCTGACCCCTTTTTCTATGATAAGATCTAAAAGCAAGGGCCGCAGAAATAAAATACCGAGTAAAATGGGTCGGATCACAGAAAACCTGCACCCCTGCGGCTACGGTGACTTTACCCACTCGTGTGATCGGGATTTTTCACACGCACCACAAGCTTTATGATCTCAGTGTTAAGAAGGGGTCGAAACGCATTGACTTTTACATAAAAACGCTATCAGTCTTGATTCGATTAAGGCAATTGTTTAAATGATAAAGGTTTGCTTGACCAAACTATGACAAAAGAAAATACTTGTTTCTTTACAAGTTTTTGGGCACCACGGCCCGAATTTATCATCACAACCTGACTAACCCCTCTAGGGGAGAACTATGTCTTGTATCCTCCTTGCCAGGTCCTGCAAAAGAGGCATCACCACCTTCTCTAGGTCCTCCAGCTCCCTCTCGTCGTAGTGAAAGCCTAAGTTTGGTTTTGGTAATTAATGACACCAAGTTGCTAATGCCATTGTGTCAAGTGAATTGAGTTAGGCATTGCAACACATGTGATGAAGGAGCAAGGAGCATGATGGTGATGGCCATAAGATCACGAGTGCATGAAGATAAAGATGATGGTGAACATGCACATATGTGATGGACAAGGAATGAGATGGTCAAGGCAAAGGTATAATCATAGGATTCTCTTTTGCCGGTCTAAAGATGAGTAGAGAAGTCATTGACCGGGTTTAGAATTGATAGCCGACTATTAGGAGGGGCAATCATGGTCATCTCATGAATCAAGTGCTACTAGGTCCATATTCTTGAGCATTTGCATTTAGGATCTAGTGAGATGCTAACTCCTTGAAAAATATTTGAGAAAATGCTAACACACGAGCATAAGATGGTGATCACTTGGTGGTGTTAGCACATTTGTGAAGGAGGTAGAGTCTGAGGGGTAGAGAGGGGTTTGGGATTCGGTGCTTTCGTGGAAGTAAAATGCATATTTTCCACTACGCCAGAGGCGGAGAATTTCTCTAAGTCATCATGGATAGAAACGAAGGTGAACAGAGGTCACTGGTAGTGACCGGACGCTGAGGTCGAAGTAACCGGACACGGTAGGCGCATCTGGTTAGTTCAACGCTACAGCAGAGGCGCACAGACTAGGGTTTGCCACCGGCGTGTCCGGTCACTCGTAGGACCGGCGCGTCCGATCAGGCGCCTAGAGAGACATCAGAATGCGAGATGTTGATTGGACGTGGTGGCGCGTACGCTAAGTCACGATCGGATGCGTCTGGTTGACAAAAATGCTCTCTAGACCCTTTCTGTACTCAAATCGGTCGCCGGGTGTGCTACATCCGGTCGGTTCTGCAGTGCGTCCGGTCGAAGTGTTTAGCAGCGTGAATTCATCATGACCGGACTCCAGGGCGTGTCCGGTCAATTCTAGCATCGCGTTCGGTCATGCTATGACTGAGAAGATAACGTTTTGTGATCGTTGAAGATTGAACGAATGAAATTGAAAATGGGACACATGGCGAGCATCGGGCGGAGGTGCGCAATGTGATCAGACGTTATGTCCACATCCGGTCAGATCGACCTGCGCGTTCGATCAGCGCGCAGAGCAGTTTCTTGAGCTTAACGACTCTATGTTTGAGGGCTGGCTATAAATACTTATTTGGCCAGACTTGGGATAGAACTCCTGACTCTTTGAACACTTAAGACATACTTTGAGCTAGAGAACATCCTTTCCACTCATCTCCTTGCTTGATTATGCATCCTAGTGAGATTGAGTGAGATTCAAGTGCATTGCTTTGAGAGTTGCATCTAGTGGCACTTAATCCATTGAGTTGGCTACGGATTGCTTGTTACTCTTGGGTGTTTCCTGACGCCCTAGATGGTTTGGAGCAGTGGTGGTGTAGAGCTCTTGATTGGAGATTGTTTCGAGCCTCACCGGTGAATTTATGAGGGGTTCTTGAGCCTTCCCCATGGGAGATCGCAATTGGCAACTCTAGTGGATTCTCGTGGCTTGGAGGATACCCATCTTGTATTGGATGTGCCACACCCGCTAAGGGTTTGGATTTGGAATGCCAATTAGCTCGTGGTCCATCAAGTGGGTGTATCGCCACAACGAGAACTAGCTTGCCGGAAAGCAAGTAGACCTTAGAAAAAATCTTGTGTTATCCCTTGTCGAGGATTCTCTTATAATTGTGATTGATTCATTGCTATATATATCTACTCTTCAACGTCGGTATAAGAATCTTTCACTTGCTCATCTCCTTTGTGCTCTATCTCTTGTTCTTTTATTATGTGTAGCTTTGTTGTTGTGGATTAGAGATCATAGCCTTCATATCTACTAGAATTGTTTAGGTGGCTTGCATAGTATAGTTGAGCTAGTGCTAGAAAAGCTTCGCTATTTGTTTTACTAACATCTTGATTTAGTGAAGTTTGAAGATTTTTGAAAAGGCTATTCACCCATCTCTAGCCATTTAGGACCTTTCACGTAGCCGGGCGTGTATCTGAGGCTCATCGCCTCCAGGCTGATGGTCTCCCATAGTGGGGCGAGCGATCGGTTGATGCTAGCATGGAAGACATCCCTCTCAAGCACCCACCTGGGCCGTGATGTCGACGACATGAGCCGCCAGCGAGCTAGTCCCCTCTGTCTGCGCCACTCTGAGGTCATCACAAACGACCCCAATGGTGGCACACAGCATGTCGTGCTCACTGGCCTCCACCTCAAGGTTCTTCCTCGCCTCAGCGAGCTCCTTATCTAGGGCCAGTGCCTTCGCCTTCTCCTGGCCTAGGTCCACCGTGAGCCCGGCAGAGGCATTCTCAGCATCCAGCTTCTTGGCCTTCTCCCTTTCGAGTTCAACCTTGAGGTAGCCAACTCGCCGTTGGGCGGCATCACACTCCTGGCAAGCTGCATCGCGCTTTGCACGAGCCGTGCCATGCTTTGTGTGGAGTCTCTCCTCAGCCTGGCATGACCCATCTCGCTCTTGCATAGCCTCTCAACCGTCGTGGCGTCCTAGCATGCCTTTGTCTCTGAGGCCATAAGCCTCTACTCGACTGTTAGCTTCTGATCCCTCTCCTATTGAACTTTGTCCAGAAGCTTGAAGATTCGCTGGCGGGCCACAACATCCCTCCGAAGGAGCTCATTTCGCTGCTTCTTGAGTGCCATGGCCTCCTTATCGTCCTTGTGTGACCTCTCCAGCTGCTCTAGGGCCATCTGCTCGGCTTCATCGGTGTGCCAACGGGCCTCCGCCTTGCGGGTCCGAAGGTTGGTCACCTCCACGTTTAGGCAGTCCCATGCCTCCTTATGCTGAAGAAGGAACTAGGACTTTCGTGTCGATTGTGCTCCATGAGAGACTGCAGGGAAGGCACGAGTTGGAGACACCAAAACACAAAACAGAGATCGAGAGTACAAGCATTTCATACCCGGCCGATCGGGGCAGCACCATTCAGTGTGCTCAAGGTGTTGGTGAGCAGCTACGCCACGCCTCCTAATGACAAGTGCAGGTCGCGCCACTTCGACCCCTCCGTGGCGTCGTCAAGGGTGAAGACCATAGTCCCTAGGTTTTGTAGGTCCGTCCACTTGATCCGGGGTCCGCTCTAGGCCTCTGGGCCGTCGCTCGCCCGAGTCAAGTCCAGGGATGACTCCTCCCCGGACACGGTGAAAGGCCTTGATGGCTAGAGGGGGGTGAATAGCCTTTTAAAATATTCTACAAAGACAAGCTAAACAAGTTTATCAATATAACAAGTAGCGAGATGTGAGTTTTGCTTAGCCTATGAGGTGTTTGCAAGCCACCTAACCAATTCATAATTCTAGTATATTTGCACTCAACCGCACAAGTCAAACCGAGAAGGTAACTACAACTACAACTAGCAAGCTACACAAAGGAGCTACTCTAGCAAAGCTAACTAGCTAGCAAAGATAACTAAGAAAGTAATGTGGAGTTGAGTTAGGAGAGTTTCACCGAGGGGCGAAGTATTGAGCCAACCAATATGGTCAACAATGAATACCAAGACAACCGAACACCGGGATCAATCAATCATAATATGAAAGTGATGACACGAAGATTTATCCTGAGGTTCACGTGCTTGCCGGCACGCTAGCCCCCATTCTATCCCTCTTCACCACGTGGTTCGGTGGCTAATCGGTCTCACACCGAGCCTCTCAAAAAGCGCCACAAGAACCTACCAAATGGCAAAAGGTTACAATAACACGAGCAATTCACTAACGTTGCCTTTGACGCTTCGCCGAGGTAGGCACAAACCCCTCACAATCATCGGAGGTGGCCAAGAACAATCACCAACTCTTGCCAACGCCTCTAAGCTGCTCCAAGTCGTCTAGGTGGTGGCAACCACCAAGAGAAACAAGAATCCTGCAGCAAATCAACCACCAAGTGCCAACTAGATGCAATTTCACAATGCAAATGCACTTGGATCACTCAATCTCACTTCGACTATGCAAAGAAGCAAGAGAGATGAGTGGGAGAGGAGTTGCTTAGCTCAAAGTGCCCACAAGTATGTCAAATGTCCAAGAGGTTGAGCTTTGAGCCGGCCAACGAGTATTTATAGACGTACCCCTTTGAATATAGTCGTTAGGCACTTGAAACAGCCGAAGTCACGCTGACCGAACGTGCTGGTCAAACTGACCGGACGCGTCGATCGCACAACGCCTACGCCGCGAAGCACTGACCGGACGCGCTCGTCGCGTGGACCGGACGCGTGAAGTATGACCGGACGCACTGGTCACATAACGGACCGGACATTTTGGTCAAGCCTGAGTAGCGCTCCACCGAGACAGCGACTAGACACGCTGCAGAACTGACCGGACGCCATGGTGCCAGCGTCCGGTTGGAGTCCAGTAAGCTCCCTAATCGACCGGACGTGTCCAGTCAACTATGACCAGACACGCCACCGCGTCCGAACAAAAACCGAAACACGCGCAGACGCTGAACACTGACCGGACGCGTCCGGTCAAACAAAGACCGCGTCCGGTCACTTCTGTGACCTCCGTTCGCCTCTATTTCTTTTCTAACTTCTGGCGCAATAGAAAATAGTCGTTTCAACTCCTCGAAAATGATCTCTACCACTCAAACTCCAACGCCATCGTAAAAGTGCTAACACCACCAAGTGATCACGTCATGTGCGAGTGTGTTAGCATTTTCACAATCATTTATCGAGGCGTTATTAGTTCTATCCAAATACATATGATTATGAAATGCACACCTAGAGGCACTTAGGAGTTCAATAGCCGCGTCATTCCTCTCTTTATAGTACTTCTATCTATCCTATAATGTAACCACGCCCACTAGGTGTCTTGGTTACTAAAACACAACCCTTAAGCATATACCTTTGCCTTGATCATGTAGAGTTGCTTCCAAATCCAAGTGTGGCCATCATGATCACCATGTCCATCTTGCCACCAACCTTGGAATGTACTAGTCCTCATATGCTATATACAACTTAGGCATAGAATTAGTACTTAGGCATTGCCACTAATTACCAACACCAAACATAGGACTTTCAATCTCCCCCTTGTTGGTAAATGATGACAAACCTTTCACAAAGATATTATGATAAAATTTTGATTGAACTCATGTCACATTGTCCAAGTATATTACCATGTGTAAGAATTATGGACAAGTAATCATGAATTCAAATTGATAGCAATGGCTCCCCCTACATGTATGCTATATGTTTGGATTTAGGAAGCATACATGTTTAGATAGGAAAAAATAGGAGCATTGACTATCAATAGGTGCTAAGTGTTTTAGATTATAGACCTTTGAAGCGTGATACCATCGGAGTAGCGATAAACACCATCTTAGCACCTTGTGTAGTTAGATACCACTTGGAAAAGCACAAACATAACTAGAAACCTCGTGAGATCAACATTATAAGTAAGGCTTTAGTACCACTTTGAAAAACATGAAGCAAGAAAAATCTAACTACTTCCTATTCATGCTAGTGCCTCAATATACCATTCAAATTATACTAGCAAGTCACCACACAAGCAAAGTATCGGAGAAAAAGAAATGCATAACTATGCATCATACATATGAAGTGCAAATGGAAATACAACATTCATGTTTAAGAGCTTGCTCCCCCTACTTGTGTGCTCAAAATTTTAGTTGATCCCCTTCTTTTATCAATTCTCCCCTTTAGGTTTTCTCCCCCTTTAGAATCTATCTTTGTGAACAACATTTTCTCCCCCTTTGGTACCAATGACCACAAGGGACCAATTTGAGATAGATTATGGGGTGATAATCAAGTTTGTGATTCAACCTAGATTGCTTGTATGAATAAAATGCTTCGGTTTGATCCAAGGGCAAGCTTCTTCACACCTCACTAGAAGGGTTATCATGCACCATGTTGAAGCAAATATTTAGACAAGTGATCTAGATTAAACACTTAGGATCACAAGCTACTTAAATAAGTTATATGCTACCACTAGATCATACAAGTCATGGAAACAATAGTGGCACCATATAAACTTCAAATTTATTTGATTTTCATGAATGAGCGTAGAACATGTAAACTATGACTAGATGCACTAAACAAGTCCTAAGCATAGAATGTATGATATGTCAACCAATTGTACCTTGGGGCTCGAAGGAGAGGCATGTCATATATGGGGTGCATCAACTCATGTTGGAGAAGTCAAGTATGTTCAACTCATTCTTTAGCTTGTGAAATCTCTTCTCATCAAGTGGCTTGGTGAATAGATCGGCTAATTGATCTTCGGTGCCCACACTCTCAATAGCAATGTCACCCTTTTGTTGATGATCTCTAATGAAGTGATGGCGAACATCAATATGCTTTGTTCTTTGATGTTGAACCGAATTGTTGGTTAGCTTCACGGCACTTTCATTATCACATAGCAATGGCACATTCTTGAAATTGATTCCAAAATCCTTTAATGTTGCCTTCATCTACAAGATTTGTGCACAATAAATACTCACGGTGATGTATTCGGCTTCAGCGGTAGATAGTGCAATACTATTTTGCTTCTTGGATGACCATGAAACAAGTGATCTTCCCAACATTTGACAAGACCCAGAAGTGCTCTTTCTCTCCACTTTATCACCGGCATAGTCGGAATCTGAGTATCCAACTAGCTCAAAGCTTGCACCCTTAGGATACCATAATCCAACATCTTGTGTATGCTTTAAGTACCTCAATATTCTCTTTGTTGCCTTCAAATGACTTTCTCTTGGTGAGGCTTGAAATCTTGCACACATGCATACACTAAACATTACATCGGGTCTTGATGCCGTCACATAGAGTAGGCTACCAATCATTGATCTATATAGCTTTTGATCCACCATGTTGTCATTCTTGTCACTATCTAAGCTTCCATTAGTGCTCATTGGAGTAGTGATTCCTTTTGCATCTTCTATACTAAACTTCTTTAGTATATCCTTTATGTATTTGGTTTGGCTTACAAATGTTCCTTCCTTTATTTGTTTGATTTGAAGTCCAAGAAAGAAACTAAGTTCACCAATCATTGACATTTTAAATTCTTTTGCCATTATTTTTCCAAACTCATCACAATAATCTTGATTGGTTGAACCAAATATGATATTATCAACATATATTTGCAACACAAACAAGTCTTTTTCAATCTTCTTGGTGAAGAGAGTAGTATCCACTTTGCCCATGACAAATCCTTTGGATAGCAAGAAGTCCCTCAATCTTTCATACCATGCTCTAGGTGCTTGCTTCAATATATACAAAGCTTTTCTCGATTTGCATACATGATTAGGTTTCTTATTATCTTCAAAACCGGGAGATTGCTCCACATACACCTCTTCTTGAATGTACCCATTGAGAAATGCACTCTTCATATCCATTTGATATAGATTGATATTGTGAGCACAAGCATAGGCAAGTAAGATCCTAATTGCTTCCAATCTTGCAACCGGGGCATAAGTTTCACCAAAGTCAAGACCCTCTATTTGTGTGTAACCTTGAGCCACTAGTCTTGCTTTGTTCCTTACTACTATCCCATCTTGATCTTGCTTGTTGCGAAAGACCCATCTTGTTCCAATGACATTGTGATCCTTAGGCCTTTTAACTAGTTCTCATACTTCATTTCTCTTGAAGTTGTTGAGCTCTTCATACATTGTATTTACCCAATTCGGATCTCTCAATGCTTTTATCAATGTCCTTAGGTTCTTCCATTGACACAAAATAAAAGTGAGCACAAAATGATGTCAATCTTGATCTAGTTTAAACTCCCCTTTGTATGTCACCAATGATGGAATCCAATGGATGGTCTCTTGCAATGTTAGTTGGTTGAAGTATTTGAACTTAATTGCTTGGATGTTGATGTTGATCATGAGTTGGAGATGATGAACTAGCCACTTGTTGATCTTGTTGCACTTGAGATGATGTACTAGTTTGATTTTGCATTAGAGAACCACTAGCTTATGTAATTGGACTTTGGAGCACTTGATCTTTGTTGCCATCCACATCAATCACTTGCTTGGGTCTAATGTCACCAATATCCATTCCCTTTATAGCATTACTCAACTGAGTTCCTCTCACATCATCTAAGTTTTCTTCTTCATTTTGAGAGCCATTTGTTTCATCAAACTCAACATCATGTACTTTTTCAAGTTGTCCACTAGCTAGGTTCCATACTCTATAAGCTTTGCTAGTAGTTGAGTAACCAAGTAAGAATCCTTCATCACATTTTTTCTCAAACTTGCTCAATCTAGTGCCCTTCTTCAAGATGTAGCATTTGCAACCAAATACCTGAAAGTATGCAATGTTAGGCTTTCTTTCATTTAAGATCTCATATGGTGTCTTCTCTAGAAACTTATGACAATAGAGGTGGTTGCTATAGAAGCAAGCCGTGTTGATTGCTTCGGCCCAAAATGAATGACTCACAGTATACTCATTCAACATTGATCTTGCCATATCAATTAAGGTTCTATTCTTCCTCTCAACTAGGTCATTTGATTGAGGTGTATACTTGACTGAGAATTGATGCTTGATTCTAAGCTCATCACATAGCTCATTAACTCTTGTGTTTCGAAACTCACTTCCATTGTCACTTCTCACTTTCTTGATTGTGGTCTCAAAGTCATTTTGCACTCTCTTGATGAACTTCTTAAATATGTCAAACACATCACTCTTGTCCATAAGAAAGAATATCTATGTATATCTAGTGAAATCATCCACAATCACAAACCCATACTTGTTGCTACCAATGCTTGTGTATGTAGTTGGCCCAAAAAGATCCTTGTGCAACAACTCAAATGCCTTGGAAGTACTCATGATGTTTTTCAATGGATGAGTGTTGCCTACTTGCTTTCTGGCTTGACATGCACTACATAGCTTATCTTTCTCAAATATGACATCCTTCAAGCCTTTAACTAAGTCATGCTTCACTAACTTGTTCAATTGCTTTATGCCAACATGACCAAGTCTTCTATGCCATAACCAACCCATACTTGATTTGGTGAGCAAGCATGTTGAAAGTTGAGAGTCACTAGCATTGAAATCAACCAAGTATAGATTTTCATATCTAAAACCCTTGAAGATCAAATTTGAGCCATCAACACTAACTATCTCCATATCATCAACACCAAATATGCACTTGAAACCAAGATCACACAATTGAGCAACTGAGAGAAGATTAAAGTTCAACTTTTTAACTAAGAGCACATTGGAAATGCTATGATCATTTGAGATTCCAATCCTTCCAAGAGCCTTTACATCACCCTTGCTATTGTCACCAAATGTGATGCTATCAATGCCACTATCATTTGATTTGAGAGAGTTGAACATTTTTGAATCACCGGTCATATGTTGAGAGCACCCACTATCAAGCATCCAATGTCTTTCTCCGGCCTTGTAATTTACCTACAAAATAATTTAATGTCTTTTAGGTACCCATACTTGCTTGGGTCCTTGGAGGTTAGTACCTAAGCTCTTTGGTACCCAAATGACCTTCTACTTTAGACCCACAATTAGTGTACCAATAAACTTAGCTTACACACCCTTCTCACCCTTGGTAAGAATATAACAAGAATCAAAAGGAATGTAATCTATTTTAGTATGAAACTTGTTGTTGTTCTTGTTCATTTTATTATAATTAATCTCTAGATGTCCACCTTGCTTGCATCTATTGCAATAACGACCATTGCTCTTCACAAAGCGAGGCTTTAGAGTAGCAAAGACCACCTTGCCCTTCTTGAGAGTATAGCCCAAACCCTCTTTGTTAAGAGAGAACCTTTGGCTACCCAAGCATTTTAGCAAGCGGGCATCCCCACCATAGGCATTGCCTAATGTGCGGGTGAGATCATCCACCTCTTTCTTAAGAGTCTCATTCTCAACCATAAGTGATGAATCACTAGTAGTAGAGATAGAGTTGGTTGTGGTGGATGATGATGAGCTACATGAAGCATTAGTAGGACCAACAAATAAAGAATTATCAATAATATCACATGTTAGTCCAATATTACAAGTGACAATCACTTGCTCTTCCTTAGCTTCCTTCATGAACTTCTCCAACTTGAGGTCCTTTTCCTTGATGAGCTCAAGTAGAGTGGAGTGGGCTTCTTTAAGCCTAGTGTGAGCAACTTCAAAGTCCTCATGGTCTTCCTTTAGACACTCACGAGAGACCTCTAGCTCATTAAAGGATTTTCTAAGAGCTTTGAGCTCTTGTTCAATTTCTTTGCACTCCTTACTCTTTTTGAGAGCAACAAACTCCTCTATTAAGGCATTATTTTCATTGCTCTTGGCAATAAGCTCTTGCTCCAAGATTTTGCACTTCTTGGTTGTCCTCTTGTAGCCCTTGCTCATTTGATCTATTATGCCTAATAGATCATCTTTGGAGTAGTCCTCATCCTCCTCATCATCACTCCTACAACCATCACTAGCATAAGAATCATCATCACTATCATCATATTTTTACCTTGGTAGGCTTAGCCATAAGGCATGTCGATGTAGTATCGAAGATAGATGGTGTCGGTGTTCGGACCAAAGGGGGTCCTAAACCAACGAGTAAATGCTGCGTGACTCTTTCCTGGATGGTGATGCAAGGAGAACACACGGGGGTTTATCCTGGTTCGGGCAAAAGAAGGCCCTACGTCCAGCGGGGAAGAGAGATTTGTATTTCCTTGCACCGGGGTGCTCGTGTAGGGGTTACAAGCAGGCGAGAGAGGGTGTCGAGCCCCAAGTCTCAAAGAGAAAAAGGAGAAAGATGGTTGCTTCGCGTTTTTTCCGTGATGCTTCGTGTTTTTTTTCTTCTTCTCCCCCCCCTGGTTCGCCCTGGCCTGCCTTTTTATAGGGCGAGAGGTGGCCAAGTCGAGAGGAGGCTTGAGGCGATGTTTCGTCGATTCCTGTTGAGTTGACTGTAGCGACGTGGCTTCGGGATGGCCGGCCATCCCTGGGTATCCTGACGCGGTACGGGACAAGAGGGTGAAATGACCCAGAGTGCCAGGCCATACCGTCCTTCGAGCTAAGTCGAGCGTTGGGGCCGGGTCGAGGCTGGGTCGAGGTCGGATGGATAAGGCCGAATCCCCGGTATCGCGGGGGACGGACCTTGTCTTATCCTCCCTCGAGGGTGATTGATGGTGAATAGTGCGCGGTATGGTGGATACAGTGACGGCTTTCACCTCCCATCACGGGATGGGCGGTAAAACAGTGAGACTTGACGTGGGTATTGTTCCCGCGTTGACCCATGCCGTAGCCATGTCGGTCGGTGGTAGTAGGTAACCGCATTGAATGCTATGGCTTTTGTCCCGGGTAGGTAAAGAAAGGGCGTCGAGGGGCCGGAGCGCGGTCGAGGCGCCCCGTCGAGCGGGCCTCGTACGAGTCGGAGCCGGGACGCGGTCGAGGCGCCCCGTCGAGAGGGCCTCGTACGAGTCGGAGCCGGGGCGCGGTCGAGGCACCCCGTCGAGCGGGCCTCGTACGAGTCGGAGCCGGGGCGTGGTCGAGGCACCCCGTCGAGCGGGCCTCGTACGAGTCGGAGCCGGGGCGCGGTCGGGGCACCCCGTCGAGCGGGCCTCGTACGAGTCGGAGCCGGGGCGCGGTCGGGGCACCCCGTCGAGCGGGCCTCGTACGAGTCGGAGCCGGGACGCGGTCGAGGCGCCCCGTCGAGCGGGCTATCTTTTCTACTGGTTTCGGTTTTTGTTAGTGTTTTGGCGATAGCTGTGGTACCCCGTACTGTTGGTACCGACAGTAGCCCCCGAGCCTTTGGGTGAGTGTGTGATCACTCTCCCAGAGGTTAGTCAGAACTGGAGTTGTAGCGTCGTGATTCTTCCGGTGGGGGCGCGCGAGCGCACCCGCCGGGTGTAGCCCCCGAGGCCTCGGTGGAGTATGGAGACTCCTCCGAGGTCTTGTTTGCGTTCGATTGGGGGACATTTTGTTGCGGTCAAGCCCCCGAGCCTCGTGCGCGCGAGGTCGATTAGGGTCCCGGCCGTCTTTTGCTGTGCGACCCTCGCGCTCCTTTTTCAAAAAAAGGAGGAGGGGTGTAGAATGTCGTACTACCCTCGTTTGGGCCCGAGTTACGACGATCTCTGGTGAGCTGCTAGTGGGGGAATTCGAGTGAGAACCCATGCCCCGTTCGTTAGGGGTCGGCTAGTGGCCCGGAGGCGCCCTCAAAAACGCCAAGAAGTGGTCGTGTGGATCTCGATTCCCTTCGACAGGATTCGAGGGCTCGATGCCTCCCCCGGAGGGATTCCTACCACAACCTTCTCCTTCGGCCTCGAATATGTCCTAGGGTGCCTCGAGAGCGTGGCTCGAGCCCTTGGCCATGTACGGGCGCACCCTGGGTCGTCCCTAACTCTGTTGCTCGAGGGCAGCTATCGAACCCCGTTCGAGGGCCAGCTTTCGCTCCCTCGAGACTTATTGCGGGCTTCGCACCCATTTTTGCGGTCGGGATCCCGAGCCTCGCACGCACGAGGTCGATCAGAGTCCCGGCCGTCTTTCGCGACCCTCGCGCTCCTTCTTCGAAAAAAGGAGGAGGGGTGGAGAATGTCGCACTACCCTCGTTTGGGCCCGAGTTACGACGATCTCCGGTGAGCTGCTAGCGGGGGAATTCGAGTGAGAACCCGTGCCCCGTTCGTTAGGGGTCGGCTAGTGGCCCGGAGGCGCCCTCAAAAATGCCAAGAAGCGGTCGTGTGGATCTCGATTCCCTTCGACAGGATTCGAGGGCTCGATGCCTCCCCCGGAGGGATTCCTACCACAACCTTCTCCTTCGGCCTCGAATACGTCCTGGGGTGCCTCGAGAGCGTGGCTCGAGCCCTTGGCCATGTACGGGCGCACCCTGGGTCGTCCCTAACTCTGTTGCTCGAGGGCAGCTGTCGAACCCCGTTCGAGGGCCAGCTTTCGCTCCCTCGAGACTTATTGCGGGCTTCGCACCCATTTTTGCGGTCGGGATCCCGAGCCTCGCACGCACGAGGTCGATCAGAGTCCCGGCTGTCTTTCGCGACCCTCACGCTCCTTTTTCGAAAAAAGGAGGAGGGGTGGAGAATGTCGCACTACCCTCGTTTGGGCCCGAGTTACGACGATCTCCGGTGAGCTGCTAGCGGGGGAATTCGAGTGAGAACCCGTGCCCCGTTCGTTAGGGGTCGGCTAGTGGCCCGGAGGCGCCCTCAAAAATGCCAAGAAGTGGTCGTGTGGATCTCGATTCCCTTCGACAGGATTCGAGGGCTCGATGCCTCCCCCGGAGGGATTCCTACCACAACCTTCTCCTTCGGCCTCGAATACGTCCTGGGGTGCCTCGAGAGCGTGGCTCGAGCCCTTGGCCATGTACGGGCGCACCCTGGGTCGTCCCTAACTCTGTTGCTCGAGGGCAGCTGTCGAACCCCGTTCGAGGGCCAGCTTTCGCTCCCTCGAGACTTATTGCGAGCTTCGCACCCATTTTTGCGGTCGGGATCCCGAGCCTCGCACGCACGAGGTCGATCAGAGTCCCGGCCGTCTTTCGCGACCCTCACGCTCCTTTTTCGAAAAAAGGAGGAGGGGTGGAGAATGTCGCACTACCCTCGTTTGGGCCCGAGTTACGACGATCTCCGGTGAGCTGCTAGCGGGTGAATTCGAGTGAGAACCCGTGCCCCGTTCGTTAGGGGTCGGCTAGTGGCCCGGAGGCGCCCTCAAAAATGCCAAGAAGTGGTCGTGTGGATCTCGATTCCCTTCGACAGGATTCGAGGGCTCGATGCCTCCCCCGGAGGGATTCCTACCACAACCTTCTCCTTCGGCCTCGAATACGTCCTGGGGTGCCTCGAGAGCATGGCTCGAGCCCTTGGCCATGTACGGGCGCACCCTGGGTCGTCCCTAACTCTATTGCTCGAGGGCAGCTGTCGAACCCCGTTCGAGGGCCAGCTTTCGTTCCCTCGAGACTTATTGCGGGTTTCGCACCCATTTAAGACATACCTGGAGATATTTCGTTGTCCGGGCGCGTTTTTTCGGGAGGCGAGACCGGCGCGTTATCGGCGTATGGTTACGACGTGGGGAGCGGCCACGTGCTCAGTTCCTGCGAGGTATAAGGAAACGGTTAGGCGAGCGGTTTTATCGCGAGAAACTGCTCCTTACTTTTCACGCGGCCGTTGGGCTTCCGTCCGAGCATATAAAGCTAAGGCCTTGGGGTCTCCGTTCCCCACCGATTACTTGCATCCCTGCAATCCTTTGCCCTAGACATCCCCTGCCACATCGCGTTCTCCGCCCGTCTTGCCGCAGCCACCGCATCCTTTTCTCCCATCCCCTTCCGACGACATCGATGGCAGGAAAGAGCCAGATCCTTCCCGCCGACGACTGGGCCGCCTCCTCGGTGATGGAGAGGAGGTTGGAGGAGTTGGTCGAGGACGGGCTGTTGCGGCCGAGGACGAACTCGGCACGGCCGGAGTGGGTGGCACCGCCCCCCGCCCACCAGGAGCCAGTGCCCCCCGAAGGGTACGTGGTGAGCTTCGTCAGCTTTCATGAGCGGGGGTTCGGTGTGCCGGCATCGGTCTTCATGCGTGCGCTCCTCCACTATTACCGGGTGGAGCTTCACCACCTTTCCCCCAACGCCGTAGCGCAGGCCGCCATCTTTGCGGCGGTCTGCGAGGGCTACCTTGGGGTGGAGCCACAGTGGAACTTGTGGCTTCACCTTTTCAAGGCCGAGCTCTTCGCCAAGAGGGCAGGGGAGAAAGGCGTCCTGTCCGCGGCCCGAGTGGGGAGCTGCGTGCTGCAAGTGAGATCGGGTCGGACGGATCTATACATCCCGGCCCGACTCATCTCCTCGAACAGTGGGTGGCACGAGGGTTGGTTCTATCTCCGCAATGATGAAAATCAGTTGCCGAGGTACACCGGCCGCGTGCTGACTGCTCGAGAAGAGCACTGGTCGTACGGAGTGCCCGAGGCCGAGAAGACGCGCTTGGATCCGCTGCTGGCGGCGCTGCAGCAGCTTCGCCTTCGGGGCCTGACGGCTGCGGCGGTGGCTGCGGGCTTCCATCGCCGTAGAGTGATGCCGTTGTGCCAGCGTCGTCTCCGCCTGGACCAGATGACTCCGGAGGCGAACCTGGAGGGCACCCGGATGTCCCACGAATCCCTCACCCTTGAGGAGGTTCTCCGGCGGGCTCGCCGGATGGTCGGGAACTTCAAGGCGGAGGAAGCCAATCAGGTTCCCATGAGGCCTACCGAAGGGTGCGAATCCGTGGTACGTATCCCGGGGCTGAGGTATTGCTATTTTCGTTTATCTGTGGATTTCGCTGATGTGGTCGAGGCCGGCGTGTAGGATTTGTCGGCGTTGCGGGAAACGCGCCCACCAGTCCCGGAGGACCGGCCCGCCCGGGAGGCTCGACGCCTGCATGCCTCCCAGAAGAAGCAGGTCAAGGAGACGGCCAAGAAGCGGGCGATCCGCAAGGCCAAAGAGGCGGAGGCGTTGAAGAGGCGCCGGCGCCAGCAGACCATCGACGGAGTGCCCCTGTCGCCATCGCCTTCCGAGACAGTCTCGGGGGAGGACGACGGCAGCAGCGGCGAAGATGATGATGCCCTGTCGCGGTATGAGATTGCAACCAGGCTTGGGGACCTTCCCGACATTCTCCCCCTGCTGGAGCCCATCGGGGGGGCGTCCTCCTCGGTCGTCGTGGTCGAGGAGGTCGAGGGGAAGAAGGTGGAGAAGGAAGCGGGCCCCTCGAGGGGAGGGGCCGTTTTACCCCGGACCCGGCGAGAGGGGTCGACGGGGACGTCCGCTCCAGCCGGGGCCTCGCAAGCTCCGGCAGGGGCGGAGACGGCGGTACCGGCGTCGTCATCGGCGGTGGCGCCGACGGGAGTAAGGACCCGAGGCCAGCTGGCCTCGGAAGCACAAAGGGCGCAGGGCGGTGCGTCGGCCGGGGCCCCCAGGAGCGCTCGGCCCGCTGGTGAGGCCGCCGCGAGGCCACCAGCGGCCGTCCCGGGAGGCTCGAGCCGCGCGGGGTCGAGGTACTTGGTGCCGATTTCCGGGTAAGTATCTCAGCTTGGTTGTCCTGCCTTTCCCAAAGTCCGTCGGCTGACAATTCTTCTCACTTCGCAGGCTGAAGCGGAAGGCGGAGCCAATGGGGCCTACCCCTGTGAAGTCGCTGCGAGCCAGCGCCGTTGTCCTCAACCGGATGGCGGAGCAGGACGCGGCCTGGGTCCGTCAGGTCGAGGCAGCGAAAGGGCGCCTGCGACATCAGCAAGGGTCGGCCGACGCCGCGGCGGTTGCCGGCCCAGAGCCCGCCGTCGAGGGGGCCGAACCGGCAAAGGCGGCGGCTCTTGACGTGGTCGAGGCGGGGCCCCGGCCGTCGGGGACGGCCGAGGCTGCTGTTGCGGTCGCGACGAGCGAGGCACCCGTCCGCGACGCGGAGCGGGCGGGTGCTGACGTGACCGAGGAGGAGGTCGCGTCGGTGTCGGGGCAAGAGACGTTCCTGGCGAAGGGGTCGCAGCCGCGACAAGGCCCGTCGGCAGAGCCAGCGGGCGTGGTGGAGATCGGGGCGGTCGAGCCCCCATCCGGAGCACCCGAAGAAGAGACGCCGGCTCCGGCGGTGCCGACGGTCGAGGCGAGGGTACCGGAGCCATCGTCGGTCGAGGTGCCGGCTCCGGTGGCGCCGGCGGTCGTAAGTGCCCGCCCTCACGCTCCCCTCGACAACATCTCCCTGGACAAGGGAAAACAAACGATAGGGGTCGAGGGGGGTGAGGTCGCGGACCAGGCCGGTGTCTCGACGGCCGTTGGAGAGGCGGATACCGCGGGCGAGGCCGGTCCTTCCGCGGGACCGGGAGACGCCCCGGCCGGGTCGTCCTCCTCGTGGCCCGACATCGCCGCGCTGGCGATAGCGCGGGTCGAGGCGGAGCTGCCGAAGTGGGGGGGGGCCGTCCCTTGAGTTCAGGGACGCTACAAACCCCGACGCCGAGCCCGTCTTTGTCCTTAGCGACAAAGACGAAGTGCACCGATGGGAGTACCTCGAGGGCGTCCGCCAGCATCTCGACCGGTTGCTTCGAGTGGCGTCCGGCGCTGTGCGGAGTATGGGGGATGCCACCGAGGTATGATCGACCCGTCGGCTCGCTTGATAGGCTGTTTTTTCTTCGGATTTGTGACCTTTTCGAATTGCGTTCAGGAGCTGAAGGAGTACTCCCGCCGCAAGTCACTCTTCATCCGGGACGAGAGTGGCGTGTGGGGCGCGCTGTCCCAGCAACGGGTTCTGGTCGAGGAGGCCCAGAAACGGCTATCCGATCGGAACGCCGAGATGGCTGAACTGCGCGTCGCATACGCCACATTGAAGGAAGAGGCGGCGCAGGCATGGGCGGCCGAGGCCGTGATGCGCACAAGCCTGGACAAGGCTCGGGAGGAGGCTACCCAGGCGCGCAGGGACCTCGAGCCCTTGTCTGCGCGGGTGAAGGAGCTTGAGGAGGATGTCTCCCAGGTCAGTCTTCAGCGCGACGCCTTCCATGCCGAGGTCACGACGCTGCAGGGAGCCGTCCAAAAGAAGGACGCAGCTCTCGAGTCTGCTCGGCAGGAGGTCGAGGCGCTAAAGGCGGCCATCCATGACAAGGACAACGCCTTCCTGGGGCTCGAGCGAACATGTGGGGGGCTCCGCGACGAGGTCGTGGGCTTGCAGACCCACGTCGAGGGTAAGTATGGTTGTTATAGTCACGACGTTGAAGGCCCCGCGTTGGGCACTAACTTGTTTATCGTGTTTCAGAGCTGGAGAGAGAGAACCGAGAGGCCCAATCGTGCGCCAACTCCTTCCAGAGCCTCTTCGAAGCCGAGGTCCGGAGGACCCAACTTCTCCAGGGCGTGATCACCACTGTGTGTGATGGCCTAGGGGTCGAGCCCGACACCGACACCGGGGAAGATGTTCCGGGGAACTCCTTCGTCCGACGGATGGTGGCGCTGGGCCGCCTTGCCCGGGAGAAGGTACGGAACGGCCTCCATCACGGCGTGAAGAGGGCGCTGGCCGTCGTCTGTTCGGGGTTTGTGTTTGATATGAGGCTCGTTGCCGAGGGCTTCATCACAGACCCCGATCGGACGGACGAGGAGAACGAGGACGCCTGCGTGGAGCTGATCGAAGCCGCCGAAGAGCCTGGGAGTCCTCTGGCCTCGCTTTTTGAAGCCGAGGTGGTCCCTCCTGCCGATGACGAAGGCCTGTGAGCCAAATCTGGGCATGAAGGCCCATGTAATAAGTTAGTATTTCGAATTTTGATCGCGGTGGCCGCGGAGGCCTAAAAGACTCGAAACATAAACCGGTTCGCGGTTGATTTAGTTTTACTCAAGCTTTTCTTCCCTTTATCGCACGGATCGTGTTCTCGCGTGATTTACCTAGCGCGCAGCTACATCCTTTGGCGTAAGGGAGCGAGTGGAGGTACCGTAGCCTCGGGGGCGTAAGTGATCTCGCGGCTCGACTACCCTCGAGCTTCAGGGTGATGTTGCGGCCTAGTAAATCATGTGAGAGCCTGATCTAAGCGACAGGGGGTATGTTCTTTTTTTAATTTTAGGAACCGTTGTTTAGATCTTCTCAGCGTGAAAGGGTACCTCTAAAAGGCGCAAGGGTCGAGTGGAGGTACCGTAGCCTCGGAGGCGTAGGTGATGCTCCAGGCTCGAGAGCCCTTTCGAACCTTAGGGTGCTCTTTCAGCGAAGTCGATCTAAGAAACGGTTCTTAAATTTAAAAAAGAGCGCAAGTTTTTTCGGTTTTTCGGGGACCGGGGGTTCCCCCCTTGCCAGCCCCCGAGGGAGGGTCGACTCTGGGAGTGCAGGGTCGATCCTTCCTTATTACGAAACGAGAAATTTTAAACATCGCTGTATTCTTTATTGACGAAAAAGGAAATACAGAGCCTCGAGGCTTTTTAAGGAAAGAAGCGACGTAGCTGTTCGATGTTCCAAGCGTTGGTGAGGATTTCGCCCTTTTCGTTGGATAGCTTGTAGGTGCCCGGCTTTAGTACTTCTGTGATGATGTATGGCCCTTCCCATGGTGGTGTGAGCTTGTGCCGTCCCTTGGTGTTCTGGTTCCGCCGTAGCACCAAGTCACCAACGTTGAGGTCACGGTTGCGGACGTATCTGTCGTGGTAGCGTCGGAGACCCTGCTGGTACCTGGCAGAATGCAACAGAGCCACATCTCGGGCTTCCTCGAGCTGGTCGAGGGTGTCCTGTCTTGTGGCGTCGTTGTGTACTTCGTTGTATGCCTTCAATCTTGGGGACCCGTATTCTATATCGGTTGGTAGCATAGCCTCAGACCCGTAGACTAAGAAGAACGGAGTGAACCCCGTGGCTCGACTCGGCGTTGTTCTTAGGCTCCACAGGACCGAGGGTAGCTCGGCAGCCCATCTTTTGCCATGTTTGTTTAGTTTGTCAAAGATTCTGGGCTTAAGGCCTTGTAGAACCATGCCGTTGGCACGTTCCACTTGCCCGTTTGTTTTTGGATGAGCCACGGCCGACCAGAGCACACGGATGTGGTGGTTGTCGCAGAAATCCAAAAACTTCTTGCCAGTGAACTGGGTGCCGTTGTCCGTGATGATACAGTTGGGGACCCCGAAGCGATGAACAATGTTAGTGAAGAAGAGTACAGCTTGTTCGGACCTGATGCTGGTGATAGGGCGGGCGTCGATCCACTTGGAGAATTTGTCGATTGCGACGAGCAAGTGGGTGAAGCCGCCGGTCGTCCTTTTCAGTGGTCCGACAAGGTCGAGCCCCCAAACGGCGAACGGCCATGTGATGGGGATAGTCTGTAGGGCATGTGCCGGAAGATGAGTCTGTCTCGCATAGTACTGACAACCCTCGCAGGAGCGTACTAGCTTGACAGCGTCGGAGACCGCGGTCGGCCAATAGAATCCTTGTCGAAAGGCGTTTCCGACAAGGGTTCGAGGCGCAGCGTGGTGACCGCAAACCCCCGAGTGAAGATCGCCGAGCAGATTTCTGCCTTGCTCTTTCGTGATGCAACGTTGGAGGATACCGGTAGGGCTACGACGGTAGAGCTCCCTGCTGTCGCTCATGATCACAAAAGTTTTGGCCCAACGTGCGATCCGTCGAGCCTCAGTCCTATCCGAGGGGAGGTCCCCATGGATGAGGTAGTCGAGATACGGGACGCGCCAATCAGGCTCGAGGTCAGGCGGTGACGTCGAGTCTTTCACCTGCAGGCTCTTCATGACCTGATCGATCACGAGTTGAGAGTCGCCTCGGACGTCGAGGCGTCGGACCCCGAGCTCGACGGCGATTCTCAACCCCGTGACGAGTGCCTCGTATTCGGCGACGTTGTTAGACGCAGCGGGGGTGGCGCTGACGTTCAGCGTCCTCCCCTTGGGATCAGCGGGGTCGAGGGGTACGAGCTTGACGTCTTCGGCGGGCTCGAAGCTGCCGGCATGGCATTTTAGGTCGGGGATCGCATTGGCTAGACTGTCGAGGTCTGCGGCCAAGATCGCTGACCCAAAAACAGCCTCGCCGTGCTCGACGCACTCGACGTCGCACTCGTAGGCATGTTCAAACGAGGGCCCTACAGTGATGACACCGTTTGGGCCAGGCATTTTGAGCTTGAGGTAGGTGTAGTTCGGGATCGCCATGAACTTGGCGTAGCATGGGCGTCCCAGGATAGCGTGGTACGTTCCACGGAATCCGACCACTTCGAAAGTGAGAATTTCCTTTCGGAAGTTCGCCGGCGTGCCAAAACAAACAGGCAGATCGACCCGCCCGAGGGGTTCTGCCCGTTTCCCTGGCACGACTCCGTGGAAGCCCCCAACGCTAGGCTGGAGGCGCGCTCTGTCGACCCCCAAGAGGTCGAGGGTCTGAGAATAGATAATGTTGAGGCTGCTTCCGCCGTCCATGAGCACTTTGGTGAGGCGTGTGTTGGTGATGATGGGGTCAACGACGAGTGGATAGACCCCCGGGTTGGGGACGTAGTCTGGGTGGTCATCACGGTCGAAAGTGATGGCCACCGCAGACCAATCAAGGAAGCGGGGTACTGCCGACTGTACGGAGAAGACCTCGCGCCGTTCTCGCTTGCGCTGACGCGCGGAGAGGCAGGTCGAGGGTCCTCCGTAGATCATATAGCAGTCGCGGATCTCGGGAAATTCCCCGTCCTTGTCGTCACCCTTAGGGTCCTCCCCCTTGTCGTCCTTCTTAGCGCCGGCACCCCCGAAGTACCTGCGCAGCATGTGACAATCCTCGAGGTTATGGTTAGTGAGTCCTTTGTGGTAGGGACACGACTCTTTGAGCATTTTGTCGAAGACGCCCCCGCCGGGGGGGCCTCGAGGTTTCTTGTGCTCGGTAGCAGCGACGAGCTCGTCGGCCGGGGCCTCGAGCTTGCCCTGCTAGCCTTTCTTCTTCTTGCGGTTGTTTCTCTTGGGGCCTCGGGTGGAACTCGCGGGGTCGTCGACCTTCTGCTCCTCCCTTGCCGGCTCGCCGCCAAAGATCGCACCAACCGCCTCCTCGCCGGAGGCGAAGTTGGTGACGATGTCCATCAATCCGTTGGCAGTGAGCGGGGTGTTACGGCCTAACTCCCGGACCAACTCCTTACAGGTGGTACCGGAGAGGAAGGTCGTAATCACGTCGGAGTCGGTGATGTTGGGGAGCTCGGTGCGCTGCCGGGAGAAGCGCCGGATGCAGTCCCAGAGGGACTCATCTGGTTTCTGCTTGCAGCTCCGGAGGTCCCACGAGTTGCCGGGGCGCATGTAGGTTCCCTTGAAATTTCCCTCGAACACCCTCACGAGATCATCCCAGTCGTGGATCTACCAAGGTGGGAGATCCTCGAGCCAGGCTCGGGCGGTGTCGGAGAGGAACAGGGGGAGTTGCCGAATGATGGCCCGGTCATCGGTGGCCCCGCCCAACTGACACGCCAAGCGGAAATCGGCGAGCCAAAGTTCGGGTTTGGTCTCGCCGTTATACTTGGTGAGAGTCGTGGGGGGACGGAACCGAGCCGGGGGCACCGTCTCACGGATAGCCCTACTGAACACCCGAGGGCCTGGAGGTTCGGGTGAAGGGCTACGGTCTTCCGAGCTGTCGTAGCGTCCGCCCCTGTGGACGTGGTAGCCTCGAGCTACACCGTCACCGTGTTTGCGTGTGCGACGCTCGACGATGTTGCCACGGGTGTCTCGAGGCTCGCGGTCGTTGGCGATGGGCTCAGGGGCAGGTGCTACCCGGTTTCGCCGGGCAGGCTCGGGATGAACCGAGGCTTCTCTCTCCTGTCGGGAAGGCTCGAGGGTCCGCTCCGAGGCTGCTTCGCGCCGCCTCGAGGCAGAGCTCTCGGCCTGCTGCATGGCGGCAGTCTCGAGGAGCCCTCGGATTTCGTCTCGAGCCAGACGGGCGTCAGGGTTTGACGGCTCGGGCATGTTGCGCAGGAGCATGGCAGCGGCGACAACGTTTTGGCTGGCTCGAGCGAAAACCAGGGGGTCGACCGCCCGGTCCTCGTCGATGCGACGGTTGACGTCGCGAGCCCTCTCACGAGCTCTCCCGCCAAATGCGTGTTCCGCACGCTCACGCTCGAGGGTTTGCTGGAGGAGATCCAGGTTTTCGCGTTCCTCGTCAAGCTGGTCCTGCAACTCGCGAATCTGTCCGAGCTGCGCTCCTTGATCCGCAAGGAACTGGGGCTCGTTTCGCTCGGCAGGAAGCTCGACATGAGGGGGCGTGTGCCTTTCCTCGACCGGCTCTTCGTCCTCTGATTCCGAGGTGCTTTCAACGTCGATGTTGAAGCACTCACGAGTCGGATCATAGGTGTCGTCGGCCGAGTCGGAGTTAGGTGCGCCAAAGTAGTAATATGATGGGGGAATGTGTGGCCGATGCCAACCATCACCGAGGTGGTGACGTGGAGAAGCAGTCACACGGGGTTCTGTTTCCGGTGTCTCCGTAGAGTCCCGATAATCAGAGACCGGCGTGGACGCAACGAGGTCCAGAGTGGAGCGTAGATGGTGTCCGGGGAGTTCCTCATAAGCGCTCATGCGAGTGCTCACGGAGGATGCATACACCCGGGCGACCGAGTCTAGTCCAAACGGGAATGGTGATGGGGACGTCACTGTTCGTGGCGAAATAGACGCTATGGACAGTGGTGTCTCACCGGACGGGGGAGCGGCGGGATTCCTCGTTGGCACGCGACCCTCGACCAGGCTCATCCTTCCCAAATCTTCCAAAAGGAGATCTGGGCTAGCGCCTGTCTGGGGGGTGCCGGACCGGGGGATCCCATCGCCCTCCGTCAGGTAGAGACGGTAGTTGTGCTGGGCTCGCCGTCGCCGGGCGGCCCGCGACCGCCTGGAGCGTCGGTGCTGGTTGACTGCTCCCCCGGGCTGGGAGAGCTCGTAATCTTCGTCGGTTGGGTGCCTGGGTGGGAGTAGGACCATGTCGTAGCCAGAGCCGAGCGACATGAACTCCAAACTCCCAAACCAGATCACCGTACCCAACGGGATCGGGCGTTCGGGGTTAGCCATCCAGGAAGAACGGCGACAAAGCGAGGTTTGCACGCAGCGTACCCCTACCTGGCGCGCCAACTGTCGGTGTTCGGACCAAAGGGGGTCCTAAACCAACGAGTAAATGCTGCGTGACTCTTTCCTGGATGGTGATGCAAGGAGAACACACGGGGGTTTATCCTGGTTCGGGCAAAAGAAGGCCCTACGTCCAGCGGGGAAGAGAGATTTGTATTTCCTTGCACCGGGGTGCTCGTGTAGGGGTTACAAGCAGGCGAGAGAGGGTGTCGAGCCCCAAGTCTCAAAGAGAAAAAGGAGAAAGATGGTTGCTTCGCGTTTTTTCCGTGATGCTTCGTGTTTTTTTTCTTCTTCTCCCCCCCTGGTTCGCCCTGGCCTGCCTTTTTATAGGGCGAGAGGTGGCCAAGTCGAGGGGAGGCTTGAGGCGATGTTTCGTCGATTCCTGTTGAGTTGACTGTAGCGACGTGGCTTCGGGATGGCCGGCCATCCCTGGGTATCCTGACGCGGTACGGGACAAGAGGGTGAAATGACCCAGAGTGCCAGGCCATACCGTCCTTCGAGCTAAGTCGAGCGTTGGGGCCGGGTCGAGGCTGGGTCGAGGTCGGATGGATAAGGCCGAATCCCCGGTATCGCGGGGGACGGACCTTGTCTTATCCTCCCTCGAGGGTGATTGATGGTGAATAGTGCGCGGTATGGTGGATACAGTGACGGCTTTCACCTCCCATCACGGGATGGGCGGTAAAACAGTGAGACTTGACGTGGGTATTGTTCCCGCGTTGACCCATGCCGTAGCCATGTCGGTCGGTGGTAGTAGGTAACCGCATTGAATGCTATGGCTTTTGTCCCGGGTAGGTAAAGAAAGGGCGTCGAGGGGCCGGAGCGCGGTCGAGGCGCCCCATCGAGCGGGCCTCGTACGAGTCGGAGCCGGGACGCGGTCGAGGCGCCCCGTCGAGCGGGCCTCGTACGAGTCGGAGCCGGGGCGCGGTCGAGGCACCCCGTCGAGCGGGCCTCGTACGAGTCGGAGCCGGGGCGTGGTCGAGGCACCCCGTCGAGCGGGCCTCGTACGAGTCGGAGCCGGGGCGCGGTCGGGGCACCCCGTCGAGCGGGCCTCGTACGAGTCAGAGCCGGGGCGCGGTCGGGGCACCCCGTCGAGCGGGCCTCGTACGAGTCGGAGCCGGGACGCGGTCGAGGCGCCCCGTCGAGCGGGCTATCTTTTCTACTGGTTTCGGTTTTTGTTAGTGTTTTGGCGATAGCTGTGGTACCCCGTACTGTTGGTACCGATAGATGGCTTGTTGGAGAGGGTGATGCTTGCAATGGCTCACAGAGTGGTCCTTTCATCATCACTAGAGCTTGCATCATCATCACTATCGGAGTTGTCACTATCCCAAGTGGCCATATAACAACCACCCTTTTTCTTCTTGTTGAATGTGAAGCTCTTCTTTGTTTTCTTCTCCTTCTCTTTCTTATCCTTCTTGTTCTTTTTGAGCTTCAAGTCTCCATTATGAAATCTCTTATCTTCATAGGGGTAATCTGCCACTATGTGATCGGGGCTATTGCAACTGTAGCAAAAGATCTTTGCCTTTATAGTGTCTCATCTTCCTTGCCCCATATCCTTTCTTCTTCATGAACCTTCCCATCTTGTGCACAAGGAGGGCCATGGTTTCATCATCAAATGGATCATCATCATCGCTCTCCACCTTGCTCTTGCCCTTAGAAGATAAAGCCTTGAATGCAATGGGCTTCTCTTGCTTGACCTTGATCTCCTTCTTCTCATCTTCATCTTCATCATCATCATATTGAGTATCGGTCATGACATCTCTAAGCACTTGGTTTGGAGTCACCTTGTCCAAACCCTCTCTTTGGATCATCTTCCTCAAGATAGCAAACTTCTTAGGTAAGTTCATCAAGAACTTATGTGAGAAGTCCTTGTTCTTGACATCTTCTCCTAGGCTCTTGAGATCATTGACAATAACTTGTAGCCCATAGAACATTTCCGGTATGGACTCATCATCCTTCATCTTGAAGCTTGCAAACTTATCCTTGAGCATATAGAGCTTGGCACTCTTTACCGTTGAAGTGCCCTCATATGTTTCCTCTAATCTTATCCACACTTCATTTACCATCTCAAGATCCTTAATTTGCTCAAAGACCTTTGCATCAATCCCATTGTAGAGAGTGTTGAGAGCCATAGTGTTGCATTGGTTGTTGATGCGATCATTGTTGGTGAGGTTGTCGGGATCAATGATAGCATAATCATGATGTGTCACCTCCCAAACCTTCTCATTGATAGAGCCAAGATATTGCTTCATCTTTCTTTTCTAATGATCAAAAGATGAAACACCATCAAAGAATGGAGGCTTGCCCCCGACATGGTTGAACACAACTTGATCCATCTTATACCGAGGTTGTTAAGCCTTACAAACAGTGACCACAGCTCCGATACCACTTGAAAGGTCTTGATGACTAGAGGGGGGGTGAATAGCCTTTTAAAATATTCTACAAAGACAAGCTAAACAAGTTTATCAATATAACAAGTAGCGAGATGCGAGTTTTGCTTAGCATACGAGGTGTTTGCAAGCCACCTAACCAATTCATAATTCTAGTATATTTGCACTCAACCGCACAAGTCAAACCGAGAAGGTAACTACAACTACAACTAGCAAGCTACACAAAGGAGCTACTCTAGCAAAGCTAACTAGCTAGCAAAGATAACTAAGAAAGTAATGCGGAGTTGAGTTAGGAGAGTTTCACCGAGGGGCGAAGTATTGAGCCAACCAATATGATCAACAATGAATACCAAGACAACCGAACACCGGGATCAATCAATCATAATATGAAAGTGATGACACGAAGATTTATCCCGAGGTTCACGTGCTTGCCGGCACGCTAGTCCCCGTTGTGTCCCTCTTCACCACGTGGTTCGGTGGCTAATCGGTCTCACACCGAGCCTCTCAAAAAGCGCCACAAGAACCTACCAAATGGCAAAAGGTTACAATAACACGAGCAATTCACTAACGTTGTCTTTGACACTTCGCCGAGGTAGGCACAAACCCCTCACAATCATCGGAGGTGGCCAAGAACAATCATCAACTCTTGCCAACGCCTCTAAGCTGCTCCAAGCCATCTAGGTGGCGGCAACCACCAAGAGAAACAAGAATCCTGCAGCAAATCAACCACCAAGTGCCAACTAGATGCAATTTCACAATGCAAATGCACTTGGATCACTCAATCTCACTTCGAGTATGCAAAGAAGCAAGAGAGATGAGTGGAAGGGGAGTTGCTTTGCTCAAAGTGCTCACATGTATGTCAAATGTCCAAGAGGTTGAGCTTTGAGCCGGCCAACGAGTATTTATAGACGTACCCCTTCGAATATAGTCATTAGGCACTTGAAACAGCCGAAGTCGCGCTGACCGAACGCGCTGGTCAAACTGACCGGACGCGCCGATCGCACAACGCCTACGCCGCGAAGCACTGACCAGACGCGCTCGTCGCGTGGACCGGACGCGTGAAGTATGACCGGACGCACTGGTCCCGTAACGGACCGGACACGTTGGTCAAGCCTGAGCAGCGCTCCACCGAGACAGCGACCGGACGCGCTGCAGAACTGACCGGACGCCACAGTGCCAGCGTTAGGTTGGAGTCCAGCAAGCTCCCTGATCGACCGGAGGGAGAGAGGGACTCAAACCCTATCTACCGCTCAAACTCCAACACCATCGCAAAAGTGCTAACACCACCAAGTGATCACGTCATGTGCGAGTGTGTTAGCATTTTCACAATCATTTATCGAGGCATTATTAGTTCTATCCAAATGCATATGATTATGAAATGCACACCTAGAGGCACTTAGGAGTTCAACAGCTGTGTCATTCCCCTCTTTATAGTATGGCTATCTATCCTATAATATAACCACACCACTAGGTGTCTTGGTTACTAAAACCCAACCCTTAAGCATATACCTTTGCCTTGATCACGTAGAGCTGCGTCCAAATCCAAGTGTGGCCATCATGATCACCATGTTCATCTTGCCACCAACCTTAGAATGTACTAGTCCTCATATGCTATATATAACTTAGGCATAGGATTAGTACTTAGGCATTGTCACTAATTACCAACACCAAACATAGGACTTTCACACGGGCGCCGTCAACCCCTCTCACCACGGTGCCTCCACGGGGATGACCTCTCCAGCGGCCGAGAGGATCAGCAACGCGGATGCAGACCCCTGCTCCATTACCGCAGCCACCTGGGACGCCTCAGCCGCGCCTCCTCCCATCTGCCCCACCGTTGCTTGCACCATCGGTGGCTCGAGCCGTGTCACCTCCTCTTGTAGCGTTGCGGTCACGCGTAGGCTGTGACATGTCCATCACGAGCGTCTCTGGCAGGTCTGTCAGTGCCACCATCACTGCTGGCACGACGACTGTGGGCGGCTGCCCTGTGACCGTCGCGAAATCCTCCCATGCGCCCGCCTCTTGCTGACCCCCTGCGGACGCGTCGCTGCTATTGATGGCACTTGCCTTGCCGATGTTGTAGTACCAGCCGACGGTCCACGCGCCGCCTGGAGGGTGACACTCTTCTTCGGCACAGCGCCAAGGGCGTCCTGAATCTGCCAGCGCTGCAAAAAGTACAAACGTAAGCCCAGGGTAGAATCCGACCAAAGCGAAGAACAGAGGGGTCACTACTCACCTCGGCGCCACTGGGCGGCGGGGATGTTTGGGGGACGAACCATCCGACCCTTGCTCCATCTCATCGGAGCCCAGGTGTTTGGAGCTTTCCCTTTGCTTCAAAGGGTCGGACGAGGCGGGACGACTCGCCCCCCAGTTCCTGGGATGTGTCGACAGGATGCCCTTTCCCTGTCGACTCCTAGGGGGCGTCGGCTGTGTGCCCCGTCTCCGTCAGCCCCTGTGATGGACCCTTTCCCACATGACGAGGGAAGGGCCCCGGTGCACCCAAGGTCAGGCCCATGGCCTCACCTGCCTGTTGCTAGGAAGGGTCACCGCCCGCCGGCCCGTCCTCCTCTACAAGGGCGTCCCAGGCAACACCACCATCATCGTCATCGTCACCGATTTCCCCCTCTTTTGCCTCGTCCTCCTTGTCGGTATCCGATACGTCCTCGCCTCGGTCTTGCCTCGCCTGCCTTTCAAACTTCCTCTTCTTCCTGTCCTCCTTCACCTTCCTTTGCGCCTCATTCGAAGCGTGATTCACTGCCCTCATGGCTTCGCTCCTCGGCGGCGGCGCCAAGTGTTCCGTAAGCATGAGGTCCCTTGGCTAGCACCATCCCACTCAACATCAGATGAGCAAAATCGAACAAGTCACTGGGGGGAAGAAGGGAGATGGGAGAGGGTAACTTACGAATCTGATGAAGCCGAGCTCTAGCCACATCTGGGGATGCATCGACACCGAGTACATGAACTTGATGATGGCTCCTGACAAGTCCTTCTAGGAATCCATCGCCTCCTTCAGGCACTGCGCAATCTCCGAGTTGGCAAGGGGGCCATCGGTGAGCACCGTCCCCTCAAGCGGTGCGATAGGAACCATCTGGTACATCGGGAGTGCATGTGCCATCAGGGGCGCCACCCTCCTCGCGTTGTATGCCCCGATGACACCACTCTCCTTCACGGCGTCCTCCCTCAAGATCTTGATGGCGGCAAGGTGGTCGATGATCCTCTTCAAGTCCTTCTTCGGGATGCCCCACCCCTACGAGTCTAGGACCACTTCAACCACGCGCCCGATATACTCCGGCAGGGCATGCTCGGGTAAGGCCGGGCCAACATTGTTCTTCAAATAGAACCACTGTGAGTGCCACCCCTTGTTCAACAATGACAGCTTCATGGATATGTACTCTTTGGCCCGGTTGTTCCTAAGGCGAACGCCGATACACCCTATCGGCATCGTCACATCCGGCCGGCCATGCTCCCTCCTCGTCTGCAGGTTGATAGAGAAGAAGTACCTCCAAAGATTGAAGTGAGGCTCGATCCCTAGGTAGCCTTTGCATAGCACGATGAAGGCCGCAATGTGCTGAATTCCATTGGGATTCAGATGTTGCAGCTCGATCTTGTAGTAGTGAAGGAGCCCTAGGAGGAAGCGGTGGGGAGGAGCCATGAGCCCGCGCTCGTGGAAGTGCGTGAATGACACCACGTAGCCATCAGGCAACAGCGGGAAGTCATGGCCGTCTGGCACCGTCCACTCATGCGCGGCGGTCCTCACGCAAAGAGGGCCGCGGTTGACAAGGCCCTCCATGCACGCATGGGTGCAATCCGAGTGAGTCCACAAATCCATGGGAGGCTAAGGTAGACAAACAGAGGTTGCGGTGGCGGTGGCGGTGAGGGAAACAGAGGCGGCGAACCCTAATTCTGGCAGCGGCAACGGAAGCGGAGAGGACGAGGATGCAGGGACGTGTACCGGGTACGGGAGGCTAACCCTTTGGTTTTATAGGGGGACGGGGTCGAGGCGAGAAGCCAATTGTTTGCCTCGATCTTCGTGCCCACCGCGTCCTATCATCGCATCCCATCCCATCAAGAGGCGTGCACACGTGACCCTTGGCTGTCTCCTCGAAGGACACACTGGGAGGCGATCCGTCTCCTCCTGGGCCAACAGGCCACAGACCATGGCAGGTAAGAGGGGCAACATTGTTGAAAATGCTCTTACGACCCATCAAGGCCCAAGAGTTCAAAGGTTGGCCCATCAATGGGTTCGACAGCTGCTCTAGAGCACCCCTTAGAGTAAGGGGCAGAAAGGGATGGGCCCGCTAGCGGCTAGCACCTGGGCGCACGAGCATCGTGGGCATCTTAGCCCACATTCGAGTCTTGGCAGTGCACGATCCATAGTTTTCCCTCATAGGAAGGTAGCGAGCCCCTGGGACCGGTCGAACGGGCCTGAGAACTATATGGATTGGCCACCAAGAGTCTGGAGTCAGTCACCGGTTGACCCACGACGGATCCTTGCGAACGGGAACCGGGGCCCCACTCGAACCAACCCGTTAGCAGCTCGCCGAGCACCACGGTTCGACCGGCGAGGAAAACTGTGACGCTGCTCAACCCCTCCATTTTATCAAAAAAACGCGTGAGGGAAAATGAACGAAAGATGGGCCGACCCCTCGACCAGACCCCTGTTGCGCGTAGGGCTCGGGAGCTCAGACTTGCAAGAAAGACCTAATGCATGGTCACTTATAACAACAAGCCAACCGTGATCGCCTGGCCAAGCTAGAACTTCAAGGACTCCCCGCATGAAAAAGCCTTTGGCTAAGTAATCAACTCTCCCAAAGGCTCGGGGGCTATTGTCGGGTACCAATATTAGGGTACCCATAAGACAGGAGTTAAAAGGCATTAGCCTCGGCCCATCTAAAACGATTGTGAATGTAGTTGCAGCCCGGTCCGACCCAACCAAGAAGGTTTCCAGCTCGCCTAACCCCTCGGGCACGAGTCCCGGCTCACCAGACCTCTCGGGTGAGGGCTCCGCCTCGCCCGACCTCTCAAGCACGGGCTCCGCCTCACCCGATCCCTGCAAATACGCTAGACCTCGGGTGAGGGCATGGGCCTCCGTGTCGGGCCTACGCCGTACTTCAACCACTCCATGCATGGCCGCGCACAATCCTGACGTTAGAAGGGAAGGGCAGCCACATCTCGACATGACTAGCAGCCACGACAGCTCAGTTCGCACGTCTCCAACTGTGCTGGGCGAACAAGCACTGTGACGCCTAATCCTCGTACGGCGAAACGCCCGCACATGGCTATAGCAACGGGCAGAGCCGCGACGTGGTGGGCGTCCCCGTCGTTGTCTACAGGGCCACCAGGGCCCACCAGCTAGGGAGGAAGGGCGGTGCAGCTTCGGAACTCCATTCCCTCTCTTTTGTTTTTCTCTTTCTTCCTTTTCTCCATCCTCTCTCAGGTATTTCGGGCCCTTCCCTTAGCCTATAAAAGGGAAGGCCTAGCACCTTTCGGGAGGAGGCTTTTTTGGAAGCTCTCAAGCACGCGCGCGCACACACTGACAAGTTCCCAAGTCCCCTCCGTTGTTAGGAGAACAGAGCGGTCTTGGGCGCACGTCACTCACACACTAGAGACCTGGGACACCCGTCCCTCTCTCAATCATTTGTAGCCCCTACTGCAAATCGAATATAGAGCTGGTAGTGCAAGGCGCCACGAACTAGAGCAGGGACATTTTGTCCGAAACATTATACATCTTTGCGCTCTCCAAACTCACCATCCGAACCTAAACGCGCAATCCACAAATTTACTGGTCGGTGGTTTAGAACACCGACATCTATGCATCATACTTTTCACTTCTAAATTCTCATGTCCATAAACGTCAAATATTATGGGATTGGGTGAGTACAAGATTTCTATGAGATTTAGGGTTTAAAAAGGAATCTTGCTTTGACTCATGACAGGCAGCATGGTTGCTTTGTCCAAGACCAAAACAAAGCAGGATCCATCAGATCTTTGCCATTTGAGGTGCTGTTAGTTGCAATAATTTAACCCATAGATCAGGAGGCAAGCCAATCATCAGCTGACAGACCCAACATACACCCTCCGTCCCTAAATATTTCTCTAGAAAACCGTATTTTTCTCACAGACACGTTTCCGGGCGACCAACGAAAAGGGATAGAGTAGTAGTTTGTTAACGTCACAGACCGGGCTACTAAACGTTAACAAGTGGGCAAATCATACTTTTGTCCAAGCTTTAGGAGGCTACACCATACAAGGATACAAGATGCACCCAAATGCCTGCATGCTTACTAGTTGGTCATGTTCTACGGCTACGGGGACAAGTAAAAGCTTCAGCACATACAGTAGTACTACAGTAGCAGCATCCCCACTTTTGATCATAAATAAACAGGAGCTACCAGAGTTGTTCCTTGGGAATATCTGTATTTAGCTAGACTTTGACTTCACTGTGCTTAAGGAGACAGTATATTCATCTTAGTTAGGAGTAAATCTCAAATCAGACCAAACAAGTGTGAACTCGGGAAGGTAACCTGATCTCTATTAGCCTAGGAAGTCAAATAGC
The DNA here is from genome assembly GCA_038087645.1 of Saccharum hybrid cultivar R570. Lineage (NCBI taxonomy): Eukaryota > Viridiplantae > Streptophyta > Magnoliopsida > Poales > Poaceae > Saccharum > Saccharum hybrid cultivar. The sequence goes on from JAQSUU010000139.1 coordinate 17,566,775, forward strand.
ATTTGACAGCACATCCGGGCCAACAAGGACTCGCCAACTCAGCAATGCTTTTTTTCTCCAGTCTCCAAAGAAATTGATTCAAACTGATCAAGCCAAAGCCACCAAGTGATACACTTATATACCAACATACTATTAGTGGTACAAATACATGCTTGTGCACCATCAGCAAGCTGAGCTCAGCTCAGCTGACCATAAGCAACAATGGCAGCAGCAGCCTTCTCAGCCAACAAAATCATGAACCAAATGGCCACCGATCTCCTTGCCGAAATGCCGGTCCTGGTTTCCAAAAGAGCCCATCATGTAGGGGTCGCTGACCTCCTCCAGCCCAAAACGGTGAGCAAGGTTGGGAGGGAGGGACGCCGGGAGCGGCTCGGCCATGCAGACTCTGTTTTGCTGGTGGAGACCAAGGGTGAGGGAGACGCCACCGGTGCCCATACCAATGCCGCTCATTGGGCCTGCCTGCTGGTGGTGCTGTGATGAAGCGAGGCTGTGGTGTGGCGTCGACAGCCCATTGTATGCAAAGGTTACCTGTCCCTGCTGAATAGAGTGGGACATCTCGGAGAGCTCATCTGCAAAGCCCTGGGACGCAGGGATGTTGTGGTTCCTAGTGATGCTGCTGCTTTGGCCGAGCTGAGAGTCGGAAGGATCAGAGGGCTTTCCACTGCTCTCGGACGAATGCTGGGTTTGGTGATGCAGCGCGTGCTGGCCCTTGTCGAGAACAGGGTGTTTGTGCACCTGCCTCATCTCGAGGTTGTGGATTTCTTCCACCATTGGCTTCCAAAGACGAACCCTTGCATTAATAAACCAGTTTGATACCTGGACGAGTGTTACATAGGCCATTAGAAAGTTTCAAAGACAAAACACAAGAGATCCACCTAACCTAGTTGAAACTAGTACACAACAATCACTGTAACAAATAAAACATGAGTACCTTGTCTATACCAAAATACAAGTAACATGGCTATTTACCTGGTTCCGTGTTAAACCCGTCTGTTTAGCAAGCATTTGCTTGTCTCCATCAGTTGGATATCTGGATAATTGAACAATCAAAGTGTGACTGATACAGTATTATTGGAGCTCGTTAAAAGGTAAATTAGTAATCAGTAGTGAACAAAGGTGTACAAAAACAACACGCAATTTGACAATATACAAGAAACTAAAATGAAACCACCCGAAGATTAGATCATTACATCAAAGACAATCGTTGTGGTCAAGTGCTTCTCATCGCTACATTACTTCCAGGATTGAGCAATGTGATATGTCGAAGCTGACAAAAGGTAGCACTGATTGATATGGGATCTAAACAAAGGACAAAATTGACTAACGGTGGATGGGAAACCTTTTTCGACCATAGGCCAGGAAAGACTGGTAGCAATAATTAACAACTTACTGAACTCCAGATACTGGCTCTAAAGTGACAAATTATCAGCAATTCAACATTTAGAGGTTGTACCAATCAATTTGATGTAACGGTTGATACATAATTTCAACTTTTAGATCATGCATCATGTGAAACGATTGTACTATGAAAATTAGGCTTAATCTGCAGATCAAACTAATAAATCATAGTGTTTAGCTTAGGTTGGTACTCTATTAATTTGGTTGCAAGTAACCCTCACTTTCAAGTAATGGATGATTGTGCTACCATACCCATCAGAAATAGGGTCCGTTACCAAACTAAAGAACAAGACGCCTTAGGATGCTTCGAAGTCATGAGTACTATCTAACAAAGATTGCAGCAGCGACCTTAGATCCACTAAATTGGTCACTCCAGCATATTTATGATGCGTACAGCTAAAAATGCAGCTCACGCACTGGTATAAAGTCTGACGGTCCATCATGTTACAAACTCCATCGTAATGATTTGGAAGCCATGCATTCTATCACGCAAATTCAACACAATGATTCGGACAAACAGGTATGCTTGCTGTGGTGTCAGCAAAACATCTAATCCCATACTCTCCATGCATGTATCAAATCACATACCATCGTTTTAGAATGCATCATGGCACCATGTTCAACAAACAGCAACTCATCATGAACGGTCAGGTTGACAGGTCTCCAATACCCCATCAGCCATCTAAAATAGATATTGAGCTCTAATCCCAACCATCAATAAAACTAGTAATTGGCGAGCAATTGCAAAACTAATCGTCCTTTTAGCCATGATCGTCTTGAAACAAGTGCAGGGTACAGTATGTAATCATGTCCTGATGGCATTTGCATTGAACGAACAGTTAAAACTGGCAAGGCGACTTACGGGTGCAGGAAGTGTTCGAAGAGCCAAGCGCGGAGGACAGACACTGCACGCTCCGGCAGCCCTCTCTGTGGCCGCCAGATGTTGTGCGGCTGGCCGTGGCCGAAGGCAACTATGCTGCTAGCTCTCTGGAGGGCGGCAGCGCTGCCGCCAGCAAGCCCGAACATGACCATGTCCTTGCTGAGGCCCTCCTTGCCGGCAGCGGCCTTGGTGGTGTTGCGCAGCTGGCTCAGTATCATGCTCTTCAGGCACTTGAAGTGCTTCGCCATGGCTCTCAGCGCCATCGCCGCGAACGGGGCTGCGTTGCTGAACCCGGCGACGGTCTCGAACGAGTGGATCACCGTCTGAACCTGCTGGTAGTACAGCCGATACCTCTTGCAAACCTAGAAAAAAAGGTATTCTTAATTATTGGAATCACAACTTAGTCGAGAGGTTGAATCATTTACATTAGACAACTTTTAAGCAAAGAAGAAACTCTATGTTAGGAAAAGGGAGCAGGGCGCTTTTGTTTGCATGAAGACATGACATCAACAAAGCAGGCCTGCTTCCCAATTATGGAAGCGAGATGCCATTAAAGAACTCTGCAAAAAACCAATCGCCTATTCAGGGTTCCAAAAATGGAAGCAAGACACACTTGTACGTGGAAGCTTTGCTGCCCTGCTTGCGGTCGCAGGGGCTACGACGAGCCGAGCCACGACGAATCATCACAAGACATACGAGGTGACGCCAGTTTTTATCGTCTCGTGACATTAGAAAGAGAAATTCAAAGCAGTCAACCTCTTTGTACTCCTATAATTTCATGTAGAGTACCAGTAGTACCTCGGAGGCAATTCCTACAGCTAGACAGACGATCAAAATAATCATATTTATAGAACGAACACGACTGTTCGATAAACAGTGCGAACTGTAAAAACTCACAACCACGTAGTAGTGGTCACAGATAAAAAAAAAACTCGGAAAAGATGTACCGCGAGTATCAACAGCAGAGGAAATCATCAAATCAAAAGCACATGCAACTACAGTGAACAAAAGCAGGCCACAACTGCAGTGGCGATGTGACCTGTATAAGCAAGATTCTTCTCCACCCAGAGCGAGCGATAATTGCAATTCCGAAACAAGCGAAGAAAAGATGGACACACCACGGAGGATAGATAGCACGAGAAACCTGCAAGGAGCCAGCCAACGCAAGCAAGCAAGGTAGCCAGAGAGAGCTCACCTCTTCCATCATGGAGATGAGCCTAGTCTTCTTCAAAGCAGTCAACGAACACGACTGTTCGATAAACAGTGCGAACTGTAAAAACTCACAACCACGTAGTAGTGGTCACAGATAAAAAAAACTCGGAAAAGATGTACCGCGAGTATAACAGCAGAGGAAATCATCAAGCCCTTGTTTAGGGTGGGTTCACCTTGCGAAAAGCAGTCGAAAAATTACTATAGCATCTTTCGTTGATATTTGACAAAATTTGTCCAATTATAGACTAACTAAGCTCAAAAGATTCGTCCCGATATTTACAGACAAACTATACAATTAGTTATCTTTTTTACCTATATTTAATACTCCATGCATGCGTCGAAAGATTTGATGTGATGAGTGAAAGTGGAAATATTTTGGGTTGGGAGGGAAAGATATTTTGGGTTGGGAGGGGAAGTGAACCAGGCCTTAGTTACCCAATTCTCTCCCAGATTTCACTATGAAAAAGAAGATTCCTGTCACATCAAAATGTTGACAAATGCATGGAGTACTAAATGTTGATAAAATCAAAAACTAATTGCACAGTTTTGTTGTAATTTGCGAGATAACATTTTAAGCCTAGTTAGTCAAAATTTAGATAATTTTTACCAAATACAAACAAAATGCTACGTGAATTCTGAGGGTTTTTCTCCACGATTCACCGAACTAAACGAGGCCCCCAAATCAAAAGCACATGCAACTACAGTGAACAAAAGCAGGCCACAACTGCAGTGGCGATGTGACCTGTATAAGCAAGATTCTTCTCCACCCAGAGCGAGCGATAATTGCAATTCCGAAACAAGCGAAGAAAAGATGGACACACCATGGAGGATAGATAGCACGAGAAACCTGCAAGGAGCCAGCCAACGCAAGCAAGCAAGGTAGCCAGAGAGAGCTCACCTCTTCCATCATGGAGATGAGCCTAGTCTTCTTCCACTGCTGCTCGGCGCCGGAGATGGGCCCAGCATCCGAGGCGGCGCGGTCGGCGCCGTCCATGTCGTGATCGATGGCTTCCATCGGATCAGCGTCGAGTAGGCCCTCGTCGGAGACGCTGCGGTCCACGTGCGAGGCCGCTCCACCGACGTCGCAGATCTCCTCGAGCAGCTTCTCCGCGGGGACGAGGAAACGGGAGCGCCCAAGCACGGCCGCGTAGCCAGTGAAGGGCCCGAAGGGTGCCGAGGGCGCGGCGTGCGCCCTCCTCGGCTGCGGGGGCGCGGGCGGCGGGTTCGAGGACGAGGACGAGAGCGAGAGCGCGAAGTTCTGCGTCGGGATCTGCGACGACAGCGGCGGGGCGAGGCCGTGCGCCACGACGAGCTGTGCCTGCGCCAGCGCCAGCGTGGGGCTGTGCGGGGAGTAGGACGACGTGGAGGAGGACGCGTAGGAGTAGAACGCCGGTGGCGGCGGGGGCGGCGGCCAGGCCACCCCAGCGTGCTGCTGCTGCGGAGCGGAAGCGGAGGCGTGTGGTGGCGAGTCGTCCGGGGGGAACCGCAGCTTCTCGCGGCGGCTGTGCTGCGGCACGTGATAGAGCTGCTGCGCGGCGACGTGCTGTGCATGGTGGTGCAGCATGAAGTCGCCGTGGCCGTGGCAGTGGGGCTCGGCGCCGCTCCCCGCACCGCCGCCGTACCCGCCCGCGGCGGACGACATGGCGAGCGCGCGCGGCCTCGGGGATCGCGCGCGCTAGCAGCGACGCGTGGACGTGGGCTGAGTGGACGGAGGCAGTAGAGCTGCTACGAGGGGAAACGGCTCCGCACTTTCCGAGCGGCGGTCCTGCCTGCGCTCTTCTGCTGCCCCTGGCCTGCCGCCGCTGTAGCCTTCTCGCCTCCTCCCCGGCCTTTTTATTCCGCCCCCCTTTTCATCCCCTCATCCCAGCTTTGCCCCGGCCCGTCCCTCCCGGACTCGACTGCTGGCTGCTGCCGCTGTCGTTGGGTTCCGGGTGCCTTTCTTTCGGCAAAGCCGAGACCGGGGAACTGAACTCGGCCCTTGTTTAGATTGAAGATTTTTTCAACCTGATGAATAGTACCACTTTCGTCTTATTTGACAAATATTGTCCAATCGTAGACCAACTAGGCTCAAAAGATTCATCTCGTGATTTTGAACTAAACTGTGTAATTAGATATTTTTTTACCTACATTTAGTACTCCATGCAAGCGGCTAAAAATTGATGTGATGGAGAGAGAGTGAAAAAACTTGGAATTTTGAGGTGATCTAAACATGGGCTCGACCGTGAAGAGGCGGATGCGGGCGGAGGTGAAAAAGAAGAGGCAGGCTGGCTAGCTGCGGCCTGTGCCCGCTGGAGCCTGGAGGGGTCTCCAGTAAGGCGATCAGGTATTCAGACTGGCTGCACTCACGTACTCTGTCCCATCCGGCAAACCAGATAGCGTAAAAAACACTCGCAGCGTTGTACTCTATCCCATCCGCTAGCATCATCCATCCGCTATTCTTAGCGCAACAGCATCTATCCGCTACCCTGCTGCATGTACGGGCTCCTGCTGCTGCTCTCGGCGTGACAGCGTGAGAGATGAGAGTGAGAGAGCACATGCACGGGCCCCACTGTTGCTACTATTTCAACTAATAGCTAAATAATGTTGTAACTCACAAACTAAAAATCCAAATTAAATTTCGATTGCACCATTAAATTCGTCTTAATAAATTCTTTAAAACTAAATCACACATGGATATATTTAGATAAAGTAACAAGTGGGTCCCACAGTGGATAGAAGATGATATAGAGGATGGATGGGTGCGGAAGAATTGAGTATAGAGGAGAGAATCTTGCTGACTAGGACGTATAGAGGATGAATATAGAGGTCCATCAGTGCATGAGTGCAGATAGCCTCAGGTGTAGGGGCCGAGGCGCGAGCGCGACGGCAGCAGGGGTGGGAGCGGGACGGGTAAAAATAGACAGCGCCCGCCCGCGTCTTGGCGTCGCGTACAGGGAGACAGGGAGTGGGCGCCCGTGCCAGCGCCAGTACGTGCCCCTCTCTCCGTCCTCCCCCTACGGCTGATTAAATCCGTCCGTCGCTTGGCGCGGCCTGCGGGCTGGAGACGGATTTATTACCGCGGCCCGGCCTGGTTCGAGGAGGCGGACGCCTGGCTGGGATGGTACTCGGTTTGACCACTCCGGGGAGCAGGAGTAGAAGACATTCCATGTGCAGCGCGATTCTGTGTTTGGTTTCCCCACAAAATTTTGAGGGCTCACATCGAATATTTGACCACTAATTCGAAATACTAAACATAGATTAATTACAAAATCCTTACCTAGATTGGGACTAATTCGTGAGACGAGTCTATTGAGCCTAATTAGTTCACGGTTTGACAATATGATGCTACAGTAAATATGTGCTAATGATGGATTAATTAGACTTAATAGATTTGTCTCGTGAATTAGTCACGGGTTCTATAATTAGTTTTATGATTAGCTTATATTTAGTCTTTATAATTAGTATCGAACATTCGATGTGACATCTCTTAAAGTTTAGTAAGAGAAACCAAACACATCAAGGGCTTGTTTAGTTCCTGAAATATTTTGCGAAATGCTACTGTAGCACTTTTCGTTGTTATTTGGTAATTAGAGTTCAATCATGGTTTAATTAGGCTTAAAAGATTCGTCTTGTCCATTTCGTCTAAACTGTGTAATTGATTTTTTTTACTTATATTTAATGCTCCACGTATGTGTTCAAAGATTCGATACGACGGAGAATCTACTATTTTTTTCGCAAAATATTTTAGAACTAAACATGACCCAATTAATGTCATATGTACTGGTAGAACGAACTGGCCTCCACAGTGGCATTCCCAGTCCCAGCCCCAGCTACTGCTGCTGCACGGCCGCTTCTGCTGCTGCGTGCTCCTAAATGCTCAAATCAATGCGCCCGTGCGCCACACACCGCTGCGTGTACTACTAAACAGGACAGTAATTCTCACAAATAGTTGCCGGACTATGACTTAGGCCATGTTTACCAAAAAGATCCAAAAAAATTTTGCATAGTAACTGTCACATCGAATCTTTGGACGTATGCATGGAGCATTAAATGTAGGTAAAAAAATAACTAATTGCACAGTTTGTCTGTAAATGTCGAGATGAATCTTTTGAGCCTAGTTAGTCCATGATTAGACAAATTTTGCCAAATAACAACGAAAAATGCTATAGGAACTTTTCCCCAAAAATTTTCGCATCTAAACGCGCCCTTATCAGTTTTCACACACCAAGCGCCGGATCAACCGAACTGTTCCCTTTGGCTGCTTGCGTGGGAGTCCTACTACCAGTACATAGGGTGGTGCGCTTTCCAAAGCCAGCCTGCCTGCCTGCTGCGGTCCCTAGCCAGCCTTTCTTCTTGCCTTGCCTTCCCCCTCCCTTGACGCGAGCTGCGAGCAGCAGCAGGAGCGGGCACTGTAGCAGCGGTAGGAGAGGGAAGCACCAAATCATACGCGCCCTTCAATGCGCGGCTGCCCTCCCAACACGACCATTGGGCAGAGGGCGCCGGGCCCACGGGTCACTCATAATTGGGCCCGCGAACAAGCAATCAACCCCTCCTGGGCCCCGCCCGGGACAAGACCGAACATAGCACTGCCTCCTGGCCCGCGGTCCAGTCGCCCTCCCTCCGCGTCCCCCGCCCTACTCTACAACTACAAGGGCGAGACGCCGACCGGCGGGGCCCTGCCCACTGGTCCCGGGATCTCTCAGCCGTTCCACCACAGCCACCGCAGACGACGTCAGCTCCTTGATTTGCCGGTAGCGTGGCTCGGAAACGGCGGCGAACGGAGCAGAGGCAGGCGGAGCAGAGGCGTGGGCCGCACGCCACTTCGGGCGGTAGCGGACTCCCGCTATCCCGCTAGATTTGGCCCTTGTTTAGGCAGCGTTTGGTTGAAAAAAAATTTGCAAAAGAACGGTAGATTTCCTGTCCCATCGAATCTTTGAATGCATGCATGAAGCATTAAATATAGATAAAAAATAAAATTAATTATACAGTTTAGACGAAATGGACGAGACGAATCTTTTAAGCCTAGTTAGTCCATGATTGGATAATATTTGTCAAATAACAATAAAATTGTTACAGTAGCGTTTCCCAAAATTTTTCGCGAACTAAACATCCCCTTAGCCCCCCAATTCTCCCTCAAATTCCACTATGCAAAAAGAAGATTCCCCGTCACATCAAAATATCGGCAAATGCATGGAGTACTAAATGTTGATGAAATCAAAAACTAATTGCACAGTTTTGTTGTACTTTGCGAGATGAACATTTTAAGCCTAGTTAGTCAAAATTTGGATAATTTTTACCAAATACAAACGAAATGATATAGGAATTCTGATACATTGGCTGTGTTTAGTTCCACAAAAAAAACACTGTGCAGAAAAAAGATTCCCCGTCACATCAAACTTGCGATATATGCATGGAGTACTAAATGTAGATGAAATAAAAAACTAATTGTACAACTTGGTTCTACTTTGCGAGACGAACGTTTTGAACCTAATTAGTCAACGTTTGGACACTATTTGCCAAATAAAGCCAAAACGTGCTACAGTACTTTTTTTACACCTTTTTACACCTTTTTACACATCTAAACACACCCATTGTTTTTCTTCCCAATTCCGTAAACTAAACGAGGCCTTGGACGAAGAGGCGCCTGTCCGGAAAATAGCGGATCGTTTTACCGTAGCCGCTGCAAACCTTTTTTTTCTTTTATTCGGTCCTACAGGAAGTTTTACCGTAGCCCAGTGCAGACAGTCGCCCCTGCGTAAGACTACCCGTATTCATTAACCTCTATATTCATCCTCTATATGTCCTAGTCAGCAAGATTATCTCCTTTATACTTAATTCTCCTGCACCAATCCATCCTCTATATCATCCTCTATCCACTATATCCACTGTGGAACCCACTTGTCACTTTATCTAAATATATCCATGTGTGATATAGTTTTGAAGGATTTATTGAGACGAATTTAATGGTGCAATCAAAATTTAATTTGGATTTTTGATTTGTGAGTTATAACATTTTTTAGCTAGTGGGGCCGTCACTATAGAGTATAGAGTAAGCACTATACCATTTTAAATATAGAGTAAGAGAAAGGATAGAGTATCGTTTTAGAATACCTAGTGCAGCAGTTTTTACTCTATATTCGTACTCTAAAGCTTTCAAGTGTCGTTTTAGTGTATCCACTGTGGGGAGTGTAACGGCGCAGGGTTTAGAGTGACGACGGCGTGATGCGCTGCTGTGCCTGTGCGGCAGGGCAGGGCAGGGCTACGCTAGGCCTGGGAATATATGATGACGTGGCTGTTCCTCTTGCCCCGCCGTCCGTTCCGTATGATGCAGCCACAGGCCAGAGGGTGATGGGAGTGCAAGACCACTGACTGAAGGAACCACTCCTCCGGGCCGGGCCGGGGGTTATGCTTTTGTTGTTACTGTAGGGGCCTCGTAGAGGCAGGGGTAGACTAGACTGGGATAGCTATAGCATCTGCGTGATAAACAGGTGAAAGTGGGAACACCGGGGGCACAGTAGAAGCACAGTGAGCCTTTTGCGCGGGGGCCCGGTCCGGCAGTGTCGCTTTAGGGCACTGTGCAATCTTTCCTATGAGGCTGTGTTTAGTTGATAAAAATGGGGTAAAAAGTTATTGTAGCACTTTTCGTTGTTATTTGGTAAAATTTGTCTAACCATAGATTAACTAGACTCAAAAGATTCGTCTCAAACTTTACAGACAAACTATGCAATTAGTTAGTTTTTTTACCTACATTTAATGTTTCATACATGAGTTTAAAGATTCGATGTGATGGGTGAAAGAGGAAATATTTTGGGTTTGCATGCCAAGTAAACAGGGCCTGAGTAAAGTTCTACTGCCGCAACAGTTCGTACTACTAGACTCGCACGTTTTCGCTTGCTGCCCTCTGCTGTCAACTGAAACCACGTCGTAGACTCGTAGTCTTTTGTTTCTCTACGTACTCCCCTGTGCGAACCGTCACGATTTACGTGCCCATAATTTAAAAAAATACGTGCAACGTTTCTTTCTCTAAATAAATTTATTAAAAAATTAAATTCAAATATCTATCAATGATACTAATTATGTATAATAAATATTAATATGTTTTAATATATATTTAGTCAAAGTTGTTTATCGAGAAGTGAAAACGACAGATATTTAGGGACGGAGAGAGTGCACTAGAGGAGGTTGTTTTATTAATATATTTAAATGACAGTGTAGAAATAAGGCCTATATTCATACAGAATATTTATATATTAGGAGATTAATAAAAAATACACTGTTAGATTTTATAATGATGTAACAAATTAAATCAAATCAAAGAATCTGTACCTAATACAATTAATACATAACAAATTTAAAATAATAAATTAAAACAGCATATTGGTTTTCTATGAGTTTAGGGGGAAAAAAACCTAAATAAACACAGAGTCCATGTAAAATATAATTAGTGGAGATGAAATTTGAATAAAATACTATGAAAACATTAGTAGTTTGGCTTCCAAATGAATTAGAGAGAACAAATATCTAAATAAACTGGCAATATAAACAACAATTAGAATTATCTACATTTTTAATTGAAAATTGACAAATAGTATTTTGATTTTCATATGTTGGAAAAGATACATAAATAAAAAAAGTCAGTGTATTTCTATAAGTAAAGTTAAAAGTTGTTGTTTTCCACTATCATCCGTTAAAAGATACCGCATTGATCCTATATATTAAAATTGTAATATTCAAAATTTATTAAGCAATATATAGAAAAGAGGCTATGGTATAGAACTCAGATAGCATTATAACTTGATTTTTGTCCATGTAATAAAAGATAAGAAAACTACATGCAACATCTAAGAGAGATAAAATCATACATAAGAGCTATCCACGCCAGCCACAGAGCCACTGATATATTTGGCATGTCTATAAAAACTATTGAAGCACGTCAAATTCCCATGTCGCTCCTTTGTCGGGTTGTAAGCACCCCCCATCTCTAATCGTTCTTCTGTTGTAGCCTTAAGATTGTTAGCCAACTCTTTTTATGTACTCATGTCGGAAGGTTTTAGTATCACCACAAAAATTGACAAAGGGGAACAATTAAATAGAATATATTGGTTACAACAATCTTGGCTCAAATCTGACGTAGTATTTCACACTGGTGCCCAAGAAGGAAATAGAGTTTAGTCAGCGAAGATTATGATAAAATCATGAAACACAATCCTCTTTGGTCATAGCTGGAAACGGTTGTGGTCATTGCATTGTTCGCTATAATTCAGTGGAGTGGTACAAGTTGTAGTCCAGAGATCAGCAACTCGCTGGTGCTAGTGATGGTTCCATAATCTGTATTGGAATGCTTGAACCAATTGATGGTATTATGACGAAGCCGAACTCCAGCAGATTATGACGAAGCCGGCCAACGGCTATTCGAGGCAACCGTAGCTCTAACAGACATGAGCAGTTGTCACAAACAAAGCACTATGATGAATCGATAATGTTTCAATGGAGAAAAGGCAATTGCAAATCTGTAAGTCCGGTATAAGATTATTGAAAATTTAAGTTTGCAAGAGGGACAAAGAATCAGAAATTGTGAGAAATTTGATGGAGCTTATCAAGGAATTGAAACTGGATCTTGCTGTTGTAAAAGCTGCATAACCATGGGATAGGAGTGGAATAGAAAGAGGATGAAATACTTTTAAGACAAAAAAAAATAGTACATGCAGTTATATCGAGTTCATGCAAATGGATATAGTTAAAGAAAATTTATAGAGGTTAACTACTGTCAAATAAAGTATTTTTCAAGTAGAATAATTTAATAATTGTAATGAAAAACTAAGATGTGTTTGGTTGCATGCCGCAACTCGCCACTCCAAAAACTTGACGACTTTGGTCGCTGTTTGGTTGTCGTGTAATCAGTAGCCACCGCATCTTGTTATGCTTCTGCCGTGTGAAAGGTCTTGATGGCTAGAGGGGGGTGAATAGCCTTTAAAAATTTTCTACAAAAGACAAGCTAAACAAGTTTATTAATATAACAAATAGCGAGATGCAAGTTTTGCTTAGCCTATGGGGTGTTTGCAAGCCACCTAACCAATTCACAATTCTAGCATTTGCACTCAACCGCACAAGTCAAACCGAGAAGGTAACTACAACTACAACTAGCAAGCTATACAAAAGAGCTACTCTAGCAAAGCTAACTAGCTAGCAAAGATAACTAAGAAAGTAACGTGGAGTTGAGTTAGGAGAGTTTCACCGAGGGGCGAAGTATTGAGCCAACCAATATGATCAACAATGTATACCAAGATAACCGAACACCGGGATCAATCAATCACAATATGAAAGTGATAATACGAAGATTTATCCCGAGATTCACGTGCTTGCCGGCACGCTAGTCCCCGTTGTGTCCCTCTTCACCACGTGGTTCGGTGGCTAATCGGTCTCACACCGAGCCTCTCAAAAGGAACCACAAGAACCTACCAAATGACAAAAGGTTGTAAATGACACGAGCAATTCACTAATGTTGCCTTTGGCGCTTCGCCAAGATAGGCACAAACCCCTCACAATCACCGGAGGTGGCCAAGAACAATCACCAACTCTTGCCAACACCTCCAAGCTGCTCCAAGCCGTCTAGGTGGCGGCAACCACCAAGAGAAACAAAAATCCCGCAGCAAATCAACCACCAAGTGCCAATTAGATACAATCTCACAATGCAAATGCACTTGGATCACTCAATCTCACTTCGAATATGCAAAGAAGCAAGAGAGATGAGTGGGAGGGGAGTTGCTTAGCTCTAAGTGCTCATAAGTATGTCAAAATGTTCAAAAGAGGGAGCCTTAAGCCGGCCACGAGTATTTATAGACGTACCCCTTCGAATAGAGCCGTTAGAAACTTAAACAGCCGAAATCGTGCTGACAGGACGCGCTGGTTCAACTGATCGGATGCGCCGGTCGCACAACGGCTAAGTCATGAAGCACTGACCGGACGCGCTAGTCCAAACGATCGGACGCACCGGTCGCACAACGGCTAGTTGCAAAGCAACGATCGGACGCGCTTGACGTGCAGACTGGACGCGCTGTGAACGACCGGACGCGCTGGTCCCGTGAGTGACCGGACGTGCTGGTCGCCTGAGCAGCGCTCAACGGAACAACGACCGGACGCGCCGAACAACTGACCGGACGCCACAGTGCCAGCGTCCGGTTAGAGTCCAGTAAGCGCCCTGAACGACCGGACGCGTCCGATCGACTGTGACCGGACGCGCCGCGCGTCCGATCATCAACCTGAAACTCGCGCAGAAGCTGAACACTGACCGGACGCGTCCGGTCAAACAGAGACCACGTCCGGTTCAGCGTCCGGTCACCTCTGTGACCTCCGTTTCTTTTCCGACTTCCGGCGTAGTGGAAAAAAGTCGTTTCAACTTCTCGAAAACGCATGAATCCCGCCTCGCAAGTTCGGCGGGAGGGAGAGAGGACCCCAAACCCTCTCTACCGCTCAAACTCCACCGCCTTCGTAAACGTGCTAACACCACCAAGTGATCTCGTCATGTATGAGTGTGTTAGCATTTTCACAATCATTTTTCGAGGCGTTATTAGTTCTATCCAAATGCATATGATTATGAAATGCACACCTAGAGGCACTTAGGAGTTTAATAGCCGCGTCATTCCCCTCTTTATAGTACGGCTATCTGTCCTACAATGTAACCACACCCACTAGGTGTCTTGGTTACTAAAACACAACCCTTAAGTATATACCTTTGCCTTGATCACGTAGGGTTGCGTCCAAATCCAAGTGTGGCCATCATGATCACCATGTCCATCTTGCCACCAACCTTGGAATGTACTAATCCTCATATGCTACATATAACTTAGGCATAGGATTAGTACTTCGACATTGTCACTAATTACCAACACCAAACATAGGACTTTCAATCTCCCCCTTGTTGGTAATTGGTGACAAACCTTTCACAAAGATATTATGATAAAATTTTGATTGAACCCATGTCACATTGTCCAAGTATATTACCATATGTAAAAATTATGGACATGTGATTATGAATTCAAATTGATAGCAATGGCTCCCCCTACATGTATGCTACATGTTTGGATATTGGAAGCATACATGTTAGATAGGAAAGATTAGGAGCATTGACTACCAATAGGTGCTAAGTGTTTAAGATTATAGACCTTTGAAGCGTGATACCCATGGAGTAGCGATAAACACCATCTTAGCACTTTGTGTAGTTAGATACCACTTGTGAAAACACAAACATAACTAGAAACCTCGTGAGATCAACATTATAAGCAAGGTTCTAGTACCACTTTGAAAAATATGAAGCAAGAAAAATCTAACTACTTCCTATTCATGCTAGTACCTCAATGCATCATTCAAATTATACTAGCAAGTCACCACACAAGCAATGTATCGGAGAAAAAGAAATGCATAACTATGCATCATACATATGAAGTGCACATGGAAATGCAACATTCATGTTTAAGAGCTTGCTCCCCCTACTTGTGTGCTCAAAATTTTAGTTGATCCCCTTCTTTTATCAATTCTCCCCCTTTGTGCTTCTCCCTCTTTGAGTTCTATCTTTGTGAACAATATTTTCTCCCCCTTTGGCACCAATTGACCACAATGAGCAAACTTTAGATAGATTATCATGTTGAAATATAGGGTGAGGATCAAGTTTGTGATTCAACCTAGATTGCTTGCATAAATAAAATGCTTCGGTTTGATCCAAGGGTAAGCTTCTTCACACCTCACTAGTAGGGTTATCATGCACCATGTTGAAGTAAATATTTAGACAAGTTTTCTAGATTAAACACTTATGATCACAAGCTACTTAAATAAGTTATATGCTACCACTAGATCATACAAGTCATGGAAACAATAGTGGCACCATATAAACTTCAAATTCATTTGCTTTTCATGAATGAGCCTAGAACATGTAAATTATGACTAGATGCACTAAACAAGTCGTTAGCATAGAATGTATGACATGTCAACCAATTGTACCTTGGGGCTCGAAGGAGAGGCATGTCATATATGGGGTGCATCAACTCATGTTGGAGAAGTCAAGTATGTTCAACTCATTCTTTAGCTTGTGAAATCTCTTCTCATCAAGTGGTTTGGTGAATAGATCAGCTAATTGATCTTCGGTGCCCACACTCTTAATAGCAATGTCACCCTTTTATTGATGATCTCTAATGAAATGATGACGAACATCAATATGCTTTGTTCTTTGATGTTGAACCGGATTGTTGGTTAGCTTCACGGCACTTTCATTGTCACATAGCAATGGCACATTCTTGAAATTGATTCCAAAATTCTTTAATGTTGCCTTCATCCACAAGACTTGTGCACAACAACTACCCGCGGCGATGTATTCGGCCTCGGCGGTAGACAGTGCAATACTATTTTGCTTCTTAGATGACCATGAGACAAGTGATCTTCCCAACAATTGACAAGTCCCGGAAGTGCTCTTTCTCTCCACTTTGTCACCGGCATAGTCGGAATCCGAATATCCAACTAGCTCAAAGCTTGCACCTTTGGGATACCACAATCCAACATCTTGTGTATACTTTAAGTACCTCAATATTCTCTTTGTTGCCTTCAAATGACTTTCTCTTGGTGAGGCTTGAAATCTTGCACACATGCATACACTAAACATCACATCGGGCCTTGATGCCGTCACATAGAGTAGCCTACCAATCATTGATCTATATAGCTTTTGATCCACCATGTTGTCATTCTTGTCACTATCCAAGCTTCCACTAGTACTCATTGGAGTAGTGATTCCTTTTGCATCTTCCATACCAAACTTCTTTAGCATATCCTTTATATATTTGGTTTGGCTTACAAATGTTCCTTCCTTCATTTGTTTAATTTGAAGTCCAAGAAAGAAACTAAGTTCACCAATCATTGACATTTCAAATTCTTTTGCTATCATTTTTCCAAACTCATCACAATAATCTTGATTGGTTGAACCGAATATGATATCATCAACATATATTTGCAATACAAACAAGTCTTTCCTAATCTTCTTGATAAAGAGAGTAGTATCCACTTTGCCCATGACAAATCCTTTGGATAGCAAGAAGTCCCTCAATCTTTCATACCATGCTCTAGGTGCTTGCTTCAATCTATACAAAGCTTTTCTCAATTTGTAGACATGATTGGGTTTCTTGTCATCTTCAAAATCGGGAGGTTGCTCCACATACACCTCTTCTTGAATATACCCATTGAGAAATGCACTCTTCACATCTATTTGATATAGCTTGATATTGTAAGCACAAGCATAGGCAAGTAAGATCCTAATTGCTTCCAATCTTGCAACCGGGGCATAAGTTTCACCAAAGTCAAGACCCTCTATTTGTGTGTAACCTTGAGCCACTAGTATTGCTTTGTTCCTTACTACTATCCCATATTGATCTTGCTTGTTGTGAAAAACCCATCTTGTTCCAATGACATTGTGATCCTTAGGCCTCTCAACTAATTCACATACTTCAATTCTCTTGAAGCTGTTAAGCTCTTCATGCATTGCATTTACCCAATCCGGATCTCTCAATGCTCTATCAATGTCCTTGGGTTCTTCCATTGACACAAAAGAAGAGTGAGCACAAAATGATGCCAATCTTGATCTAGTTTGAACTCCCCTTTGTATGTCATCAATGATGGAATCCAATGGATGGTCTCTTGCAATGTTAGTTGGTTGAAGCACTTGGACTTGGTTGCTTGGATGTTGATGTTGATCATAAGTTGGAGATGATGAACTAGCCACTTGTTGATCTTGTTGCACCTGAGATGATGTACTAGCTTGATTTTGCATTAGAGAACCACTAGCTTGTGTAATTGGACTTTGGAGCACTTGATCTTTGTTGTCATCCACATCAATCACTTGCTTTGGCCTAATATCACCAATATCCATTTCCTTTATACATTACTCAATTAAGTTCCTCTCACATCATCTAAGTTTTCTTCTTCATCTTGAGAGCCATTTGTTTCATCAAACTCAACATCATGTACTTCTTCAAGTTGTCCACTAGATAGGTTCCATACTCTATAAGCTTTGCTAGTAGTTGAGTAACCAAGTAGGAAGCCTTCATCACATTTCTTCTCAAACTTGCTCAATCTAGTGCCCTTCTTTAAGATGTAGCATTTGCAACCAAATACCCAAAAGTATGCAATGTTGGGCTTTCTTCCATTTAAGATCTCATATGGTGTCTTCTCTAAGAACTTGTGGCAATAGAGACGGTTGCTATAAAAGCAAGCCGTGTTGATTGCTTCGGCCCAAAATGAATGACTCACATTATACTCATTCAACATTGATTTAGCCATATCAATTAAGGTTCTATTCTTCCTCTCAACTAGGTCATTTAATTGAGGTGTATACTTGACCGAGAATTGATGTTTGATTCCAAGCTCATCACATAGCTCATCAATTCTTGTGTTTCTAAACTCACTTCCATTGTAACTTCTCACTTTCTTGATTGTGGTTTCAAACTCATTTTGCACTCTCTTGATAAACTTCTTGAATATGTCAAATACATCACTTTTGTCCACAAGAAAGAATACCCATGTATATCTAGTGAAATCATCCATAATCACAAAGCCATACTTGTTGCCACCAATGCTTGTGTATGTAGTTAGCCCAAATAGATCCATGTGCAACAACTCAAATGCCTTAGAAGTACTCATGATGCTCTTCAATGGATGAGTGTTGCCTACTTGCTTTCTGGCTTGACATGCACTACTGAAAGCCCAAGTTTGGTTTTGGTAATTAATGACACCAAGTTGCTAATGCCATGTGTTAAGTGTTTTGAGTTAGGCATAAGCAACACATGTGATGGAGGTGTATGTGGCAAGGAGTGGTGGCCACAAGATCACAAAGAGATGGTGCATGGACATGAAATGATGATCATGGTGGAGATGCACATAAAATGAAGGACATGATGATCAAGTGAAAGAGAAGGATCTAAGAGCGCAAGGCAAAGGTATAACCATAGGGTTTTCCTTTTGCCGGTCTAAGATAAGTAGAGAAGTGATTGACCGGGTTTAGGATACATAGCCGACTATCAAGAGGGGCAATCACGGTTAGCTCGGAAATCAAGTGCCACTAGATCAATGTCTTGAGCATATGCATTAGGATCTAGTAAAAAGCTAACATAACGCCTTGAGAAATGATTGTGAAATGCTAACACACATGCACATGGTGGTGTACACTTGGTGGTGTTAGCACAGTTTGTGAAGGCGGTGGAGTTTAAGCGGTAGAGAGGGGTTTGGGTTCCTCTCTCCCTCCCGCCGAGCTTGCGAGGCTGGATTCGGCGTTTTTTGGAGAAGTGAAACGCCTATTTTCTACTGCACCGGAAGTCGGAAAAGAAACGGAGGCGAACGGAGGTCACAGAGATGACCGGACGCTGGACCGGACGCGGTCTCGGTATGACCAGACGCGTCCGGTCAGTGTTCAGCGTCTGCACGGTTTTTAGTTTGATGATCGGACGCGCAGCGCGTCCGGTCACTGTCGACCGAACGCGTCCGGTCATCCAGGGAGCTTACTGGACTCTAACCGGACGCGGGCACTGTCGCGTCCGGTCATTACGAGAGGCGTGTCCGGTCATTGTTTCGTTGTGCGCTACTCAAGTTGACCAGCGCGTCCGGTCAGTTGCGGGACCAGTGCGTCCGGTCACACCCGGCGCGTCCGGTCAGTACGACCAGCGCGTCCGGTCGGTGTTTTAGAATTTAGCCGTTGTGCGACCGGCGCGTCCGGTCATTTTGACCAGCGCGTCCGGTCAGCGCGACTTCGGCTGGTTAAAGTTCCTAATGGCTATATTCGAAGGGGTACGCTATAAATAGAGGTTGGCCGGGGTTTGAGGGAAACTCTTGCACATTTTGAGACCTAGAGACATACTTTAAGCTAGAGAACAACCCCTCCACTCATCTCTTTGATTGGATGCACATCTTGAGTGAGATTGAGTGAGATTCAAGTGCATTGCTTGAGAGTTGCATTCTAGAGGCACTTGATCTTCGAGTTGCTGTGGATTTCTTGTTACTCTTCCGTGTTTTCCGACACGGTAGACGGCTTGGAGCAGCGGAGGTGATTGAGCTCACAATTGGAGATTGTTGGAGCCTTCACCAAGTGTTGTAAGGGGTTCTTGATCCTTCCCCACGGGAGTTCGTGAATTGGATACTCTAGAGGAGCTCGTGGCTTGGAGGATCCCCATCTTGTGTGCGGTTGTGCGGCGCCCGCCAAGGGCTCGACTCTTGAAGTCGATTAGCTCGCGAATCGACAAGTGGGTGTATCGCCACAACGGGAAGTAGCTTGCCGGGAAGCAAGTGAACCTCGGGATAAATTCTTGTGTCATTCTCTTCCTGAGGATTTCTCTTGTGTTATTGATTGATTGGTACTTCTTATCTCTTCACGGCGGTATAATCACTCAAAGCTCTTCTCTTGTATTACTTCTTGTTTCTAGCTTGTAGTTGTTGTTATGTTTAGTGAATAGCTTTGTTATAGACTTGTGTAGGTGGCTTGCTAAATTAGTTAGAGCTAGTGCTTTTGCTTCGCCACCTTTCGTACTAACGTGTGGTTAAGTAATTCTTGTAAAAGTTTTAATTAGGCTATTCACCCTCTCTAGCCTTTTTGGACCTTACAACAACATAGCTTATCCTTCTCAAATGTGACATCCTTCAAGTGTCTAACTAAGTCATGCTTCACTAACTTGTTCAATTGCTTCATGCCAACATGACCAAGTCTTCTATGCCATAACCAACTCATACTTGATTTGGTGAGCAAACATGTTGAAAGTTGAGTGTCACTAGCATTGAAATCAACCAAGTATAGATTCTCATATCTAAAACCTTTGAAGATCAAGTTAGAGCCATCAACACTAACTATCTCCACATCATCAACACCAAATATGCACTTGAAATCGAGATCACACAATTGAGCAACCGAGAGAAGATTGAAGTTCAACTTTTCAACTAAGAGCACGTTGGAAATGTTATGATCATTAGAGATTGCAATCCTTCTAAGAGCCTTCACATCACCCTTGCTATTGTCACCAAATGTGATACTATCAATGCCACTATCATTTGATTTGAGAGAGTTGAACATTCTTGAATCACCGGTCATATGTTGAGAGCACCCACTATCAAGCACCCAATGCCTTCCTCCAGCCTTGTAATTTACCTACAAAACAAATTAATGTCTTTTAGGTACCCATGCTTGTTGTGTCCTTAGAGGTTAGTAACTAAGCTTTTTGGTACCCAAATGGCCTTCTTCTTTGGACCCACAATTGATGTACCAATAAACTTAGCATGCACACCTTTCTCACCCTTGGTAAGCACATAACAAGAATCAAAAGGAATTTAAGGTACATTAGTATTTTTCTTGTTCTTGTTCATTTTATTGCAATTAATCTCTAGATGTCCAACTTGCTTGCATCTATTGCAATAACGACCATTGCTCTTCACAAAACAAGACTTTGGAGTAGCAAAGGCCGTCTTGCCCTTCTTGAGAGTATAGCCCAAACCCTCTTTGTTAAGAGAGCATCTTTGGCTACCCAAGCATTTTAGCAAGCGGGCATCCCCACCATAGGCATTGCCTAATGCGCGGGTGAGATCATCCACCTCTCTCTTGAGAGTCTCATTCTTAACCACAAGTGATGAATCACTAGTAGTAGAGATAGAGTTGGTTGTGGTGGATGATGATGAGCTACATGAAGCATTAGTAGGACCAACAAATAAAGAATCATCAATAATACCACATGTTAGTCCAATATCACAAGTGACAATCACTTGCTCCTCCTTAGCTTCCTTCATGAGCTTCTCCAACTTGAGGTCCTTTTCCTTGATGAGCTCAAGTAGAGTGGAGTGGGCTTCCTTAAGCCTAGTGTGAGCAACTTCAAGGTCC
This sequence comes from Saccharum hybrid cultivar R570, assembly GCA_038087645.1. Classification (NCBI taxonomy): domain Eukaryota; kingdom Viridiplantae; phylum Streptophyta; class Magnoliopsida; order Poales; family Poaceae; genus Saccharum; species Saccharum hybrid cultivar. The sequence continues at coordinate 17,588,131 of JAQSUU010000139.1, forward strand.
TCGTGGTCTTCCTTTAGACACTCACGAGAGGCCTCTAGCTCATCAAAGGATTTCCTAAGAGCTTTAAGCTCTTGTTTAATTCCTTTGCACTCCTTACTCTTTTTGAGAGCAACAAGCTCCTCTATCAAGGCATCATTTTCATTGCTCTTGGCAATGAGCTCTTGTTCCAAGATTTTGTATTTTTTGGTTGTCCTCTTGTAGCCCTTGCTTATTTGATCTATTATGCCCAATAGATCATCCTTGAAGTAGTCCTCATCATCACTCCTACAACCATCACTAGCACAAGAATCATCATCACTATCATCATATTTTACCTTGGTAGGCTTGACCATAAGGCATGTCGATGTAGTGTCGAAGATGGATGGCTTGTTGGAGAGGGCGATGCTTGCCATGGCTCGCCGAGTGGTCCTCTCATCATCACTAGAGCTATCATCATCACTATCGGAATTATCACTATCCTAAGTGACCACATAGCCACCACCCTTCTTCTTCTTGTTGATAGTGAAGCTCTTCTTCTCTTTCTTCTCCTTCTTGTTCTTCTTCAACTTCAACTCCCCATCATGATATCTTTTGTCTTCATAGGGGCACTTTGCCACTATATGATCGGGGCTATTGCAATTGTAGCAAAGCACCTTCTTTGCCTTCATGAAGTCTCTTCTCTTTCTTGCACCATATCCTTTCTTCTTCATGAACCTCCCCATCTTGTGCACTAGGAGGGCCATGGTCTCATCATCGAATAGATCATCATCATCGCTCTCCACCTTGCTCTTGCCCTTAGAGGATGAAGACTTGAATGCAATGGGCTTCTCTTGCTTGACCTTGATCTCCTTCTTCTCATCTTCATCTTCATCATCATCATATTGAGCATCGGTCATGACATCTCCAAACACTTGGTTTGGAGTCACCTTGTCCAAACTATCTCTTTAGATCATCTTCCTCAAGATGGCAAACTTCTTAGGTAAGTTCATCAAGAACTTATGTGAGAAGTTCTTGTCCTTGACATCTTCTCCTAGGCTCTTAAGACCATTGACAATAACTTGTAGCCTATAGAACATCTCAGGTCTGGACTCATCATCCTTCATCTTGAAGCTTGCAAACTTATCCTTGAGCATATAGAGCTTGGCACTCTTTACCGTTGAAGTGCCCTCATATGTTTCCTCTAATCTTGTCTCACACCGAGCCTCTCAAAAGGTACCACAAGAACCTACCAAATGGTAAAAGGTTGCAAATGACACGAGCAATTCATTAATATTGCCTTTGGCGCTTCGCCAAGGTAGGCACAAACCCCTCACAATCACTGGAGGTGACCAAGAACAATCACCAACTCTTGCCAACGCCTCCAAGCTGCTCCAAGCCGTCTAGGTGGTGGCAACCACCAAGAGAAACAAAAATCCCGTAGCAAATCAACCACCAAGTGCCAACTAGATACAATCTCACAATGCAAATGCACTTGGATCACTCAATCTCACTTCGAATATGCAAAGAAGCAAGAGAGATGAGTGGGAGGGGAGTTGCTTAGCTCAAAGTGCTCATAAGTATGTCAAAATGTTCAAAAGAGGGAGCCTTGAGCCGGCCAACGAGTATTTATAGACGTACCCCTTCGAATAGAGCCGTTAGAAACTTAAACAGCCGAAATCGTGCTGACCGGACGCGCTGGTCCAACTGACCGGACGCGCCGGTCGCACAACGGCTAAGTCATGAAGCACTGACCGGACGCGCTGGTCCAAACGACCGGACGCGCCGGTCGCACAACGGCTAGTTGCAAAGCAACGACCGGACGCGCTTGACGTGCAGACCGGACGCGCTGGTCCCGTGAGTGACCGGACGCGCTGGTCGCCTGAGCAGCGCTCAACGGAACAACGATCGGACGCGCCGAAGAACTGACCAGACGCTACAGTGCCAGCGTCCGGTTAGAGTCCAGTAAGCACCCTGAACGACCGGACGCGTCCGATCGACTGTGACCGGACGCGCCGCGCGTCCGATCATCAACCTGAAACTCGCGCAGAAGCTGAACACTGACCGGACGCGTCCGGTCAAACAGAGACCGCGTCCGGTTCAGCGTCCGGTCACCTCTGTGACCTCCGTTTCTTTTTTGACTTCCGGCGTAGTGGAAAAAAGTCATTTCAACTTCTCGAAAACGCCTGAATCCCGCCTCGCAAGTTCGGCGGGAGGGAGAGAGGACCCTAAACCCTCTCTACCGCTCAAACTCCACCGCCTTCGCAAACGTGCTAACACCACCAAGTGATCTCGTCATGTGTGAGTGTGTTAGCATTTTCATAATCATTTTTCGAGGCGTTATTAGTTCTATCCAAATGCATATGATTATGAAATGCACACCTAGAGGCACTTAAGAGTTCAATAGCCGCGTCATTCCCCTCTTTATAGTACGGCTATCTATCCTACAATGTAACCACACCCGCTAGGTGTCTTGGTTACTAAAACACAACCCTTAAGCATATACATTTGCCTTGATCATGTAGGGTTGCGTCCAAATCCAAGTGTGGCCATCATGATCACCATGTTCATCTTGCCACCAACCTTGTAATGTACTAATCCTCATATGCTACATACAACTTAGGCATAGGATTAGTACTTAGACATTGTCACTAATTACCAACACCAAACATAGGATTTTCACCGTGGTGACCAATTTTTATGCCACGGTCAGTGGCGCTGAACCTACGGCGTGGTGAGCCGTGGCAGGCAACCAAATAGGCTTTAGACTGTCCGCACTCATGGACCTCTATATTCATCCTCTAAAAGACTTAGTCATCAAGATTCTCTCCTCTATATCTAATTCTTCCGCATCCATTCATACTCTATACACTTCCTCTATCCCAACTACTAGCTCATGGACCCCACATGTCATACTCACCCCTCCTTTTTTCTCTCCCACCCCATCCTTCACCCTATTTTCTCTCTCCCCACCCACATTTACCCATCCTCTTCTCCAGACCAGGAGCTCGAGCATGACCGGCACCATGCCCGGCGCCGCGGCCCCCTCCCTCGCCCCCGCCACCGACCGCGTGGCCCGCGACCGCGCCACCACCATGAGGCGCAACCCCACCGCTGTCCCGCCGGAGAGGAGGCGCGCGAGGTGCGGAGGAGCTCGCGGGGCGGGCCGCCATGGGCGAGCAGGGCCATCTCCTCGCGAGGAAGGAGACCGCCATCTCCTGCTCCCTTCGCGTGGGCGAGCAGGGCCGTAGCATCACGCCGCCCCGCGCGGACCGGCGCGGCGGCCTCCTCGATCCGGCGCGGCTTCCCCCCCACTCCCGGCGAAACCCGCGAAGGAGAGCTCCCCATCGCGGTCGCGCGGGGCGGGGTGTGGGCGCCGTCGCGGGCTCCTCTGCTCCCCTACGCCCTCCGGCCGCCGAGCTCCTCTACTCCTCGAGCGGCGTGCGCGGCGCGGCCCTCCTCTCCGGTCTCCCTCTCTGAGCTGACAGCGAGCGCGGCGAACGGCCGACACGGCGAGGGCGGGCTGGGAATAGCGGAAGCGCTCTCTTCCCGGACGGGATGGAGTACCCCGGTGCAGCTCATTTTTACGGTAAACCACACGCTACGACGGATACCAGAAGCGTTTGGAGTACCCGGTGCAGACCATTTTGGTGACGTAACACTGAGTTGAAGAAATGCATGAAAAAATTAATAGGACGCTCAGTTCACACTCCACATCTCAGTACAACCATTGAGGGTTGCGTCGTGGGTGGCGGCATCCGTATGTGCACGCACCCGTCCTGGCTGTCTTGACTCTTCATCTTCAGATGCTGCTGCGGTAGAAATATCCGGACCACGAGCCTGCAGCCAGGTGTTGCCACCATCATATCATTGCTTATATTTTTGGTTGCCGTCACGGCGTGCAGCGCATCGGAAACCGTTCACGGGCGAGCGAGAGACTGGTGCAAAGGCTCTTCTGCAGCGCCCCGCTGTTGCGCGCACCGATCGATACCACAGTGGTCATTCACGGCCAGCTGACCACATGCGCCAGGGGCGCGGGCCTCCCCTTTGTTTTCTTGCCCCGCACAGCACCACAAGTCCAGTGGGCGCTGGATGGACGACGGTGGACAGACCGATTGACGGAGAGCCGGAGGAAAGGGAAAGGTCATGTTTAGTTCCCAGAAAATTTTGCAAAATTTTTCAGATTTCCCGTCACATCGAATCTTTGGACACATGCATGAAGCATTAAATATAGATAAAAAATAAAACTAATTACACAGTTTAGACGAAATGGACGAGACAAATCTTTTAAACCTAATTAGACCATGATTGGACAATATTTGCCAAATAACAACGAAAAGCGCTACAGTGCCATTTTGCCAAAAATTTTGGATCTAAACCGGCCCAAAGCCACAGCCCACAGGCCACCGGCCAGGGGCCGCGTCAGGCTCCCCTGTTCCGGCTGACACCGCTGGGAAGGCTCGCACGGACACATGCGTGTCTTACGCCTGCCACTGCATGCATGGGATACATCTCCATGGACGCTAGCGACCTGCGACGTGATCTTTTGCTTCGTGAGCCCGAGCCGCAGGCCGAGATCACGGAGAGAGAAAAGCGAAAAGGGTGGCCAGCCACAGCCAGCGCGCACCAGTGCGTCGTGCATGGATCATCGCTTGCTGCTTGCAGGCAGAGGCAGCCTGCGGCCACCCCGGCGTTCGCGTTCCATCGCGCCAAAGCCGTCGCGAGCTTCGAGGAAAGCATGCATTGCTGCCTGCGGCCGGAGTCTTATCCCGACGCCATCGATCAGGTGTTCCCGTTTCCTCTATGGGCCACGCTGTGTGCTCGCGTCTGCCTTGCCTCTCAGGAATCAGGATGCGGGCGGCCGGTCCGGCGGTCCCCTCGCCGCGCCCTGCGGCCCTGCCCGGCTGCCGTCTCCGTGCGTGCGAGGCACTTTGCGAGCAAACCTGGCGGGGCAGGGCGCCGCGGTTTCCTGTGCTGCTTGCAGCGCATCCTAGCAGCCTACAGCTTCCGCCTTCCGTACGCAAGCCAGCTGCAGCCCGGGCACGAGAGGTGCGAGAATGGTACCTAACCGTATTCGAGACGAATTCGTTTAGAGTGGTTCAGATATATCCATATTTAAATACAGATATTCAACATCCGGTACCTATCCATATCTGGATACTCAAATCTTATTTTTACGATGTCGATGTCCAATCATATTCTATCCGGCACCTAATTCGAATTCAGACAGAAATATAAAAACAAATATAATATCGGTCCTATACGCTTCCTATCCTATTCGTTTTCATCCACGACGCACCGCGCGTCCGCCCCGGCGCCGTGCGATAGATATGAGAGCGCTCTGGCCAGGGGTTTCAGGATTCAGCTGCATTGCAATCATGCAGGCACACGGCACGGCAAGGTCGCACATGCGTGCCATGGGCCGGGGTGGTCTAGGAACCGTACGTGGACAGCCATGCTACAGGGCTATGCGAAGAAGGGACCCCCGCTACTGTATGGAGCGGTGCACAGAGATGACTAGTACATGCATGTCAAGCGGAAAGGCAGCTTCATTGCGCGGTATGGGCGCGCTAGCTACTCCATGTTTTTTCCACAGGGCGTCCTCATTGTCGTAGGCCTGCACGCTCCAATGATTTGAAGATGGGTGGCAGTAATATCGGTTGACTACTTTGTATGAAATGTTAGAGAAAGGCCGGCTTGAAATCTTTCTTGGCAACACCACATTGCCGGCAAGTATGAATGTAAAGAACCCAACCGATGATTACAGAGAGATGGTGAGTGGAAGTTCCAAAATTTTCACATCGAAGATTGATATATAGACTTACAATATCCTAGACGGCAACCCAATCATCTCTTTTAACTCTCACGAGAACAAATAGTAACAACAAACCTATTCTCTGCATCATTAAATACAGAGAGAATTATTTCCTTAGCCCTAAAAAAAGTTTGACCTACTTTATTTCTTGATCCTTTTATTTTTGAACTTACCAATTTGGCTCGAAAGCTATCTTTAGTTTCTTATACGACTCTTCCGTTAGTTTTGGACCCACTTACACCTACTTTGGCTCCTGCTTCTCGTTGCTCGTGCTCTCTCAGACCCGAAACGACGCCGTTTTGTAGGGATCCTACAACAGCTCCACCTCCCAACCACGGAGAGGAAGAAGAGGGTGGGGCTAGATCGGTTCGAAGAAGAGGGCGCACGGGAAAGGGCACCACGACAGCGGCGAGGAGAAGAGAAGGGTAGGCTTGATCTCAGCGATGACAGGGTTAGAGGCAACAACGGCCGGTCCTAGCGATGACACAACCTCCTTCGACGATGGCAGGAGGGCAAAGGCGGCGAGATCTAGGGGTGGTTTATGGCGCCTTGGGCAGAGAAGAAGGTGAGCGGCTTTGGCAATGCTCGTGGAGAGATACGTGAATTGGTTGGGAGCGTGTTTTTTCGCTCCTCACCTGTAGTGCAATGTGGGGGAGCACGGGGGGAGTGATTCCTAGGCAGAGCTGCATGGAGGCGTTTGGTGAGGCTCCGCCGCTTCTTTTCCTGGGAGTGGAGCGGTGGAAGCACTCCCAAAGATACCCTTAGTTATGCTTCTTCACCTAGTTTGTCTCTGTTTTCCCTTCTTCAATCTCTCATTAATCTCTTGTTGAGTGTTTTCCCTGTAAACCTCGGTGCGTCTGGTTTGTTTATTCACGTTGCTTACCTCGCCTTGTCGGACAAGGCTATAAAGTATACTTGCTAACCCAAGAAAGCCAATCTGACTCTACCCAAGGCAATGTGGTTGCACATCCAAACGTCTCAGCAACCTGAATTCCTTGTCTAGCTAGGTCAGTAAAATATCAAAATTGACTCACCGCGTACTTTTTTTCTCTCATTTTGTGTTGTCACGTTAAAATAACATGTTTTTATTAAAATTTTGTTAAGTGCATCCTTGAAAAGAAATACTACAAAAATGTGCCTTGAGAATTAGGCCCCTAGAACTTTTTTAGGAACATGAGAAATATATGGAGGACGTATCTCCTTTGTTTTTTACATGTCGTGTTAGATTTGTCTTAAGTCAACCATTTCTACTATTAAATTAAACACAAAAATCTATATGGTTTCACAACGTATAAACTATATAATGAAATTATTTTTCATAGTGAATCTAAAGAAAATCTTAAGTTGTTAACCTACACAGGAACAAAGGGAGTAGTAGGGACTTGATTCTTTTCGAGAGGTAGAAAGTATCTTTAGGCTAGTCACAGAGGGTAGTTTTATGACAGTTTCTTAGACATTAAATAAGCTATAAAACAATATATTACAGATGAAGAGAGCGATGATGATGAAAGTTTCATCGGATAAAAATTTTTACGGGAATAAAACTTTATTTACGCCCCCTTTGGATGGTAGGATAGGAAAAGGATAGGAAAAAGAAAAACTCAGGAATTGAGATGTCATACTTCTGTGATCCTATGAGAATTGAAAACAAAGGAATGTAAGTGAGATATAGCCTTTGGCAGGAGGTCAGGTGAAACACAGGAATTGCCATCGTAGTAGTTGTTTACTTTATTTGCTTAATCACTCCTCTGGTAAAAGAATTTCTTTCATTACTCATAGACAAGTGGGTCCATCGACAAAGAAATAAAGATTTGTACTAGTTCCTGGAGAATGCTTTCTCGTTCTTCGTGCACAGGATTTGTAGCAAGAGGTTTCACTGGATGTTAAAATTCCTATGGAATAGATGTGCACAGGGTAGATGTCCTATGGAATGCCAAGCATCAATCCTACGAACCAAAGGCTAGGAAAAGGAAAGATCCTTTATAAATAGTATTCCTATAAAAATCCTACAAAATTCTTTTGATCCAAAGGAGCCCTTATATTGTGTCTTCTTAGTTTATTTACTAAGTTGGTAGCTGATCTGAAAAAAAATCTTTTATGGTAGCTTTTACCGACCTCAGTCTCAATGTGGATTTAGGGTCCCCGTTTTCAAGACTGTCATATGTCAGAAATAACGCACAGAAGTTTCATCCCATCAAGCTCATTTAATTTCATGAAATTTATTATTCCTCTTCGTCTATACTCATAAAACTTTTGCAGTACCTCAACTAAGAGGATCTTTAGGAATTTAAAATAGTTTACTTGGTAAACTAATAGATATAGCAGGTTAATAAAAAAATAGCAACCTTAAATTTTATCCTTCTTTAATAGTCTTCTATAATAGCTTTTACACGATTTTGTATTGGGAACCATGAACTATTTCTAACTAACCAAATATTTTTTAATAGTTTTCTTTGTTAGTTGCCACTTTTTTATCTGTCATCCTTTATTTTCTTAATTTACTCGTGTGTCCAATTTACTCTAATCTTTTGTGAAAACATTGGACGAGAAGCAGATACGGAGTTTCTCTCAACTGCAAAAACTTTTGAATTGCAGAGGACATTTGACAACACTTTTTATGTTTTTAAAAAAGCTATTTTATAAAACTGTTGAGGACATTTTTTTGCTAAAAAATCAAATTAAAGAATTATTTAAAACTCTATACACCCAAAGCAATTAATTTTTATATGTGGGTCCAGCATAAATTTATTCTTTATCCATTCACTTCTCCCTCCATCCTCTCTCGCTCACTCATCCGTCGTCGCCATGGCCCGCGCACGGCCCAAGTTCGATTTTGGCGAGGCGCGCGGTGCTGCGGCGGGTGCACCCGGATGTTGGTGCGGCGGCGGGCGGAAGCCACACCCGCAGGACTGGGCAGCGGCGGGCGGCGAGCCTGAAAGAGCCATCGCAAGCCATGCGCACGCACTGGGTGAGCATGCTTGCGGGTTGGGTTCGGAGACGGCGGCCCTGCGGAGTGGGCAGCTGCGGGGGACCGGAGCGAGGCGTCAATGCACTGATCACTGTTGCAGTGGACGTGGAAGGCTAGCTGGACGGTACCGTGGAGCCTGTCGTCGTCGTCGCCGAAGGGGCTGTTTAGTTGGCAAAATTTTTGGCGAAACGCTTCTGTAGCAGTTTTGTTGTTATTTGGTAAATATTGTCCAATCATGGTCTAATTAGGCTTAAAAGATTTGTCTCGTCCATTTCATCTAAACTGTGTAATTAGTTTTATTTTTTTATCTATATTTAATGCTTCATGCATGTGTTCAAAGATTCAATGTGACGGAGAATCTGAAAATTTTGGTAAAATTTTTGACATCTAAACCGTGCCTTCGGTGAGGCACACCACGAACTCGAACCGGTTCCGGTGCCGGCTTGCTTGGCCTCTGCCACTCGCTACATATGCGAGCCGCAGTCTGACTCCCTGGTGGATTGCGTGGCGTCTCTCTGTAGATTATGAACACCAGCGTCAGTTCACGGAAGCCTGCGGTTTGGTTCTGACTGTGGCTGTGTTCACTTGGCGAACCCAAAATATTTCCTCTTCCACCCATCACATCGAATCTTTGAACACATGCATGAAGCATTAAATGTAGGTAAAAAAAATAACGAATTGCATAGTTTGTCTGTAAAGTTCGAGACGGATCTTTTGAGTCTAATTAATCCATGGTTGGACAAATTTATCAAATAACAACGAAAAGTACTATAATAACTTTTCACTCAATTTTTCTCAACTAAACACACCCTGTGTTTGGTTCTGCCGTTTCAGGTGGTTGGCCAATGACGGTCCCGTCCATGTACGTATTCCCATGCAAAGCTAGGAGTACTACCGAGCCATTTTGATTAAGGGGTGGACAAATGTGATCATATTTTTTTTATGATAAAATATACTTAATTATATGTTTTAATAATTTTTTAAAATATACATTATTTCTAACCAAAATCATCATATTTTAATAAAAAATAAGTCAAATTAATATTTTTATACTATAAATATAAATATTTATATAAGTATTTAAATGAGTCTACTGTGTTTAGGGGTGGAGGGCCACGACCCCCGCTAGCACCTCTCGCCGTAGTATTTACCAAATAATAACGAAAAATACTGTAATAGCTTTTCACCCACTTTTCCAACTGAACGCACCCCAAATTTGAAAGCCTGGAGTCCTGCACTGCCTCAAATCCCCTATCGGCTATCGGACGCCACGTACGTACGCGTCCCACTTTGCCTGGAGCCCGATGGTGAACTGAAACGTGTGATGGCCGCTGCCGCTTGGCTGCAGTGTTTGATTGACAACGACCAGAATTGAGGCGGCAGCAGCCAGCAGCATCACTGTGTGACTGTACAACCATGCCTTGCCGTACAGGTGACGTGCAGTACAAGATCATGAGGCCACCAGCGGCCATGTCATTAGAGTGACCCGTGATTTGATACCGGCACAGGCCAGGCCGCCAGGCAGGGCCTTGCTTGCTCGATCTATCGCCCCAGCCCAGGGCGAACAATGCGATGGCTTTGGCGGAACGTACTCCCTCCCTCTGAGAATATTATAGTTTAATATCTTAAGTTTGATTAATTATAGATAAGAATATATCAATATTTATAATATTAAATAAATATTATTAGATTAATTATAAAATATATTTTTTTAATAAATTAATTTGTAATCATAAATGTGAATATTATTTATTATAAATTTAGTCAAATATGAACTATTTTTATCGACACATAACTCATAATTGCATATTTTGTTAGACAGATAGAGTGCTCCCGCCATAAAAAAACGTAAACCGACTGTCTAGTTCAAACCCAGGATATCTTTTTTTTTTAGGATTTCGTTTTATTGACGGAGAAAGTACTCCCTCCGTAAAAAAACATGTAATTCTCGTTTTTCGAGAAGTCAAACAGTTTGAACTTTGACTAAATTTATATAAAAAAATACTAATATTTATGATATAAAATAAGTATCATTAGATTAGTTATAGAATATATTTTTATAATAAATTTATTTGAAGACATAAATGTTAATACTATTTATTATAAACTTAGTCAAACTTGAGTGAGTTTCACTTGCACGTATTTCGTAATTGCATCTTGTGTGGGACGGAGGAAGTAATACGCATGCAGGTAGTAACAGTTACACTGTCTGTCGTCGTGTCTTGGGCTGTGTCAGTGTGGGCCGGTTTAGATAAAAATTTTTTGGCAAAATGATACTGTAGCAAATTTTATTGTTATTTGACAATTAGTGTCCAATCATGGTCTAATTAGGCTTAAAAGATTCGTCTCGTCCATTTCGTCTAAACTGTGTAATTAGTTTTAATTTTTATCTATATTTAATGCTTTATGCATCTAAAGATTCGATGTGACGGGAATGTTAAAAAAATTTGTAAATTTTTTTTTGCAACTAAACAGGACTGTGTGGCTTTGCAATTATGCCCGTGTATAGTTCCCTAATTCTCCCCAAATTTCACTATGCAAAAAGAAAATTCCCTATCACATCAAAATGTCGGCAAATGCATGGAGTACTAAATGTTGATGAAATCAAAAACTAATTGCACAGTTTTGTTGTACTTTGCGAGATGAACATTTTAAGCCTAGTTAATCAAAATTTAGATATTTTTTACCAAATACAAACGAAATGCTACATGAATTCTGATACAGCGTTTTTCTCCCCAATTCACCGAACTAAACGAGGCCTATATGGTCGCTGTGGTGACGTTAACATGTGGTACGCCACTGGCAGTCAGTCACTCCATCGATCATTGACCTGATGTTCTGAGAGCCGGATTACGTGCTGCTGTCCGCGACCGGAAGCAGGTCACCACTCACCACTTCACTGCTTCTGCGGGGCCTTTCTGTTCATCTTGAGCACAATGCATGGGTGGAGTACCCGGTCAGCCAAAACATGAACACGCCGTTCGAGAACTGAAGTCTATTCAATGCACACCACATCAACCAGCTGCATGTAGCTCAGGGTTAAAAAAACCGCTCGGTAAACCGGCCTAACCGGGCTGGACCGGTTCCGGTCCGGTCCAGTTAGGTATTCCCCAAATTCAAATTTAAAATTTGAAAAAAAATACTGAAAAAATTCCTAAAAATAGTTCATGATTTATAGAAGCCAATGGTGTAAAAATTTTTCAAATTCGAGTTCGTTTAGTATTTATTTATACGTATAGGAGTTTAAAAAAAAGAAAAAAAATCCCGGTCCTGCCCCGTTAAGGCCCCCAAATTCAAATTTAAAATTTGAAAAAAAACAAAAAATGCTGAAAAAAATCCTAAAAATAGTTCATGATTTATAGAAGCCAATGGTGTAAATTTTTTTCAAATTCGAGTTCGTTTAATATTTATTTATACGTATAGAAGTTTGAAAAAAAAAAGAAAAAAGAAAATTTCAAACTCAAACCGAGCGGTAAACCGCTTAAACCGAGCGGTTACCGCTCCAAACCGCCCGGTAAACCGGTAACAAACCGAACCGAAGGCGCGTTTGAATTCAAATTCAAATTCGATCGGTTACCGACCGGTTACCGGTAAACCGGACCGGTAAACCAGAACCGGAGGCTGGCGGTTTGGGGTGACCGGTCGGTAAAAAAAACCCTGTGTAGCTCCTCCTTGACTTGGCGATGCACGCATGCATGGCTTGGCTACGTACTCCAACATCTTGCATGATTGCATCGTGTATAAAATGACGGTACGGGGTCATGACCGTGACCGGCCTCGCAAGTCGCAAATTGCTGCTACGTACAGTGCAAGTACACAACCGGGCGGGCGCGCTAGGTGCTTTCACCCTGTTCGTTTGGATTTATCAGCAGAATCAGCAGCCATCCAACAGTGTTTTTCTCTCACAACACACCAGCGAACAGTGCTTTCAGCACAATAAACCAGCGAAACGAACAGGCCGTTTGCATTTGCAACGCATGCATGGGCACGAAACTTTGAGCTACATCTTGGTGCGTGGCTTGTTCCGGCCGCTGGGGCCGGCAGCGGCCGCCGTACGGCATGGGCACACACACGCACGCCACACCCCATCGAGTTTAATATTTTTAGATCACCGATCATATCCCACGGCTATAGCCCCGTTTGATACTCTACTGTATATTATAAGAATTCGGATAGAAAAAATCCCACAGTTCTAGATTCTTATTCAAAAGTCTAGATTTTATAGGGATTCTATCTCACGTATTTTTAGGATCTCGAAATCTAATAAAACTGTTGAGATTTTTTTTATCCAGATTCTTAAAATCCCTTGAGATCCAAATGGTACCTATAACTCGAGCAACGAGGCAAATCGCTCTCTTTTTTCTCCATCACGCAAAAGGTTTGCGTGTCTTTGTATTAAGGTAGAGAAAATGTTTGTTACAGTACGCATTAGCGACGCCCTATGGGGTCAACAGTTTTAGAAGGGCGCCTTAGAGGCAAATCACTCTCTGAGTGATGATACAACGTACTACTTCCACCTACCTCTAAAAATGATGACGCAATTTAGGTTTAAATTAGATTAAGATTTTAAATTTGACTAAGTTTTTATAAAAATATTAATAACACTTAAAGCTTTAAATAATTATACTCCCGAAACACATTTTAGGGTTAATCTAATGGTAGTTATTAAGTATCCTAAATGTTAGGACTTGACGTTTTTTATAGTCAAATCTAAAACTGTTAGACTCATCAAAAAATGAGAATTATGTTCTTTTTTCTTCTGTTCTCTCTCTAAAAGAATGAAATCCTCATATCCCGAGGAGTACAACAATGTCGGGTTTTAACTAAATTTATAAAAATGCACTAATACTAAATATATTTGAATATATAAATCTTAATATTATTGTTTATAAATCTAGTTGAATCTAGGATTGTTTGACTCTTTAGACAGTGAGATTTGTATTCGTTTTGAGATGAAGGGAGGAACATGCTATCACCTGACGCTAAGGATTTTTTTTTCTGACGCTTGACACTCTAGTTTCTAGTGCAGGATCTACTAGCGACTGATGCGGTATCCGGATAGAAAGCAAGCTAATAATGGAAGAACGTACATGCCACCACTTTGGTTGGCCTAATGTGACATGACGTGAGTACATGCTATGTCATTTGTCAATGTACACAAAAGTTGGCCCTATACAACCAACCCTCCCGGCCCCTTAAAAAAAATCAAATAAGCGTGCGAGCCTAGGGAAGAAAGCAGCAGTCGGTAGGTACTATATTGTGCCTAAAATACGAAGAACATGCACAAAAAGTTTCTGTGATGAATTGAAGTGTGTTCAAGGATAGGGATTAAAACAGGTTTTCTGCTGTGTTAGGGCCCAGCCCAAGAGCACGTTCCGAGCAGAAAAGGGCATGTTTAGTTGGCCATGCAACCCAAAAAAGTTTGCACAGTACCTGTCTCATCGAATCTTGCGGCACATGCATGGAGTACTAAATGTAGACGAAAGAAAAAACTAATTACACAGTTTAGTTGTAAATCACGAGACAAATCTTTTGAGCCTAATTAGTCCATGATTGGACACAAATTGCCAAATAAAACGAAAAGTGCTACGGTAGCCGAACCCAAACTTTTTCACCAACTAAACAACCCCTTAATTATTCGTACGATATGTCTCTAAGACTTTGGGCCTGTTCGCTGGATGATTTTTAGGTGGCTGATGCTGATTTGTTACGAGAGAAAACCAATGGCTGGCTGATTCAAGCGGACAAGGTGTCTGTAGGTTTTATAAAAAAAAAAGAGATAGAAGGGTGAAGCGTGTGTTCAAACTATCCAAAGTTGCGAAGTGTAGCATTAGCATAGCCCGGCCCACCCTTTCTTGTGTCGCTGTGGGCCACTGACGGCAACTTGAGCAGTATCAGGTCAATCTGCGATCCAGTGATCGATCAACAAGCAATCTCAAGGTCTCACCTATAAAAGGAGGCAAGGCCTCAAATGGCTCAACAAAATCGTCAAATTTCAATATAAAACAGCAGCGTCGATGGAGGATCCATGGAGGTCGGCAGGGTGGTGGGCCATGCAGCTGTTACTCATGGTCACGTCCGCACATCCAATCCAAGGAGGAGGCGTGAACCACCGTGCAAGCGATCGATGGATTTGAGGCGGAGGTAGAGCACCTAGCAGAAGAAGAGTGTATGCAGTGAGGTGGTTGCGGGGAGGCCATCGCCCATCAGCCAAGTCCACCGCGACACGGCTGGAGCACGGGCACGGGTCAAGGAACAGAGGCCGGCCCTGGTGACGCGGCTGCGATGGCAATGGCATCTACGGAACGGACCCTACGCGGCTGCTGGTGTCGTCGTCGCGGTTTCATGGACCACAGCGATAAAAAAAAAACACTGGTGCAACGGGTCAGTATCATAGCGTAACACACAGGGCTGTCTACAGTAGTTTGTGGAGTCCCACCTTTTGCAAGTTGTGGGCTTCTGTCTAACAGCACGTCAGTACCCAACAGCTTTCACAGCATCGAAGGTTTTTGCACAACAGCAGCATTCTGCATTACTCCTCACTTGACGTGCCAAACTGTTTTATCAGCCAGGTCACAATGGTACCAGAGATTATTATTGCCATCATCAGGAGAAGAATGTGTTACAGAGTACATACAGAATGTTCTTCAATCCGTCCAAGTATACAAGTATAAGTTAAACAACAAATGTAACAAGAATATGCTTCGACTTGACAGGTTACACGTAGTATATGATGCTAGAGGAAGTTCCTTGTGATAAGAATCGAATCACCAGTCAATCAATGGCTTTGGAAGGCAGGCAGATAATGCAAGGCGATGTACAACTTACACGGAGCTGTTGATGTGCAGCTCGGCAGGAATGAACCCTTCCGAGACCCCTCTTCTGCCGTCGGAAGCAGCTCTTCAGCTAGAACAGCACGAGCCTTTTGTGGCGGTGGATGATTCAGCGACGTTAATGGTGGTTCCGTGCATCGAGCGCCCGTTGCTGGATGCAGACTCTTGCGCGGCGAGCGCCTTCTTGCTTACAGTCTGATGAATCTCGCTTAGGATGGTGTGGAACGCCTTCTCGACGTTTATCGCCTCCAGGGCGGAGGTCTCGAGGAAGGACAGGCCTTCCCTCTCTGAAAATGCTTGGCCGTCTTCCTCCGGGACCGACCTTAGGTGGTTCAGATCCGACTTGTTACCAACCAACATAACAACAATGTTCGCGTCTGCGTGATCCCGGAGCTCTCGGAGCCACCTCTGAACATTGTCGAAGGTTTGCTTCTTTGTGATGTCGTAGGCGAGAAGCGCTCCAACTGCGCCCCTGTAGTAAGCACTGGTGATAGCGCGGTACCTCTCCTGCCCAGCCGTGTCCCATATCTGTGCCTTGACAGTCTTCCCCTCTATCTGCCTCAAATAAAAGAGAAAAGGAACTTGTGCTGAGATGATGCATAACACGAACAGCTTCAGAAGGCAACACCATCAGTAAGGAAGGAATTCCAACTCTAGATGCACAACGACGGTGAACAATGGGCGGAACAGTAATATTTTTGTATGTCCTGAACATCAGGAGATTTCTACTGAAAAAGGCTAAATGGAGTGCCGAGTTCATAGCTTCTTCTGTGAGAAATAGGCGAGGAAAACTCATAGCTTATTCTGTGAAGTAGGCAAGGCAAACTCAAACTCTGACCTACCTGAGCTTAAGCCACCTAGCCATATAATCAGTAAAGAGAGCCAATGAAAAGGAACATCACTATCTTGATAGAAAAATCTCATGACACCAGTTTTCAACCAAGTAATAAACAAGCCGAAAAGCCAAATTAAACTAAAGAAAAGATATAATTCCAAAATTTCAGAGGATATCTTCACCATGTATTAAAAAGAATGGCTTCAGATCTCATGTCACTCTCTAACTACACTCCGACCTTCATCATTCTTTTATCAATTTCTATATATGAACTAGATAAAGTATCTGTGACAGCAAAAACTTCCAGTGCACGTAGAAATGAAGCACAAATAATTGTACCTTAGTGTCCCATTGCACAACTCACTATTCAATAAAACCAAGATTGGAAATGACTAGTGAAAGAGACAATTAAGGCCATCCCTATCAATACGACTACCGGAAGGAATTAGTACCAAAATCATATGGCTGACAATTCAGAGGATTGTACATGACTATATATGACCATACATGACTATCTATGTCGCGCTGGCACAAACACTACTACAGGATCTGTACCAGCAGGTGGATACTAACCCTGGTATATACTCCTATTTTGTGGGATGAAAATTTACTCTTCTCAAGGCTGATTTTACTTATCTCCTACTTATACTTAGGGAGGTACCTTCCCTATCACTTCACCTTTCACCTTGTGGAGCAATACCGATGCAATACCTCCATTCCAAAAATAATAATACAAATCTTGCTTCAAGGGTCATCAATCTCAAGTCTGACTAAATATATACAAAAGTTAATAATATTTATGGTGTGTAATAAGTATTACTTAGATTAATTGTGAAATATACTTTAATAATGAAATCTTTCGGAGATAAAGTATTGATATTATTTTCTATAAATTCTGTCAAAATTGAGATTGATTAACTCCTAAAAGGCAATATTAGCATTCTTTTGGGACAGAGGGAGTAGGTGCCTTTTATTTTCCAATTTTACTATGTTGCCATGACAACACATTACGAGTATGCTTGCATTCTTTGTCCAAGAATGTGTAAAGCTAGGAATTGGAGTGGGCAGGGTGTTGGATGTATATCTAACTAACATGACAACACATTACGAGTATGCTTGCATTCTTTGTTCAAGACTGTGTAAAGCTGGGAATTGGAGTGGGCAGGGTGTTGGATGTATATCTAACTAGTCTTGATTTCAATGCAGACAAGATTTTTCCTGCTAGCTTAGGTGAGCCAAATTGGCTCTCCTGGCCTCCATGTGCTAGGTGAGGTGAGGTCAGGGCAAGCTTGCCCACAACCAAGCACACCTTACAACATTTCTAATCTTCCTCATGGCATCATGCAAACTAAACAGGTGGTGCTTCGCACATTGCATTGTCGCATTGTCCTCAAAACCATAATATGAGAACAACCACATCGGTCTTCAGAGTCAAGCATAAAACAGACCATTCATCTATTAATCTCTCATTCTTTTTCTTTGAGATGATTAATGTCTCGTTCTGAAACAGAAGACCATGGCATAAGAGATAAGATTGAGAAATCAAGCGTGACGTGTTTGCACGAAGCACGGTCAAAATGTAGCAGCCTAAACAACAATTGACACAATAACATCTCAAAATCAAAAGACAAACGCGTCGTGCATGGCGGCAAGTTGCGCCGGAGGCCGGACGGACGCCACCACGCAAAATTCTACCCCACATTGCCACATTGGGGGTGCGATCAGATCGGGGTTGATGTATATGGGGGTACCTGCAGGGTGCGGGTGGCGAACTCGACGCCGATGGTGGATTTGGACTCGAGACAGAACTCGTTGCGCGTGAATCGCGAGAGGATGTTGGACTTGCCGACGCCGGAGTCGCCGATGAGCACGATCTTGAAGAGGTAGTCGTACTCGTTGTCCACCCGGTGCGTCATGTCTGGTCGATCGAGCGAGCCCGAAGCCCCGAACCAAAGCTCAGCCGGACGGACGCCGCTCGCTCGTTCGCTCGCCGAACGGGACGGGATTCGATTCGCCCGCTTTTCCGCTCGCGTGGGGATTTGAAATGGTGTGGGGGGGGGGGGCAGCAGATCCGAGGCCGGGATGGGGTGGGGGGAGCGGGGAGGAAACGGGAATGGGCGGCGACCGTGGAGGCGGAGGGGGAGAGGGGCCGTGGGGCTGAGTTGGACGTGCTTGGCGGTTGATTTGGCCGTATCTCGCGACGGCCAGCCAATGGATGGCTGGCGCGTCGCTGGCGGTTGTTGGCTTTGCCCGCCCTCGGCTCAGTGCGTGGCGGAAGATCTGTCAGATCAGATCTGGGACGGAGGGGGAATGTGCCGCGCCCGTGGTTGAATCGCTAAGAATGCAGTGTTTGGTTATGGGCCTGGGTCCAACAATTTTGGGCCTGAATGGGCTTAAGATGACAGATGTTTTCTTGTTTCCCTATGGGCCAAGCAAGAGTGGAAGACTAATACCTATTTGGAACAGAAATTTCACAAAAAAAATCATACATAAAATTTATAAAAAATGGGATTTTCTAAAATTTAGGTGCCTGAGTTTTAGTTTCCTTTCAGACGATGGTTATTGCATATATTTTATACTAAAATTATAGATTTCGTTCATTATAATTTCTGTAGGCGCAATCTGTAATTTTCGGTACTAAGAATTAAAAAACCCATTAGACAAAACTACAAACCTGACAAAATCTAATTTGCGTTGGCACAAAGATAATTTAGAATTTATAATTATTTCTATAGGTGGACAAGGACAAAAATTTAATATGTTATTACACAGAGACAAATAACAAATCACGAAAGTAACAATTTCTTGTACTAGTTGGTGGTATAAGAGTGTTGTCTAAAATCATCTTAAAATTCAGCCACTTGAAATATAGTAGAAGTGATAATAAAATATAAGATTCAAGAAAAAAAATCCTGCGTTCTAAACGGGGTTTAAGGTTGCGAACTGTGACAATGAACCACCAAAAATACATAATGAGACCTACTAATCAGTCAACAAATAATAGCATGTGGGGTTCATCATATGAACATAATCTATACTCTAAAAGAGCGAAGGAATTGAAAAATACCTGTTACTCGGTAATTCCTACCCACCCTATGTTTTAGCTCTTAGATCATAGATCCAACGCATCTCCCGTCCTAACCTGACAAACGGACCCGGGCGAAAAACTTTTAATTCTTTACGTGTGTTTCCTCATATCGCTATTTTTTCACACAAAAAGAATATCCAGCCCACCTATATGTTACGAACAATATGATTCATTAGTGTCATATGCACACACGTTACGAACAATATCGATTCATTAGTGTCATATGCACACACGTATAACCTCGTGGTGCGAGACGGGAGCAGCGGCGGCATCCTGTGGCAGTCGTTCGACCACCCGACGAACACGCTGGTACCGGGCATGAAGATCGGCCGCAACCTGACGAGGTGAAGGGGAGTCTCGGCTCGGGTTCCAGAAGCGAGGTTGATCTGGACCAGGTTCGTGCCTTAGCCAGGGAGATCGTCATGAGGGAGATTGAGAAGCACGCTGCAGATGGGATCGGCAGGGTTGACTACGCCGTGGCCTCAGGTGGAGGAAGAGTTGTTCGGCATTCGGAGGCCTATCTGCCTAAACGCAGTGGTTTGACAGCCTAGATACCTGGAGTCGACGTGGGGCCTAAGCCAGAGAAGATGCTTCAACCGAGCTTTGGGGAGCCTGGACAGTGCTTTGCCATGCAGGGCAGCAGTGGGTTTGTTGAGATCAAGCTCAAGTCAGGAATAATTCATGAGGCAGTAACACTTGAGCATGTGTCTAAGGTAAGGTTTTTGGCCACCCAACATTTTGGTCTTGCATGGCTATGTGCTTAATTATTGCTTGTTTTTGTCTTTTCAATATTAGTATAAGCAGTGGATGACATTGTCTAAGGCCTTGTTTAGTTGCCAAAATTTTTGGTAAAATGCAACTGTAGCATTTTCGTTGTTATTTGACAATTAGTGTCCAATCATGGTCTAATTAGGCTTAAAAGATTCGTCTCGTCCATTTCGTCTAAACTGTGTAATTAGTTTTATTTTTTATCTATATTTAATGCTTCATGCATGCGTCTAAAGATTTGATGTGACGGGGAATCTACTGTTCTTTTGCAAAATTTTCTGGATCTAAACTGGGCCTAAGTACGAATATAGGATGCGCCACCAGTTACTCAACTTACTGCTTGTTAAAAGTTTAGATTAGAAAGGCGGCCAACGACCCGTCGCCGGGGACCTTACGATACGTGGTTATCACGATGGACGAGCCGCCGGAGATCGCGATGGTGGACTCAAGCTGCACCACCAGGTTCCACACGGTAGTGTGGAACGGGCCGGAGATAGCGTCCTATGCCGACGAGTTTGCGCACCTCACCCAAAAACTGCTTACAACACATCACATTTTCATATCCCTTACCAACTAACTGTCCAAATGCCATCTGAATTATCAAAAAAGTGTTAGATTAAAAAAAATACAAAATAAAAGGATAATAAAATAATAACAGTTTAAGCTAAAAAATGAAAAATTAACATGATATCTTCTACGCACGTGCGGCACGCACGTGCATGTTGACTAGTATGTATAAAAAAATGATCTATCCATGAACCCACCTCATCAAGCAATAAAATACTCATCCATCAGTCAATTGTTCCTCGCCCCGCCCATTCCCTTCTTCCACACGCTCTCTTTCGCGTCGTCGTCTCGCTCGTTCAAAATTGATCTTCCTCGACCTGGATTGCTTGCCTCTATCCTGAATCGGCCTTCCTCGTGCCCAGATTGGCTTGTCTCTACCCTACCCTGAATCAATCCTTTTGTACTCGTGTCAAAGAGGACGACGTGACCCCGTGTCTATGTAGCCGTCGCTGCCGCTCCTCGCTATACAATATTGGGTCCCTACAATATTTGTTCGCTCCAGAGAGGCGTATCAATGCGACGGGCTGGCGTCAGTCACTCACCATCAGTGGTGACATCGTGACGATGATGCTCATCTGAAGGCACATCGATCCAAAGGCGTGTGGAGGCTCCAGGGGCACTATCATGGTGAAAATTTTACATTTTAGTCCTTTTTAAAAAATTATTTTATAAATAGACCCTTGACAAAACTTTTTCTAAAAATAGATCAAAGTTCGGCATACAGTAACTCTACGCTGAGATATGCGGCTCGGTGCCACGTAAGTGCTAGCGTGTCGATGTGGCCGAAGCTCGGAGTTTTCTCAATTAACGCCTAGATTAGCCATGTCGGCGTTTGACCGATTAGCGCCGAGGTGTTGCTCATGCACAATACAAGCTAATAGCTGAGCCCAAGTGCATGTACTTGTCCATTCAATATCTTTTGAAGATCCATAAAAAATAAATATAAATCCCCCTAACATGAGATCAATTTTATCAGAACCATAATGTTCCACTGTCTTGTTGTCAAAAAAAAATTGTTCCACTGTTCAGGACAAAAATACATGGATTGATAAAACATTTTCCAAGATTTCTAGAGATAGCTTATAGCACAGTCCATGCTCCATGAAAAATGAATTGTGCAACTGCAGCACCTCGGCGTCCATCGCTGAACGCCGAGATAGCTTTAAAAGACACCTATTTCACCGTGGTATACATGACCATGCTGTATGCATAATTTGTTAAAACTAGAGGAAGCTTTAAAAGATCATACTAGGTTCGTAGAAAATATTAGTAACATTTGTATTTCTGAATGAGTTTATTATAAAATAAACTTAACGAATGATCTAATGATACTAACTATACCATAAACATTGATATTTTCTTTTATATATTTGGTTAAAGTTTAAAATGTTTGACTTCTCGAGAAACGAGAATGACACTTTTTATGGGACGGAGTGAGTAGTCATTAACAACAATGCATTGCACATAAAATCTACTAATGCTACTTTCATGCACTTGAAGAAAATACACTCTCTGTCCCTAAATAAATCAATTCCTAGAATCCATGCATGTCAAACTGTCTTAAGTTTGACTAACTTTATAGAAAAGAGTAATAACATCTATATTATAAAATTAGCATCTTATAAAAATATATTTTATGGTATATCTAATGATATTAATTTGATGTCATAAATCTTGATGGTTTTTTTTCTAAAAATTTGGTTGAAGTTTAAAAAGTTTCACTTAAGACAACTCTAGAAATCTATTTATTCAGGGACAGAACGAGTAGCGATTAGATGCATGCATAAATTCAATGCATAAGATTTACACATAAAAAAATCAATGCATAAGATAATGCATGCTCATATCTGCTCCAAGTTTAACGCATACGCATACAAACAAATGCTATTAGTACATGCACTAGTCAAGTCTGAGTGCCTCGATGCACGAATTTTGGCGAGCGTTTCTCGCGTTTCTCTCCGTTTTCACTTTTCACCGTGACATCCGGAGCTGATCAGGCCACAACGCTCGAGCAGGATCCTAAGGCTACAAACTTCGTTCCAAAAAATATAAAAAAATTTAAAATAAAGGGAGTACTTGATAACTCATGCACAAGCTTTATCCCAAAATTTTTTATAGAAATTTTGGCAAACATTTTATCAATCTATGTATTTTTACCACGCAGAGGGTAACATTGCGGTTCTAATAAAATTGATCTCATGTCGAGGCGATTTATATTTATTTTTATATGAATATTCACAAAAATTTGAATGGACAAGTACGTGCACCTGGGCTCAGCTGTTAGCTTGTACTGTACAGGTGCAACATCTCGGCGCTAATTGATCAAACGCCGACATGGCTAGTCTCGGTGTTAATTGACTAAACGCCGAGCTTCGGCCAGATCGACACGCTGGTGACTACGTGGCAAATTTAACGTTGAATCGTAGGACGCCGAGCTGCATATCTCAGCGTAGAGTTACCGTACACCCAACTTTGGTCTATTTTTAAAAAAGATTTTGTCAAAGGTCTATTTATAAAATAAGTTTTTAGAAAGGACTAAAATGTAAAATTTTCACCATGGCCATGAGAGAGAAAAGAAGAGAAGAGAAGAAAAATATTTTATTTCCATGGTCGATCCATAGCCATAAGTATATCTTTAGCTATTGTAGGTGCTATTGTTCACTTCACAATGTTGAGTCACACATTGTGACCGTTCCTAAAGAGAAACTCAAATTCGATTAGTACCTCTGTCCCTAAAAAGATACAACTATGTGTTGTGTGCAGATTAAAGTACTTTACGTTTGACCAAGTTTCTAGTAAGTACTCCCTCCGTGCCCAAAAGAATACAATTCTAACACAATGTCATATCTTAGTACCTTAAGTTTGACCAATTATAGATGAAAAAGTATCCATGTTTATGATACCAAATGAATACCAACAGTTTAATTACGAAATGTATTTTCATAATAAATTAATTTAAAGACATAACTGATTATTATTCACTAAAAATTTGGTCAAACGTAAACCACTTTTCGTGGCACGCAACCCATAGTTACATTCTTTTAAGAGCGGAGGTAGTATTATTCACATTTATTGCTCCAAATTAATATATAATGAAAATAATTTTCGTAATTAATCTAATGATATTTGTTTTATATTATAAATGTTTATAATTTTTATCTATAATTGATCAAACTTGATATACTAAAATATAACACTGTTTTAAAATTGCATTCTTTTGAGGACGGAGGAAGTATATTTTAGGACGACCTGAGTATAATGCTGCATTGCAGCATGGACAGACAAGGTCGATCGAGTTATGTTTCGATCGAGTTATGTTTCAACACGTTTCAATTCTTTCCTATGGAAAACCAAAAGCTGTCTCAGATCATTTGTGCAAGTCATTTTTTTTACAGCGCGAACCTTTGTTTGAATAACAAAGAAGCAAACAATTATACAAAACCGCATTCATTGGAATCCGATTTAGATTTGCCAGGAGAGTATCAAAGTAACGCTTAGGATGGTCCCAGCCTACTACCTAAATCAGTCCCAACTCCCAAACAGCCAAACAGGCTAGAGAGGCAGAGGTTCCACTTCCAGTCTTCCATCAATCTACCCAAAAAACTGAAGCAGGGAAAAGAGCACAGTATGCTCCAAGCAGGCACAAGTCAATGGGAAAAAGAGCACAAGACAACACGCGAAAGGCCAGGAAGACACGAAAACTGCACAAACACCCTGTTCTGCAGGTCATGTTTCGGCTTGTTTCAGCTTGTTTCAACTTATTCTCTCTCCCAGAACACTATTGAATCAGCCGAAACCGGCGGGCTTTTCGACCAGCCGAACCAGCCCAAACTCCCGGCTCCATACGATACGACCATACCGTACATTCATGATTCAACCAATTTGAGGAAGCTGGAGCTCTTTCTTTGGCTGAGAGGTGCCGCCCTGACTCTGAGCATCCTTGCTCTTACTGATCCTGACGACGCACGACAGCACGACATGGATCACAAAATAGGCTAGCACGGCGATGACGAGCGCGGAGACATATCCAGAGGTCTTCCACGACCGGCTGGAGCCGGCGGCGTAGGCGACGAGGAGGCCGAGGAGGTCCAGCACGATCGTAAAGTTCATCACGCCGAGCCACCAGTCGTCCATCCACCCCTTCTCGGACGCTGGCAGCGACCCCGGCAGCAGAAGGACGATGACCACGACGGATGCGACGAAAGAGGCGGAGTTGCTATAGAAGAAGGCAAGGTACCGGTGCCTCCTGTTGTCGTGCATCACCGGATCGCCCGCCTCGTACCCGCCGTCGTTGCTCTGCCAGACCCCGCCGGGCGGTGCCAGGCCGGCCTGGTAGGTGATGCCCGCCACCAGGATTCCAAGCAGCATCAGATACTTGCGCTTGGCATGTAGCTTCTTTTCATATCCGCTCTCGGCTTTCGTGTTATTGGGGGCGTCGGTTATTTGTGCTTCGAGATTGGCTTCTATGGGATTTACAGTGTCAGCGGCCCTGGGGGTTGCCTCATCTGCACTCCTTGAGAAGCAGGCACTGATGGAGATACAGTGGCCCTGACACCTGCCTTCCTGGGCTGCCGCGTCGGTTATTTGTGCTTCGGGATCGGCTTCTATGGGATTTACAGTGTCAGCAGCCCTGCCTTCCTGGGTTGCCTCATCTGCACTCCTTGAGAAGCAGGCACTGGTGGAGATACAGTGGCCCTGACACCTGCCTTCCGGGGCTGCCTCATCTGCCGACCCGTCTTCCTGGTTTGACTCATCTGCCGTTTTGTTCTTCTTGTCCGGATCGATCACCAAGAACAGCACAACCAGTAAGATGACTACGGCGAGGACGAACCCCGCCAACGCGAAGATGTAGATGGATGTCTTCCGATGCTGCGTGCTGCCGGCGGCATAGGCACCCATAATCCCCATCATACCCACCGCCGTGCAAACGGAGAGCGCGTTGCTCTGGATGGCCGGCCGGTACAGGTTTGGGTTCACGAGCAGGATGATGAGCGCAATGGACAGCATGAAGCTCACCGAGTTGCAGTAGAAGAACGCCGTGTAACGGCGTGGGTAGTTGTTGAGCAGGACGGGGTCGCCCGCGTGGTTCCCGGTTCCCAGATCGTTCTTGGCCAGGAAGCCGCTCGGCGGCGTCAGCCCGGCTTGGTAAGTGATGGTCGCCGCCAAGATCGCGAAGAGGAGCAGCCGCTTGCGCCGCTTCTTCACCATCTCCAACTCGGCATCCTTTTTCTCCTCTGTGGAAGCTTCGTCATTCCGCCTCGTGCTGCCGTCGTCGTTGTGGTCCAGCGTGAATAAGACGACATGGATCACAACGTAGACGAGAACAGCGCCGGCCAAGGCCACGGCGTAGATGGAAGTGCTCACATCCCGGCAGCTCCCGGCGGCATATGCGCCGATGAGGCCAAACAGGTCCAGTATCATGGCGGCCTCCAGCGCGTTGTGGTGGTGCAAGGTCTTCATCCTGACCAGGACAATGGCCACCAGGGACGCCACGAAGGCGACCGAGTTGCAGTAGTAGAAGGCCTTGTATCGCCTGGGGCTCATGGTTAACAGGATCGGGTCGCCGGCCTTGTAGCCGTCGCCGTCGTCCTGCCAGAGTCCGCCCGGCGGGTTCAGCCCCGCTTGGTAGGTGATGGCCGCTGCCAGAGTGGCGAGCAGCAGAACAAGAGAACGGGCATTCTCCAGCGCTTGAGTTTGTTGCTGCTTAACACTGACAAATTACACCGGAAAACAAAAATTAATCCCAATGCTGATAAGTGATAAGAGGAGGAATAAGGAAGGATATGTGCTCTGTTATTAATACCTGGCATCTTCATTACCGGTGCTTGGATCTTGAGTGGTCGGACCCAAACAACATTGCTTTGCTCGACGCAGCCATTCTGACACTTTACCATGGATGCTTCCTTCTCCATTACACAAGCAGCTATTCTTTGTGGATGCTTTGCAGAACTTCTTTATGGCTTTTTTGCAGAACTTAATAGCAGCCGCTTGAAGAAGAATGCAGGCAATGACGGCACCAATCAGAGAGTTGACATAGATGGTAGTATCAACCTGCCTGCAGCTGCCGGCAGAGTATGCCCCGACGAGGCCGATGAGCGTGAGGGCGATGAACACATAGAGCTCGCCCAACCGCACATTTCGGCTGAATGTCAGCTTCTTATCCAGGAGAATGATGATGATGAGCAGGGACGCGACGAAGGCGGTGGTGTTGAAGACAAAGAACGCCTTGAGGCGCTCGTCGTGGCGGCTGCCCTTGAGGACGGCGTCGCCCGGGCGGTAGTCGCCCTCGGCGCGGTCCCGGAAGCCGCCCGGCGCGCTGAGCCCGGCCACGTACGTGACGCTCACCGCGAACGTGGCGAGCACCATGAGCACCTTGCGGAGCCTCTCGGGCGCGCTGTCCTTGTGCGAGGCCAGCGCCATGTGGACCGTCTTGTGGAACCTCTCGGACGCGCTGTCCTCCTGCGAGGCCATTGCCATGTGGGCCACCTTGCGGAGCCCCTGGGGCGCGCTGTCCTCCTTCCTGTCCTCGGGCCAGGCCAGCGCCATCTGGACCGCGAGGTAGAGGACGACGCCGGCCAGGAGGACCAGGGAGTAGATGGCCGTGAGCTTGTCCCGGAACGCGCCGGCGGCGTAGGCCCCCATGAGGCTGAACAGGTCCAGCACCATGACGACGCGGAGGATGCGGAGCGGCGCCAGGCTGGCGCAGCGCCTCTCGTGCAGCACGGCGAGGATGAGGACGAGGACGATGACCACGAGCGAGAGGGCGAACGCGGTGGCGTTGCTGTAGAAGAAAGCCAGGTAGCGGCGGTAGTTGATGTCGCGGATGATGGGGTCGCCGGCGATGCGGTCGTGGGCGGGGTCAGCGTCCTGCCAGACGCCGCCCGGCGGGTTGAACGCCGCGCCGTACGTCACCGTGGCCACCAGCATGGCCAGCAGCAGGAGGTACTTGCGGAGCCTGTACTCCCACGAGTTCCCGCTGTCGTCGGACTTGGACTTGGCCATCGCCGGACGGCTCGACCCGCATCCGCATCCCATGCCGGCCACCACGAGCGCGCTCACTGCCTCGCTCCGGCAGGTGGGCTTTAGCCTTTAGCTTAATTTAAGGTGGCCGCCGGCAGGCGACGCGGGACGCGCCGCGCGCGTTCAGACGCAGGGGTTTTTTACGACCTTCACAAAGACTTGACCGGTTGACCTCCCACGCATCGTCCATCACTCTGGCTGATGATGAAGCTGCCTGCCTGGCTGCCTCGTTGGCTGGTTTCTGCCATGAAAC
Source organism: Saccharum hybrid cultivar R570 (assembly GCA_038087645.1). Classification (NCBI taxonomy): domain Eukaryota; kingdom Viridiplantae; phylum Streptophyta; class Magnoliopsida; order Poales; family Poaceae; genus Saccharum; species Saccharum hybrid cultivar. The sequence goes on from JAQSUU010000139.1 coordinate 17,616,233, forward strand.
TTCCCTCTCCGGCGGGTACCCGTAGGCCGTACCCGGGCGTGGACTTGACCCCGAATGGGAACCTCGTCAAGTCGTCGTGTGCCTCTCACTCCCACCTACAGTACCTGTCCAGATCCGGCCTCTGAGTTGGATGCGTAGGGGCCTGTTTAGTTGGTCAAAGAGGAAAAAAAAAGTTTATACAGTACCTGTCACATCGGATCTGAGAAGGTATGCATGGAGTATTAAATATAGGTAAAAAAATAACTAATTGCATAATTTCTCTGTAAATGTCGAAACGAATCTTTTGAGCCTAGTTAGCCTATAATTAAATAAATTTTACCAAATAACAACGAAAAATGCTACAAAAATTTACCCAAAAATTTTCACCATCTAAACAGGCCGATAGTACCGGGGCCGTCTTAACTCATGGTCCCCATCTGCGTCAACGCGCCAAAAAGGATCATGCAAACATCACCATCAATAACATTTCACTATTTGATTTGTACTCTAGTTAACTGTCTATTGATATCTGGTTTCTTCCATAACCTGTTTGTTTCGTTAAAATTTGGCTTATCCTTACGCTGATTTACTGTAAGTGAAAAACAATGTTTATTCGCTAAGAAGTACTGCTGAAATAGTTCGAAGCAAGGAAGAATGATGGCAACAATATAATTCTATAGAAAAAAGTTTATTTCACCCCCAACTATTGAGGTTGGTCTACTTCACCCCAAACTATGAAACCGTATACTTTACCGCCCCCGAACTTTCCAAAACCGGTCAAAATACCTCTTGGGTGGCTACAGTAACCGTGAATTTCCGCAGGTTACTACAGTACCAGTGATTTTGTCTTTTTCTTTTTTATTTATTTCGGTTGAATCTTTGAAAAATCATAGTAAATCACAGGAAAATCATAAAATAGAAAATTTAATTTTGTTGGACTCCACATGAATAGATCTACACAGTGAATATATAATATGGTATGCTTTAGTACAACAAAATTGGAGTCTAAATTAAAAAAAATAAATCAAAATCTACAGTAAAAACTTTGTACTAAACAATACCATATTATATGTTCACTGTGTAGATCTATTCATGTGGAGTCCAACAAAATTAGATTTTCTATTTTGTGAATTTTTTGTGATTTACTATGATTTTTCAAAGATTTAACCTAAATAAATAAATAAAAAAAGACAAAACCACCGGTAATGTAGCAAACCCGCGGTCACTGTAGCAAATCCACGGTTACGGTAGCAAATCCGCCGTTTCAAAACCGCCCAGGGGGTAATTTGACCGATTTTAGAAAGTTCGGAGGGTAAAGTAGACAGTTTCATAGTTTTTTGGCTGAAGTAGACCACCTTCCATAGTTGGGGGTGAAATAGACTTTTTCCTAATTCTATGTTAATGAGAACTAGAAAAGCAAGACAACGGCAACGCCACACCTTTGTAGCCCTTTTCCCTGACGTACTGCTAATAGATTTCACCATTGGTTTATTGCCCATTTGCCCTTACATTCTGTTGTCGCCGATATTGATGATAGAGGAAGAGGAACAAAGCTGTTCTGCTTTGCGAATGGAAAAATGATCAAAGCTGCTAGATATCTTGTCTTACATATATAAGGTACTTTGCCATGACCTTGTTGGTGGAAACCATCGTATGGATCTTTGTCGGTTTGCGCCCTGGGCTATTCCTGCTTTGAGGCGACATTTCAGTAATCAGGCGATTACCGTGCTGTCTGCTTCTTGTTAATGGTTATCTACTCCTTCTTAATGAATATGTGCCTAGGCACGATCGCAAAGAAAAAAAGAGGCCATGGGCTATTGGTATTATGGACCCATATCATTGGATCGTACTGCCAAGTACTGAAGAGATGGATTGTAATAGATTGGACCAAGTCACCAACATAAGCAGGGAAATGTATAAATTGCGGTATACAGATAGTAATGACAGCATGGGTCATGTAATGTAAAGAACAAAGAAAAGATATTACCTTAATATATTTTGATCTGTTGTGCTTACGAGATGTCTTCGATGTTTTCAATGGTCAGTTATGATGCCAAGTAGCACTGGTTAGTAAGAAGAACACAAATATTTTCTCTTTCTTATCGCTTCTGTCTTTTCTACTGTTGGCTTGTAGAAACGTTCAGCGGTTGGATATAAGTCCCATGGTTGTCCTTGTGCTTTAAATCTGTTTGTACTCACAAATATGCTTATACATGTACATGTCAAAGAATCCAAGAACTAATATGATTTGTTTTCATATTAGTTCTGAATTGTTTTCAATTAAATGGCTAAGGAACTGTGGACCTGTGTTGCACTTACTGGATAAGGTGAGTGGAGTTACCTTTGATAATCCTTGCTATAATAAAGGTCACTACAATGCCAAAAAGAAAAAACAATTTCATAGAAACATCAGCAAAGCCAGATAATTGGATACATAGGGAAAATAAACATTGGACTGCACTTATAGGTACAGAAATCATTAAAGTCAGTTTTAGGCTTTTAGCAGTGCTTCATCCTCAGGGAAAAAAAATCATTAGTAACTGGATCTTCCTGGAGGAACATAATAAGCTTTGGTAGATAACTCTTTGCAAAATCAGGATCAGCCTACACAGCTAATTTTGAGATGTGAGTTATTAGATTGAGCAAAACTTCAGTGGCAAATGTGATCCATTCAAATTTGTAGCAGCCGGCGTGTATACAGTTATCTGTAAGTTCCAAAAGGGGTCCTTTTTACGTCTTCACAGTCACATATTTCAGGTGGCAAAATCCTGATTCATAATCTCAAAGTTGTTTGGTTTGTTTTCACTGTCTGCTGGATTATTTTTTCAGGCTGATGTAAACATCATTGTTTAGCTTTTGCTCCATGCACTGGAAGCGGTAGTAGAGATATTATGACGAGTCCATCAACTGAGCCCTCAAACTGGTTTATGAGGGAACTATGCATTCAAAACTAAAATAAGCACTCTAGCTACAAGTAATTCTTTAGCAAACATAGTCAAAGTTAAATTACATTTCCAGGTAACAAAGGCATGGCCAATTTGGTAAACACAAAATTGGTAGTATTTAACTAATTAACTAACTACAGACAATAAATTTAAAGGCATGTTATTAAGTGGATCAACCCATATTCCCCACCTATTATTGCTTTCTCAATTTCAATAAACCAATAGCATTCCTAATACATGATTTGATATAGAAAGCTTAAGCTCAGTAGATTACCCAACAAGGAACATTGGAAGTTTAAGATGCCTTAATTCTACAATACTAGTTTCCATATATTCCCATAAAAGTAATCAGGTTCCATTTTCTAAAACTGGCATTAAGATGCATGCAATGTTGTCTAGACCAAGAAATTTGGCATTGTGGCTTGTATGCATTTTTAATCATTCTGGGAAACAAAATCAGAGGAAGTTGAGGATGGTGTACCTTAATCTTGCTGCACACCAATGAAGAATGCTCAGCAGCCCAGAGCAAAATGACAAGGATGGTGAAAGTCCTATGTTTGTTGTTGGTAATTAGTGACAATACCTAGTACTAACCACATAGCAAAGACATGTGTGTAGCTATGATGTGGTTGGTACAACGACATGGTGAAGCAAGGATCAAGCAATGGTGATGTGATCAAGTGCTTATCATGATGGAGTTAGATGGAGGTGCAAAACCAAATCATGATGTTCAAGACAAAGGTATATGATAGGACTTTTCGGTTTGCATTCAAGACACCATAGAGAGTGTGGATGACATACGATACATAGTCATACTATGAAGAGGGGAATTCTCTTTGCAATTGATTCCTATATGTGCCTCTGGGTGTCATTCTTTGATCATATGCATTAGGATCTAGTAAAGAGTTAACGTAACGCCTTGAAAAATGATTGTGAAAATGCTAACACACGTGCACATGGTGATGTACACTCGGTGGTGTTAGCACATTTGCGAAGGCGGTGGAGTTTGAGTGGTAGAGAGGGGTTTGGGGTTTTCGCGGAGATAAAACGCTTATTTTCCATTGCGACGGAGAATGGAAAAGGAGGCGAAGTCACGGGAGTGATTCTCACTCGTCGGACGCTGGCCCCGTGAGCATCAGACGCTGACGTCAGCGTCTGGTGTACTCTCCGCTGAGGCGCGCGCAGGCGAGCGTGCATCGGATGCGGTGGTGTTGAAGCGACAGACGCCGGGCGTCAACATCTGTTGGACTCGACGTCAGCAGCTCCGATGGCCTCAGCAACGACAGACGCGATGCGCGTCTGTTGCCTTCACAACGGACGCGTCAGGCAAGAAATCGGCGCGATTGGGAGCTTACTGGACCGCGTTTGTCGAGCGTCGGACGCGCGGACCTTCAAGCAACAGACACGTCTGTTGGTTGGAAATCGACCGTTGGAAATTTGACTCAGCAGGACACGTGGTGTTCATCCGAGCGACGGACGCGGTGTGCAGCGTCTATTGCAAGCGCGACAGACGCGTACGGCTCTATTCGAAGGGGTACGTCTATATATATGTGTTGGCCGGCTCTAGGGCCACCCTCTTGGCACTTTGACATTCTTGTGAGCATCTTGAGCTGAGCCAACGCCCTCACCCCTCTCCCCACTCATCTCCTTGCATTCGATTGCGATTCTTGAGTGAGATTGAGTGATTCAAGTGCATTGATCATTGCTTTGCATTTAGAGACACTTAGGGGATTGTTTTGCTGCGGGAATTCTTGTTACTCTTGGTGGTTGCCGCCACCTAGACGGCTTGGAGCAACGGCGGAGGTCCGGCACGTGTTGGTGATTGTTCGTGGCCGGCTCCGGTAATTGGTTTGTGAGGGGTTTTTGTGGTTCCGCGGCGGAGCGCCGAATTCCAACTCTAGTGGATTGCTCATGTCGTTGCAACTCTTAGCCATTGGTATGTTCTTATGGCGCCTTTTGAGAGGTTCGTTGTGTTAGACCGATTAGCCATCGAACCACGTGGTGTAAGGGGACACAACGGGGACTAGCTTGCCGGCAAGCACGTGAACCTCGGAATAAATCATTTGTCATCAATTCGTGATTATGATTGGTTTATCTCGGTGATTGGCCACTTGCTTGGATCATCATTTGGATATATCAATTGGTTGACTCTATTCATCGCCCCTCGGTGAAATCACTTCTAGACCTACTCTTGCATTACTTTTGTTACTATCTTGTTGTAGTCTTTGTCTTGCCTAGTTGCCTTGTTAGCTTGAGTAGAGTAGTTTGTCTTAGCTGTCACTCTTGTGGTTTTAACTTGTGCGGTTGAGTGATTCAAAACTAGAATTGTCAATTGGATATGTGGCTTGCAAACCCCTCTTAGGCTAGGCAAAACTTGCATCTTGCTAATTGTTATTACTAATCAACTTGTCTAGCACATTTTGTAGAAAATTTTATTAGAATATTCACCCCCTCTAGCCATCAAGACATTTCAGATGGCAAGGGAAACCCCAGCATGTGTGGAGACGATGCAGGTCTCCCCACCGATGTAGCGCAGCACAATGTGGCTTAAAACGGTTTGAAATGCATGAATACTTAAGATTAAATCGTATTAGACTCGCACTGGAGACACAATTGATAATCCATATGGTAAGAGGGAATCAAATAAATAAAAATATTGCTAGCGCTGTTAAAAGAAAAAAAAACAGGCACCTGAGGGACTGAAGCATTAAATAATTTGTAAGCAAGAATGACTTGTGGAAATAATGAATTAACTATGAGAGTACACGATACTTCAACTTCTAAACTACCTAGATTATGTTACAAGATTAACATACTTCAACTGCAGTTAGTGGAGCTTAGAAGCACTTTCAGATTAAGAAGCCAGTAGTAGAGACAGTACATCAAACACTGGAATGCCGTATGGGAGTAAGATGAAGATGTCACTTTTGATGAGATGCAAATGGTAAGAACTTATATCTTTTATCTAATGCTCACAATTTCTGAACTACCTAGTGATTTTCAGTCATCTAAACTAATAATTTTGGTGAGAAAATGAAGGGAACCAAAAAAAATGTAGAAGCTGGATGCCCCGTGTCATATGAGACTGCATTTACCAGTGCCAGCGCAAGGGAGTCAGGGAAAAAGCTATGTCGTCAAGGTGATTGTCATTTAGTTCATATTTGCAGTTAGTTCAGCATGAGTTTGGTTAGTTTGAGGATTCCTGGAGGATTTGGCTGTTAGAAGATTTAGGTTTAATAGGAGATTAGTTGATTACTTGCATATGGGGCACATGTAATCTGGCTATCTATATCTTGGAAATTAAGCAAGATTAATACTCCTCCACCTCTATCTCTTCTGTCAAGCATTGGAGTCACGCAAGGCAAAGACCTCACCCTCTTTTTCGACCAGATTACCTTGGTCACCACACACCATTAATATTTGCAGAACTGCAGCCTGCAGAACCAGCATGTTCAGTTAGCTTACACTTTGATTCTCCAGTTATGAACTTTCAGATTTCTTAGAAGTATAGCATATGTCAATCTAGAAGTATACATAAAAACTGACGTATCCATGAACTAAAATTAGAGAAAATGTACGAGTTGTATTGGAGATACATTAGTATCTGAACGTGTAATCGGGATAGAGGATCCTAAGAATCACTATACTAAGATGAATAACCATAGATTATTTAGTAGAAAAGTGTGAACGTGGATTGTTAAGATAACCCAAACCCAGACGTTCGTATGTACAGCAAAGCAAAATATGGAAAAAGTAGCACTGAAAATTCACTCGAGCAAAACAACAAACAGGTGCAGGGCATGGTCTGTGTGATCTCACCTGGGGTTCAAGGGAATGCAAAGTGTTGACGAGCACATCCTACTATCCTACCGACTGGGAGACTGCGGGTGCTGCGAGAAGAGGCAACGGGCCGTCTGCGGCTTGATCTCGGCCGCCCCATGCCTTGCGCCGGCCACCAGACGCCGCGCCTGTGGGCTGTGGTGGCGGCTTCCGCCGGTGGGGCGTGTTTCACGCGTTCGCTTGAAGACGCGTGCAGCTTCGCGACTTGGCGGAGCGGCCGCTGAGCCTGTGCGTCGGTCGGACCGTGCGCGGCACGTGCAGCTTGTCGCCGAGATCGAGATGGATGTCAGGCCCGGCAGCCCCGTCGATGAACTCTGTTGGTATTGGGGGCCTGCCGGCCTGGGGTACGCTCTGCCAATAGGGACGAAAATAGGCCGGGTCGAGCAGGGCAGGACCGGTTTCAAAATCGAGAATAGGTCGCCGGAACAGTTTTTATTTTTATTTTTATCCGATATAGGTAAGATGAATCAATCTAATCATTGTGTGACAATATTTTCTTATTTATTGGTTTTTTCTCAAACCAGCATGGTTTGGTTGATGTTGACTTGTTAAGCATGTCCCTGCTTGAAACTGAGAAACATATTTTATACGTGAAAAATGTACAAATTTAGAGTTATGGACATTTTATTTGATGCATCGCATCATATAATATATAATATTACTTTATTCTGATGGTATTTTAATCTTTTTATCTTGTTTTTTCTACATAAGTGCTCATAGTATTTATGATCTATAGTAGTAAGAAAATATTTGCAACGGCTCATGCTTTCCATTAGGCCAGCGAGACCAAAACCTTTTATGGCCCCTTTGAAACGAAGGAATTTTGTAGAAATTGTACAGAAATTTCACGAGAATCAGTTTATTTTCATAAGAAAAATATAGAAAATAGTATATTTTCCTCCATTCCAAAGGGTTGACCTATGCCCCCCTGAGATTGGCCTTGAGACCATGTTCGAGGCCATGTGCGAAGTTATGGTAATGACGATGGAGCGAGGATGGGGATGGCAACACACATGGTCGTGGCATCACCAACAATGGGACGGGAGCACATGTGAGCTTCATGCTAGAAGCACGATTGGTGGCAATGGCGTGCCCATCACATCTAATCTTCCTTGTGCTAGCGTAGTCATTGCCGAGCGCCACAATGTCTATGGACTATGTGTTCTTCAGGATTGCAACTCCAAGCACAATGAACAATGAGAACAATGGACCCTTTCTCGACGATTCTAACTATTGAAAGGTCTTTAACCTTGAGTCTTAACTTGCAATACTTGATTCATCCATGATCCACTTGATCTCGAGTATTGATTGCTTTTCTTGACTCTTGATTGCTTTATATCTTCAATCTTCGGTTCTTTGATCATCTTGTCATCAACCCTTAGGGATGTCTCGATTTTCATTCTCTATGCATTGTGGCCTAATGTTAACTCTTGATTCTCAAAACCATATGCTAGCCATATATGCCAAGCTGTCCTCTTCATCAACAATTGAGGACACTTCTTTTATCTTTGTGACATAACATAAAGCATGTTTCTCCAAAACATACACGTTAATCACCAAAGCGAAGTTGTCATTAACCACTGAAACCACTTACTTATTGAGGGGCATGTCATTATAACCTAAAGTAACCATATGAGTTATCTACATCTATTATAATTAAAAAAACAAATATTTTATATACGATTATAATCCACTTCTGCCATTGTTATTTGTTAATATAGAAAAAACTAGCTCAAGCTATATACATGGAGTGTCATCATTCACACCACATATACATGTACGTAGGAAATGATAATTATAATATATATTTCCATGTCAAACGTACAGATAGCTTAGCTCATGCTAAGGTTTTGGACACGTATCAAAGACACAAGAAGGTGTGATGCAAAAAAAAAAGAAAACTATATATGAATGGGGATAGAAAAGTATAGAGTAGTTAGTTACGAAACTCTAAAGCAAGGAGACAGATATATGAAAGTATCAGTACCTTGTTAAGATAAGATATAAATGAGTACCATGTTAAAATAGAATATGAGGAAAATAAGCAATTTTGATTAGAGGTGGACCCTAATTTTGTCCATAAATTCCTAACATTTGCTCCATATCTCTTCAAATTATTAGCCCAAGCAGCATAGTTCATGGATTAGCTTGTTATTTTTTTTTCTCAAATACACAAGAGCATTGCGTATCATTTCATTAAGAAGGAGTAGAGTTCAACAGCACATCCCAAAGACAAAAAAAAGAACAAGAACCGAAGCAAGGCCACAAGAAACTACGGTAAAGACCCAGGAGAGCAGACCCTACTCTTCCGAAACAAGCACTCCTAAGTTTTTAGCACCCGCTCTCATCCACCGGTCTGCCTCCGCGCGGATAACGAGCAGCAGGTATGTCACCGACGTCGTCACACTCCAGAAGCAGCGGGCGTTCCTCTCCTTCCACACTTGCCAAGACACCAAAGCAAAGAGGGAGTCGAAACCTTTTCGCTGGCAGCCATGCCATTCCCTGCGAAGCTGCCTCCAAGCTGATAGCACTGAGTGGTTCGGTTGGGGGAGGTGCTTCCCAAGCGCCGTGCAAATGTGAAACCATAGCTCACGAGTGAACGGGCAGCAACTCAGCATGTGGTCAATGGATTCCGGCACCTGGTCGCAGAGGAAGCACTCTTCGTGTGCCTGAAGGCCGTGTCTGGCCCGACGATCGTTGGTCTAATGCTTCCTCTTGAACGCAAATACTGCTATATGAATAATGAAACAACATCTAGCTATATATGTAGGGTCTGAGTCAAAGAGATGCCTTCAAACCCCACAAATTATTGATGCTTAAGAATATGTATGCATTATATACTAGATTACAAGGAACAATGTATGCTGGCCTTAGAAACTCCCATCGACTCGATATGGTGGTAGTGGTAGTGGTAGTGGCGAAGAACAACCACGCATGTCAATTCCATCAAACCACACCACCCTTCTCCCGACACCACTCCAATGGTCTAGAACCCTTGCTCCGACAAATCTATTAGGAGCTTGCTGCCTTTCTCGCTAGCCCGAACAACATCCTGCTATATTCCTGGATCAGCCCGAACCTCATCACCTCTTATCGCGTCTGAGCTCCCATGCCGTGCCCACCTGCTCGACAGCCCGGCGTGTCGACCGTGGACGGGCGGGGGCGCGGCCGCGCGCGTGCCTCACTTGGATCGTCGTTCCCCCGGCCCGCAAGCCGCAAATGATTCTCCGCATCCGGCTGCTTTCACCAGTCTCTGCTTTAATCCCATGCTCGCTGCGCCGTGCCCCGGACATAGACGGTTTTCCGGTGCGTGATCAGCCCCGCGCGGCCGGCAGCCGGCAGCAAGCATCGGTCGCTGTCGTTCCCGTCACCGTGCCCCGTGGCCGCGCGTCGCCGTCGACGGCGAACAGGATAAAAAGGCGGGGGCCGCGCCACGAAGTCAGAATGCCATTGATATCGAGATAAGGATGATGATCGCCGGGCCGCGTCCACTTCTGTGTGCAGTGCCCGCGTACGTGCGCCGTGCATCTTCTCATGTTCAGATAATATCTATCTATCCTCCAGTCCCCACTGCCGGCCGGATCAGGCACTTGATCGGGCAGTGTCAATGTGTCCGTCATGCACGTTCTTGGGATAAACAGATAGATGGATTATCCAGTCAGGATAGACGACAGCATGATGATGACACGATACGTGTTGATGTGCCAGGCGCTGTGTATCAGGCGCCTGATTACAACATGCATCGATCTGGAATGCCACGGCAGATGAGCCTATGGCGGCGCGACAGATGTGTGGACGAAGTCAGAATGCTACGCACGGTGCCGGTGCGTGCGTACGTGTTGCGTGCGCGATCGTGCCGCCTCTAGCTTCGCTTAGCTCTAGGTGGTCGCCAATGCAATGCGGGCAACAAGTGAGCAGATCAGGTTGGCCAACTGCTCGGAACAGGCGGAGAGCGAGACGGTCCGCCGGTTGGCAAAGGTTCCTTTCGCTTTCAAAGATCCCGGCGTTGAAATGTTGAGATCTTGCTGTGGCTTTTGGACCATCCCAACCAACCCCAACCGATGGAGTCCGGTTCGGCAGCGCATGCAATGCAAGCGGCGGTCTATCGCCAGTCTCCGCCCCACCATGGTCCATGCACACGCTGATCGACACGACGCCCATGCAAGACCGATGGAGCCATGTCCCAGCCTATGGCAGGGCTACAGGTGCCGTGCCCTCGTCGGGAGTACGCAGGATCGAGATCGACCGGCGGCCGAGCAAATATTCGCATGCATCCGTGGTTGCCTGCCGCAGTTTGTTTCGTCGCGGACACTCCAACGTACGGAGGAACCTCACGGGAAACCTCGATCGAAGCAATTGCCAAGTTCCTGGGGCTAGTTCGGTCGAACAGCTCGTGCGGCGCGACACTTGTTGCTGACTCGCGGTGGACGGAATCGAACACACGGAAAGCTCGCGGAATCCGGCACGGAAAGAGGCTGGCCGCGCGGGGCAAAGGCGTGTGGGCAGCAGCAGGACTGGAGTGGGGGACTGGGGGGTGGATATTCAGCGTGGCCATCGATGGCCATGCCGCGGGGCGGAAAGAGCCAAAGAGAGGAGAGGAGAGGAGAGATGGTGACGATAAGGGCGTGGTTCGACATCACCGCCGGGGAAGGGGAATGGAATCGGTGAGGTCAAGGGGGTGGGATGGGACTGCGATGCAAGCAAGCAAGCAGACGGCTGGGTTGGGTTGGGTATATGCCATGTCCAGCTCGCCCCAGACCCCAGTGGCACTGGCATGTGGATTCTTCGCCAGTGCGAAGTCAGAGTGTGCACGAGTGTGATGCGTGATGCCTGCGATGGGAATCTCTATCTTTTTATCTGCTAGTTCCCCCGGCCCGGGGTTGTTGGTCGATTGCTGCATCTGCAGACTGCAGAGGCCATCGGAAACAGTTTTTTTTTTAATCTGAAAAGGAACGCCATGGGGATGGAAATTAGACTTGTGTGTCAAATGCCGAGAGAAACCCACCTTAAAATGTCATTCTCGAGCTCAACTTTTCTTTGCTTTGGAGGATGTGATCAATATGCACATGATATGTGGTCATGTGCATGAAGTGTATGATCAATTGTTGTAACTTCTAGTAGCTTTAGAGCACTCCAAAAACACCAGACAAGTGATTGGGAGCCTATATATAGCACATACACCCCAACTAGCTATTGGAAATAAGAACAAACTTTTATGTGCATCACTGAATGATCTGTCGTAGCACGGAATAGGAGAATCGGATCATTATGATAGTATTTTGTGAATTATGTGCATCTTTGCTAGTCATTGTTGGATGATCCATCAGTCTAAAATTAGTGAGCACTAGATCATGCGATGGTCGTATTTTAACATGCATATCTCTTAGCTCCAAAGTCCACCTTTAGATGATTCTCCATGGGATCATCCTATATTCAGCCCACTAACTTCTTGGTAATTTGGCCATATCTCCTAGCTCCGAAGTCCATTTTGTAATTTTCTATAATGCTATGCAAAAATAATGCATTGAATAAGTTTAGAAACCAAGCGAATTATCTGGTGAACATCAGTAAGTTGTGCATGTGTTGATGCTTCGGTGTTTTAGTCGTTTCTTTTTGCTCTAAACTCCGATGATGATCTTGGACTTATTACAAAACTTATGAAAATATCTATGGCTTGAACATGATATTAAACCAATTTTAACAACTATAAAATCATGAAAAAAAGTGCAATTCAACACTTTTGTTTGCCAAGCTTCAAAGTCTTCCTTTATTTTTTATTTCTTTCTCCCCTATAATCTTAGAAAACCTATGAAAAAATTTAACTCACATGTTAGTCCTAGTGATTGTGTCATCATCAAAATCACCAAAAGTACAAAAGATCATGCACATGGGCGCATGATCCTTACAACTAAAACTGCATATTAGAGCATAGTTGATGTGCTAGTATTACTAACTTGTGTTTGGAAATCAATAAAAATCAAGAATTGACATTGTCAAGTTAACACTTGAGGTGCCCCTTTCAAATTTGCAAGCACCCTTGTACTGGTTGGGTTGTCACTAGGAATCATGCAAATTGTCGCGTGACTATTGTCCACAAGTGTGTTTATTTAAAATTATAGCTAATGAAAGTTTTTCCAGGAGTTCCTAAGTACAACACTAAATGCACATGCCAGATGCCTCTGTTTTCATGAGCGTCAACTAGAGGCGGAGGAGGAAGGCACAGGGGCCAAACACCCCTTAATGATTGCGTGTAGCAAAAAATTCCATTTTTATAAGTTTGGTAATGGAAACTAAGTGTCAATTAAAGTGGCCACTTCTTTTGTCAAGAAAAAAGTGCCCACCAATGCTAATTTTTTCTCTTTACTTTTACTATGATAAGACATAATTGTATCAGGTCCTTGTTGTTTTAATTATAACAAAATTGTTAATCTAGTTGGAAGACATAAGATCATATCTTACCATGCTATGCGCACTTATAGATATACAAATATTGCTACAGTTGAACCTCTCTTTTGCATCATCGCCCATGTCTTTATTGTCTGGCCTACTATTTCTACGTCCTCTCTTTTGCATCATCTCCCATGTCTTTATTGTCTGACCTACTATTTCTACACTGCGCAACCGACCGCTTAACCCGTCACCGACGACTCACCATCCCCATATAACACCTAGTCATCCCACCACTTGACCCTCGCCGCTATGTCCTTGTTATCAATATCAAATTCTCTTTCTCCTGCCACCTATGCTTACCAGGCGGTGGCTGCTACCTTGCATACAAATCAACAACTACTATTGATGATCCTCTTTTTACTCATGGTTGACGTGTCGCTTCTTCCTTTCTTTGTTCGCTAATGCCTCTAGTCTCTTTGACCTTAGGATGTGTCGTTGCTTTTTAACATGTGTTTGCCTCTGTTGTCTCAATTCATTGGCAGAATGTTTCCCCCTTTGCCCACTTCAACTTACAGTGCTCATAAGGATGTTGTTCCTTGACAGTACAAGCCACTACTATTTCCCTTTTTGTGTCCATTTTTATGCCCATTGCTGCATTGTGAATCTTGACATTATTGTCCAATGGATGTGTGCTTCGATAACACCAACATCCCACCAGTCCACACCACATCAATATCTTGCATCCGAACATGATACCTTGCCACCCCGCCATCGAACCATTGTAGATACAACAAGTTTCCATTGCGTCATTTTCCTTTACATCAACCTTTAATTGATCTAATCTCTTTGCTCGTGGTTGATGTGACACATTAAATTGCTTATATTTCCTTTGCTTGCCTTTGCCACCAAGTAATTGTCATGGCACTGCCTTCTCCCTTGTCATGTCCATATCTTCGACCGACCAACCGTTCTTGTTTCTATGCTTGGTTGACGTGCCACCGCATTATCTCCCTAGTTTGCTTCTATTGCTAGGCCACCGCCTAATCAATATGCCACCCCCACGTCTAACCTTTTGTCCGCGCCTGTTGTCTCTACTCGCCGCTGAAGTGTAACCGCCCCTTTCGACCCTTGTGCCTATACATCGCCTTGTACCACACACTAGTTTAACTTACCAACAAGATATAATGTTAGAAAATATTTATTACATGCATGCATATCTTGATTGTTGCCATATCTTCATGCCATCGCCTCTTTTTATCCCCGGCCTTTACACCACCTTGCATCACACACTATTCTTATTTAAGAACAAGATATAATGTTGGGGAAATACTTTATACATATGTATGCATCAATTGATTACCACCATATCATTGTCCCTAAACTTAATTTTGCATTTATTTCTTTAGGCTTTTTACCACCCATCCTGCTCTATATTCAAACACAGTTCAAAATAAAATTGTTGTTTTCCTGGCACATACTATGAAACTTGAGGGCATCACTAGGTTTACTACCCCAACTACCCCATTAGCTGTTGGAAGATAGGATACCTTCATACATGCAAGAGACATGGATGCCTGGCTGCCTGCATTAAATAAAAAGATTTTCCTATGGGCACACAGTAATGGGCATATCTACCTTTTTCCATACAGGTCCTCCTAGATCAACGAAACCACATCTCGAAGTCCCTGGCCCGGGCCTTTAAATGCGGGGGTCACGCATGGAGGCCGGAGCACAGACCGCCACGAGGCGAGCAGCCGAGTGTTCCCTGGAGTCCCCGTCTCTCCGCCGCCGCCTGAAACCGCTTCACGTGCCCTAATCCCTCGCAGGTCCCCTTTCCGACCCCAAATGGAGCCGAAGAAGTCCTCTCCTCAGCACCAGCCCCACGCCATGGAACCCAAGAAGTCCTCTCCTCGCGGCGCCGGGGCCGCCGCCGCCACCGAAGCCGAGTCCCCGTTGAGCAGCTTGTTCTACCCGCCGGCGCCCGCGGTACGTTTCTTGACGCCCCTCTCCTGTTCGATGCTATGCCTCGTTGTCAGGTTCGAGCTCGACGTGGAATTTTTTCTTTAACTTTATTATTTACGATGATGCAGATGGGTTTCTTCGCGTACAGGCGCGTTCCTAGTTATATACCATAGTTTTCCCTTTTCCATTTTTGTTAAGTTTGGCGTGTTTCGAATGTGGATACGCCCCTTTTTCATAAGGATGTGCTATTATTATTATCGTAGAGTATCGTTTTCTAAACACAATTTCAGAGGATTATTTAAGAGTGATGGTGATATGAATACCTAATGTCCCTAAAAAAGGTTATGTATATATTTTTCAAAACATTTCTTTGCTGTTGGTATATATTAGTAAAATTCTTTCTTCGTCTTTTCCCCTTTCGTTTTCAAGGCAAATGGGAAAGATCAGGACTTGTACAACATTCTTTACAAAGGGCAGAGCGGGAGCGCACAAGCTGGCGTGACAGGTAGTTGTGGAATTACCCAGTTTCGTCTTATTTCTGTTATCCTATATGCTATTAGGAGGAACTGTTGTGCTAATAAAACCGAAGAGCCTTTGTATCGCGAAAATAATTACATTCCCAGAGTTCTTTTTAAATTGCATTCCCAGATGAATCTTGGGAATCATGTAGGATATAGTTACCATTTGCTTAGATGAATACTCCCTCTGTCCCTAAATGTTTGTCTCTAGAGAACCGTGTTTCTCTCACAGACACGCTTTCCGGACGACTAACATTAAGGGACGGAGTAGTAGATGATAGATACAGTGTGTCAGTGTGTGTATTGTTTTGTCGACTCATAGATACTTTTAGCCTCCAACTCTGGTCTGCATGACTTTGGACTGTTTATTATCTGGGTTGATCATTTTACTTGGTTATAGTTGGGAAGAACATTGAGGGTATGACACAGCTGAAAATTTACTGAACAATGATTAGTTTGATATTTTGATCTCGACTGAACAAAGATTGATTTGATGCCCAGATGGTAAACCGCAATGGGCTCCTTCCAAAAGTCGTACCGCGTATGCAAAGGATGGTAAAAATTCGCCGCCTTATGATTCAGTTGATACGTCGTGTTTTGGATCATCTGTTCATTATGGTGGTCGAGAATATTTTTATGGCAGCTCTACTACCAAGAAAGCAACAGAATCCCCCACTGATGTGAGAATTACTGAACCTAGAAATAGAACTCTTTCTTGTGATTTTTAGTTCACAGTTTTTTAGATCATCATGAATTACTCTGCACTCCAGCAAGGCTTTGAATTTAACGTGTGTGTTTTCAGTACAAAGGGGACAAGAAAGATCCAGCCGCAGATTCTCATGGCGACTGGTGGCAAGGTATATCATTATGTTAATATTGAAACAGATATCATAACTATCTGTTCAAGCTTCTTAACTCTGTTTTTTTTTCTTTTGTGGGGCTCACAGGCTCATTTTATTACTAAGAGAACCTGGTGGCCTCTCCTTGAAGAACAAGGTAAACAGGAGGATCTTATTACTGTTAAAGCTACAAAGTTTGTTGCTATACTCTGCCAATGCGTATGCTATCCATCTCACATTTTTGTACCAGAGAATCCTTTCAAATTCCATATTAATACTCGCAGCTGATAGTTTGTAGATACTGGCTCACTTGGCCTATGATACGTGACGTGTAATCTTAGTTCTTCATATAGAAGGGAGCATATGCTCTCTCCTTTTCCAAAAGTAAGAATATATAGTTCTAGCATGACGTGAATTTCTCAAAGGTATTCTCTGTGAGGAAACCGAGTTTATATTGGTATCTCAAGTGATAAAGTGTCCAAACAACTTTTTCCTAAAGAGGATGCCCAACCAATTCCACTCCTATGATGAAATTCTGTTAGTGCATAGTTCAACTCTTAGTCTAACTTCCATCTCTCCCTTTCGTGTTTGCGGTATTAACCTATAAAAATGAAGCTTATTTTATTTGTTTCATTGTTTGTGTGACTCCAACTGTCATCATTTTTTGGTAGACAATTAATTTTTCTGCAGAAAACTAGCTGCCAGATTGATATACAACGATGTGCCTGTGGAGAAAGGCCAGTGGGTGGGGTGGGATTAACTGTCTTGGAGTGAAAACTTTGATTGACATCTACCTTTACATCATTTTCATATGGTGTAGGCAAATAATTAATTACTGATGTTTCAGTATTGTGTTGGCTGATAATTAGTTGCATCGTTTTCAGTATGGTTATATGGGCTAGCGTTGTTGTCACGTAAACCCACTTAGAGTGAGAAGCCAATCAAGGAAAGCACGCCTGACTATTGAGCGCGCTGATGCAATGTCTCATAATTGGGGCGTAAGGGAAACCTTAGATAATAGTGTAAATTAGATATCTCCACAATTTAGTTACATGTCAAGAAGCTAAGCAGAATTTAATTTTAATCTCTATTGATCTACTACATTACTTGGCTGCTGTTCCATCTTCTATGCCATCGTTTTGTTCTTTAGAGAATGAGTAGGTGGCAAACTTCTGTTCTGATAAGGTTCAAATCATGAAATAAATTTACTAACAGTTCTTTTGTAAAGCATAGAAATGCTTACTTTGTTAACATAGAAAATCAATGACAAAGATCTAGGTTTTTTATGAAATTGAAAATGGGATAGGAGCCAAGCCCAAGCATATATGTAACTGATGATCTGCCTGTTGTTATGCAGCCTTTGATGAATAGTGTTTATTTATATCATGTTATTAGTTTTGTCAGTTTTCCTCACAGTTCTATTGCGTTCTTAATGGCAGGAATAGAAAGGGGAGGCAGTGAAGCTCGACTTCCTTGACTGCTAGTAGTATTGTCGTATCATAGTGGACCCGCTTTCGTCCAATCCAATGGTGGTGCCAGTATTTAGAAGCATCACCTCACCTGGGCAGATGTAATGTGTGTCTTTCATAGTCTCTGCTTTAGATGTGCAATGTAATGATGTAGCACAGTATGAATTAGATTGCATAAAAGTGTCCCTGTCCATTCCGCCAGTAATATGAGCGGTTTGGTGTCTGACTCCTTCGAGTCAAATGTCTGTACAAGTGGATCGTCGCTCCAAAGCAAAAAATAATGTGCTGGAGAAGCGGCGATGACTTCACATTGTACACCTTTACCAGCTTGAATTTGACAGAAGTTTGGACACTGTTCTTGTCAATTACATTTTACAGTATTATCGACTTCAGGAAAAAAGAAATACTTTTATTCCAAAGTTCAGGCATTATTACAGCAACATTATTCTGGGGATCTGTGAAAAGTAAGATATGACCGAGGTCACGGCATATTGCTAGTCAGAGTTTGGAGTCGTGCCACTGCCACTCTGCCAGCCATCACTTTGCTCCTCATGAATGGTCACTTCATGGCAGGGTATATGCTGCAGAGTGAAAAAAAAAAACAGATAGTGAGAAAGGCAGAATAAAGCAAATGATGTTGACGCCATGTTATCTTTCAACAAAACGATGAGGATCGCAGGGGCGCTCACGGCCGCATTTGTAGCCGACGGGGCGGTTGGCGATGGCGCAGCGCTTGGGGATGGTCATGGCCACGGCAGGCTTGACGCCGGCCTTGCGCGCGGTGTCGGACAGCATGACGGCGCACAGACACTTGGGGCTGCGCCCGATGGCGCGCAGCAGCTCGGCGGCACCGCGGCGCGCGGGTTCTGCGTGGCCGCCGCGCACGGCGCAAGCTTGAGCGCCACCTGGTCCACCGGGACGCGGCCGCACTCCCTCGCACCGTGCGCCGTATCCAGCCCCGCGAGGCCGGCCACCAGGAGCATGGCCACGACGCAGAGGCTCCTTGCCTGGAGCTCCATTTCTTGATGCCTGGTAGTGCACTGCACCTCACGCTCTGCTGCTGCCTTCACTGCACTACACTGAACTCTGAAGTCTCTGATGAAGTGATGGCCTCCTCGGCATCACGGAGGTGGCTACATATACAGTCCCGGGGCCTCGAGCGTGGACGCGAGCCATCATGGTTTGCTTGAGGTTTTCCGCGGCTCATGATGTGAAACGGCCGAAGTGGACGCTGCACTAGCGTCGTCTTTGTGCTGCATGCGCCGAGCTTCTCCGTTTAAGTAGCATTACCTACTGCGCTCCACTATGGTGAGGAAGGGCTTAACGACCATACAACTCTCTTTGGAGTCTCTGAACAGCTGCCACGTAAATGGCCTGTGATCGAAGATTCGACTACTTTGTCGGTTCACAATCATCACGGGCATGTCGGCGGGCTGACTCTAGGATTGCAGAGCAGGCCGGAGTTCTTGAAAACGCGAGAACCGAGTCACACGGTCTTCTCTCTGCAGGGTCCTCAGAAACCTGAACTTCAGAGCTCTGAAAACTTGTAGCAGAAACAGATTTAGCTGGGGTTCCACCAGTGAGACCAGGCCCTTTATTATTGAAGCTAATGAAATTTGACTCCCAGGCTCATACTTTGCTTGAGACGCAGCCCAACCAATCCCAATTAAATACTCCAACCAATCCCAAATAAACTTAAGGCAACGGGTACAATGGCACAAGAAAATTAACTTATATTAGATCTCACATTTACAAATAAATACTCCAACCAATCCCAAATATCATCAAATTTCGCCTTCGGCACAAGAATTAAGGCAACAGGTACAATGGCACTATGCTCCTCAAATTTCGCCTTGGGCACAAGAATAAACTTAGGCCCCGTTTGGTTGCCTCTGTTTTTTTTTAACACACATCACATCGAAGGTTGCGGCACATGCACAGAGTACTAAATATAGACTAATTACATGCATGTCGACACAGATTAAGAGTAATTCATGAGACGAATCTATTAAGCCTAATTAGTCTATGATTGGACACTAATTGCCAAATAAGACGAAAGTGCTACAATACCTGTTAAACTTTAACAGTGCAAACCAAACACCCCCTTACTGCTAGAGTTAGATAGGTGACAAGTTTACTGCACTGGTCAGGGTGCAATTAAGAAGGGGAAGACTGGTCAGGGTGCAATTAAGAAGGGGCAGAAATGGGAGAATAAGGGCCTGTTTAGATGGTGAAAAAGTTTGGGTAAAGTTCTTGTAACACTTTTCGTTGTTATTTGACAAAATTTATTCAATCATGGATTAACTAGGCTCAAAAGATTTGTCTCGACATTTATAGACAAACTGTGCAATTAATTATTTTTTTTACCTACATTTAATGCTTCATGCATGCGTCCAAAGATTCGATGTGACAGTTACTGTGCAAACTTTTTTGGGTCTTTTCACCAACTAAACGGGCTCTAAGGTAAAATGTGCATTGGAGTTTGTCACGGATTTATAATTGGTGCATACGAGATAAGGCTATATGGATTTATTATATTTGGGATATGAGTAACTTTATAAGAGAATTATAACTCACATAAGAGCTCCATAAACAAATATCTGTGCACGTAGCTGCAAATGTTGTGGATCTGTGAATGGAAAATTCACTAAATCTGCAGAAGAAAATGAAATATTCAAGTCAATTAATTTTCTAATAGCTTCGAACCGTCAAAATATAGGAGGTTTGCATACCTGAACACTCAGGGGGGCGCCCCCAGAACTTTCAGTCACTTTCCTTTCTGATAACTGTTCTTTACCAGCCTCCACAGTAGATGTTTTCTTACTATCATCACTAGTATCCTTCAAAGAACTTCCAGCTTAAGGATTTTCTGCGGCCGTCTAAAATTTGGATACAAAACCATGTTAATATATGTCATACGCACGGGTGCATAGAGAGACCTTGGTACTCAGAAGCTATAAGTAGCGGTGGTAGCGGCCGCAATTGCACCCGCAATAGCGGTAGCGGTCTATTGCCGCTACCGCTATGAGGTAGCGCTCTAAACTTTGCATCTTGGAACTTTGCGGCCGCAATTTTGAATAGCGGGCCGATATTGCGGCCGCAATTGCACGTAGCAGGCCGCAATAGCATGGAAGCAAATATCCCTAATTAGTCCACCCCACTATGACCCACACCTCAAATTCAAATACTCACGCATCGGCTGTGAAACTTAAAATTATTCATGATACATGCACTTAAAATTATTTATACTCATTATTCATGATATATGTACTTAAAATTATATGGGACTATCGGGGTGTCGTTATTGGAACTTATCGTCCGCAATATCGTCCGCAATCCGCTACCTCGACGCCAATCCGCTACCGACCCGCTATACGCTATTTAGTACCTTGCTCAGAAGTTATGTATCTAAGGAAAGGGCTCCAAACAGTGCTATGGGCTTTCTCAGCAACATTTGGTGGAGCTCCCACCTCAAATGAGAAGCTTCTATCACTTCCTGCTGCACTAGTCTCCTCAGAACAAAGAGTTGGTTTTCACAACAAATGTCCCCAGTCTTTGTTAATTTCAAACGTAAAAATTCAACAAATTCAGATCAGACTGAAACTCCTCGTACAGAGTATAATAGTAGTCTACATCATGTCATCAGGGTATCAGGCTGTCAGCAAACAGCAGTGCAGTGTACCAGTAAAAGCCTAGGTACAGAAATAAAAAAAATGCAATATGCCAGTAAAATCCTGGACTCTCACACAGAGACAGACAGACACAGACACATATACACAAAGACTAATCTTGGCGATCTGATGAGCTTACAGTTACAGCTCTGTAGTAGTAGAGACATCGATCATCATACCGCTGCTGATTATCGTCCCTTTGATTTCTGTACCGACATGATCCATCAAACCTTTCTTTGTGCCAGCACCCCTACTATGCTGAGACCGTCTGCCTGGAGTCAGCAACGTCCTCTCTTTCTTCGATGGGCTTGCCAATTGCGCCGGCGAGAAGCTAGGCGTGGCATATGCCGTCATGAATGGTGTGCCAGAGGCTGGCACTGGGAAGGATGGAACAGCAGTCTGGCTGCAAGCAATCTTGCAGCCTGCATCACCTGTTGCTGTGAAATGTTCAGCGTGTCTGTTCAACTCATCAATGTTCAGCAGATCGTCGATGCGAGTGACGATGTTTGAAGCCAAACTTTCTAACACCCTCGAATAGCTCTCCAGGATTGATTTGCCCACATCCTGAAAATTGCTTACCAGCAAGAGCGGCATCAGTTATTGACCTGTAATTTGGTAATAGCTAGAATATTGGGAGAAACAGAGAGAGATAGAAACCTTGTTGTACTGAATTTTGCTCATGTCCAGGCTTGTCTGTGTCAACCCAGGAAACCTTTGCTTCAAGCATATTAGCAGGCCCTCTGCTCGTTCAGCTAGCAGCTCTCTCTTCTCCGAGTCTACTATCATGTCCTTTACCATGCCCCATGATGATCTAGCACTGCTGCTTCGGCCCAAGCCATTTACTGGTTTGGCAGCAACCCTCCGGCGCCACACATACACTGACGCCTCGACACGGTTTGCGATTTCCAGGGCCTGGTACTCCGTGGATAGGTCCAGGCAATCAAGAAGGCACTCAGGGGAGAACTGATCAGACGTTATGTAGCGGTATATGATATCACCTAAGGTTGCCCTTCCATTCTGAAATCAAGTTTAGTGCAACATGTTCAGAGCTGACACTAAGAAATGCTGTGGACATTGCGCATCCATGAGTTTTGATTACAGAAGAACGCATGGTATACCTTTGGTAGGGAGTCAAGATAAGATTCAGGGACCTCCATCTCTGCTAAAGCATTGCTGTTGATGGCCATGGCAGCCTTCAGGATTTGGTTTGCACAATCACGTTTGTGCTGGAGCTGCTTCCTCGTTTTGTTGTGAAGGCCACCGGGAGGCACGCGAGGCACTGGGAGCCACCATTTCTCATCACGGCGGTGAAAAGCCGTCCTAAAGGATGCAGAGCCGTCGCAATCTGGTGCAGCAATACCTTGCTCAACATACCAGAACTCTGGGTCTCTGAAGCTTTCCAGGATTTCCTGTCAGAATATGGTGCTATAAGAGAACTGAATTTTTCGATCAACTGCAATGAATCCACAGTACAGAAAAACTCACAAGGAGCATATGATCCAGCTTCCGGAGCGCTGGAAGATTAATGTACAAATCAGACCGTGGTCTAGTTGTCATGATCTGAAATACGACATCAAGACATTTGTGCAATTAGTTATTGAGTGGCAATGACATGCATCAATTTCAGTGTGTAATGCATAGTAATCCTTAAACAATAAGTACAAATCGAAAGTGGTCCACTTTTTATGATCTGAAATGTATGCAATCTCATGATTTATATTATGCATCATGCGTACAAACATTTAATATATGTTAGGTGTCTAATGCATTGTACGTACATACAAATCTCATGATTTATATGTTCGGTGTCTAATGAGTACAGACATTACTACACCTTAGTGACACTCATTGATAGCTTTCAGTTGGAATTTACTCACTGCAGAAACAGATAATCATTATTGCTGACTTCTGTTTGAAATTTCCTTGTTCTCTTTACAAAATTAGAGAAATTGCCTGTGTATGTTCACAAATTTAGGTATAGCCTTTTGCCATTTCACTGATGAACATATCTACTATTACAGCATTTTCTATGACTAGTATAATTTTCAGCTAATCCTTTCTCGCACCATTTTTCTTTTCTCCGTTAGAGCAAAATCAAGTTACTTGATACTAAATCCAGGGTAGCTAAGCTCACGTTTAATATATCATTTTCCAGTGGTCCATATGCATCTAAAGGCCCATTATAAACTGTTCTGCTACACTCAACACTTCTATCGAGACCCAGCTGTTGTACCTGCTATTGAACAACCACGACATTAGTACTGTTTTCCCAGAAGGCCAGAAAATATGAATTCCAGTTTGAGAACCTCATATCGTCAGTGTGGCAGTGCTCAATTATCAACTGTGAAATTATAAGCGTTCACCGTACGAGCAAGAAATTTGAACGCCATTTCAATTTCCAATGCATAAATTGGACTTGCACATCCCGTATCGGGTCCGTACACTTAGATGGAAACCAAAAGAAAAACGCGTGATACCCGCTGGATATTTCAGCCCTCGGTGCTACGGCCGGAATGTTGTGGGATGAATGAAATGGTGGATGAAGAGGATGATGGCGTGTTTGCTAGGCGCACCTCAAGCCTGGTTCCGTCGGGGAATGACTGCCACGTGGGGACCAGCTCGACGATGTGGTCGCTGACGCAGAGCAGCCAGTCCATCTCCCGCCGCCACATGGCCTTCTTCTCCGGCGGGAGCGGCTCCAGCCTCCAGAGCTGCCCGAAGATGGTAGCTGCGAACCGCAAGACGCTTTGCGTTATTTGGGAATTTACTAAACTCCGCTACAATACAAGCAATGGTGTGGGAGGTGGTCACGGCGGCGAGTTCTGACCGCAGAGGTTGGTGATTGCGTTGGAGATGGCGAGCGCCGTGCAGACGCCCTTGCCGCTCCCGGACATGTCCTCGCCGAGCAGCAGCTTCGCGAACCGCTCCTTCATCATCTCCATCTCTGTCAGCTCAGTCGTCGATCGAAACACAAGGCGCGCGCACATTAGAGAATTTCGCCACCGAAAACCCGGGATGCCGCGAGTAATGATACTAGCATACAAGGTGGTCACCTGATGGTGCTCTGCGCTTGTGCTTGTGCTGCTGCCTGGCCACGTCGGTGTCGGAGGCGCAGCCGCCCGGCTTCCTGGCCGCGGGCGGCCACTCGTCGGTGGACGCGGCGTCGGAGCTGGAGCTGCTCCCGTCGGCGGAGGCGGAGTCCGTGAACGCCGCCTCGCTCCGGGCCTCCCTCTCCTCCTCCCCCGCGCTCCCCATCCCACGACGCGCCTGCCTGGTGGTGCCTGCTCTATCGAGCTCCAAGTTGTCGCGGAGCAGGTATCAAGTACCACCACGTGCCCGTACGTACGCACGGCGCGCGCGCGCCGGTGGCGTCGTGCACCGTGCTGCGCTCGCTTGCTGCTGCACTGCGGTGCAGCGGCGCGCTGCTCCGTTCCTCGGCCGGCCCGGGGTAGCGCGCGCGACGAGGCGAGGGCCTGTGTGCTGTGTGTGTGTGTGGGCTTGCGCGCGCGGTGTGCGTTTCGAGCCGGGGGAGTGGAGTGGCGTGACTTGTCCGGGCTCCTCTTGGCGCTTCGGTCTCGGGGAGAGGGGGGCCGGGCGCTTAAAAAAGTTTGGCTGGTCGATTGGGAAGAGTGACCGTTGGACTTTCCAGCGAGAGAAGCCGAGATGGAATGGAACGGGCGGGCGGCACCGGCAGGCGCCTTTTTGTTTTTTTTGGCCCTTTTTTTTGAAAGATTCTCTCAAATAGGCCCCTGACGGAAAGATTTCAAAAAATGGACCCTCATCTTGGCGCCATGGACCATGGCGCCAAGCTACAACGTCATGGCGCCATGTATCCTGGCGCCAAGAGGCATCCGACGTGGCTCCACGGGAATCTACGTGGCGTAACTTGGTGCCATGGAGCATGGCGCCAAGCCTTGGCGCCAAGATCCATGGCGCCAAGCTTTGGAGCCATGCTGCATGGCGCCAAGCACCCATAATATAGCCTACCCCCCTTCCTATCCCCAGTCATTCCCGTTTTCTTACTCATTCTCTTCGGCTTTTTCATTTAGACACTTTTCCGTTGCTCTATAATCGAGCAATTGGACCGTGAGAAGTTGGATTTTATCCGTGGATCTTCGAGAGGTAGGTATCCTGTCACCCTTCCTTAATTTATTCGAATCGATTTGGTAAAATAAAGGCATATTTTTTACCTATGAACTTCAAAATTTTGAAATACATATGTATTGTTGAACCGTAGGATGCCTAGGCGTGGGAAAGCTAGAAAACAAAGGTATGTGTACATTCGTTTCATCGTATAATAAACCTTTATTTTTAAGATTTATTGTTAATTGTTTTGTTATATTGACCGTATTTATTGAATTATAGCTATGGACGGATGACCGAAAGTCCATACGTCCTAAAGCCGCTCCCTAGCGGTGTCCCAATACCAATGTGTTTTTGTGGTGATCCTTGCAAGGTTGAAATTTCCGAAGATGAGGCAACATATAAGCAGAGATATTGGATGTGTTCTAATTTTGCATGGGAACCAACAGAGCGTCAGCGCCGCAGTACATTTATTGTGAGAAACTGCTTTTGTTTATTAATTAATTTGTGTCATATGAAGTTCTGCTTAATAATTGGATTTCAAACAATTGAATTTGCTGCAGACCCCTCCACCGCTATGTTATTTTGAACAGTGGATTGACACTGAGATCAAGGAGGCTGACATGCGGCTTCTACAAGGCTTGAAGGAGTGGGATGCGGAGCGCCTGGAGATCTTAGAGAAGAGACGTAGAGAGGAGGCAGCAGCGAAGGAGCACAAGGAAGAGGAGGAAATGAGGCGTGTTGCTGCTTGTAGGGAGGAGAGGGAGAGGAAGCTTGAGCGCGTGCGCCGAGCGAAGGCAGCGATGGAGGAGAATCCCGATGCTCAGAACAAGGGAAAGTGGCCTCGTTGTACTCAGTAGTATGCTACTTGTATGCCCAGAACATGGTCGATGTACTTTAGGTAAATCATGTGCCTAGGACATGTTCTTTGTTATTTAATTCGTCGTCATGTACGTCATGTGCACTTTAAGTTTTTGGACCGTGCTTGGTGTTGTGATATGTAATGTTTAATGTTCCTGAGTTACTGAAACTAGTTATCGAGTTGCACATATAACATAAGGAAGTACTGGATTTCATAATTCACCACGCATAACATAGGACATGGCATGTCAGAACTTGTACCAAACAAGGGCACATATGTCCTGGACTAAACCTAACATGCCTTAGGTAATTATAGCGAACAACAAGTACATTACATGGCATATGCATATGCTAGTTTCGTTCTATCTAGTAGTGCGGCCACATAGCGAACTGTGTAGCCCCTTCTCCATAGTACCCTCCCATGTTCGATGGTGGAGGTGGCGGGGGTGGTGGTGGAGGCCCGTTGTTCTTGTGGTTAGGGCAGCTGCAATATGGATCATGGCATGGTCCGTCCTGTGAAACAGCACCACTACTGGCATCGTCTGGTTCCTCGTCCTTGTAACCGTTGCTAACTTCCCTTTCTAGTTCGAAGATACGGTCTTGCAAGTAGTAGATGTACTGTGCGTGGGGATAGATTGGTCTAGGATCGACCCATCTAGTGAAACCACAGTTTTCTTTGGACTCTGAACACTGCATTTCAAAGATTTCATTGAACATGCAGTTGGTAACGCCTATGAGATGCAAAATAATGGAGAAAAAAATTGAGTAACAAATATTAAAACCAGTTACCTCTGCTCGTGGACATTTGAAGAATCGGCGACCTCCATCCAAACCCTCCACGAACATTTGCACTAAGCAGTCCTCACCATGCCTACATTTTGGCCATTCTTCTTTCCGGTTATCATATCCTCGGAGTGGACACTCTTTGGTGAAATCTCTCTTGGTCTCGACAGGAAAATGATACACTGGCTCATCAAAGTCTTCCGGACCCAGAGACCCCTCCCACACAATGGGAGTACCCTTACTCCCCCCCGCTCCCTTCCCTCTAGATGACCCTCCAGACATTGCTACTCGTAGATAACAAACTTCTCGTTTCAAGTGACTAGCATTGTATGGAGGAAGGTGTATATATAGCCAGAAGTGTAGTGGAGAGCCGCTGTATTGTGACTTTAACGCTCCTGAAAAGCCTACACGCTATCCCTGAAAAGCCTATTTGAATTACTGAAAAGCCTATTTGAAAACTCATCTGTAAAGGCTAGATTCCTTGATCAATCAATTCATCTGTAAAAGAGGATGTACCATACGATAGTGACATGATAAATCACTGAAAAGGCTATATGCTATCGGTGTACCGCACGACTTGACATGTTTCATAAAATTTTGGCAGAGTTTTCCCTGTTTTTGATTCAATCCAAACACAGATATCACATAAACATGTCATCAACCATTATTTATGACATTCACCTTAAACAAATATATGATCATCATCAGCACCCACGTTTAAAGTGCATATGTCATATACTCCATCTGAAGCTCATTCAGTACATAAGAATAGGATATAAAAGTCATTAGCCTGTCTAGCTCGTCCGTGTACTCTTTATACGCCCGCTCCATCCTCGCGTGAGGGACTGTCACCTGGTCCCATAGGTACGCCCACGTCGGCTGTAGACGTGCGTTATGCACTGGGAACCACCCCTTGAACATAGGTACGCCCACGTTAAGAAGAAAGGAAAGAGAAGGAAGAAGAAAAGGAAGGGCCGACAGTTATTAAGGGGCTTGGCGCCAAGATCCGTGGCGCGTAGGCTTGGCGCCAAGATCCGTGGCGCCAAGCCTTGGCGCCAAGATGCATGGCGCCAAGCCTACGCGCCACGTAGATCCCCGTGTAGCCACGTCGGATGCCTCTTGGCGCCAGGATACATGGCGCCATGACGTTGTAGCTTGGCGCCATGGTCCATGGCGCCAAGCTGAGGGTCCATTTTTTGAAATCTTTCCGTCAGGGGCCTATTTGAGAGAATCTTTCAAAAAAAGGGCCAAAAAAAACAAAAAAGACGGCACCGGCAGCGGGCAACGGTTACTGGGTTACGGAGTGGGAGCGCGGCCGCGGCGTGGGAATAATGAAGCGGCCGGATCGGCGTGAGGTGTGATGTGTCTCCGCTCCTCCGCTGCCCTGCACGCTGGAGGTGTGATGTGAAGCAGTGCTGACTGCTGAGGCACGCAAGGAGTGAAGAAAAAGGGTAGTAGTACTCTTCTAATCCTTCCCTAACCATCTTAAATTCTCGGTGCTAGGTTGGTGTTAGTGTTACTCGTTCACTTCCACCGGAAGCGAAGAAACGCTCGAAGTGCTGGGTCGCTGCCACTCTGGGTCGTATCCTAGAGCAATCATAGTTCAGTCAGTACAGCAGCGTCGGCGGCTTAACTCCGCTCCACCGATCGGATCAGGGGATTTGACCTTTGCCATCCGCCGTTAGCCCTCACTCATGACTCATCATGGTACACTGTCATTTCATTTGCCACTTTGCCAGTCACGGTCTGGTAAACGTGAAAACTTGTCAGAGCTTGTTACTGTACTAGGATAAAAAGGTCATAAACAAGCAGCTTGACTGCTCGAGAAATGACAGCGAGTGTCAGTCAGGGCCTCAGGCTGTCACTCCATGTGAAGGCTCCAACGTCTAGAAATTATGGCACCAAAATGTCAATGGAAAAAAAGTTAAAAAGTACTCCCTCCGTCCAAGAAAACATGCAACTACGGATTGCGTGCCGATAAAAGTAGTTTACGTTTGACCAAATTTCTAGTGAATATTATTCACATTTATGACTTCAAATTAATTTATTAAGAAAATACATTTCGTAATGAATCTAATGGTATTTATTTGATATCATAAATATTGATATTTTTTTATCTATAATTAATTGAACTTAAGATACTAAACCATGATAATGTATTAGAATTGCATGTTTTGTTGGCGGATACAGGCCTGCGCAACAGAGAACGTTCCGAGGTCCCAGCAGCAGCAGGCCAATATCCATTAGCCGTTGGCGCGATGCGTGCAACTGCCGCAGCCTGCATTAGAAAGAAAAAGAAAAATGCCGGGCCAAACTCCAACGGAAGCTACGCTTGTCGCTGCGTCCCTGTCCGGCTGTTCCCCGGTACGGGCTGGGCTCAGGCTCAGCTCGTCTGCGGTCTGCCACGCAGAGCACGCCGTGCCGTGGCGCAGGAAACCATGATGCTGCCCTCCTCGGTCAGGGCCGCCGAACGACGCGCGTCTCGGCGGTTCCGCCAGTCTGCTGTCGACCTCGCCGTCTTTTTTGTTTTTTTTTTTTTTTTGGCCCTTTTTTTGAAAGATTCTCTCAAATAGGCCCCTGACGGAAAGATTTCAAAAAATGGACCCTCAGCTTGGCGCCATGGACCATGGCGCCAAGCTACAACGTCATGGCGCCATGTATCCTGGCGCCAAGAGGCATCCGACGTGGCTACACGGGGATCTACGTGGCGCGTAGGCTTGGCGCTATGCATCTTGGCGCCAAGGCTTGGCGCCACGGATCTTGGCGCCAAGCCTACGCGCCACGGATCTTGGCGCCAAGCCCCTTAATAACTGTCGGCCCTTCCTTTTCTTCTTCCTTCTCTTTCCTTTCTTCCTCATTTCTTCTTCCTCTTCCTCGCGCCCGACCCCGCCGCCAGTCGCCGTCGCCGCCGCCGCTCCTCGCTCCGCCCGCCGCCGCCCGTACCACGCCGGCCGCCGCGCCCTCCGCCGGCTCCCGCCGCCGCCGGAGCCGCCCGTGCCGCGCGCGGCCACCGCCGCCCCCGCCGGCCGTAGCGCCCGCGCCGCCGCCGGCCGGCGCCGCCACCGCCGGCCGCCGCCACTAGGCCCGGCGCGGCCCCCGCCGGCCGCCGCCGCCCCCTCCGCCGGCGCCGCATCACCCGCCGCCGGCCGCCGCCGGCCACAAGTAAGTTTTTTTTTTAAATTAAGTTAGGATTATTGAAATTTAATATATTTTTGAAGTTATTATTTATTATTTAATTTAGTATGAAATTTAGTTAGGATTAGTGAAATTTAGTTTAAATATATATGTTAATATTGTTTAGATTGATTATATAATTTAGTTAGTTATTTAGTTAGCTAAGTAGTTAGATAATTATTTAGTTAGCTAATTATATATTCATTAGTTAGTTATTTAGTTAGCTAATTATTTTTTTAGTGTTAGTTAGTTTTTTTTTAGTTATTATTTTATTTCGATTTAGTTATTTAGTAAGTAAGTAGTAGTATACTAAATTCGTCATTTTTAGTTATAGTATGTAATTTTTAGTAGTTAGTAGTAGTTAATAGCTTTTTTTAGTTAATTAATTAGTTAGTTAGTAGTGAATAATTAGTAGTTAGTAGTTAATTCATATTTATTAGAGACCTATTACTTATTATGTTTTAAATATACTGGAGTAAAATAATTATACTTAGTACGCTTAGTTATGTTTTCGAACTAGATGGACAACCTAGTGAGCATTTATTATGGAGGAACTGTAGAACGAGATCGCTATGGATATGTTGAGCTTGTGGACATGCAAAGTGTGCCTGTGCTATTCAATGAGAGGCCATCATTCAGTGAGTTGACTGCAAGAGCTCGTGAGGAGGTACATTGCCGGACGGATGATGGCATCATAGTTGATGGTGTACTTCACTTTGGTTACCCTCCCAACATGCTAAGGAAGATGATCCCAATAGGTTGTGCAGATCAGTGGGACAACTATGTGAGATCGGCTATGAAAAGCCAGTTCCAAAGTTTGGATGTGGTTGTGCAGCGGGTGCTCGTTGATCCAATCCCTCTTGGGTTGTCCCCGCCAATGGGTGAGCACGCATGTTTTGAACCTCCCGTCTTGGAACGTGATGTGGATGCGGAGGTCCCGCCTATGGTTCCCGATGCACAATCTGCCCCTTACGATGTGGCAC
The DNA here is from genome assembly GCA_038087645.1 of Saccharum hybrid cultivar R570. Classification (NCBI taxonomy): domain Eukaryota; kingdom Viridiplantae; phylum Streptophyta; class Magnoliopsida; order Poales; family Poaceae; genus Saccharum; species Saccharum hybrid cultivar. The sequence continues at coordinate 17,647,730 of JAQSUU010000139.1, forward strand.
ATCCTCCTCAGGAGATCCCGTTGACACAGAATCATCCTAGTAAGTGTCAATTAGGTGTCCTATTTTTCTTTGAAACTTAAGTCTTTTCTTTTCATCCACTCTTCTTATCATCTCTTCTTCGTTGTTGCAATATTGCAGGAGATGTTCCCGATAATGAGGGCGCTCCTGCGGATGATGCTCAAGTCCAGATTGGAGATGGAATCCGCGCCTCCAATAGTGTTGAAATTATGAATGATTCAGAGCCATATGAGATCGCAAGGGCTGTTGATTCTGACGATGATCGTCCCGTTGGAGAGCTCACAGAGAGTGACGTTGAGATGCTTAGGCGTATTTTTCCCGGCCGTCGTGATCCTCTGATTCATGAGTTCAGTGATCTTACTCATTCAGATCAGGCGTTTGCAGAAGGACGTGATGATGAGCTGCAGGAAGCTCCAGAGGCTGGTCCTAGTATGGAGATAGAGAAGGGTAGGGTTTTCAATGACCTCCCTGCATTGAAGAGGTGGTTGCAAGCGTTTGCAGTGCTACGCAAGAGACCGTTTAAGGTCCTGCATTCCTATGTGGAGCGGCGTTACACGGTTGTGTGTGACAAGGAACGGTGTCCATGGAGAGTTTGTGCAAGGAAGCAAAAGGTTTCAGGAAAGTGGAAGATCACAAGAGTTGTTGGGCCGCATACCTGTTCCTCACATGACCTGAACACAAAGCATCGGCAGTTGACATCAACCCTCATTGCCAAGCGGTTGATGAAAGTATTACAGGGAGAGCCGAATATGAAGGTCAGGACAATTATCAAAATAGTTACTGAGGTATATGGAGGATATGACATAAGTTATGGCAAAGCCTGGAGGGCTAAGCAGCGTGCGTGGAAGATGATATATGGGGACTGGGAGGATGGCTACGAGCAGCTTCCAGTACTTCTCAATGCAATCCAAGCAGTGAATCCGGGCATGCATTACGAGTACATCCCTAGGCCAGACGCATGGAAAGATGGGAGGCAGATATTCTTTCGTGCTTTCTGGTGCTTCCCTCAGTGTGTCGAGGCCTTTAGGCACTGCCGTCCAGTCTTCTCCATTGATGGTACATTCTTGATTGGCAAGTACCGTGGCACACTACTCATAGCCATATCATGTGACGCAAACAACAAACTTGTTCCTTTGGCATTTGGTTTGGTTGAGAGGGAGAATAATGATAGCTGGGTATGGTTCTTGAGGCTAGTCCGGATACATGTGGTTGGGCCTGGCAGGGAGGTGGGCGTCATATCGGATAGGCACCAGGGCATACTTCATGCTGTGCGAGAGGAGATAGAGGGGTACGCGCCTTTGCACCATCGTTGGTGTACTCGGCACCTTGCTGAGAATCTACTCCGAAAGGATGGTGTCAAGGATAATTTTGATCTTTTCCAGGAGGCTGCTAGACAGCTTGAGGATAAGTATTTTCGGAGGAAGTTAGAGGAAGTTAGAACCGCATCTAATGCAGAAGGTAGACAGTGGCTGACAGGTTTGATGAGAGATGTGGAGAAATGGACAAGAGCTCATGACGCAGGTGGTTGGAGGTACGAGTTTCAGTGCAGCAACATGGCAGAGTCATTTAACAAGCTGTTGCTGGGGATTCGTGGTATGCCCGTGAACGCTATCGTTCAATTCACATTCTATAAGCTTGTTGCATGGTTCAACGATCGGCACGCCCATGCATTGCAGTTGCAGAGTGAAGGTAAGATTTGGGCTCCAACACCTCAGGCACATTTAGAGAAGGCGAAGGAAAGGGCTGGGACACATGAGGTCACATGTTTTGACCATGCGACTGGAAGGTATGAGGTGAAGCATATCGGTGGTACTACATCTGATGGCGAGGTCCGAGATGCGAGGATTCATGTTGTAGTCCTCCAAGATTTCTCATGCACTTGTGGGAAACCAAGGCAGTATCACTTTGTATGCTCTCACCTTATAGCAGCTGGTAGGCATCGCAACTATGATATTGAGGCTAGGATACCTCATCAGTTCAGTGTCCACACGCTGGTCGAGACATGGAGGCCCCGCTTTGTGCCTTTCCGAGACCCTGGAGAGTGGCCTCCATACGACGGTCCAAGGTACGTCGCAGATCCAGCCTACCGTTGGGACAAGAGGGGCTCTAGAAAGAGGACGAGGCACAGGATGGTTATGGATCAGATACCTGGTAGAACGCGACGTGGTAGAGTGACGCCATTTCTTAATGACCCAGAGCAGTACGAGTGTGGCAAGTGCGGTAGACTTGGGCACAACTCCCGCACCTGCCATTGGCAAATTAGTGAGGTGCGACTTGTAGGTGTTTTTATTATTTAATACTTATCATATTGATTATTCGATTCTTACTTTACGTTTAATTGCTATTTATTTAATAAGTTACTGACACTAATTTCTTTAGGATGGCGCAATTCCACCTTCTGGATCCGGTGTACGACGAGACCCACCGAGGACGTCTCGTAGCGTCGGGGCAGGTAAGATTTGACAGTCTCATATCACATACTTCGAATTATAAGTGCATATATGTGTGCCTAGTAACATTTGTATTTTGTGTAAATGCAGAACCTTCCCCTCCTTCGTTCTAGAGTACATGGAGGGTTCTTGGAGATGCAGTACGACGACAGGTACACCCCGTACCTATCGAGAGCCGGCCTCGACGTCGTATCTTTTCAGGTTCGCCGTGGCCTACCTTTGTTCAACTCGGCGGGCTTGACTGCGTTGGTGGACAGGTATTTTTTTTATCAAATAGGTTGTATTAATAATCAATTGTCGACGCGGCAATGTTTCTAATAAACATTTTTTTTGCTAAAATTATAGGTGGCGACCTGAGACTCACACCTTTCACCTGGCGTTTGGAGAGATGACAGTCACGCTACAGGACTGTCAGAAGATGCTCGGTCTGAGGATTCGTGGGAGGGCGGTGACTGGGCTGTGTAGGTCAGAGGGATGGAGAGCTAGGGTGGAGGCCTTCCTTGGGCGTGAGGTGGGTGACCAAGGAGACCGCACTTCTGGTGTCCATCTCTCCTGGCTTAGGGCGGAGTTCGGACAGTGTCCTCCTGACGCAGATGATCAGACGGTTCAGTACTACTGTAGGGCGTGGATCCTACACTTGTTTGGCTCTGTTCTCTTCCCCGATGGAACAGGCGACACTGCTTCGTGGATGTGGATCCCTTGCCTCACAGACTGGGACCAGGCCGGTCAGTACAGCTGGGGCTCAGCGGTGTTGGCATTCCTGTACCGTCAGCTCTGCGAGGCGTGCCGGCGTTCTTCAGCGTCAGCCTCACTTGGTGGGTGTGCGTACCTACTCCAGCTGTGGATGTGGTCGCGGCTGCCAGTTGCTCGTCCGGTGATGTTGGCTCCGCGTGACTGGTTCCCAGTGCATAACGCACGTCTACAGCCGACGTGGGCGTACCTATGGGACCAGGTGACAGTCCCTCACGCGAGGATGGAGCGGGCGTATAAAGAGTACACGGACGAGCTAGACAGGCTAATGGCCTCTAGTGTAAGTACAAATTATTATATATGTTGGTTCGAAACTAAATTATATATTATGGTATCTAACTAATTGTTTCGACACGTTGCAGGTGACTTGGGACCCGTACGCGGACGAGGCCGCACTTCCTTTTGTGGTGAGCAACATATGTGACAGCGACAGCGATCTCTACAGGGTGAGGTGCCCTCTTATCTGCTTCTATGCTGTCGAGTACCACCTTCCACATCGAGTTGCACGTCAGTTTGGAGCAAGACAGCGTTCTCCACCATCTCCAATTTCGACAAGTGTTGACTTGCACAAGTATGTGTCCTCTTCTTCGTAATTCGACCTTTTCCAGAACTTGCACTTATCCATACCACATTATATATGTCGAGTAAGATGGATGAAATCTTTGTTGGTATGTTTGTATGTCTATGAAATGCATATATGATAGCTGGGTATGCTGCAACATATAAAGGAAACTCTGCCAAAATTTTTACCTTTACCATACATGTATGCTTCAACACGATGTTCACTAACTTGTATACACGTTGTGCAGGCTCGATCGTAAGAAAAACAGGAAAATCTTTGATTGGGCCCATCACCACCGAGACTTCATCGACATGTGGAATTTGTTCGATGGGAACGTGGACACCAACAACGAGGCGCACACAAACATAGACTACAGGCGGTACCAAGCTTGGTACCACCAAGCTACTCGTCCGAGGCTTAGGCTGCAGTGGACACAGGATGACTACGCTGACATCGAGTCATCAGAGGATGAGGACACGGCGTACGACACCTCTACTCGTACCGGTCGCCAGGTCGGAGCAGGACCCATCTTGGACAGAGTGGTATGTCATGTGCTCTACTTTTATATATCGATTAGCGTAACAATGAATTACAACCTAAAACTTTGTTGTAGGGTAACTCACTCAAGATGTCTGTCCAAGAAATCGAACGGTTTCGTCCGAGGGTGAGGGACGACGAGACACGTAGTTTCCTCGATGTAAGTACCTATAAATATGCAAATATTACTGTACTAAAATGTTAAATTAATTGACTAAACATGATTTTGTGCACCAGAGATTGGCACGTCGGCTACGCCGTACCGCGGCGCGTTGTGGTTGCAGGACAGGCACGACGGAGGATGTGTACGTGCCTTCTGCACCCAGAGGTGGCGTAGGCTCGTCTAGCCACCCACCTACAGGGTCGCGAGACCACGGCACCGAGGAGGACGACGACGAGGACGACGATGACGACGACGAGGACGAGGACGAGGACCAGGGCCACGAGGAGATTGGACCGTCTCAGCTAGACGATGCTCCCTGGACTCAGCCTACGCAGCCGGTCGGTACCAGGCGACGTCGACCACCTGACCCTTATACTCCAGGCACCCACGCTCTTGGACACAAGGGCAAGGGTAAGTCTAGGAGACAGTGAGGGACTGTAGGCTAATTTGGGACTGTATGGACTATTATTATGGACTTTTATATCCTATTCTTATGTACTGAATGAGCTTCAGATGGAGTATATGACATATGCACTTTAAACGTGGGTGCTGATGATGATCATATATTTGTTTAAGGTGAATGTCATAAATAATGGTTGATGACATGTTTATGTGATATCTGTGTTTGGATTGAATCAAAAACAGGGAAAACTCTGCCAAAATTTTATGAAACATGTCAAGTCGTGCGGTACACCGATAGCATATAGCCTTTTCAGTGATTTATCATGTCACTATCGTATGGTACATCCTCTTTTACAGATGAATTGATTGATCAAGGAATCTAGCCTTTACAGATGAGTTTTCAAATAGGCTTTTCAGTAATTCAAATAGGCTTTTCAGGGATAGCGTGTAGGCTTTTCAGGAGCGTTAAAGTCACAATACAGCGGCTCTCCACTACACTTCTGGCTATATATACACCTTCCTCCATACAATGCTAGTCACTTGAAACGAGAAGTTTGTTATCTACGAGTAGCAATGTCTGGAGGGTCATCTAGAGGGAAGGGAGCGGGGGGGAGTAAGGGTACTCCCATTGTGTGGGAGGGGTCTCTGGGTCCGGAAGACTTTGATGAGCCAGTGTATCATTTTCCTGTCGAGACCAAGAGAGATTTCACCAAAGAGTGTCCACTCCGAGGATATGATAACCGGAAAGAAGAATGGCCAAAATGTAGGCATGGTGAGGACTGCTTAGTGCAAATGTTCGTAGAGGGTTTGGATGGAGGTCGCCGATTCTTCAAATGTCCACGAGCAGAGGTAACTGGTTTTAATATTTGTTACTCAATTTTTTTCTCCATTATTTTGCATCTCATAGGCGTTACCAACTGCATGTTCAATGAAATCTTTGAAATGCAGTGTTCAGAGTCCAAAGAAAACTGTGGTTTCACTAGATGGGTCGATCCTAGACCAATCTATCCCCACGCACAGTACATCTACTACTTGCAAGACCGTATCTTCGAACTAGAAAGGGAAGTTAGCAACGGTTACAAGGACGAGGAACCAGACGATGCCAGTAGTGGTGCTGTTTCACAGGACGGACCATGCCATGATCCATATTGCAGCTGCCCTAACCACAAGAACAACGGGCCTCCACCACCACCCCCGCCACCTCCACCATCGAACATGGGAGGGTACTATGGAGAAGGGGCTACACAGTTCGCTATGTGGCCGCACTACTAGATAGAACGAAACTAGCATATGCATATGCCATGTAATGTACTTGTTGTTCGCTATAATTACCTAAGGCATGTTAGGTTTAGTCCAGGACATATGTGCCCTTGTTTGGTACAAGTTCTGACATGCCATGTCCTATGTTATGCGTGGTGAATTATGAAATCCAGTACTTCCTTATGTTATATGTGCAACTCGATAACTAGTTTCAGTAACTCAGGAACATTAAACATTACATATCACAACACCAAGCACGGTCCAAAAACTTAAAGTGCACATGACGTACATGACGACGAATTAAATAACAAAGAACATGTCCTAGGCACATGATTTACCTAAAGTACATCGACCATGTTCTGGGCATACAAGTAGCATACTACTGAGTACAACGAGACCACTTTCCCTTGTTCTGAGCATCGGGATTCTCCTCCATCGCTGCCTTCGCTCGGCGCACGCGCTCAAGCTTCCTCTCCCTCTCCTCCCTACAAGCAGCAACACGCCTCATTTCCTCCTCTTCCTTGTGCTCCTTCGCTGCTGCCTCCTCTCTACGTCTCTTCTCTAAGATCTCCAGGCGCTCCGCATCCCACTCCTTCAAGCCTTGTAGAAGCCGCATGTCAGCCTCCTTGATCTCAGTGTCAATCCACTGTTCAAAATAACATAGCGGTGGAGGGGTCTGCAGCAAATTCAATTGTTTGAAATCCAATTATTAAGCAGAACTTCATATGACACAAATTAATTAATAAACAAAAGCAGTTTCTCACAATAAATGTACTGCGGCGCTGACGCTCTGTTGGTTCCCATGCAAAATTAGAACACATCCAATATCTCTGCTTATATGTTGCCTCATCTTCGGAAATTTCAACCTTGCAAGGATCACCACAAAAACACATTGGTATTGGGACACCGCTAGGGAGCGGCTTTAGGACGTATGGACTTTCGGTCATCCGTCCATAGCTATAATTCAATAAATACGGTCAATATAACAAAACAATTAACAATAAATCTTAAAAATAAAGGTTTATTATACGATGAAACGAATGTACACATACCTTTGTTTTCTAGCTTTCCCACGCCTAGGCATCCTACGGTTCAACAATACATATGTATTTCAAAATTTTGAAGTTCATAGGTAAAAAATATGCCTTTATTTTACCAAATCGATTCGAATAAATTAAGGAAGGGTGACAGGATACCTACCTCTCGAAGATCCACGGATAAAATCCAACTTCTCACGGTCCAATTGCTCGATTATAGAGCAACGGAAAAGTGTCTAAATGAAAAAGCCGAAGAGAATGAGTAAGAAAACGGGAATGACTGGGGATAGGAAGGGGGGTAGGCTATATTATGGGTGCTTGGCGCCATGCAGCATGGCTCCAAAGCTTGGCGCCATGGATCTTGGCGCCAAGGCTTGGCGCCATGCTCCATGGCACCAAGCTACGCCACGTAGATTCCCGTGGAGCCACGTCGGATGCCTCTTGGCGCCAGGATACATGGCGCCATGACGTTGTAGCTTGGCGCCATGGTCCATGGCGCCAAGATGAGGGTCCATTTTTTGAAATCTTTCAGTCAGGGGCCTATTTGAGAGAATCTTTCAAAAAAAGGGCCAAAAAACAAAAAAGGCGCTCGACCTCGCTCCGCGTACGAGCAAGGGACGGCACGGGCAGGGCATATTTCTGGATTCTGGCAAGGGCGCGCGTGCTCGGGACAAAATTTTGGTTCGCTCCGTGTTCCATTTGAATCTTCGATAACGAGTAGGCATGAAAACGCATAGGATACGGACGGATATCATTGATATCGTATTTGTTTTCATATTTATGTTCGGATTCAGATTCGAATACAGATAGTATAAAAAATGCCGGATATGATATGATTGGATATCGACATCATAAATATGTGATTTAAATATTCGGATACGAATACGGTATCGGATGTCAAATATCCGGACCCGAATACGGACGGATTAAAATCTCTCTAAACGGATTCGGTCTCGAATACGGTCGGAAAATATCCGTACCATTTTCATCCCTAATAACGAGAATGACATGCCTCGAGCGTCCGAACGGACGGACACGTATCCATTCTTATCTTCTACACAGCATGGAGAGAAACAGCGCATCTGCGACACAGAGAGAAATAGTCCATGTGAGAAGCTTGATGTGGAACCCGAGAGCGGAGGTTGCGACGACCGGGCCAGCGAGCTCCGCTCACACCGTCATCGCCGAGCTCCATGTGCGTGCCGCCGCTCTCGACCTTCACGACAAACGCTCCAACAAACAGGCGAGGGGAGGAGCTCCGTGTGCCACCTCCGCGCGCAGCGATCTCGATGCGTCGCTGCCACACCAGCGAGACTCCACTTGCCCGCCACCGCCAGGAGCTCCGCATGCCAACAAGCTTCCACTCGTCCAAGCATCGAGATAATGTTGTGCTGTAAGCAAATATATGTTTCAACTGTTTTGACGTATGTTTCAAATGTTTTATTTTAATGTTGCAAATGTTCATATAAATGTTCATATATTGCAATAGCTATATAAACATGTGTTCAAATGTGTGTTGTATATGTTGCATATGGAGAAGTGGCGCGGCGGGAGATAGGCATGATGCGGAGAATGAGGGTGCGGTAGAGACGGGGCGCCGCGGGGCAACGCGGGTGCGCGTGCAGCGGGATGCCACAGGTGACGCGCGCGCGACGGGGACGGGACTAGCGGGGTGACGCGGACGCGCTCCTGTTTCTATTACACGAGGGACGGGACAGGGTGTGGTGGGTACGCTCAAACGGGAGTTGCATCCGGACTTAAAATTATGGTTTGTAATAAATATTATTAGATTAATTATAGAATATATTTTCATAGTAAAACTATTTTGAAATATAAATATGATTTATTATTCTTATAAATCTAATATTTTTAAAATAGTTGGGCTTATTTTAATTTTAGGATTACATTCTTTTTGGATGAAGACATAAGCTTTTTAGGAGTTAAACTGAATTAACCTACGGTAATGCTCTCTATAGGGCGTCCGGACGGACTGGACCGCACTCCGCCTTATCCAGCGCCGCTCGTTAGTTCGCTTCTAAAAAAATACAATGCTACTCCCTTCTCCAGCGCGAGGCTCCTCACCGTGGCCTTCTCCAGCGTGGTAGCGCCGCATCCGCTTCCATCCCGCGCTGCTCCGCACTCCTCTCTCTACTCCGCACCGCACGGCGTGGCCGCCCACCCCACTCTGCCACGTGCCACGCTGCAGCCCACTCTGGCGCACCGTTGACACCATCCCCCACGCCGTCCCATCCCCGCCTTCGTCCCCTGCCGCGCCATATTGTGCTCTATCCTCCGCTGCGCTAGGCCAGGTGCTCAGGAAAGGGGGCCATCGCTGGTCGGACCCAGGCAAGGCGTAGCTAGCCGCTGCCAGGTTGCACCACCATCCTCGGTTGCCGGCTTGCCGGAATCGGCCGTCCCCCGCTCTATGTTGCATCATACGAAAAAAGAAGAAGAGTGAAAATCGCATGTTGCAAGAATATGTGTTCCAGATATTTCAGCGGTACGTTACAAGTGTTGTATATCGATGTTGCAAAAGTGGATCGGGATGTTGCACATATTGTAATAGTTATATACGTATGCTTCAAGCGTATGTTCTAAATGTTTAATCTGTTACAGACGTATGTTGCAAGTGTTAGTAGATGTTGCATATGCATGCATGTTGCAAACATATGTTTCAAGTGTTTTCAGGTGTTTAATACGTATGCTTGCAAGTGTTTCATCTGGATATTGCATATATTTGCAATGGTTTTCAAATTTTTTCAGGCGTTTTCGCAAGTGTTTAAACGCTTGTTTCAAGTGTTTTATCTATCTTGTTATATATGTTGCAACTGTTGCATATTAATGTTTCAAAAATGGATTAGATGTTGTACATGGGATGCGCGTGGAAAGCGGTTGATGACGCTAGCGGCGTTCGGGGCGATGTCGGTGACGTACAGGACGACGCGGGCCCACTGCTAATGCGCTCGCTCGCAAGCCCGACATGCCAGGCTCTCACTCACTTCTTATGCGGCACCGTCACTAGCAAGTCGAGTTAAACTAATCCAGTTATTGGGATCCAGTTAAACTGAAATAAACTAATCTGATATGTGAGTCGGGCCCAGTCGCACTGGGTTTAGGGTTGGGACTAATCCACACCACTTTTTTTTCCCGTCGCACAGGTAACAAAAGGCGGCTTTAGGAACTGCAGTCTTCACTTGGAAGCCTGGGAGCTGGGAGAAGCGCATCTGATGCGCATGTTTAGGTTTAGCATCTGGTCCTTGTCAGCATTTGGCTGTGCGCCTGTGCCCGCTGTTCAAGTAGGAGAGCATGTACCCGCCATGCGTCCGGTTCGTTTGGACTTATCAGCAGAATCAACAGTCATCCAGCAGTGTTTTTCTCTCACAACAAATCAGCGAACAGTGCTTTCAGCACAATAAACCAGCGAAACGAACAGGCTCATGTCCCCGTGGCTAGTGACCACCTTCCGCTTGATGGAGCTCTCTGAACTGAAGATCCAGGAAGGGAAGATCCACGACTAGCATTTACCATCGGTGCAACAAAATTGAGCTTCCGTCGTAACTCGTGTTTGGTAACGAACTAACGATCAGTTGTCAAAAAAAAAAGAACTAACGATGAGAGCGTGAGGACATTCATGGGCGGGCTATTGGGAGCCGGATAGGCATGTCGCCATTCAAACCAGATCCAAAACAGCAGCCCTTATGGACGTCACACGGCATGGCACGCGTATGGGCTGGATCTCTTCACAGGCACGGCGGCACCGGCCGTGGTACAAGAACAGCAATCCTGAAAGCAAAATGATGGGGACTGGAGGATTTCTGTGTGTTGCTCGTAAATGCACGTGTCGAAACTTCACCGGACTGAGTTTCAACCTGTAAAATGAATAGCTGCAGAAAAAAAAACATGAACTTCAGCAAATTTCAGTTAACTGCATCCAAGAGAGATGTTTGGTGAGCACAACTTGGTGCTGATGGCCGGTGCTCGGTGCTGATTTGTTGTGAGAGAAAAATACTGCTGGCTGGTAGGTGGCTGATGACCGGTGCTGATTTAATGTCAGAGAAAAGCACGGTTGGCTGGTTGGCTGACCAACCAGCCGAACAAGCCGTTTATTTCTGGTAGTTATCTAAAAAATTCCGATCGCGCCGTCCACTCCCTGTTCGTTTGGACTTATCAGCAGAATCAGCAGCCATCCAGCAGTATTTTTCTCTCACACCAAACCAGCGAACAATGTTTTTAGCACAATAAACCAGCGAAACGAACAGGCTGACAAATTCTTCTGGCTGATTAGTTCGATTCTTTAGCAAAAGTCACACGGTCACCCCCATGCCACCAATCAATCTCCTCCCAAATATCAGCAGTAGTACAGTGAACACTTATCCGCCGACGGCCGTGCTATCCTTGCCGAGACACGATAGCCCCCAACTAATCCCACCGCAAAAGCCCCGTTTTCGTGCTCAAAAGTTCCGATTCGGCGTTATGAACTTATGATGACGCCTCCTCAATCCTCAATCAATCAGCCGTCCACTGATTCCCTCGTCGACAGCCGTAGTGTGCTCGGTGCCCGATGCCATGCTTTCCCTCCATGTTCTGCCTGCTTGGCTGCTCGCTTGCCAGTTGAACAGAGGGCCGTGCCTGCACAGCCGCGATGAGGGACTGGGCGCCGTCGATCATCGCGACGGCGCTGTTCGCGCTCCTGTGCCCGGGCGGCGTCCTGCAGATGCCCGGCCGGCAGCGGCCCGTCGACCTCATGAACATGAAGACCAGCTTCCCGTCCATGCTCGTCCACGCCATCATCTACTTCCTGCTGCTCATGCTCTTCCTCGTCATCCTGCAGCCTCATCTCTACATCTGATGTGAGCGTACGTGTTTCCCCCCTTGCAGAAGCTCCTAGCATGTTTTAATTTGTTGGGGATGTAGTTTGGGCATTAGCTTTGAAACTTTATGGATCAGAGGATTATGGTTTATATATATATATATATATATATATATATATATATATATATATATATATATATATATATATATATATATATATATATATATATATATATAGTATGTAATATGCCTTCTGAAAACTTTTAATTTGGTTCAAAGTTTCAGACTTCAGAGTGTCAATTTATTCGGACTAAAGTTTCGTGTCAATTTTCGTCTCCTGCAGCATGACGTGCATGGTTAGCACAATATGGCAACAGCGTTGATTTTCAGTGTCTGATTCTAATCTTTGACAGGAGCAATTTGAGATTCATAGAGTGACTAGTGCAAATCTGTGCGCCTGTTAGTGTTCTCCTATGTGTCCCTTATATGATCTCATATAGCACTACCCGTAACTCAGAAATCCTTGGGACGGGAAACCTGCTATAGTAGTACAGTACTTAGTACTTTATTAGTAGTTTGCAGATCTGTAGGTAGACAAGAGGAGAATTTAGACCACAAGCAGAATCATCCTTTGATAAATGGTTTAGCCACGCTGTCCATCGACTTTCTCCTGTATTGATACAACCGGGCAGTTTTTACCTGACGGCCTTTTCATCACCAGAAAAAGAGAAACAAAAACATGTCCAGTTACAGCAACTATATAGACAAAACAAGTTATGGGGTGCTAACAGCTGAAAGTAAAACGCATTAGATCAGATTTATTGTTTTGCGTTTGCCTAGGTTAATTGCAGACTCATACTGCTGGAAATTAAAGGCCAGCCACTACTTTGACTTGACGACGGTCACAGGGCATGATGCATTTGACAGCACGTAGTTCGTCACACTTCCCAGCAGAATCCTGCAGGTTCACGGAGCAGATAAAATAGGCACGGTCAGAGTAAAACATAAGGAAATCTAGATAAGCAGGTGACACGCATGTTGTATCAATCATTTCGTCGGCACATTCGAACCGTATATGATTGCGTTTTGTGTCCGATGAATCATGAACGACGCTTTGCCTATGATCATTCTCAGAACGTCGAGCAGATGGTGAACCTGAACGGTTGGTTGTTCAGGAAAACTGCTAACGCCATTGCTGCAGCGTGCGTACCTTTGGATCTGGCCGAGGCCACGGCTGCCCATGACGAGCGACTCGAGATGGAGCTCCTCCACCGCGTCGCACACCTTCTCCCTCGGGTCACCCCAGTACATCTTGATCACCACGCACAGCTGTTCGTCCAGCATGGGTGTATGCGTACAGCTCAAACCGTATCAGTATCACCATCTACACGCAGCTTGCCTTGAATCGAGCAGCAAAAGAACAGCACGCACGATGATGGACAGGTGGCGCGCGATAAGAAGCGCACCTCTTTCTGCCGGGCCACTGCGTTGAGCATGTCGAACACCTCGGGGTCCTCCGGCATGTCGTAGCGCTGCCTCACAGGCGGATCCATGAGCTCCTCGAGCGGGATCAGCGCTGCCATCGATTCAAACTCAAACTCAATCGAGCGGCCATATATGAGAAGCTATGGTGATGGATAAACAGATCGCAGGCCAATATATAACGGAAGGCAATCGAGTCAAAGCTTGCGTCGTCGTGCAGCAGCTTACGCGATCCGGTGCGGGACCAGAGGACGTTCTTCGCCTCATCCTTGCCGTGGTGGCGGATGTGGAGGAGCACGAGCGTGTCGCCCTCGCGGACCAGGTTGTCGGTCGACCACCGCAGCGCCTTCTTGCTGCTCGGCGAGAAGTCCATCGCCACGCCGATCCTCCGCTCCGCCATGGTGGTACCGCTCAGCCGCAGACGTTCCAATTCCTTCCTCCTATCCTAATCGTGGTCTCGTCGTCCGCTAGATTTTCCTTTCGCTTTCACTCCGGCAAGCTATTGTTGCTTTGGCATCGATCTCCGGTGACAAACTTGTGGTTTCGTGGAGTGCGTGCGCCCGGCCGCGGCTCGCCACTTGCCCTTGTGATGAGCGGGACGAGAGACGCGCGCCGCGGTGCGCGGGCTGCCTATCACCAGAGGCGGGCGGCCGAACGCGACGTGGCCTACAGCCTACTGGCGCCGCGCAACGGGTCCACGGCGAAGTGCGCTTGGATTGGGCCCGGCCCATAGGCCTAATGGCCCAAGAGCAACTGCGGCATCTGAGGAGGAGGGAGTATCGGATTGATCCAACCCTAATCTGTGCCTTTGCTCGCAGCAGGTACATTGCCCCATAGGCTTTTCCCTCCGATCTCATAGTTTGTTTGCTAGTGGCTATAAGAAGATTGATGTTCATGTAGCTACACAATGGGGGCGTTCTTTTTCAAACTTCAAAGGGGAACGTTCAAGGTTGATCCTCAAAAAAAAAGAGAAGAAAGGCCAAGGTATCGTAGTTTATGGATCCTACTTAGAAGTTGAGTCAAAAGGAAGACGCGTGCTGTTTACAATAGTGATTTAATTTGATGTTATATAATATATGTTCCTCTGTGTATGGTAATACAGTACAAGTGAGTGATCGATCATGATTCTTGTCTTACATGTTTAGTACTAGCGCCTCCAATGTCATTTCTTGTTTGGCATATGTTCTTCTGTTCACCATACCATTTGGCGGCCAAACATGCATATCCGAAGATTGAAAAAAAAATCACAACATTTTCCCACACAGATTGTCATCTGATGTCTAGTCCTTCTTAGTTTCGACGAGAGCAACCAAGGGGGTGTTTAATTCCTGGGGTGAAAAATTTTGGGTATCACATCGGATGTTTTATGGGATGTCAGGAGTACTGTACATCCAGACTTCGGCACTGTAGCAGCCTGATACTGTTCATCGAACACTGTAGTAGTACGTGCTGTTCACCGAATTGGGTCCGGCTGCCTTCCATACCAGGTAGCTCGGGTACTGTTCACCTGTTACTGTGCATCATGAAACAATGTGCAACCAGAAGGATAGTACGATACCGTGAGTCTGAGGATCGCCTGACCAACTTAAATACCAGGGGCAGGGACGTATAGTAACCTTCGGTTAACCGTTTTGAGTAAATCGATGACGAAAGCTCAAGCGGGTTGCTACGCAGGTGGGACCGCTCCTCGGTAGAGTGGGCCTGGGCCTGAGCCGTATATGTCGGGACTGGATGTTACACCACTACTGTTCTTACAATCGGTTTTACTATGCTGGTTAATGGTTATATCATAGAGACATAGACCTTAATGCTGGTTCAGATTACAGTTCCTACTTGGATCATAGCTGCAATGCATAAAGTTTTTTCTTGATTTTGATTGCGTGACCACTCTCAATTGAAAATCACGGGGAGATGCTTTGTCTTTGCAAACTTTCAAAGCTAGTCCAATTCTTAGTGGGATTGTAATTGGTTTTTTATGTAGGATGATTATTTTTCTGAATCTGGTGCTCGTTTTATGGGACACCCATATCGTCGATATCGAGCTGGTGATCTGTTGCGTGGCTGAAAATTTTATGGATTCCGTTCAATGTTAGTCAGCGGTAAGTATATTAGCACAAAAAAAAGCTCACTGGACTGAACCAGCAGTACTACAGTGAAGCCCAACCCATCGCGGAGGCTGTTATTGTACATTGACATTCTAATAGTATTCGCGGCCCGGCCTACCTAAGAGGCTGTTACTGTACATTCTAAGGGTCGGGCTGGTGGTGCCTAACAAGACCCAACCACACCATTATCGGGCTGCAAAGTTGCTAGACTTCGTGCACCCCCTTTGCGCAACGAACCTCTGAATTCCTGACAAAAGCCAGGAAGCAGGTATCGGTCGGCTCAAACAGCCTGAAGAAGGGCCATCTTCCTTTTTTTTTTGAGCGGATCTGGAGGGACCGAAGCCCCTACAGCTTCCTCAGTGACGGTCCCGGCATATGGCAATTGACGAGAGATAAACACGTCACAATCAGGATTAGACAGTAGACGCACTTGTGCGCCTGCCTCAGCTGTTCAACAAGCAAAGCATCTAGCAGGCACTGATACTAAGTGTAATAGGAGAGCCGTCCCACCCGTGTTTGTTTGTGGTCAGCTCCAACGGTCGCTCGCCGCCGCTACTTCCATAGACGGAACCAGGGGCTAGCAGGGCCGTGGCCCCTCCGAGCACAGTAAGTTTTCTTGAATACCTATATAAATATATGAATTTACAGCTAAAAATATTAATTTTCACCTATTTTTTATTCAAATATTATGATTTTTTGTTATAAATAATGTAAAATATTTAAAAAGTTGTTAAATCATATAATTATGTATATTTTAGCATACTAAAAGAATATGATCATATTTGTTTGGCCCCTAATCTGAACGACTGGTTCCGTCTCTGGCTACTTCACCATCTCTCCAGCGGTTTCGGTGGCTCAGCTCAAGTCTCTAGCCATCGTCAGCCGTCACGCACGGCACGTCCAAGTCTTTGGATGAGACCGTGTACCTGTTCCATCTGCTGGTGGTGGTAAGCGCTTTGTGTGCACTAGGCACGGCTAGCCTGCAACTCGGACGTCCTTGCCCGGCGAAAACCGCGCCCCCCAAATCATTCGGGCTCGTCGTCGCCGGGTGGTCACCGGTTAGGTCGCCGGAAGAAAAAACGCCGCACCAAACGCATTGCCTTCTCTCGCTTTCGCCTCGCAGCGACTCAACCGAAACGGTGAACCATTAACCGGTCGGCAGCCGAGAGCCTGAGACCTCTCTAGATGTCTATAGCCGAAGAGTATTCGTCGTGACAGTTCAGAACGACAGCAGGATACGCAACACCTCGTGTCTTATCGAACAGGCCGAGATCGAGTGCGTGCAATAATGGTTTGTTGTACTAGGTCAGATGGAAAATTAAGGGGTACCGTGCGCTCTTCTCCTCTGGTTGATTTGGTGGGACTAGGCAGTGTTTAGATCCCTTCAAACTTCCAAAATTTTTACAAGATTCCCCGTCACATCGAATCTTTAGACGTATGCATGGAGTATTAAATGTAGGTAAAAAAAATAACTAATTACACAGTTTGTCTGTAAATGTCGAGACGAATTTTTTGAGCCTAGTTAGTCCATGATTGGATAAATTTTACCAAATAACAACGAAAAGTGCTATAGGAATTTTACACCAACTTTTACACCATCTAAACACTGCCTTAGAATTAGGACCTGATTGCGGAGCAAGTCGGCGTTAGTGGTTCCCGTGAGCTGCTCGGCCGGGCAAAACTTGCCGTCGTCGAATGCCCAACTGCACGTACAGTGCGTGCGCAGGTGCAAGCAACGGCAGGGAGGATGGCCCATACTCCCTGGCCGCCCTTGCCGGATTACATAGACTCTTCGGTCTATGATGGAGGTTTAGACTTGAGATTAAGACTTGGATTGCACTTCACATCACCTTCGAGAAAAAGGGCGCGCGCGGTCCGTCTTTTTCAGAACAGCTCCGTTGAATGTACCACGACGTCCTGAAACCAGCAAAGGTTTTTCAGAACAGTTCCGTTGAATGTACCACGACGTCCTGAAACCAGCAAAGCAACTTGGCGCATTTGTTGGTGCGCTTCAGGTCCTGCTATTTTCTCACGACAAGCAATTCCGGACAGTTACTGCCGTAGAAGCGGGTAGAACTGGGTACCGATCCTACCAATGGTATCGGCCTATCAGATAAGATAAGAGGCCACGGCCACCAGAGGTTTTGCTCACGTCGGCTCCATTCGGGGATTGATTTGGTATACGGCAGATGTGACCGTGATCGACTCTGCCATTGAGCAACGGCCTTGCCGGATTCTACTCTTATTATTAAAAGCAAGCCAGTGGAATGTGAGCAGGGTCTTCCGTGATTCTATCTAATTAATTATTGCCTGTAGCGATAGCGACTTCTTCCACTCCTTTGCGTGCTCGGGCTCATGAGCTCTACCCAACCCTAAACAGTAAACCCTCCTTGCGAACTTACTATATACTCGGAAGTTGTCGCGCAGATCGTAATAATAACAATCAATTGAAACTTTATTCTAAACATGAGTCAGTTGTATAGTCAGCTTAATCCAGAGGATCTTAGTGCACACATCAATAATGGTATGAATGGCAAAACGCTAATAATCTTATTATATTGGAAAGCATGCTATACTAAGATCCTCTTTGTATGGATTCTGATGAATTCATCTCTACATGACATATTCACTATTTATTAGAGCTATTTTTCTCTTTCTTTCCTCTTCCTCTCACGGAGCCAGCAGGAGCTCTGTGTGAGAGAGGAGAAAGAGATAGAAGAATGACTCTAATGAACAGTGAATATGTCAGGTGGAGCTAGATCCACCAGAATCTATACCAAATAGGCCCTAATGCTAACATAGCACATCACAGGATAGTTTGGTGCTGCTGCGAGGCGGAGACAATTTTTTTTTAACTCTGTCATCGCATAGGAGTATTGTGATTGCCACTCAAACTGGCTCCGTTTCAACGACGCTGACACTACTGTTCCATTGAGCAAGTCTACTACTAGCATACAATATGTGGCTCTGCTCTGCGGCGCTGACGTACCGAGTGTCTTGGACGACAGGGCTAACTGCGGCCCACCGTACGTACGTACCTCAATTGGCCTGATTTTGGCATTGTTTAGATTGTTCCCAAATTTCAAGTTTTTACATTTTCTTTTCATCACATCGAATATAGGGACACATGCATAGAGCAGTAAATGTAAATTATTCTCAAATTTCAAGTTTTTATATTTTCTTTTCATCACATCAAATCTAGGGACACATGCATAGAGTAGTAAATGTAGATTAAAAATAACTAATTGCATAGTTTGATTGTAAATCACGAGACAAATCTTTTGAGCCTAATTAGTCCATGACTGAACAATAATTGTCGAATACAAGTGAAAGTGCTACAGCACCAACTTTTTCTAACCATCTAAACGAGGCCTTTGTCTTTATAATCGGCTCCACTGTCTATGCTAGGGCGACGCTGACGCTCTAATTTTCTTCAAAGCTTGCGGGTCACAGCTGCATGTAACTGAGACAGTGATTCGAATTACTGGTCCACCTTGATCCGGTCTAATTCAGCTTCTGTTTCCATCTCGAATGCAATACGGCAGTCTTTAAAAACAGTAGATACGTGACCATACTCAAACTCTGAGATGGTTTAGATTAGTCTGCAGTTCTGCTTCTGCACCAGTGGAGCTGAAGCTGTGAGCGCACGCGAACGCTGGAGGCCTGGAGCATGGAAAAGTCAACAATAAGCAGCGCTGTGCGTGCAGCTGTGCAAGTGTGCAACCGTGCATGTTGCCAAGATGCTCGTCGTGTAAAGTTATGCCGCCGACGATTCTTTTCCCTTTTTCTTAGGTTCTGTTTGGTTTCCACGTGTTAAAAGATTAACTCCCATCATATCAATATTGCGTCAAATGTATAAAGGGCTTGTTTAGTTGCCTATGCAACCCCAAAAAGTTTGCATAGTACCTGTCACATTGAATCTTGCGGCACATGCATGGAGTACTAAATGTAGACGAAAGAAAAAACTAATTACACAATTTAGTTGTAAATCACGGGACAAATCTTTTGAGCCTAATTAGTCCATGATTGGACACAAATTGCCAAATAAAACGAAAAGTGCTATAGTAGCCGAACCCAAACTTTTTCACCAACTAAACAACCCCAAAGTACTAAATATATACTAATTGTATGCATGTCGGCCTAGATTATGAGTAATTTACGAGACGAATCTATTAAGTCTAATTAGTTCAAGATTGGAAACTTTTTTCAAATAAGACGAAAGTGCTACAGCATTTGTTAAATTTTAACACCCAAACCAAACAGACCCTTATACGACAAAAAAAAAAAAAGAGAGGCGGATGTGGAACATCCGGTCCGAGTCCGCCGAGGCCTTTTGTCCCGGTGACGCAATGGAAGCCACCGAAAAGCGCGTGCGGGGGGCGGTCGCCGCGGCCTGGCGCACGGTAAGGCTATCCGCACCGCACCACTTTCTAAACACACATCTAAAGAAATATTCCGTCCTAGTCATTCAGGATTCTCACCTCTATACCAACTTCTCTCGTATCCATATTTACTCTATATCATACTTTGTATCCTCTCTCTCTTTCTCTCTCCTCCCACCTCTCTTCTCTCTTTCTCTCTCCTCATTCCCTTTACAGGCGGACGATAGCGAGAGGAGAGAGGAACCCTGGATTTAGCGTGTCCCTGTAGTGATATGAACGATACCGTCGCGTGTAGCGTTCTGCGGCGCGGCACGGCAGCCTCCACATTTGGCGTTCCGCGCTGGATGGAGTTGCTCGGTGCGGTCAGTCTACGGAATCGGGCGACGCCAAGAACCGGCGCCCGCAACACCAGCGCACGATCTTTTCGCTTCAACACTCTGCCTTCTCTCTGTCCAGTGGAGCGGGGTGCTGACTTCTGTGAACTGTGCTGTTCTTTTCGCCGCGATCAGGATCTGGTTTTTGGAAGGCTGTGGTGCCCCACTATCAGACTACCGGTGCATGTGCATGTATGTCTTGCACTTGCACGTACTTACGCACGTAGAAAATCTCTAATATAAAGATATTTTTCGGCACAGCTAGGAAGAGCAGCACTAGCAGAATTTGGTGGATCCTCCGACAGATATGCGAGTTTTGTTGGCGCAAATGATTCAGGTCTTTCGAATTAAAAATCAAGTCAGGCCCTTGTTTAGATTGAAGAAAATTTCAACCCGATGAATAGTACCACTTTCGTCTTATTTGGCAAATATTGTCCAATCATGGACCAACTAGGCTCAAAAGATTCATCTCGTGATTTCCAACTAAACTGTGTAATTAGTTATTTTTTTACCTACATTTAATACTCCATGCAAGCGGTTAAAAATTGATGTGATGAAGAGAGAGCGAAAAAACTTGAAACTTTGAGGCAAACTAAACAATGCGCAGCATGGACGGGACGAGCTTTGTCCGGACAAGGATCGGATGGGCAACGCTATGGCCTCCGGCAAGATATCACGTCCCCACTGGTTGTACAGTAGCCGTACAAGAGGCAGGCCCAATGCAGCACGCATTTCACTGTACCTGTGTCGGTTTCACCCTCTGCTGCAGAGGCCATAGCGTTGCCCATCCTCGTCGCAGATCTTTGCACCGGACTAGGAGCAGTACCAACCCGTACGGCTGGGTATGGCACGACGTGCTTCCGTAGTGTTTAGATCCAAACTTTGGTGTACCAAAATACACTGTAGCATTTCGTTTGTATTTGGTAATAATTGTCCAATCATTGACTAATTAGGCTCAAAACATTCGTCTCGCAAAGTACAACCAAACTGTACAATTAGTTTTTGATTTTATCCATATTTAGTACTCCATGCATGTATCACAAGTTTGATGTGACGGGAAATCTTTTTTTGCATAGTGCATATTTCAATGGATCTAAACACTGCCTTAATTATAGTTTCAAATTAGGTTTATGATCGCTCCGTTTTTTACAGGAGCAGTACTCTTCCGCTAGAGTACCAGGCTACCAGCATTGAGCAGTAAAAAGCCACTAGCGCCTCGTTTAGTTCACAGAATAGGGGAGAAAAATACTGTATCAGAATTCCTATAACATTTCGTTTGTATTTGGTAAAAATTATCCAAATTTTGACTAACTAGGCTTAAAATGTTCGTCTCGCAAAGTACAACAAAACTGTGAAATTAGTTTTTGATTTCATTAACATTTAGTACTCCATACATTTACCGATATTTTGATGTGACGGAGAATCTTCTTTTTACGTAATAGAATTTGGGGAGAATTGGGAACTAAACGAGGCCTAGTACTGCTGCGCCCTGCCGACTAGTAACTCCAGGCAGCAGCAACACGGCACTTTCGCAGTGTGGACCTGTGGGGAGCAGTACTTCGCATTTATCGCTAGGCAGCAGATCTGTGAAAAGAAGAAAAGCGACTTTTAGTTAAATTAATTAAATTCTTTGCTTCCACGCGAAGATTTAGGATTCAAAAAGCTGGCCGGCGTCATTAGCGCGTAGTATCAGTGTATCACGCACTGTGCGGAGTGTGCAAGATGGACAGTAGCACTGAGTTCTCCGCTCGAGCACTACAGCGATAGATACGCCTCGTTCTTAATTACCCAAGCATCAAATCTTACACGATACACGTCGCTCCAGTCGTGCAACAAGTATGCTTTGCTTTTCGTCTGTGGAAAAGCATTATGCTTCCGTTTGAAGAATCCAGTTTCGTTCTACAACCAAAAGGCTTCGTTGCAAAGAAAATATCTATACCAGGTTGATAAAGATTGGGCCCTGTTCGTTTGGACTTATCAGCAGAATCAGCAGCCATCCAGCAGTGTTTTTCTCTCACAATAAACCAGTGAACAGTGCTTTCAGCACAATAAACAAGCGAAACGAACAGGCTGTGGTAGGATATGAATATGTGATTCGGCCATTCGGGAGTCACGCATAGACAGCAGAAAACAATGCCTGTCGGCAGAATTCTCCTCCTGCTATTTTTGTATTAGATGTAATGTAACTGTTTGGTTTCCAAGAGTTAAAGTTTAACTCCTATTACATTAATGTTTCCTCAAATACATAGATTACTAAATGTAGACTAATTGCATGCATATCGGCACAGATTAGGAGTAATTTACGAGACGGATCTATTAAGCCTAATTAGTCTAAGATTAAAAACTTTTTGTCAAATAAGACGAAAGTGCTACAGTGTTTCTTAAACTTTAACTCCAACCAAACACCCCCTAAGGGTGGGAAAACGACATAAGATATTTGACTTGACTAATACGCAGTATTCATTTATTATCTGCTCACTCCGTCGCTAAATAATTGTTTTTTTTATCATAAGTTTGACTAGATTTATAAAAAAATATGTACAACATTTGTATCTCCAAATAAATTTATTACAAAAATAGATTTAACGATCCGTCTAATAATATTAATTGTATCCTAAATATTAATATTTTTTATATAAAATTAGTCAAGGTTATTTCTTCTCCGAATATCGATCTATATCTAATGTGCACCTAATATTAATGAAGTATGAATAATTCTTTCTTACTCGCTCAACCATGATACCTCGTTTACATGCACCTAAGACTAATGGCCTTCAATTATCATAAACGAGTTATTGTTGAAACTATGGCAAATGACTAATAATATTAATATTAACACTTCTAGTAGTATATAAGGATTTGACTTTGATATTTTTAATTTAGCTAAACAACATTAAGTTCAGTATGGATAACTACTTTAGCTTTAATTAATATGACCAATGATGTATTATATGGTTTATAAAGAGCTGTTAGTCAACTTCTTGAGATATGTCTATGATTAATTCATAATCATTTTGTGAATATACTAATTAGCATTTAAAAGGTATTATAAGAAGTTTGTTTCTATGACTATCATTGAAACTATATATCTAAAAGTTGTCTCCGTTGCTGTTAGTCAACTTCTTAAGATATGTCAATGTTTAATTCATAATCATTTAAGAAGTGCATTCCCCCAGCACCACACTCGAAGTCTGTACTGTAGGAGCAATGTCGTCCCATACTTTCGGGCCGTGTTTAGATGCGGAATTTGGTTGGCTGGTACGGTGCACATTAAATACGTACTGTATCAATTCGTTTGTATTTGGTAAAAAATATTCAAACTTTGACTAATTAGGCTCAAAATGTTCGTCTCGTAAAGTACAACAAAACTGTGCAATTAGTTTTAAATTTTATTTACATTTAGTACTCCATGCATGTGCCGGTATTTTGATGTGATGGGAATCTTCTTTTTCATAGGCTGTGTTTAGATGCACTGAAAAGTGCACTATGCAAAATAAGATTCCCCGTCACATCAAACTTGCGATACATATATGGAGTACTAAATGTGGATAAAATCAAAAACTAATTGCACAGTTTGGTTGTACTTTACGAGACGAACATTTTGAGCCTAATTAGTCAATGATTGGACAATTATCACCAAATACAAACGAAATGCTACAGTGTATTTTGGCTATCCAAATTTTGGATCTAAACACAGCCATAGTGAAATTTGGGGTTGAAATTTGGGATCCCAAATATTTCACCAAATTCTACTATGCAAAAAGAAGATTTCCCGTCACATCAAAATGCCGGCACATATATGGAGTACTAAATGTAGATGAAATAAAAAACTAATTGCACAGTTTTGTTGTACTTTCCGAGACGAACATTTTGAGTCTAATTAATCAATTTTTGGACAATTTTTATCAAATAAAAACAAATTTACTACCGTAACTCGGGTACTGTTCATGCCCGAATTCAGACCCGAATTCGGGCATCTAAACACGGCCTAAACAAGGCCTCGATTGCAGAGTTGACTCACACAGTCTGCAGGGAGTTTTTTAATTGGGATTATTGCAGCCCCATAGTTGACGCGACGGCAGGTGCCTTCCCAGTTTGTACCGACGTAAGACTGTCCGCAGTGGCATACTCTAAACGATACTCTAAAATTTTAGAGTATGAATATAGAGTAAAAACTGCTGCACTGGCATACTTTAAACGATACTCTATCCTTTCTCTCACTCTATATTTAGAGTAGTACTGTGTTTACTCTATATTCTGTAGTGGCGGACCCCGCTAGCTAAACAAAGGGAAAAAATGCTATAACTCACAAACCAAAAATCCAAATTAAATTTCGATTGCACCATTAAATTCGTCTCAATAAATCCTTCAAAACTAGATCACGCATGGATATATTTAGATAAAGTGACAAGTGGGTCCCATAGTGGATAGAGTGGATAGAGGATGATATAGAGGATGGATGGGTGCGGGAGAATTGAGTATAGAGGAGAGAATCTTGCTGACTAGGACGTATAGAGGATGAATATAGAGGTCCATGAGTGCAGATAGCCTAAGGCTGTCTCCAACGGAGACCCATTAAAATGGTTTACGACAAAATACTCCTCCGTCTTAAAATATTTAAAAAATATTAATATTTATGGTAAATAATTTATATTATTAGAAAAGATCTTTAAATTTAGTTTTTTAATAAATTTATTTAAAGACACAAATATTACATATATTTTCTATAAATCGAGTTAAACTTCTGACACGAAAACAAAAAACGACAGATATTATAGGACAGAGAGAGTGCTACCTATAAAGTAGTAAAATTTTAAGATATATCCAAAAGAGGTATAGTTTCTCTGTCCCTAAATGTTTGTCTTTAGAAAACCGTGTTTCTCTCACAGACACGCTTTCCGGACGATTAACATTAAGGGACAGAGTAGTACACAAATCCGATGATCTCGTCCCGTCACATCGAATCTTTGACGCATGCATGGAGTATTAAATATAGATAAAAAAATACTAATTAGACAGTTTTGTTGTAAATCACGAGACAAATCTTTTGAACCTAATTAGCCTATGATTGGACACTAATTACCAAATACAAACGAAAGAGTTATTGTGCTTCCAAAAATTTTACATCAGCAACTAAACATAGCCTATGGTCTTGTTTAGATTCCAAGTTTTTTCACTCTCTCTCCATCACATCAAATATTTACATATATGCATGGAGCATTAAATGTAGGTAAAATAAATAACTAATTATACAGTTTATCTATAATTTAGGAGATGAATCTTTTGAGCCTAGTTAGGCCATGATTGGATAATAATTATCAAATACAAACGAAAGTGCTACATTGCAATGAAAAATTTTCACCCTCAATCTTAACCAGGGCCTTGTTTAGTTCACCTCAAAATGCAAAAAGTTTTCAAGATTTCCCGTCACATCAACCATGTTGGCACATGTATGGAGCATTAAATGCAGGTAAAAAAATAATTAATTGCACAGTTGGCCTGTAAATATCAAGACGAATCTTTTAAGTCTAGTTAATCTATGATTAGACAAATTTTGTCAAATACAAACAAAAAGTGCTACCATGCTTTTTAAAAAGATTTTGGGAGCCCAGGCCGAGGTCTTATTGCCGAAAAATCAGTCTTTTTTTGTTTTAGCCCTTTTTGCTAAAGATTCTCTCAAATATGCCCCTGGCGGAACGATTTCAAAAAATGAACCCTTCTCATGACGCCATAGTCGTCGGCGCCAAGATATAACTGCATGGCGCCAGGATCACTGGCGTCATAACCCTGCACGCGTGGCGGTGACGTGGCAGGGTGCATGGCGCCATGGATCTTGCCGCCATGCATGCATGTAAAAACTTCCCTCGAATTTTTTTTCTTTCTTCTCTCTTTCTCTCTTCCATCGGCCCCGCGCCGCGCCGCGCCGCCACCGGCCCCGCGCCGCGCCGCCGCCGCCACCCGCGCGACGCGTCGCCGCCGCGCGCGCTCGCCGCGCCGCCCGCGCGCCGCGTCGCCGCTCGCGTCACCCCGCCACCGGCCGCGCGCCGCGCCGTCTCCCCGCCCGCCCCCGAGCTCGGGCGCACGTACGCCTGCCACCGCCCGCGTGTGGCCGCGCCGTCGCCCGAGGCCGCGGTCTCAGCTCGGCCGGACGCCGAAGGCCCCACGCGCGCCCTCGGCCGCTCGTCCCCGCGCCCGCGGCTCGACCGCCCTCCCGCGCCCGAGCTTGGTAGCGCGCGCGCCCGCCACTACCCGCCCGCCGCTCGCATCTCAAGCGTCGGCATCTCCGCTTCTGTACAAGGTAAACTAGTTTGTTGTCTATCATTAATAATAGTACATTTGCGTAAAAAATGACTTACAACTTACAACTTTGTTGTAGAGCAACTCCCTCAGGATGTCGGTCAAAGAAATTTAACGCTTTCGTCCGAGGGTGAGGGACGACGACACACGTAGCTTCCTTGACGTAAGTATCTATAAATATTTAAATATTAGATTACTAATACGTTCAATACATTCAGTTGACATGATTTTGTGCACCAGTGACTGGCTCGTCGTCTACGCCGTACCGCTGCACGCTGTGGTTGCAGGACAGGCACGACGCAAGACTAAAAGTCCCTAGTTTGGTTTTGGCTAATTGATGAAACCTAGGACTAACCTTTGTATCTAAGTGGATGATTTAGATAAAGGTGGTCATTGAATATGAGACATGACATTGACTCATGTGACCAAGATGATGAAGACCGAGGTGATGCTTGGCTCGATGGACCGGTTGTGAAGGTGAAGGGCAAGTCGAGGCTTCGAAGCGAAGGACCATACGATGGTGAAGCTTGAGCAAGACTTGGCGCCGACGGACCGATGCAATGGTGAAGAGCAAGTGAAGTCAAGGTCGATGGATCGAGACGGTCATGTGATGATATGAAGTGGATCATATCTTTTAGAGAAACAAAATGGGCTCAAGGCAAAGGTATAACCAGATGGCTATTTTGTTTTGCACTCAAGACACCATAGAGGGTGTAAGTGGTTTAGGATCGATAGCCGAACTATTAAGAGGGGAAGTCTTATTGGCTATTCGACGCATGGGTGCCACTAGGTGAATTCATGAAGTGCATTGCATATAGGGCCTAGTGAGCTAACTGGAAAACCTTCGAAAATGTTTATGAAAATGCTAACACACGTGCACAAGGTGGTGATCACTTGTTGGTGTTGGCACATTTGCCTATTTTCCACTACGCCGGAAGTCGAAAAAGAAACGGAGGCGAACGGAGGTCACAGAGGTGACTGGACGCTGCACCGGACGCAGTCATGGTATGACCGGACGTGTCCGGTCAGTACAGCGCAGGCGCGGGTGCTAGGGTTTGCAACCGGCGCGTCCGGTCACTCGTGGGACCGGCGCGTCCAGTCATGCGCCCAGAAGGAACTGAGGTTCGTTGAGGACGATCGGACACGGGGCGCGTCCGGTCACTCATGATCGGACGCGTCTGATCGTTGAGGGAGCTTACTGGACTCAAACCAGACACGGGCACTGTCGCGTCCGGTCGTTGCGAGGGGCGCGTCCGGTTGTTGCTTCGCGGGCGCGTGAGTCAGTGCGATCGGCGCGTTCGGTCGTTCGAAGCGGCGCGTCCGGTCGTTTGACGGGCGCGTCCGGTCGTTGCCTGGGGCGTGTCCGGTCGTTGTTTTGACCGTTGAGGGTCAGTGACCGTTGGAGGATCGGACGCGGTTGAGCGCGTCCGGTCAGTTTTGACCGGCGCGTCTGGTCATCCCGATAGAACCCAGTGAAGGGGTATAACGGCTCTATTTGGATGGGATGCTTATAAATACTTGTTGGCCGGCCCTTGGGGAGGTCTCTTGTGATTTCTAACATACTTGTGCATCCTTTGAGCTAGAGCATCTCCTCCCACTCATCTCTCTTGCTTGATTGCAAATTAAAAGTGAGATTGAGTGATCCCAAAGTGCATTGCATAGCTTGAGGACATCTAGTGGCACTTGTGGGTGGTTTAGCCGGTGAATTTCTTGTTACTCTTGGAGAGTACCACTCCTAGCCGGCTTGGAGATTGTTGGAGGCGTTGGCAAGAGAATGTGATTGTTCTTGGCCACCTCCGGTTGATTGTAAGAGGTTCTTGTGCTTTCCTCGGCGGGACGCCAAAAGCAACTCTATTACATTGCGCGTGTCATTGAGTTACCTCACTTGAGAGTGGTGTCTTGCGGTGCCTTGCGGGGCGTGCCTTGAGGGGCAAGTGACTTGAGGGTCACACCGAGGAACCATCTAAGTGTTAGTCGACACAACCGGTGACGTAGCTTGTCGGTGCACAAGTGAACACCGGGTGAACAAAAATATTGTGTCTCTTGTCTCCCGGTGATTGGTCTTCATATTGTGTTGTTGTCAATATTGATTGATTGTATATCATCTTGGTGATTGGCAACATCTTCACTCCACCGTCGGTATAAGATTCACAATCCTATCTCTTGCATTTACTTTTACTAGATTATCTTGTGTAAGCTCTAGTGGTAGCCTTTGCTAGTGTTGTTAGCTTGCTCACTAGTGTAAGTTTAGTGACATAGCCCTTGTGTGAACTAGAGATCATAATCTACTAGTCTTGTGGATAGGAGGCTTGCATCACAACCGTAGGCTAAGCAAAACTCGCTTTGCACCGTTTTTTATTCTAACAAGTTTGAATAGTAGTTCTTGTAGAATCTTTATAGGCTATTCACCCCTCTCTAGCCATCTAGGACCTTACAAGTGGTATCGGAGCCGTGGTCACCGTTTTAATCAAGGCTTAACATCCTTCGGTGTGAAAAATGGCTCAAATTATGTTCAATCATGTTGGGGGCAAGCCACCGTTCTTTGATGGTGTTAGTTCTTTTGCTCATTAGAAGAGAAAAATGACAATGTACCTTGGTTCCATTCATGAGAGAGTATTGCAAGTCACCGAGAATGATTTTGCTATCATTGATCCCGATCATCTCACCGATGAAGATAGAGCAAATAGAACATGTGATAGAATGGCTCTCAATACATTGTACAATGGTATTGACACAAAAGTATTTGAGGGCATCAAGGATTTAGAATTGGCTCATGAAGTATGGACAAGGTTGAGTGAAACTTATGAGGGCACTAAGGTTGTGAAGAGTGCCAAGCTATATGGGCTCAAGAGTGAGTTTGAGAACTTCAAAATGAAAGAAGAAGAAACAATCTTAGAGATGTTTCATAGATTGCAAGTCATTGTGAATGATCTCAAGAGCTTAGGGCACAAGACACAAGACTAAGACTTTTGCCACAAGTTCTTGTTGAGCTTACCAAGAAGATTCAAAATGTTGATCATGATGTTACAAAGAGATGGGCTTGATGCAATGAAGCCTAATGATTTGCTTAGTGAAGTCTTGACATATGACAAGTATGATCAAGATGCCGATGAGAAGGAGAAGAAGGAAGAAGAAAAGAAGAAGAAGACCGTGGCATTCAAGTCCACCTCCTCTAAGGGCAAAGCTTCAATTCAAGAAGAAGATGACGATGAAGAAGATGAAGAATTGGAAATTGATGATGAGGCACTTGTTCTAGTTGTCAAGAATATTGGCAAGATGTTTATCAAAAGAAGGGGCTTCAAAAAGAGAAATAACTATTTCAAGAGCAATGAGCATCAAAGGAAGTGCTTCAATTGTGATAGCACCAAACATCTTCAAGCCGAATGTCCCTATGACAAGAAGAAAAACAACAAGAGGGGCAAGTTTGAGAAGAAAAAGAGAGAAGCCAAGATGACTTTCAAGAAGGGAAATAATGGAGCCTATGTGGTCACTTGGGAAAGTGATGATGATGATGATGATGAAGAAGAAGAATCATTCAACAAGGCTTTTGCTTCTATTGCTATCAACAAGAAGCCTTCACTATTTGATTCATCCTCTTCGTGCTTCATGGCCAAAGAAGCTAAGGTATTATATGATGAGAATCATGATGAAAGTGAAATGGAATATGTTCATGATAGTGATAATGATAATAATAATGATAATAAAAATGATGATGATGAACCAACTAAAGAACAACTATATGACTTGATGCAACAAACTAGAGATATAGCTATTGCCAAGAATAAGGAGTGTAAGAAGCTTTCAATAAAAGTAGTAATACTTGAGAAAGTTCTAGGTGAGCTTAAGACCACTCATGAGAGTCTAGTGAAAGACCATGAGGATCTTGGTAAAGCTCATTCCAAGCTTGAAAAAGCTCACTCATTGCTACTTGAGCAACAAGCAAAGAAGGAGGTTATTGTATCATGTGATATAGGTGTTACATGTGATATAATTGATGAATCTTTTTATAAACCTATCATCATGACAAATGCTAACCCTTCTTGTAGCTCTTCATCCACCACCACCAACTCTACCTCCACTACTAGTGATGGTTTCACTTGTGATACCTCACTAATGGTTGAGAATGAGACTCTCAAGAGAGAGGTGGATGAGCTCACTCACGCCCTAGGCAAGGCTTATGGTGGTGAGGCCCGCTTGCTTAAGTGCTTGGGTAGCCAAAGGTTCTCTCTTAACAAAGAGGGATTGGGCTACACCCCAAAAAAGGCAAGTCGGCCTTTGCAACTCTAAAGCCTAGCTTTGTGAAGAGCAATGGTTGGTTTTGCAATAGATGCAAGCAAGTTGGGCACTTAGAGCATAATTGTAATAAAAAGAACCAAAGCAAGAAATTTGTTAATGCTATACCTTTTGATTCTTGCTATGTGCTTACCAAAGGTGTGAAGGGTGTGCAAGCTAAGTTTATTGGTACACCCATCGTTGGCCCAAAGAAGAAGGCTATTTGGGTACCAAAGAGCTTAGTTACTAACCTACAAGGACCCAAGCAAAAATGGGTACCTAAGCTTAATTGATTTGCTTGTAGGTTAATTACAAAGCCGGAGGAAGACATTGGACTATTGATAGTGGGTGCACTCAACACATGACCGGTACATCAAGAATGTTTGACTCAATCAATGACAATGATAGTGGTGTTGATTCTATCACATTTGGCAATAACAAGAAAGACAAGGTTATTGGCTTAGGCAAGATAGCAATATCAAATGACTTGAGTATCTCCAATGTGTTGCTAGTTGAAAGCTTGGATTTTAATCTTCTATCCATGGCACAAATATGTGATCTTGGTTACAAATGTATCTTTGGGGTTGATGATGTGGAAGTCATTGGTATGGATGGTTCAAATGTGGCATTCAAGGGCTTTAGATATGAGAATCTCTACCTAGTTGACTTCAATGCTAGAGAAACTTCTTTGACAACTTGCTTAATCTCCAAATCAAGCATGGGTTGGCTTTGGCATAGAAGGCTTGGTCATGTTGGTATGAAACAATTGAAGAAGCTTACAACTCACAATCTTGTCAATGGTTTGAAAGATGTTGAATTTGAGAAGAATAAGCTTTGTAGTGCATGTCAAGCCGGGAAGCAAGTTGGAAGCTCACATCCAAAGAAGAGTACAATGAGCACATACAAAGTATTTGATTTGATGCACATGGATCTATTTGGCCCAACAACATACTTAAGCATGGGTGGTAATAAGTATGGATTTGTCATAGTAGATGACTTCACAAGATTCACATGGGTATTCTTTCTTAGTGACAAAAGTGAAGTGTTTAACACCTTCAAGACATTTCTCACTAGACTTCACAATGAGTTTGAGATTAGAATCAAGAAAGTGAGAAGTGACAATGGAAGTGAGTTCAAGAATACAAGAATTGAAGAACTTTGTGATCACTATGGCATTGGACATTAATTTTCGGCCAAATACACTCCACAATCAAATGGCCTAGTTGAGAGAAAGAATAGAACATTGCTTGATATGGCTAGATCAATGCTTCATGAGTACAATGTGAGTCAATCATTTTGGGATGAAGCAATCAATACCGCTTGCTACTACATCAATAGACTATATTGTCATCCATTGCTAGAGAAGACCCCATATGAGCTACTTCATGGAAGAAAGCCCAATATTTCTTACTTTAGAGTGTTTGGTTGCAAATGTTATATCTTGAAGAAGGGCACTAGATTGGGAAAGTTTGACAAGAGATATGATGAGGGGTTCCTACTTGGTTATTCAACTATAAGCAAAGCTTATAGAGTTTGGAATAATTCAAGTGGCATTCTAGAAGAAGTCCATGATGTGCAATTTGATAAAACCAATGGGTCACAAGATGAATAAGAGAATCTAGATGATGTTGGTGGAACTCAATTGGTGGAAGCAATGAAGAACATGGACATTGGGGACATTAGAGCAAAGCAAGTTATTGATATTCAAGATGATGACAAAGATCAAGTGCTCAATTCTCCATTCAAGCTAGCTAGTGACTCTCAAGTACAAGATCATGGTGCTAGTTCATCTCATCAAGATACATCAAGTGATCAACCAAGCTCAAGCAATCAAGTGCAAGTACTCTAACCACAACATGTTGCAAGAGATCACCCCATTGATAGTGTTATTGGTGATATTAGAAGTGGTGTGCAAACAAGATCAAGATTGGCTATGTTTTGTGAGCATGCATCATTTGTGTCAACCATAGAACCAAAAAAAATAGAAGAAGCTTTGAAGGATGCCAATTGGATCATGGCTATGCAAGAAGAACTAAACAATTTCACAAGAAATGATGTTTGGGAATTGGTAGAAAGGCCAAATGACTATAATGTGATTGGAACCAAGTGGGTGTTCAAAAACAAGCAAGATCAAGATGGCATAGTGGTGAGAAACAAAGCAAGACTAGTTGCTCAAGGTTACACTCAAATAGAAGGTCTTGACTATGATGAGACATATGCTCCCGTGGCAAGATTAGAGGCAATAAGAATTCTATTGGCTTATGCTTGTGCACACAACATCAAACTATATCAAATAGATGTCAAAAGTGCATTTCTCAATGAAATCATCAATGAGTTAGTCTTTGTTGAGCAACCACCCGGATTTTAAGATGACAAGAAATCCAACCATGTATACAAGTTAAAGAAGGCTTCATATGGCTTAAAGCAAGCACCTAAAGCATGGTATGAGAGGCTAAGGGACTTCCTTCTCTCTAAGGGATTCAAGATGGGCAAGGTTGATACAACTTTATTCATCAAGAAGATTGGGAATGATCTATTCATAGTGCAAATATATGTTGATGACATCATCTTTGGATCAACCGATCAAGCTTATTGTGAAGAATTTGGTGTTATGATGGCCAAAGAGTTTGAAATGTCTATGATTGGTGAACTTAGCTACTTCCCTGGTCTCCAAGTCAAACAATTAAAGAATGGGACATTTGTGAGTCAAGGGAAATACATAAGGGACATGTTGAAGAAGTTTGGAATGCAAGATGCAAAGCCAATTTCAACTCCAATGGGTACAAATGGCAATTTAGATAGTGATTTTGATGGCAAAATGGTGAATCAAAAGGAATATCGGTCTTTGATTGGAAGTCTACTCTATGTCACCGCATCAAGGCCGGATGTGATGTTTAGTGTTTGTATGTGTGCTAGATATCAAGCCTCACCTAGAGAGAGTCATCTCACGGCCGCAAAGAGAATATTGAGGTACTTGAAGCAAACAAGAGATGTTGGACTATGGTATCCCAAGGGGTCAAAGTTTGAATTGATTGGATATTCGGACTCCGACTATGGGGGTTGCAAGATCAATAGAAAGAGCACAAGTGGCACATGTCAATTACTTGGAAGATCACTTGTGTCATGGTCATCAAAGAAACAAAATAGTGTGGCAATCTCTACCGCCGAAGCTGAATATGTGAGTGCGGGGAGTTGTTGTGCACAATTGCTATGGATGAAATCAACTTTGAAGGATTATGGCCTCAACTTCAAGAATGTGCCATTGCTATGTGATAATGAAAGTGCAATCAAGATGACACAAAACCCGGTTCAACATGGAAGAACAAAACATATTGACATAAGGCATCATTTCATTAGAGATCATCAACAAAAGGGAGATATTGCCATTGAAAGTGTTGGCACCGATGATCAACTTGCCGATATTCTCACCAAGCCACTTGATGAAAAGAGGTTTTGCAAGCTAAGGAATGAGTTGAACATTCTTGATTTCTCAAACATGAGTTGAATGCACCCCACCTACTTATTGACATGCCTCTCCTTCGACATTGCAAGGTAAAAGTTGATTGACATGTCATTCATCCTATGCTAAGGACTTATTAGAGCATGTAGACATAATAAGTGGTACGTATGAGCATTCATGATAAATCAAATGAATTTGATGGATATATGTTACCACTATTGCTTCTATGCTTATTTTGATCTAGTGGTGGCATATGATATATTTGTGAGCTTGCAAACCTAGTGTTGAATCTAGAAGATTTGCTATAAGTGTTTAATTCAACATAGACAAGATAACCCTTATCATGAGGTGTGAAGAAGCTTGTCTTTGGTTCAAATCAAATTAAATATCTTTGGCAAGTGTTCTAGGTTGAACCAAATTTGATAAATTTTTAACCTTACATGTGGTATCGAATTGATTTTTCACCTACTCCATCAAACATTGTTTTCTCTCCATAAGTTGATCCCATTTTTGGGTAAGTTGTTGACAAAGGGGGAGAGAAAAAGATGATTCAACTTGATAAAGGGGTAAATAAAATTTTGATGCACACAAGTAGGGGGAGCAAGCTCATAAACAAAGTTGTTGCATTTGTTTGTGCATTCTCATATGACTTGCTCATTGCACATGTATTTAAATTTAATATACATGCTTGTGTGGTGCAATGCTAGTATAGAACTTGAATGATGAAATGATCTACTAGCATGTATAGGAATAGTTTACATATGGTATCTAGACATGCTTAAAGCTCTACAAGTGGTACAAGTGGTCCAAGAACCTTTACATATAATATTGATCTCACGGGGTTCTTGAGTTGTGATGGATGTCTAGTTACTTCATGATGCTAAGGATGGTGTAAAAGACAACTCCGATTGGTATCACGTTTCAAAGGTCCATTTCTTACACCTTAGCATCATTTTGGTAGAATTACTCTCTCAACACTTCTATCATTGCATATGTGCAAAGCTTTCAATCCAAACTCTATACACATATGTAGGGAGAGCTAATGCTACCAAAACCGAGCTTGTGATAATTGTCCAAACTTTACTAATGAGCAAAATGATTGGACAAGTATGACAAGTTCAAAACTTTTATTATCAAAATCATCTTTGTGAGGGTTGTCATCAATTACCAAAAAGGGGGAGATTGAAAGTCCCTAGTTTGGTTTTGGCTAATTGATGAAACCTAGGACTAACCTTTGTATCTAAGTGGATGATTTAGATAAAGGTGGTCATTGAATATGAGACATGACATTGACTCATGTGACCAAGATGATGAAGACCGAGGTGATGCTTGGCTCGATGGACCGGTTGTGAAGGTGAAGGGCAAGTCGAGGCTTCGAATCGAAGGACCATGCGATGGTGAAGCTTGAGCAAGACTTGGCGCCTACGGACCGATGCAATGGTGAAGAGCAAGTGAAGTCAAGGTCAATGGATCGAGACGGTCATGTGATGATATGAAGTGGATCATATCTTTTGGAGAAACAAAATGGGCTCAAGGCAAAGGTATAACCATAGGGCTATTTTGTTTTGCACTCAACACACCATAGAGGGTGTGAGTGGTTTAGGATCGATAGTCGAACTATTAAGAGGGGAAGTCTTATTGGCTATTCGACGCATGGGTGCCACTAGGTGAATTCATGAAGTGCATTGCATGTAGGGCCTAGTGAGCTAACTGGAAAACCTTTGAAAATGTTTATGAAAATGCTAACACACGTGCACAAGGTGGTGATCACTTGTTGGTGTTGGCACATTTGCGAATGCGTTGGAATTTAAGCAGTAGAGAGGGTTTGGGTCTCTCTCTCCCTCCCGCCGAGCTTGCGAGCGCGGGATTTAGGCGTTTCTGGGAACTTGAAATGCCTATTTTCCACTACGCCAGAAGTCGGAAAAGAAACGGAGGCGAACGGAGGTCACAGAGGTGACCGGACGCTGCACCGGACGCAGTCATGGTATGACCGGACGCGTCCGGTCAGTACAGCGCAGGCGCGGGTGCTAGGGTTTGCAACCGGCGCGTCCGGTCACTCGCGGGACCGGCGCGTCCAGTCATGCGCCCAGAAGGAACTGAGGTTCGCAGAGGACGATCGGACGCGGGGCGCGTCCGGTCACTCATGATCGGACGCGTCCGATCGTTGAGGGAGCTTACTGGACTCAAACCGGACGCGGGCACTGTCGCGTCCGGTCGTTGCGAGGGGCGCGTCCGGTTGTTGCTTCGCGGGCGCGCGAGTCAGTGCGATCGGCGCGTCCGGTCGTTCAAAGCGGCGCGTCCGGTCGTTTGACGGGCACGTCCGGTCGTTGCCTGGGGCGCGTCCGGTCGTTGTTTTGACCGTTGAGGGTCAGTGACCGTTGGAGGATCGGACGCGGTTGAGCGCGTCCGGCCAGTTTTGACCGGCGCGTCCGGTCATCCCGATAGAACCCAGTGAAGGGGTATAACGGCTCTATTTGGATGGGATGCTTATAAATACTTGTTGGCCGGCCCTTGGGGAGGTCTCTTGTGATTTCTAACATACTTGTGCATACTTTGAGCTAGAGCATCTCCTCCCACTCATCTCTCTTACTTGATTGCAAATCAAAAGTGAGATTGAGTGATCCCAAAGTGCATTGCATAGCTTGAGGGCATCTAGCGGCACTTGTGGGTGGTTTAGCCGGTGGATTTCTTGTTACTCTTGGAGAGTACCACTCCTAGCCGGCTTGGAGATTGTTGGAGGCGTTGGCAAGAGAAGGTGATTGTTCTTGGCCACCTCCGGTTGATTGTAAGAGGTTCTTGTGCTTTCCTCGGCGGGACGCCAAAAGCAACTCTATTACATTACGCGTGTCATTGAGTTACCTCACTTGAGAGTGGTGTCTTGCGGTGCCTTGTGGGGCGTGCCTTGAGGGGCAAGTGACTTGAGGGTCACACTGAGGAATCATCTAAGTGTTAGTCGACACAACCGGTGACGTAGCTTATCGGTGCACAAGTGAACACCGGGTGAACAAAAATATTGTGTCTCTTGTCTCCCAGTGATTGGTCTTCATATTGTGTTGTTGTCAATATTGATTGATTGTATAACATCTTGGTGATTGGCAACATCTTCACTCCACCGTCGGTATAAGATTCACAATTCTATCTCTTGCATTTACTTTTACTAGATTATCTTGTGTAAGCTCTAGTGGTAGCCTTTGCTAGTGTTGTTAGCTTGCTCACTAGTGTAAGTTTAGTGACATAGCCCTTGTGTGAACTAGAGATCATAATCTACTAGTCTTGTGGATAGGAGGCTTGCATCACAACCGTAGGCTAAGCAAAACTCGCTTTGCGCCGTTTATTATTCTAACAAGTTTGCATAGTGGTTCTTGTAGAATCTTTATAGGCTATTCACCCCCCTCTAGCCATCTAGGACCTTACAAAGACGTGCACGTGCCTTCTGCCCCCAGAGGTGGCGTAGGTTCGTCTAGCCACGAACCTATAGGGTCGCGAGGGGTTTGCAACGACGACGACGACGAGGTCGAGGACGACGACCACGAGGACGAGGACCAGGGCCACGAGGAGAATAGACCGTCTCAGCTAGACGATGCTCCCTGGACTCAGCCTTCGCAGCAGGACGGTACCAGGCGACGTCGACCACCTGACCCTTACACTCCAGGCACCCACGCTCTTGGACACAAGGGCAAGGGTAGGTTTAGGAGACAGTGAGGGACTGTAGCCGAATTATGGACTATATGGACTGTATGGATTGCTATTATGTATTGTATGAACTACTATAGAGTTTATAGACTCCAGGCACTCACGATTTGAGGAAACTGATCTACATTATTTAAGGTGATTGTCATATATAATTGTTGATGACATATGTTACTGTGATATTTGTGTTTAGGTTGAATCAAAAATAGGGAAAACTCTGCCAGAATTTCCCCTAACATGTCAAGTTGTATCGTACAGCGAGAGCAAGTAGCCTTTTTAGTACACCGATAGCAAGTAGCCTTTTCAGTGATTTATCATGTCACTATCCTATCGTACATCCTCTTTTACAGATGAACTGATTGATCAAGGAATCTAGCCTTTTCAGATGAGTTTTCAAATAGGCTTTTCAGGGATGGCATCTAGCCTTTTCAGGAGCATTAAAGCCACAATACAACGGCTCTCAACACCACTGCTGGCTATATAAACACCTTCCTCAATACAATGGTAGTCACTTGAAACCAGAAGTTGGTTATAAACGAGTAGTAATGTCTGGAGGATCATCGAGAGGGAAGGGAACGGGGCGGACTAAGAGTACTCCAATTGTGTGGGAGGGGTCTCTGGGTCCGGAAGACTTTGATGAACCAGTGTATCATTTTTCTATCGAGACCAAGAGAGATTTCAACAAAGAGTGTCCACTCCGAGGATATGATAACCGGAAAGAAGATTGGCCAAAATTTAGGCATGGTCAGGACTGCTTAGTGCAGATGTTCGTGGAGGGTTTGGATGGAGGTCTCCGATTCTTCAAATGTCCACGAGCAGAGGTAATTGGTTTTAAAATTTATTACTCAAATTTTTTTCTCCATTATTTTACATCTCATTGGCGAAACTAACTGCATGTTCACTAAAATCTTTGAAATACAGTGTTCAGAGTCCAAAGAAAACTATGGCTTCACTAGGTGGGTCGATCCTAGACCAATCTATCCGCACGCACAGTACATCTACTACTTGCAAGACCGTATCTTCGAACTAGAAAGAGAAGTTAGCAACGGTTACAAAGACGACGAAGCAGACGATACCAGTAGTGGTGCCGTTTCACAGGACGGACCATGACATGATCCATAATGCACCTGCCCTAACCACAAGAACAATGAGCCTCCGCCACCACCCCCGCCACCTCTACCATCAACAATGGGAGGGTACTGTAGAGAAGGGGCTACACAGTTTGCTATGTGGCCGCACTACTAGATAGAACAAATCTATCGTGTACACATGTCATGTAATGTGCTTGTTGTTCGCTCTAATTACCTAAGACATGTTAGGTTTAGTACAGGACAAATGTGCCCTAGTTTGGTACAAGTTCTGACATGTCATATCCTATGTTATGCGTGTTGAATTGTGAAATCTAGTACTTTCTTATGTTTTATGTGCACATCGAGAACTAGTTTCAGTAACGAAGTAACATTAAACCTGATATATGACAATACTATGCAAGGTCCAAAAACTTAAAGTGCATATGAAGTACATGACAGACGCAATAGATAACACAGAACATGCCCTAGGTACATGATTTACCTAAAGTACAATAGATTAAACACATTGTATACTAGATCGACCACATTGTTTATGATTAAACCATACAACTAGCATACTACTGAGTACAACGAGGCCACTTTCCCTTTTTCTGGGCATCGGGATTCTCCTCCATCGCTGCCTTCGCTCTGCGTACGCGCTCAAGCTTCTTCTCCCTCTCCTCCCTACACGCAGCAACACGCCTCATTTTCTCCTCTTCCTTGTGCTCCTTTGCTACTGCCTCCTCTCTGTGTCTCTTCTCTAATATCTCCAGGCGCTCCGCATCCCACTCCTTCAGGCCTTGTAGAAGCCGCATGTCAGCCTCCTTGATCTCAGTGTCGATCCACTGCTCAAAATCACATAGCGGTGGAGGGGTCTGCAGTAAATATAATTTTTCAAATCCAATTAATATGCAAAAGTTCATATGACACAAATTAATTAATAAACAAAAGTAATTTCTCACAATAAATGTACTGCGGCGCTAACGCTCTGTAGGTTCCCATGCAAAATTACAACACATTTAATATCTCTGCTTATATGTTGCCTCATCTTCTGAAATGTCTACCTTGCAAGGATCGTCACAGAAGCACATGAGTATTGGCACACCGCTAGGGAGCGGCTTTGGGACGTACGGACTTTCGGTCATCCGTGCATAGCTACAATTCAACAAATTCTAGTCTAATATAACAAACCAAATAACAATAAAACTAAAAACTAAGGGATTACTATATGAAGAAAAAGATCTACGCATACCTTTGTTTTCTAGCTTTTCCACGACTAGGCATCCTACGGTTGAAAAATACATACGATTTTTAAAAAGCACGTGAACAAAGGACATGTGAAGTTCATAGGTTAAGAATATGATTTCATTTTACCAAATCGATTCGAAAAAATAACGAAGGGGGAGAGAATACCTAGCTCTCGAAGATCGACGGATAAAATCCAACTTCTCACTGTCTAATAGCTCGATTGAAGAGGTTGGCCGAAGTATATAGAGGGAAAACGCGAGGAGTGGAGAAAGAAAACGAGAAAGAGTCGTGGGAGGGGGTGGCTAAAACGTGTGTGTATGGCGCGAAGATCCATGGCGCCATGCACCCTACCACGTCACCGCCACGGCGGTAGGGTCATGGCGCCAGTGACCCTGGCACCATGCAGTTATATCTTGGCGCCGACGACTATGGCGCCATGAGAAGGGTCTATTTTGAGAGAATCTCTCGAAAAAGGGCTTAAAAAAAGACGGCCGAAAAATAAGTAGGCTGTGTTTAGTTGTGTAAAAAAGGTGTAAAAAGGTGTAAAAAAAAGTACTGTAGCACGTTTTGGTTTTATTTGGCAAATAGTGTCTAACCGTTGACTAATTAAATTCAAAACGTTCGTCTCGCAAAGTATAACCAAACTGTACAATTAGTTTTTTATTTCATCTACATTTAGTACTTCATGCATGTATCGCAAGTTTGATGTGACGAAAAATTTTTTGTTTGCACAGTTTTTTTTTTTAAGTAAACACAGCCGTAGTATTAAAGGGTGTGTTTAGATGTGTAAAAAGGTGTAAAAAGGTGTAAAAAAAGTACTGTAGCACGTTTTGACTTTATTTGCCAAAAAGTGTCCAAACGTTGACTAATTAGGTTCAAAACGTTCGTCTCGCAAAGTAGAACCAAGTTGTACAATTAGTTTTTTATTTCATCTACATTTAGTACTCCATGCATATATCGCAAGTTTGATGTGACGGGGAATCTTTTTTCTGCACAGTGTTTTTTCCTGGGAACTAAACACAGGGTGTGTTTAGATGTGTAAAAAGGTGTAAAAAGGTGTAAAAAAAGTACTGTAGCACGTTTTGGCTTTATTTGGCAAAAAGTGTCCAAACGTTGACTAATTAGGTTCAAAACGTTCGTCTCGCAAAGTAGAACCAGGTTGTACAATTAGTTTTTTATTTCATCTACATTTAGTACTCCATGCATATATCGCAAGTTTGATGTGACGGGGAATCTTTTTCTGCACAGTGTTTTTTCCTGGGAACTAAACACAGCCCGGAGACAGTCTGAGCGACGCGACACACAGAAAACTCCAGTGGCTCATCGCCCGGCGAAGAAACAGTGGCGTGGTGGGGTCCACGACACGACCGCGACCGTCCCGGTTCCGTGACACTCGCCGGCGTTGCGTTGAGGTCAGGACGTCAGGTGTCTGGTGTCTCGGGGGTCCGATCGGGCAGCGGCGGAGAGACGACAGCGGCGGTGCCCGCACAGCGAACGCCACGTCCCATCTGTCTGTCTCAGGGCATGTTTAGTCTTGGCGCAGCATATGTATAACGTAATTAGTGTTTAATTATAAACTAATTAATTTTAAAAAATTCATCTCATAAAATACATATAAACTAAAAAAATTAGTTAGTTTTTATTTATATTTAATGTTCGATGCATATCTCTAAACATATGATAGGATAGGGGTGTAGAGTTTTTGACGGAAACTAAACACTCCCTCGTCAGAACGGAGGGCGGACCCACGTCACATCACCGGCATGTGCACGACATGACAGCCGTCAGATCACAAGGAGTATACAACTATGGGTTACGTCCACCTGTACCGCTACCGCTCTTTACATTATCGGCCCAGTTTAGAACTCTACTACGCACCGGCGTCTCAGGAGGTCTCCGTTGGACATGTCCAGACCATCTCAACCGATGTTGAATCAATTTCTTCTCAATTGATGTTACACCAACCTATCCTGAATATCGTCGTTCCGGACTCTATCCATCCTTGTGTGCCCACAATACCAACGCAACATATGCATCTCTGCTACACTCAATTATTGATTAAACTGTGTAATTAGTTTAATTTTTTATCTATATTTAATGCTTTATGCATGCGTCAAAGATTCAATATCTTGAAAATTTTTAGTAACTAAACAGGCCCCAAATGGTTCTTTTCGATTTCGCGGGCGCGTGGTGCGGTGGTGGTACGAGTACTTGGATAATCGGCGGCATGGCAAGTGCCTGAATGCCTGATGATACAGTGCGATGAAAACAACTCGAGGAGTACGTAGAGTAGAGTTGCCGAGTCGGCGTCATGAGCCGGCTTTTCTTCTTGGCGGACCTGACGCGTGTCCATGGTGCAGTCCAGGTTATGTCACCTGGACGGCAGTGAACCGTGGAGAACAGGACAATAGCAGGAGACACGGCTTGGGCCTTGACTTGCTTCGGCGATCGCTGTCCCAGGACTCAGATGGCAGACCAGACGGCCATCGGATTCGTGGGCGTCCGGGGAGCGTGGCGAACTGGGAAAAGATAAGATTGGCGCGGCACGAGTCGGATTCGCACTGCAAGTTGGCGCCGGCGTCCTTCAAATTTTGAAGTACTTGCGGGAGAGCCGGTGCTGCCGTGCTGGTGAACGTTGGCACGTTGCTCCCTGCTGTCTGCTCGTCCAGGCTCGTCTACTGGTAATGCCAAATGGCGTCAGGTCGTCTGGCGGAGCCTCGCCTCGCTGAAAAAGGTAGCCGGGTCAAAGCACTTTCGTCACCCCCCGGAAAACGCCGTTTCTTTCTGTACCTCGTCGACCTTAAATGTGTGCATTTTTGCCGTGGATCAGTGACAGTGAGCGCGGATGGGAGATGCTTGCGCAGCTTTTTAGCATGGATATGCAAGTAATAAAGCTTATTAAGGATATCCTATCAGATTTCAGCCCTCATACTGATCCAAGGTTCCAAAAGTATTGGCGGGAAACTCCAGCTTTCGGATACAGCGGAACACGATGGCGGGAAAGCAGTTCCCGCGGTATGTACAGTACAGAAACGTGAAGCGCAGAGGCAGAGCTGCTACACCAATAGTCGATCAGTGCGGCAGTCAAATCGCACACGATCTCATTCATGATGCAAAAACACCCGCGACGCGCAGCAGTGGATTTTGTACGAAAGTCGCAACGCGCCCGGAGTAGTGCAGTCATTGTGCGCGCCCGCAGCAAAAGATCGACACTTCTTCGCCAGCTCGGTGAGGGGTGCCATGGCAGACCGGTGCCGGGGGAGCCTGCTGCTTGTGTGCCCGTTCGGTGACAAATGCCATAAAAGTATAAACCCCCACCAGCGCCAGCGCGGCACCATCCTGGCTGGCATCCTCCATCCATGCCTGTTGTTTTTCTGTCTCCTCTCGTCCCCCTCGATAAGCAAGCCTACGTCTCAAACAACGGGCACGAAAAGTAGCTGAAAAGTTATTGTAGCATCTTTCGTTGTTATTTGACAAAATTTGTCCAATTATGGACTAACTAGGCTCAAAAGATTCGTCCCGACATTTACAGACAAACTATGTAATTAGTTATCTTTTTTACCTATATTTAATGCTCCATGCATGCGTCGAAAAGATTTAATGTGATGGGTAGAAGAGGAAATATTTTGGGTTGGGAGGGGAAGTGAACAAGGCCAACGCCAAAAAGAGAACGTCGTTGAGTCGCGAGCCTGGGATCGCTGTTCTGCTGTTGACCTGTCTAGCAACCACCCTCTCGCTAACCTACAGATTCTTTGCACCCAGACCATGGTTCCGGATTCCGGTTCGTCGAGCGAAAGGTTTGGAGCGCACGTCGGCCGCGCCTGCCTACCCCTGCCGGCCACGTTTTGCCACCACTGCCGTTAACCCGGACCACGATCACGGCAAAAGTACGCGGGGCAGTCCGACGTTGTCGGCGCCTCGCTTCCACGTTTCTTTGCCCCCCAAAAATGCAGGTGCCTCATGCTATTTCTGTTCGCCAGCGAGAACGCAGAGGGGAACCGCGCGCATGCAAACCGATCACCGATGATTAGCGGTGGCGAGTATGCATGGCGAATTGGAGATCGGGATAAGGCGGGCACGGCGGTTGGGGCACGATGCGAGAAGCATGGCGCCGGCGCCAGCAGGTAGACAGGGACGGCCACGGCACGCGCCAGCCAGTTCGTGCTGCGCCGCACACCACACAGATGGCGCAATCTCCTGGTGCCATGTAGGATGGCCAGGCAAGATCAACACTGATTTGAGCCACGTCAGCGGCGCGGCAATCCTAGGCCCCTGTAT
Source organism: Saccharum hybrid cultivar R570 (assembly GCA_038087645.1). Lineage (NCBI taxonomy): Eukaryota > Viridiplantae > Streptophyta > Magnoliopsida > Poales > Poaceae > Saccharum > Saccharum hybrid cultivar. The sequence goes on from JAQSUU010000139.1 coordinate 17,692,379, forward strand.
CATCACCATCGTTCAGTCTGTATGCTGTTGGCTGTTTGCTGCCCTAGGGAGGCCAAAATATTTGGTCCAATGCAATGGAACTCCCTGCGGACAGAAAAGTACCAAAACGAAAAAAACAATTCGAAGCCCAAAGGGTCTGTTTGGATGACATCACCTAAATTTTAGTTAGTTAAATTTAAGTATTGAACTTTAGACCATTTTAACTCGCTTTTGTGATTTAATGGACTAGTATATTTTTAAAGCACGAGCTATAATTTAAATTTCATTTTAGACCATCTATCTGGAGTCTCAAGAGTTAAAATGGTCTGAAGTTTAATGACTTACATTTTAAATTAGGAGATCCATGCAAGCCTAAATTATACTCGAGGAATGAAGTTATAGACTATAACTACTTGATAATTGTTTCGGATGTCATCAATTGAGGCATCACCACTTCTCATGCACAGCGAGTTGGTGCCCACTTGTCTGTTGTTTAGCGTTGTATCATGAGGATCGCCTCATTAGATGACAGATCTTTGGCCAACATGTCAGCCAAACTATTCATGTTAACTACATTTGAAGGTTTCTGTAGTTGTGCTAAATGCAATCTAGGCATGTAGTATTTGCCTTCAATCTTTCTTTCTAGCTCATCTCACACAGTGAATAAAATATTTATCATGAGCCTCAGGATACGCCTTAGGGTTACACAGAGACGACTGCCATCTCTGAGTTTAGTGTGGCTCTTGGTAATCCCATGTTGGTTTCCTAGGTTAGCATTAGAAGTGCTACTGTCAAACTACATAGCGGTGCTCGCACATGCGTTGTTTTAGGTTGAGTATAGCTTCATAGGATTGCAGAGGACCTGCAACCGTGTTTGAGACAATGGCCGTGTTCAGTTCCCGATTTAGGTGCCCCGATTCGGGCACTGTACAACTTTTGTTTTTTAGTGCAAAAAATTATCCAAAAATTGATTAATTAGACTTAAAATGTTCGTCTCGCAAAGTACAACAAAACTGTGCAATTAGTTTTTCATTTCATCTACATTTAGTACTCCATGCATTTGCCGACATTTTGATATGATGGGGAATCTCCTTTTTGCATAGTAAAATTTTGGGGTGAAATTGGAAACTAAACAAGGCAATGCAACAGCCACGCAGCGTGGTATCATGCCTGTAGCCTTTGGCCCGCAGCACGAAAAACGTGATTGGTAGTTTAAAATCGCGTTGGTTATATGTATTACATGGAGGAAAGAGTCATCGGTACCATGAGACATTTCACAGGCTTTTCTTGATTCTCACGGTGGGATGACCGAGAATCCAATTTTAATCGGAAACAAACATGGCCTATGGCTCCCATATCAGTCGAGCGACTAGCATATTTTGACAAATTTATTTATCGGTGCACTTAACGCGGTTTTGATGTTATGCCTTCAAATCTGGCTTCTCAGCACATTGAGCAGATTCTTTACTCTAGCTCGTGTACTAAATTTTTAGTCCATTACAAAAACTGGAATAAATTTTACATGGCAACGGTGTGGATGACTAGATATGTGATACATAGATGAGAAACTTTATTTGTTTTAAACTTTTGATAATTACTATGCAACCATGATGATATATTTTCTGAGAGATTAATAGACCCGATGGTACCCCGAAACGCGTGGGCGACCCACAGGCGCAGCCGTGGGTACGGTGCAAAATCACATCCGCCCGACAATATTTGCGGATGGAATCGTTGACGGTATTTTCTCCACCCGCACCATACCCGACACGTTGCCATCCCTAGCATCGAGCAACTCTCGCCCCTTATCTTTAGGCTCTGGCCGAGCTTTAGGCTATATCCCTAGCCACCATGTTTAAGCGCCTCATGCCATGAAAAATAATAATAAATAAAAACAAAAATATGATTTTTTTATAATATTTGATGCCTTTACCTCTCCTTCACACTAGCCAAATTTTACCATATTGGTCCACAATCTTACTTCTAGGCTCATCTAATCATCTCTAGGCAAGCATTAGGCGGTGCGTCGGTGTGCATGTTACGTTTTGACAACATCTATAAAGACTTCTCTTTACATTATTTGTGTTTGTCGTACTTTGTATTGAAGTGGCTCACACTATAAAATTTAATAATAAATAAAATAAAAAACAAAGGTATTTGTGGCTTTACCTCTCTTTCACACTAGCCAGATTTTACCATATCGGTCCACAATCTTACTTCCGGGCTCATAAGACTATCTCTAGCGGGATTAGGCAGAGCACCGATGCGCATGTTAATTTTGGCAACATCCATAAAAAACTTGTTTTTATATCTTTTATATGAAGACCTTGTGTTTATATCTTTTGTTGTTGTACTTTGTGTTAAAGCGGCTTTTGCAATGGGAAATTAATAATAAATGAAAGAAAACACGAAGATGCCTTTTTAGCGATATTTCATGGCCTCACCACTCTTTCACGCTAGCCAAATTTTACGACATTGATCTGCAGTACAGGCTCATCTGATCATCTCTAGCCGGGCATTAGGCGGTGCGTCGATATGCATGTTACGTTTTGATAACATCCATAAAGACCTCGCTTTGCATCCTTTATGTTGTACTTTGTGTTGGAGCGGCTCACGCCATCAAAATTAATAATACGAGTAAAAAAGAAAACACAAAGATGCATTTTTTAGCAATATCTCACGGGTTTACCCTTGTTTGACGCAAGCCAAATTTTAACATATTATCTGCAATCTTACTTCTAGGCTCGTCTAATCATATCTAGTCAGGCATTATGCGGTGCGTTGATGTGCGTGTTATGCTTCGACAACATCCATAACGACCTCGATCTATATCTTTTATGTTGTCATACTTTGCGTTCAAGCGGCGCACGCCATGAAAATAAATAATAAATAAAAGAAAACACAAAGATGCCTTTCTTAAGCAATATTTTATCATATTGACCCGTAATCTTACTTCCAGGCTTATCTGATTATCTCTAGCCGAGCATTAAGCGGTGCATGTTATATTTCGACAGCATTCATAAGAACCTTGATTTATATCTTTTATGTCGTCATACTTTGTGTTGAAGCGGCTCACGCTATAGAAAATATTAACAGATAAAAGAAAACACAAAGATGCTTTTTTATAATATTTTATAGTTTTATCTCTCTTTCACAGTGGCCAAATTTTACCATATTGGTCCACCTTACGCCCATATACCTATTTTGCGTGGGCATGGACCTTCGTTGAGTTCGCAGGTTGTTTTCCCACATTGAATCCGACCGTTTTACTTGATTTGGTAATGATTGGGTGCTCATGTGTAAATACGAACTTTCCTTTGTTAACCAATGGTGCTGTGTTGTCAACGTTCGGCCTTGCTCAGTTGCAAAATTTTTTGCAAAATGACCTTGTAGCACGTTTCGTTGTTATTTGACAATTAATGTTCAATTATGGTCTAATTAGGCTTAAAAGATTCGTCTCGTCCATTTCGTCTAAACTGTGTAATTAGTTTTATTTTTTATCTATATTTAATGTTTCATGCATGTGTCTAAAGATTCGATTTGACGGGGAATCTGAAAAATTTTGCAAAATTTTCTGGAAACTAAACTGGCCCTTCGTTGAACTACCATTTTTACATTGAAGGATGGGAGCTGTTGGTGGGTGACAGACAAATGAAAAGAGCACTCATCATATGAAACCAATGCCAATGCCACAAATAGGAGCAACAACCGTGAAAAAAAGAAACAGGAGATGAAATTCTCCCTGTTCCTCGTTTCACAGAATGTAAAGCCCCAGTTTAGGGGGTGTTCGGTTTGAGAGTTAAAGTTTAACAAACACTGTAGCAATTTCGTCTTATTTGATAAAAAAATTCCAATCTTGGACTAATTAGGCTTAATAGATTCGTCTCGTAAATTACTCCTAATCTGTACTGACATACATACAATTAGTCAACATTTAATACTTCATGCATTTGAGGGAACATTGATGTGATGGGAGTTAAACTTTACCCAAATGAAACCAAACGTGCTCTTAGTTAACCACACGAGTTAGACGGCGCGAGAAGCACGAAAACACGCCCCGCCGCTATTCCAATCTCGCGATAAGCCCCGTTTCTCTCCCCTCGGCGCGCTTTATAAGCCACCCGCACATCTAGAGCGGTAGGAGTCGTTTGACCTCCCTCCACTCCCCTCTGCAAGGCTCAAGATGGCAACGGGTACATACCCGACGGGTAGTGCTCACCCGTACCCGTACCCGCACCCGCAAAATTTTACCCGTCGGGTTACCCGTACCCGCATGCGGGTAAAAAAATAGTTCCATACCCGTACCCGCCGGGTAATTCTCACCCGACGGGTAACCCGTACCCGATAACATACCCGAAATTACCTAAAAATATCAAATAGTCACATGCAAAAATAAATAATTCTAAGCTTCCAACAAGTTACAAACATGCTAACAAATATTATTAGCATCATTACAACAAAGACAATCTACTAGAAATATAGTGGATGTCTCAATGGGCCAAATTCATGACTTATATGCGCTAAAATAACCGAGGTTGGCTAGTTATTTTTGCGGGTATGTCTTACCCGCGGGTATGCGGGTATGGGTAGTATACACCCGCACCCGTACCCGCATACCCGATGGGTATAGGATTTTACCCAATAACATACCCACGGGTAGAAAATTCATTCCATACCCGTCTCTTTATCGGGTAATACCCGTCGGGTACTCGGGTTTCGGGTACCCGTTGCCATCTCTATGCAAGGCCCTCTCGCCGTCTTTCCCTTCGACATTCTCGCTGGCTCCCTCTCCGTCCGTCGTCTTTGGCTGGGGCAGATAACAAAATCTGATATCCCTGGGGCTTTGCCGTCCGGGTCCCCTACCTTCTCATCTCTCTCACACAAAGCAGAAGGGGAGGAGTTTTAGGGAGGGAGGGCAGGAGGAGCCATAATCGTGTCCGTGCTGGCCATTATTATTTCTTCCTCCAGCGGCAATTTCTGGCCACCGGGCCGGCGTGCTATATTTACTCGGGTTCGTGGCCGTCCCGGTCCGTCCAAGCATGCAGAGTGGCGTGTCCTTCGTTGGCGGAATGGCGGAGTGCCCGCCCACTGGCGGCGCGGAGCTCTGGCTCCCGGATGAGTTCCTGGACGACGACTTCTTCTCCGAGGAGGAGAAGGCGGCGGTCGCGGCCAAGAGCGAGAGCGACGAGGAGGAAGGGGTGGACGGCCTCTCGCGCCGCGTGGCCGGGCTCGTCGTCGGCGGCAACGGGAAGGGAGGAGGAGACGGTTCCCCTGCAAAGGTTGGTTGGTTACCTTTTCTGTTGTGGTGCCTGCCATGTTTGGAAGTTTCCGGTTTCGAATTTCGCGGAGCTCTGAACGTTTCCCCCTTCCTCGCGTGGCGACAGGCGGAAGAAGTGCTGGCCGGCTCGCCGCAGTCGATTCTGTGCGGCCTGCATGCTTCTGGGGAGGACAGCCCCAACGGCGCGGCGTCGCAGGTCAGCTCGCCGCCGTCGTCGCCGCTGGAGCAGACGCCGGCTGACCCGTGGGACCTGCTGAACGAGGCGGCCGGCCAGGTGGCCCGCTTGCACACTACCAGCATCCCCGTGCCAACGAACGCGGCCGCCAATCAAGGGCACCCCGTCATGCCGCCGGCGGCAAAGAAGTTCTCTGCGCCGGCCGAGGCTCTGAAGGCCGCGGGCGCCAACCACTCTCAGCCGAATAACTCGATGGAACAGCGCCGGATTCAAATTGCTCGCGTGAGTCCCTCCGCCGTAGATTGCGGCGACGCACAGGCTCGGCCACTCACTTGTTTGGTTTCTGATGCCGTTTTCCTCGGCGCGGTTTGTTCCTGCAGTTTAACGCCCTGAAGCAGCAGCAGCTTCTCAAGCACCGGCGGGAGCGGGAGCTCGCCGTCGCTACGGCGGCGGCGTGGGACACGAGGGTCGCTGGGTCTCATCGTGCCGGTGCCGCCGGGTACGGTGCGCCGGCGCCACACGTCCTCAGCGCGTCCGCGTGGCCCCCGCTCCAGAAGTCGCAGCAGCAGCAGCAGCCGCCGCCGGCGTCACCGGCAGGCATGCGCGCCCTCTTCCTCACCCCTCCCGGCGGCAAGCGTGAGTGCGCCGGCACCGGCGTGTTCATCCCCCGCCAGGCCGGCGCCCCCGCCGAGCCCAAGAAGAAGCCAGGTAAAGCGCACCGGCACCGCGCCCACAGATTCCTTTTCTGGTCTACTGGATTCTTAAGAATCTTAACCGATTTTTATTACCATGCTGGCCGTGAACAGCGTGCTCCCCTGTTCTTCTCCCGGCGCGCGTCGTGCAGGCACTCAACCTCAACGTCGAGGACCTCGGGGCCCGTCCCATCTACCCCGGCGGTTTCGTTCTTGATCACGGTAATTACTTTCCCTAAGTACCACTGCTCATTAATGTGGCTTGGCTGGAGTGATGAATGAATGACACTAACAGTTGCACGCTCCCCTTGTGTCTTTTTTGCTTCGTCAGATGCACTGGTGAGTCGGAGCAACGCTCTGCTGGCGGCTCGTTCGTCCCAGCTCCATGGCGCCTCTTCCCGCGAGGTGAATCTCCCCCAGGAATGGACGTATTGAAGCGCCGAATCCCGCCACCGCTGCAAGATGATCCCTTCCCCAGATTAACGGGTCATATTCAAGAAAAAAAATACTATTGCTATTGCTAGCAATAGGTAGGTGTTAGGCTAGAAGTAGGAGGCAGCGGTGGTAGCATTATGCATCATGCATCATCAGCGTTAGGTGGTGTTTTGTGCGGGCGATATATTGGTTATTTTGGGGTTGATGGTTGGTGATGGATGAGAGCCGATGAACAAGAGCGAAATCCATGGCTTTCGCAGGTCGTTGGGGGAGGAACAATAAGTGGGTGCTTTTGGAGAACTACTCCTATGGTTAAGCTTGTTCTCGTACTATGATGATTCCCAAGAAAAATCATCAGCAGTCTGTTTGTGAAAGAGATCTGTCAGTGTAAGCAAGAAATAATAAGAGCTCCATATTTCCTTCTTTTTTTTTTCCATTTTGGTGTTGATGTGCAGAAACGGATCAGGCTCTCATGCTTCCTCGTTTTTGTTCCCGTTGCTTCAAGGGTAAGGAATCACCGTCTTCAGGAAAGAAATACTCGTACTACATGACTATCACTTTATTAGTTTTGGCTGCGGCTTCATTTTTTCTTTTCTTATGATTGTTGGAGTGATCGGTTCAGTGTGGTTGGATGATTCGTTATTATTAGTGCAGGAAGAAGAGGGGTGAACAGAACAGGTGGGTGGTTGCAGTGTACTTTTTGAGCTCTCTCTGGCTCTCGCTATCCCCACCCCCTGAACAAGTCTAGTTTATGACGTCAAGTTGCTTAACTTGGCGGCATGTGCTTCCTTTATTCTGGCTTACTCGTTGCCATCGAAGCTAACGGGTCAGCTGCCACCAAAGAATCTGGCTGTGGCCGGGCCTCCGGGCCCGGGATCTTGCATCGCATCTCCGTGGCCGCCTTGTCACTGTCCCCCTGCTAGGGATGAAAACGGATCGGATACGGACGGATATCACTGATATAGTATTTGTTTTCATATTTATGTCCGGATTCGGATTCGAATACGGATAGTATAAAAAATGTCGGATATGATATAATTGGATATCGATATCATAAATATGTGATTTAAATATTCGGATACGAATACGGTATCGGATGTTAAATATCCGGACTCGGATACGGACGGATTAAAACCCCTCTAAACGGATTCGGTCTCGAATACGGTCGGAAAATATCCGTACCGTTTTCATCCCTACCCCTCCTCCCCCAGGTCGGCCCCCCCCCGGTCCCGGACAGCGATGCCTGTGAACTCCCCGTAAATTTTCCTGCATTTTATTGGCAAGGTCCGCAGTTCAGTTTACCCCCCAACAGGTCGCTCTGAATCTTCTTTGCTGGTCCCTCCCCAGTCCATGCGAGAGCGAGCGAGGCCGCCAGTTTCCGTGGCCCTCGACGCAACGAGGAGCGAGAGGTGCGTCTGGCCCAGATTCCGTTTCGCAGCGGATGGCCGGTTGCTGTCGTCCCGTCGCGGCGCGGATGGCCTGGCGCTTTGCCTCTTTGCTCTTGGTCGTTTGTGCTGTTGCCTTGCCCGCGCGGCGACCCGGTCAAAGCTGAGCAGGCGATCGATCGCCTTTATCTCGTCGACACAGGCAGCCGAACTCCTTTCGTTTTTGGCCAGACGAACTCCTTTCCTTCCGTGGTCTTGAAACGAACAAACTCTGGCGGAGCAACGGAGGGAGGCGTCGCGGCATGTCGAGAATCGAGGCCGATCGTGAGATCTTTTCCTCCGGTGAGCAAAGCCGCAAAAGGCTGGTGTCTCGTACGTATTTTTTGATCCATATCTCTTGGCAGTGGCAGAGCTGTGTGAAGATGAATCAGATTATCCCCGCGGCTTTTTAGTTTCGCTTCTGCGGATGCTTATCGTACGTACTTGCGAGGGATGTAGGAGTAGTATTTTGTAACATATCTGAGGCAACGCATTTCCCTTTGTTTCAGCGTCTTTTATTGGGGGCGGTTTAGATGCAATTTTTTTTTTGCAAAATGACACGGTAGGAAATTTTGTTGTTATTTTGCAATTAGTGTCCAATCATGGTCTAACTAGGCTTAAAAGATTCGTCTCGTCCCTTTCGTCTAAACCGTGTAAATAATTTTATTTTTTATCTATATTTAATGCTTCATGCATGCGTCCAAAGATTCGATGTGACGGGGAATGTTGAAAAATTTTACAAAATTTTTGGCAACTAAACAGGACCTTGGTGTAACTTTTGGAAATCTCAGTAGCCCATGTGATTGGAACCGGGATGGAGAAAGAACCTTGTGCCGCATGAGGTGTCGGTAGCTGATCGGGAACGGGACGCATCGTCCGCTCCTGTGACCTACAGTATTCGCTTCGCTCCGGTACGAGGGAACGAGGAGTGCGTGCCTCTCCCTCCCTCCGTCCCGGTGTTGTCTTCACCGGTGGAAGAAAGGGTGGTTGCGTCCGCGTCCGCGCGCCCATGTGGCCGTCATGTTCCGGGAGCCGATCCAGCAGCGGCCGGATGGTGGCACGGCCACCACACCAGTCGTCCATGGGTCTCGCTCGGCTCGCTGTCACGCCGGTTGCATTCTCCGTGTCTGCGATTGCTCTTCCGTGCCCGTTCAGTCCCTCACAAATCCTTTCACTCCTGCTTGCTCCAGTTTGCGTGAGTGGTACGTGTAGTAGTACGTACAGAGCGCAGTAGCACTGTCACACTGTGCCACAATCTACAGACTACGACGCGGGTATCGCAATGTTACGTACACCTGGTATAGTGCTACAGTACACATACACAGCACAAAGTGCACAGTACATACTGAATTCAAAAACCTCTGGCGGGTACTAGATGGATGCTTCTTTTTTTATATATGAACGGAGCGGGTGGGTGGACGCTGGTGCAGAATTCAAAAATCTCGGAGAGGAGCAGCCCAGCAGAAGAATGCAACTGTCAGGGAATTTGAAATGGCCAGGGCGGGCTCATCATTGCAAATATACTCCCTCTCTCCCAATTTATCTGTTGTTTTTTTTGGTTTCCGTGCCATAAATTTGGCTCGATTCGTAGAAAATATGTAATATTGGTATTTCTAAATAAATTTATTAAAAAAACTAGATTCAAATATCTTTTCAATAATACTAATTATGTATCATAAATTTTAATATTTTTTAATATATATTTTGTCAAAGCTGTTTTTCGGAAAACAAAAACGACAGATATTTTTGGTACGGAGGGAGTACACTGTACTCCCAGTCTCCCCGACATAGTCAACTAAGATTATGCACCGCTGATGCGGGATCAGTAACCTGTTTATGTCAGAACCACCTAGCACCAACCATGGCCGCCGACAATTACCCAGGCAATTTTGAATTGAGGCAAGACAATTGGAAGATTTGCGCCTACTTTCTCACTGACAGTTATACTCCCTCCGTCCTTCATTCACAGTAGTTCTTTAGGGCCAGCATTTACTTATTTCTTCTCTACTAGGATCAGGTGTACTAAACTAACGGAGGTCAAACTGCTGTCAATTGCCATCTGTTGCTCCGCCAAGAAAGCTGAGACCATAACTACTCATTCTTATTTCAAATTATAAGATTTTCGTGGTTAAATTGGAATCAGTCTTTGATCAACAATTCATCTATTCGCGTGATTTTTGTGACATTAAATTGCTGTTACAAGATTCATATTGAAAATTCTTACATATATAGTCTCCTATCGCATAAATAAAACATCGTCAGAGTAAGTACTAATGAAAGCCTGTTTTAGTACGACTTGTAAGAAAAAGAAAGAAAGACGTACAACATTTTTTTTCTTGAGGATTTCCCATCAAAAGAAACAGACAAGACAACACATACATGAAGACAGAAACAACACATGCATGAAGACAGAAACAGACACAAGGGCGGAGCCACGATGGCCGGCAGGGCCATGGCCTCCACTAACAAATCAACAATTTTACTACTTATTAATATATAGTTAATATCTATATTTACATAAAAAATATAGATAATAAAATCCAACAATACATATTAGAATAAAATATTTTGATTAATCTAAACCTCATTACTAAATGCATTAGGAAATATTTAATAAAATTTAGATTTTGTTGAATGCATACTTACATTTCATTACATTTTTATATTTTACTGAATGTGTACTTAACTAGTAGTAATAATAATTAGATGGTCATCAATACTTTATCACTATGAGTTTTTTTTTTGCGCAGGTCACTATGAGTTTATTGAGCGGCATTTATTATTATGATGTTGATTCAAGTTTTAATCGCACTATGCAAACACTCACATATATGCATGCGTAGTCATCTCTATGGATAAACACACATTTTACCCCGTTATAAACACATTTGAAATACTAAGATCGTAAATTTTGAGATTCCGAAGTCACCACATGCACTTCGTTGTTGACAGAGACATTTGGCTACCACGATAAGAATAACATTGCTAAATTGTCAAATGCCAGAATAAATCTAGAAAAACTTCAAGAACTACGTTGATAACACGATGGTCAAGTTCCATCCCAAGAACATAACTAAATGAGCTATGTTCAGGTTACATATATAGGTCAAATCTGTTTCACCGACCCCTACGTATAATTCCCGGCTCCGGCCTTGCACATGCCTTACCCTGGCCCTCCGTTTTGGCAATTGGCAGCACACTGTTTTTGCAGCAGTTTGCGCTTTCATTTAGGCCGGCCACGATTGACGACATGCAGATTGATGAACTCTACCTGCATGGTAGGCGGTTCACTTGGAGCAATCACCGGCGACGTCCAACGCTAGAGCGTATCGACAGGGCATTTGCGACCATGCCGTGGTTTGAGCAGTTTCCTGACCACCACCTGAGATCGCTGTCGTCCGACTGCTCTGACCACTCCCCCTTGCTGCTGCAACTTTCGGTCGTTCCTTGGGCCAAGCCCCGTTTTCGTTTCGAAGGCTTCTGGGTACGCTTAGAGGGCTTCGAGGATGTCGTCAGGGAGGCATGGTCGCGGCCCGCGTCTGGACTCGACGCTTGCCGAACCTTGGACGTCAAGCTCAGGAGCACGGCCAAAGCCCTCAAGAGTTGGAGTATGAAGAGCGTGGGGAGTGTGCGCCTCCAGCTCTTCATGGCCCGGGAGCTTGTCGCGCAGTTCGACGTCGCGCAAGAGTCCCGGGAACTGTCGGTCGAGGAACGGTCCATGCACGGCGACCTCAAGCGCAAGTGTCTTGGCCTAGCGTCCTTGGCACGCACCATCGCGCGTCAGCGCTCAAGAATACGGTTCTTGCAGGAGGGCGATGCAAACACCAAATTTTTCCACTTGCAAGCTTGTCACCGGAGTAGGAAAAGCTACATACCTTCGATTCAACATGAGGGGCATTGGTTCTCGGATGAAGAGACTAAGGCAGACCTAGTATATGAATACTACAACAACATCCTGGGCACACCGTTTGCTCGCCAGCATTCCTTACATCTGGATGGTCTGCTGTCACGGCTAGAGTTGGTCGGCATCGACTCGTGTTTCTCTGAGCAGGAGATCTGGGAAACGGTCAGGGACCTCCCTCTGGACCGCGCCCCTGGTCCGGACGGATTCACTGCCCTTTTCTACAGGGTCGCATGGGATGTCATCAAGGATGACGTTGTCAGGGCCTTTAACGCCCTTTGGTCGCTGGACGCCCGGAGCTTTCATCTTCTCAACGACGCTTTAATGGTTCTGCTGCGCAAGGAGTCCCCAACCACGTTGAAGGATTACCGCCCGATCAGTCTCATGCACAGCTTCAGTAAGCTTTTCGCCAAATGTTTGGCAAAGCGGTTGGCGCCGAAGCTCAGCCTGATTGTCGCGTCGAATCAGAGCGCGTTCATTAAGGACCGCGTAATTCATGACAACTTCCGCTCCGTCCAGTTGGCATGTCGATGGCTGCACGGCAAGAAGTGCCCAGCCGTACTGCTCAAAATTGACATCGCAAAAGCCTTCGACTCCGTCGCTTGGCCCTTCCTGTTCGAGGTGCTGCGTTTCATCGGGTTCCCCAGGAGATGGACTGACTGGATCGCCGTGCTGCTCTCCACGGCCAGCACGAAAGTCCTGCTAAATGGTCGCCCGGGACGCCGGATCGTGCATGCTCGTGGGCTAAGGCAAGGAGATCCGCTCTCGCCCATGCTTTTCGTCATAGTCATGGAGACGTTGAACTCACTGATCAAGGAAGCCGACCGCCGGAACGCGTTCACGCCGCTCCCGGGCCGCGCGATCGCGAACAGGGCCTACCTTTATGCGGATGACCTGGTGCTCCTGCTGGCACCTCGCTCTGAGGATCTCCTTTGCCTCCGACGCATTCTGCAGCTCTTCGCAGGTGCGTCTGGGTTGGTGACCAATGTCGACAAATGCATTGCTACACCGATTTGCTGCACAGATGAAATGGTCGCGGAGGTGCAGCAGGTATTCCCGTGCATGGTCACCGCGTTCCCATGCAAGTATCTTGGGATTCCGCTATCGCTTAAGAGGTTAGCGAGGGCGCAAGAACAGTTGCTGGTCGACGCGATCTCGATGCGAATTCCCACTTGGAAATCTGGGCTTCTCACAAATGCTGGTCGCGTTCTCCTCACCAAGGTCACGCTGTCGGCCATTCCAGTGCACGTGGGCATCGCGTGCTGCCTCTCTCAATGGCCGATCGGCCAGATCGACAGGCGCAGGCGGGCGTTCATCTGGACAGGTACTGAATCCACCAGCGGGGGCAAATGCAAGGTCGCTTGGGCCTCGGTGTGCAGGCCGGCAGGGCTTGGCGGCCTGGGAGTCCTCGACCTTCGGTACTTTGGATTTGCTCTGCGCCTCCGATGGGAATGGCTCCGCAGGACGGACACTACACGCTGCTGGAGCTCCTTGCCGGCTCGCGCCGAGAAGCCAGTTGCGGCGATGAGTGCAGCTAGCATGTCTGTCCAGGTCGGAGACGGCGCCGCGACCAAGCTGTGGACAGACTCCTGGAGTTCGGTCGGGCTGCTATGCCTTTACGCTCCCTAGCTCTTCGCTGCTCTCACGCACAGGGGGAAATCTCTCTCCCTAAAGGACGGCATCTACATGAACCAGTGGGCAAAGGAAATCTCTGGGGCGCTGACGACACCGGTTCTCTACCAATACGTGATGGTATAGTAACTCCTGCGTGGCGTTATCCTTGTTCCGACGCAAGCGGATCGATTCGTTTGGAAGTGGTCGCCCGATGGTAGGTACTCGGCTTCTTCGGCGTACCGGGCTTTCTTCCAGGGATCATGCAGCCTGCTGGGCGCCAGCGAGCTGTGGCGGGCTCGCGCGCCGCCAAAGGTCAAGTTTTTCTTTTGGCTAGCTGTGCATCGCCGCCTTTGGACTGCGGAAAGGCGTAGAAGGCACGGACTTCAGGACGAGGACGACTGTGCGTTGTGTGGTCAGGAGCCTGAGACATCCGATCACCTGTTCGTTGCCTGTGTTGTCGCGAGGCAGGTCTGGACTGCCTTGCTGTCACCCATTGGCCTCGGGTCGTTGGCGGCATGTCGTGATGATGCTCTGGTAGACTGGTGGCTCCGTCAGCGTCGTCTCTTGCACCACGATGGGACGTCGGCTTTCGACACGGCAGTTCTTCTTGTGGCTTGGCCCTCGTTTAGATTGAAGAAAATTTCAACCCGATGAATAGTATCACTTTCGTCTTATTTGGCAAATATTGTCCAATCATGGACCAACTAGGCTCAAAAGATTCATATCGTGATTTCCAACTAAACTGTGTAATTAGTTATTTTTTTACCTACATTTTAATACTCCATGCAAGCGGTTAAAAATTGATGTGATGGAGAGAGAGTGAAAAAACTTGGAACTTTGAGGCAAACTAAACAAGGCGTTGGTGTCTATGAAAGGAGAGGAACAACAGGATCTTCAACAGGGTGACCAACAGTCTGCCGGTTATGCTTAGGGGGTTGCTTCAGGAGGCAGAAGCCTGGGTTGCTGCCGGTTTCTCCTCTCTGCTTCCTGTGCTACCGCTCTGGTCGCAGCACTTGGCAACTATGTAATTTTCCCATCTTTTTTTCGCTTTTCGCTTTTTTTCGCTTTTTTCGCTTGAGTCTGTAGCTAGGTTCTCTCTCTGGGGCTGTGGCTCCTCGCCACGGTTGCTGGTTTGTTTTAACCTCTATCCTCTTAATGAAATACGGGTACGTTAGTCCGATCGCGAAAAAAAATTTAGGCCGGCCCTGGACCATGAAGGTATGGACACGCTCATGTTCTATCTAGGAAGTACTCGCATCACTGCAGTATCGCACGAGTACTTCGTATCACTGTATTCGGGTAGTGAGGGGACCAGTAGTGACAGCAGATCAGCAAGTGAACAGCGTGTACGTATAGAATCTAGCTGTCCAACCATGTCGTTGAATTTTGAAGTCGTTCTTCCCCTTTCATTTGGACGGTTGGACCACGGACCGTTGTCCAGCTCTACTGGCATGTCCGGTTGCTTTGCCGCCTCCAAGATTCCGCATGGAGCCAAGGATACCATACGAATACGATCAACTGCAGTTGCTGGCATGATATGAGGTGTCTAGAGAACCGACGTACGGACACCAGTGGGTGGCCTGCGTTATGCCGATGGGCATTAATTAAGGATTTAATGTGTTTTTTTGGTCAATGAAATAATTACGATCAAGGCCATGTTCAGATGACTTCAAAATGCAAAAAGTTTTCAAGATTTCTCATCACATCGCATATGTCGGCACATGTATAGAACATTAAATGTAGGTAAAAAAATAATTAATTGCACAGTTTGTCTGTAAATGTCGAGACGAATCTTTTGAGCCTAGTTAATCCATGATTAGACAAAGTTTGTCAAATACAAACGAAAGTGCTACAGTATTTTTTCAAAAACATTTTGCAAACTAAACATGGCCCAAATGACTAAATGTCGTTCTAGTTTATTTTTCTCCTCATTCAAATTATGTAAAATACCATTTTAGTTCATTTGCGCAAGTTTTTGACTCAAGATGGCAACGGGTACGTACCCGACGGGTAGTGCCCACCCGTACCCGTACCCGCACCCGCAAAATTTTACCCGTCGGGTTACCCGTACCCGCATGCGGGTAAAAATATAGTTCCATACCCGTACCCGCCGGGTAATTCTCACCCGACGGGTAACCCGTACCCGATAGCATACCCGAAAATTACCTAAAAATATCAAATAGTCACATACAAAAATAAATCATTCTAAGCTTCCAACAAGTTACAAACATGCTAACAAACATTATTAGCATCATTACAACAAAGACAATCTACTAGAAATATAGTGGATGTCTCAATAGGCCAAATTCATGACTTATATGCGCTAAAATAACTGAGGTTGACTAGTTATTTTTGCGGGTATGTCTTACCCGCGGGTATGCGGGTATGGGTAGTATACACCCGCACCCGTACCCGCATACCCGATGGGTATAGGATTTTGTCCAATAACGTACCCACGGGTAGAAAATTCATTCCATACCCGCCTCTTTATCGGGTAATACCCGTCGGGTACTCGGGTTTCGGGTACCCGTTGCCATCTCTGTTTTTGACAGACCCAATGACCAAAAGTAGTTAGAATTTGCAAAATCCCTAGTTCTTCGCCTATAGTACGTCCTAGTATTCCTTGCACAAGTCTTCTCTGTACTTGACTATCTGCAATTCTGCATGCATTTGAGTGTCATTGACGGTGCATTCAGGTCTACTCCCACCTTCCAAAAGGAAATGCAATTCTAGATTTTGGATAAGTCAAAATTTCTAAGTTTAATCAATTTTTTTAGAAAACAAGTTTTTTCCTATTTATATCTCTAATTAAATTTACTATGAATATATATTTATAAATACAATAGTTATGATATTTATTTAGTATCATAAAGTTTGTAACTTTTACTCAACGAGAAATGAGATTGTAATTTTTTTAGGACAGAGGGAGCATATATTAGTAACTTAACTGTTGTTTGGAACACAGAGATAAAAAAAACATAGGAACGGGAGAAAATGCAGGAATAGGAAATGAATGTGGTGGTAAAACAGAGGAATGAAAAAACACACGATTTTTATAGGAATGAGTGTTTGGAACGTAGGAATGAGATAGTAGAAGAATCTTATTTTATTTGGACTAATGATGTGCCTCTTTTGCTAAACTTGGTAGCTTGAGATTACCATGGGTAGGTCAATGGAGCCCTGGGGTTGGTGCATGGAGAACACAAGTGACGTGAATGGTCAATCACGCATCGAGTCACAGGATAATTTCCCTTAGCTTAGACTGGATGTTTTCTTTCCTTCAAAATGCATGGGTGAAGGAAACTTTCCACAGGAAACAATTTGCTCAATCCTACGTTCCAAACGCATGAACAATGCAGAAAATAGAGGAATCTTAATTCCTGTACAATCCAAACGGGGCCTAAATGTGGGAGAGTAAAAGCTAGGGGAACCGGTTTGTCTTGGCCAGGTTGGTGGGGGCTTCTCCAGTGGCAAAAAAAAAAGCGACTCTTCGATGACGTGAAATCGAATTAAGGCCTTGTATAGATACATAAATTCACTCTAAATTTCACTATGTAAAAAGAAGATTTCCCGTCACATCAAAATGCCGGCATATATATGGAGTACTAAATGTAGATGAAATAAAAAACTAATTGTACAGTTTTGTTGTACTTTGCGAGACAAATATTTTAAACCTAATTAATCAATGTTTAGACAATTATTACCAAAATAAAAACAAAATTGCTACCGTGCTCAACAGTAAATCGGGACACCCCGATTCGGTGATCTAAACATGGCCCAAGCTGAATCAAACGCCTGGAGTCGATGCATGCGCAGGTGAGAGAAAAGTCGATGCAAGTTCTTAAGTCGATGCAAAGAGAATTGAATAATATTTTTGTAGACACATTGCCTGTAGCTCTGAGAAGGCAATAATGATTGGTGCATGACAGTTTAGTTTTTTCTCCATTTGTATATTCCTATCATAGGGTCCATAGATGCAGTGAATAGTAATTCACCGATAGAAATTTAGGGGCTGTTTAGTTGGCGAAAATTTTGGCGAAATGCTACTGTAGCAGTTTCGTTGTTATTTGGCAAATATTGTCCAATCATGGTCTAATTAGGCTTAAAAGATTTGTCTCGTCCATTTCGTCTAAACTGTGTAATTAGTTTTATTTTTTATCTATATTTAATGCTTCATGCATGCGTTTAAAGATTCGATGTGACGGGGAATCTGAAAATTTTGGCAAAATTCTTGGGAACTAAACGGTACCTTATTTATCGACTCTTTCCAATCTCAGGTGGCCACGGTGATTCGACTCACCGCTGAGAAGCCCGGGCAACGAGAACATGCTCACCGCGTCAGCATGGGGCTGCAGCTGAAGCTGCCGGGGTTTCCCATTCTGTCCCATCGCTGCCAATACAGCTAGAGCCTACGGAGTAGAGCCGTGCCGTGCGTGTGTGTATAGCACTGTAGTCTATCTATGGACGATGAGTCGAGAAGCTTCTGCCGGCGACGGCTGTTTGGCTAACCACTTCCTTCAGTTGGCAGGCGCCATACTTTATGGAACGGTATCAACGCCCGCCTCGTCATGCATGTGCCATGACGCGCCGACGGACACCGACGCCTGTCGCGGCTAACCCATGTGCCGTACTCTCTGGTTAACCCATCTTTTGCCGCCGGGCCAGGGTGCCAGGTTGCTGCAATCCGTGATTAAACTTGGGCCTTGTTTAGATTGGGTGTGAAAAATTTTCATCGCACTGTAGCACTTTTGTTTGTATTTGATAGTTATTATCCAATTATGGCTTAACTAGGCTTAAAAGATTCGTCTCCTAAATTACAGATAAACTGTGCAATTAGTTATTTATTTTACCTATATTTAATGCTTCATGCATATATGTAAATATTTGATGTGATGGAGAGAGAGTGAAAAAACGGAATCTAAACAAGGCGACCAACACAAATCATTACAGCTGCTCCCTCCGTAGTTTCATTTTGCCGTTGTACGGTGACAGCGCCGCCTCATGTGCTGCCCACTTCATTCGACAGATGGCACCCCCGGAAAAAAAAATTAATAAATCCTTCGGTGCGTGCACCACAACTCACGAGCTTGCTGCCCACGCGATGGATCGCTGGATGCATGCATCATGCATGGCATGGATTGCCCGTTGCTGCCGCCTCCATGGTCGGGCTTAAAAGGCTATTTTTGCCATGATGCCTTCATCCAGCAGCGTTCTAGTGCTGCTTGCTAGTGTGGTCAGTGGTTGTGAGGTGAGGCTGGCATGCTGACTCAGATGCTTCACACAGACGTGTCGGCGCCACGCCGCCACCGCGTGTCAGGACTCAGGAGGCAGGACCTCTTATGGTGGACCTGACCGACGTGTTCTTCAATCTTCAGATAGCTTCTCAGCGAACAGCTGAGATATCTTCATGTTACTAGCATGGTGCTATGAATCCTAGTTATTGCGACCGGACCGGACCGGATGTTGGACCGGTAAAAGACCGAATCAGAGCCTAAACCGGTCCGTTTCACTTAAAAGACCGTTCATACAATCGAACCGGTATAAACCGGTTGAACCGGCCGGTTTTTCATGGAACCGTGAACCGGCCGGTTTCAATTCGAACCGTCCCGGTCTGTAACTCTGTGCGATGGCGCGCGTGTAGTGCAGTCCTGGCTGCTGTGCAGTGCAGCGTGGTGGAGTGGAATGCATGCACATGCCACTGGTGGGCCCACCTGACTACTGATCACGTTTGGAATTGACGTTGCATGCGCGGTGGACTGCTGCCTCTGTTGACTTTTTCATAGTTCTGTCAGCTGACGTTAGTACTATTTTTTAATTTTAAAATTTCATAACTTTTTTAAATGAGCTCCAAATTCGACAAATAATATATCAATTTTGATTATCTCAACGAGCTCTTCACAATAGTGCACTTCATTGTAGCGTTCGAGATTATTTGTTATATACCATTATATTACAACAGTTCGAAATATTTATGAGCGGTTCAATTTGTCCAGTCCAAAACTATCGAACCGGTAGTTCAGCCAAGTTCTATATTTGTATGAGCAGTTCAATTTATCCCGTTCCAAGTATGATTTGAATTTAAGACCATGTCATTTTGCATATGTATGAACCCTGTGGTTGTACAATAAATTGTGTTTACCTCTATTAAATTTATATATATATATATACACTCTGGTTATATGTATTTGTGACCGGTTCAATTTATCCGGTCTGAAACAATTGAACCGGCGGTTCAACCGGTTCTAAACGGTTGGACCAGTGAACCAGTGAACCGACAACCTCGCCGGTTCGATCTCCGGTCCGGTCCTAATAACTATGCTATGAATTGGCTCTAGTCATTGAACAGGTCCATCGAGCCTCGAAGAGTTCTGTTTGTGTGTAAGTTGGGCCGCAAATGTATGATGGGCCAGCAACTCTGCCTGGAGTCACTAAGGGCCCTTTTCTGTGCCCACACCGCACTACGGTCTGTTTATTTGGTTCCTTTTCCTTTTTATTTTTTAGATAAAGATAAAATATCCGGCTTCATCTATCCAAGAATAGAATCCGACCAATTATTACAGACTCCAAACACGGGCACACAGTTCGGTTATAATAAACTTACAACCATTCACACGACTAACTGAACAAGTGAAAAGTTCTTGACTAAACAAAACCAACATGTCTTTGCGAAAACCAACCATTTGAACAAAAAAACTCTAAAGCTGACGTCTCTAGGTGTTGTGCCACAGAGATCATTTGATCTTTCCGATCGTCATGCCGCTGCAATTTCGCCCATTGACGTAGCCAGTGTGTCCCTCGGAACAGTATCTGCAAAAAAGATTTGAGTTTGTATTAGTCAAAAACTACCTCATTTCTTGTTAGCCAAATTACCCACGGTAGTGTTGCAGCTGCTGTTAATAACATTTTCCTTTTTATTTATTATTATATACTATATATAAGAGGAACACAATCTTGTTTTCTTATGGATGATAGCAGACTAAAGGGAAAAGCTAAATTTCATCAAAGTTCTTCACCGTGCTCCAACACGTCTAGTTATCTTAGATCTGTATCCAAATTCGTAGTTTGCGATAGCGAGTATAACTTAGGGCACGTTTGGTTCTTTGCCTCACCTCTCCTTGCCTGATTACACGGATAACGAGAAACTTGCCCAGGCCGGCGAGCTGATTTCACTCTCTGTCACCAGCAGGGCAAAACTTGCTTGCACGGACTCCAAGGCAATCAAGGCAGAAAACCAAACGCTCAGGTTCATTCTCGGCACCAAGCCGGCAAGCTGATTTCACTCTCTGTCACCAGCAAGACAAAACTTGCTTGGCAAGGCTAAACAGTTGCAAGAGAACTAACCAAACGTGCCCTTAATGACGTTTATACCTTTATTTTGCTTTGGCAAATCGCAGCACAACACATGCTATGGTGAGTATACCATAACGACGTTTATACTTTAGTTTTTTTTTATCTCAGTATAACATAGATTCTCATACATGTCAGCACACATGCCTATATGAACGCACCTCTAAAGGACAGAGATTGAACTAGCACCTACGAAGGACCGGTGAAATCATCGCGAAGCAGACGCTCATACAAGTCTCTACACTCACCCTTAGAGACACACAGAGAGAGAGAGCTGGCAGATCACAAGATTGACCATTACTAACCAGGACAAAGGTAATTTTAAACAATTTTGATAATTGGCAGGGTAAGCTATTCGGTTTTGAAGTTTACGAAGATAAATCAGACCATGTTGATAGTTTAGAAGATAAAAGAAACTTTTTTCTTAGAAGGTTTGTAGGAAAATGTTTGGAGGAAAGAGAAAAATAAAGGGGGAGTAGAAAGGAAAGAGGAGGGTCATCCCTCTACTTGTTGAGTGCATATGAATCAGTGAATGTCTAACTTCTACAAGAAAAATAAAAGAGAAGAGGCCTTGGCAGATAATCGACGTAAAAGCTTTGTTACCGTGTTGCGATTGCGGCCATGGATGACTCGCCGGGACATCGAGTACATTTTTTTATTTTGCCAGGATGACGGTGGCCTATCGCATGGTCAGGGCCCAAATTTAAAACCTATGATTTTCAAGGCCCAGGCAAAAAAAGGCTGAATTTTGTATATTTTTCTGAGCTAAAAGACATCAGGTCCGTGGCCCATTAGCACCATTCTTAAAGCCCATCGTTACCGCATCTATTTGTCAGGAGTAGCTCTTACTAGATTGGGCCCTGGTAATGACCTAAGCTAAGCACGTGAGGGAAGTGTGAGTTCAGTGGCCTAAAAAATGTGACAATGACCATTGGGGTTCCTCGCATACTTGTGTGGACCTAAAGTCCTGAAACTAGCAGAAAGTTGTACAACTGGATTGTGCCATTGTGATTTGCGATGGAGAGAGCATCAGCACAACTGCACGTCGGCGACGCTGATGTTCTCTCGCTTTTCCACCTCAAAAGCGCCGGCCGGGTTCGCATAACGGAAAGACTGGCTGGGTATGTGCACCTATCTAGGCCACGCCGCGGCGTCCGGCCGGTGGGCTTGTTGCGCCTGCTTGTCCGCTCGCGGTCGCTCGTATGCGGACGCAGGCCAAAGCTTCCCTACCCTCCCCTCCTCAGTCTCCACCGGCCACCGCTGCCGGCCGCGCACACGCACGACGGGCGCGTACGACACTGTCTCCCTGGCCCCTGCCTCCCGTCGCTCGTGCCGTCGCCATGTGTGGGCTACAGATGGCAACGGTATCCAAAATCCGAGTACCCGACGGGTATTACCCGATAAAGAGGCGGGTATAGAATGAATTTTCTACCCGTGTATACGTTATTAGGCAAAATCATATACCCATCGGGTATGGCGGGTACGGATGCGGGTGTATACTACCTATACCCGCGGGTAAAACATACCCGCAAAAATAACTAGTCAACCTCAGTTATTTTAACGCATATAAGTCATGAATTTGGCCCATTGAGATATCCACTATATTTTTAGTAGATTGCCTTTGTTGTAATGATGCTAATAATGTTTGTTAGCATGTTTGTAACTTGTTGGAAGCTTAGAATGATTTATTTTTGTATGTGACTATTTGATATTTTTAGGTATTTTTCGGGTATGTTATCGGGTACGGGTTACCCGTCGGGTACGGGCATGGAACTATTTTTTACCCGCATGCGGGTACGGGTAACCCGACGGGTAAAATTTTGCGGGTGCAGGTACGGGTACGGGTGGGCACTACCCGTCGGGTACGTACCCGTTGCCATCTTGAGTGTGGGCTACGAGCCCTACACCGCCAAATCAATGCCGACACAGATCGGCTGCGTCACGCCCGTATTAAATACTCGAGGCGCGCCCGCTCGAGGCAGTTGCGCCTGACAGCACGTCTACGTGCTTCTCGTGCATGTCTCTTCCCCACGCTTGCCGCTCGCGCCCCACAGCTCGCCGCGTCCGCCTTCGCACCGCCCCACGTGCGCGACGAGCATGCCCCATCGCCCCCCTGACCGCAGCACCCCCATCCGCTAGCCCTCAATGCCTCCGTCCACTCAGTGTGGGCATTCGGTTCTTCGGTTCGGTTCGGTTCCTCGGTTCCTGAAGAAATTCGGTTCTCAGAAAATAGGAACCGATCGGTTCCCAAAAAATCTTGGAACCGACAATTTCGGTTCTCGGTTATTTCGGTTCGGTTTCGGTTCTAACCGAACTAACCGAAATTTTTCAGCATAGGTCAAGACAAGAATAAATATACATGTTCCAAGGCAAATTTATGCAACACTATATCCATTTTTATTAATAATAATTTAGAAGGCAATAATAGCAATATACTAACACAAATATATAGCTTTTGAAATATAAAATATCACACATAAACCAAAAATAATCTTACAAAATATGAGTAGATGAAGTATGATACATGTAATTCGGTTCTTTCGGTTAGTTCGGTTAACCGAGAGTAGGAACCGAATTTTCTTCGGTTATTTCGGTTCCTCAAAATTAGGAACCGAACAAGGAACCGAATTTTTCGGTTTCGGTTCTTTCGGTTTCGGTTCCGGTTCTTTCGGTTCGGTTCCTCGGTTTCGGTTTTTTGTGCCCAGGCTTACCGTCCACTGTCCCTCCAGCGAGCCACGCGCCCGCCGCCGTCTGGCTCGTCCCTCAGCCGAACAATATAAAAAGCTAGAATAAAACACGTGCAACAACATAGAAACAACTACTGCAATATTAGGCTGAAGCAGCTGAAACACCATTAACATATTATTACAACAACATGGAACAACTCTTGCAACAAATATGTTGAAGGAGCTAAAACACTTGGAACATATTATTGCAACACTGGTGTGAAGCATATGAAACAACGCTCGAATAAAAACACTTACAACAACATGAAACAACTACTGCAGCATGAAATTGAAGCAACCGAAACATTTTGAAGGTATTACTGCAACATTTGTGCGAATTGCAAAGCATATGAAACATCCAAATCAGAACGATTGCAACATCATCTAGAAACAAGTGAAACATTTTGAAACAATGCTTGCAACAAACCTTTGAAACATAGGCAAACCATTCTCAGATCTACTTGTGCAACATCCTTACGATTCAACTGCAACATACCTCTGAAGCGTCCGAAACAACCAAAAGATACAATTGCAACATATAGGGGGGGGAGAGAGCTTGCACGGGGAGCGCCATGGCCGCTAGATCTGAGGGTGTCAGGAGCTCCCTGTGGAGGACGACGTCGGTGTCGGGGAGAGGCACCGCCGGGGTGGGGAGGAGGGAGCCGAGGTCGGGGAGGACGCCGGAGTTGGGGGAGAAGACGTCGATGTGGGGGATGGAACCACCGTGTAAAAGATCATACTATGGCTAGAGGGTGTGTGAATAGCCTATTAAAAAAATCTACAAAACACTAGATCCACTTGGTTAGTAAAACAAATGGCAAAATGCAAGTTTTACTTTAGCTCTACAAGGGTTGCAAGACACCTACCCAATCAATTCTAGTCACTATAATCTCTAGGCACACAATTAGCTATGTCACTATTTGCTACACTAGGTGAGCAAGGCTAGTAAGAAAAGCTACTCTAACAAACTACACAAGAGAGCTAAATACTCTACTTTGTGGGGAGTAAGTGAGAGGTCAGAATTATTATACCGACGCGTAGAGGATGAACCAATCACTAAAGGGATAACCAATCAATACACCGGGAGAATACCAAATGGCAAGAGACACAAGTATTTTTCTCCTAAGGTTCACGTGCTTGCCGACACGCTACGTCCCTGCTGTGTCGACCAACACTTGGTGGTTCGGTAGCTAAGAGGTGTTGCACGAACCTCGTCCCACTTGTACACCGCAAGAACCTACCCACAAGTGAGGTAGCTCAATGACACGCGTAATCCACTAGAATTGTCCTTCGCACTCCGTCAGAGAAGGCACAAGAACCCCTCACAATCATTGGGAGGTGGTCAAGAATAATCACTAGCTCTTGCCACAACTCCTTCGCTGCTCCAAGCCATCTCGGTGGCGATAATCACCAAGAGTAACCAGACTCCCGCAGCTGAAACGATCCCCAAATGCCACTAGATGCAAACTCACAAGCAAATACACTTAGAATCACTCAATCTCACTTTGGATTCACAATCAAGCAAGGAAGATAAGTAGGAGGGAGTATACTCAGCTCAAGAGGATGTCAAGATGATCAAAATACCAAGAGAGTTCCTCAAAAGCCGGTCACCAACTATTTATAAGCCCTTCAAATAAATAGAGTCGTTAGGGTCACGAAGGGGCTCACTGCGGGGTGACCGGACGCACGGCCTCCAGCGTCCGGTCACTCAGATCTCACCACGTGTCAGCGTTTTTAACCTCGTTCGTTCGATTCCTACAGTCAAAACTGGTCAGCATTCGAGTCAACAGTCGACCAGATGCACTGCTCCGTTTCACCTGACGTAGAATAGCGTAGAGTCCGGTCGTTTCCAGTAAGGTTCCTCAGCGCGAAAAACCCGACCGGACGCGTCAGGTCAACGCTGACCTGACGCACCACAACGTCCAGTCGTCTCTCTTCTTCTCTGCGCGCGCGAGCCATTATGACATCAGCGTACGTCATCAGCCGTCGGACGTGGGCCCTACGCGTCAGATCCACAGCATTCACGTGCCACCAACAAGTGACCTGACGCGCCGGTCAAGCCAGGGCAGTGTCCGATCAAACATCTTCGCTCTCAGCTAGCCGCGCGCCGCGACAAAGAATTGACTGGACGCTAACGTTAGCGTCCGGTCCTTACTGGCTCTGCGTTCGGTTACAGTCTGTCTCCTCCTTTTCTTTTTCTAAGTCTGCGATCGTTTCACCCTTACTTTCCAATTGCTAACCATAACGTGTAGAACTTGTATGCACGTGTGTTAGCATTTTTCAAAGCATTTTATAAGGGTCACTTGTTAGCTCACACTAGGTCCTGATGCATATGCTCATATGAATTCACTTAGCGGCACTTGATAACCGTTTTAACTGAGAAATTCTCCTCTTAATAGTACGACTATCGATCCTAAATCACTCACACCCTCTATAGTGTCTTGAGTGCAAAACAGAAATAGGCCTATTATATATACATTTGTCTTGAGCCCATATTTGATTTTCTCTTTCTCTTTTTCTAAATGTGAAGCACTTGATCATCTTTTGGTCACCTCCATCATCATGACCATCATCTAACTCCACCACTTGGCATGGGACTTATCATTTCATATCTACACACTTAGCACAATGATTAGTCCCTATATTTCATCAATTATCTAAAATCAAACTAGGGCTTTCACCGTGGTAGGGGAGGACGCCGGTGTCAGTGAAGGAGACGTTAGTGTGGGAGAAGGAGCCACCGCGGCGGGGGAGGAGGACGTCAGAGTGGGAGAGGACGCCACCACTGACGGCCAGGGAGGGAGCGTGTGTGGAGGACGGGCGGAAGGCGGGGAGGAATGCGGCCGCCAGCTCACAGCGCCGCAGAGCACAGTCCGGGGCGCGCGACGCTCCTGGATCCATGGGGAAGGAAGGGGAGAGGAGAGGAGCAGTGGCTACGAACGTGTGGATGGGTTGTGAATGAACTGTAGTGCGAGTGGATAAGGTCGTAAGAGGTAAGTGGAAGAGGATGCACGGCCGCCATATCGAATCGTTATCTTGTGCGCGTCCGGAACATCAGACGTTCGAGTCATAGCATTACTGGTAGAGTATGGCATCGTGGGGGCCCAACACGTGTCTCCTCTTCCAGATGTTGTTTTATCGCATCGCGGCCCAGCCTGGTCAGCACCATCTTCTGAATGTTCCGGGTTTTGTCGTCTTTCAACAGTCGTGTCGATGAGTTCAATGTTTTTTCCGAGGGGAAGACTGGCCTTCTGCATCATCAGCGTGGCAGTTGCGTTCCGCGGATAGAACGTGTGCGCTTTGTGCCGGCTAACTGGCACTTGATGACAAGGTTTCTAGGTGACGTTGATGGGCTTTGCAAAGATTATTCTGTTGTAGAACAGTGGATGGTGACACTGCCACCCCTTATATTGTTTACTCCGTATCTCGTTTTCAACTTGAACTAAAAACGCAGAGAAGAATTCACATTTGCCTTCAAAAGTTGGAACGGAAGTTTGGGGTTGGACAATCTCCCTTATATTTTTTTTGTTAATTTTCCGCGGGCTTTTCGTGATAGCATATGCCGCCGTATATATACTTTGATTAGTGTAAAGATGAATGGAGAGTTCGAGTGACTAACACCATCATGTTCGCTCATTGTAGAAGTGACCACTGAGTAAAGAGTATAGATTATTCGAGTGTCGCGGTATAAAGAAGGGGTAAAAGCACATATGTGTATGTATACTTAAATGTAAAAAACAGAAGTCTTTCTTAAACCAACTCTCTGAATCATCATATGAAAAGTCATTTGAATAAAAATTATTCTTTATGTTTTCTACCCTCTAAAGGTCTTTCTGGAGCGCAGGAATTTTACAGGAATCGCGCGTGAATTTCATTGGAAAACCCAAGAACGAGAAATTTTTCCGCGTTCAAATAGGCCCTTAGCATCTCTAAGAGTCTTTACGAAATTTACTATCTAAATAATTGGAGAGTCATTTGAGTAAAAATAGTTTTTATATCTTTATACTCTCCAACGGCTTTTCCATATCTTATACGCACCCTAGAAAGTCATTCTTGCTCTCAATCTTTGATTAGCGAGAAATTTGGAATAGATGATGTCTTATTTAGAGATCCATTTACATAGGCTAAAAATATCTATTTATAGATATAAATTAGGAAGGATAAAGATAGTATCTTGGAGTTGCTCTAGAAGTTTTTTTTTCTATAGGGGTGTTTGGGATTGCTCCACAAACTTTATCGTGGAGCAGCTCCATAAAAAAACTGGAGTTTGTGGAGCACCTCTTTAGATGCTCTGACAACTCTATTTTTCCTCAAACAGAGTGCGTGGAGTTGGAACCGTTTGGCTAAAAACGTGGAGCGGAGCAGTCTCAAACACCTCCTATATCTTGTGTAAGTTACAGAGCAAGAATTCAAGATGTCAATATTTAAAGATCTAGTTAAAGAAGTTGTTAGAGGTTTTTTTTTCACTAAAATATGTATTCCCATCAATTAGAAAGGGTATAAAGATCTTGGAGTAGCTCTAAAAAACAACCAACTATTCTAATGTGGCGCCTAACAAGAATATAATCACCACGGATCACAAAAATCTCTCTTATATACTCCGTACATACTAATGTAAACGAACGAAACAGGTAAGGGGGCCAGAGTTTTGGTGAATGACTCTCTAGACGAGTGGAATGATCAGGGACTAGACCAATGGTACGCGTTGATCAAAACTCGGTCTGAACCGTTGAAATTCGTTTTTAGCTCAGGGAAAGCAACATGCCTACATGGCCACATCCTTTTTCCTTTCCGAGCTGTACATGTCAACATTTGGTGTTCTGGAAGACTGCGGGTCCCGAACCTTGCGGGTCCCGAACCTGTACGCTGTCGACGCTTTGGCCCCGAATCTCTGGCGCAACCGATCGAATTAATCCACAGAGCACAAACACCAACTGCAATTTTTTTTTGCTCTAACCAGTCATGATGGACTGGATGAATGAAGACTACGATCTGCCGAACAAAAAGGGGAGGGATCAAGGTCTCGTGGATCAGCCAACGCGTCTGCCAGATGCATAAAAAGGGCAGCGATGGGCGCACACGTCTTTTTTTTTAACCCTTTTTGCGAAAGATTCTCTCAAATATGCCCCTGGCGGAAAGATTTCAAAAAATGAACCCTTCTCATGGCGCCATAGTCGTCGACGCCAAGATATAACTGCATGGCGACCCTGCACGCGTGGCGGTGACGTGGCAGGGTGCATGGATCTTGGCGCCATGCATGGCGCCATGCACGTAAAAACGGCCCTCGAATTTTTTTCTTCTCTCTTTCTCTTCTCTTCGCCCGGCCGCCGGTCCTCGCGCTCGCGCCGCCGCCCGCCCGCCGCGCCGCCGCCCGCGTGCCGCGCCGCCGCCGCGCGTGCTCGCCGCGCCGCTCGCGCCCGCCCCCGCGCCGCTCGCGCCCGCCCCCGCGCCTCGCCGCGCAGCCGCGTGCCGCGCCGCCACCGCTCGCCGCGCCGCGCCGCGCCGCCGCGCCCGCCCCCACGCCGCGCCGCCGCCCGCGCCCCCACGCCGCGCCGTCTCCCCGCCCGCCGCGCCGCCACCCCGCGTGCCGCGCCGCCGCCGCGCGTGCTCGCCGCGCCGCCCGCGCGCCTCGCCGCGGCTTCGCGCGCTCGCCGCACCGCTCGCGCCGCGCCGCGCCGCGCAACCGCGTGCCGCGCCCGCCCCCCGCGCCTCGCCGCGCAGCCGCGTGCCGCGCCCGCCCCCGTGCCGCGCTGCCACCGCTCGCCGCGCCGCGCCCGCCCCCACGCCGCGCCGTCTCCCCGCCCGCCCCCGAGCTCGGCCGCGCGCACGCCTGCCACCGCCCGAGGCCGCGGTCTCAGCTCGTCCGGTCGTGCGCGCCCGACCGGACGCCGGAGGCCCCTCGCGCGCCCCCGGCCGCCCCCGGCCGCTCGCCCACCATCAACAATGGGAGGGTACTACTGTGAAGGGGCTACACAATTTGCTATGTGGCCGCACTACTAGATAGAACAAATCTATCATGTACACATGCTATGTAATGTGCTTGTTGTTCGCTCTAATTACCTAAGGCATGTTAGGTTTAGTCCAGGACAAATGTGCCCTAGTTTGGTACAAGTTTTGACATGCTATATCCTATGTTATGCGTGTTGAATTGTGAAATCTAGTACTTTCTTATGTTTTATGTGCACCTCGAGAACTAGTTTCAGTAACGAAGTAACATTAAACCTGATATATGACAACACTATGCAAGGTCTAAAAACTTAAAGTGCATATGAAGTACATGACGGACGCAATAGATAACAAAGAACATGCTCTAAGTACATGATTTATCTAAAGTACAATAGATTAAACACATTGCATACTAGATCGACCACATTGTTTATGATTAAATTATACAACTAGCATACTACTGAGTACAACGAGGCCACTTTCCCTTTTCTGGGCATCGGGATTCTCCTACATCGCTGCCTTCGCTCTGCGCACGCGCTCAAGCTTCTCCTCCCTCTCCTCCCTACACGCAGCAACACGCCTCATTTCCTCCTCTTCCTTGTGCTCCTTTGCTGCTGCCTTCTCTCTGCGTCTCTTCTCTAATATCTCCAGGCGCTCCGCGTCCCACTCCTTCAGGCCTTGTAGAAGCCGCATGTCAGCCTCTTTGATCTCAGTGTCGATCCACTGCTCAAAATCACATAGCGGTGGAGGGGTCTGCAGTAAATAAATTTTTTCAAATCCAATTAATATGCAAAACTTCATATGACACAAATTAATTAATAAACAAAAGCAATTTCTCACAATAAATGTACTGCGGCGCTGACGCTCTGTAGGTTCCCATGCAAAATTGAAACACATCTAATATCTCTGCTTATATGTTGCTTCATCTTCTGAAATGTCTACCTTGCAAGGATCGTCACAGAAGCACATGGGTATTGGCACACCGCTAGGGAGCGGCTTTGGGACGTACGGACTTTCGGTCATCCGTGCATAGTTACAATTCAACAAATTTTAGTTTAATATAACAAACCAAATAACAATAAAACAAAAACTAAGGGATTACGATATGAAGAAAAAGATCTACGCATATCTTTGTTTTCTAGCTTTTCCACGCCTAGACATCCTACGGTTGAAAAATACATACGATTTTTAAAAAGCACATGAACAAAGGACATGCGAAGTTCATAGGTTAAGAATATGATTTCATTTTACCAAATCGATTCGAAAAAATAACGAAGGGTGAGAGAATACCTAGCTCTCGAAGATTGACGGATAAAATCCAACTTCTCACGGTCTAATAGCTCGATTGAAGAGGTTGGACGAAGTATACAGAGGGAAAGCGCGAGGAGTGGAGAAAGAAAACGAGAAAGAGTCGTGGTAGGGGGGCGGTTAAAACGTGCATGCATGGCGCCAAGGTCCATGGCGCCATGCATGGCGCCAAGATCCATGGCGCCATGCACCCTGCCACGTCACCGCCACGGCGGCAGGGTCATGGCGCCAGTCACCCTGGCGCCATGCAGTTATATCTTGGCGCAAACGACTATGACGCCATGAGAAGGGTCCATTTTTTAAAATCTTTCCGTCAAAGTCATATTTGAGGGAATATTTCGCAAAAAGGGCTAAAAAAAAGTCGGGCAGATCGCCCAGTCCACCGGCTCCTCCTGCAGTCCCAGACTCCCAGTCCTGCTCCTCCCCGTCCCTCGGAATCAACGCGGCTGAGAGCAACCGCAACCGCCCCGATCGAACGAACTGGCCGGCTGAGCGGAGCGAGCCCACGGCTTTTTACGAAAACGCCCACACCCCCGGCTTCTCTTTTCTCCCGAACCCGAACCCACGCCCTCCCCGATTCAAACCGTCGCCGCCGTCGCCGAGAGAGTCGTGACTCCCCCAGCGCCAGCGGCGGCCTGCGACCACCCGTTCCCCCAGTCGTCCCGTCTCCGCAGACCGCATTTGCGACCGTCCCGTCCCCTCTCCCTCGCCGAGGCCCGTGAGCTGAGCTGCCTCGGGAGGGTCGTCGTCCACCCGGCCGTGGCGGCGGCGGTTACGAAGCGGGGAATTTCGGCGCGGGATGCCGCGATCCCCGCAGACCGCAGTGATGTGCGGATCGGAAGGAGTATGGGTGTGACCCAACCGGGAAGTAGTGGAGACTTCTCGAGGACTAGGGCCGGGAGTGGGAGCTGCGGCCACGACGATGTACGTCGCGCGGGAGTCTACCAAGGTCTCGATTCGCTGCTCTCATCCCCGTATGCTTGCTGCGTATCGCTCCTGAAGTTTACTGATGGGTGTCTGCGTCTGCACAGCTGTGGAGGAGGGTGTGCGCGGAGACGACAGCGGAGCTGCAGCTTCTGTTCGAGAAGTGGCAATTGCTCCTTGCAGGGTTGGTGTTTCAGGTGAGCTTCCCGATCGATCTCGGTTGATTGTGTCTCCTGTGCGCATGACCATGAGATGTTAGTTAGTGCTTCTGTTTACTGGGTGTCGACCCTTGACTTGCAGATAACTCAGCCCTGTTCTTTTTAAAATTTTCAGTTGGCTTTGTTAAACTTAGTGCTTAATTTGGGGGGCTGTCACCAATCATACGATGGTTACTCTCCAGGGTGTTGTCAATTGAAACGAGAATAACCCATCTTCAGTTTATGCTAAGCTTAGTGACTGAATAAACATTTGCTCGAGATCACTAGGTGCTTCTTGTTTTGTAGGCATGTTGGTTTGTTGTTGATAAGGGTGAGGATATATATCCTGTGAAATCAGTTCCATGATGTGCCTTCTGTATTGCATTGAGCTACTTATATATGTTGCATGATGTGCACGATAGCTAAGAATTCACATCGGTGGTAAAAGCATGGGGCTAGCTCTTTATTCAGGTCAAAAGCAATTTATCATGATGTATTTTGTCTTGCGGATTGTTACCTTTGCCTTATCCCATAGTTCAATGCATGGATACGTTATTGACCCCTGGAAATATGTTGTAAATTGCGTTTATTATTTCTCTAGGTTTTTTAACTCTTTATTTGTGTCGTCAAAATACATGAGAAGAAATGTAAGTAATGCACCTAGCTACCTGTCTACCTAGTTAGCAGGGTACCCCAAATCTTGAAACTATTTTTGTTCTGCATATAAACTGGGTCGGTTGCCATTTTTCTTTTAGGTGACTCTTTTGCTGTGTTTTATTGTAACAATCCAGCACACGTCATGTAAGCTTTATAGGAAAGGAAATAGCAATCCTAGATGTCAAGAGAGATAGAGCTATCGCTGTGCACACAACATCCTTGGGTTAACTTTCTAATGTGGAAGATATGTATATACAGACTTCCTATGTCTTAACACTTAAATTAACTGAGCCATACTATTTTGGTATCGTCTATTCTCTTTTGGGTTAGCCCTGGCATGTCACTAGCATGATCTATGTATGATGTATCCTGGCAATCTGCCTTGGCTGCTGTATTTTCTCTAATCAAAATTTTGAGAATTCAGTTTAGGTGGTTCTAGAGATTCTAAACCTCTCTATTCCTTTAACGTAATTGAGGCCTTTTGTGCTTGCCCAATCTGTGTGTTGATTATCCAAGCAATCTGCATCCCTCTTATATCAATCTTTTGTTTTCACTGGAAGATCTTCTGGTGCTTCTATTGTATAACTATTTTGCACTTTGCTTCATTTGATGAGCCAAGAGCTTTGTAGACCTCAGTAGTCAGAGTTTTTCTATGTGCACAGTTGGTACAACTGGAAACTAGTGACTTCTTTAGTTCAATTGATAAGCAGCAAAGGAACACACCAATTGTCTGCTAATATAAAGTCTTTCAGGGTTCTCCATTTTGAGGCCGCAGAAACTCCCTAATACCTGAATCTCGTAATTCTGCATTGTCTTCTCAAAATTTACTTAACATATTTTTATCAGTTCAATAATGAATGATTTTGGAGATTTATGCAATCATTTTGGCTATAACTAGTACATCCATGGATTGGCTGCTCGAGGAGTACATTACTTGCATCGGCCCGGACCACTGCTCCAGGACTTGGGATTTATGGCCCTTCCAGTATGTCGTATGCCTTTATTCAGTTTCATGTTCATAAAATAATGCACAACATTGATTTGTTTTGTGCCACTGGTGACACACCGCCATATGGCAGGAGCTTGGCCAAGAGAGAGGTTATCTTAGTGAGAGCGTATTCACTTTCATCTTCATTTCCTTTCTGTTGGTAGGTGACCTTTTACTTTGCAGTTTATCTGTTTGATGTTGATTACTTGTACCATGAGTGTGTGTGTGTGTGCGCGCGCGCATTTAATGTTGAAATTAAACAATATATACTGCAATCAGTCTCATTGAGCAGTAAAATCAGAAGTGGTGGTCATCTAGATTGATATGTCAAACCTAGTAATTTAACTTAATGTGATTTTGCGGCATGAAGACCATGGGCCAATTAATCACAGTATGAAATTATTGGAACCTCCAGTATGAGTTAGCTTTAGTTAAATTCGAGCTCTCATTTTGAGGGTACTGTCTATGCTTGTCAAGGTTAGATGATAAGTTTCATGTAAATCCCTAATGTCTATACTTACAAAATGTTTGTTTGTTAATGTTTTGTTACACTGACTTGTGTTTGTACTCGTTCTCAGTGTCCATTGCATAATTTCCTAATTTTCTTATGCTATTTTTCTGTAATGGTATGTGCTAATTTTATATTTGTATCCTCATATTTATGGCTGATCATGTTTTAGTACCTGTTTGAGCCCTGGTATGTGCTAATTTCCTTTTTGTACTGCAGTGGAGTTTTCACCCTTTTATTTATCATAGCAAACGTTTCTACACTGTTCTACTATGGCGAAGGGTGCTGGCATTTCTAGTTGTAAGTTTGATTGTCTTAACATTGATGGTGTATAGATTGTATCCATGTTCCAACAAGTGATCATAGTTTCTTGTCCAGGCTTCGCAGTTTTTAAGGATTATAACATTCTATTCCACTCAACTTCCTGGTCCCAATTATCACTGTCGTGAGGTAACTTTGATTTCTCATTCGAGCTAAAACATATACTTGTGAACAATGTCACTTACAAAATTATTCCAAACCATTTACCTTTTGCTTTCATAGGGCTCAAAATTGGCCACTCTCCCACCACCAAATAATGCACTTGAAGTGCTCCTGATTAACTGTAAGTTTTCTGTTGTCGACCTACTGTTCTGGGTGGAAAGTTCTGTTGATTCAAATTGTTCCTTGCAGTTCCACGTGGAGTGCTTTTTGGTTGTGGTGATCTGATATTTTCATCTCACATGATCTTCACCCTAGTTTTCGTGCGCACATACTATAAATATGGCTCAAACAGGTACGGAAATCTATTGTGGCAATCATGTGCGTTCCCCGTGTGTTGTGCACGTAATTTGTGTGACATTTTCAAATTAGTTCCCCACGAACTCAACCTTGTTCACATGTTCTTGTAGGTTGATTAAGCTCCTTTCTTGGCTGATGGCTATAATTCAGAGTCTTCTTATAATTGCTTCTCGCAAGCACTACACTGTGGATGTTGTTGTTGCTTGGTAGGACAAAACCTAATTGCACTGATATGGTTATCTTGGAGTAGCATCTGCCTTCCTTTTTTTTGAGCATGCAAAATTTTTTTTGAGCATGATCTGCCTTCCTTTTGACAGTCTCTTTCCACAGGTACACGGTTAATTTGGTTGTGTTCTTTGTTGATAAGAAGCTGCCAGGTACAATCTTATACGCTCCTGTGTCATGTAAATCAGCCATATGATGCATTCTGTAACAAACTTTTGTGGTAATTCTGCAGAAATGCCAGATCGTTCAAATGGATTATCTTTACTCCCAGTAATCACAAAGGATAAAGACGGCAGGATGAAGGAAGAACTCCATAAACTTGAGAAGGACGGGAGGATGATGGATGAGTTCCATAAATTGTTAAATGGAAACACTGTCGATGCTACAGATTGGGTACTCCTTATCACCTCACAATTTCTGAATTATCTTAAATGGTTTGGGGTACCTTTCAATGCACGGCTGCATGCACAAATTTAAATTAAACTATTATATTATATATCACTGCTTTCGCAGTCATTACATCATAACCTACAAGCTTTCGGTATGGAGTTTTCTTGATATATCCTTTTCTGATTATTTCAGCGACAACGAGTGCAGATGAATGGAAAGCATGGAGAAGACACGAACCACACTGTCTCTGATGCCACCCCTACTGGGACATGATCAACAGCTTTTCTTTGTTATATTGTCTTCAATATCCACAGGGGAATCTTGGATGAAAAAGAAAATTGCGTGGTGTGCCTCTGTATCTCTGTATGATGAAAGGCTTCTCAGGTACCCGCAAGGCTGCAACAGCATTTTGTTCTGCTCTCCATGGCACAATGCCACGATGACAGATAAATGAGGTGTTGAAGTAGTGGTAGAAACTGTAATGGAATCAGAATCTCGTGGCTCTTTTCAGAGGCCGCAGCTACAGTTTTGCATCCATAAGACCTTTCAGAATCGATGATATTAGAGAGAGAAATTGATGCTTGATGTAAATATCGATTAGATTCAGCTAGTTGCCGATCCAAAAGAAAAAAACCTATTCATGTGTGGTCATGAGTAATGACTAACTTATGCTGATTGGTAATTTAACGTGAGAAAGTGTAATGATCGCTTTTGTTGGAGCCCTGTGACACCCCTTTGAATGTCCAACCACAACTTCTCGTGGCTGACCGGGCATATCGAATCGAATGACGGGATAGACCACCGTCCACCGGGCTCACGAGACCTGAATGGCTCACCCGCTCACGGGTATGGCGCTCTTAAAGGGAAAAAAAAAAGGCAGCGCTTGGCTGGGGATGCCGCGAGACGAGCGGATGATGCAAAGCACATGCATCCGCTGGCCGCTGCGTTCCGTGCACGGAGCTTCTTGCCATGTGACATGGCCGGTTGGCATTTGCGGCGCTTACCCATACCCATGTCAGCGGTGCAGCCGTGCAGGTGCGTGGCCGGTGGCCCGAGTACACTGAATGCAATGCACGGCTTGTGAAGCGATAATATGGCAGTTGCTCTGCTCCACTCTGCCATCTATCATACTAGTATACAGTCTACACGATGGTAAAAAGCTTTCCCATTTCTGCCATAATAGCCAACAGTTGTAGTCTGAATCTCTCTGAATAAATGGCTTTTGTGCTTGTGCTACTTCTACCGTGCAATTGCAGAAATCAGAAATGTTGCCAACTTGGCAATTACTTGCATTCATCTGAAATGTCGTGCAATTAATAAGTGCTGATTTGCCGTAGCTCGAGTGCATCTTCCTTCAATCGCGGCAAGCTGCATGTTACTGGACGCAGCCCCACGTTTGGCTAATGATTATTTAAACTTGCGGAACCTGATCCTGCCGTTTGGTTTGGGTACGTCGATCCTTCCCTCTCGGGCAGATCGAACCATCGAGTGGCTATCTATTAATTCGTAACTAAGACGAGCTCCGGTGAGACCGGCTTGAATTGAAGGACATAAGCATGGACCAGAAGCCTAACCTGTACTAGCTGCTGCCTGTTTAGGATGCAAGAATTCTGTCCTGGACAAGGTGCAGTGTCCTGCAAAACATCCTAAATAATGGGGATTCGGCGGCCCTCCTGCCCCTTGGATGTCCTATTTGATTCGGCGGCAATGCCTCTTGCATGGCCTATTTGAACTTCGCTGTCAACGAGTACACCGCCCACCACATATAGCATCATTTATTTCTGGAATAAATCCAAGACAATATGATCCGCTATGCAAAGTCGAGCACATAACCTGTTCGACCTAGATAGACATATTCAACACCAAGAATGTAACCAACTAAGCTACAAGACAAGAATATCTAATAACCTACTTACCCAGAAGGTAGACAAATCATGCAAGCATGACGCAATGGAAAATAAGATCTTCCACTCCCCATTCACCATCACTCACAAACCAATCTTTACAGAATAGCCCGCTTTCCTTCTTTTCTTTTCTTTTCTTTTTCTGCGGCCTGTGTTGCCGTACTCTACAAAATTAACACCACCCTTCATTTCACCCAAGCAACTCTTGTTCATCTCCAGTTCTTTTTCTCATGCTCAGCCAATTTGCATTCCGAAACTTGCCCATACTTCGTCTGTCATGGTTTTGGAGCTTTTATTAAGAACAATGTGCACCAAGAGAGTACTCATCCAGGAACATTGAAGTGGAAGAGCCAGGATATAACGAACGCAAACACCATGCAAGCGAGAAGGAAGTTGAGGAACCGGTGCCCTTGCCAAAATCTCCGAGGCTCGGTGGCTGTTGCCTGGGCAGCTGCAGTGTTGCTTGATTCATTCCACTGCTCGATGAAATCCGCATCACAGAAACCTGCCACGTTGCACGCGGTTGAGCCACAGATTTCGCAGATCCTAAGACAATGAAAGAAGGGATGGAGACACTTAAAAGAGATCCTTGTTTGCATTGAGTAATATGTTGCGATGCAAATTTACTTAAAATGACACCAGGGCAACATATTTCATAATGCGCAACTACTCAAATACTATACCGCAAGCAACACAAAGCTTTAATATGATACAAACTGAATCAAGATGAACAGATAACATAGGCCTAGTTTCATCTGAACTAGTGCAACAAAGTTATGTCTAGTGATTTTGTAAGGATACTGATGCATCTTTGCATTTTTATCTTGACTCCATTTATATGCTTCTCATGGTTACCTCAATTCAAGTGATTAATCATTAAACACAAGAGGGTGTCTATTGATATCATGCATAACAATATAAAGTCACTTTCATAATTTTCAATAATATCAAAATAACTTCCCGATTAAGATTGGGCTTCATCAAGGGTCAGCCTTGAGCCCATATCTCTTTGCCTTAGTAATGGATGTGGTTACAAGGGACATCCAAGGAGATATCCCTTGGTGTATGCTGTTCGCCGATGATGTAGTGTTAGTTGATGAAAGCCGAGCGGGGGTAAATAGGAAACTAGAATTGTGGCGGCAGACCCTTGAGTCTAAAGGTTTTAGAGTAAGCAGAACTAAAACCGAATACATGAGATGCGACTTTGGCACTGCTGCACAGGAGGAGGGAGACGTGAGTCTGGAAGGTCAAGTAGTGCCTAGGAAAGATACCTTTCGGTATCTGGGATCGATGCTACAAAGGGATGGAGATATTGATGCGGACGTTAGCCATAGAATCCAAGCAGGGTGGATGAAGTGGCGCCAAGCTTCTGGCATTCTCTGTGACAAGAGGATACCACAAAAGCTAAAAGGCAAGTTTTATAGAACAGCGATTAGACCCGCTATGTTGTACGGAGCAGAATGCTGGCCCACAAAGAGAAGACATGTCCAACAACTGAGTGTTGCAGAAATGCGTATGTTGCGTTGGATTTGTGGTCACACAAGGATGGACCGAGTGCGAAATGATGATATTCGTGATCGTCTAGGGGTAGCACCTATTGAAGAGAAGCTTGTCCAACATCGGTTGAGGTGGTTTGGCCATTTACAAAGGAGACCTCCAGAGACACCAGTGCATTATGGAGTTCTAAGTCAAGATAATAAGGTGAGGAGAGGCAGAGGAAGGCCAAAGTTGACTTGGGAAGAGACAATAAAAAGAGATTTGAAAGAATGGGATATACCTAGAGACCTATGTCTGAATAGGAGTGCTTGGAAAACGGCTATTGACGTTCCTGAACCGTAACTGACGGTGTTTGTTGGGTCTCAACTCTAGCCTACCCCAACTTGCTTGGGACTGACAGGCTTGGTTGTTGTTGTTGTTGTTGTATCAAAATAACTAGGAGGTTTGGAAAGACGCATGCATTGTTTTGCGAGAAAAAAAAGATCGTTGTTATAGACATAAGCAGTAAAAGACTAGGCTATAACACCTTGACAATAAAGCAACTGAAAATCTGTATACAACCCCCCCCCCCCCCCCCCCCCCAAAACCACCACCATCACACACACAAAAAAGGGCTTACCCAATGCAGAGAGTTTCTGCTCTGTGCAGGGTCTGGGCCTCTAGGGAAGGGTGTCAATGGCAAGCCTTACCTTCACCTGTGCAATGCAAGGAGACCGCGACTCGAACCCAGGACCTTCCGGTCACAGGCGGTAAGACTCTACTGCTTGAGGCCCGCCCTTCACCACCACACACACACACACACCACTCAAAATTCATCTGGATGTTTGCATTTGAATTGAAGGGTACTTGATGCATCCTTTTTCTTAATTGACGTTTCTTCAAGATGATAGGTTGGTGTAAAGTTATTTTCATGTATGTTTGATCTACAGACATGGTTAATGAAAAATCTGAGAGTGCACAGGAGAAAGTCCAGAAATAAGGCTCTACTGATGTACCTTAACTCAGGTTCTCCTCTTATGGAATGTGCCTTTCCCCACTTCATTTCTACTATAACTGCCAACCACAAATCTAGACTTTTTTTTTTTCTTGAACACGCATGAGGCCTGCGTATCTTTGTATTAAGATAGAAGAGTTTGTTACAACACACATAGCATCACCGCTCGTCAACCTGGTTCACTAGAAGCTATTACAGACGAACAAGACAACCTAGCTAGCGGGATTGAATCAAACAAAGTAGCAGTTGTTTTGTTACGTATGAACTAGACAGCCTAGCTTTGTGGCACCCGCCTCAATCCAGAGCTCTCCTTCATGGCAGATTTTGAGCAGCACTTGATTAATCATCGAGGTTTCTCCATGGAACAACTGGGCATTCCTCCCTTTCCAGACCTGCCAGCTTACTAGAGCAAAGAGCTGAGTCGAACCGCTTCTGTTTTGATCCCCTCCAAGCCCCACGTAGTTGTAGCCACCAATCCTGTATCGATTGGTTCTCTGACGGTTGGGGACATGCCACTCCTAGCCCTGACAGGATGTTACACCATATTTGTAGTGTGTATGAACACGAAACAGAGGTGATCACACGTCTGGGTCTTCCTCCTCACAGAGGTGACAACCAGAACTTGCTTCAAGTACATGGCGCTGTCAACAATTGGCGGTCCAGTGGCAACCTTTAAACCTCAGCCAGAGAAATATTTTCAATTTGAAGGGTGCCCAGCATTTCCAATTGAGCTTGTAACTCTATACAAATCTAGTATTTATAATTTTATATACCCGATTGTGACGGGAAACTGCACCTGCCACTATACACTCTTTTAGATTAAGCATCTTCTGAATAATGTTTGACACGAAAAGCACAGCTGCGGAGCAAATTTTCGGATTCAGTGACCGGTAGTGCTTATAACCTTTATAAACTTCAGTCCTAAATCCTATATGTGGAATTCTCAGCCTAAACGAACTATTTGGAAAACAACTGGCACACCCATCTTGGGTGAACTATGACAAGTTTTGCATGAAGTAAACACTTGAGTGGAAGCCGGCACCACCGCACCAGGACCACCATAACAAAGTGACTCACATTCAGGATCTAGAGAACTACACAGGAATCTGCGAGAGAGCCAGCCCGAAAGAGGGAATCCTACTTTATCCACTCTCCAATGTTCCATCATATATATGGCCCTTCCAAGCCATTCCATAACCTACGAATCAACTACAACCGATTCCACTTTATCCCCACCACCACATCCCCTTGAAACCTTTATCAACCCACCTAGTTAAAGCAAAATATCGAATTCCAATTACAGATTCCTTAGCCACATGTTCGTGCAGACACATGGCATGTTTTTTTCATCACAAAAGCCAGGTTTGCAGTTGCAAAGAACTCGTAAACACATGAAGATATTTTAATTCTAGCCTGTAATAACTGTAAACTTGACATGTAAAGGCAATCATGCAAAGCGGATTTTGTATGGAGATAGCAGTGAGTGGGTTTACTTGTTGCCTCTGATCTTGAACCAGGTCTCGGCGCACTGCTTGTGGGCACGGGAGAGGTCGGCCTTGCAGGAACAGCCGAGCACGATGCCGGCGCCGGACTCGGCGGCGGCGCTGTCAAGGCCGAGGTGGCAGATGCGGCAGTTCCTCTCGGCCTTGTCCGGGCTGGCCTTGGTGATCTCGGCCAGCCCGGCCTCCAGGTCGACGACGTCGTCCAGGTCCAGCGAGCACTCCGACACGCACGACTTCCTGGCGCGTTCGGTGGCCGTGTCCACGCCGACGGCACTGGCGGCGCCGGCGTCGCAGCTGATGGGCGCGGACGTGGAGATACAGCCCTCCAAGGCGGAGCCTTGCCGCGAGTGCGAGTGCCAGGACCGGTCCTCGGCATCCGAGAAGCGCTGGCTCCCCTCCTCCTCGTCCGAGCTCTCCCCCGCGAGCCGCCGCCCGCCGCCGCTCACGCGGCCCCGCTCCACGACGCCAGGCTCGACGGCGGCGGCGGCGGCGGTGATCGCCGATTGCTCCACCATGGCCACCAAAGAAACCTACGGAGCTAATCCAAGAAACGGAAAGGAATCACTCGTACTGCTCCGGCATCCACTCCGGATAAGAGCAAATTGGGAAGGCAGCAGACAAGAAACGCCGAAAGCGCGCAGTAAATCGTACCGCGCTATTGCAAGCGGCGTCCAGGAAAGCAAACGTGAAGAGTCCTCAACCCAATGCGGCCGATCACGAGAAGAAGCGGCAACAAGAATCCAACCAAAGCGGGTGGAGGCTACAACAACAAGGCTGACGGCACACGCTACAGAGAGTCGCAAATATGGAGGCTGGCTGCTGCAGGATTGGATTTTTAAGTTATTATCTCTCGAAGATCCATGGTCGTGGACGGCGGCAGCAGATAAAACAAAACAGAAGAGGCGAGGGCAGAGGGCGAGCTCAGAAGCGGTGAAGTTGTTCGACGCTTCTGAACGCTGGGCGACTAGGCGGAACCGCGGCAGAGAGAAGGGGAAAGAAGAAAGGACTTTGGCTTTGCCGTGGACGTGGAGGAGGGAGGGGAGAGAGGAAGGGAGGAGGCGAAGAGAGGATGGCTGGCCGCCTGCCGTCTCGTGTCTCGGGGCCCGACTTTCATCGTCGTGTCCAGCTAGCCAACCTCTGTTGGTACAAACGGGTGACCCAAGGGCCGGTTTAGTTCCCAGAAAATTTTGCAAAATTTTTTAGATTCCCCGTCACATCGAATCTTTAGACACATGCATGAAATATTAAATATAGATAAAAAATAAAACTAATTACACAGTTTAGACGAAATGGACGAGACGAATCTTTTAAGCCTAATTAGACCATAATTGAACACTAATTATCAAATAATAACGAAACGTGCTACATGGTTATTTTATAAAATTTTTTGCAACTGAACAAGGCCCTAGTCTGTTTGGCAACCACAGCTATTGACTGCAGCATCAAGAGCAGGTGGTTGCATGAATGGGCACATGACGTCCTAGGCCGTGCCATTGCCCATTGATTTCCAACAACATGAGGAACGTCATCAGGTGATGCCCCCGCACCCCAGTACAGTACCAGTGTGCATTTGTCGGTAAAAGCAGTTAAGCGTGACCCCGCGCTTGGTCCAACCACCGCCGAGACCAAGAAACACACGGCACGCACAGCCGGCAGCACTTGCAAGGCACGAAAGGAACAGCCACGGGTACGGTTCACCTCACCATGATAGTCAAAATCATCGCGTTTAATTTTGCGAGGTCGCCCGTGTGAGCATGGCATCCATTGGTTGTTCAGCGAGGCCGACCGACAGCTGCTTAAACCCATCACCGCGAAGTGGCGCCACCGCTGCCACCTGACCACCTCAGCCCGCGACCGCGAGAGCATCAGCCTAACTTTTAAATTCTATTCATTCCATTTTAGCTATTGCAATAGAACATTTCGGTACCAGACCATACCGGTGTACCATTCCGGACTTTATAATAATAATAATAATAATAATATGTGAATAAATTTATATATAAATGTACATATAAATATATTTTAACTTAACTTAGGACGTAATTAACATTTTTACCAAACTAAGATGTCATTTAACAAGTTCATATGACCTTATTTCAAATTTTAAACTCCAAAGTTTATACATGGAAAAATATAATACATGTAGTCACGGCCGGTATTGACCGGTATTTGACCGGTATTGACCGGCATTGACCGGTATTGACCGGTATTTGACCCGATACGGGATTGTGACTCTTCTATACCGGTTTAGGGACCGGTACGAGACATTCCGGCCACTCTGACCGGTACCAAAATGGAATTCAGACATCAGCCGCGAGCCGGCGACCATGGTCTTTACTCTTGAGGAGGAAACGCGGCTTGATTTGGGTTCGACACTGGCGCGAGATATTTCGGGCAATCTCTGCCCACGCCCGGAATCGGCAATCGGTCCTCGTTGCTTTTCCGCGGGCTCTTTCTTTGCCTCAATCGCTTTGCGGGACAGGGTTGATAGACATCAGGACTCAGGAGTCCTGTGTCAAGATGGCAACGGGT
Organism: Saccharum hybrid cultivar R570; assembly: GCA_038087645.1. NCBI lineage: Eukaryota > Viridiplantae > Streptophyta > Magnoliopsida > Poales > Poaceae > Saccharum > Saccharum hybrid cultivar. The sequence continues at coordinate 17,736,302 of JAQSUU010000139.1, forward strand.
ACGTACCCGACGGGTAGTGCTCACCCGTACCCGTACCCGCACCCGCAAAATTTTACCCGTCGGGTTACCCGTACCCGCATGCGGGTAAAAGAATAGTTCCATACCCGTACCCGCCGGGTAATTCTCACCCGACGGGTAACCCGTACCCGATAGCATACCCGAAAATTACCTAAAAATATCAAATAGTCACATGCAAAAATAAATCATTCTAAATTTCCAACAAGTTACAAACATGCTAACAAATATTATTAGCATCATTACAACAAAGACAATCTACTAGAAATATAGTAGATGTCTCAATGGGCCAAATTCATGACTTATATGCGCTAAAATAACTGAGGTTGGCTAGTTATTTTTGCGGGTATGTCTTACCCGCGGGTATGCGGGTATGGGTAGTATACACCCGCACCCGTACCCGCATACCCGATGGGTATAGGATTTTGCCCAATAACATACCCACGGGTAGAAAATTCATTCCATACCCGCCTCTTTATCGGGTAATACCCGTCGGGTACTCGGGTTTCGGGTACCCGTTGCCATCTCTAGTCCTGTGCCTGCGCCCGCGCGGGCACTCGCACTCCCGTGCATCTTGCCGCCGACTGCCGATGCGATGCTCCAGGTCGATATCATCTTTTTCACGTGATGGCAACAGCGAACCTGAATGCTGGAAAGGCGGGAAAGATGATACTCTTCCGTCCCGTTCCAAAAGATACAATTCTCGGTTTTTTTTTTCGAAAAATTAAACAGCAAATCTGTCCCTAACTGTATCTAATATTAAAGAGACTAAATTTCCTAGTATACTTATTTGGAGTTTAATAACTTTCCCTATAAATGAGTGAAACTTAGAAAAGTTTGACTCGATTTTAATTTAGAATTGTATTCTTTTTTAAGATGGAGGCAGAGTAATGAAAGGCCATGAAGGCCAGGTAGTGCTAAAAAAAAAGAAAAAAAAAGAAAAGAAGAACAGGGGTGCATGTACTCATTCGTCTGTTTGACCGGCAGTACCTCATGCAACTGTGCCCTCTCTCGTGTGACCCGAGTGGGAGCCATGCGTTGTGTGGCTTCGGCAGGTTGCACGTTGCAGAGCGGAGCCACCGGCGAGACCAATGGCGTCTCCTGGCCGCGCGCCCAGTGAAAACCGTAGGGAACTAGCAGCAGGCGTCCTGTGAACTCGACGCGGCTTCATGCGGTGAGGCTTATCCAATTATCCACACGGGAGCGGAGAAGGTGAGAAACCTCTATATTCTCAGCTCAACAAAACATTACAACATGATTGCCAACGTGTGCGGCTTACTACTCCTATATGCTATCATTAAAATTTACAAAATGGCAGGAGAAAAGGTTAGACGGAGGAGCACCGAGACGGATTGAACAGAATCTAGGTTCTGTTCTGCTAATGGTTTTTTGCAGCTAATAAGTTGACTGATGTTGTTTTGTTATGAGAGAAAAGCACTGTACCATGACTGATAAGCCGAGCTGATAAGTTCAAGCAAACAGGAACCATGCACTCTAACCATACTCAGTTGTCCGCTTCGCTGAAAAGTACTATTCGCTGATTTGCTGATTTGTGGTGAGAAAAACATTATACCATGACTGATAAGTTTAAGCGAAGGAAGGCAGCTTCGGCGTCACGCCTTCACACACAGTTCACAGCTTGAGCCTGTGTGCAGATGTTACCCCAAAACTAACACATGCGTCGCAAGCAGGAGGAATCTAGGGAGATCAAATCAAATCAATCTAGGCCGGCAAACACCGAGAGCTAATCAAAACCACACCAAAACTCAGTCTCAGTGAGATCTGCCCCACGGCAACCAACTACGTATTCATTCATCTAGGCCTCGTTTAGTTACCCTCAAAATTCCAAGTTTTTTCGCTCTCTCTCCATCACATCAATTTTTAGTCGCCTGCATGGAATATTAAATGTAGGTAAAAAAATAACTAATTACACAGTTTAGTTAGAAATCACGAGATGAATCTTTTGAACCTAGTTGGTTCATGATTGGACAATATTTGTCAAATAAGACGAAAGTTGTACTATTCATCGGGTTGAAATTTTTTTCAATCTAAACCAGGCCCTAATCGAAATCCTAACCAACCCCATAATTTCCCGACGCATCGAGCTGTTCCCGTTCCCAATCAGCAACCCCATGGGCCATCATGGCCGGGCCCCGTGATGGGCAGAATATTCAGTCTCCACATCGGCACAGACACATCCTACAACGCATAGCGTGGGGTAACCAGGCCCATCGCCTGGTGGCAACTGGGGCACGCACGTTCCTGCAACTTCCATCGCTCGCCCAAGGGGCTGTAAACAACTGCGTCCATGCCACATGCCAGTCTCAGTGGGAATTTCATGTCACTGTTTTTAACACATCCAGATTTTAGAAACAGTGCATAAGAGTTTCATCCCCATGAAACTCTCTCTACTCGCATAAAACTTTTATCATCTCTCTTTATTAATATAGTACCACATCAGCATAATTAATGTTCATGAAACTCTGATGAAACTCCATTGAGACTGACTTTAAAAGACTATATCATTTATGCGTCTAGTCTAAAGTTTACCTCACCAAATGCCTACGGAGCATCAGGACCTAACCCTGTTGACCAAAGGAGGAAACCTGAATTGATTCAGCGATTACCATCCCATATAAACCAAAAACCACGTGCGTGTCTAAGCTCATGTTAGGCTGCATGTGCAGTCTATCAATAACAAGGCGTTGGACAGCACAAAGCAAGGAGACCAGAGAGAACAATTAGACGATGCCACGATTAGTACAGATATTGATCATGCAGTAAGATAGTAAGAAGTGCTACGAATAACAACTGTTTACCATCCCGTCCCTTAGAAGGAAACCAATTAGCGATAGACATCACAAGACTACAAGGGTGGAGGGAAATGCAGACGAGTCACATAGAACGAAAAAGCAAATAGAAACTTGAAAGCAAGAAATTTCTGACCTATTCTGATAATTACAAAGCAGAATATGCTGTCTAATCAAAGCAAGACTAACCAGCTACCAGCCTAACATGATTGCACTGACCAACTATCACACAGATAACAAGGCCTTGTTTAGATTGTAATTTTTTTCAACTTTAGCTACCGTAGCACTTTCGTTTGTATTTGGCAATCAGTGTCCAATCATGGACTAATTAGGCTCAAAAGATTCGTCTCGTGAATTACTACTAAACTGTGTAATTAGTTATTTTTTATCAATATTTAATGCTCTATACATGCGTCCAAAAATTAATGTGATGGAGAGAGTGAAAAAACTTAGAATTTGAAAGGGAAGAGAACAAGGCCCAAGGGCATTTCATATTATCACCGAAAAAGAGCATTTCATCCTTTTTTTTATGTAACGGCAGGAGCTCTGCCATTCATTAAGTAGAAGATAGGAGTTTTCTGTACAGAGTGGCACTGAGGCCTAACACAGCCGGCAACACTAGGAAAGCAGCCAGAGTAAAACTAAGAGCATTTCATCCTGATAAAGATGAGTCGTGTTCGTGGCTGTCTCCAACAAGCATCATTAGGAACTAGGAAGACAGGAATCCAGCTTTTCACAGGCCTCTACTGGACCAGGACAGGCAGCACAGGCAAATGGTGACACTGAGAGAAATCTGATCTCTGGAAAAGATAACTTGTGAAGGAACATGAAAGAGAAGAGAGACATGAAACTACAGTTGCTGCCACCACTGTCATTTAGTGGTTTACTCCTGTATACTTTGTAGAAGATCATCATTAAAAAGAAACTTTGTAGAAGATGGAGTACTCATTAACTTTATGCGATGCAAGAGATAAAAGAATGCAAGATTTAACTTGATACTCCAAATCAATGCAAATACAGTGATAATAGTGCCACGTGAGAAATGATATTATGAGTCATGAGTGCATAGAACGGGCAATCTGTTTATTCTGTTCCAATTAAGGAAAACAAAAGGAAGCATTTTTATTTCCAGAGAAAGCAAAGTGTAAGGTGAAGAAACTGACACATGTCCTGAAACATATAGCATTGAAGTCAGATTTCGTTCACCAAAGAGGCAAAGAAAGAGAGCCATTAGAGACCCCACCTCGCCCAAGAAACACTCACAATAGCAATCTCAGATTCACTAATTGTGACTGAATACAGTCATGGATTAAGAAACACAAATACACAATCCAGAATGCATCTGTTCAAAACCAGCATTCAGCAATGCTGCGAAAAGATACCAATCAAACATAAAACAAACATATAGTAATCAGCAACATTTTTTTTGCAATGCTGAAGAACACAAACACCAACATTCAGCAATGCTGAAGAACAAAAAATGAATGCATAATCTCAGGAGCTTTTTTTTTTGCATAGCACCTTTCGAGATTTGCGTTGGTGTTGTGGGCACACAAGGAGGGATAGAGTCCGGAACGACGATATTCGGGATAGGGTTAGAGTGGCACCAATTGAGAAGAAATTGATTCAACATAGGTTGAGATGGTTTGGACATGTCCAACGGAGACCTCCTGAGGCGCCGGTGCGTAGTGGAGTTCTAAAGCGGGCCGATAATGTAAAGAGCGGTAGAGGTCGACCTAAACTAACTTGGGACGAGTCCGTTAAGAGAGATCTTAAAGAGTAGAATATCTCCAAGGATTTAGCTACGGACAGGAGCGCTTGGAGATTGACAATCAACGTGCCTGAACCGTGACCTCTTTTTGTCTTGCGCCCTTTATGTCCCTTTATGTGTCTCCCTGTTTCTCGTATCTTTTGGGTTTCATCTCTAGCCTACCCCAACTTGCTTGGAACAAAAGGCTATGTTGTTGTTGTACCTTTCGAGATTTGGTAATCATAAGTCATACCAAACAAAATACCACAAAAAAGGTGTGAATAGCATATATTTTACATCAGATCCAAAGTGGAGGAAAAGAGTATATCTTCATTGGCACTAGCATAAGATTTGTAAGCATAGTATGTTCCACTTCAGAAGCTATGTGGACTGCACCAAATGCCATTGTGAGATTTGTTGTTGCCTTAAACTATAAGGTAAGAGACACAATTTGTATGAGAATCCATAAACAAAACACGTTCAAGTAAGCCAAATGCTGTATGAAAACTTGAATTATCATGCACAAGCCAACTAGATAATCATGACTTAGTGGAGAAAGTAACAAACAAGCAATAAAACAGCACGGAAATAATAATAAAATGAACATAACCTCAACGAACAAACTAATTGCACAAGCGAACATCACAGGAAGAGCATTACCGAATCATTATCCTGTTACTACTCTATCATTACGCTGTTCTGCAATAACACTGTTTTATCATAAGCTAAGTAACAGCCATAAATTAGTGAATCGCCTCAGTTTCTGGAAAGGGACCATGGAGCTTTTATACTACCTAAGTTCGAGCACCAGGGATTGAACCCACAGGTGGTGTGCTGCTCCCTGACAGCTTCCACCAACCATGCTAAGCTTGGATCTCCTAATCTCATTTTCAAAGATATCTTTCCTTAGACAAACCAGTCCATATTTTGGCTGCTTACTTCTTTTACTTCAATGCCCTGTGATGAACTGAAGACAACTAAAAACATCAAATAGATAGCATACGTTTTTCTACAATGCAATAAACATGGGCACTAGCTTAAGCAGCACATCCACACAGGGTACAGTACAGTACAAAATCTACTTTAGACTAACACAGAAGTATATTATGGTGCAAACACCGAAAGAAATACTTATAAACTAATGCCTGCAAAATAAAATGCATCATCGCCGTTTGGACATGTCCAACGGAGGCCTCCTGAGGCGCCGGTGCGTAGTGGAGTTCTAAAGCGGGCCGATAATGTAAAGAGCGGTAGAGGTCGACCTAAACTAACTTGGGACGAGTCCGTTAAGAGAGATCTTAAGGAGTGGAATATCCCCAAGGATTTAGCTATGGACAGGAGCGCTTGGAGATTGGCAATCAACGTGCCTGAACCGTGACCTCTTTTGTCTTGTGCCCTTTATGTCCCTTTATGTGTCTCCCTGTTTCTCGTCTCTTTTGGGTTTCATCTCTAGCCTACCCCAACTTGCTTGGGACAAAAGGCTATGTTGTTGTTGTTGTTGTTGGTTGTTGTTGTTGTTGATCGCCTATTGACAGTGAGCCTCAGGATTGTAATTAATGACCTGACATCACTATGTCTGAATATAACAAACAACTACAAAATATTCCATCATGCAAGTCATAAGATTCCTACTTTGTCAGGTTGGCGGAACTGACTGAAACAAGGTACTGGCATCACTGTTTTGCATATCACTTCTCATCCAGGCAATGCTGCTAATTTCTGATACCAATGAAGCAAAGCTAGTATTTAAAACCGGTGGATGATCTTCAAACTCAATGAACTCAGGACCCAGCAATGAGTTCTTATGAGGCTGCTCGTGAGCACTGCAGCAACCATGCCCACATTTGTTTGGCACCTCAGCAGCAAAGCATATAGGATCAACAAACTTGAAAACCTCACTTTCAGGAGTCAAGACTTTAGGAGTTGAGTCAGACTTGACGACAGAACTTGGCATTTCTTGTTGGGTAGGTTCCGTGTGTCCTAGATTGTATGGTCTGAAAGCACCAATCTTTGCAGCTGGTCGGGACAGGTAGGGTGGATCAACACCTTGAGTCATAGAACACTGATCTGTGATGTGCCATGACCCAGCAGAAGTCTCTGGAACTGTTTGCACAGGAGCATCCCTTACATCCATAGCGGTGAAGGAACTAAGATCTTTTAAATGCCAAGGTTCTTCTGCAACTGCCCTGGACACCTCCGGGATACTTCGCTGCACAGAACCACCATGCTTGCACCGGCCATCATTGCAGTATCGACGCCTCAGGGTGGAATTCCAGTGATTCTTGATGGCATTGTCGGTTCTCCCATCCAAAAGCTTTGCGATACATGCCCACTTGTTCCCATGGACAGCATGAGCTGCCATTATAATACGGTCCTCCTCTTCTGCAGAAGGTGACATGTTTAACAAGCAAGACATAGACGCATATAAGATCCGCATGAACGACAGAATGCACCATGTAACAAATCCATAAAGGTAACCAGAGAACAACATATCACATAGATATTGCAAATGCAAAAGTTTCAGGCCAAGGTTACGTTTTGGTACATTTGTCATGGGCTAAATCGCAATGTAAATAAAGATTGAAAAGGGGTACCAGTGAAGGGCTTGCGCTTGACTTGGGGGTCGAGCTGATTGCACCAGCGCAGGCGGCAGGACTTGCCGGAGCGCCCCGGGATGCCGCGCGCGATCAGCGTCCAGTTCCGCGCCCCGAGCTTCTCCACCAGGTTGCTCAGCACCGCGTCCTCCTCCGGGGACCACGGCCCCCTCACCCGCTCCTCCATCGTCGCGTTAGCCGCCGCCGCCGCCGCCGCCGCCGCCGCCGCAGCAGCGGAAGCCGCGGCGTCCCCACCAACGGGAGCACCGGAGGCAGTGACCCCGTCGTCCTCCTCCCCGGAAGGAGGCGGCGACAGGTGGTTTGGTTGGGGCTGAAGCAGGGCCTCGGTTAGGGTTTGTGTCTCATCGGCCATGGAGAGAGAGTTGGAATGGGCCGCGTCGGCGTCGGCGGCGGCGTTCGGACTCGATAGCGGCTGCAGCTGCGGCTGCGGCGCCGGAGAAACGGCGGTTTCGGCGGCCGACATGGTGCGATGGGCGAGTGTTCCACTGGGCCAGTCCAATCGTGCGTTTCGGAGGATTGTTCCGGCGGAATGCCGCACTGCCGCTTTATTCTCGCGAGGGTGACATGTAGGTCCCACTGGTCAATCGTTTCTCTTTCCTGGATAATTTTTAACTGGGCTGTTTCAAGGCCCTCTAAGTGGATGGGCCTTGTGCTGGGAGCCTTCCTCCGTAATAAAGGAATGAATCGTGTATCCGAAGGAAATTAATATCATCAACGCAATCAATCCCGCCATCAGCGCCCTCAGGATCAATCCCGTCATTCTGGTGCACGATCGGCATTCGGCACCTCCGCACGCGTCATCCTAATCAGATCGGACTCCTTTTGGACACCGGCGACGATAATCAGCGGCGTCTCCAAGACTTTGTATATAGGTTTGACATTCTAAATTTTTTGGTAAAATGAGAAAATTACTTATTCAATAGTTTGGTATCTGGGTTTAGCATTTTTGGCAAGTTGGCAAATCTCGATCGATTGCACGCATATATGCGCGGGGCACTGACCTCGCATCGTAGTTTCCTCGTGCTTAGTGGAGCTCTTCGTTCGCTTAACGAGGTTCTTTGTTCGCTTAATGGGGCTCTTCGTTCGCTTAGCGGGTCTTTTCGTTTCGTTAGCGGGTTTTTGGACTTTTGGAAACAAAATTTGTTAAACTGTTGGGGATGTGATCTTTTTTTACTCTCCATATTATTTTATGAGTTGGCAAACAACGAGATTTAAGAAACAAAATTTGCCAAACTATGTAAGATGCTCACAACGCCGACAAAGCCACAAAGGTCAGCCCCGCCCACTATCGACGTAAGTGCAACGTCGACAAAGGTCAGCGCCCATGATTTGGTCTTCATCCGTTCTCAGTTCTCACCCTAATCCCATGAGTTTTCCATCCGCTCCCTGCCCTGGGACGTTAAAGTCAGCGACTGCCTGATCCGTTCAAGATCGCCGCACACAGATCATCAGCTTCGTTCAGAATTGGAGGGTGCTGGTTGGATTTATTTGCGGTATTTTTCTGAGATATTCTAGGACCCAATTGAAATTTTATGGTAGATAACATAAAACCTTTTAGATACAGGCATATGGCCACTGATCTAAACGTGGCAGATCTGGTTCAGACTGGTTGCTTCAAGGACAATGAGAGAGCTCCAAAAGAATAGTGCCCCTCTAGTGTATGAGGGGTTATTGTAGAATGTAGAGGAATGATGGTGGGTCGTGCTATTGGTTGGAGGGTTAGTTTTGGAGAGCTGTTTCTGCATTCGATTTGATCTGTCTGTTTATTAGATTGGGAAAAAAGTTAGAGCAGAATACATCTGCATGATTGCTAGATAGCCCCTCTTCCTTACCCTTCCATGATCCATTAATCTCGAGTCTTGATTTGCTCTGCCAGGAAAATGTTTGAAAGTGTGTATACGGAACATTTGAAGGGAAGGAAGGTGCTGCTTGAGACGCCCACTGGTTTCGCAGTCTTCCTTGTTAAGGATTTTGCTTTCGAACAAGACAAGGTAATATGTTGTCCTCTGATGAATTATCCGGCTTCCTTTCTTGCTTTTGGCCCTGCAACTATTTTGTAAGCGTACACGCCAATTAATTGTTCTTCTGTCTTTTTACAGAATATCTGGGTGCACTTCTCGGATCCAGGATATGCAATTCAGGTACATTAGGGCAGTTCCAATGGAACATTACGCCGGCCCTGCTCGCCCACGGCGTGCCCACCCGCGCCAGCCGCGACGCTGCGCCGCCCTGCTCGCTCGCGTCAGCCGCGCCCGTTATGCCGGCCCCGCTCAGCCACGCCGACTGTGCCCGCCCTGCTCGCCCACGGCGCACCCACCTGCACCATCCGCGATGCCGCGCCGGCCCTGCTCGTCCACGGCGCACCCGCCCGCGCCATCCGTGACGCCGCGCCGGCCCTTCTCGCTCGCGTCGGCCGCGCTGGCCCTGCTCAGCCACGCCGGTTGCGCCCGCCTGCGCCAGCCGCGACGCCGCGCTGGCCCAAGTGCAGATGTCGTTCGCCATGGCAAAGTGACGGGAGGAAGAAAGGAAAATTTATTGTTGGGTCCACACAGAGAAACTATGCGTTGGGTGGTCTGGCTATCTTAAAGGTCTTCATGTCTAGAGGGGGTGAATAACCTAATAAAACTTTTTAAAAAAGTACTAGACAATTTAATTAGCAATAACAAATAGCGAGAAGCGAGTTTTGCCTAGCCTATGGAGTGTTGCAAGCCACCTATCCAAAAGACAATTCTAATATATATATATCACTCAACCGCAAAGTCAAACCGCAAGAGGAAAACTAGAAGGCTACTCTACTCAAGTTACTAAGCACTAGAGAAAACAACTAAGTACTTGAAATGTAATACAAGAGTAGGGTAAGAAATATTTCACCGAGGGGCGATGAATTGAGCCAACCAATCAATAATTCCAAGTGATGATATTCAAGATAACCAATCCACCGAGACAAATCAATCACAATCAACGAAGTGAAGACACGATGATTTATCCCGAGCTTCACGTGCTTGTCGGCACGCTAGTTCTCGTTGTGTCCCTCTTCACCAAGTGGTTTGGTGGCTAATCGGTCTCACACCGAGCCTCTCAAAAGGCGCCACAAGAACCTACCAAATGGCAAAATGTTGCAAATGACACGAGCAATTCACTAACGTTGTCTTTGGCGCTTCGCCGAGGTAGGCACAAACCCCTCATAATCACCAGAGTGGCCAAAAACAATCACCAACTCTTGTCAACGCCTCCAAGCTGCTCCAAGCCGTCTAGGTGGCGGCAACCACCAAGAGAAACAAAAATCCCGCAGCAAATCAATCACCAAGTGCCAACTAGATGCAATCTCACAATGCAAATACACTTGGATCACTCAATCTCACTTTGAATATGCAAAGAAGCAAGAGAGATGAGTGGGAGGGGAGTTGCTTAGCTCAAAGTGCTCACAAGTATGTCAAAGAATACAAGAGATAGAGCTTTGAGCCGGCCAATGAGTATTTATAGACGTACCCCTTCGAATATAGCCGTTAGGCACTCGAAACAACCTCAGTCGCGCTGACCGGATGCGCTGGTCGCGCGGACCGGACGCGCAGGTGCGTACACCACCCATGCGTGAAATACGACCAGACGTGCTGGTTGGATTGACCGGACGCGCGAAGCTCGATCGGACGCGTTGGTCCCGTAGCTGACCGGACGCGCTGGTCAAGCCGAGCAACGCTCCAGCGAATCAGCGACCGGACGCGCTGCTAGTCGCACCGGACGCCACAGTGCTAGCGTTCGGTTGGAGTCTTGTAAGCTCCCTTAACGACCGGATGCGTCCGGTCGATCATGACCGGACGCGCCACCACGTCCAATCAGAGAACCGAGACACGGACACACGCTGAGCACTGACCGGACGCGTCCAGTCAAACAGAGACCGCGTCCGGTCTAGCGTCCGGTCACCTCTGTGACCTCCGTTCGCCTCCGTTTGATTCACCTTTTCACATATAAGCTAGATTAAGTATGTGTGTCACTTTAGCACATGTTTTAGCTCGTGAAAAAACATGTGACAATGCCTCCAAAACTCGACATTGGCGTAAAGGAAAATAGACGTTTCAATTCCTCGAAAACCCCTGAATCCCGCCTCGCAAGCTCGGCAGGAGGGAGAGAGGACCTCAAACCCTCTCTACCGCTCAAACTTCAACGCCATCGTAAATGTGCTAACACCACCAAGTGGTCATGTCATGTGCGGGTGTGTTAGCATTTTCACAATAATTTTTTAAGGCGTTATTAGTTCTATCCAAATGCATATGATTATGAAATGCACACCTAGAGGCACTTAGGAGTTCAATAGCCGTGTCATTCCCCTCTTTATAGTATGGCTATCTATCCTATAATGTAACCACACCCACTAGGTGTCTTGGTTACTAAAACACAACCCTTAAGAATATACCTTTGCCTTGATCACGTAGGGTTGCGTCCAAATCCAAGTGTAGCCATCATGATCACCATGTCCATCTTGCCACCAACCTTGGAATGTACTAATCCTCATATGCTATATACAACTTAGGCATAGGATTAGTACTTAGGCATTGTCACTAATTACCAACATCAAACATAGAGCTTTCACTACCAGAGTTTCTACGTGACGTGGCTGTTATAGAAACCGTGCATAGTTTCAAGCATTGGGACTGCCCTTATAGCTACTGCATAATATGTTATTCCACACAAGCTGGGGTAAACAAGATCCTGGATGGACACGATCTCAGTAGGACTGAATACTTGTATTCTATTAAAGTCTCTTGAGACATAGTTATGTTGGTCTCTCTTTGTAAATGATAAATCCATAACTAAAGATTTCATAACATTTGGATCTTAGAGAAATAAAAGTTGGACATACTATTGATGTTTGTTAGTTCTTTACTACCACTTCATCATTAAATATTTCATAATATTTGCATCAAATAGAGTAATAAAGATGAACGTACTATTGATGTTTGTTAGTGTACCACCACATGGTTCATGGCACAATCATATCCTTTGGTAGGCTCTTTTTATGGTTGCTCTAGGCCTGTACTCTATTAATGATTCATGCTCTCACTTTCTTCATAAACCATGTCAGGCACTTGTTGCCTTGGGCTTCAAAAAATTTGATAACAGATCTGCTGCTTGGAATAGTGATGCTGGTCCTGGAAAGGACCTGGTGCAACTTATTATGAAATTCTGCAGGATTGCAGAGACATTCAGTCTGTTTGCTTGGGCTGATCTGGCTAGCTGAAAGTATTTCTGGCTGGTTTTTTATGAGAGAAAAATACTGCTTGCTGACTGGCTGATTTGACTGATAATCTCAAGCGAAATGGCTGATTAATTGTTCAAGATAAGAACTTAAAGCTTCTATCGAGAAAAAGATTGTCAGTATATGTTGCCATTAATTTTCGATTTATGTGATAATCGTTACAAACCCTAATATAGTATGTATTGCTAATGATTAAAATGTCTTTCAGGGTATCACATGTAGATGTGATGGATATGATGTTGGTGAGGTGATATGGGGGATAAAATATGTTTTGCATGCATTTATACATGAAGAAGAGCGCAATATAACACCGGAATATTGTCTTTCAGTGAGCAAGGGATTGCAAGAGGCCTTACAATATTATTTAGTCAATATCCCACCAAGAATGGTAATTATGCTCTTGCTCTACTATTTCAAGTATTTATTTATAGCATCTATTATCGTTTAAGCTAGACGTTCCATGCATTCCCACGAGTTTGTTGTGCTGTTATTTAACACCATATTTTCTCTTATCAATAGACTCCTACTCAACTCACTTGACTTTTGTGCATTTGTGTATGTAATTCTTGTTTTTGCTTAGATTGTATGTCAGAAATGTTCTTCTACCATTATATTGAATGTATCACAATTATTTCCATTCAAGTCATTATTAAGTATATTGTGTGCCTCTTGTCCTTTCACTTCTGAAGTTATTGATGCATTTGCCCATGACCAAATTATTGTTTGGACTGTCGATGCCTTTCTTCCTTTCATAATAAGCAGAGTGTTCTCTAATTCAATGAACTTCTGAATAATGGAGATATTATTTTTCGAACTGTTTTTCATGTATCCAAACATTAGTAATTCTGTTGTTTGAATTTCAATAACTAGCCAATTTATTGTTTGTTACAATTTATATGCACACTAGTATTTCTAGTTTACATGCCCTGTTATTTCTCAGCTTTATTTTTTATATAGATTGAAGCTCCTCCATAACTCTTACCTTGCAGCATGATTCTAATTGCTGTGCCTTTTTTCTCTTGCTCTCTATTTCAGGTTGACAAAACTTCCATAACCAAATTTGGTTTCCTGTGCTACCTTGACATGAATCTAGAGGGTTTTCCAAAGGAATTGTCGAGGTCATTTGATGAGTATGTTGGGATTGGTGACACTATTAAAGATGGCTTGGACTATGCGAAAGTGCTTGCAATGGTACTTGTTCCTGAGTTGGTGAAAGAACGTGATTTCTCTAAGGTTTACGAATCTTAATTAACAGTTGTCGATTTTTACAATGTACTGTTCACATAAACTTGTCCTTCAGTGATAATTGATATATGAATTTGACATGCTTCGTTCTGTGTAGACATTTTCTTCTGATTTGGCATCAAAGTTGCATCAGGCTCAACTGTTTCAAGCTAATTGTGAAGATGACCTTACTATGCATGACTTGGAAAAGATAATGGGATACCTTGATTACCTCCTGTATGTTCCTAAGCTGAGAGACAAGATTCTTATGGATGTGAAGTTTATGGAAGCAACACTTCTCAAATCTCTCATCTCACATTCAAGGGTTGATGTAGGGTAAGCACTTGTCGTCCATCTACTCTATACATCAATTGAGGGTTGATTATAGTTTTGTCAAGTTTAGTATGTGCAGCGAAATACAATTCTCAGCAAGTTGAATCATAGCCCACATCTCTTTAAAATTTATTTATGTATCATGGTAGAAGAAAACGAATTTAGGGTTTTCTTACAGCTTAGTTTTGTTCTTTCTGAAAAGATCTATTAAACAACAATATGGGGTACTTGTTTCTACGGAAGTGTTTTGGACTAGGACTGTAAATTGGAGAACCTTAGGGTGCCCACTGACCCTCTTTGTTCAATCAAATGAAGTAACTTCCCAAAATTTATACACCCTTTGATAAAGTAGTTTGTTTCGTTGTACTAAATAGGGTAACCCCATTTGCACCCCTAATTTGGATTGGAACTCTTATTTGGTGTTTTAGGTTCGAGTTCCCGTCTAAAATAGTCTTTAGGGTTTGATCTTTGTTGGGGACAATGAAAAGGACCAGTTAGGATAGTTGTTCCTTGTAGCTCAACACTGGTGAAACATGTATCCCCATGGAGGAATGGTGGCAGGTGGCATTTTTGATGCGCTATGAGGCTGGAGCCTTGTTTGGGCCATTCTTAGGCTGTGGATGTTGGTTACTTTTCTTAAGTTTGAGATGAAAAAAGCAAAGTATAGGCTGCTTTTAGTTTTCTTTGTGAAGTAATCACATGGCTGCTTTTAATTTTCTTTGTTCTTAACTTCACTGGCAGGAACCTGTAGATTTCAATAAAATGGAGTTCAGGAGGGTGCTACTCGAGACTCCCTCAGGTTTTGCTATATTTAATGTTTGTGAAGACGTGTTCAGTTATCCTGAGGTATGTCCGACACGCTTGTGATGAATCACCTATTTTCCTTTTTTTGTGCCATGAAACAGATCATTGAATCCTGATTTTTCCCCATTTTTGCAGGATATCTGGGCTTATTTGTACTATCGGTATTTATGAAAAGGAGCATAAACTCGTTATATTCTTGATAGGTTGCCATTAAATCATTTCCTTTGGTGTCATGTACCGAACTAGATTGCCCTGGACCCAAAGGGCGCGACCTTGTCGACGCGGCAACCGCACCACAAGGGCAGGGATAGGAGAAGGGGGCTGGGATAATAGATATTCTCTTTGATTGCTCAATGAACTCGTATACAGTCCCCATCTTCTATATATACATGAGGTAACTTGACTCCTAAGGAACTAATCCCAAAAACTAAGGAAACTAATATCTAAACCCTAGCCGACACTACAATAACGAGCGCGCTACAGTTGTTTCGGCCCATGACATTGCGCCTCTCTTTTTGCAGCTCGTCCTCAAGCCGCTACAGCAGGCTATTCTTTCCATGACTATGACTCTACTCAACCGAACATGATACTAAGCCTTTTACATCTCGACTTATTATCCTTTATTGTCTACTAATAAACCTACAAATAAACTGAGAATCAACCTGCCGTGTTGCATCATTGTTCCATGTTTAGCTGTAGGAGGACCCCAACCAAAACCTTGGAAAGATAACCTTGAGAACGATTAGAGGCTCCCTCTGAATTCGCCCATGCACACATCTAGTGAAGTGGTAAGTAGGCAGAAATGCCCCTGACTCCTGGTCAACATCATCTCCAACTACTACACTTATCTCCAAATTGATTTCCAGGAACCATGTATGTCTTGTTATTTCCAAAAAAAAAGAAAATTGATGTGTCTTGAAAGTTGCATGTATGACTGCACTTCCCTGATCTCCTCGCGTGAATAATGGAAAATCCTAAATTTGTTGGAGTAATCCACATGCATGAGAGTCTCTGTTTCACCTGTCTGCCATAGAAATCCCAGGAACCAGCAGATTGCATCTTCTCCATCTCTCTCCGCATGATCTATACTATGCAGCGGCTGCTGGATGGAAGCAGAGGCCATGACTTGCTGTAGTGTGCCCTCTAATGCACATACATCCTGTACACTTGGTGCAGCAACCAACAAGGAGTCGGGGGCATTGGTGGCTTATGGGTCGACCCGATGCTCGATGAGCTTGCTGCCTCCCTCGTCGTGAGTTGGTCAACAGGTGCTTCAGTGCTGCATCCGTCTACTCCGACAGTTGCTGTAACAGAACCGTCCAAATTATAAGAGCACAAGTACAAAAACAATCACCGAAATGATCAAATTCTCGCACTTGAGCCCATATAACTCCGGTAGTCCAATGAAATCACGAGGGATTTCAAACCAACCAACATACAAGCCAAGATCGTAGTGATTCAACATAACAAGTCACATGTTACAACCATTTCACAAGTAATTCAATATACATCGGAGTTTAACAAAGTTATTACAACTTAAGTTCAAAAGTAGCGGAAGCAAAGTAATTTGAAACTAACATTAATCTTATTTAAAATACATGCCAGTACCACGGTCGACTTCCAACAAAAGCATTAGGGATGAGGTAAATAAGAAGGATCATGCCCGTGATCACACTCCGCCACTACGGCAGGAGTCAACCAACTCTTGCAGCCGCCATGATACATTATAACCTGCAACAAGTGGGGATAAAACCCTGAGTACAAGAAGGTACTCAGCTAGACTTACCCGTCAGAAACCAGAAATAAGGTGACACCAAGGATCATGCAAGGCTGATATGAAGTGGGGCTAGCTTGACACATTTTGCATAAAAGCTTAATATAGATGATCAATCATTAATGCTTAAGCATCAAGTTAATTATCATTAACCTATCATCTATATTAGAACCTGTACTAGAGCACTCACTTTATTAGGAGCAAACAATATTAACCATAGCAGGTATAATTTGAGGCAACCTTTCCATCGTGATCCAATTAACCATCAGTTCAATTTAATTGAATCTACGTTGCCGCTGCTCAAGTCAAGTGCTCACTAACCGGGAGCGACGGCGATTCGAATCGAATTCCTATCCAGCTGGAGGGGTATTTCTAACACTCACCGTGCAGACCCCTGCCAGGGTCGCACAGGCCACCTTTTCATATGATTCAGGAATCACGGGTCCGAATGATGTCGCGACCCCAAGGGCGACACTCTGCCAGGTGATAGGGACTCTAACCCCCCCTTGGTCTCACGCCAATGTCCCCAAGCACATCCTTTCTCTCCTCCAAGAAGCAACCTACCATTCGATTCCCGGCCTGAATCACATTACTCGGCTTCGCGGTCGGAACGACTTATCCGGCCAACTAAGTGTTAGACTGCGTTCAACATGACTCAAGGACGTACAGCGAATCGGTCCTTAAACGACTCAGGCGGGGATAGATTCACACCCAAGACCTCCATGCCTTGTTGCTTCACTATCGTCATCCCGCCCGGTCACATTTCATTTTATTAACACATGGTTCCATTCCACGATAGCAAATATAGCCAACCGTGCCATATATGAATATCCCTACATCTCGCAGGTGACAGGAAATCACCTGACTTCTACCGCTTAAAGCAGGGATAAGCATCTACTCGATCCTAGTCTATGTAGGATTCAGGGATTCATATATCTGGACAAGGAATGATATGATGCAGCAAGGGTTTCCAACCAACTCCTACCACTTAATGCAGCAATACGTATAACATATATAGAATTAATTGCTTTGAAGATAGGAGGCTTAGAATGCTCCGGGGCTTGCCTGGGATCCGACTCAAGTTAGAGTATGTCAGATGAATTCACTTGGCGAGCATCTTCCAATCTACCACTTGTCCGGTCCTTCGATCTTCGGGATGGATCCACCAACTCCATCTTCGGGTTTGGCTCCACCTTAGATCCTTCACGCGTTTCTGCTAGCGTACCTAAATGAGGTGCAACAGTGCATATGTATGAATGCATAGAAGTGCAATAAACAAAGTAATCATGCAAGCATACCAAAGTTCACATAAACCCTAGAGCTAATTAACTTAATCCTCATTAAGATATAACATAGAAGAGGGCAAGCACATCAATCAAGAACCAAGTCTCACAAGATCTTAGGGTACCACCCAGGTATCATCAAACCCAAGCATGACAAAGTTAATCAAAGTACTAGAACTAGAATCTGCTACTTTCTGGACATACATACAGTAGCTCAGTAATTTAATCATAACTGGAGATCCCTAAATCCAAATGACTTGCAAAATGACATTCTGGAAAGCTTATGAAATTCTCTACAATTCATTTATAAACATCACAGCATGATTCCAAAGTTTAATATGTCGAATTTACATAAACCCAGAAACTGGTCTAACAAGACAGAGAGTAAGCAATTCTGTAACCTAACTTTAAACAGCTGTAGTTTCTAAACCATATGGCCAAATGCCACCAAATTTTTACAGCAGCTAGATTATGAAATTCACAACAACTTTGTTATAGCACACAAGACATGAAAACATCATTTGCATAGGGTAATTAACAATATTCTCAAATCTGTTCAGAAACCTCATTTGCAAGAAATAATTATTAACTTATGTTGCAAACATATAATTGGATAAAACCAACTTTACCAACATTTCATACATGACTAATGAACACCAGAAAACTTAGTGTCAATTACTAAATAAGTTCTTTTAATACATTTTCTTAATTTATTTAGATAATTAGGTGGAATTATGACCACATCATGAAGATGCTCAATAAATTCTACCAAAATTACAGGGGTCTACAAATGCTCTCAAAAGTCTACTGTCCAAATTTCATGCCATTTAGACAAGTATATCAACCTCTATGAAAAAGACAAATAGCTATTGCAATAAATCATGTAAAAGCAAATTAAACCTAAAACTCAATATTTTCTGTGAACACAAGGCCATATTATGAATCAATATGATAGAGAAACATCATACTAAGGTAAAGGGACAACATTTTCTATTTTATCATTTATATCTTATTTATAAGCTATTTATTAAGCCATAAACAAGTTAACTCAATAACTTGAGCATACAGTAAGCAATGACCAAGAATTTTATACCACAGTACATACATATCCTGACAAGACTACCATAAAAATTTCATATCATTTGGAGCATCACAACTCAAGATATAAAATGACAAGTAATAAAATGTAATTTTCCTTATTTAACAAGGTCAAATCGAAACCCTAAGAAAACAGTGAATAAATAGTGTGTTTAACATTTTTCCTAGCAAGTACATGTCATCACAAAATTAACAAAACAAGAATCACCATTTTTGGGGTTCTAAAACTCCAGATCTTGCTCTGGTCAAGTTTATAAGCATTTCTAGAGCACTTTTAAAGCCTAAATAAAGACATCAGAAAATATTTACAAACATGTAACATTTTATGACTCTATTACATAGCTCTCTTCTCAAGGTTTCCAAAAAGTCCACTTTTACTATTTTTGGAGTCTCCTAGCATGAGATATGAATATTTGAAGATTTACATGAAATCTGAAATTCAAAATCAGAATTACTCAAACCCTGTTGAAATTGCTAGGTGTACCCGGATCTGTACCCCAGACCAAACACTACTTAACTGACGCGAGGGACCCACTATTCTGTCGGGCCCGCCTGTCAACGACCCACAGAGGGACAGGGAGAGCGGATGTCGGCTTCCTCCGTTCACCGGAAATAGAGGAGGTTTGGCCGCCGGCCATCTCCGACCGGTGAGGTCGTCGGCGGCCGCGGGGAAGTAGTGGAAAAGCTCTAGGGCGGCGAGGCGCGTCCATAGGCGTCCGTAGTGCGGTCCGAGGTGGTCGGTGGGCTGCTGACCACGTGCGCGGTGGCTCCATGGGGGGGCATTGCCGACGGCGGCGGGGTCGCAGCGTTCCGCTCCGGTGAAACTCCGGCTGGCGGTTCCATCAAGCACACAACAATAAGACTAACCCAGAAACCCTAGACATTGATCGAATTTACCAAAGAATGCATGGGCATGGAGAGATTGGACTCGAGCTCTTGGGCGGCAATGGCGGACGCGCGCGGCGTCAAGGCCCGTTCCGATGCGATGAACTCAGTAGAGCTTTGATTCTCTAGGGTTTCATGATCTACCCCCTAATGCAACTCAGAAACAGGAACAAGCTGTAGGAGAGGGAGATCTAGTGAGGCTGGCCGCGCGGAGTTCGAACTCCTTTCATGGCGGACCGAGCACCAGTGAAGAGGAAATCGAGAACTGCTCCCTAAGGCTTGACTTTTTCCCCAATGCAAGGCGATTTCGATGAAGAGCAGAGCAATGCGGAGCTTTAGGTGGAGTTGGGTGGGCTGAGGCATGGTGGTTCACGCGCACGGGCTCACCGGAGCTCGCGGCTGCGCGACGGTGAGCTTCTCCGCTTCGGCGTGATCGAGAAGGGAAAGGAGAAGTGAATGGAGCAGAGCAGTGGGTTGGCGTCGTCTTAACGCGCCCCTAGCCAGGCGTCGTGGCCTCCCGTCGACGTATCGACGCCACGCGGCGCAAGCGGCCTGAAACCGGTCGGCCACGAGCTCAGCTCCGTTTCAACTGAAGAACGATTCAGTCCCTCTCCAACCGACTGAATCCGCCCCCTTCTCGTTCCTATAGTTCTCAATCCGTTTCGATTTAGCTCAAGGTGCAATTTACAAAAGTGTAGGGCTACATGAGATCTACAAAGTTGCCAATAAAATCCTGAGCTGGTTCTGCTTAGTTTGAGAGATACAGTGCTCCAAAGTAGTGCACATGAAACTGAAATGTTAGTTCAGACTTGGAATATTTTCTAAGTGTGGAAACAGTATGAGATCCTGACTTGAGGGCCCCATCTGAGCATTTTCCAGCCATTTTCATGAGATGCTCATTAAAGGACTTTTGTTCCACAACAATTTTGCTATACTTTTGTTTAAAAGTGCATCAACATGCAAACTCATCTTGAAGCACTTTTTAAATAGGGAAGAAAAAGAGCTCCTAGGGTCAAATTAGGTCAAACTGATGCTTAGAAGCTTAATTAGGCAATATGGTCAACATGAACATTGCTCCAATAGGTACCCTAAGCATAGTGAAGGTGCTAGAGCACATGTTAGACCATCACAAGTATCATTTACACAAGATCCCTAATTAGCACATAATGGAAGCATAAAATAACAATGATTGTTACATATGTTTTATCATTATGTTTCCTGTTTCCGGGTCTTCTTACATGATGATCACCCATTACAAAGATGTTTACCAACATGTACAACAAGTACTGGTATAGAGGACACATGGTCAAAGCATACCATGCATAACAGCACTTAAGTACAAGCTTATGTTTCAATAGTGAACAGAGGTGTTCACTAGTCCAAAATGAATGTTTCATCACTTGAGCTTGATCAACAAGATGCTAGGTTCATGATAGGAGTGGATCATGCTAAGCTATGCAAGGTTAGTGCCCAAACTAGCCAAGATAACACCTAGGGTGTTACAGCCCTCCCCCCTTAAAAGAATCGCGTCCCGAGATTCGGAATGGAAGATCTTTTAAGGAAGAGAGACACGTTATCTAGTTCCCAACATTTGCTATAGCATTCAGCTACAAAGCTTCAACATCGGTGAACCATTTGGCCAAAGGCACTTTCTGGCACTAACTTTTTATGGTAAAATTTGTCTGAAGAATTTCCTTCATTGACTCCCATGAAGCATTGTTACTTTGGGAGGAATCCAAGATAGCGCAGTATGACATTCTAAATGTACGGAGATCATTTAGTCCGTGAGCTGACCACTCACACGTATCTGATTCTTTTAGTGAGCACAACATAGTCCGTATGAACTTTACACTAGACCGAATTCTTCAGAAATATACTCATCGAAATGACTCTATGTTCACACGGTTTTGAAAAGTAGTTCTCTACCAAAATGGCTTGAGTACAACCTTCCAAAAAGGTGAGATCATAGACGACAAATATACTCTGAGGCTATAGGATACAAACTATCCAATAGACAAGGTCTATGTTGGTCGTAAATGTTCATTCATTTAGGCACCAACTAATGGAAAACTACTTGTGGTCCCATGTGTGCAGTTCTCTTTCTCTGATGACAACACTGTATTATCTGAGTCTGTTGAGGGGTTAGTGAATGTGATAGCTGACTCAGTTGGCTTCGTATTTCGGCCAAATGTTACCTAAGAAGATGCTCTCATCCAAAGGCAACAGTTATCGGGGTTGAATCAGATGCAACCTCTTGGGTAAAAACCTTTATAAGGTACCGAAGTATGTCATTATTAGAAAATTATTACCAAAGAAAGATGTAACGAGGCCTTAAGGACAACAAAAGTTGTAATATTTACTAAACCGCGAGAAGTAGTCTACCACCAAGCGGTTGAGTAAAATTTTCCTTTGTGACTTAGTTGCACTATAAGTTGAGTTGACTTGCAGCATAACAACTTTGTCAGGCCAACTTTCACCTTGAGGCTTCCTTTTTAGGATCAAACAGCAGCGCTAAGATGGAAAAAAAAATCTATTGTTTGACACTTCTCAAATTGCTTTCAAATTTTCCTCAACACTTTGTCCAATAAAGTTATGAACAAACCGTTTGTGGCACCTAAGGGCACAAGGATGCTAATTGAAACTAGGTCATGCTTTCTCTAATTCTTCGCTTTAGCCGATAGAACACCTTGCACTATCTGTGTGATTGTCCAAGACGGAATTGACTTGATCACAATGGCTCTAGAAGATATAGTATCGCTCAAGTTGTTGACTAGTTGATTAACTTCTGGTTGGTTATTGTTTTGTACGACATAGCCTTCGTAGCTACCAAAGAGTCGTTACCTAGCTGGAGATTAACCTTCCTATTGGTAACGAATCAGTTGTCTCTCAACACTAAAAAGTTCCAAATCTTCACTCCTGACAGCAACAACTGTGGTTGATGCAGAACAGATAGTTGCCATCGAAGTTAGCAGATAAGGAGTCACACTAGAGATGGTTGATTGCGATGGTATGGTCATTATGCATTCAGAGGTTAAGACTTGCATAATGTGACGATCGA
Organism: Saccharum hybrid cultivar R570; assembly: GCA_038087645.1. Lineage (NCBI taxonomy): Eukaryota > Viridiplantae > Streptophyta > Magnoliopsida > Poales > Poaceae > Saccharum > Saccharum hybrid cultivar. Next base: position 17,759,205 of record JAQSUU010000139.1, read on the forward strand.
TTCTTATCCAACGGATGACTTGTCCAACATTAAGTGTTGTGTGTCCTTTTAATCCAACAGGAATGAGATACTTCGCTCACTAGATGACGTTCGTCAATAGTCTGACAACTAAGGTCTACCACATATTGCAGTTTGTTAATGTTTATGTCGGTGACCTGTTCTTCAAAGGTTATCCTCTTAGCAACTTCAGAAGGACACTCCACTACTTTCGGTCTAAGATATGGATCTTACGATACGATATGGGAAAGATAACCAAGGAAAAGTTCACATGAGAATAACACATTGATGTTGTTCCGCAATGGGTCATGACTAGAAACCACGATACCAGCGCGTGCCGAGCAGCACAACCATGTGCCGGCCGGTCACAAGGAGGCCCTAGGTTTCGTCGCGGCACCGTTAGCTGCTACTCATAACATCATTACCGATCACACCACCAAGGTGAAATTTCAAGTGACACAATTTGGGTGGTAACAACAAGCATTATACAAGGAGAGATAGCAAGTAAAGGTAGTCACAAGGTTTAAAATCAACGAGGAGAAGATCCATAGATCAAAACACCTCACAAGAGAACATAGCTCAATTACCGCAGGTGACTAAGCACGAGATTTTTGCTTGATTCCACTAACACCTAGCATTGATGAAAGTTAACTTGGTGGGTCAGTCGATAAGGGTCTTCCCAAAAAAGGGTTGGAAAATATCCACGGCTTATACAAACATATAGGAGAACTCAACTTTGGACTTTCGGTCAAGCACAGGCATGGATACAAACATTCAAGGACTAACCACTAAATCTATAGGCTCAGATTCCTAACAGAGAACCTAATTGAAGACAACAACCATACAATTACATACGTGAACTTTGTTCTAGGATAAAGCTATGTGACCCTCGTATGCTCACCGGGGACAAACGAAGTGACAACTATAGCACTAATCAACTAACAAGCATACCCACAACATCACAATCAAGCAGTCATTTTAGAAAATTCAACAAATGGGCTTAAGCAACCAATACAAAGCACAAGGCTCACCCAAACTAAGCATTTATCTCAAGCATGAACTAACTACAAGTTTAGCTCAAAACAAACGCTGGCTAAGGTGACTAACTTAGCATGGGCATAGAATCTGGACAGCAGCACAGTAGTTACTGGTTTCAACCATAACTAGGGTTGTAGACATCCCACAAAAGTGATCCTCGACTTTCTAGAAAGCTTAGGAAGATGACTACACTTTAGTTATTCATACCAAAAGCAAATTCATAGATTGACATGACCAAAATGCTAATGTTTCAGATTTGTACCAATATGGACAGAAAACTGACCAGAACTTCAAATTTGCAAAACTGGAGTTCTAGGGACACAACAAGGCTGAGCCTTAACTTTATGTAAAGCTTATTAAGTTGTCTATAACTTTCTCATTATCATATTAAAATGATTCTATAGCCAACAAGGCCAAACAAGACAAAGAAGACATCTCTGCCCCGATTTGGACAGATTCTGTCATTCCATTTTGCAAGCTCATAACTAGAGATTTATACCACCACAATTAGTGTTATAGGACATTTTGGAAAGCTTAGAAAAAGTACTACACTTCTTCTATTATCTCCAAGACATGATTCCTTATGCACATAGGTCAAACAAACCAAACATTCAGATCTGTTCTGAACATGAGCAGATTTTGACAACAAACTTCTAAAATTTATAACTCTCAAACCATAAGACCTAGGGTCACGAAATTTTTGAACAAGCTAGATAAGTAAGTTAGCTACATCTTTGGTATTCTCCATAACTACAGAAAACACCATTATAAGCATGAAAGAATCACTACAACAGAAATTGTTATAGCAGCCAACGTCCTAAAAGCAAAACAAAGCTTGCCTTTGTTCTACTTAACAAGAGAGTACCCAAACATGTTATTATAATAGCTCTAAATTTTGTTACCTTAGACCAACACCAATTTAATTCATTCATAAGAATCCATAATTACTTAAGTGAGGTCTAAAGTATTGGCAAACACTTAGGTGGGCAACATAAAGGCATTCTTGTTTAGCTTCACACAAGAAAGATAGTGTAACACATTGATCACAAGTTACACACTATAGAACAAGGGTGAGAGGAGCATAGCTATGCATAAGGCAACAATCATGAAGATGCATGCTTCGTCCTATTCGTCCTCACCAGATTGCCAACCTAAGGTGGCGATCACGTTCTATGTCGGTGGCATAACACGCACTCTCTCGATATATAGCTAGTCGGCAACTACATTCGACTTACGCGTTCGTGGTTAGTGTACCTGCAGAAAAGTTTCATTGCAGCCCAACATTTCCCCAAATATTGCACACAATGAAATAGGAAGGTAAAATTCTAAGCACTCCCATATACATATACCCCTGTATACGTACATGTAGCACCAAAACTACCCGAATCATTCGATCACCCACAATTAAGTACCTTCATATATACATGTGTGTAACATGTAGATAATCCAGTAACCAAAACTAGCTCTCCCCTAGACCGCAGGTTATACGGTCATGCTCTCACAACTCACACTTACCTGAGCGTAGGTGCGACGTTGCATAAAAGTAAACTAGCAACATATATGGCTATTTCATATATGAAGGCTACCCCTAATCTGACACACTGGGTAGCATAGTGTGGGAGAGTTATCACACATACATACCTTGGCCTGGGCGTAGATGCATAAATGAAAACCCCCCAAGTTAGTACTTATATAAGCCACCTAATAATCCTTATATGGGCATAAGGAAATTGACCACTGGCATACTTAGGTTTAGAATTCAGATGTCACAAACCTATATATAGCTATAAGTTGATAAAACTGGTTTTAGAAACAAAACCTTTGTTTTAAATACACATATGACATGTTTAATGTTAAATCTTGCTCCGATACCAGCTGTAACAGAACCGTCCAAATTATAAGAGCACAAGTACAAAAACAATCACCAAAATGATCAAATTCTCGCACTTGAGCCCATATAACTCCGGTAGTCCAATGAAATCACGAGGGATTTCAAACCAACCAACATACAAGCCAAGATCGTAGTGATTCAACATAACAAGTCACATGTTACAACCATTTCACAAGTAATTCAATATACATCGGAGTTTAACAAAGTTATTACAACTTAAGTTCAAAAGTAGCGGAAGCAAAGTAATTTGAAACTAACATTAATCTTATTTAAAATACATGCCAGTACCACGGTCGACTTCCAACAAAAGCATTAGGGATGAGGTAAATAAGAAGGATCATGCCCGTGATCACACTCCGCCACTACGGCAGGAGTCAACCAACTCTTGCAGCCGCCATGATACATCATAACCTGCAACAAGTGGGGATAAAACCCTGAGTACAAGAAGGTACTCAGCTAGACTTACCCGTCAGAAACCAGAAATAAGGTGACACCAAGGATCATGCAAGGCTGATATGAAGTGGGGCTAGCTTGACACATTTTGCATAAAAGCTTAATATAGATGATCAATCATTAATGCTTAAGCATCAAGTTAATTATCATTAACCTATCATCTATATTAGAACCTGTACTAGAGCACTCACTTTATTAGGAGCAAACAATATTAACCATAGCAGGTATAATTTGAGGCAACCTTTCCATCGTGATCCAATTAACCATCAGTTCAATTTAATTGAATCTACGTTGCCGCTGCTCAAGTCAAGTGCTCACTAACCGGGAGCGACGGCGATTCGAATCGAATTCCTATCCAGCTGGAGGGGTATTTCTAACACTCACCGTGCAGACCCCTGCCAGGGTCGCACAGGCCACCTTTTCATATGATTCAGGAATCACGGGTCCGAATGATGTCGCGACCCCAAGGACGACACTCTGCCAGGTGATAGGGACTCTAACCCCCCCTTGGTCTCACGCCAATGTCCCCAAGCACATCCTTTCTCTCCTCCAAGAAGCAACCTACCATTCGATTCCCGGCCTGAATCACATTACTCGGCTTCGCGGTCGGAACGACTTATCCGGCCAACTAAGTGTTAGACTGCGTTCAACATGACTCAAGGACGTACAGCGAATCGGTCCTTAAACGACTCAGGCGGGGATAGATTCACACCCAAGACCTCCATGCCTTGTTGCTTCACTATCGTCATCCCGCCCGGTCACATTTCATTTTATTAACACATGGTTCCATTCCACGATAGCAAATATAGCCAACCGTGCCATATATGAATATCCCTACATCTCGCAGGTGACAGGAAATCACCTGACTTCTACCGCTTAAAGCAGGGATAAGCATCTACTCGATCCTAGTCTATGTAGGATTCAGGGATTCATATATCTGGACAAGGAATGATATGATGCAGCAAGGGTTTCCAACCAACTCCTACCACTTAATGCAGCAATACGTATAACATATATAGAATTAATTGCTTTGAAGATAGGAGGCTTAGAATGCTCCGGGGCTTGCCTGGGATCCGACTCAAGTTAGAGTATGTCAGATGAATTCACTTGGCGAGCATCTTCCAATCTACCACTTGTCCGGTCCTTCGATCTTCGGGATGGATCCACCAACTCCATCTTCGGGTTTGGCTCCACCTTAGATCCTTCACGCGTTTCTGCTAGCGTACCTAAATGAGGTGCAACAGTGCATATGTATGAATGCATAGAAGTGCAATAAACAAAGTAATCATGCAAGCATACCAAAGTTCACATAAACCCTAGAGCTAATTAACTTAATCCTCATTAAGATATAACATAGAAGAGGGCAAGCACATCAATCAAGAACCAAGTCTCACAAGATCTTAGGGTACCACCCAGGTATCATCAAACCCAAGCATGACAAAGTTAATCAAAGTACTAGAACTAGAATCTGCTACTTTCTGGACATACATACAGTAGCTCAGTAATTTAATCATAACTGGAGATCCCTAAATCCAAATGACTTGCAAAATGACATTCTGGAAAGCTTATGAAATTCTCTACAATTCATTTATAAACATCACAGCATGATTCCAAAGTTTAATATGTCGAATTTACATAAACCCAGAAACTGGTCTAACAAGACAGAGAGTAAGCAATTCTGTAACCTAACTTTAAACAGCTGTAGTTTCTAAACCATATGGCCAAATGCCACCAAATTTTTACAGCAGCTAGATTATGAAATTCACAACAACTTTGTTATAGCACACAAGACATGAAAACATCATTTGCATAGGGTAATTAACAATATTCTCAAATCTGTTCAGAAACCTCATTTGCAAGAAATAATTATTAACTTATGTTGCAAACATATAATTGGATAAAACCAACTTTACCAACATTTCATACATGACTAATGAACACCAGAAAACTTAGTGTCAATTACTAAATAAGTTCTTTTAATACATTTTCTTAATTTATTTAGATAATTAGGTGGAATTATGACCACATCATGAAGATGCTCAATAAATTCTACCAAAATTACAGGGGTCTACAAATGCTCTCAAAAGTCTACTGTCCAAATTTCATGCCATTTAGACAAGTATATCAACCTCTATGAAAAAGACAAATAGCTATTGCAATAAATCATGTAAAAGCAAATTAAACCTAAAACTCAATATTTTCTGTGAACACAAGGCCATATTATGAATCAATATGATAGAGAAACATCATACTAAGGTAAAGGGACAACATTTTCTATTTTATCATTTATATCTTATTTATAAGCTATTTATTAAGCCATAAACAAGTTAACTCAATAACTTGAGCATACAGTAAGCAATGACCAAGAATTTTATACCACAGTACATACATACCCTGACAAGACTACCATAAAAATTTCATATCATTTGGAGCATCACAACTCAAGATATAAAATGACAAGTAATAAAATGTAATTTTCCTTATTTAACAAGGTCAAATCGAAACCCTAAGAAAACAGTGAATAAATAGTGTGTTTAACATTTTTCCTAGCAAGTACATGTCATCACAAAATTAACAAAACAAGAATCACCATTTTTGGGGTTCTAAAACTCCAGATCTTGCTCTGGTCAAGTTTATAAGCATTTCTAGAGCACTTTTAAAGCCTAAATAAAGACATCAGAAAATATTTACAAACATGTAACATTTTATGACTCTATTACATAGCTCTCTTCTCAAGGTTTCCAAAAAGTCCACTTTTACTATTTTTGGAGTCTCCTAGCATGAGATATGAATATTTGAAGATTTACATGAAATCTGAAATTCAAAATCGGAATTACTCAAACCCTGTTGAAATTGCTAGGTGTACCCGGATCTGTACCCCAGACCAAACACTACTTAACTGACGCGAGGGACCCACTATTCTGTCGGGCCCGCCTGTCAACGACCCACAGAGGGACAGGGAGAGCGGATGTCGGCTTCCTCCGTTCACCGGAAATAGAGGAGGTTTGGCCGCCGGCCATCTCCGACCGGTGAGGTCGTCGGCGGCCGCGGGGAAGTAGTGGAAAAGCTCTAGGGCGGCGAGGCGCGTCCATAGGCGTCCGTAGTGCGGTCCGAGGTGGTCGGTGGGCTGCTGACCACGTGCGCGGTGGCTCCATGGGGGGGCATTGCCGACGGCGGCGGGGTCGCAGCGTTCCGCTCCGGTGAAACTCCGGCTGGCGGTTCCATCAAGCACACAACAATAAGACTAACCCAGAAACCCTAGACATTGATCGAATTTACCAAAGAATGCATGGGCATGGAGAGATTGGACTCGAGCTCTTGGGCGGCAATGGCGGACGCGCGCGGCGTCAAGGCCCGTTCCGATGCGATGAACTCAGTAGAGCTTTGATTCTCTAGGGTTTCATGATCTACCCCCTAATGCAACTCAGAAACAGGAACAAGTTGTAGGAGAGGGAGATCTAGTGAGGCTGGCCGCGCGGAGTTCGAACTCCTTTCATGGCGGACCGAGCACCAGTGAAGAGGAAATCGAGAACTGCTCCCTAAGGCTTGACTTTTTCCCCAATGCAAGGCGATTTCGATGAAGAGCAGAGCAATGCGGAGCTTTAGGTGGAGTTGGGTGGGCTGAGGCATGGTGGTTCACGCGCACGGGCTCACCGGAGCTCGCGGCCGCGCGACGGTGAGCTTCTCCGCTTCGGCGTGATCGAGAAGGGAAAGGAGAAGTGAATGGAGCAGAGCAGTGGGTTGGCGTCGTCTTAACGCGCCCCTAGCCAGGCGTCGTGGCCTCCCGTCGACGTATCGACGCCACGCGGCGCAAGCGGCCTGAAACCGGTCGGCCACGAGCTCAGCTCCGTTTCAACTGAAGAACGATTCAGTCCCTCTCCAACCGACTGAATCCGCCCCCTTCTCGTTCCTATAGTTCTCAATCCGTTTCGATTTAGCTCAAGGTGCAATTTACAAAAGTGTAGGGCTACATGAGATCTACAAAGTTGCCAATAAAATCCTGAGCTGGTTCTGCTTAGTTTGAGAGATACAGTGCTCCAAAGTAGTGCACATGAAACTGAAATGTTAGTTCAGACTTGGAATATTTTCTAAGTGTGGAAACAGTATGAGATCCTGACTTGAGGGCCCCATCTGAGCATTTTCCAGCCATTTTCATGAGATGCTCATTAAAGGACTTTTGTTCCACAACAATTTTGCTATACTTTTGTTTAAAAGTGCATCAACATGCAAACTCATCTTGAAGCACTTTTTAAATAGGGAAGAAAAAGAGCTCCTAGGGTCAAATTAGGTCAAACTGATGCTTAGAAGCTTAATTAGGCAATATGGTCAACATGAACATTGCTCCAATAGGTACCCTAAGCATAGTGAAGGTGCTAGAGCACATGTTAGACCATCACAAGTATCATTTACACAAGATCCCTAATTAGCACATAATGGAAGCATAAAATAACAATGATTGTTACATATGTTTTATCATTATGTTTCCTGTTTCCGGGTCTTCTTACATGATGATCACCCATTACAAAGATGTTTACCAACATGTACAACAAGTACTGGTATAGAGGACACATGGTCAAAGCATACCATGCATAACAGCACTTAAGTACAAGCTTATGTTTCAATAGTGAACAGAGGTGTTCACTAGTCCAAAATGAATGTTTCATCACTTGAGCTTGATCAACAAGATGCTAGGTTCATGATAGGAGTGGATCATGCTAAGCTATGCAAGGTTAGTGCCCAAACTAGCCAAGATAACACCTAGGGTGTTACAGCTGCCTCTCTAGAGGCCCAGGCAGCGCTGGAGGACTCCCGTTCGCCGCCACGTATGGTCCAGCTCAGCTTTGCGGATGCTGAGGCGCCGGGGGTGGGTGGTGAGGATGCTGCCGAACCGCCAACAGCTCCCGCGCCTGTTGCTGCCGCGCCTACAGCAGCTTCAGTGGCAGCCTTTATCGACTCCATGAGGCTACCGTTACAGGAGCCTCTGATCAAGACTCCGCCTCGCGCCCAGACTGCAAGGGCCGTCGACGACGACTAGATCCCTCGTCGCAGCAACCGCCTGGCCGCCAAATCGGCCTTCCGCGATCCTCAACCGAAGAAGCAGGCCCGACGTGTCATGCTGAACAAGTGGGCTGGGCGACCTGATCACGTGGTGACTAATACACCGGACGCCACAATCTCCACCAAGTTCCACGAAACTTTCGGCGATCCAATCTCGTCCTCAAAGCGGGAAGCATTGCGTGAGATCTTCCCCATGCGTGGTGTCCGCTGGACGTGGACCATGGCGAGGCTGGACTCATCTTCTGGAATGCATGAGGCTTGAACATCAGTGTGCGTCGCTTCAGTCGCACAATAGTTTCCTCACATGGTACAACTACCTAGGCACCACCGTTTGAGCCGGTGATTATTGTTTGTGTTCCACCCGATGTTGGCCTATGGCAACTCGTCGTCAAGCCACCCGGGCCGTGTATCTTTACTCTAACTTCCCTTAATGAAGCACGTGCAATGCACGCTTTCGAAAAAAAAGGCACAACGCAAAAATGTCGCACCTTGATCTCCTCCGACAACACCACAGCAAGGGGTTCGTCCAGTGCAGGCACAGAGAGCAAGGGGCTTCTCTGCAAGGTCCTTGACACGCCTGGCAAGATCAGCAAACTGTTGGACCCAGTTCTGCGAGCTTCTCGACGGCAACCTCCATGGGATCGAAACCAAAGCTAACTGATACCAATTGTCATGTACCGAACTAGATTGCCCTGGACCCAAGCGGCACGACCTTGTCCAAGGCAGCAACCGTACCACAAGGGCAGGGATAGGAGAAGGGGTACAATCCCCATCTATATATAGATGAGGTAACTTGACTCCTAATGAACTAATCCCAACAAATGAGGAAAACTAATCTCCAAACTCTAGCCGATGATACAGTGCCCGTGTCGGCCCATGATTACTGGATGCACTATTTTTATGTTAATGGCCAGTGATTAAACTTCCTACCAAAGTACTTCGCACTTATGGTCAAATATTCATGTTACTAAATTCAACGGTTTTGTAGTGATACTTGAGTCATTTCATTACTTTTCGGTAGCATCCTTTACACATGTAATTAGATCCCATTATTGTTCATCATCAAGTAGTTTTGTCTGCAACCATGTGTAATTTATGTGTATTTCTAATTTGTTGGTATTGCCCTGTGATCATGCTAACTCACAAGTAGTCGGTACATATTGTACTGTATTTTCAAGAACTTCAGCTTCTTTATGATTTATTTGTGTAATTGATTGTTGTACCTTCTTGAATTTTATATGATTGGGTTTATTTGATTTCTTTTTTATTATCCATTTCAGATAACTGTAGATCTCATATATGTGTTTGGTTATGTGAAAATTCTTGACATAATCCTCAAGACAACTTCTGATGCTTTACGCAACAAATGCGATTGTTATGTTTCTGAGATCGTAGTCAATGAAAATGATGTGACCTATGCAAGCATGATCGCAGAGGTTCTGGTTCCTAAGTTTGAGGAAGAAATTGGGCTCCCTGAGGTTGAACGCCTGACTAAGTTTGTTAATATAGTCAATGCATTACCAATAAACGGATCTGGAGTAATTGATAAATAAAATGTGTTTTGTTTTGTACAGATTGCTAGTGGTTTGGGATCAAAGCTAATGGATGTGCCTAAAGATGCCGGAAAAGCTATTGCTAATTGTGACAAACAAGAAATCCTGCAGTCCCTGAAAAGGCTTTCAGATATTTACAAACAGAGAAAGTGTGCACATTAGAAGCTCCTAACAATTGAAGCTCAAATTGGTGTTGCCAGGATGGCTGTCGGTAATGAAGCTGTTGGTAAGGATGATGAGGGCAAGACAAACACAAAGGGTAGCAACAAGGACGGTGGATCTGGAAAGAAGTGCGAGACAGAGGTTACTAACAAGAGCAAAACAGAAACAATGGGTAGCAATAAGGATGATCGATTTGCAAATAACGGCTAGACAAAACCAATGGAGGATGGTCGATCTGCAAATAAGGGCAAGATAGTTAACAAGGGCAAGACAAAAACAAACACAGCAAGAAAATCTGTGGTCCACCCAAAAAGATGGATTTCATCAATTGTTTAATTCTGAGTGTGTGAATATGAGCCTGTCCGCCTGATCACTAAACAGTTTCTTCATGTTGATTAGATTGTGTTTAATTCTGAATGTCTGAACATCGATCTATTTGAACATGTAGTATTAGATTGTTCTGAATCTTTTCTTTGTTTGAACATCTACCTAATCTGCCATGACACATTCATGTTGTACCCAACGGACATACCATTCATATGTTGTGTTTTGGCTTGAAAAAATTTGCAGCATCTTCACAAAAATAAGAAAGAAAGAAAAATGCATTATGGGTTTGCCATGTAATAGGGAAGAAAATTCCGTTGAGACAATTGTCAGGAGTCAGGACCAGCTCGAGTAGGAGAGAAGTCGGAGAACAATTAAGATAACATATAGCTAGGTTGCTTAACGAAAGAAAATGTTTGGGGTCCGTTTGAATCTCTAAATTGCCTTCAATGAATTGAATTGGACTCCAATACAAAATCTATAAAGGACTTGCATTGCTCATGAACACCAAATTTTGTGTTTGGTTGGCATAGGAATCACACATGAGGAATCTCTCTCACTACCAAATTCCAAATACTGTTTGGTTGCGAAAATGAAAAGAGATTCGTGAAACAGCATGGCTTCCCAAACCTTGTTCCTTCCTTGTCATTCATCAGGCATAAGAGCCACTAACCCTAGTCGTGCATTGCATGCCTGATCTCCTTCTAGCGGCCGGCGTGGCACAGAACGAGGCGCTGCAGCTCCTTGTATAGTGAAGGGGCGGTGGTAGAGGTCACAGGCGAGGTGTTCATGCCACCTATCGCCGCATTGCTGAGGGGAGCGCGTCATCGTGTCGCAGGCCACTCGGCTCCAGCCCTTCTTCTCCTTGACGAGGTGCTCCAGGCACGCGTCCTCCTCCAACATCCACTCCGGCGAGGGCCTGATGCGGAGGAGGAGGACGCATCTCGCCAGTTCGCCGTCGCCTGATCTCAATCCACCATCGTGCCGTCGGGAATGACCGGTACGGAGAAGAACGGGCAACATATGAAAAAATGAATCTTTTTAATTTTCTTTTTTTCCTCAAAGAGTGATCAATTTTCTTTTTTTCGCCAAAGAATGAGTGTATCAATTCAGCCTTAAAAATCAATGAAATTATTGCTATTACTTTTTTCATGATACCCATAATACTTAATAATATTTTAAAATAATATTTCATACTACTTAAAGGATTAATGTAGTATATCTTTTTTCTTGAGAATCTTAGTACAAGTGAAGGACCAAGAACGACGACCAGAAGGGGGTGAATGCGAGCTTCAAATTTCTTTCAAAATATTCAGTCACAGTCCTAAAATCGACCCCCCAAAAAGCACTCACGTAAAAGTGATATAATCACGAGCCAAATGGTGTCAAGAGTACCTAGAAAAGTTCCATAGATCGGTAGAAAGCCAATGCAAAAGATGAAACTTAAATCGGAGCACAAACGCACAAGAGGTGGAAGAAAACAGTACTACTACAATACAATGGATAGTCTGCTACAGTACCATAGATAGTCCGCAGTTCAAGAATCAAAAACTCGACCGAGAGAAATGATTCTATACGCTGCTGAAAAATGAACACCGGATAGTCCGCGACCAAGGAGCAGACCGTCTGCAGTTCAAATCGGCGAAAACTAAAGCTGAGAACAGGTTCTGAACGCTATCAACTTGGAGGTGGCGGACTGTCCGTGCCTGGGGGCTGAGCACCGAGCTCACCTATGCTCGGCCTCGATGGGCGGACTGTCCTCGGGAGCACCCCGGACTGTCCAGGACTCACGAATCAGCACAGAAATAGATAGCCCGAAAACCGCCTGGACACAAAATCATCTGATTTGCAGCCAAATTAAAACGAACTGCCACCAAATTTGGACCAAATGATCACAAGACAGTAGGTGAGCTATCTCTAAAAGATCATCGCCCGAAACTTAGCCAATCAATGGGAAACTTAAATCATGTGACGAACGATGGTTTTTCTTCCTCAAAACTTGAATCGCCCTGATCTATAAACTCGTGAAGATTTAGATGAAATCCTTCGGTGGAAGAGATCTACTCATGTCCTAGTTCATCTTAGATGAAAAGGAATGAACTCAAACCATCCCAAAATGACGAATCGAAGCAAAAGGGGAAGGGGAAAAATAAGAACGCGAAGAACATAAAACGTGATTCACATGAACACAGCTCAAATCTTGAATCCCGGAGGACAAGAGGAGGTAAGGGCCTCCATTCCCACATAAGGTTCATGAATTCGGATTACACGAACATGAACAAAATCCGTGGACCTCTCTTGGAACCCTAGAGTGAGGGAGAGAGTGAGTCTGAGGGTGAGAGAGAGAGCAAGAGAGGTGAAGGGTGTTTGGGGTGAAAGGATCAAGATGCCCAAAGGAGGGTGAATTGGGCTAATTTAAATTTTTTTGCAATAATTAAGCCCTACACTTAGCCCATTTCACCCCTAGTACCTAAATGTGTTCTCTATTGTTCTACCACATAAAAGTTTTGCACCCTAGGTTCCAATCCTACTCTAGCATGGCAATTCTAAGAATGTAAAGACATAAATTGAATTGCTCAAATGTAAATGCTCAAAATAAAGAGAGGAAGAGAAATGTGGCGATGTTTTTTTGAGGTATCAAAGAGTCACCACTCCCCACTAGTCCTCATTGGAGCACCTGCGCAAGGGTGTAGCTCTCCCTTGATATGTGCAGGGATCAAGTGTTCTCTATGGGCTGATTCTTTGACACTCTATCATGGTGAATCATCCTCAACCGCTCACACCATAACTTGGGTCACCCACAAGCTCCGCCGGATGATCACCAAACTTTCGATCACCACCGAGCCGTCTAGGTGATGGTGATCACCAAGAGTAACAAACACAAACTCTCACTTGACCAAGACAAGCCTAATGAGAAAAGGTGGATGCACACTTGCTACTCTCTATGCACTAATGAGGTCCTTAATCTTTGATTATCAAATCTCAATCACCCTACTAGACTCTTGTTCTGCTTTGCACTTCAAAGTGTTTCCTTAGCTAAACAAATGGACAAGAGAGAATATTTGGATGAGTTGGAGATGTATTTATACACCCCACACTCAAACATAATCGTTGGGCACAATTCCCCTTTTCTGCACGTGCTTCGGACCAGACTCACCTGTGTTCGGACCAACTCCCCCTGAGTCCGACTCTCACAGAACCTACAGTGCAGGTACTACTATCAGAGAATATCGTTGTAGGGTTCGAACCCTAACAGTCCGGACACTCCCTCCGGACCGGATCTAGAGCCAAATATCCTCTCTGAAACATTTCTGTAACGCTTCGAACTCACCTCTACGACGGTCTGGACCCACACTGTTCACTGAGTTTGAATGCCCTAGAACAAGCCGTAGGCAACCGGATCCTAGCACCAGAGTCTGGAGGCTCCCTTTGCCAGGGTCCGGAGCTACCCTAGGTCTGAGGGCCTCCCTAGAGCTGCCACGTACCCTCCGGACCCTCCATCCATGTTCGGACCGAGGTGACAAGCAGGGTCCGAAGCAAATCGAACCAACCAAATCACATCCAATTCAAAATCTTTGTTAACGGGGTTTGTTCCACTTGATCTTTGGGCCATCCCTGAGCTACCTCATACTAAGTTTGATAAGTGTACACCACACCTAACACATTAGACTCACCTAGGTCAAGCTACTACTTCATACCCCCCCTTAATAGTACGGCCAAAGAAAAAACAAAGTTCTAAACTACTCTAAGTGTCTCTCCAATGCCAATCGACACTTAGAACTAGTCCATCCTTAACCTTGTCGTCCATCATTTGAAAACCGAAACGAATTCTATCGATAGGGGCATGAAAACCATTGATTACCCAAACAATTGCCATTATCGTGACCTAACTCAAATTGTCTCTGCAAAACACACGTTAGTCACAATAATCTTACGTCGTCATTAATCACTAAAACCTACTAGGGGCCTAAATGCTTTCAAGGGCATCCCCCTCTTATTTATTGATGCTAATACACTAGAGCGAACCACCCAACTCAAAGGGTATTATGAACCAACTTAAGATGATTATTGATCCGACGGCCATGCACCCTTCATGACTTAGCTTTGCCTCGATGCAAGCCTCACGATGACGCCACATGCCGCCTTCGATTCCCACCGGAACCGCACCCGGGTTTTGAGGCTCAAACCCAAAAATCGTCCACCCGGTGGTTTTGAGGCTCAACCCACCAAACCGCTTGCGGGTAGCGTACTCCATACGCGTCCCCTACAACTCGATGTGTGTCACCTCTGTTCTCGACCGCCCGGCCACCAAGTCTTCCAGAGCCTCCGCTCGACTTGCTCGACCGCCGTCTTGACTCGATCAACACGATCACTCATTCATGTACACTTGCGCTTGTCAATGTCCCCAAATGTCAGCCACCGTGGCTGGTTACCCGGCCTCCTGGTCCCTCAATCCAAGCCTCACGTCCGTCCTTCACTGCTCCTAGTGTATCGGCACGGCACATCTCTACTGACCTTCACCTCGCTGTCAACCACCACCTCCGAGCTCCACACCTACGCACCACAAGCCAAGAGACACATTGCATAACCGAACTCACGTCATGGTTAGTTCACAAACTCAACCTAAGACGCGAAACACGTTGACAATCACTCATCATAAATTCGAACCACAAGGGCACATATCAATCTTGTGTTCGCAATAAGTATATAAACCATCAAATCAAGAGAAATAAGTGGCCCATAATCATGTCAGCCCATTGTAAAGGTCCTAAAAAAGAAAGGCTCCATCTATATCTGTCTCTCTTGTCTATTTGTTGATTATTTTATTTGAGAGAGATGTGAGGGGAGAGTTTCCAACTGACGATAACGTTGTATAACAGGACAACAGGTAAATGATTACAACCGTTATTTTCACATAACAGAATCGGTATTATTGCATCCGAGATGTCTAAAGTGTCTTCGGTTACCTGTCCCTGCTCTAGGTCTGACATAGCTGCCCTCTAAGCATCCATGCAGTAAAGAATTAATTTTATAATGAATTCCGCATCGTCCCAAGTTGAGGCTTCTTCTGGTATACATTAACCCATCGAACCAACTACTGGACTACAGACAGATTTTGGGAAGTGTTTTGAGAGAAATATTTGGCTTTGATTGCAGCTAGTAGGATTTGGTTCCCTGTGCGGTGAAGATTCACCGATCGATGTTGATGTGAAGGCTTTTGTTAACTAACCCAAGATTAGAAGCCTCCATTTGATGAGAAGGCTGTGAGATGCTGAGGCTTGGCACAAAGTTTGGGTTGTTTAGGTCGTCAACACCTATGCACCCAGATAAATGCGTTTTGAGTTTAGCTCAATAGTGGAAAAGTTGGATGCCCCTAGACCGGCCCCAATCACGTGCTGTGGATTCTGCGGCTGAGTTTAGCTCAATAGTGTAAGAGCATCTCCAACAACTCCTTAAATCAACTTGCCATCCTTGTTTTTTTGGCAAAACATGAAATTCCACCCTCCAACAGCTTGGCAAAAGAGGTTGCTATCTTTGGCAAGTTGCCATCGCGGCTCCTCGCGCGCGGATATATGCGCGCGCGGTGTGGCTTGCCATCTCACGAATTCTGTCCCCAGCGCTCCTCTCCCGCACGCGCGAAGGCTTCCCACGTTTCTTTCTCGATCGCGCGCCATCTGAAGGATCGATCCAGTCTACAAAGTCATCGCCTATTCCTCGGTCCTCTATTCCTCTTCGACGCAAAACACCGCTGGAGAAGATCCATCGCGACGCTGCCGGTCCTCTCTTCCGTTCGACGCGAAGGCAGCCGATCCATCGTTCAGGTATGGTGGCTCGATCCTCCTATTCCCCATCTCCGATATTGAGGTTGGTAGGGTAGTTCGTGACTTGACATAGCTAGGGTAGTGTATCGATGAGAGCTCCGATCTTGACGTAGCTAGGGTAGTTCGTCATCTACTAGGCCAGTCCGATCTGCAGAAGAACAGCTAGTTCGTCATTTCAGAGAAGGTTTAGTAGATTTACCAGATTGATCTGAAAGTCATGATAGGGTTCATGTTGATGGTTTATTCGTCAATTTAGAGAAGTTTCAGAGAAGAAGGTTTAGGGTAGTCCGTGATCTGCTAGGGTAGTACATGGTTGATCTGATAGTCATGATAGGGTTCCTGTTGATGGTTTATGGACAACAGCATTCTAAATTGTATATTTTGTCATAAATTTTGTAGACTGATGGAAGGAGAAGATGGAAATTTCTTGTTGGAGATTCTTCTCAATGGAGAAGACTCTCATGTTGTTGGTTTGGACGAGATGGCCATTCCAGACAGCCAAGGCACTCAGAGTCGTCATGAGGAAGTGCAGGTAAGCCGTAGCACAAAGGGAGGAACAAGGAGGTCAAAAAATTTTCATTGGAAAGAGGACAAAGTAGTTTGCTCGGGCTGGTTGAATGTTAGCAAAGATCCCTGACCAACAAGTGTTGTAAGAATTAATATGTATCTACGCAGCTGTGTTCAGCGTCCAGGGCGAGAGAAGCGATTGGAATTGGGAGAACGGAGATCTATATATCTCACCTGGGTTGGGCGTCTTGGGGGCTGTTTAGTTGCCAAAATTTTTAGCGAAACGCTACTGTAGCAGTTTCGTTATTATTTGGTAAATATTGTCCAATCATGGTCTAATTAGGCTTAAAAGATTTGTCTCGTCCATTTCGTCTAAACTGTGTAATTAGTTTTATTTTTTATCTATATTTAATGCTTCATGCATGTGTTCAAAGATTCGATGTGACGGAGAATCTGAAAATTTTGGCAAAATTTTTGGCATCTAAACGGTGCCTTGGAGGAAATGATGCTTGGCCGATGTTGATGATGAACAGCTGCGCCGTGGTCGCGGTAGTCTGTCGCGCGAGGGAACGAGAAGACGTGGCGGCGGCGCTTCACGTGAAAAGGAACGAGCTGAACCGCGCGAGGAGGCCAAGCCGCGCTATTCTGTTGGTCCGGTTGATGGTTTGTGGGCCTAACTTTTAAGTTTACCAAGCTCAAATGGCAATCTCTTGGAGATAGTATAAATTTTGACTTGCCAAATATTTTTACAACTTGCTAAAACACAAGATTTGGCAAGTGAGTTTTACCAAACTCTTGGAGATGCTCTAAATATATGCGCGCGGCTCCGACGGATGGCAAGTGAGGGAAAATGGCAACCAAGTTTAGCAAACTGTTGGAGAACATTTTTTTTTGCATGTTTTGCCAAATTTTGAAGAATGACAAGTCATATACCAAACTGTTGGAGATGCTCTAAACTAGTGACAGTAGAGAGCCCCTGCACGCAGGTTGGCACCACAGATACAGTTATGTTTAATACGAAAAGAGAAGAAACATTTAACCTACTCAGTTAATGGGAGAAGAAAACATATGGGGTAAAATAATCGAAGAGCCAATGTAGTTAAAGTCTACGTGTACCTTAATCAGATCATCTTAACAGAGTAGGCCGTATCACAAACGGTGTTGTTTCAAAGTCTGATGGTTAAGTACACACTGTATTATACGTAAATAAGCCACAATGCTCAAAAGATAGTGGTAGCTACTCTAGAGATGTGTTCTGGACATAATTCTTGAATTGGCCATGTTGGTAACGGAGCTTCCAGCTTCTATTAGACTCACAGCCTTCGTCTTCGAACTCCAAGGTCCCTGATGAAGAAGCTATATAAACATCTAGCCTAAAAGTTAGCCGTTTAGATTTGATAGCAACCACGCTATAGGAAATACAAAACACAAGCACAAAACATAGCCAATATGCTTAAAAATTACAAACTTAACACATATTAATAACGTAAGTTCTAAGAGCATCTCCAACAGGATCTGTAAAATGAATATCCAAAACCTAGGATTTAGAGGATATTTAAAAATAATAACTCTCCAAATTAAAAATGTAAAGCACTACAACAGCTTCTCTGTATTTGAATGGGTCCATGCAATAGATCCTTTTCGCTGTTGCCCACACCTGCCATCCATCCAGAAAGCACCACGCCCGACAACTTGTCGCCGACCAACAGGGACACCACAGCAGCGAAGCAGCAGTTGGCCAGGATTTTACACACCAGCCGGCCAGGCAGGTATGTAAGCGGAGAATAGGCAGCGTGCCCTAGATCCAGGGTTGGGTTGCTTGAGGGAGGGACGACAGGAGGCGCAGGAGGCAGCGAGCGCACCAGGAATAGACTAGCGGCGGGCGCGACCAGGAGGAAGGCACGCTACAGGCGCAATTGGAGGCAGCGAGCAGAGGCCGGGAGGAGGGCGAGCAGAGGCGATGGGCGTAAGGTTGCATAGGCAATGGGCTCGGCCTGGAGAAGATAGAGGTAGCGTCGGCAGGCAAGGAGCGCGGACGAGTCCTGGAGGAGATAGAGGCACTGCCGGTGGGTGAGGAGCGTGCACGAGGGGAGGCAGACGCGTGCGCGAGCAGAGTAGCTCGGGAGGTGGATGAATAAGGTTGCATAGAGTGGTGACATGGGTCGGGAAGGATAAGGTGTCGTACATAAGGTGGACTAGGGCTTTTTTGGGTCTTTTTATAAACTTTAAGTCCACAATCTCTTATTTTTTTCTTTTACTAGCAAATATGCTCATGCATTGCAATGGAAGAAGAAAAAAACGATCAGACGTTAATAGGAAATAAGGACAAAAATGTTATATATCTATTTCTATTTTAATTTTTTTTCATAAATTTTAGTGGCTATAATTTATTTTATGATGATCATGACAACGTTCTATTAAGTCTATAACGAAATAAAATACTCCCATACATAGTAAAAGGTATATATATCTTGAAAAGTCAAAACGATTTACAATTTAGAATAGAGAGAGTACAACCTTGATTGTTTTTTCAGTTGCAAGGCATAAAAATATTTAATTATAATATATCATAACTTTAATCTATATTTATATCTATATCTATATGGATCCTAATCCAAATTCAAACCTAAATAGAAAAAGGATAAAATAGAAATTACCCTAATCTTATGTCTTATCCTAATATAAAAAACCACAAAGACTCTTTTGTTTTCCTTACCGAGTTCCAGTTTTATTTTTCATGGATCCGAACACAAAACAAGTCCTGTTTTTTTTTCCATGTTGTTTTCTGTCCATCAGAGTCATGGTACCGTAGCCATCCCAGTTTATTTTTTTTTCTTTCCTCTGTTTTTTTTGGATGTAAGTTTTTTTCATGATCAGTTTCCCTTTTCTATGCGTCCTTTTTTTTGTCCACGTTATGTTTTCTTGAAGAAGGAACGATAGGATTGAAGAAGTACAGCCGACTAAATTTTACCTCTTTATTATTAGATATATATATATATATATGTTTAACTAAATATGTATAAATATACTGCATAATAAATATTATTGGATTTCATCTCAAAAAAAATAAATATTATTGGATTAATTATAAAGTATATTTTATAGTAAAAATGGAACTTGGGATATAATGTTGATACTATTGTTCATAAACCTAGTCCAAATTTTCTAAGATTATTACTCCCTCCAGCCCAAAGTAACAGTTCATTTTTTAAGAAATTAAAATTTAACTAAATTTTAAAAGTTTTACCAATATCTATGTCTCTTAATATATTTATTATAAAAATATACTTTGTCAATTCAATAATATTTGTTAAGCATCAGAAATATTAGTATACTTTATATATATATATATATATATATATATATATATATAGTAAACTTAATAAAATTTGACTTCTCAAATAAGATGTGCAATTATTTTAGAACAAAGAGAATACTTCACGTTCTGGAATGATTGCTTAGTAGATGTGTGAATGGGTGCCCATTCACGTAGCTACCAGTCGTCTGTCACCGCGTTAAGTGACAGCCAGGGAGTAAATGGTTTCTACTTTCTACGTTACGTACAAGTCTCAGTCACGATGTTAGTGACAACATTTCATAGTAGGGTGTGTTCGCTCGGTGAAAAGTGGACGAAAAGTTACTGTAGCACTTTTCGTTATTATTTGGCAAAATTTATCCAACCATAAACTAACTAGGCTCAAAAGATTCGTCTCAACATTTACAAACAAACTATACAATTAGTTATCTTTTTTACCTACATTTAATGCTTTATACATGCGTCTAAAGATTCGATGTGATGGGTGAAAGAGAAAATATTTTGGGTTTGCACGGGAAGGGAACACACCCGTAGTCCGTAGAAATGTCTCGCACTGGTTCTACGTACGTACCAAAGTCACCGCCAGCTGTAAATGCGTTCGGGTTCAAGATCGCAGATATTCTTCAAAATTTGTTTGTTCTGTTGTGTTGTCATCCTTTTCAGTATTAGTAATTTAGTATCATAGCGACATGTGAACATATAGGATTCCTTCTCGAAGTAAAATGACAGCTAACACTGTGACTCTACAACATAATGTTATACATATGGGGTGTGTTCATTTAGCGAAAAGTAAGCGAAAAGTTACTGTAGCATTTTTCGTTGTTATTTGGCAAAATTTATCCAATCATGGACTAACTAGGCTCAAAAGATTCGTCCCGACATTTACAGACAAACTATGTGATTAGTTATCTTTTTTACCTACATTTAATGCTCCATGCATGCGTCGAAAGATTTGATGTGATGGGTGAAAGAAGAAATATTTTGGGTTAGGATGGGGAAGTGAACAAGGCCATGGTACTATCAAAGCTATGGTTGCCACTTGCCAATTTACCACCGTTCTATGCTAATACATATTAATAAGAACTGGAAATAGATGTATGACAATTTAATGGGTGTACATGTCATGCATGCACTGCATATTGTTAAGCATTTAGGTTTTGAAACATAGATTTGTCACTTCATACAGATCGGGTCTTTACAAGGTGAGTCGAATATTCTGTTCAAACCGCCTGTAAAAGGTCGCTCAACAAATAAGTTTCCATTTCCCAAAAAAAAAACAAATAAGTTTCCAGAAAGAACTTGAATTGGCCCAATGATTTGGATATTCTACTGGACTGACTCTACATTTATGACAAACCATTGACGCCGCACTGAAATTTTGTTTTGGTTTTGAGTTAATCTTCGTAAAACTCTACACTTCGCATTGATAGGAAAAAAACTCTACACTCCGCGACATAATATCATACCAGCTGGTCACAATTTTTTCCGAAGAAAAAAAGGTACAAGCTGATCACATTTGGATTATTGCAGGCTACTGAGTACTAGTGTGAATATAGAGATACATCATCCTAAGCTCAAAGTCAGTGTCGGGTATCAATGATCACGATACCTGAAGACAACGCTAAAAACTAGCTTTTCGATAAATCAGGAACGTGATCACGGACTCAGCCGACCCTTTGGTGTGGGACCCTGTCCCATCCGACCACAAGGGAGGTCTCGCCTCGCCCGACAGCGTCCCCCCCTGTCGCCCCCGCGTGGTAGGGCCAGCCCCGTTCGACCCCAGAAGGGGACGGAATAATCCAACAAACGTAAAAGATAAAAGCCACGGCTCATCCGACCCTCGGTGGAGAATCTCTGCTTCGCCCGACTCCTAGGGGAAAGGTTCTGCCTCGCCCGTCTGCTAGGACTCGGTCTCGGGCGTGGCGGGAGCCCCGCGGTGGTCCCAACCACCGCAGATGGGAGGCGTACGACCAAGGATGGGCCGAAAACAGTGATGAACGGGTCGTCTCCGGAAAGTCAAGTCACCCCACGGCACCGTATGACACTACACAGGGCATCACTATGCCACCAACTCCTGTACGACACCCGTCAGGGTCAACTATTGACCTTCACGATTGACCACTCCGTTTGCCAGACAGAGTGGGACGCCATGGTTGGCGCATGTCGTCCGCGCGTGGCACCAGTAGTACACAGGGCAACGCATGGCACCCGTCCCCGTCACCACGATCCACAGGGTCAGCGGGGCCGCACCAAAGAGGGGGAGGAGGATGACGACCCAGAGTTCCTATTTCTTTTCCTCGTTATCCTCCTTTTTTTCTCTTTTTCCCCTTTCTCTACCCTACTAACTCGGCTGTAACCTGCCCTTCCCCTTAAACTATAAAATGGGAAGCAGGGTCTCCTGGAGAGGGGGACGACGAAACAACACACATACACTCTCAACCCATAGAGACTTGGGAGTTCATCCCTCTCTCGACCGTTTGTAACTCATACTGCAAACTCAAGTGTAAGTAACACGAACAACTCGTCACTGGACTAGGGACATTTCGCCTGAACCAGTATACACCCTCGTATCCTCTTTGCATACCATCCGAACCTAGACGCGCAATCCACAAAATCCACTAGCCGGTCGTTTTGAAGACAGTCAGTCATCCTGACATGGAAAGCAATGTCACATTGCTAGCAGATAAAAAAAAGTTTCATCATCCAGTGGACACTTTAGTTCACATTTACATAAAAACGCTACATCCATTAAAATAATATTATTCTATTTTTAATGAGTACTCCCTCTGTCCACGAAAAAATACAATTTTAGCACAGTGTTATGATTTAGTATCTTAAGTTTGATCAATTATATATAAAAAAGTATTAATATTTATGATATCAAATAAATATCATTAGATAATTACGAAATGTATTTTCATAATAAATTATTTTGGAGCCATAAATGCAAATATTATTCACTAGAAATTTGGGCAGAGTGCACTACTTTTGCCGGCACGCAACTCGTAGTTGCATTCTTTTGTAGACGGAGGGAGTATTAAAACTCGACCTAATTTACATATGAAAAAATCTGAAATAAAAAAGATGTAATATTCTATCGAGATGAACAAAGCCACGTTGAACACCACAGCTAGCAGTGTAGCCCTTATTACGAATCCAACGACCAACTCAAAACATTGGACATGTCGCAAGATCTAACGTTCTAGAACTATTCCAAAATGCATCTAGATCAACGAAAGAACATCGACAATTGTATCAGACTTCAACAATTGCTATTTACTGTAGCTAGTACTACAAACAGCCGCAACCACAGCTGCAGCTGCAGCTCAATAAGCTGCGGCGACCAGGCTTATAGCTCAACAATTCAAACATTTCTTCTCCGCGATCATCAACAATCAGATCGACGTATAGCTCAACAATTCAAACATTTCAATAAGAACAATCGGTTGGTACGCTAACGGCTAACGCTATGTAGTAGGTGCAAGATGATGTGCGATTTGTTACGTGTTGGTGAAAAGGATCACATAATGGACTTGTGGTTGCTTTCTTTGCTTTTTTTTTCGAGACTTGTGGTTATTTTCTAATGCCAACAACCATTGACACGACGGAAGTTACTTGCCTAGTGGGTAAATAAAACAACACAGGACCTACATTTTCTCCATCAACGTTTCTTTCAGCTTCCTTCACCTCCCAGAGCACAAGTACTGGTCGTCGCAAAAACCCATTTCATGATGTCTGGTCACCGGCTCTTTCATTGACTTCCGACCACAGGCACGCCACTAGCACTATACGCTAGCAGGCAACACAAATCAAGCTCTCCATCCCGTCAAGGTGATTTATACAGTGATGATCTCTCACAAGCTAAAAAGACATGTTTTTTGTAGCCACTCAGATTACGCGTGCAGCACCGATTATTCCCTGATAGGTAAGTCAGGGAGCTGGTAGGTGGAGTCGTGGAGATATCGACGGATTATTGCTGTCTTGCTGCAATTCAGCTAGTGGCTGGCAACTAGCAAAATTTTCAGACTCAGAAAAGCAACTAATCAAAAGCTTCTATTTTTTTTTTTCCAAACGATAGATGTGGAGCAACTTTCCCCACTCCTGTTCTCAAAAAAAATCCCTACTCCGCCCGCGGACTTTCTAGAGCAAATGAATGCTTAATGCCTAAGCAGCATAAAAGCGCACGAAAATGTAAAAAGCTTCAGATACGTACAATTTGATGCATTGATGGAGGTTGTTCAAAATGAACACAAAGATTCTCCTAGTATTCCAGGTTTACATGAAATGAGCAATGCATGAACGGGGGTGATTCACGTGCTTACCAGTCTCAGTCATCTGCGTTAAGTGACAGCAACCAAGGAGTCGTTAGTACCGAGACACAGACACCAGACACGCAGTAGGTAGCTAGCCTGTACAAATGTCTTGCACTCGTGTTCTACGTACGCACGCAGTCACCACTCACCACTAGCTGTAAATGCATAGCTTCAATAATTGTTGCAAATATTGCAAGAGTTCTGTCGTTCTGGTCCTTTTCGGTGTTAGGAGTACCATGGTGACGTGCGAAGAAGAGGATTATTCCTTCTCGAAGCAAAATGACAACTAGCATTGCGCCTATGGTTGCCAGTTGCCACCGTGCTACGACACTACTATTGCCTATTGAAAAATCATGGAAAATAAATCTTCTGCTGCAATTTTAACGGATATATGTGCATCTAATGTCCTGCATTCCGTATAGTTTAGCGTTTATTGGTTTGAAAGCTAGCATAGGTTTTTTTTAATGTATATATGGGTCAGGTGTTTACAAAGCAACCCAAATATTCTGTTCAAACCGAAGGAACCACAGAAAAAGTAGTTCAACAAAGAAAGTTTCTTCGAAAGAACTTGCACAGGCCAGTGGATATTTCTTGTGAAGACTGTTTGACTGTACATGTATGGCCAATCAATAATGATGCCACTGAAATTTTGTTTCCGTTTTGAGTTAATGGTAAAGCTCTACACGCTTTGCGATACAATATCATAACAACCCGGCTTAGCCTTTCTCTGTTAAACCCCCGCGTGGGGGACGTGCTGGGTGTCTTTCTTTTTATGTGTGTGCCCGGTGGGGCTTTCCGGTCTTCCGGACTTTTCTGTACATACAAATTTCTTTCCTTCCTTAATTGAGAGGCAGAGCTCCTGCTAGGTTTTCGAAAAAAAAACAAACCTGTCACTGCTGGTTACAGGTTACCGATAGAGCTGGAGTATTTGATTTTTGGGGTAAAGTGTGAGCATACAGATACCATCATCCGAAGCTCAGAGTCCAGTCATAGAAACTAATAGTCATGAACCAACTAAACCGGCAAATTAAAGTCTAGGAAGTAGTTCATGGTACCAGAAATACATGTGCTCCAAAAAAAAAGTGAGAATGAAAAGTATGATTCGGGTCTGGGGAAGAAATTAAGCAAAGCACAAGGCATCATGTCATGCAGGTCAAGTCTAGGAAGTAGTTCAGGAGTAGTTGTTTAGCATCAGAATTCAGAATAATCTTAGGGTGCCATCATCACGGTGACAATTGCCGCAAGGTTATGGCTTATTGGCGGCCACGATCCGGAGAACTTTCAGCTCATGCCCAAGTTGACTTAGCTTGGAGAT
Source organism: Saccharum hybrid cultivar R570 (assembly GCA_038087645.1). Taxonomy (NCBI): domain Eukaryota; kingdom Viridiplantae; phylum Streptophyta; class Magnoliopsida; order Poales; family Poaceae; genus Saccharum; species Saccharum hybrid cultivar. The sequence goes on from JAQSUU010000139.1 coordinate 17,784,954, forward strand.
AGCAGCAATCTTGCTGGGACTAAGCATATATATATGGATGGCATTTTTTCCAGTAACCGGTAACAGAAAAATCACACAGGAGCCAGCCCAGAAAACATCCCAGTCCCTGACTGTGTCAACTCAGGCATGTATAAAAGGCATTTGGATTGCATTTGCAATCATCTGTAGCTACTTAGCTAGCTAGCTAGTACCTGTTAGTTTTCCATGCATGTCTTGCAGCTGAGTGAAGTCCAGACAACAGCAACTCATTACTGAGTACCTGTTATATCTCCAGCATGCAGCGCTCTTGGATGATCCTACTGTTAGCTGCGTGTTCTGCTGCAGCCCTTGCTCAAGCTGCTACTGTGGAGCATACCTTCAATGTACTCTCTTACTCTTACCACAGTTTTGTTTTTTTAACTTAGACCCTCATCGCACTTTGCTTAATTAGCAATTGCCTGAATCCACCTGCTAGCTCTTGCTGCGTATAAGAGCATTATTCCTAGTTCTGCACCTGACACATATCAAAGTTTCAGAGAAACTGAAGGGCTATTATTTCCCTTGGCAGAATTGTAGGCATCCATTTCTGTACCTAGAGTTCCAGACATCAGACAAGTTGTGTCAGTTTTGTTGATCAATGCTTTAACCTAGCAATCAACTACCATATATGCATATATCTCATATAACATGGTATATATCCTTCGAATTTTCAGGTGGCGACATTATCCTGGCCGGGCATCTGCCAGCCGGGGAATATAAGCATCACCGCGGTGGACGGAGTACCCGGTCCCGTGATCGAAGCCAACGAAGGCGACACCGTGGTGGTCCACGTCATCAACGAGTCTCCACACGACGTTACAGTCCACTGGTACGCACCTAAACTGAACAGCCATGTCCAGCCACGATTTCAACAAAAACGATCACCGCCTGCCGCCGCCTGAATCCTCAGCTAGCTGCCGGATGGTTCATTCTCGGCACCATTGTCATGCACGCAGGCACGGCATCTTCCAGCGGGGCACGCCGTGGGCGGACGGCCCGTCGATGGTGACGCAGTGCCCCATCTGCCCGGGCCACCGCTACACGTACAGGTTCAACATCACGGGGCAGGAGGGCACGCTGTGGTGGCACGCGCACAGCTACTTCCTCCGCGCCACGGTGTACGGCGCCCTCATCGTCAAGCCGAGGAGCGGCAACGCCTACCCCTTCCCGGCGCCAGACGAGGAGAAGACCGTCCTTCTTGGCGAGTGGTGGAACGCCGAGACCGTCGCTCCCAACGCATCAGTCGCCGACGCGTACACCATCAATGGAAGGCCCGGGGATTCCTACAGCTGCGAGACGACGGCGAAGCGTAAGCGCCAGCCGGGCTAATCGTCCTAAATACACCTGTATGCATTGTCGTGTTCATCTTCATCATCGGCCGAGTTCACTGAGAGCATGTACACATTCGGTTGCATGCTGCAGGAACCGAAAAGTTCGAGGTGCGTGGCAACTCCACCTACTTGCTGCGGATCATCAACGCCGCGCTCAACACGGCGTTCTTCTTCAAGGTGGCCGGGCACACGTTCACCGTCGTCGCGGCGGACGCCAGCTACACCACGCAGTACGAGACGGACGTGATCGTCATCGCGCCGGGGCAGACCGTCGACGCGCTCATGGCGGCCGACGCGTCCCCTGGCCGCTACTACATGGCCATCTCCTCGTCTGGCGGCGGCGGCGGCGGCCCACTAACCTAGGATAAGGTAGAAGAGAATTTGGGCCTACGGCTAGACTGGGTCCACCCCAAGGATGATGTGTATACGACGCAATCACGTTTCTTGTCTTTTCTTTTCTTTTTAGACTAGATAGAATGATGTTTTCTTTATTCGAGAGGGCTGCTAGCTATGCTTTTGTCGCGTCAAGAAATTCTTCAATTTTGTTCCAAGAATCTCATCGTATACATATACTCCGTATATATAGTTTTTTGACTTCGGAGCGACGAAATACGTACGGAAATACTGACATGGTACAAAACTTGGTGTATATGTGTAGGAATGTGGTTCATGCACTGCCACATCGACGCTCACCTTTCGATCGGCCTGGCGATGGTGTTCGAGGTGGAGGATGGGCCCAACACAAAGCTGCCGGCGCCGCCGCCGGACCTCCCGCAGTGCTGAGGCTGTTCCGGTGTGCGTGTGCCGTGTACGTTTCAACGGAACCAGCTGGCCACGGGACCACGGATACAGACACAGCCAACAAAAGTACAAATGTTTCGAACGAGAAGAATGCAAGCTGTACATTATGATGATCTGAGAATGCGATTGTTCCTGTTCGGGTGATGAAAGTATATACTACACCCGCTACCATGTTCTTTGCGGTTGCAGCACCTGTTTTTTTTAGAACAGCCGGAGCTTCATTCATCCATCGTGAACATGATTATAATCGTTTTCTATGATAACCCTTAAGCCCGGTAGTGGTACAAGCCACTTCTCCACCGGGTGCGAACGGGATACTGGCTTTGCACATTAATGAGCTAGACTATTACAAGATCTACTAGAAAAAAATCAAAGAGAAATCATCTAAACTCCGCCTTAAAATTTCAATCTGTTGTAGGATAGGACCGACTTCAGACTGGTACCGTCGTTGCTCCCACAAGTTGGCAAGCACCTGGCAGTCAGTCTCCAAGACCAGACGCTGCACTCCTTGATCTAGGGCGAACTGGATTCCATCACAGCAGGCCGACGCTTCCGAAGTCAAAGCATTTAGGCAATGATCATACCACAGCGCTCTTCCTCCGCAAGCTCGTCCCTCCTCATCTCTGAGTACCATTCCAGTTGCTCCTCGTCCTTCGTCGGCTATAAAAGATGCGTCGACATTGCATTTGGTCCAGCCCGGCGGTGGACTCTTCCAATGTTGCGGCACTCTCGTCGGTCCTTTGTGCTTGATCGAGTGCGAGAGTTGCCACAGATCAAAAGCAGTATCCTTGAGCCACTCAACAGCCCTCCTCATCGGAATTTCCGGTTCACCATGTTTCCTTTTGTTTCACCCCATCCACAATGACCACATACCACAGAGGATGATCACCGCATTCCGCTCCAGGCAGTGGCTTGGGTTAATCAAATCCCACGCCCATGTCTGTGGATGCAGCCTCGGCATCTTGACTCCCGTCAGAGCATGTGTTTGCTCCCAAAAACGCCGAGCTATCGTGCAGTCCAGGAGAACGTGTTTGATGGACTCCTCCTCCGAGCCGCAGACGTCGCAATTCAGGATGGATTCGATGTGTCTTCGATGGAGAATTCCTTTGGCCGGCAGGAACTCGTTCACCACGCGCCACCAGAAAACACGGACCTTCGGGGGAACACATAATCGCCAGATGTGTTTCCATGTTTGGTCACCTGAGGACGATGCCGCTCTTTGATCACTTTGGTGCCACTGCTTACTGTATATGTGCCTGTAGGCAGATTTTACTGAGTAGTGACCATGAACCTCCAGCTCCCAGGACCAAAAATCCTCTCCAGCTCCTCTGATCGGTGTGCACAAAATAGCGTGAGCATCGACATCCACAAACTGGTGCTTGATCAGTTCTTCATTCCAACCACCACTATCAGTCATCAGATCAGACACCGTAGTAACCTGCGGGTTATCGGGCACGATCAGTGGACGCCCGTCAAAATGGTTTGGAATCCACCGGTCATGCCGGATACTAGTAGAATTTCCATCACCAATCCTTTTTAAGAGCCCTTTCTCTAGCACTTCTCTGCCTGCTAAGATGGCACGCCAAGTTTGGCTAGCGTGCTTCCTCCTTGTTGCTGACAGGAAGTCCGTATCATGATAATATCGACCCTTTAACACTCTTGCACAGAGAGAATTTGGCTTGTTGATTAGCCTTCATCCCTGCTTTCCCATCATAGCCAAATTAAACATCTTTAGATCACGAAAGCCCATACCTCCATCAAACTTTGGCCGTGTGAGGAGCTCCCAGCGCTGCCAAATTAATTATATGCAATCCCTGGTTGACCTGAAATATTTAATTTGAGAGCGATTTCAGTTGCAAGCCGCCAGACCCACATTTGAAGCTATTGCATGTTCTCTGGTCGTAGATAAACTGTGCATTTTAGTCCATACCGATTTCACACTTCTAATTTTAAAAATCGACCACCTAATCCCTAAAAAAATGATTTGAAGCTTTGCTTGAATGTGTGGGGACTTAAACGACCATGCATACTGAAAATATCAATGCAAGTAAAAGCTTCTCCTATAACTACAAGTTTAAGTAAGGTAAAGTCCAATTTATACATTCTTGTTTTTGGCTAAAGCCCGTATAAAACATATATGGGTCTGTTTGCTTCAGCTATGAGCTATACAAAAAACTGTTATGGACAATAAATTTAGAAATTCGACCGAGAAATATCTTTTTGAACTCCTCAATTGAGGATAATAAAACTCCCTTTCTCAATTTTTTTTGAAGAAACATCCCTTCCTCAATTCGATAGAGAAGTTAGCAAATAGTTTGGATCAGAACAGGTATTGCCGCAAGGTTGGTTTGGTGTGCGTTTTTGTTCCTGCGGCATTTTCAACAAATCTCTAGCGAACGACTTGTCCCCCATTTTTGGCATGCTTTGGACTCTATTAAGTACCAGCTCCGTCCCAAAATAACTAATGTTTTAGGTTTGTCCTAAGTCAAACCATTTCAGGTTTAACCAGATTTATAGAAAAAACATCAATACCTACGACACCGCATAGGTATAATATGAAAATTTATTTCATGATAAATCTAATGATACTTATTTGGTATCATAAACATTAGTATTTTTTGTAAATTTGATCAAATTTGAAATAAATTTATCTAAGACAACTATTTTGAGACCGAGGGAGTATAACGGTGCACATACTGAATTGACAAATCACGAAGCAACAAAATGTGACGGGTCAAAAAGGAACAAAATGTGTTAATCCTTGAAACGGACGGGGCATTGTATAGTTGTATTGTGCTGAATTCAAGGTAGCCATCCCGCATCTCCAGCGCATACATTCGTACTTGTATTATATATATATTTTTTTTAAAAAAAAAGAGCAAAATACATCTGATTGTTTCTTCTTCAGGCAACCGTACATGGTGGACCGACTCTGTGCGGCTGTGCGCAGCCGTCAGGGTTGGTGCACCGGGACTGGGAGGACGCCATCCTACAGCTGTCCTTTCACGATTCGGGGGCTAGTACACTCTGGATCCTCTCGGTCTCTCCTCTCGGACGCATACGCACGGGGAAACGGGTATCCCGATCCCCACACGAAGGATGATGGACTTTGTGATGAATTCTCGCCCGTATGCATAGACATCAGGGCGTTATCCCGTGAAGATAGACTTTCCCCGATCCACCGCGCCACATGATTTTCAGGTCATTTTTCCTCTTTTTGGTGCCATCTCGTGCGGTACAGATGTACACCCTCTTGTTTGCTATAGGCCCGTGATGCGTGACTGTAATCACAACTCAACATCTTCAGCGGAGCAGGGGAGGAGATTCTTTGCTTCACAAGGTCTATCTGTGATAAGATCTTTTAATCTGCCCGCCGCCCTTTTGTTCACCGACTCCATACTCCATAGGACTACATAAATATACACACCTTCTGCTGGCCTAGCACAACTACTGTGTTGTTGGCTACTAGTATATCATTGACAGCACATCAATGCCAAATGTCCAATGAATCCAAATCTACCCGACCAAATGTTGGTGTTTAATTGATTTTTTTTGGTAGTAAACTATGCTAGACTATTAGGATCGAGTAGCAGTAGATCAGTGGGGTTGCTCTTTACATTTGGGTATGAACAAAACCTAGTACAAGTTCTACTAGATCCGAGAGAGAGGTAGAGAGAGAAGGAAGTGAGATCGAGCAAACCATCGGTGGAAGGGACGGTGGCGTTGGAGCTCGATCCGGTGGTTGCCAGCTAGTTCGTTGGAGAGAATGTCGGTACAGTGGAGATCGGCGATGACGAAGATGCGGTGATGGAGTGGAGGCGGAGGTGCTTCCCGTCACTTGGCTGCGCCCCTACTCGAGATCGGGTTTAGAGTTTGTCGGTGGGAATGCGGCCCAGGCGAACCTCGTGCTTTGAGCCGCCGGCCCCCACCTCTTTTTATAGTGCAGGGTGACGGGGGGCCTCCAGCCATAGATGGGTTGGGCGCCCCCGATCAGGGCGCGAGTCAAGGTCCAAAAAAGTCGTTGGGCTTTCTATAGTTAGGAGATCATTCTAACAAACTATTGTCTAGATAATAGTTTACTCCAAATGTGGGTTACCTGATTCAGCTTCGTTCAGAGCTGCTTTTCTTGACCCGAAAGGCGATTTGGAGGCATGCGATTAGCTGTTCTTGCAATCATGTTTCCCCTGCCCTAATTGTTTTCCTATGCCTCCCTGATTGCAAAACCTAAGTTCGTACGCTAACCATGAATCTTCGTCAGAAAAATAAATTTCCGTTTGTGTGCAGAGGTAAAACACCTGATTGCCTCTGATGAAAACGCCACCGCGACGTGTCAGCAAATCTAGCCAGGAAACAGAATTCGACACTGTTCCATTGGATTTCCCACGGATTTGATACTGCAAACGGAGCTAGCATGAACAGGCTAACGGTCAGATAGTGGCCGAGGTGGCATTGATTTCCCTGTCATTTCGATCAGGCCGTCGCATAAAATAATTCGGGGGCACTAACACCTCACTAAGGCCGGTAAACGAGCTGGCTCGGCTCGGCTCGGCTCGTTCTGGACGAGCCAGAAAGCCAGCTCGGCTCGGCTCGTTACGAGCTCGAGCTGGCTCGTTAGGCTCGCGAGTCAGAAAAAAAATACAAAATATAATATTTGTATTTATCTAAAGCATAAAAATATTAATAATATAAAAATAATATATTCAATAGCTTTAAATCGAACAAAATATTCATATGAGCTAACATATTATCTATTTGTGAAGTGCAAAACATGAAGTAATACAAAACTAATATAAGTTATGATGATTTTTTCTCTAAAACTACGGCTCGTTTGGCTCGTGAGCGGCTCACGAGCCAGCTCGAGTTGGCTCGTTATAGCTAACGAGCTAAAATCCTAGCTCGGCTCGGCTCGTTATCCTAACGAGCCGAGCCGAGCTGAGCCGAGCCAGCCACGAGCCGAGCGAGCTAACGAGCTTCGAGTTTTTCGTCCAGCCTTACACCTCACTAAACAGGAGCGCGTGTGTGAGAGAAGCCAGCCAAGCTTTATGTCGCGGTCACGGAAATTGGCCATATATACGGGAATCCTATCCAAGTCATTCCTCCAGAACTTGCCGAAAGAAAGCCTTGGGTTGTATATATACTTATCGTGTTCCTTTGGATCGCGCTACACATGTCGCACACACTAGGATAGCTTTGCCGGCCTCTGCTTCGTCTTCCTCCCTTCTCTGACTCTGCCGGACTCTGCTCGACCTTTTTCCATCCATGGTGGTGCAGCTTTTGCTGGCGCTCGCGCTCGCGATTCTTCTCGTCGGACCGGCGGCGGATGCGGCGACGGCGAAATACACGTTCACAGTACTTCTCTCTCTTTCTCTTTGTCCCTTCGATCTCCTTGCATTCGAGTTATATTCGATCAGTCTCAGTTCATCTGGTAGAGTTTAGAAACTGAAGCTTTTGACAAGAACAGTAGACCAACTTGTCTCAGTCAGTTCTCAGCTGTGCTTCATGAAAGAACAAGCTGGTAGGCGCGAGAGGTACAATCTAGCTAGCTTATCATGAATTCAGCATCAGGTTAGGCCTTATGCATGCCTGACAAAAATGGAGAAACCGTACACCTAAAACTCTGAACTCGCTGGTTGTTGGGAGAGTTCAGTTGCTAGGATTTGATGGAACATCCTTATCTGCAATGCACAGCACAGCACAGCACGGCCAGCGGTCCCTCCCTAGCTCGCGAACGACGACATGCTTAGCTTTCCTTTTCGAGGACACGCAATTTTGCGCGTGTTTGTTGAAACGGTATGTATGCTTATCTGTAAAATGTTGTTATTAGGTGGGGAGAATGCAAATCAATCAGCTATGCAGCAGCACCAGCATTATTGCCGTGAACGGGCAGCTGCCGGGCCCGTCGATAGAAGTGAACGAAGGTGATGATGTTGCCGTCAAAGTCGTCAACAATTCACCATACAACATAACCATCCACTGGTAACTTCCTATACTTCAACTTGAGAAGCTGCTTCTTCTTTGTCATCATCTTCGTGTTTGTCGTCGAAAGACAGCACGGCAGGCCTGTACATTTTTTAATAACGGATTCATAATCCGGCCTCTATATCCACAAAAGATACGGACAGCCAAAAAGATATAAGACTACTTTGACTCACCTCTCAACAAAGAGTAGAACACACAGCTAAAAAAAGAATAAAACTACAACCTCGACACATCCTGTTTCCGGATATCCTCCCCTGGAACGGCCAGATTCAGCGAGTGGAAGTCGTCAAGTCACCGCCGCCCCTAGTGCGCCTGTACATGAATTTCAACTTTTTTATATAAAAAAATAAAAGACAGCTGAGGTTTATTTTGTCACAAAAAGACAGCATTACAGTTGCTATGAGTTATTTGCTCTGTTAGAGACATCAAAGTCGGCTGCGACATCAAAGACATGTACAAGGTGCCGTAAGGAACCTGCCATCCCAGTGTTTTATTGGGTCATGGGTGTGATGGTTTTGATAGGTTTATCTGATTTTTCTTAGCCTCCATCCTGAAGCCGAAAGTGAAGTCTCTGAATAGGACATCTTACCTGTCGAAACATAGCCTGTAACTGTGTGAATGCTCATCCCAATATTCTTCAAGTGTAAAAATGATACGGTCTATCTTTTTCTTTTTCTTTTTTGAAACAAGATACGGTCTATCTTTAGAACAGAATGCATCCAAAAAGCTCACAAAAAAGCGAGACATGGAGTGCCATATAAACTCCACTTAGAACACTCAGGAGTGGATTAACGTCAGAATCACCCAGAAACGTAATCTAGACTGCTACTAGTAGCAATTATGAGTACTCCACTAATAAGAGAAGAATTTAATTTGCATGGTTTTCACACTGTCTTTTGCACCTGAAAGATACAGCAATGGTCTATTCGGTGCACTTGGACAGTAACGGCACGACACCACTTAAAGATGGCAACGGGTCGGGTTCGGGGCGGGTCGAGCGTCCGCGGACCCGCACCAGAGACCCGAAAATAAAACCCGAACCCGCCCCGAAACCTGTTACGGGTGAAGAATCGCACCCAGCCCCGAACCCGCCGGGTCCCCGAAACCCGACGGGTTCCCCGAAACCCGGAAATTGAGATCATGCAGTGCACCATGACATAGTCAAACTAACCATGCAAATTGAGATCATGCAGATCATGCAGTGCACCACGATGATCCATCCAACAATCTACTAAGCGGCAAACAAATCAACTACTAACTGACTAATTGATGGATTACATATAGCACAAAAGCAAGGTAGGGTTAGGGTTCCTTACCACCAACAGAAGGCGAAGGAATCGATCAATGCACCTTGCTGCGTTCGGGTGGGGGAGAGTTCCACAGGAATCGATCAATGCTCCTTGCTCCCTGCTGCGGTGCTGCCTGCGACGTGCAGCGTCGGGCGGACAACGGCCGCAGCCTGCGGCGGCGCGGGCGCTGCGCTGCACCCTGTGCTCCGCCTGAGGGCTGCCTACCGGCGGCGGCAGGGGAAATGTCGAGTGGAGGACTGGAGGGCAGGGGAAACGTCGAGTGGAGGGCAGGGGAAACGTCGTACTCGACTCCTCGAGTCGAGTGGAGGCTGACTGCCGACTAGAGGAGAGGAGGATATATATACCTGTATAGGGTTAAGGTTAATGGGCCAACGGCTTGGTGGGCTTTTTTATTAGCATTCAACCATTTCGGGTCCCCGACGGGCACCCGCGGGGGAAACATAAAACCCGCACCCGACCCGCCCCGTTTTGGGTCCCCGAACCCGCAAACCCGCAGGGCGAAAATTGCACCCGCCCCCGCCCCCATCGGGTCGGGTACCCGCGGGTTTCGGGTCCAAACCCGACCCGCTGCCAACCCTAACACCACTTGAGTCTGAAACTTTGAATCCAGCAGAGTTGGCCTAACAGTGTGGGTGCTTGCTGGGAGAATTGACAGGCATGGTGTGCTCCAGCTCATGACGCCGTGGGCGGACGGGCCGAGCATGGTGACGCAGTGCCCCATCCAGCCCAGCAGCTCCTACACGTACCGGTTCAGCGTCCCGGGGCAGGAGGGCACGCTGTGGTGGCACGCGCACTCCTCCTTCCTCCGCGCCACGGTGTACGGCGCCTTCATCATCCGGCCCAGGCGCGGCAACGCCTACCCCTTCCCGGCGCCGGACAAGGAGGTCCCCATCGTGCTCGGTAACCGCTAACTGCCGCGCTGTACTGCATTCTGGACGGCCGCTTGGCTTGGCACTGCCAGCCGCGCGCGCCGCTCGTGATAGATAGCTCGTTGCTGATCGAGGACACAAAAGAAGAATCTGACGTTTCTTGTCTCTGGATGAGGTTGTCATGAACAGGCGAGTGGTGGAACCGCAATGTGGTCGACGTCGAGAGCGACGCCATCTTGGCCGGTCAGCTTCCCACCCAATCCGACGCGTTCACAGTTAACGGCAAAACCGGCCTGCTGTACCAGTGCGCAAGTACGTGTGCATCGCGTCATCGAACACTTGGTGAAATTGTAAATTGCATGCAGTGACAGAGATTGGGTAATTAATTACTTAATTATTACCGCTTCATTTGATTTGGTATAGATGAGACGTTCACGGCGGTGGTGGAGCCCAACACGAGGGTGCTGCTCCGGGTCGTCAACGCCGGCCTCAACTCGCACCTCTTCTTCAAGGTGGCCGGCCACAACTTCACGGTCGTCGCCGTGGACGCGGGCTACACTGCCAACCTGAACACGGACACGCTCGTGCTCGCGCCGGGCCAGACCGTGGACGCGCTGGTGACCACGAACGCCGCGCCCGGGAGCTACTACATGGCGGTGCTGGCGCACGACACCATGAGCCCGCTGACGTTCGCCGCGTCGGACACCACCACCGCCACCGCCATCTTCCAGTACAACGGCACGTCCACCAACCCGCCCGCGATGCCCACCATGCCGTCCAGCTCCGACTCCGGGACGGCCAACGCCTTCTACTTCGGGCTGAGAGGCCTGGGCACGCCCGCGGTGCCGTCGCCGGTGGACGTGAGCATGACCATCGAGCTGGGGCTCGGCCAGCTGCCCTGCGACCCGTCGCAGACGAGGTGCAACGGGACCGCCGCCGCCGCCGCGATGAACGGCGTCTCGTTCCGCCTCCCGTCCCCCGAGACGTCTCTCCTGGGGGCGCACGTGAACGGAGTGACGGGGGTCTTCACGGCCGACTTCCCGGACGGCCCGCCGCCAAGCGGCACGGCGATGGCGGTGGGGACCAGGTTGAAGAAGCTCAGCTACAACTCGGTGGTGGAGATCGTGCTGCAGAACCCGGCAGCCGTCCCGACGGAGAACCACCCGATCCATCTCCACGGCTTCAACTTCTTCGTGCTGGCGCAGGGGATGGGCAGCTTCACCCCGGGCAGCGTGGCCTACAACCTGGTGGACCCGGTGGCCCGCAACACCATCGCCGTGCCCGGCGGTGGCTGGGCCGTCATCCGGTTCGTCGCCAACAATCCAGGTCTCCCTTCTTCTGTAGATTCAGCCCATGAGATACATATATTTTGGGCCTAACGAGTGGGCTGAAATTGTGGACTCTATGCAGGCATGTGGTTCTTTCACTGCCACCTGGACCCGCACGTGCCCATGGGCCTGGGCATGGTGTTTCAGGTGGAGAGCGGGACGACGCCCGGCACGACGCTCCCTACGCCGCCTGGGGATTGGGTGGGAGTATGCGACGCGCAGCACTACGCGGCCGCGGCGGCGGTAGCAGCAGCGCCGGTGCCAGTCCCGGCCCCTGCCCCAATCCTAGCTCCGGCACCAGCAGAATCACCGCGGCCGGCGGGATCGCCGTTGCAAAGTCCGCGCGCGGTGAACCACAAACCGTCGCCCAGCCTTCCTCAGCGCAGGGAGCACACGGGTACCTCTACCTCCAATTCCGCTGCTGGACCTGGACGGAGAGCTACGGGACACCTCGCTTGTTTCTTGTGTTCTGTTCTTCTTTTCTTTGTTCTTCATGAACACACAGCCTAGTTCATGTGAAGCTTAGGCGTGATACCCGCTCAAAGTATACAGTTTTGTTCGTTCGTGTAAGTAACGTGATAATTGTTTTTCATTTTTTATACATGTGTATATGGATTTATATTCTGATGTAATTGTGTGACCTTTTCCTTCTCCTCCACAGGGGAAGTTGTGCATAACAAAGTTCAGGATTCAGATTGATTGACTGTGTATTCATGACACAAGCATAAACGTACTGAAGTTTACGTTACAGATGGCAACCTTTTTTTTCTTTTACGTTCCAACAACTGGATTCGCCCTGTTTCGGTAAGCTGTGGATTGCTTAAACATGCACACGTACTTGGCCTAGCAGGAGCCTGAAGGACAACAGTCACCGAAGGACCTAGTCAACTGACGACATTCTTGCCCAGTCGCAACCAGGTTCATTTGAATTTGTTTAAAAATGTCAATCATACTTGCCATTGTCAATGCTGCATAGGTAATGCTCAATTAATCGCCCTGGTCACTTCGTTATGTGGGTATAGATTACAATTTGGCGTTAGCAGAGCAACGTAAGCATGATTATTTCAGTATGGTGGAGTCTAGCTACACAGAAACAGACCACTTCTTTTCCAAAAAGAAAAAGAGAAATAATCCACCGAGATCACCATTAATCCTACACCGGACACCGGAGACACCACAGGTTGACTTCGTAGTCGAAAACAAAGGCGGCATGGAGCGAAGGGAAATATCAAACATGTGTCCCTGTTTTTTTTTTCTTCTTTCTTTCTTTCTTTCTTTCTTTCTTTCTTTTTGCCCCCGATGATGATTGTCAACTGAACAGAACCAACAGCATCATGCACCTGATCCTGATCTGTTGAAATTGAAATATTGAATGCACAAGCAACTGCACCCAGTCGCGCCCAGTGCAAGTGACATATGTATCAACTTTGTAGCTTCATGACCAAGAAAATCTATAACAAATCAAGAAAGGATTTCATGGAACCAGCTTGCTTTTCAATTTTCACCCAGTAGAACAGTTTCGAGGTTATTTCTTTGCTGAAAGCAACAATCCAGCTGGCCTCTAGTTATTTCAATAATATAGGAAATCACCAGGTCATGGACAGATTTACTTTAGTAGTAGAACGTAGGAAAAGTAATTACTGGACCGTGCAGTAGCAGACTTCCAATTTCATGAATCTTCTGTAAGTTAAGGGCCGGCAAATTCAACGTACATACCTTTCGAACAGCCTAGCCTAGCCAGTGATGTTACGTTCGACAAATGGCCATGCAAAGCTTACGGTTCGCCGACATGCATTTTTGTTCTGATCTCTGAAAGCGAGACTGCAGTTCTGACTTGCAACAACTTGAACGCGCTCTACCTAATCCGGCCGTGTCGTCTCCGTGCATGGCGTAACAGTTCTGAGAAAGCATTGAGGGAGGCAGAGGCAGTATAAAAGTCATGAACAAATTAGCACTAAAACGAAAACCGTTGATGAGCATATTATTTGGCATCACAAGACTGTCGTCGTCTAGACTCTTTTTTTTTTTGGAAGAACTAGCGGGAGCACTGCTATATCATATAAGACGGAAGCAAACCAGTTACAACAATTTGGTTAAACATATCTTCTTCGTAGTACTGATACACAAAGTACTACAACATGCGTGATTGCGTGTTGCAAGACTTGACCCTGGATCGGATTAATCAACACCTTCAAGGAATGAAGAACCTAGTGAAAAAGTCTAGAACAAAGTGCTGCAACAACTACACCAAAAGAAAAGGGATCGATAATGTATAGTCAGATCTAATGACGGTGAGCCTGACAAAGTATTCTCATGTAGTCGCAGTCTGATTACGTGCCTCCGTTACTCAACCTCTCACGCTACACGGTAACGCTGGGTCATCAGTAGGCGCAAGCACGACTCGTTCCATGCATATATCTATTCCTTGCTCCAAGATAGAGTCGTGTTTGTATAAATATATGGACGCCAAGCCGGTACGTTCCAGTTGCTTTTATTTGCATCTTCGTCTCTCGTCTCTCAGAAGAGGTCAGGAGATGGCGCAGGCAGCCAAGCTGCTGGCGCTGCTCGTTGCGGCGTTGTGCACCGCGGCGACGATGGCGAACGCGGCGATCGTGGAGCACACCTTCAATGTAATAACCCTCTTGCAAAGAAAACAAACCTTTCTCTATTCCGGCCTTTTAATTTGCACACTGCAAGGGCATTTTCCGTACCCACATGCAGTAATTGTTCAGTTCGTGTTGGTCGGTGTTTGTGTCGTTTTTATCCTTGCATATATATAACTTGTCTGTGCATGCACGTACGTAACCGTTGAATTAGGTGGGCGGCATGAGCATCTCGCAGCTCTGCATGAACAGCGTGATATACACGGTGAACCAGCAGATGCCGGGACCGACCATTGAGGTTAACGAAGGCGACACTCTCGTCGTCCACGTCGTCAACAGATCGCCGTACCCAGTGTCGGTCCACTGGTAAGTACAAGCACGACGAAATTCTCTGAACCTCTCCTGTATATGGTTGGCCCATCCTGCTTGTGTGACATTCAAAAGGCCCAAATCTTCCGCCCACTACGCGTTTTGTCGCTTCGCTGCGTGCAGGCACGGCATCTTTCAGCTGCGGAGCGGGTGGGCCGACGGCGCCAACTTAATCACGCAGTGCCCGATACAGCCTTCCGCCAAGTTCACCTACGTGTTCAACATCACCGGGCAGGAGGGCACGCTGTGGTGGCACGCGCACGCCTCCATGCTCCGGGCCACCATCTACGGCGCGCTCATCATCAAGCCCAGGAGCGGCCCCAGGGGCTACCCGTTCCCCAAGCCCTACGCCGAGATCCCCATCCTGCTAGGTACGTATTACCCATTCCTGACTGCCACGGGCTGCTGATGCGTGTCCTATTATATGGAGTTTATGTACAAATTCTCTGGCACAGGCGAGTGGTGGAACAAAAATGTGGAAGACGTGGAGATCGATGGGCTCTTGACCGGCCTTGGCCCGGTGATGTCCGACGCCTTCACCATCAACGGCTTCACGGGCGAGCAGCCGTCTTGCAGAGGTACGAGGACACATGATCATGCCCCTGTCCTGCGTTATGAAATTCGTGTCTCCGCCGGCATAACATAACCCTGTGTATGTATGTATGTATGTATCTGGTTTTGCCCAAACCAAATCCAAGCAGGCGCCGGCGCGTACCAAGTGGAGGTGGAGCCCGGCAAGACGTACCTCCTCCGCATCATCAACGCCGCAGTCAATGCCGAGCTGTTCTTCAAGGTGGCCGGCCACGCCTTCACCGTGGTCGCCACCGACGCCAGCTACACCAACCCTTACCCCACCGACGTGATCGTCATCGCGCCGGGGCAGACCGTGGACGCGCTCATGACCGCGTCGGCCGCGCCCGGGCGCTATCTCATGGCGGCGCACGCGTTCGAGAGCAAGACCGTGGCCAACCCGCCGCCGTTCGACAACACCACGGCCACGGCCGTCGTCCGGTACAAGGGCGTGCCGGACTACGCCCCCGCGGCCATGCCGGCGCTGCCGCCGTACACCGACGTCGTTACCGCCGGCAGGTTCTACTGGTCCTTGACCGGCCTCGTCCGGGCGGGCGACCCCGTCGTGCCGAGGACCGTCGACCACAGCCTGGTCGTCGCGTTCGGGCTGGATCAGGCGCCATGCGCGCCGGAGCAGACCAAGTGCCAGGGCTTCGCCGTCGTCGCGTCCATGAACAGGTACTCCTTCCTGTTCCCGGACAAGGTGTCGCTCCTCGAGGCGTTCTTCAGGGGCGTGCCCAACGTGTACTCCGAGGACTTCCCGGGCGCGCCGCCGCCGGTGCCGGCGCCCAGGAAGGTCACGTCGGTGAGGAAGGTGAACTTCAACGACGTCGTGGAGGTGGTGCTGCAGAGCCAAGAGTACAGCACCGCCCTTGGCACCGAGAACCATCCGATCCACCTGCACGGGTTCAACTTCTTCGTGCTGGCGCAGGGGCTCGGGCGATTCGACCCCTCCATGAAGAGCAAGTACAATCTCGTGAACCCGCAGGTGCGCAACACCATCGCCGTGCCGGCCGGCGGCTGGGCCGTCATCCGTTTCACGGCGGACAATCCAGGTGAGAGAGGCTTCGCAACAGACAGACTTGTTCATCAGAATTTGAGACGCTGATCCTAATTTCATTCGTATCGCGATGAAATCGCAGGTATGTGGTTCATGCACTGTCACTTGGACGCGCACCTGCCGCTGGGGCTGGCAATGGTCTTCGAGGTGCTCGATGGTCCGGCGCTGAATCTGCTTCCTCCACCTCCCGCAGACTTCCCCAAGTGTCGCTGAAATCTGCAAACTCCGCCTATGCTTGACTGGTGGTGCATAAAACCAAAAACTGAGTGTAGGATGTAATGCACGGGTACTTGTTTCTTCTCGTGTATGTCTGCATTATTTCGTTGTGTTGCTTGCTATGATTCCTTATTATTCAAGTTCTCAGTCACTAAATAAAGTTATGTTTAAGTGGTACTCCCTCTGTTTTTGAATTGTGAGACGCAAGCTAATTGCTTAAAAAAACTGGTTTCAAATATGCAACAAGCTAATTAATTTAAAAAAATATTGGAAGGCCTGGCACCCGGACGTCCGGACGGGATGTCGTGTCCGGACGCAGACCCCACGCCTCGCGTCCCGCATCCCCCTAGCACCAACGCCCCTCCATCGCAGGACCGCGCCCCCACGCCCACCCGGCGCCCGCACGGGGAAACCCACGTGGGTTGACCCACGGCTGCGCCCTGCAGCAGCAACAACATGCGGCTGCGGTAGGCAGCTGTCCGCCAGCCACCGGGCGTGTCGTGCAACACCTCGGTCTACTTTTGAAACATTCAGATGAAATATTTGCAACATACGTCTGAAACGGATGAAACACTAAACATGCAATTGAACACATGCGTGTATAGGCATAGCAACATATGCAACATCCAAATCTACTTTTGCAAAATCTAGATGTAACACTTGCAACTTAAGTAGGAAACATATGAAACACTTGAAACATACGCTTAAACACATGCAGGTAAAGCCATAGCAACATATGCAACATCCAGATAGACACGCTTGAAACATAGTCTAAAACATCTTAAAGACTCGAAACATAGGCTTGCAACATATGTGTATTGTCATTGCAACATATGAAACATCACAGATATACTTTTTGCAACATTCAGATGAAACACTTGAAACAACGCTAAAACACTTGGAACACGACGTCGTCGGCGACTACGGCCTACCTGGTGGGAAACTGCGGTAACCAGCAAGCTCAGGTCAAGGGGACGTCGAGAGCTGCCCATCGTAACCCAGGCATAGGCGTAGGCCTCCCCTTCCTGCCGTAGTGTCTTTCGGCCGGCCACGGTGCACGCCATGGCCACGACGGTGCGAGGTGATTGGGGGCGTGGAGGAGCATCGGATGGGGGCCAGGTGTGGCGCACCCACGGTGGAGAAGGCCGCCGGGCTGGAGAAGGCGAGCTGGAGAAGACAATCGGGTTGGAGTAGGCGCGAGGTGGAAGGATTTTTTTTATTTTTAATTCTTTTTTATTCAATATTTTAATAACTAGGAGAATACCCGTGCATTGCTGCGGGAATTTCAGATAATTTAGACTATTTATATTTATAGTTATATGAATGGAACTATCTAATTAATTTTTGTGAATGGTTTGACACATCTAAATGGACAACTAAATGCATATCAGTGGATGAAGAGATAACCATCATAATTACATGTGCTAGTTGGTTATAATTGCAAATTCTAGTGGATTGTTGATGTGATAGCTTCCATATTGAGAGAAATCTCTACTGGAGTTTAGCTTTATAAGAGTATAGGATAACCGCATCTAGAAAAAAAATTGCGAATCTGACTTTTTTGGTCGCGCCAGTCCCGTTAGCGCGACCATATAACGCTGTCGCGCCAACGCATATGGCGTGGCAAGATCTGTCATGTTGGACGACGTTTCTAACATTTAAAAGCTTGTCGTGCCACTCCCTTTGGCGTGACAATATTCTTTTGTCGCGCCATCGGGAGTGGCGTGAGAAGACTGAATTTTCAAAAAAATCATAACTCTTCAATACGACGTTAGATGAAGATGATTTTTATATAGAAATTATAGATCTCGACGAGATCTACAACTTTCTAGTTTTGAATTTTTTCATTTGAGAACATTAAGATGCTCAAAAAAATAATATAAAAGTTCAGCACCATAATAATCACGTACTAGTGCTCGTCACATTCGAAAAATAATCACTTTTTTGTATGGGGTCAAACGAAGATACTTTTTATATAAAAGTTTTAGCTCTTAATAATATCTATAACTTTGTAGTTTTGAGTTTTTACATACTAGCAAAATTGCCCGTGTATTACATCGGGACTCACGTCTTGCATGATCCTATATAATTTAAAGCGTAGAGATGTAACAATCGCATCATGCATTCCAATTAGTTGTGTGTTTTTATTCTATATTATAGTTGGACATGTGCTACTCCTGTGTTTAATTTTATAAGTGACCTTGTGGCCATGGTATGCCTACATAGCTAGTGATATTGGCTCGAAGCAAATAAACAAATTCTTGTAGATGTCTTTAAAATTAATGGTTGCTGCTTATAATTAAATTAATTGCCACATTTGATTGAAATTTGATTGAAATAAATAACTGCCAGTTTATGAAAGTAGGATACTGAATTTGAATAGTTTTGCAAAAAAATATATATACCTACATTTAAAAGTAATTGCCATAATAATAGCTAAATCAAGAAGCTTTGCGCTTATATCTTTTAATGAAGCCATGATTATGTGGTAGTAGTACTCATTTGCTGGTGACGAAATGCACCCCTCACATTTATACTCACATTGTGAATCCCCTGAATGGCCGCATGTTGTAACGTAAATGTCATTTGTTCTAATGCACTTTAAAATCAGACTACCTAGGTTGGTTGGACATAAACTATCTAACTCGCATAAGGCTCATAAGCTCAAGACAATTAAATAATTAAGGTTTTAATCTCTAATTCATCGTATATTACTAACTCTTAATAAAATCAGCTACCAAACGAACTCTATACCAAAGAAAACACGGAGAAAAAAAAGCACGCGCTTTGCTATGAATGATCAGAGAGCTGGTTAGTACTTGTGGATGAATTAGATTAGAAAAGATATAATTAAACGTTACTTTTTAGCAAAATTGATATGGTATTTATATTTTATATATTGGATAATCTGTGGGACCCTCACAATACATGATACTCATGTCTTCGTACTTATCTCCGCAAACTTTTCGCCATCGTTGATAGTCCTGTGATGCAGTCAAGCTGTCAATCCTTTTCCTGCCTTCGCCTAATCCCAGAGCCCTGAAATCGGAATAGGGAGAGAGCAAGCCTTGAGAAAAATCTCACAGATTCCCCAGCCGAGCCCGCCGCATGAGGCCTCACGCCTCCCTTCTCTTCTTTCTCCTAGCACTCATCTTCCCGGCACTGGCGGACTCCTCCTCGCGTTCATCTTCCGCGTCGCTGGCGGCCTGCTCTCCTCGCGCTCGTCCTCCGCGCCGCTGCCGAGCTCGTCCTCCCCCGCCACCATCGGGTACGCTGCGCTCGACCTTCGCGCTGTCAGCGGGCTCCATGCGCTCGGCCTCCGGTGCCACAGTGGGCTCATCCTCCACGCGGGTGAGCTCGTCCTCGCCGCGCTCAACCTCCGCGCAGCCGGTGATCTCATCCTCCCTGGTCTCGTCATCCCCAGGCTCGTCCCCGCGCTCGTCCTCGAGGAGCCCGTCGTCCATGGCGGAGAAGATGAAACACAGCATGGCAGTCCCCAAACGGATCTGCCCCATCCCCGATCGACGTCACGCTTGTACAGTCGGCTAGACGGCGGGCGCTTGCTTGCTTCATGATTTTTTTATCGCTAGCCGACGGGCGCTTGCCTGCTTCATGATTTTTTTCTCGCTTAGTTTGGGGTTTTTGATTTGCTCGAGAATTCTTTGGTTTAGTGTTTTTCATAGATCTAGTATAAGCGCTTTTGATTTTTGGTAGCTGCAGGAGATCGTGATATCTCCAGACCAGACAACCGACTCAAACTTCTCTCTTTTGTGATATATATGATTTGTATAATAATAAATAGATGGATTTCAGGACAATTATAGTAATATGAAGAGATTAGGTAATATTATTTTGTAGAGACTTAACTGCTGCAGGACTCGGTTTGATTCGGGGGGAAAGCGGAACGGACTGGGAAAGCGAAGACGCGTAGGACATGTGTGCCGGGCTGTGTTTCTTTTTTTTATCTCTTTCGTCCAGACGAAAAAAATGCAGACAAAAAAACGGAACTTTTGCCTTTATTCCTGTTCTACTTAGATTAAAATTCCTATTCAGATTTACGATCGGAGAGATCTATTTGTTTTTATGATTTCTTGCTATCCATATTACTAAAAACTATGTATATATTAGAATCGGACTCCATATCGTGTTAGACAATATATATATAAGTTTGGACAGAAGAAACTCTCCATCGTTTGATAGTTAAAGGGAGACGGACCAAACAATTGGATAGACGAAAAAAAGACCTAAAATTTTACCTCTTTATTATATGTATAATAAAATTATATATATATATATATATATATATATATATGATTAGAAGAATTAGAAGGATAGATAAGGTCGATGTTCGAGAAAATAATATAAAGTTTCAATGGCGAATTAATCTTGCACTATGTCCTCCAAGGATCCTAACCCGAACGTGTTTCCCAAGGACCCAAATATAAACCACATGGCAAAGGTCAGAGCTTCAAAGCCAATCATCAAAGATTCGAAGTTTGCCGAGCTTGTCCTCCAAGCCGAGACCAAAACGAACCCTTGGAGCAAAGCGCGCCACGATGCACAGACCACCTCGTCCACACATCAAGTCTCTTCTCGCCGCTTCTTAAAATCCCATGCTCGGCAATGGTG
Organism: Saccharum hybrid cultivar R570; assembly: GCA_038087645.1. NCBI lineage: Eukaryota > Viridiplantae > Streptophyta > Magnoliopsida > Poales > Poaceae > Saccharum > Saccharum hybrid cultivar. The sequence continues at coordinate 17,806,037 of JAQSUU010000139.1, forward strand.
TCAGGCAAATCGACACTCACAGACACATCCAAAGAGCCTGACCGTTCAAACACCATTCTTTGAAGCTGCACCGGCAACCTCGACCTCGCCCTCCGCCGACAATCCACCATGGGGATGATACTGGGCAAGATCACGGTGGAGACGCCCAAGCACGAAGTCCTCCACACTGGCGCCGGCTACGAGATCCGCAAGTACCCGCCCTGCATCGCCGCGGAGTTCACCTACGATCCGAAGGAGTGGAAAGGCGACCCCGACGGCGGGTTCACCGTCCTGGCCAACTACATCGGCGCCCTCGGCAAGCCGCAGAACACCAAGCCCGAGAAGATCGCCATGACGGCTCCCGTCATCACCACCGGCGGCGGCGACGGCGAGGGCGGCGACTCGGCTGAGAAGATCGCCATGACGGCCCCCGTCATCACCACCGGCACCGGCGGCGAGCCCGAGCCCGTGGCGATGACCGCGCCGGTGATCACGGACGACCAGCAGGCGCCGGGCAAGGTGACAATGCAGTTCCTGCTGCCGTCCAAGTACACCAAGGTGGAGGAGGCGCCGCGGCCGACGGACGAGCGGGTGGTGATTCGCGAGGTGCCGGAGAGGAAGTTCGGCGTGGCGAGGTTCAGCGGGGTAGCCACGGACAAGACGGTGAGGGAGAAGGCAGAGGGGCTCAAGGCCGCGCTGGAGAAGGACGGGTACGCCATCAAGGGCCCGTTCGTGCTGGCGCGGTATAACCCGCCGTTCACGCTCCCGCCGCTGCGCACCAACGAGGTCATGTTCCCCGTTGAGTGATCCGGCAAGGTGTTCTGTGAATTGAGTGCTTGACGTTCAGGAGGAACTGTGTTTGTATCGGTCTTTGCTTGAAGCTGTTGTTGTACTACTCTTTTTCTGTGTGGGAAAATAGTTCCCTTCTTGTATGGTGAAAAATATGCTTTCTGAAACGAGTAATGCATAAATTTAGTACTCTTCGATCAAAGATGGTGTGGCTCCGTATTTCAGACAGTTTCTTTATTATTATACAGTACTAGTACACAAACATATGAGCAATTTATTGAATGAAGTAGTAAAGTCGTTTGATCAAAGAGACCCTGGTCCCTGTCACGCACCGTCGACGTCACGCGCCGCGGGTAGCATCGCAAAGCTAGAAGCCCCGTGCGCTCGTCCACGATCTTTTTAGGCTGCTTCCTGTGATGGCGGGGATGGCATGTCGATACTTGGAGCTAAGGCCGCACAGCATGTTCAGAACTTGGCTGGTCTCGCGCACCGGTTGACCGACATCGCGAAGGGCATCGGCAAGCTGCTTCAGGCGCCCGGTGTACTGGGTGATATCCATGTCGTCCTGAACAAGGTTCCTGAACTCCGCTTCCAGGTAAACCGCGCGGTGCAGTTCGTTGTCACGGAACTGTTCGCGAATGGCAGCCCAGACGCGATACGCGGTTGCCTTCGGAGCGCGGACGATGTCGCACACATCCTTGGCAATGGAGATGTACAGCCAGCTCACAATGCACTGATCACGAAGCCGCCAGTCGGAATCATGGCGCTGCTCGGAGGTGGATGGGGAAGAAACATGGGATGTGAGGCCAAACTTCTCGATGAACGCATCAAAGAAGCAGCGCGGCTCATCATAGTTAGGGTTGGCGAGCTCAAGGGTGACAAGAACGTGAGATCGGATGTTCACGGTCTGAAGAACGGCAGTGGGGGGAATCGTGGTGGCGGTTGCCAGATCGGCGCCATCCACGGAGGAGGTGTAGGACGTGACAGAAGAGGTGTCGGAGTTGGAGTTGTTGAAGTCGAAGAGAGGATTGTCATCCAGGTTAGGCATGGCGATGGGGAGAAGTGGCAACGCCTACGAGGGCAGTGGACGGCGAGGGAGAGCCGCGGTGAGCAGGTGATCAACCCGAGCTAGCCGATACCATGTAGAGAAGAGGAAATGAGAGCCAACAGATTCTCTGAATGAATACATATAGTGTTACATCTGGGTTGCCTTTGGCAACCGTCTCTTACACCGTGTACACGGGTGAGCGCAGTCACCACTCACGCACGCAACGCACGCGGTCAAAGGCCACGACGGCAGTTCAGCTCTAGCCTCTAGGCTAGTACACACATCCTCATCGCCTTTGTTCCGAAAAGAGAAAAAGGAGCGTGTTTGGGTCCGAATTGTGATAGGACCGTAACATTCGTGATCGGCACTCCGGCTCCTAAACGAAATCCGCCAACAGCAGCCGACTCCGAGGAGGCGAGGACGCTATGGGCAGGCTACATGCCATAAAACGCGAGCCCACGCAGCGGCGAGAGGCACATCAGATTCAGAAAAACACGACGCTGCACGAGAGCGGAGCGCACGCATCAGACCATCGCTAGGAAAGCGCACGCATCAGACCATCGCGAGGAAGCTAAAGCTAGTGCCTAGTTGGGCGACGCACAGCATGGGGCGTCGGAACAATCTGGCGACGACGTGGCTCCTCGCCTTGGTCGTGCTAGCCCTATCCCTTTTCGCCGGGCCGTGTGCGGCGGCACAGATCAAGACCACCGACACGCGCTGGAGCTTCCACCTTCCTCTACCAAGCGGCCTCAGGGGCGCCGAGAGGCCTCGCCTTCGACGGCAAGGGCGAGGGGCCCTACGCCGGCGTCTCAGACGGCCGCATCCTCAAGTGGGGCGGCACCACCGTCGGCTGGACCACGTTCGCGCACAGCGCGAACTACCGGAAGATACCCCTATGCACGGCGGGCGTGGTGCCGTCGGAGGAGACCGAGAGCATGTGCGGCCGCCCGCTGGGCCTCCAGTTCCACGGCAAGACGGGTGACCTCTACATCGCCGGCGCCTACCTGGGGCTCATGAGGGTCGGTCCGGGCGGCGGCGAGGCCGAGGTGCTGGCGACCGGCGCGGACGGCGTCCCGTTCAACTTCGTCAACGGCCTGGACGTCGACCAGGCCACCGGCGACGTCTACTTCACCGACTCGAGCACGACGTATCCCAGGAGGTTTAACACCGAGATCATGATGAACGCGGACGCGACGGGCCGGCTTCTCAGGTACGACGCGCAGACGAAGAGCGTCACCGTGCTGAAGGCCGGCCTGCCGTACCCGAACGGCGTGGCGGTCAGCCGCGACGGGGCGCAGGTCGTGGTCGCGCACACCGTGCCTTGCCAGGCGTTCAGGTACTTTCTCCGCGGCGCCAGGGAGGGGCAGTACGACCTGCTGGCGGACCTTCCGGGGTACCCGGACAACGTGAGGCGGGACAACAAGGGTGGCTATTGGGTGGCGCTGAACCAGGAGAAGCAGCGGCTGGACGCGACGCCGACGACGGCTCGTGTGAAGCATCTGGTTGGCGTCCGCCTGGACGCTGACGGGGTGGAGGTCGAGGAGCTCACGGCGGCCAAGGGCGTCACGCTGAGCGACGTGGCGGAGATGAAGGGGCAGCTGTGGTTAGGCTCCGTGGAGCTCGAGTACGGCCGTGTTCAGTTCGGCCGAATCGGGAGGGGCAGATTTTGCACAATATAAGATTTCCCATTGTAATATTTCGTTTGTATTTGTAAATTTTTGTCCAAACATTGATTAATTAGGTTTAAAATGTTTGTCTCGTAAAGTACAACAAAACTGTACAATTAGTTTTTTATTTCATCTACATTTAGTACTCTATGCATGTGCCAGTATTTTGATATGATGAAGAATATTCTTTTTGCATAGTAAAATTTGGGAGAAAATTTGGCATCTAAACAAGGCCTACGTCGGTCTGGTTGCTTGAGCTGCTGCGTCTGCGTGCCAGCATTAGCTATGGACGTATATGTGGTCATATTAATTAGCAACTTTAGATTAGGAATTGCATTAGTAAATTTAGCAGTGTAGCTACTCTTAGGTCTTGTTTGGATGCATGTGTATCCACTTTAATCCACATGTGTTGAGGTAGATTATAATGAAATTTAATTTAATTTCACTCCAATTCACTTCAACAAATGTAAATTAAGATGAATACATGCGCATTCAAACAAGACCTTAAGCAGTTTTCATGTGTTTATTATGACAAGGTAGATGCAATTGTACGGCTAAAAGTTAATTGGTCATGGATTTTTATGCAACTTGACTTCCGACTCTTCTAATCCGTTGTTTTTATTACCTTCCTACTCTAAATCAATGACCTCATTAGTGTTTATTGTCACTAAAATTAGTTGTTCCGCCATGAGTGTGTTATATATCTTTTTCTTTATTGATAGGTTAACGCCTTGACCTCGAGTCACAGATATTGGCCCAAGCTTGATATAATCAGTTAATTTCCTCTTGTCCATTCCACTTCAACATACCGCTTTGCATATTATCAAAGTGTTACCATTGGCTCTATCTATTACACCTTTTTAAGAGCATCTTCAATAGTTCAAAAAAACAACAACACGGGTGAATCACTGAATTTTTAAGTGGCTAAAAAAAGCCGGGAGCATAATTATTGAGTTCCTTCAATAATTTTCAAAGCCTATGCATCAGAAAAATCACCCAACCATGGTTATTTCTTTCTCTCTCGTACATTTGCGCCAGAACCCTGTCATTACTCTTTATTCTTCCTCACATCCTTTCCCCTCAAAATTGGCTAAATGATACACATGCATATATTTCCGCACGATTGGATCTATTTTTCTAACCGCAGAAAGATTGAGAGTTGAGATAAAAAAATTGTTAGAGAGCTTTTTCCAATCTTGCCAAATAATCAAGATTGAGAGTGAGTTTTGTAAACTCGCGGAGATGCTTTTAGTTGTCAGGCAATAACCTCTCATTTTATTAGTTAAATTCTCATTTTGAACTATATTTTATTTTTCTTGTATATTTTATATGAAAATATAATCGGAATTACAACTTTGAATATGTTTTTATGCCAAGACAAATATTTAATCTCTAAGACAAGCATGAAAATATAATGGTATATGTTGGTAATTATAGCGAACTAGATACAAGGTATTTCTAAGTTTTTTTAATGTCAGTTACCGGTATATGGATACTTTCTCTAACCAGCGTGGTAATCTTCATTTCTTCAAGCGTTAAGAATTAATATGAGGCTTCTTTTATTGCATAATAAATACTAAGACAATAGATTTCTGGAGTACCAAAGCAAACACCCGAACAACAAGAGTGTTTATTGATCTTGATGAGAGGTTCGCATAAATTAGTGCTTTGAAACTGCTACTTCCCTTTGCTGACTTTCAGTCCCTAATTGAACTATTGAGGTACGGGACCGTTAACAGAGAGCTAAGATAAGTTCAAAAACAGCCACGAGCAGCCAAAGCACGCCCAGCCAATTCTCACTCGACGGCTCCGACATTGCTTAGGCAAAAGGCAAACCATTTATAGATAGATTTTTTTGTCTACATGTACAGCTCACCACATATATTCACGTCATGAAAAAATAAATTCCAGATAAAAGTATACTAATACATATTCACATCATGAAAGATTAGATTCCAAATTTAATTAAAACGCAAGCTATACCAAACACACCCTAAATTTGTCCTCGGTCTGGACGGTCTGATTCCATGTGCGGCGTTCCCACTTCCCAGCCCGGCTCGGATAGAGTAGATGTTCCATTTCCCCGTTGCGGGCGCAACCCGACCTCCTTAACGGTTGCTAAAACCCTTATCGGATCACATTGACACTCCTGGATAGTGGATAGAGTCGAGTGAGCGCTCGTCGCCGCGCCCCTTCCTCACCTCGAGCAAAGAGGAGCGGCGGTGGCCATGGCCGCCCCCGCCCTCCTCCTGCCATCACTGTTCCCCAAGCCCACCCTCCTCGTCGCTTCCCTCCACTGCAGCCTCCCACGCGGCCTCTCCCTCCGCTGCTCGCCCAACGGCGCCGCCGTGCCGGAATCCCCTGAACCTGCCTCTCGCCGCGGCCGCAAAAAGTCACCGTCCCCGTCGGCGCCGAAGGCGAAGGCCACGAGGCGGAGAACCAAGAAGGCGGACCAGGATCCCGACTCGGAGGGCGCGGAGGAGCCGGCGAAGCGGACCAGCCGCCGGACGAGGAAGTCCAAGGAAGAGGCCAAACAGGAGGAGGTGGCCCAGGCGGCGGGCCAAGGAACGGAGGAGACGATTCCAGAGGCCAACGAAGAGGAGTGTGCGGTGGAAGCGGGGAGCGGCTACGACGACGACGAGGATTTCGCGAACGAGTGGCCGCCGCTGGTGTGCTGCTTCGGTGCGCCGCGGTGGGAGTTCGTGCCCACGGTGCGGGTGTCGGACCGCCAGATGCATCCCGACATGTACTCCACGTGGAGGCACCTGCAATGGGAGCCGCCCGAGTTCGCGCGCGCCCCGGGGAGCGCGGCGAGCAACGTGGCCATCGCGCTCACCCGGCTCGGCGGGCGCGCCGCGGTGCTGGGCAAGGTCGGCGACGACGACTTCGGCCGCGAGCTTGTGTACCGCATGAACTGCGAGCGGGTGCAGACACGTGCCGTCAAGTTCGATGGCAAAGCGGCCACCGCCACGGCGCGCATGAAGGTGAGCTTTCGGGACCGGGAGGACGGCAAGGGCGGGACGAAACTTGTAGCCGAGACTGTGAAGAGTGCCGCCGAGGACTCCCTCCGCAAGACTGAGATCAATGTAGATGTGTTGAAAGAGGTGAGTTGGTGATCCTTGGGTAAACATTGGGTTCCGATTCAAGATTTATGCTCGCGTAGTCATTTCACGGCAAACTATGTCTTTATGTGCATAACAACCACGGTGCACTGTTTGCAGAACCATCACATCAAATCAATTCCTGGCTGAAAAACAAAATTTATGTGATCTAGCAGCATAGCATGATTGCCAATTGTATTTATTTTTTGGTATCATAGAATCTCGATTGTCGATTTTTCTAAAAAGATTTAACCTTGATGCTAAACTCTCTACTCAACTTATTTGAGTTTTGTATGCATACAGATGCCACTTGATCTCATACTGCAGTTTAAGAGATGAGTTGACATCTGAATCGATCTTCTTTATGCAATATAAGATAGCAGCAGATTATGGACTGATAAAATTGTTATAGCAGTCCATGAAAATTGTTATACTGCATTAGCTAAAGCTTCATGAAAAAATGAACACTCTTCATAATAGATTTGTCTCTGAGGTTTATCTATCCACAACTTTATTATTATGTTTAATCACGGTAGCTTTCACGATCACGGTGAGATCATCTTCCAAACTGTTTCAAGTATGCATTTGAACAATAGAATGGTGTCCTTTGGGATGCCATCAGAATTAACAACTTTGCAGATAAAAAAAGTAAGTTTAGCAGAATTTCACTGTTCAGGTTCACATGCTGGCAACAAGATTTTAAGAGGACACATTTTGATGAGTTAGATATACTCATTGGTCATTGCTATTGCATTGCAAACCATTTTTTTCTTTATTCAGATCTAATCTGTGGCAATTACACAGGCTAGAATGTTCCATTTCAATTCAGAAGTTCTGTTAAACCCCACAATGCACGACACACTCTTCAGAGCCATTGAGCTGTCCAAGAAATTTGGAAGCAAAGTGTTCTTCGATCTCAATTTACCATTGCCATTGTGGACTTCCAGGGATAAAACAAAGGAGGTGATAAACAGGGCATGGAAAGAGGCTGATATCATAGAGGTGTCAAGGGATGAGCTGGAATTCCTCCTTGATCATGAGTACTATGAATACAAGAGAAACACCCCACCTCAGTATTATCTGGAAGGATTTCATTTTACAAGAAACTGGCCACAGTACTACCACTACAGCCCTGAAGAGATCGCTCCTATTTGGCATGATGGTATAAAGATCTTGCTTGTGACCTATGGCACACTTCGGATCCACTATTACACACCTAAGTTTCATGGCTGTGTGGTTGGGACAGAGGATGCACTCATAACTCCATACACCACTGACCGAACAGGTTCAGGGGATGCTATTGTGGCTGCTGCTATTAGGAAGCTGACAACTTGTCCTGAAATGTATGAAGACCAGGATACATTGGAGAGGCAACTGAGATTTGCCGTTGCCGCTGGAATCATATCACAATGGACAATTGGTGCTGTGCGAGGGTTTCCCACTGAGAGTGCCGCACAGAACCTGAAGGAAGAAGTCTATGTGCCTTCTATGTGGTGAAATGATAAATCATTTGTGATGGAATGAACAAATATACGATACAAGCATACTTCATGAATGGTCTAACAGAACTGAACAAGGGAGTTTTCCTTTTTTTTTTTACGACAAGAGAGCTACAAGTGCAACTTACATGCACTAATTGCTCAGGTATCGTCTCACAATCCATTCTGTATTCATTTCAGTTTTGAACTTGGGTAGTATGCATGTCATTAAATGCATCTACTGATTGACAAATGTTGAATCTTAATTTGTGAACAGTTGAATCTTCATTTTAATTTGTGAACTGAATTCTCAGGTATACTCAATTTGATGCATTGTTTGAAAACACACAGGTTTGCATTTTAATTTTGCTCATGATGTCTAAACCTTATTAAGGACCCTGGTTTGAATGAGCATACCAGTTCTGGGAAGATATTTAGTTTAGTTTCTTTTTTCCACAGGGAGAGACTCCCCTGGGCTCTTTTTTTAAGAAAAAAAAGGTTGAGGGGTACTGAACCCTGTTTTTTCAGGGAGTTACCCAAAAATTAGTGAGCCCTGGGTGTCTGCCCCCTCTACTGGAGTCACTAACCAACCGAGTTACTACTCGGTTCTCATTTAGCGACTAATATGGAATGGGAAGTGCACAAATAAAACTTGATGGACTGAACTAGGCTATAGCAGGTAATTCATTGCTTGTCCGCAAAAAAAATGATCTGTAGCTAATGATTATTGTACATACACATTATTCGCACCAATCTGTGCATAATAAAATGAATGAAGTTAAGATTTAAGGCTGTGCATCTGGACTATGGACTAAATACAAACATACACTAAAACTCTTCAAATCTGGTTATTGTACACTCTGTGGTCCAGCATATATCTTCTTCAAATATCTTTGCATCTTCTATTTTGAAACTTGAATAAACAATTCTTTGAAAATGCACATTTCAGTGAGTGTTCCCTCCCATATCCTTGTGTGAGATTGAAAAACTACATAAATTTTATCTGTGTGTAGGAAAATAACATGTGCTTTTGCTGTCAGTATACCAGGAATTGCACTGTTTGGTGTATGTCATTGAGTCAGAGGAAAGCTCGTTGTATGATAACTGTCTATTTGTATGTAGAGTAAGTTCATGCCACTTGATCCTGTGTGTTTCTTTTGCACAAGCACTCTGGAAGAGGATTTGCATAAAAATACTCCTCATGCCTTGGACTTCGACCAGACAACCTCTGATGTGGACCTCCAATCCTGTTTTCATGATGCATCTTCACTTCACTTGCAAACTCTGTCCAATCTATTGTCCCTTCATCAAGCTTGTCAATGAGATCGACAAGCTTGTGCCTATAGACAGTAAAAAAATTTAGTACTTTGGATTTAGAGCTGAATACTCAAAACAATATTCCGAAATTTACCTGTCAGGGTTAATGGTTTTTCGGAATCCTTCATATCTTCTACGGCCCTGAACTGCTTTAGCCATATTTCCATCATATGTATACACAAAAACATCACTCTGGAGGGCTACATTGTAGTCTACAGCAGCTAATCTATTTTGGTACAGCTTGAGCGACTCTAATTCATTTGCTGTTGCCAGACTATAATGTGTATAGACATTTGGATATTTGGCCTTAAATGCATCCATGCTATGTACACCATATATTTCACCTGATACAATGTAGATCTTTGTGCTGGAAGGATACCCCATAGCTTTCAGGAAAAGAGCTGCTTCACGAGGAGTCATAGGGCAGCCTCCTTGGAGTCGCCTCTCCTTACTGTTGATTTCCTTCTCTTTCCAGTGCTGCACCTTGAGTCGCATTTCCCTCAGTTCCTCTGCCTCTTGATATGTTAGGTTGTGGCTGCAGCCAGTGAATGAGAGCATGTCCTTCTCGTACCTGTCAGTTTATAATGAAGAAAACATTGGTATCATTGATCTGTATGTTCCTCAGCAACAAAGTGCTGTCAGCCTGTTATTAGACAATTGCATTTTCAGTCACCTTAAGTGAAGTGCGATATAATGGTTGGATCCATTCCTCAGTCTATCAACTAGAGTATTACCTAGCTCTTCAATTTCTTGATTGTATCTTAGTGCCTCGTAATTTGCACGGCATCGGAGTCTTTGGATAGAAGGAGGGAGACCATTGTTGACAATACGTGAATCTGTATGTGTGAATTTCACAACTTTGGCCTTCTTCAGTGTCCTTGTGAAAGCTCTGTAATAAGAAGCCTGAAAAGAAAATATTAAATCATCATTTTTCTGATATATAACTTCAATACCAATTAGTCCTGAAGTAGTCGATTCATACCCTGGCCCAGGATTTGGGTGCTCTAATATAGGGTTTCAATCTTTTGAATTCTGGCGGCAAGGAATCCACAATCATGATGTCATCTTCTAAAGTTTCCTTGAAGTGTTGCACATCAAATATATCTTTGAAATCACTGCATATCAAGCCAAAACATCAGTCTCAAAAATTTGTATAGATTTCTTGCTGTACTGGTTCAAAGAGAAGGACCTTGGATCAGTCCAGAATGATTTATGGTCCAGGGTAGGGATTACTAGGGTGGCATTCATGAGCTTAGCAACTGCAACCATATCACTTATCTGCAAGAATGATTTTGAAGGAATGCATGTGAGCTTGAAAGGCATTTTTCCTGTATTCAAGTTCTTTTAAGATCTGGTATACGTACTCCCAGTCTCATTTGGTTAAGTCCACCATTGGCTTCAGCAATTATATAGCCAGTAGTTGTATTGTTGGTTCCTGAAAAAGCAGAGCAAGTGTTGGCCAAATGTAGGCACTCAGTTAAGAATTAAGACTATTGTTACTTAGAACTAATGTTAAATTGAAGGAGGATGGGGAAGATGAGCTCACTGCAACGATTTTTTGGGCGTTCGATGCATTTTGTGTAACCCTCACTATCTGGTTTTATCCATGTCTGGGTCATCTGTTGGATTCCAAAACAAAATATCAGCATAAAAGTAGGAGCATCAGTATCTAATAAAATCTCGTGTCAAGTCTATAAAAGTAGAAGCTCTCAAGCATGTAAATTAGGAGCATCAGTATCTTTTTTTTTGCGAAACAGGAGCATCAGTATCTAATAAAATTCTTTCTGTTCCTTTATTTGCAGGTCTATGGTTGCTTTAGTTAGGCGGCAGACAGGTAGGAGTTTGTGCTTCGTATTGTCCAATGAACAAGGAACTGTTTCTTACCCGTGTACTAGTTATACAAGCACTAGTAGCACTTTGTGGGGATAGGATCGATGTATGTGAACTCTCACTTTATGTCCATTCATTTTTGTCTCTCTTTTTCTTCTTTTTTGAAGACTCGTGTAGAATTTTTCGGAGGATTAGGTTAGCGCTAGGAACCGCCAAAAATATTTTGTTATCTGCTCTAGATATCTGTCTTGACTGTCAAATGACAACTTGTCTGTAGTCTCATGATGTAACTGTCGTCATTGTAGCTTCCTAGTGTGCTTATTATCAGGCTGCTGAATGGCCGAAAATCACTCAAAACACTGGTTCACTCGCCAAGACGCATCTGGTTGTACCGGAGTTGTACAAATGTAGGTGAAGTATATTTCCCTTTCTTTAAATTTGAATTTGTGTGAAACACGTCCCTACGATTTAACTTGTGGTCTGTAACTATGCTGTGTTTTCTGTGGTCACGAGCGGAGGCCCTCCGGCGTGAATTTTCAGTGTTCGGTTTTCCGTGTGAATTTTCAGAATGTTCAGTTTGTGATGCGGCGCTATCCTAATCCTAATGTTGTTGAGAACATCAACGTCAGACCCTTTGGAAGCACCTTGTTAGTGGCCCATACCACGGCCTGAGTATCACTCTTCCAATTGAATTTCCCTACGACCGGCAAACAAAACAACTACACATGAAAGAAGAAATAGCGATGTGCTGCTCTTCTGAAAGGGCACGTACGGACGGCGACCTTGGGCTCCTTCCTGAATCGTGGAGCCTCTGAAATGTCTTGGGCTTCGGCATCCCGTCTGAATGTCTCTGATTCCACAGCAAAGAAACAAAAAACGGAAGACTACATAGACGCGCCGGCCCGCCCGCCATGAATGAAACTTCTCGTGTTTCTCCATCGCGCACACGCGCATACCCCCAGACCCAGTCCACGAAGAGCAAACTATCCAACGCGTCTCTCTGCATCCAGTCGCCGACTTGGCTTGGATCCCTTTAACTCGGCACGTTCGAATGGTTTCTAGGCCCATGCAGAGCTTTGAAAGCCGCGAGTTAAGTGTGATTAACATGCATGCTAACAATAACTGGCACTGGCAGCCTCTAGACTCTAGTGGTGCATGTCATGGCAGTACGAAGAATATAGCGGAGCACAGTCAACGGCGAGAGTAGAGAGCTACGCACCGGCGGGTCAGGCGGGCGGCGAGCGACGGCGGTGAGGTTCTCCTCCCTCCACCCGAGCACCTCGGCGTCCACCCTGCGAACGAGCCTCCCCCCGGCGCCGACGGCGCCTCGGCGCGAGCTCATGACGAGGCCGATGACGACGGCGACGCCGAGCAGGCACGCCACCGCGTTCCGCACCCAGGCCTGGTCGACCACGGGCACCCGCTTACCGCCGCTGGCCCTCCGGGCGAAGAACAGAGCCTTCACACGCGCCGCGCCGGCGCCGGCGCCGTCGTCGTCGCACGGGACGGAGTAGTCGACGGCGGCGGGCGCGTCCGTGAGGCGCCGGCGGTGCGCGCCGGACGTGACCGGGCTGCAGCTGCTGGGCGACGAGGAGGAGGATGACGCTGCGGACGACGACGACGCGACCATGGCCAAAAAAGCGGCTTGGTTTAGACAAGATCACAAGGACAGGAGCTCGATCGCGAGGAGAGCAGGGAACCGGGCCACCAGGGAGCAGAAGGAGCCGAGGTGCGCAGGTGGTTTGGCCGCTCCCTGCCTTGGCCGCTTGGATGGGCAACCGCGCTGGACGGGAGGAGGACGCGGCAGGGCGGCACGTAAGGGAACGTGGGGGCGAGGTGGTTTGCAGTTTGCACGACGAGTCGTGCGCGCGCGTGGTCTCCCAGTCTCCCACTCCTGGTGGTTCGGCTCCGCGCAGCTGCCAGCCAGGCCAGGTGCGCCCCGCGCGGGAGGGAGGCAAGCGAAGGGAGTGTTTATTCAGGTTTGCCGTCGCTGGCGTCGTTGCTGCCGCCTCTGCTGTGTGCCATGCTTGCTGGCCCGATCACACCGCGCGGCTCGCTTTCGTGCCCATCGTCGTTTATACGGCTCGCTTTCCCGGATCTCATTTTATTGCGGGTGGTGTAGCGCAGCCGAGGGACGCAATCATTCGGCGCACTGTGCTGCTTGTTCGAATTCCCGGTACCCAGTGGGCATCCGGTTCTTTCTTTCCTTTTGTTTGTCCCTGAAATTCGCCATGCTTGACCATGTGTTATTATATAAGATAAGAATAAGAATGGTCGGATCAGGACTCGTCGTTAGAGGCAATCGGTATGGTCCATCAGCACAGCACACGTGAAGCGAACAAGCAGCCAAGCAGGGAGTGTGGACACGCTACACTACACTACAGCTGATCCGTGAAAGTAGCTTTTCCTTTTTGGATCGAAGCTTCCCTGAGTGCAGGTGCGGTGCTTAATGCGTACTGTGACTGTCACCTTAATTCCGCACTGTCAGTGGACGCAGGTGGTCCTGCCGGTGCCGTTAGTGCTCGCGCGTCTGATTCCTTCCTTTAACTGAAAACACTGACCATTTGCATTTGGTAGGTAGGGACATCTGATGTGACGAGCTGTGCAAACGCTGATTAAACGTGTGTTAGTGCGAGTGACGACGCGCTGACCGAGTTTTCTTCCGCTTTGACGTAGCCGCGCCCCCCGCCCCTGAGCAAAACACCCACTTTTATCCAGCTCCGTGTCAACGGCTTGACTATTCTCTCCCAGCACCGTTGAAAAAGTCAGGTGGGCACGTAGCACGCCACGTCCACGACCACGAGAGCAGCCTAACGACGCGTACACGCTCGATGGAGCGGCCTCAGGGCTTCGATCCCCAAGACTTCTCCTAGTTCGCTTTGCTCTCGTCTCGTCTCCCGCTTGTTCACATCACCCGGATATATACGGACGAAACGCCTTGCAGGTCCGGGAATTCGTAACAGTGTGATTGATGACTAGCTTCGTGCCACGCTGCGTCTCGTCGAGCGATCATAATCTAACCCAGTTCCCCCGGCTGCAGGTACTTGAACAGTAAGACGGGCCGGAGCACATGGGCACGTACGGAGCAGGATGCATGTCGTGTGCCTCAACGTCGTCAACGATATGATTGCCGGTGTGAAGACTGAAGAGCCTAGTGTTGTCGTTTGTGTGACTGCGTCCATCGGTCAGGGCATCATCAGGCCGATCAAGGCTAAAACAACCCATCCACCAGACGGAGGTGGTGCTGGTGCGTGCGTGGCCGCCACGTCGGGTTCGCACTTGTTTGCTTCGGGCTTTGCTTGGTGCTCGTGAACAAACTTTGCTTATCATATCATGTTATGGCACCACGGGTGACGATCATTGTCTCATTGAACGACCACAGCGCAGCAAAGAATCCTGAATTTATGGCACACGGTTACGAAGATGTCGGTTCCTCATTTGTTCGATGAAGACTTTGAAGAGCGACATGCTACGTGTGATATGCTGTCGTTGTGGAGATGCTCAGGTCAATACGAATACTCAACTAACAATAGAAGCGAAGAGGCTTGTGTGAGACGTGGATGGTCGCGCACGTTCCAGATTTGCGATACGGTTGGATGGTGGTCCTATTTATCGGTGCTGTGCACATACCACATATATACTCCTCTGGGCACCACGGGATACATTAGGTGCGCGCCAATGTTAGGGACCAAACGGAGACGCAAGGAGAACTCCTTTTGGAGCCGAATTAGCGCGACGCGGACAGGATTCTCGTGGCAACGTCTGTGAATAAGTAGCGACCTAATTTCAGTGCCCAGCTCTAGCTAGCAGTCCTGAGATATACGCCGATACTGCAAGTCTGGCGGTACCAGACAACCCGTGACCGATCGAACAATCCATTTTCCACGCCGGCCGGTCTCTGCCCACTCCATCGAGCGCGCGCCGGAGCGTGCCTCTGCCGACTCCTGGTGCTACTGCTGCGCAACGTCAGCCTGGTCACGGGCAGCACGACGCGAAGCAAAGCATCTGATCCGAGCCGGACCTGACGAGAACGTGAGCTCTAGCTCTAGCATGCCCCGCACGAAAGCTGTTGGTGACCTGCGGCTTGCCAAAGCCACGTCACGCACTCACGCCACTGTTCGGAGGCACGGGAGCCGGGAGCGCTCGCGCGGGCACTGCAGCCCCGCGTTCGACCTCGTCCAACAAGCCAACAGCTGAAGCCGTCGGCAGGTCCATCAGGGCTCAGGCGTCAGGAGGACGCGAATGTACGCCGGTCGGTTAATGGTTAGTCCAGGACAGCGGTCTTGGGTGCCGAAACGTCTGCCTTCGGGGCAGGGGGCACAGCTTCGGCCACCGCCGGTCCGCCACAAGCACGTTGTGTGCACCTAATTATCTAACATAACCCGCTAGTGTGTTTGGGCTAGATTCAAGTCGTGGTTTCCACCCAACCTGAAAAGGTCCAATCCAAAGTAGGAAAATTCGAGAAATAGCCTGACTCGGCCAACCAACATGTGGTGTTAAATTTGGGTCAAAATTTTTTACCCGATGTTTTTTCTTTCCTTAGTCCGATTCAAACCCAACCTGACTTGGCATTTGATCAAGTTAATATTGCGTGACACCCCCACCCCTTTCAAGTCGATTTTGCACCCCACTTGTCATTCTCAGTTGCTAGGTTAGAAATTGTTTTTCTAGCTATCTTGAGTTTACCTAATTTATGAAAAATACATAGAAAAATGAAAAAAAAATGATATTTTTTTTGACCTTTGTTAAGTAGATCTATGCACTAAAAATAAGAAATCATATTTTTGAAAGCACAGGGGCAATGAACTGGGTTTCAATCCGCTCAGAATGGTCAGCAACAGACAGCTGCCACTGCTCGAGAGATAACATGAGACCATGGCGGCGACACATAGCGATAGCGGAGGTCCACAGCGGTGGTGCTCATTGACAACACACGACGCAATGGCGTATCATCGGATTAGTCCGTGGTCTGCCGCGAGGGGGCTCAAGTCAAGATTTTAGCTTTTGGATTGGGCCACGGATAGGCTTGTGCCGATTTTTTTTTTTGGTCAAGTTTTTCATAGCTCGACCCGAACCCAACCAAACCCGAGGAATGATCAGGTTGTGCCTTCTAGGTCTTTTCTACTAGGAGCAGTTTTTTTAGTGCTAGGTGAGCAGCGCATTCTCTTCATTTTGGTCTTGATCAGTCTCTGATTTTCTTCAAGCCTTTGGTATCCTCTTCATGCTGCTTCTCTGATGTTTTAACAACTGCTTGATCTTTGTAACTGTTCTGCATTGTTGATTTCTTGATCGCCTCTCTGGGTGAGCATAATTAACTGAAACCGAAAAACCAAACCGAAAGAATCAGAACCAAAAAATTGATTCTTTATTCGGTTCTAGATAGTGAGGAACAAAAAAATAGCCAAAGAAATATCGGCTCCTACTTTTAGGTAATTGAATTAACTAAAAGAACTAAAATACATGAATTGTACTTCACTTACTTGCATTTTGTAAGATATGGTTGGTTTATGTGCGATGTTTCATATTGAATTGCTATGTATTTGTGTTACTATATTGCTACTGTTTTCCTTATCAATTATGATTACCTAAAATAGAGGTAGTGTTGCCTAGCTTTGCTTTAGAATCTGCATTTTTTTTGTTGTCTTAACTTCTATTGAAAAATTTTGGTTCCTAAATAACTGAACATCAAAATGCTCGGTTCCTAAAATTTCTTAGAACCGACCCATTCCCATTTTTAGACCGAATTTCTTCAATAACCGAGGAACCGAACTGGATACCGAATGCCCACCACTGCTCTCTCCATGTGAACTTTTGTGTCTCCTATGAGAAATTCTGGTTAACCTTTACTACCTCGCTTGGTATATATTCCCTCCATTTCAAATTGTAAATCGTTGTAGCTTTTATAGGTATATAACATTTACTATATATTTAGACAATCTATATCTATAGGTATGTAGCAAAAGTTATGTATTTAGAAAAGACAAAACGACTTAGAATTTAGAACACAGAGAGTAGAAGGCTAGCATCAATTCTCTGCCCTCTGATGCTGGAGCTTCCGGATGCTCATTGGACTGTTGCTCGCCTTCTAGCATCTTTTTGACATTCCTCTTTGAGGCTACTCCCAGCATCTTCATTGCTGCACAGTACCACTTCAACTTGGTGGTCAAGGGACCCATCCCTGATGAGGTCCTCCATGGAATCATGTTGGGACTCCTCCTGACGGTGATCTTGTTCTTTATCCGGACCCACTAGTTTGTTGTCCTTCTTTATATTTCTTTTACCCATATGTGTCATATTTCTTCTTGGTGTTATCAGAACTATCTCCGTAGCTGCCAAGTTTGGGAGGCATATTTCCCTTTCCTTTGCCTTTCCCTGCAAAGCATTCTAACTGAGCAGCCCATCTGGCCTTCTAACTGAGCAGCCCACCCGTGCGTTATTAGCCTGTTGGCCCGTCCATTCGTGAAGCAGCCCATGCCCTCAACGTTGTCTCAGTGACTTAGCAGAGGATGGAGGCGTTGGTAATGGCGAAGTACCAGAGACTCGTGGCTATTGGTAGCATAGCATAGGTGATAGATCTCGAGTTACCTTGAAGCTACCTGAAAAGATTGGCAAAAAGAGCACTATTTCATCACCAAAGCTAAAATTCTAATAGTGCCCAGCCATAGAACATTCCATGCAGCTCCAAGGCTACATTATATAGACGGACAGATCACGATTGTGATTGGTGTCAAAATTCGAAACTATTTCTCTTTGAAATAGTATAATATTTCACGAGTCAAAATTTTCTAGCGAATACACATTGACATCAACGCAGCTTCTTCGTTTCCGATATCACATTCGTCATCTCACATTTATACTCTTTGCACGCTCTTCCACATGCCCGAACATATATCGAAGCTTTCTTGAAGAATCTGGCAATGTGTTCTTCAGATTTCTCCAGCAATGCAGGGACCGTGAGAGCAATAACAGCACCTGACAGAATAGGGAGTAAAAAGTTTAGCAATTCGACATGGATCAGCAAGATTAAAAGAGCATTTTTGTTTCCAAATTGATTCCCCCTTTCTGTAGGATTTTCGTTCCAAATACGAAAATGTGGACGCAGTGAATTGGACTTTCAAATCGGGTTGAATGCCCACTGCTAGTATGATCAAAGTAGATACGATGCAGCCCGTCATGCCCTCACGTTTATGTATCTTTGGATCACATTCAGCAGCACTAGTGCAGAACTTCTGACAAGAAACCCATTTTGAATGGAACTTTTGGCGAAACTAGAAACATCCTGCTGTTCTATCAAACGAGTGATAGTGCGAGCATTGCCTCTGTTTCCATTGTTATGCCATTTTGCAATGTATTACCAGCACAGATTTGCAGTGCAATTGTAAGTGATCTGATGATAAGTGCACACGTTTTCATATTGCAATTCATAAGGAGCTTCTTCTAAAGATGCACAGTGGTTCCTTGCTCATAAGAAATGTAAATGAAACAGTAAAAGAACTTACTTGTATATACCAAAGTGATAAGATCAGTCAGTCGGCCAACTATGGAGGTCAGCAACAACACAAAAGCCACCTTGTAGAAGAGGCTGGAATCCTTTCCAAGTGCAATGTTTTCAAAATCCTTGAGCACCTTATTAATGAAGCTACCAACTATTTCAGCTGCTTCACTCATTGACTCATCAGAAATTTTCATCAATGGGATAGGTGGAGGTGTCCTGCATAGGTTTCTTTTGCATTTTTAGAGTTGGCACAAACAATGAATTATAATTACTATCTAAGAGCAAAAGCAACTATACAGCATATTATTTTCATTTTTGATGTATCCCTGATATTTGCTTTGTTTTTGCAATTAGGATCATGGTATTGCACAACAATGTTAAATTTCACTCAGAAACTAAAACATAAGCAAACATTTTATTACATTCTGTGAATGTCACTGCTAACAGAGTTCTTGACTAGATACGTTCGCCACTGCAGCAATTAAGCAACCCTATCATTCTATCAAAATGGTAAGAGCTGTTGAACCAAGGTCCAAGGCCAAATAATTCCATTAGCTCTAATATGCCACCAAAGATTAGAAGTTAGAACTTCAACAATCTTAACCAATTGCCATGCTAGCTAGCACTAGCATCCACACAAAACGAATCAGCCACAGTGGTTTCACCAATGGGTGAGAGATCAAACCAGAATCACCTGTTGAGCAGCTGCGCAGCCTTGGCCCAGACGAAGAGGACGGTGAGCAGGATCATAAGCACCTGGGACACGAAGGAGAGCAGCGTGTAGCCGGGCACGCAGTAGAAGAGCGCCCAGGACGCCACCACCGCGACCAGCATCCCGCCGGCCACCTCCTTCCTCCTCCACAGCACCACATCCGCCACTGCGCCCCCAGAAAAGTTCCCACGCCACGCTCTTAGAATCCAAACGCGAAATGCAGATAGAGAGAGCCTAACGACATAGTATCGATCAAAACGGTCAAGGAGGACTCACCGGCGCCGCCGCCGAGGAGATCGTGCGGCGATCTCTGGGCACCAAACAGCCGGCAGCTTCGGTAGGGGGAGTCCATCGCACCGCCCCGCAGGACGGATCTCTCCTCCGATGGGAAAAGGGAAAGGGGACAGGCAAGAAGAGCGTGGAGTGGATGAATGGCAGCTACTGACTGGTCTCGTTAGGTGCAAATTGTCGAGCTGGAAATTTTGGAAAATTGCAAGGCGGAGAAAATTGGGTGGAAAGAAAAAGGCGCAAGCGTGGCGTGGGCCCCCACAGCGGCACAGATACCTCGTCAGCAACACCGTCGTATGGTGTACGTGAAAAGTTAGCGTAGTACTTGTTTTTATTTGATAAATATTCATGAAGTAACTAGGCTCAAAAGATTCGTCTCGTAAAAACCAGATAAACTTGGTAATTAGTTATTTTTTTACCTATATTTAATATTTCATGCATGCGTCTAAATATTTGATGTGATGGGTAGAAGAGGAAATATTTTAAATTTGCATGGGAGTGAACGGGGCTGAACCCAAAGAAACCGAAAAATAAAAGGAAAAGCATGGCGTCCCCGTCGCATCCTTGGATTTCCTTTACTACACCTGACCAGATGACAACACGGGCGGCCTCCGCCTTTCGGCACAAGCTCGGACAAAACGGACGGCCTCCTTCCGGGCTCCGCCTTTCGGCACAAGCTCGGCTCTGGTATGAGTTATGGCTATGGCAGATGAGTGCAAAGGCCAACAGCCAAGAGACCAGGAGGAGCAACAGGCAATGAACAATGCGTGCTTACTGATTTGGTTCATTGGTAGGAGTACAAGTGAATCTAACGACAGATAAAAAAAAACTAGGGGATTGTGCATGTGCATCTGGGTTAATATAGCATTTGGCTGACGCTTAAAAGGTATTCCCGTCATCGATTCAGCCCAAAATTAAGCATGTTTACATGCGCTCCACCACCGGTTCATGACTTCATGTCTTGGCACAAACTGCAAGAAATGACAAAGGTAACACCTGCAGAAACAAGCTCTTGACTCGGTAATTCATGGCTGCAACGACGACACAACAAGAACATGAGCATTCACCATCAGGCTTTGTTTGGATATTGTCGGATTCACCTCAATCCACATGTTTCACTCCAATCCACCCAACATATGTGGATTGAGGCGAATCCGTCTACATCCGAACAAGGGCTCAGGCTGTAGTGTGAAGGGAGATCCAGCATAAGTTCACACACATGAAAAAGGAAAGAAAAAAGGGGTTCAAAACCGCCACTCTAGTCTATATGCAGTTGCACATAACAGTTACACCAGTTAAAATTTTTAAAACCCATTCAATTCAGACTATGCATTTTGTATACGGCGTTCGGAACTAAAAAAAAAGCATAACTCCACTGAAATGGAGGGCAGTTTCTGTTTGTATAGTCTAACCCAGTTACAAACTGATCAGAAGTGCCAGCCTATTCTTCTTTCGCTGATCCTTTCTCCTCTACAGAAGAAATCTCCCTTTTGGTGTCACTTCCTGAAGCCAACTCCTGAGTGTCCTCACAGGGAGGTCCACTCGGCTCAGATTTATCAGCTTCTTCCTGGTTATTATCTTTGCTTGGAGCTGCTTCAGTAGCAGGAGCATCTTGTGAATTGCTGGATCCTTGAGCTGCATTATAGCTGGCAAATGGACCCCCAGTGTCCATCAAGCTAGCAGCTATAGCAGCATTCAGATCAGCCTCTTCTTGCTGCGCTGCAATCATGTCCATTTCACTAACCCCTTCTGATTGTTCACCAAGGAGAGAGGGTTGTACCTGCTGAGTAGGTGTTTGAACCTGGTTACAGGAGGCTGTTATCCTGCGGGCATCATCAGGGGTAAGCCATTGACCAAAACCGTTAGAGCCTTCAGTTGCCATAGGGCACTCCTTGGGGAAATTGCCTCTGACTGCAAAGATACTCCAGCCTGACCCCTTCAGGGTGTCAATGAAAGCTGAGAGGTAAAACTTTGACAGGTGCTCGGGAGCTGGGTAGAGACTATTAAAGTTATACCACTCCCCATTCACCTTCCTGATGCAAAACCAGTGGTCCTGCAGGTGGCAAATGAAAGCAACCTCCTGCTCAGGGTCAAATAGGGACGACCCTGCAGCTGGGGAATCAAGGGGGATAACTTGGAGGTCCCAAACCTCCAGCGCCTTCTGCAAAACCTGTTAGAAGAAACCTATTAGAAGAAATGAATAAAAGCTGTCTGTGTAATAGACTGGTACCATATTCGGTTGAGTTACAGTTAATAATGGAACATATGAACTCTACACGTGGACATGAATAAAAGCAATAGACAATGCTGACAGCTTTCCAGATTCATTGCAAAGATACAAGCATAGATGACGCTCCTCTAAGAGGGAAAACTGTTCAGATCAAATGTAAGTATAAAGGCTGAGACAAACAAAGTGAAGAATCACAATTTGTGTATTTCAACGTATAACTGCGCCCCATCTGTCCAAATTCAGGTCTAATGTGCACCTTCTTAAAAAAAATGTACTTTCAACTTCTAAAATATTTACCCATTCTCTGAGTGTGGCAGGACCCACTACCAAAATCTTGCAGCTTTGGGTTAGAAACGAATACTTAATGAATTCCTAATCATCTTTCCCCCAATTCACATCCAAATGTGTAAAGTGATAATCAGAGGGTCTGACCAGGATGCTGCAGTTATACAATGCCAAGACAAATATGATTCAATGAAGAAAACGGGGAAATAGCTAATTGTTGCATACGTTTGGTGACCCTTCTATACATCCTGAAGGCTTTAGGAGAAAACTTTAAAAGAACTGGAATGCCTCCATATTGCAAAGTGCCATAGCAGGACAGTATTAAAGCATATTCACAGCAAATTAGTGTCATCTTAATAACTTGATGGAGACATGCACAAACGCCAAATTAAAATAAAAATGCGTGAAACATCCAAATATCAGCAACATGCAAAACAGTGGTCTATTCACCGCTATTTGTGCTATCATTTTATGACTGATAGGTATGTGTTTCATCTAAAGCAGCATTCTTTTCCTTCCATAGTTTCTATTTGTCCCTATTGCAGTGACAGCATGGCTCTTTGCTAGAGTACGGGACAAGTGAAAGGCACCAGCCATCAAAAGGCTACTCTGGTCGTACAATGGCTCAAAAGTCCCTCCTTGAGTTTTTCTCTCGAACATGCAGCAGTAAGAAGAAAAATAGGATTTGTTATGGTTTTCTTTAGGTTACATTCGCACCTTTTGAATAGATAGACAGACATAGCCTTAAACTACCTAGCTAGGTCCAAGCATCCGTCCTTTGGCATTGGCGCAGCACCAAGCTCCCCCTTCCGTTAATATAACAGCAGTAAATATTTGGCAGGGGGAAGCCCTAACCAACAAACTCAACCTCAGCCAACTTTACATCCTTCACCAATTAATTGGCTCAGAATGTACACCATATTTTATTTCTTCCGTGTCATTACAAAATTTATCTTAATGTGCTTAGCAGAATTAAAAAAAATGTGTATATTTCTATATGTGGATTTACAACAGATTTGAAGCAAAAATACATATCATATTTCACCATCGCACAATAATAGTGTCTGCCAGTGTCCAATTTGGCAAATTATTGTGAACACGCCAAACACCACTTGGAATCCGATGGTGGGTGTCGGAATCCAACATGGCCGACTTGGCCAAAAAAAAAAGGACATGGCTAAATGGGTATCTGGTAACACTGATGGCTATGCAATCATCTGGATTTTAGCGACTTCTGAAACTTTTCATAATCCAGACGTCCATCGAGTTTTCTTTCCACAATTGTTTATGGAGCAGGAAGGGCAGGCCTGGTGCAAGCGGTAGTATTACCGCCTGTGACCGGAAGGTCACGGGTTCGAGTCGCGGTCTCCTCACATTGCACAGGCGAGGGTAAGGCTTGCCACTGACACCCTTCCCCAGACCGCGCACAGAGCGGGAGCTCTCTGCACT
Source organism: Saccharum hybrid cultivar R570 (assembly GCA_038087645.1). Taxonomy (NCBI): domain Eukaryota; kingdom Viridiplantae; phylum Streptophyta; class Magnoliopsida; order Poales; family Poaceae; genus Saccharum; species Saccharum hybrid cultivar. Next base: position 17,829,705 of record JAQSUU010000139.1, read on the forward strand.
GGGTACGCCCTTCATTGTTTATGGAGCAGATCAAATTGAAATAGCATTTAAAACCTTAAAGCTTCTAACCTTAACACCAGTTATAAAAAAACCCTTAACACCAGTACCAAGGTTGATCATATTCCTAATTCAAATTAAAGAACAACTTCAGTCAATTGATATAAACTGTAAGAAACTGAATTCATTCTTAACGTCAGCAATTCAGTACACGACAAAAATCAAGCTACATTAGCCAGATAAACTCTTGAATATGTACATCAATCATATAATTTTGGACAGTGTAACGACAACAGAATATGTTACCATAGCATGCATGCACATGCATTGGTGCAGGCCAAGTACATAGCGTAAACTGGTACAAACCGCTGTGAAGACATTTGCTATTGTTTATACAGGAAACAACTACATCTAAACTTTCCAGTAATGCAAAAAAAAAGTACAATCCTATATCAAATCACCTGCAGAGAATCATGCAAATTTTAATGCAGTTCTTTGAGTGCCAAAGACTAGAAGTACTGTTTATCCCTCAGAAACCCCTTTCACATCTGACAGAGATGATTATGAATGCAGGAGGTTGCCTAAGTACCATTAGGATTGGAATAGGATTGCATCATCTATGTTCAAGGAGAGAGTCTCTAATCATGCAATCACTTGATGAGCATTCCTTCACATGACTGGGATGATGCATTGACTACCTAACTTTCTTTTATTCTATAATATAAGCTAAACCCTGCTAATTTGTCTGCTTCAAGTAACTCTCTTCGTTGTTAGCAAATCCATAACCTAGAATCTTCGACTAGACTAGAAGGCAATCGACGACTCCAAACAGCAATGCTCGCGCAAAAATCCCCTAAATTCTAAGCAACGATCTTAACAGGCAACCAACTTGTAACCGAGTCCACGGAAGAAGCTGTGATTCGGTCGATCTAACCGAGTCCAAGAAACCTAAAAGGATAATCTCCATGAAGCCTGGACCTGGAGGGCCTGGACTAACCTGGATGCTGAAATCGCCGCCTAGGGAGACGTTGTGGGATCCCTCGCCCTCGGCGAAGAAGTCCCCTGCGGCAGGGTTGGCCTCGCCGGGGCTTCGGGAACCCTCGAGCATCACCAGGCGCTCCCGCTGGTCGAGGTCGGCGGCGAGTGCCGCGAGGTCGAACTCAGAGAAGAAGGGGCCCTGCAGGGCGGTGTTGACGCAGTGCACGGCGCAGAGCTTCCCCTCCTGCACCTCGTGGTACAGCAGCCCGCCGTTGCTCGCCGCCTCCATCGCGCCGCTCCAAAACCTTGCAGAAGCCCCTCCCTACGATGCGGTGCGATTCGGCACTTCGCCGCCTCGAGCCCTCGATGTATCACAGATTCAAGCCAGGATCGATGTGGAGATAAACGAAATCGGCTGACGGGGGAAAGGGAAGGCGAAGGGGAGGAGTGTGGGTCGGGTCCGTCTCGGGTGACGACGCAGATTCCCAGCGCAAAACAAACAGCCCTGACACAAGGACACGTAGACCGGTACGCGACCTGAAAAGGCCAGCCTGGCAACGACGTGTGTGTTTTTTTTATGATGCAATATAAAGTTGACACGTAAACCATGAATAAACATATACTACCTCCGTCCTTAGGTTTAATTAATTATAGATAAATAATATATCCATGTTTATAATACCAAATAAATACTATCAAATTAATTACGAAATGTATTTTTATAATAAATTAATTTAAAGACATAATAGTGAATATTATTCACTAAAAACTTAGTCAAACGTGAATAACTTTTTGTGGCACGTAATTCATGGTTGCATTCTTTTCAGGACGGAAGTAGTACCACATTTAACATCAAAATTTCAATGCAATAAAAGAATCATGGAAAATTTTATGAAAATGATGCAATATAAGTTGAAAACGATTATATTCATAATATAATGTCCATTTTTATTTTTGTGTGATAAACCAAGACACTTTCAGCCCCCTCCCTCCTCCGACCATTTGTGCGTGTTGTTCCAAACCGCCGTTGGTAGCTCAGTGGCCAGATCATATTTTCCTCCTAAACTAAGACTGTCCACAGCGTTGTCGATGCTGAAATGTTTTTCCCAACTGCCACCTCACGCCGATGTCTAAACTGAAATATTATCACAACGTCGGCATCGATGTCTGGCTAGTACATGGGCCCAATCATCTCAGAACTTCTCCTTCCAGACTCTTTCACGCAAGAGAGCTCTCCCCATCAACACCGATGTCAACATGCGCAAAAATAGTTCTTTATTCTCTCGGCACCGAGGCAGGAACATGACATGGGTAGAGTTTTTTTGGGTTTCAGCATCGGTCTCCACAATGTATCTAGGCCTGGTTTAGATCCCAAATTTTCTCTCAAATTCCATTATGTAAAAAGAAGATTTCCCATCACATCAAAATACCGGCACATGCATGGAGTACTAAATGTAGATGAAATCAAAAACTAATTACACAGTTTAGTTGTACTTTGTGAGACGAATCTTTTGAGCCTAATTAGTCAATGTTTGGACAAAAATTCACAAATACAAACGAAATGCTACAGTGCAGAATCCGGCACTATACAGATTTGGGTCATCCCAAATCTGGCCAACTAAACACGGCCCTACCCGATATTTGGACATTCTCTCTCTTGTTCGGCATCGGTAAAAAGACAACGTTCGCCCTATTTGTTTGGCTGATAAATCATGGCTGAAAATATTATTGGTTGATTTGTTGTGAGAGAAAAATATTCTACCATGGCTGATAAACCAGGCTGATAAGTTCAAGCGAACAGGGCGGTTGTGGGTAGCCTAAGGACCAATGGCTCTGTATATGGGTTTTTGGGCTGTAACCTGACCATTCAGAAGAAGTAGAACCTGACGAAGGACATACGGTGATGTACTTTACCTGCAGGGCTCCAGTCCCTAAGATTTTAATAAGACTAAGGCTGTGTTTAGTTCTTAAATTTGGAGTGACAAATTCACTGTAGCGACACTGTAGTATTTCGTTTGTATTTGGTAATAATTGTCCAACTGTTGACTAATTAGGCTCAAAACGTTCGTCTCGCAAAGTACAACCAAACTGTGCAATTAGTTTTTGATTTTATCCACATTTAGTACTTCATGCATGTATCACAAGTTTGATGTGACGAGAAATCTTTTTTGCATAGTGCATTTTTCAATGGAACCAAACACAGCCTAACATACCAGAGGTTTTTCCTGTTAATCTGGTGCAGGAGCATCCAAGAAGAACAGTTGCTGCCACCTTAGTGGTCAAACAAAAAAAAATGAAACTCACACATCAGTTCATCCTTCAAGCGTAGTAGCTCAAACAAAAGAAGGAAAAGGAGAGTACGTGGGGCTTATTCAAACAATTATACAAGCACCACGCTGCGAGTTGATACTTGAGCTAAACCTGAATTATCGTGGTATTGGTATGCACTCAAATTATTTTTTGAACGACAAGCAACCATCATCACGTCAATGGTAACAAATTTTGGATTGTGCATGGTGGAAGCATAGTAGAAGAGCTATACCTCGAAGAAGATGGCCACCCTCCACCGATGACATGATAGATGGTGGAGTCGCCGATCCATCCGTCCCCATACCAACTATCCACACATTGTCAACAGGGTGGATAGAGCCTCCAATTGCACTAGAGGTTGTGGATGGAGCTAGGCAGTTGTCGAGATAGGGCGAGCAGCAGTGTGAATTGCAATCGCATACGGAAGGCATGGATCGAGTAGAACCGACACATGAGCGAGAGGAGAGCGGGCCTGTCGCCCGCGCCGCTCGTAGCCAGGTAGTAGAATCGTAGGAGCAAAGACGAGCGGGGACCGGATAGAGCAAAATGGGGTGATACACCAAGCAGTGGCGGATCCAGGAATTCAGAGAAGAGGGGGCTGAATTCATCTTCAACCTCTAGAGCCCCTTCTCCATCTCTTTTATGTCTTTAAAAATTAGAAGGGGCTCAAGGAGGAGCTCCATTGTCGCGACAGCGGTAGGGGGGCTTGAGCCCCGCCCGCCCCACCGTTGGATCCGCCCCTGACACCAAGTGTGCCTAGTAGAGTCTTCCATTGGATTTTTTAGGTGTAGAGAGTAGAGACATAAAAAAAAAAGTGACAGGACGAATCCACCTTTGTACAGTTTTGCCAAGCAGAACAAGATATTCCGATCGTTCCGCTTTAACGGAGGAGATTTAATAAAGCAAGCTAATCGGGATGCTGATCCAAATTCTCTTAAAAATATTTCGAAATTACTTCATTTTCTTAGGAAATAATTCTATAATTAGATCAGAATCATTTCATATGACCGTTTAGCTTGATAAAATAAATTTAATTAAGAAATATTTTTAAAAATCATTTGAATAAAAATCAAAAAAATTATGGGTGAAAAAACATTCTGGTTGCACAATTGCTAATGCACAGAAGAGGAAAGAAATGAATACTCCTCGCTCCTGAAATAACTGCACAGCTCCTCGCCTACCGACGCCCTATGCAGCTACTAGTATGTCCCTGTCTACCGTGATCCAATCATCAAAACGCAGCCTGCTAGCGTGCGGCACAGCGGCAGCACTGCCTGCGCCACGCGCCCACGCCGCTCCCCTGCCAGGCGCAGGCGGCCAGCCGCCAGCCGGCCATTCCTGCGAGCCACCGCTGGCACCGAGCGTGCTGCCTCGTGCGGCGCTGCCATGGAGAGCCCTGCGCAGGCGTTGGGAGCTGCTCAGCTGATGCCGTCGCGGCAGCGGCGTCCCGAACTCCCGATTCGTGTCGTGTGACAAATGGATATGGACAGCGACAGCATCAGTTAACAATCAGCAGAGCTCTGTTTCATTATCCAAAGATCCATCAGGCTTCAGTAGGTGTCTGGATCAGAGCCATGTGCCATCTGATAACCTTTAGCCGCTTTGCTCCTTTTGCCGGATCAATTAAATTCCCCATCAAACATCACAGCCATTCTCGTTTGAGGCCTCCTTTCGTGCAATCCAGACGTCGTGGTCCAAACGCGGATCGGCGGTGCCGACGGCGGGGAAACCCCCTCGCTATTAACGCCCGAGCGAGATAGCTATCCGTGGCCGTCTTCGTACTCATCCCACACCTCCCCGCCGGTCGTCACTCGTCAAGTCGTCAGCAGAAGATGCCCGACCAGGCGGCGGCTGCCGCCGCGGGCGACGCGGTGTTCGAGCGGTGCCTGCTCGTGCTGTACCTCATCAGCCCGCTCACTGTGCTGGCGCTCCGCTTCATCTCCGCGCCGTACGGCAAGCTCTCCCGCCCGGGCTGGGGCCCCGTTCTCCCGGCCCCGCTCGCGTGGTTCCTCATGGAGAGCCCCACCCTCTGGCTCCCGCCGCTCGTCCTCCTCCGCTCGCCGCCGCCGCCGCTTCTCTCCAGCCCGCTCGCCATCCTCCCGGCCGGGCTCTACGCGTTCCACTACGTCCACCGCACGCTGGTCCACCCGCTCCGCCTCGCCCGCCTGCGCCGCGCCCCGGCCCCCGTGCCGCTCCTCATCGCCGCCTGCGCCTTCGGATTCAATCTCCTCAACGCCTACGTACAGACCCGCTCCTTCGCGCTCCACGCCGGCCGCCCGGCGTCCCCCGCCCGCTGCCTCGCCGGGCTGGCCCTCTTCGCGTGGGGGATGCGGACGAACATCGCGGCGGACAAGGAGCTGCTGCGGCTCAAGGAGGCCGGGGGCGGGTACAAGATCCCGAGGGGCGGGTGGTTCGACCTGGTCACCAGCCCCAATTACTTCGGCGAGACGGTGGAGTGGCTGGGCTTCGCCGTGGTGGCGTGGACGCCCGCGGCGTGGGCGTTCTTCCTCTACACCTGCGCCAACCTCGGGCCGAGGGCCAGGGACCACCGCCGCTGGTACGTGCAGAAGTTCGGCGGCGAGTACCCGGCGTCGCGCAAGGCGTTCATCCCCAACATCTACTAGTGATGTATGTACTCTAATAAAAAAACATATTCTGCGCAGTGGAAATATGAATTTTAACCAAAAAAATTTCGGCGGTACAAAATTTTCTAACGGAGATCTATCTACCTGGCTGTTGGTTGTTTCATCCGGTTCCAACACATGATTTTTTTCGACCTTACAATGAATATCGAACGGCCTACAGCTGCTCGCCGAGTGCTCCGCCGCCGGCGCTCACCCAGCCGCCGGTGCGCGGCCTACCTTTCCGCCGGTTACTCCTTCGCACAAATCACAAGAAATAATTTTTTTCTAGGAAAGCACAAGGATAAAATTTGGGAAAGAGGCTCGCCGGAACCATGGCCACTGCCGTAATCGTCTTCGTCTCCGGTCGGCATAGATCCAGGAGGAGGAAGAGGAGGGAGCAGGGCCCGACCTAGGGGAGACGGCAGAGGGAGCAGCGGCCGGCCTGCGGGATGCGGCCGAGGGAGCATCGGCCGGGCTGGGGCGACGCGGTGAGAGCAGCGCCCGGCGGGGAAGCAATGGCCGGGCGGTGTTCCTTCGAGGCGGCTGCGGCGGCGGGGGCGTGCTTGCGGGTGCAAGCGATGGCCTGGGTGCGACGGCCAGAAATTCGCGTGTCACATGACTCTAAAACACACGGTCATCCAATAGCATTTTGGCGAATGTCTTGGGCATATTGAGATGTATTTGCCTCTCTTGTGCGAGAACGTAGTGTGTGCAATGATAGCACGAGCGTGCGAATCGGAAGTCCGGAAACCATATGTGCCCTACATATCGTTCCCATTTCATATTGCTGGCGTTTAATTTTATTTTAAACCATAGCAATTACTAGTAGATTTTCAGCTTTGTCTCGAATTTTGCTTGTAAGTTAGGAGTCAGTTGCTGCAACCAATGTAGCATACATTCATGAATTTGTCTGGTCCGTGAATCGAACCATACTAGTATATTGCAAAACACATTTTCCTTCAGATGCAAACGATTTACATAAGTTGAGATGAACGACATAGTTGTCTTTGGGATCAAAGACACTGCCACCTTCAATTCGACGACAAATAGGCTAACCTAACAACCTAAACTTCAAGCAATACACGCCTTAATTTGGCCTTCTCCGGTTCTCCCGGACCTCCTAGCTAGCAAGTAGCAAGCTTCCAATTGTCCTACTTGGAACCAAAGACGCTGCCACCGTTGGTCGGAGAGTCCGACTGATGTTGCTCGCGTTCCTTCATGGACGATTCCACCAGACCACCATGCTCTGCATTGCCGGCGTCGCGAACCTAGACCCAAATTTCGGCGCCGGCGCCGCTGTGCCGAAAGCTGAACACCCGAACGGACTAAGCTGAGGCACACCCCCGAACGGATTAGTTGCTGCTTGCTGAGGCACACACGCGAACAGACTAGTTGCTGCTTGCTGAGGCTGACACCCGAACAAAGGAGGAGTAATTGCTTGTGGTGCCGCACCCGTCCTTCTGAACGAAGTCGACGAAGTGTTGGAGACTGGATGCGATGCCCCTGGTGGGCCTGGGCGGGCACCGCATGTTGGCTGCTGGAACGAGAACGGGGATCCTGTCGTCTGTGTCCCGAACGCCGGCGCCGCCGACCCGAATAGCTGCACCGTGGACGCCCGCTGCTGCGCGTGGGAGTTCATGCCAGCAAGCAGGCACGCGCGCCCCGTCTGCTCGTACTCCCGCCGGTTCGCCACGCGAGCGCTCAGCTCGCGCAGCTCCGCCACCAGCTACCTCGTTTTTTACTCCTGACCTAAAAAAATATACACACCACAAAGCCAAAACTGACCTAAAAAAATACTGAGTACTACTGAACCGTGTTTAGTATCAGTTAGTACTACGCACAGTACCACGAAATACTGAAACGCGACTACTGAACATTACTGAATTTTGTTCAGTATAACAGCTCGGTGTAGAATAGTATTCTACACCTAGGGTGTGAAATAACGCACGTGTGTATATATATATATATATATATATATATATATATATATATATATATATATATATATATATATATATATATATATATATATTAGTCCATAGCTAGCTACGTAATATCATACTCTGTAGCCGGACCAAAACTCTCGAGCACCAGGGTCACCAGCGCACCAGCCCTTTTCATTTATCCACCACTGGTCACGCCCGTGGCTTTGTGTTCGTGGTCCCCTTTGCACTAATGCATGCATGCATGCACTGATTTAATGCCCTTATTTTTCTCCTTGGACCTTGTTTAGATGCACCCCAAAAGTTATTTTTTATTCACTCTCTCCATCACATCAATCTTTGGACCTATGCATGAAGTAGTAAATGTAGGTAAAAAATAACTAATTACACAGTTTAGTTGGAAATCACGAGATGAATCTTTTGAGCCTAGTTGGTCAACAATTGGACAATATTTGCCAAATAAGACGAAAGTGGTACTATTTATCATGTTGAAAAGATTTGCAATCTAAACGTGGCCTTGCTTCCACCGGCCACAAGATGACCCGCTTGTTTTGCCGCCCAAGAATCTGGCCACAAGAACACTCTCTTCTTCGCTGCCAGAGACGCTCCATCCACGACGGCTCCTGCTCCACCCGGATGGTGCCCCAGCCACGATGGCTCTCGTACCGGCGGCGCTAGCAACGAGCCAACGACACCACCAGCGACGGCAACCTGCACCGTCACCTTCCCCGGATCAGGTGGCCCCTGCACCCCGATGGCTGCGGTCGGTCCTCACACCCATTGGTCGCGCCTCCTCCAACCTGACGGGACACATGGGATCCTTCCCCGACCGGCGGCGCGCATCATCCCCATGGGATCCAGCGACCGACGACGGCCCTGCCACCCCGCGACGCGACCGGAGGCGGCCCCACTCCCCTGCGACGCGACCGGCGGTGGCCCTGGCCCATCCGCGACGCGATTGGCGGCGGCCTTGCTCCCCCGCACTGCGAGCCTGCGACCGTCGACGGCCGCGTTCCTCCGTGAAGGCGACGCCAGGCTCGGACGGCCCCTCCCTGTCTTCTCTCGTCATCCCCGTTGGCCTGTGCGCGTCCTCCTCGTCGACTCGGAACTGCAACCTCGCCACGATGTGATGCATCAGCTTGGTCGTTGGTGGCTCATCAGCCGGAGCTGAGGCGAATTGTCTTTATCGATGCCCGTTGTAAGCGGATAACAGCCCTGATGCGTGATAGAGAGTCCTCTCCTCCGTTGAGTGTGACATCCCCATGCTGATCCGAATCCTTCTCCTGTTTATTTGTTGATCCGAATCCCTGAGTATTAAACTGTATTTTTTTCCTTATGCCTCCGCTTGATTTATCTCTGCTTTCAAATAGTTTATATGGATTTCTCTAATTATCAAACTGCACTATTGTTCATCTAATTATAGATTCTGATTTTTCCACATTTTTTTTCTGGAAGATGCTATTAGCCTCATGATCATGCTAAAAGTTTTATCTTCAATTTTTTGTAAATCTAGGTGCATAGGCTTCCAGCTTCAGAGGTTTTGGATGGTACTGCATCAAAGATTCATCAATTCAGAAGACCTCTTTTCCTGTAACATGGACCTGATTATATGAATGAAACAATATAGTCTGTAATTGTCGAAGCGGCTTGGTACCATTTTGTGATGTTGAGATATATGATTCGCCCAGTACAAGCTGGTGTTATACAGTATGTACCATTTGAAGTATCGTAACTATCTTATAGTAAAATGGTCTCAATATTATAGTAACTAGTTATCACAAACCATTTGTGTCGGTACCAACAGTACGGGGTACCACAGCTATCGCCAAAACACTAACAAAAACTGAAACCAGTAGAAAAGATAGCCCGCTCGACGGGGCGCCTCGACCGCGTCCCGGCTCCGACTCGTACGAGGCCCGCTCGACGGGGTGCCTCGACCGCGCCCCGGCTCCGACTCGTACGAGGCCCGCTCGACGGGGCGCCTCGACCGCGTCCCGGCTCCGACTCGTACGAGGCCCGCTCGACGGGGCGCCTCGACCGCGTCCCGGCTCCGACTCGTACGAGGCCCGCTCGACGGGGCGCCTCGACCGCGCTCCGGCCCCTCGACGCCCTTTCTTTACCTACCCGGGACAAAAGCCATAGCATTCAATGCGGTTATCTACTACCACCGACCGACATGGCTACGGCATGGGTCAACGCGGGAACAATACCCACGTCAAGTCTCAGTGTTTTACCGCCCATCCCGTGATGGGAGGTGAAAGCCGTCACTGTATCCACCATACCGCGCACTATTCACCATCAGTCACCCTCGAGGGAGGATAAGACAAGGTCCGTCCCCCGCGATACCGGGGATTCGGCCTTATCCATCCGACCTCGACCCAGCCTCGACCCGGCCCCAATGCTCGACTTAGCTCGAAGGACGGTATGGCCTGGCACTCTGGGTCATTTCACCCTCTTGTCCCGTGCCGCGTCAGGATACCCAGGGATGGCCGGCCATCCCGAAGCCACGTCGCTACAGTCAACTCAACAGGAATCGACGAAACATCGCCTCAAGCCTCCCCTCGACTTGGCCACCTCTCGCCCTATAAAAAGGCAGGCCAGGGCGAACCAGAAGGAGGGGAGGGGAAGAAAGGAAGAAAAAAAAAACACGAAGCATCACGGAAAAAACGCGAAGCAACCATCTTTCTCCTTTTTCTCTTTGAGACTTGGGGCTCGACACCCTCTCTCGCCTGCTTGTAACCCCTACACGAGCACCCCGGTGCAAGGAAATACAAATCTCTCTTCCCCGCTGGACGTAGGGCCTTCTTTTGCCCGAACCAGGATAAACCCCCGTGTGTTCTCCTTGCATCACCATCCAGGAAAGAGTCACGCAGCATTTACTCGTTGGTTTAGGACCCCCTTTGGTCCGAACACCGACAGTTGGCGCGCCAGGTAGGGGTACGCTGCGTGCAAACCTCGCTTTGTCGCCGTTCTTCCTGGATGGCTAACCCCGAACGCCCGATCCCGTTGGGTACGGTGATCTGGTTTGGGAGTTTGGAGTTCATGTCGCTCGGCTCTGGCTACGACATGGTCCTACTCCCACCCAGGCACCCAACCGACGAAGATTACGAGCTCTCCCAGCCCGGGGGAGCAGTCAACCGGCACCGACGCTCCAGGCGGTCGCGGGCCGCCCGGCGACGGCGAGCCCAGCACAACTACCGTCTCTACCTGACGGAGGGCGATGGGATCCCCCGGTCTGGCACCCCCCAGACAGGCGCTAGCCCAGATCTCCTTTTGGAAGATTTGGGAAGGATGAGCCTGGTCGAGGGTCGCGTGCCAACGAGGAATCCCGCCGCTCCCCCGTCCGGTGAGACACCACTGTCCATAGCATCTATTTCGCCACGAACAGTGACGTCCCCATCACCATTCCCGTTTGGACTAGACTCGGTCGCCCGGGTGTATGCATCCTCCGTGAGCACTCGCATGAGCGCTTATGAGGAACTCCCCGGACACCATCTACGCTCCACTCTGGACCTCGTTGCGTCCACGCCGGTCTCTGATTATCGGGACTCTACGGAGACACCGGAAACAGAACCCCGTGTGACTACTTCTCCACGTCACCACCTCGGTGATGGTTGGCATCGGCCACACATTCCCCCATCATATTACTACTTTGGCACACCTGACTCCGACTCGGCCGACGACACCTATGATCCGACTCGTGAGTGCTTCAACATCGACGTTGAAAGCACCTCGGAATCAGAGGACGAAGAGCCGGTCGAGGAAAGGCACACGCCCCCTCATGTTGAGCTTCCTGCCGAGCGAAACGAGCCCCAATTCCTTGCGGATCAAGGAGCGCAGCTCGGACAGATTCGCGAGTTGCAGGACCAGCTTGACGAGGAACGCGAAAACCTGGATCTCCTCCAGCAAACCCTCGAGCGTGAGCGTGCGGAACACGCATTTGGCGGGAGAGCTCGTGAGAGGGCTCGCGACGTCAACCGTCGCATCGACGAGGACCGGGCGGTCGACCCCCCGGTTTTCGCTCGAGCCAGCCAAAACGTTGTCGCCGCTGCCATGCTCCTGCGCAACATGCCCGAGCCGTCAAACCCTGACGCCCGTCGGGCTCGAGACGAAATCCGAGGGCTCCTCGAGACTGCCGCCATGCAGCAGGCCGAGAGCTCTGCCTCGAGGCGGCGCGAAGCAGCCTCGGAGCGGACCCTCGAGCCTTCCCGACAGGAGAGAGAAGCCTCGGTTCATCCCGAGCCTGCCCGGCGGAACCGGGTAGCACCTGCCCCTGAGCCCATCGCCAACGACCGCGAGCCTCGAGACACCCGTGGCAACATCGTCGAGCGTCGCACACGCAAACACGGTGACGGTGTAGCTCGAGGCTACCACGTCCACAGGGGCGGACGCTACGACAGCTCGGAAGACCGTAGCCCTTCACCCGAACCTCCAGGCCCTCGGGTGTTCAGTAGGGCTATCCGTGAGACGGTGCCCCCGGCTCGGTTCCGTCCCCCCACGACTCTCACCAAGTATAACGGCGAGACCAAACCCGAACTTTGGCTCGCCGATTTCCGCTTGGCGTGTCAGTTAGGCGGGGCCACCGATGACCGGGCCATCATTCGGCAACTCCCCCTGTTCCTCTCCGACACCGCCCGAGCCTGGCTCGAGGATCTCCCACCTTGGCAGATCCACGACTGGGACGATCTCGTAAGGGTGTTCGAGGGAAATTTCAAGGGAACCTACATGCGCCCCGGCAACTCGTGGGACCTCCGGAGCTGCAAGCAGAAACCAGATGAGTCCCTCCGGGACTACATCCGGCGCTTCTCCCGGCAGCGCACCGAGCTCCCCAACATCACCGACTCCGACGTGATTACGGCCTTCCTATCCGGTACCACCTGTAAGGAGTTGGTCCGGGAGTTGGGCCGTAACACCCCGCTCACTGCCAACGGATTGATGGACATCGTCACCAACTTCGCCTCCGGCGAGGAGGCGGTTGGTGCGATCTTTGGCGGCGAGCCGGCAAGGGAGGAGCAGAAGGTCGACGACCCCGCGAGTTCCACCCGAGGCCCCAAGAGAAACAACCGCAAGAAGAAGAAAGGCCAGTAGGGCAAGCTCGAGGCCCCGGCCGACGAGCTCGTCGCTGCTACCGAGCACAAGAAACCTCGAGGCCCCCCCCGGCGGGGGCGTCTTCGACAAAATGCTCAAAGAGCCGTGTCCCTACCACAAAGGACTCACTAACCATAACCTCAAGGATTGTCACATGCTGCGCAGGTACTTCGAGGGTGCCGACGCTAAGAAGGACGACAAGGGGGAGGACCCTAAGGGTGACGACAAGGACGGGGAATTTCCCGAGATCCGCGACTGCTATATGATCTACGGAGGACCCTCGACCTGCCTCTCCGCGCGTCAGCGCAAGCGAGAACGGCGCGAGGTCTTCTCTGTACAGTCGGCAGTACCCCGCTTCCTTGATTGGTCTGCGGTGGCCATCACTTTCGACCGTGATGACCACCCAGACTACGTCCCCAACCCGGGGGTCTATCCACTCGTCGTTGACCCCGTCATCGCCAACACACGCCTCACCAAAGTGCTCATGGACGGCGGAAGCAGCCTCAACATTATCTATTCTCAGACCCTCGACTTCTTGGGGGTCGACAGAGCGCGCCTCCAGCCTAGCGTTGGGGGCTTCCACGGAGTCGTGCCAGGGAAACGGGCAGAACCCCTCGGGCGGGTCGATCTGCCTGTTTGTTTTGGCACGCCGGCGAACTTCCAAAAGGAAACTCTCACTTTCGAAGCGGTCGGATTCCGTGGAACGTACCACGCTATCCTGGGACGCCCGTGCTACGCCAAGTTCATGGCGATCCCGAACTACACCTACCTCAAGCTCAAAATGCCTGGCCCAAACGGTGTCATCACTGTAGGGCCCTCGTTTGAACATGCCTACGAGTGCGACGTCGAGTGCGTCGAGCACGGCGAGGCTGTTTTTGGGTCAGCGATCTTGGCCGCAGACCTCGACGGTCTAGCCAATGCGATCCCCGACCCAAAACGCCATGTCGGCAGCTTCGAGTCCGCCGAAGACGTCAAGCTCGTACCCCTCGACCCCGCTGATCCCAAGGGGAGGGCGCTGAACGTCAGCGCCACCCTCGATCCTAAATAGGAAGCAGTGCTCGTCGACTTTCTCCGCGCGAACGTCGACATCTTTGCGTGGAGTCCCTCGGATATGCCGGGCATACCCAGGGAAGTCGCCGAGCACGCCTTGGAGATCCGGGCCGGATCCAAACCGGTCCTGTGGAGCCTAAGAACAACGCCGAGTCGAGCCACGGGGTTCACTCCGTTCTTCTTAGTCTACGGGTCTGAGGCTATGCTACCAACCAATATAGAATACGGGTCCCCAAGATTGAAGGCATACAACGAAGTACACAACGACGCCACAAGACAGGACGCCCTCGACCAGCTCGAGGAAGCCCGAGATGTGGCTCTGTTGCATTCTGCCAGGTACCAGCAGGGTCTCTGACGCTACCACGACAGATACGTCCGCAACCGTGACCTCAACGTTGGTGACTTGGTGCTACGGCGGAACCAGAACACCAAGGGACGGCACAAGCTCACACCACCATGGGAAGGGCCGTACATCATCACAGAAGTACTAAAGCCGGGCACCTACAAGCTATCCAACGAAAAGGGCAAAATCCTCACCAACGCTTGGAACATCGAACAACTACGTCGCTTCTTTCCTTAAAAAGCCTCGAGGCTCTGTATTTCCTTTTTCGTCAATAAAGAATACAGCGATGTTTAAAATTTCTCGTTTCGTAATAAGGGAGGATCGACCCTGCACTCCCAGAGTCGACCCTCCCTCGGGGGCTGGCAAGGGGGGAACCCCCGGTCCCCGAAAAACCGAAAAAACTTGCGCTCTTTTTTAAAATTTAAGAACCGTTTCTTAGATCGACTTCGCTGAAAGAGCACCCTAAGGTTCGAAAGGGCTCTCGAGCCTGGAGCATCACCTACGCCTCCGAGGCTACGGTACCTCCACTCGACCCTTGCGCCTTTTAGAGGTACCCTTTCACGCTGAGAAGATCTAAACAACGGTTCCTAAAATTAAAAAAGAACATACCCCCTGTCGCTTAGATCAGGCTCTCACACGATTTACTAGGCCGCAACATCACCCTGAAGCTCGAGGGCAGTCGAGCCGCGAGATCACTTACGCCCCCGAGGCTACGGTACCTCCACTCGCTCCCTTACGCCAAAGGATGTAGCTGCGCGCTAGGTAAATCACGCGAGAACACGATCCGTGCGATAAAATGAAGAAAAGCTCGAGTAAAACTAAATCAACCGCGAACCGGTTTATGTTTCGAGTCTTTTAGGCCTCCGCGGCCACCGCGATCAAAATTCGAAATACTAACTTATTACATGGGCCTTCATGCCCAGATTTGGCTCACAGGCCTTCGTCGTCGGCAGGAGGGACCACCTCGGCTTCAAAAAGCGAGGCCAGACGACTCCCAGGCTCTTCGGCGGCTTCGATCAGCTCCACGCAGGCGTCCTCGTTCTCCTCGTCCGTCCGATCAGGGTCTGTGATGAAGCCCTCGGCAACGAGCCTCATATCAAACACAAACCCCGAACGGACGACGGCCAGCGCCCTCTTCACGCCGTGATGGAGGCCGTTCCGTACCTTCTCCCGGGCAAGGCGGCCCAGCGCCACCATCCGTCGGACGAAGGAGTTCCCCGGAACATCTTCCCCGGTGTCGGTGTCGGGCTCGACCCCTAGGCCATCACACACAGTGGTGATCACGCCCTGGAGAAGTTGGGTCCTCCGGACCTCGGCTTCGAAGAGGCTCTGGAAGGAGTTGGCGCACGATTGGGCCTCTCGGTTCTCTCTCTCCAGCTCTGAAACACGATAAACAAGTTAGTGCCCAACGCGGGGCCTTCAACGTCGTGACTATAACAACCATACTTACCCTCGACGTGGGTCTGCAAGCCCACGACCTCGTCGCGGAGCCCCCCACATGTTTGCTCGAGCCCCAGGAAGGCGTTGTCCTTGTCACGGATGGCCGCCTTTAGCGCCTCGACCTCCTGCCGAGCAGACTCGAGAGCTGCGTCCTTCTTTTGGACGGCTCCCTGCAGCGTCGTGACCTCGGCATGGAAGGCGTCGCGCTGAAGACTGACCTGGGAGACATCCTCCTCAAGCTCCTTCACCCGCGCAGACAAGGGCTCGAGGTCCCTGCGCGCCTGGGTAGCCTCCTCCCGAGCCTTGTCCAGGCTTGTGCGCATCACGGCCTCGGCCGCCCATGCCTGCGCCGCCTTTTCCTTCAATGTGGCGTATGCGACGTGCAGTTCAGCCATCTCGGCGTTCCGATCGGATAGCCGTTTCTGGGCCTCCTCGACCAGAACCCGTTGCTGGGACAGCGCGCCCCACACGCCACTCTCGTCCCGGATGAAGAGTGACTTGCGGCGGGAGTACTCCTTCAGCTCCTGAACGCAATTCGAAAAGGTCACAAATCCGAAGAAAAAACAGCCTATCAAGCGAGCCGACGGGTCGATCATACCTCGGTGGCATCCCCCATACTCCGCACGGCGCCGGACACCACTCGAAGCAACCGGTCGAGATGCTGGCGGACGCCCTCGAGGTACTCCCATCGGTGCACTTCGTCTTTGTCGCTAAGGACAAAGACGGGCTCGGCGTCGGGGTTCGTAGCGTCCCTGAACTCAAGGGACGGCCCCCCCACTTCGGCAGCTCCGCCTCGACCCGCGCTATCGCCAGCGCGGCGATGTCGGGCCACGAGGAGGACGACCCGGCCGGGGCGTCTCCCGGTCCCGCGGAAGGACCGGCCTCGCCCGCGGTATCCGCCTCTCCAACGGCCGTCGAGACACCGGCCTGGTCCGCGACCTCACCCCCCTCGACCCCTATCGTTTGTTTTCCCTTGTCCAGGGAGATGTTGTCGAGGGGAGCGTGAGGGCGGGCACTTACGACCGCCGGCACCACCGGAGCCGGCACCTCGACCGACGACGGCTCCGGTACCCTCGCCTCGACCGTCGGCACCGCCGGAGCCGGCGTCTCTTCTTCGGGTGCTCCGGATGGGGGCTCGACCGCCCCGATCTCCACCACGCCCGCTGGCTCTGCCGACGGGCCTTGTCGCGGCTGCGACCCCTTCGCCAGGAACGTCTCTTGCCCCGACACCGACGCGACCTCCTCCTCGGTCACGTCAGCACCCGCCCGCTCCGCGTCGCGGACGGGTGCCTCGCTCGTCGTGACCGCAACAGCAGCCTCGGCCGTCCCCGACGGCCGGGGCCCCGCCTCGACCACGTCAAGAGCCGCCGCCTTTGCCGGTTCGGCCCCCTCGACGGCGGGCTCCGGGCCGGCAACCGCCGCGGCGTCGGCCGACCCTTGCTGATGTCGCAGGCGCCCTTTCGCTGCCTCGACCTGACGGACCCAGGCCGCGTCCTGCTCCGCCGTCCGGTTGAGGACAACGGCGCTGGCTCGCAGCGACTTCACAGGGGTAGGCCCCATTGGCTCCGCCTTCCGCTTCAGCCTGCGAAGTGAGAAGAATTGTCAGCCGACGGACTTTGGGAAAGGCAGGACAACCAAGCTGAGATACTTACCCGAAAATCGGCACCAAGTACCTCGACCCCGCGCGGCTCGAGCCTCCCGGGACGGCCGCTGGTGGCCTCGCGGCGGCCTCACCAGCGGGCCGAGCGCTCCTGGGGGCCCCGGCCGACGCACCGCCCTGCGCCCTTTGTGCTTCCGAGGCCAGCTGGCCTCGGGTCCTTACTCCCGTCGGCGCCACCGCCGATGACGACGCCGGTACCGCCGTCTCCGCCCCTGCCGGAGCTTGCGAGGCCCCGGCTGGAGCGGACGTCCCCGTCGACCCCTCTCGCCGGGTCCGGGGTAAAACGGCCCCTCCCCTCGAGGGGCCCGCTTCCTTCTCCACCTTCTTCCCCTCGACCTCCTCGACCACGACGACCGAGGAGGATGCCCCCCCGATGGGCTCCAGCAGGGGGCGAATGTCGGGAAGGTCCCCAAGCCTGGTTGCAATCTCATACCGCGACAGGGCATCATCATCTTCGCCGCTGCTGCCGTCGTCCTCCCCCGAGACTGTCTCGGAAGGCGACGGCGACAGGGGCACTCCGTCGATGGTCTGCTGGCGCCGGCGCCTCTTCAACGCCTCCGCCTCTTTGGCCTTGCGGATCGCCCGCTTCTTGGCCGTCTCCTTGACCTGCTTTTTCTGGGAGGCATGCAGACGTCGAGCCTCCCGGGCGGGCCGGTCCTCTGGGACTGGTGGGCGCGTTTCCCGCAACGCCGACAAATCCTACACGCCGGCCTCGACCACATCAGCGAAATCCACAGATAAACGAAAATAGCAATACCTCAGCCCCGGGATACGTACCACGGATTCGCACCCTTCGGTAGGCCTCATGGGAACCTGATTGGCTTCCTCCGCCTTGAAGTTCCCGACCATCCGGCGAGCCCGCCGGAGAACCTCCTCAAGGGTGAGGGATTCGTGGGACATCCGGGTGCCCCTCCAGGTTCGCCTCCGGAGTCATCTGGTCCAGGCGGAGACGACGCTGGCACAACGGCATCACTCTACGGCGATGGAAGCCCGCAGCCACCGCCGCAGCCGTCAGGCCCCGAAGGCGAAGCTGCTGCAGCGCCGCCAGCAGCGGATCCAAGCGCGTCTTCTCGGCCTCGGGCACTCCGTACGACCAGTGCTCTTCTCGAGCAGTCAGCACGCGGCCGGTGTACCTCGGCAACTGATTTTCATCATTGCGGAGATAGAACCAACCCTCGTGCCACCCACTGTTCGAGGAGATGAGTCGGGCCGGGATGTATAGATCCGTCCGACCCGATCTCACTTGCAGCACGCAGCTCCCCACTCGGGCCGCGGACAAGACGCCTTTCTCCCCTGCCCTCTTGGCGAAGAGCTCGGCCTTGAAAAGGTGAAGCCACAAGTTCCACTGTGGCTCCACCCCAAGGTAGCCCTCGCAGACCGCCGTAAAGATGGCGGCCTGCGCGACGGCGTTGGGGGAAAGGTGGTGGAGCTCCACCTGGTAATAGTGGAGGAGCGCACGCATGAAGACCGATGCCGGCACGCCGAACCCCCGCTCATGAAAGCTGACGAAGCTCACCACGTACCCTTCGGGGGGCACTGGCTCCTGGTGGGCGAGGGGCGGTGCCACCCACTCCGGCCGCGCCGAGTTCATCCTCGGCCGCAACAGCCCGTCCTCGACCAACTCCTCCAACCTCCTCTCCGTCACCGAGGAGGCGGCCCAGTCGTCGGCGGGAAGGATCTGGCTCTTTCCTGCCATCGATGTCGTCGGAAGGGGATGAGAGAAAAGGATGCGGTGGCTGCGGCAAGACGGGCGGAGAACGCGATGTGGCAGGGGATGTCTAGGGCAAAGGATTGCAGGGATGCAAGTAATCGGTGGGGAACGGAGACCCCAAGGCCTTAGCTTTATATGCTCGGACGGAAGCCCAATGGCCGCGCGAAAAGTAAGGAGCAGTTTCTCGCGATAAAACCGCTCGCCTAACCGTTTCCTTATATCTCGCAGGAACTGAGCACGTGGCCGCTCCCCACGTCGTAACCATACGCCGATAATGCGCCGATCTCGCCTCCCGAAAAAACGCGCCCGGACAACGAAATATCTCCAGGTATGTCTTAAATGGGTGCGAAACCCGCAATAAGTCTCGAGGGAACGAAAGCTGGCCCTCGAACGGGGTTCGACAGCTGCCCTCGAGCAACAGAGTTAGGGACGACCCAGGGTGCGCCCGTACATGGCCAAGGGCTCGAGCCACGCTCTCGAGGTACCCCAGGACGTATTCGAGGCCGAAGGAGAAGGTTGTGGTAGGAATCCCTCCGGGGGAGGCATCGAGCCCTCGAATCCTGTCGAAGGGAATCGAGATCCACACGACCACTTCTTGGCATTTTTGAGGGTGCCTCCGGGCCACTAGCCGACCCCTAACGAACGGGGCACGGGTTCTCACTCGAATTCCCCCGCTAGCAGCTCACCGGAGATCGTCGTAACTCGGGCCCAAACGAGGGTAGTGCGACATTCTCCACCCCTCCTCCTTTTTTCGAAAAAGGAGCGTGAGGGTCGCGAAAGACGGCCGGGACTCTGATCGACCTCTTGCGTGCGAGGCTCGGGATCCCGACCGCAAAAATGGGTGCGAAGCCCGCAATAAGTCTCGAGGGAGCGAAAGCTGGCCCTCGAACGGGGTTCGACAGCTGCCCTCGAGCAACAGAGTTAGGGACGACCCAGGGTGCGCCCGTACATGGCCAAGGGCTCGAGCCACGCTCTCGAGGTACCCCAGGACGTATTCGAGGCCGAAGGAGAAGGTTGTGGTAGGAATCCCTCCGGGGGAGGCATCGAGCACTCGAATCCTGTCGAAGGGAATCGAGATCCACACGACCACTTCTTGGCATTTTTGAGGGCGCCTCCAGGCCACTAGCCGACCCCTAACGAACGGGGCACGGGTTCTCACTCGAATTCCCCCGCTAGCAGCTCACCGGAGATCGTCGTAACTCGGGCCCAAACGAGGGTAGTGCGACATTCTCCACCCCTCCTCCTTTTTTCGAAGAAGGAGCACGAGGGTCGCGAAAGACGGCCGGGACTCTGATCGACCTCGTGCGTGCGAGGCTCGGGATCCCGACCGCAAAAATGGGTGCGAAGCCCGCAATAAGTCTCGAGGGAGCGAAAGCTGGCCCTCGAACGGGGTTCGACAGCTGCCCTCGAGCAACAGAGTTAGGGACGACCCAGGGTGCGCCCGTACATGGCCAAGGGCTCGAGCCACGCTCTCGAGGTACCCCAGGACGTATTCGAGGCCGAAGGAGAAGGTTGTGGTAGGAATCCCTCCGGGGGAGGCATCGAGTCCTCGAATCTTGTCGAAGGGAATCGAGATCCACACGACCACTTCTTGGCATTTTTGAGGGCGCCTCCGGGCCACTAGCCGACCCCTAACGAACGGGGCACGGGTTCTCACTCGAATTCCCCCGCTAGCAGCTCACCGGAGATCGTCGTAACTCGGGCCCAAACGAGGGTAGTGCGACATTCTCCACCCCTCCTCCTTTTTTCGAAGAAGGAGCGCGAGGGTCGCGAAAGACGGCCGGGACTCTGATCGACCTCGTGCGTGCGAGGCTCGGGATCCCGACCGCAAAAATGGGTGCGAAGCCCGCAATAAGTCTCGAGGGAGCGAAAGCTGGCCCTCGAACGGGGTTCGACAGCTGCCCTCGAGCAACAGAGTTAGGGACGACCCAGGGTGCGCCCGTACATGGCCAAGGGCTCGAGCCACGCTCTCGAGGCACCCCAGGACGTATTCGAGGCCGAAGGAGAAGGGTGTGGTAGGAATCCCTCCGGGGGAGGCATCGAGCCCTCGAATCCTGTCGAAGGGAATCGAGATCCACACGACCACTTCTTGGCGTTTTTGAGGGCGCCTCCGGGCCACTAGCCGACCCCTAACGAACGGGGCATGGGTTCTCACTCGAATTCCCCCACTAGCAGCTCACCAGAGATCGTCGTAACTCGAGCCCAAACGAGGGTAGTACGACATTCTACACCCCTCCTCCTTTTTTCGAAAAAGGAGCGCGAGGGTCGCACAGTAAAAGACGGCCGGGACCCTAATCGACCTCGCGCGCACGAGGCTCGGGGGCTTGACCGCAACAAAATGTCCCCCAATCGAACGCAAACGAGACCTCGGAGGAGTCTCCATACTTCACCGAGGCCTCGGGGGCTACACCCGGCGGGTGCGCTCGCGCGCCCCCACCGGAAGAATCACGACGCTATGACTCCAGTTCTGACTAACCTCTGGGAGAGTGATCACACACTCACCCAAAGGCTCGGGGGCTACTGTCGGTACCAACAGTACGGGGTACCACAGCTATCGCCAAAACACTAACAAAAACCGAAACCAGTAGAAAAGATAGCCCGCTCGACGGGGCGCCTCGACCGCGTCCCGGCTCCGACTCGTACGAGGCCCGCTCGACGGGGTGCCTCGACCGCGCCCCGGCTCCGACTCGTACGAGGCCCGCTCGACGGGGCGCCTCGACCGCGTCCCGGCTCCGACTCGTACGAGGCCCGCTCGACGGGGCGCCTCGACCGCGTCCCGGCTCCGACTCGTACGAGGCCCGCTCGACGGGGCGCCTCGACCGCGCTCCGGCCCCTCGACGCCCTTTCTTTACCTACCCGGGACAAAAGCCATAGCATTCAATGCGGTTACCTACTACCACCGACCGACATGGCTACGGCATGGGTCAACGCGGGAACAATACCCACGTCAAGTCTCACTGTTTTACCGCCCATCCCGTGATGGGAGGTGAAAGCCGTCACTGTATCCACCATACCGCGCACTATTCACCATCAGTCACCCTCGAGGGAGGATAAGACAAGGTCCGTCCCCCGCGATACCGGGGATTCGGCCTTATCCATCCGACCTCGACCCAGCCTCGACCCGGCCCCAACGCTCGACTTAGCTCGAAGGACGGTATGGCCTGGCACTCTGGGTCATTTCACCCTCTTGTCCCGTGCCGCGTCAGGATACCCAGGGATGGCCGGCCATCCCGAAGCCACGTCGCTACAGTCAACTCAACAGGAATCGACGAAACATCGCCTCAAGCCTCCCCTCGACTTGGCCACCTCTCGTCCTATAAAAAGGCAGGCCAGGGCGAACCAGAAGGAGGGGAGGGGAAGAAAGGAAGAAAAAAAAACACGAAGCATCACGGAAAAAACGCGAAGCAACCATCTTTCTCCTTTTTCTCTTTGAGACTTGGGGCTCGACACCCTCTCTCGCCTGCTTGTAACCCCTACACGAGCACCCCGGTGCAAGGAAATACAAATCTCTCTTCCCCGCTGGACGTAGGGCCTTCTTTTGCCCGAACCAGGATAAACCCCCGTGTGTTCTCCTTGCATCACCATCCAGGAAAGAGTCACGCAGCATTTACTCGTTGGTTTAGGACCCCCTTTGGTCCGAACACCGACAATTTGAGTCCTCATGTAACTCATGTAATTCTCGTATCAAGAAACTCGAATTCTCGTAATTATTTCATGGTAAACCATTGTCCCAGTTACAATATATAGTTCTAGACTTCATGCATTCTCGTAACTGGCCAACTAGTTACTCGGAAAAACCAGAACCTAAACAAAGTAACTCGTCATGTAACTCCCGTATGAAGCCAACTTGAATTCTCGTAATTATATCATGGTTCTCGTAATTCACATTCAAAGTTCATTCTCGTAAACATAGTTGTCAAATTCACAAGGATAGCAAGACATAGATTATAGTAAATCCTTTTCTCATCTCCAATAGTTCCAAACAAATAATTGGTAAATCAATAAATTTTACAAGTGGCTAATAAAGTTGCTTGCATTTCTTCAACAGTTTTCAAAATCTCGCTCCTAAAATATAGAAGATAATTTTGCATCAGGAATTCTCGATTGTTTTCAATCATCCTAGCTACTTTTATACTTTCCTTCTCTCTTGAACATCTATATTGGGGAACCCATCCTACTTCTTATTCTTTCGCACGTCCCTTTACCTTTAGATTGGTCTATCCATAAGTGTGTCTATATTTTCGCACGATGGAGAGTCGGTTTTCCCAAGGCGGAAAGATTGAGAGTTGAGGTAGAGAAGTATGTTTATGGAAACTCTTGGAAACGAGTACTTGGGACATGCATATACAAGAACACAGACCGAATCATTTGTTACGTGATTGAAAAGTTTAGCTAGCAAGATGACTTGTATGAGCCCGTTCGTTTCGCTGAAAATTCATGGCTGAAAGTACTGTTCGTTGATTTGTTGTGAGAGAAAAACACTATTCTGACTGAAAAAACAAACTAAAAAGTATGGATTATAAGACAAGCGAACAGGGCCATGTTGTTATACGTTGAAATGAATAGGTAGAATCAACTTGCGCTATGGTCCAATCATATACTGTCTGTGTTCATATGTTGCGTCCTCATATGTCCCGCTAAGGCGCCGACCCTAAATTTTCTAGTTGCCGGAAGGCGAAAGCTCAGTCCCGAAGGAAAAAAAATTTCTCTGCATTCGTGAGGTAGCAAAACTCCTATGCTAGCTAAACTTTTCAATCATGTCATGAATAGTGAGGACCTCAGGCAACGGCATTGTGCATCTATTTACGATCACCGGATGTACACGGCTATTCACTTCGGTCACTTCCACTATTCACAAGCTACTGTTTATTCTCATTGTTTAATACTTTCCATATCTGTTAAATTTTCGTCTGCGCGTCAGATATTCAGATTTTTTCGATAAAAGAAGAATTATATCATATGATAGCTGGATACATCAACACGTTACCAGCCTTCTGGATTACAAAATAGTATCATGCAAACAAAACAATTTAAGGAGACTTCTTTCCATATCTGTCAATTTTCTGTCTGCGCGTCAGATATCCAGATTTAAGACCTTCCTGCAAACAAAACAATTTAAGGAAACGAACAAGGTATTCCCATGAAAACACCTGGGTAAGGCTATCCGCACTCATGGATCTCTATATTTATCCTCTATACGTTCTAGTCAGCAAGATTCTCTCCTCTATACTTAATTCTCCCGCACCCATCCATCATCTATATCATCCTCTATTCACTCTATCCACTATGGGACTCATTTGTCACTTTATCTAAATATATCCATGTGTGATCTAGTTTTGAAGGATTTATTGAGACGAATTTAATGGTGCAATTGGAATTTAATTTAGATTTTTGGTTTGTGAGTTATAGCATTTTTTCCTTTGTTTAGCTAGTGGGGTCCACCACTGCCCACTATATAGTAAGCACTGTACCACTCTAAATATAAAGTAAGAGAAAGAATAGAGTAGTATTTTAGAGTATCCAGTGCAGCAGTTTTTACTCTATATTCATACTCTAAAACTTTAGAGTATCGCTTTAGAGTACCCACTGCGGCCGGTCAACGTGAGATGTTGGCACACCCGCCGACAGTCCAAAACATCAGCATTCATGAATAAATCAAAAACAATCATGTGGAGTTTGGGCACTGCTGAATTTGGAGGAACATCCATTTTTCTAGCACATTATGGCGACAAATATCATAATTGAATTATTTTATTTCACGGTGAAATAATCCAACACAGATCAACAGGATCTTGTTTCATAAGATATAAGGGGAAAAAAGAACAAAAAAAAAGTTGCATATAGCATGCACTTCAAAATAGACATCGTGGTAGAACAAGCTTCGTGCCCCGTTCATGCCTACAACGGAAGTGGGCGTCAAGCACCGTGGATCATTATTCATCCTTATTATTGTAGCATCCGAAGAAACTACGCTTTTATGTTGAATCACGTCCCCCTGGTTCACACAACAGGGCTAGCTTTGATGTCCCATATCTCCTTGGCATACTGGGCGATGGTGCGATCGCTGCTGAATTTGCCACTCCCAGCTGTGTTCAAGATGGACATCTTGGTCCACTTCTTCTTATCCCTGTCATGTAACCAAGCATTCAGTTTTAGATATCAAACTATCAAAGGCAGAGGAAAAAGGAGAATATCTCGCTTGTGTCCGCGATATGATCACTATATATGGGAAAAAAGAAAAAGAAACAGCAAGACTGCTGCATGTAACGGTGACTAGTATGAATATAACACAGTAACTAATATGAAGGCACAAGTAATGGTGACTGCAGGACCATGGTTGTTCATGAGCTTGCAGGTGAGCTTAATGAGAAAGTATATTGTTAGTGTCCTTACTTGTAGGCTGTGTCCACCCGGTCCTGTGCATCAATGTAGCATGGGAAGTCATAGCCAACAAGGAAATAATCACCACGACCAAATCCAGAATTCCCTTCAAGGGAATCCAAGAGAGGTTCATAGTCATAGCTGCCAAAAGCGCCGCTCCTTATAAGCTGCTTGGCTTCTTCAAAACGTGGGTCTGGTTTGAACTGTCATATTGTAAGAAATAAGTCAATAATAGCCCATCTACTTATAAGTCAATAATAGCCCGTCTACTTATAAAAAGTTTAACAGTGAAGTTTAGTTGTAGCTATCTTACCAGGCCATTTTCTCTGTCCTTCCTCAGCCCAGCAATCTGATCAGCTTTGGCACCGAAAAGGAAGAAATTATCTTCTCCTACCTCCTCTCTTATTTCAACATTAGCTCCATCAAGGGTGCCAATGATAACACAACCATTCAGAGAGAATTTCATGTTGCTTGTTCCACTTGCTTCCATACCAGCAGTACTAATATGCTGTGACAATTCGCTACCAGGAATAAGCACTTCAGCCACTGATACATTGTAATTCGGGATAAAGACAACCTGGCAGGAAAAGGAGAAGAGCACTTTAAATACATGATATGGACCATCATGTATGTAGTAGTATAGAAAAAGGGTTACTCTTTTTGATGAATCACAAATATAAATTGATGTTTCTGAAGGGTTCTAAGAACAATCTGCCATAATATCTGATAATACACTGAAAAGTTCATACCTTCAGATATTTGTTAACTTCAGGATCATTGTTCACAACAGCACCAACATCATTTACCAATTTCACTATTCTTTTCGCATTAGTGTATGTTGCAAACGCTTTCCCTCCTAGCATGACAGTGCGTGGTGTAACCTTCTGCCTCTCTTCAGCACTCATTTCCTACAAGATTCATAGGCCTATTCAAGACTAGAACAGGGTATATCGAAACATAAGACAACAACAACCAAGCCTGTCAGTCCCAAGCAAGTTGGGGTAGGCTAATATCGAAACATAAGCATCTAAAGAATTTAGCTCAATATGGTAAAACCAAAATGGTACAAGCACCACTTCAAGAAAGGATGCAGGCAACTCAAAGAAACCTACCTTCAATTTTTTGTATCTGTAAACAGCTCCCAATATGTTTAGGAGCTGTCTCTTGTACTCATGTATGCGCTTAATCTGTATATCGAAAAGGCTAGTTGGATCAATCGTAACACCTGTCACATCCAACACATGTTTGGCTAGGCGCTTCTTGCAAGATAACTTGGCTGCTGCCCACTCAGCATGAAGCTTTTCATCATCTGCAAACTGTTGAAGGTTTTCAGTTATACTGTGATAGAGCAATGACAAGCAGATGCAAGGTTAGAAGCATTCGCACATACTTTGCGAAGTCCAGTAAGCAGATCAAGATTACTTGTCCACTGATCTGACTTTAGCCATTTTGTGACTATTTCACTCAACTCAGGGTTACAAAACCGGAGCCATCTTCGAGGCGTGATTCCATTAGTTTTGTTCTGGAATTTGGTAGGCCATATAGAGACATAATCTGCAAATAGTTCTTGCTTCAAAATGTTGCTATGCAACTCAGCCACTCCATTCACCTGTTCAAAAAAAAAGAATACGCTTCAGGACAATAAATAGAGCAGTAGAAAATGGAGAATCCGGAACTACTTGGAGCACGTTGACGTAACAATTTATGAATTTTCACATCTTAAATGAATTATAAGTTTTTAACATGAAGAGGGCAGCAAATCCAATATAGCAGACAGCTTATCTTAGTATTTCATATTGCTCATAGTGACATAAACAGCTATAAAACATGATCATGGAATCAATCTGGCTGTATTTACCGCATGAGAAGACACCACACACAAATTTGCCATGCGCACAACTGGCTTCTGGGGATTCGAGCTATCTAAAACTTTCATTGAATCGATCTTTCCCTCCATTTCCTTATGTTTGGAGATTACCAATTCTCTGAACTGCAAACCAGTGGCAAAACTTGTGAGCCTGTGCAATGACTGCAGTGCATAGAAAAAGTAAATGTGGCATGAAAATTACCCGCTTGTCAATTTCCTCAATAATTTCCATGTGTCGTGGAAGTAATTTCCTCATCACAATTTGTGACCATTTTTCAAGAGCTTCAGGAAGAACTGTATGATTGGTGTAGGAAATTGTCCTGGATCACAGAAGATAATTTTATAATTAGTTCAAGTAAGAACATCTCTAGAAGTTTGATGGAGCTTAAAATATTGGTCGAAAAAGATTTATAGATCAATTATATAAATTGAAGCCCACCTATATGTGATGTCCCAAGCTTCATCCCAACCAAGTCCCTCCTCATCCATAAGTAACCTCATTAGCTCAGGGATGGCAAGAGTAGGGTGGGTGTCATTCAGTTGAACAGCAACTTTAGTAGGGAACTCACTCCACTTCCCTGAAACTCTATCAGATTTCCTTTCTTTAAATCTGGCAATCATATCCTGGAAATAACCCATTTTCAGTTATGCTCATCGATAATCGTCACAGAGATATTTTTTAAGATATTGATAAATCTTTAACAAACTAGAACCATAAAAGGCACACTGCAACTAAAAGAAAACATGATAAATGATCTAAATCTCATTATCCTAGTACAATTTGAAAACAGTTCATGTGGTGGTGCATATAGTAGAGGTAACATGATTGATCCTGATGTATTGATGGTTCAAATAATACAATAAAATTACAACATTGTGTTTCCAATTATCTCACAGATCATTGCCAAACATATAGAAAAGCACAAGGTGGGCATACATGCCTGGTTCCTTTTATTGGAACCTTGCTCAAGTGAAATGAATTGCTTAACTACCTGAAGTGATGCACTGCAAAGGAAAAACTGTTGCTTCAGCCTTAGAAGCTTTCCTTCTTCTGTAGCATCACCGGGATAAAGAACGGCACATATCTGCAATGTGATACTCAAAGACATAAGTCTCTTTTCTAGATAGAACTAGTACCATGAAGGAATAAGTTACAGGTTTCAGCATATCATCAGTCAATAGAAATATACCAATAATTAAAGGCATCGCCCTTTATTTAGTCTTTGGAAATGAATCTTATGAATAGCTGATAGTTTCACTTTAGAATGAAATATCACCTGTTGGGCCCTAGCATGAAGTTGGGCAGCTGACTCATATTGACCATCATTGAATTGAAATAAGTTGAAATCTTCAGCAGTAGCTTTTGCTTCCCAAAGACGAAGGCTGATTGCATTTTTTGTCTTGTATCCAGGGATTGGCACATCATATGCTAAAGCCTTCAGGACTTCTCCTCCGACCCATTTCCGACTATCACACGATAAAGAAAGCAATCATATGACGCGTTACATCAAGGCCCACAAATAACCACCCATAACATGAAATAAATAACAAAAGGAAAAAAAAAAGTCAGGGAGAAGGATCTAAGAAGATCTAAGGTAAGTTAAATGTATGGATTTATCATTGAAGTATAAGCAAATCCGCCAAGCCAAACTTAGTTTGTGGTTCAGACATTTAAAATTCATATTAGCGAAGCTTTTGGATTACACAAAAAAATAAGGCATCCACATTACACCTCATACTTGCAGTTTTTCTAGTTCTGGATGCTGGAGGGCAAAAAAGATATAAATGAATATTTCTTAGAACTAGGAGTTTAGAATGGTTAAACCAAGTTAACGAAGGAATGTGATTCCTTTTTTTTATCTAGACTAGAAAGTATGAGAAGCCTTAAAAACTTCAAATTTAACTAAATGCAACAAAAATAAATTTCGTCAAACAGAAAATGTGGGCTCCATATTATACTCACGAGCCATCAGGCAAAATCTCAACATGGCCGAAAAAGCTGACAGGGAACACCACATCATGCCTGGGAATCTCCCAGGGGCTGAATTTCTGAAGAAAAAAAAGGAGTATTGGTTATAAAGGTCTAGAAAAAAAAATATCAAAAGAATCATATGTGCATTTGTGGTTCATACATCAAGCCAATCTTCTGCAATTTCTTCCTGGCCCTCCTTGGCAATGTGTTGTTTGAACAGTCCATATCGGTAACGCAGGCCATAGCCCCAAGCAGGAAAATTCAATGTTGCCATTGAATCCAAAAAGCAAGATGCAAGCCTACCCAAGCCACCATTTCCTAGAGCTGCATCTTTTTCCTGAGAAAAAAATCAGTTAAATATTAATTTGCATCATAGGAAATTTATAAAATTCCAATTAGAAAGTAAAACTCAGATGCCATGAATCTGCACTTAAGTTCCTTGGCAACATTTAGGTTCATATATAAGTCAATTCTGCCAATCAAGCAGATAAAGAGAAAGAATGTCATGTCTTATTGATCCTGAAGCTTTTCAGTTTCAGATAAACAATTCATTCAGCTTAAAACTCATTTTCAGGTCACTTATGATATGGGTATCACATTTCTCATGGACTATTGGAAAGCTACAGAACAGATATTTAGTAGTAATAAATGGGTAAAGTTGGCAAACGAGTTAAGTTTTTGCAGACACAGTTTAGATCTGGAATGTGCAAAAGCTCTTCTCCGATCCATGCGAATTTATTCCCTTTTCCTGATTCATTAAACTACGGAATCAAATCTAAGCTATCCAGAGTTCCAGACATCTTGGATGTTTCTTAAACAAGTGAGATAAAAGCCGTTAATGCCATTAGACAACGTCGCAGTCAAACAAAGCACCATCACATTTAGTTTAAATAATCAGTGTCAAGTACTACTGCGTATAAGATAGCCTTAACAAATCATACTCCAATTTTTGGATGGAGGCACTCTTAAGAGAGCTCACCTGTCCCGCGAGGGCCTCGAGCTCGTAGCCGAACTTCTTCACGGCCTCCGCATAGGCCCCGGTGATGCCGAGGTTGCCGACGGCGTTGGTGAGCGCGCGGCCCTGCAGGTACTCCATGGACAGGTAGTACGTCTGCTTCGGATCCGTCTTGTGGAAATGCAAGTACGTCTCGTTCCATCTCTGTACACACGCGCGCGCGCGCGAGGGAAAAGCACACGGATCACAGTCACACCTCCGCCTCAGTGCGGTGCGGACGGCAGCGAGAAAGGCTAAGGATCGGCTTTTGCGCGCGCGCTCTCACCTGGATGAGGTGGTCGCGGACGCTCTCGGCGGTGGCGTAGAAGGCCTGCTCCGGCCCGAACGCGGTTGGCGAGAAGTGGGGGTTGTACTGCGCGTGGTAGGAGATGTTGCCGGCGATGTCCGCGGGCTTCTCCGCCGACGGGCTCGCCGCCGGCTTCACCTTCTCGGCCGCGCCGCACTTGATCTCCGGCATGGCGGGCACCAAGCAGGCGAGCGGTGGGGAATTGCGACGATCAGCTGGCGTACGAGGAGGAGGCGATAAGGCTTCTCCGGGGCTCGGGCAAAGCACCGAGTGGGAGGGAGGGAGGGATGGATGGAATGGGAGCGAGCGAGGAGCTCTGGAAGCCCGGGGAGCCCTTTTCTAGGTGACGGGAAGGGTCACGTGAGGAGGGCGATGGATCCGATAAATTGGGCGAGACCATGAATACTTTTGGGAAAATGCAGAAGCGGAGATATTTTAGTTCGTGGAGGAAAGGGACAAAGGCAGGAGAAGATGAAGGAGCGCCGATTGTTTTGTGGCTCCCCTCCGATCGTTTCTCTTCTTGCTCTTTTGTTTGACTAGTGTATTTTTGGAGGCAACTGCTTAATGTATATTCCTAGAATCCAATATGTATGCTGTGCCAGGGATAGAATTCTATGAATTGCCAGCTTGGATTTTTCATTGCAGAAGTTTCTTTTGACGAAGGGGTTTTCATTGCAGATGCTGAACGAAATTGTGTCATGTTTCTTCTTATTTTATTTCATTCTTTTACTTTATTAACAACAAAGGAGCCGTTCGGCTGGAATTATAAGTCGGCTGAAAAACACTGTTGGCTGATTTTTTTGAGAGAAAAATAATGTTCCGGCTGAAAAAACAAGCTGAATAAGACGGATTATAAGCCAGATGAACAGGGCCAAAAGAATGTTATCGACTCATCGTCCAAGGCTCCAAGCGCAACAATATGCATGAACTGAATTGATGTCGGCCTAATTTTTATTTCTGAAATAAATTTGCTGCAGCCTATGAGTATTCAGGAAGCACAAGTGCCAGGGGGGCAAGCCTGCAGCGACAGAGAAGCACACGTGGCACGTGGGGACGAGTCCGCAAGGCGCGAGCGAAGCGGGTGAATCGGGTGTGCACTCTGATGCAGTGCAGTGATGCATGGTTCCGGCAAGGCAATGTTTTCCAGATCGGGCAGACGCGGCGCTTTGGCCCTGTCCATCGGCTTTCCTATTTGAGAATGATATCCTCTGCCCTTGGGCACCATGCAAGCCCAGATGATTTTGTCCCCGGTTTTATCCCCATACCTGGTCGGTGGCATGATGCGAGATCTGAATTCTGAAATCCATGCTGGAATTGGTTTCGTTGATTCGTTCGGCCTCATCAGTAGTCACCCCCTGCTGCGTACCAAAGCGTCGTCCACCTCCTTGCAATCTACAACACGACACTGCTGGTCTCCAAACCAAATTGCTCTCAGTTGATGTGATTGATCCGTTGCAGGTCTGCAGCCAAGATCGCGGATGCGCTAAAATTGTTCATGCAATCATGCGGCGTTGCTAGATCCGAAGGTCCCTTAAAATATCCTAGGCACTTTTTTGATTTCCGAAGGTGATGCTGATGCGTCTGCAAGACGGCGACCCCTTTGCTTTGCGGTCCAGTCCATGAGACCACTCGTGTCGTATTCCGTCCCCGATCCTGATCTGAATCGAGCTAGGGAACTGGGGACTTGCGATGCGGGCATCATGCATGGTGTCACGTCTTAGTCGTCTACTGTAGTTTCGGCGCGCAGGGTCCTTTGCTGGTCGTTCACGGAGCTCTCACACAGATGGTGACGTATGGCACGACAAATCAGTGCCTTGCTCCTTTGTGGCTCTACTCTCTAGCTCCGTCGTCTAGGGCCTCCCAAACGGTCCAGCTTAGATAGGTCACTCACTCACTCATCGCGAGAATTAGAATCCTCGGATACAAACGCATTAGAGGCAAGTCGAAAATCAGCTTAGTCGACTTCTAAATCCCCGTCGTCTAGAAGCGCGTTCGCACATCACTGTATATCTCCAGCGTAAATGCAATATACAGGACATGTGGATGGAGAAGTCTCGTCAAAAGCACAGTGATGCTCAAGACACGCTGGCAAGGATCCCATCAGGACGGACGCGCGACTGTATGCTCTGATCGGCCTTATCGTTCTAGAGCTTCGTCGTTGTTAAAACGAGAAGCAATAAGAGATTAGAAAGAGGGTGTAAGTGAGGAAGATTGGTTTTTTCAGAAACTATTTCACACATAGTTCTACGAGTTCCTTATAAGATCGGATGAGTTCCTACAGAGTTCACTTAAAACTCTCTCGGACAGGAAGAGATGACCTGGGCTAGTGGCCGCACAAGCCTCAATGGAAAATTGGCCTGGACTAATTTGGACACTGGCCTGGATCGATGTCGACGTTTCGCAGCAGGAGTATCCACAAATCGACTAATAAATTTAGTGTCCTCTATATGGCTAGCATTTAGGCTGTCCGCAGCGCGCTTCCTGCAGGACGCCGATAGCGGAATAGGCGCCGCAACGCCGTCCGCTATGCGTGCGCTATCCCAGCGCAGTTCGCTATTTCTGGCGCAGTAGAGGATGGTGTAGCGTACCGAGCGGGCCTAGCGCTGCTGTCTGCTGCTTGTATGCCCGTGGAGAGAGAAAAGAAGGGAAGAAAAAAATAGAGTATGACATGTAGACCCACGTGCTGGTAGTTGATATAGAGTATGAGATATAGAGCATGATGAGTGCGGGAGTCCTGGATATAGAGGAGAGAATATAGATGATCAGGACGAAATATTTCTTTTAGAGGATGGATTTAGAGTAGGAAGAGTGCGAATAGCCTTAGAGTAGGACTTATACCGATTCAGACAAAGTGTCATAACACAATTCAGGTGGTGTTTAATCGTGCCCTACATTAAGTTTATAAAAACATTATCAATATCAATATTACATCAACTAAAAGTATAGTCTATGGTTTTATCTAATGATACTTATTACACATTATAAATATTAATGTATTATATATATATATATATATATGACTTGATTGATATTGATTCTCTCCTTTTGTTTATTATTAAATGGCGTTTTAGAATTTATCACAGAAATCAACATTAAAGCTAAAAAAGCAAAATGTCTCTTAAAGAGTAGAGATATAGATGTATTATGAAAAGAGAAATGTGTATTGAAAAAAATATACATTAAAAGAACGAGAGGATCAAATAATTTAGAACAAAATTTAAATACTATAAGATCGTTTATTTCGAAACGTAGGGACTATGTAAAACGAGAAGACATTTCTTTTTGACGGAGGGAGCGGAGCACTCCACATCCACAACTGCACCAATTTCAAATCTACGTCGTGTTCCCCCTCAAGTCCTCAACATCGTGCAGCAGATCATCTCAAGTTCTCAAACCTCTCCTGCCTCAGACTCGTAACCGACGGTGGTGCGTACGTCGAGCCATCGTGCCGCCTCGCTCCTGCGCTCGCGGCCGCCGCGCGCTGCTGCTCCTGCTGCAGGTCGCGTCTCACGGACCAGAGCAACTCGGCGCAGCGCCGCATTGCTGGCCGCGCGGCTCGATCCGGAGCCGTGCACTCGGCCGCCAGCGCCATCACCTTCTCCACCGCCGCCACGACAGCGCTGGTCCGCCGCATCCGGGGGTCCATCACCACCACTGCGAAGCCCTCCCTGCACTTGCGCAGCGCCTGCGCCAGCACGGTAATTTCGTCAAACACCCCGCGTGCGGTACATTTCAGTATCAGATGCGCTGGTTTTGTTTAGGTGTGTGTGCTTGCTTTACCCATTCGGTGGTGAGGCGTTGGTGGCGCCCGCGGCCGCGGCCACGCTCGATAGGGCGTCGGCCGGTGATGAGCTCGACGAGGAGGACGCCGAAGGAGTAGACGTCGCTGCGGTCGGTGAGCTGGCTTGTGCGCAGGTACTCAGGGTCCACGTATCCGGCCGTCCCCTTTACTAGCGTTGACACGTGGGTCGCTTCAGGGTTTTCAGGGGCTAGGCGTGCGAAGCCAAAATCGGCAACCTTTGCTCGCAGTTG
Source organism: Saccharum hybrid cultivar R570 (assembly GCA_038087645.1). NCBI lineage: Eukaryota > Viridiplantae > Streptophyta > Magnoliopsida > Poales > Poaceae > Saccharum > Saccharum hybrid cultivar. Next base: position 17,864,402 of record JAQSUU010000139.1, read on the forward strand.
CTCTGTTAGGAGAATGTTGGACGACTTGATGTCACGGTGGATGATCGGATGATCTGCTTCCCATTGTAGGAAAATATTTGTCAGGCATAAGGATGCTGAAGGTTTGGTATCCACGGTAGATGTCAATACATAGATATTTTGGGTGGCTATCATACAAAATTCTGATCATGGATGTTCTGAAATGGTGATTTTCATGCTGACTGTATCATCTAGGGATCTGATGTGTGATGTATTAACATTCAGGACCATGATCAAATATGCACTTGTGGGGTTATGCCAAATATGACTATCTTATGCATCTATGTTTGGAGGCTGACTCAAATTTTCATATAGAAATGGAGTGTGGGTACCTGTATAACCATGTAAGTAGGCAATGGCATGAACTATGTCAATAGCGATGTTGAGACGCTGTGCAAATTCCAATGGTTCCCCTTTTGACCCTGCATAGTGGAAAAGTTCGTTAAGTTCCCTTTAATCCAATGGAAAATGAAGATTTATAGCATTACATTCTACAACATAATTTGATTCCAAAAATCAAGATTGGAACTGGGAACATAAATGAAACATGGTTCAAACACGCAAAAAAGAAAACCATAGGCTTAAGCTGAATAGCATGCACATGTTTTTACATCTCTTTCAGTAGATTGACATTTAGGATATCACAGGTGACTTGTCATATTTATAAACAATACTTCAATGCATTTAACTTCATCCAGTTCTACTATCTTGGTGAGTGGTGACTTACAAAATTCATGGATTCTATAACTTTTACCATCTTGACAATATTGCTACACTACCACAAAAAATGAAGTAGTATGTGTTTAAGCTTGTCCATTGCACATGTTTGACGTACCATCCAAGTGTTGACGGAGTGTTCCATTACTGACGTACTCAACCAGAATTAGGCGCTCATCCTCGTATTCCACGTACCCAAGAAACTTTACCAAGTTCAAATGCTCGACCTTCGACAGCATCTGGATTTCACTTCTGAACTCCGCAGATAGATGCCCACCATGCATCTGCCAAATCCAGATGTTGCATGAAAACTTTTTCTTGATTTGATTGCTGCAAGTAACTCGGTGTAGTAAATATGTACAACATTTCTTCTGTTGAAGGAATATTCACCTACAAACCTTAGTAGCCCTCTTTACAGCTATGATGGATCCATCCCTGAGCTTCGCCTTATACACAGTGCCAAAATTACCTAACCCAATTTTGTTTTGTTCACTAAAGTTTGAAGTAGCCTGGCAAATTTCCTGAAACGAGAACTGTTCTTGCCAGGACTTTGTTTGGCTGCTATCACCTCTCTGCCTGGATATATTCTGTATAGTATTGCTTGTGCTACTTGTTGATGAAATTCTGGGGACTGCAGGAAACAATCGGAAACCATCTTAATTGGACTCAACTTTGATTTAATAGTTGAGCAGTTTGATTAAGAACACATCCTCACAAAGTATATTCATCATTGAGCAGCTATGTATGTCTTGTTTTGGACCACATTATGGGTGTTGTTGAGTTTTGTAACTTGAACGCAAAGCTTCATGATTGACCAAAAGCATGTCATTAGAAATGTCAGTTGAAGAGCAATGCTAACTTGAACGAGTTTGAATTCTGATTAGCTTATTAGGTGAAAACTGGAAACAGGAAGTGGCAGTGAAAACTCAAATTGTAGATCGGGAGTATCGGGAGTCTGAGTAAGCTCAAATTTACTTTGACTAAACATCAGGCTGTATGATATTTGTAACCCATAAGTTGAAGGTCGATTAGTATGGACTCCTTATCGGTTATTGCTGATTTATGCCACAATTTTGCATTACCATGATTAAAATCGTTTCTTCTATAGAATCTTAAAAGACCTGATTGGCCTCATTTGACAAGGTAAATATTCGTGTCTCGTTTCTAATGCAATTCGTTTCAGGACTAGCTAGTAGTAATAGTAACTAAGATAGTTACACAGGCAGCATCTCAGCTTCTACATGACAGATGAATGAAGAAAGGAAGGTGAGCTTACTGGGACTAGCAGACACATCCTGGCGCTCGATTGGAGGATTCTGATGGGCTTCCTTGATTTCAGATCGAGGAGTGAAGCAGTTTGCCCATGACCCTAAAATTGCAGTAACTCTTTCCCGGAATGATATTGAGCTCCTGGCCTTCGTGTTGACCATACGGGAACGAGGTGTATAAGTAGAAGTCCAAGAGAACCCAGGATCTGACTGAAACTCACTGTTGAAGCCAGAGAAATCTCCATGGCCGGTTGGGGATGTCCGGTTGCGAGCTGCCTGCATGGCTGATGGGATGCGAACATAATCAGGTACATGTTCTTCTGATTCTTAGCTTTTGTAGACTCGGAGGCGATGGAGGATAGACTGATTCAAATTTGACTGGGTGCATACATCTTTATTATCATAAAAAGGTGGTTGAAATGGGTTTTCAGGCCAAGCCAGTGGGGTTAGGAGTTATGACTTAGGAGTAAATGTACGTATGACAACCACTGTTTACAATAATTTAATTGGTGGGGGATGTCACAGTAGGTATGTTTACAATTCCACTGCCAGAGACGAAATGGACCATGGCATCGTCCTTTGGCCTGTCCTCTGAAGCGTTCTCTTCTTATCGGATGTCTCCGAAGAGACGCGTTCTCTTCTTTATGTCAGACTGTTGAGTGTTGAGGTCAATGGTAGGGATGCAAGTCTCTCGGGTTATTGGTCCTTCCGGAACTTGATAAAATGGACTAGAATGGTTCCGGAACTTGATAAAATAAACTACAGTGGCATGCCACCTGATTAATTTAGCATTTAGGTGGAGAAAAGAACTAAGTTAGCTGATCATAGAACATCCTTACTAGTAGCCCTCCAAGAATATTTCCTTCTAAATTCCGAATCTCTACAGACATCGATGTATGGTATGCTGACATTCTCAATACTGAATAGCATTGGATCTGAAGTTTTTAACTTTTTTCATCAATGTAAAGACCCTTCTATGCTCCCCATCAAGGATTTCCCTGTTTGCTGCATTCATTATATACTTAAAAGAAGGGAAATTGACAGTAAAAAAGTCCCAAGTTATAAGAATTTTAAAAGGCCACAACTTTCCGTAGCATTTACACCCAAATTCCCCATGTTTTTCAAACCCATTCTCCCTTAATGGTTGGGATTCCCATTTTCTGACTAGCCTGCAAATCAGTTTCAGTTCTCTACTACTTTATTCTATGTTACATCATTAGGGATATCCCTCCAAGAAAATCTAAAACGACCTATAAAGACGGTTCCATGTGTTTATCCATCGCTGATATTCGACTTCCAAGCGTGCTTTAAAAGGTTGAAACCCAATACTGTATAGTCATAACTAAAGTTCTTCATCTTCAGGTGCAAATAACTTTCTGATGGTTGGCGGTAAAACACTGTCCTGAATCAGCATTCTGTGTTTTAAGGATAGAAAACCACAGAGTTCTTGCTAGCCAGTGCCATCAAAATCAACACGCTCTCCAGTAGCAAAGATATCCCAGAAAAGAGCACTGCTGAAGTATAAAAGCGACGTCAATATCAAAAATCCACGGAAAGAACCCATCCGATCAACAAAAAATCCTGCTCCAATAGTTCCTAGAATGGCAGCAAATGTCCCAGCTGTATTTGACATTCCTGTCACAGCACAATTGTAGACTAAATTTAGTTAATGCAACAAAATGGAAATCTATAGCTAACACAAGGAACATATTTACTATTTAGTACCGTGTAGGACTCCAGCATATTGTGGGCCGATCTCCTGATATGTTTTAAAAATGATATATATCAGATGGGAAAAAGAGGATCCAAATTGTGAAGAATGAGTGTCTGTTCCATCACTGAACTAAAGTACCTGTAGATTTACTAAGAAACCTGAGTGGCCAAAGGATTTCAAACCAACAGCAATTGTAAGCCAGGCTGAAGCAATGATTGGACTCTTTGCTGCATTCAGACAGAGCAAAGCAATACCTGGCCCCAGAAAGCCAATTGACTGCAGAATGAAAAGTCAATAGTAAGGAAAAAAAGTTAATGCAACAGGAAGTGTACACTTGAAAGTTGAAATGACAAAACCCAAAAGAAGCCAATATTGATGAAAATAAACTGCAACAGGAAGTGTACACTTAACATGTTTGGTTTTTGTATCTTATGATTAATAGATCGCAGCATATCAGGAAGCATGTGACTTTTGGTAAGAGTGTGGAGAGGTGCACAAGATCATTTTATGAATAAAACAAATGAAAACTTTCCTGACTGTTATGCTACTATTTTTTTTTTGAAGCAACATACCTGCATTATCTTCCGTGTTAAAGTAATGTTTGTACCATTTCTAATAAGCATGTCCGATACAACACCAGCCACATAGCCTAAAACTGCCATCATCACCCAAGGGAGTGCACTGAACCAAGCAGCTTCTCTCAGATTGACATGATATATCTGATCACCGCAAAAGCAATATCAAGTTGAATACTGGGAAAAGTAATTTATATATTCAAAGAACATTGAAGCAGAGTGAAGGCTTACTGTTTTGAAATAGACTGGCATCCATGAAAGGATAACAAAATAACCCTGAAAAAAATCATTAGTAAATCATGAGACAAAAAATATTATTCCCTAAAATGTGTCTTTCTGTGGCACAATCTTACAAAGAATTGATGAAAACTTAGATGTTAAGTTACCCAGCTATGCATGGCGTTTGCACAAATCAAAGCCCATGTTGGCCATTTGGAAAGCAGTTTACTGAAAGGGGGAACCTTTTTTGTTTTTTCACTTCCAATTTGAGGTTTCACCAATTTCTGGCCTTTGGTTATATACTCCAGTTCATATGCTGATATCTGTGCATGTTCACCTGGTGTGCCAGATATAGCCGGTATCCACACCAACACCCACAGAAATCCGAATAATCCAAATATCACAAAAGGTCCAAAGATTCCAGTTCGTGACATGATAATTGGGGAAAGAAGTAACCCAATGGCATTGCCAAGCTGAAAGCCAGCCATTGCAATACCCACAGCACTAGATCTCTCTGTGCGAGGAAACCACCTGTAATAAAAGGGCCAATACAAACACTTACATACTCCCTCCGTCCCTAAATGTCTGTCGTTTTCGCTTACCGAGAAACAACTTTGACTAAATATATATTAAAAATATTAATATTTATGATACATAATTAGTATCATTGGGTAGATATTTGAATCTAGTTTTTTAATAAATTTATTTGGAGATAGAAATGTTGCACGCATTTTCTATAAACCGAGTCAAAGTTATCGGCACGCAAATCGTGGTGACAAACATTTAGGGACAGCGGGAGTAAATCTTAGCAGAAATCCCCACAGCCAAACAACAATATGTTTTTGTGGGGAAAAAGTTGGAGATGAAGTAATCAAAAGGAATAATGTTACAAAGGTAGATACCTCAACACCATGTTGTTCATGCTTGGGAGTGCCACTCCTTCTGCAATACCCAGCAGGACTCTTGTAAAGAGAAACAACCAGATAGATCGACCGGCTGCCCAAGGAGACAGGAATGTAGCCAAGGACCATAAGGCTACACCGTAAGCCATGACTCGCTTTCCACCATAGTAGTCAACAAGCGCTCCACCAATTATCGGCGACATCAGATATCCCCAAAGAAAGGATGACTGTTTGCAGTGCCAACAACACAATGGCATCAGGATATTCATCAAACAAGATGGGCAAACTCATGCCCTTACTTTCTTATGTGTAGTTTTTCGTAATTTACTTCACTACAGCAGCCTGAGTGAGAAATAAGCAGGAAATATGAGTGCTACACAGCTTTCTAGTGAAAATTCAAACCTTATCAACTATATTTAGTATTTTGCAATGTTTGTAGAGCAAATGAACTAATATGACATTGCAGACAAGTCATTTCGAGACTCCAGCCATGTAAGAACGCTCACACTTAAAATTAATCATTTCAATCAAATTATTCTAACACCACATCATTAAAACGGTGATTACTGCAATTGAGCACTCTGAAAACCAGACACTTCAATGAGAATGGCTAGTCAGTAGCCACTAGCGCAGGCGAAGCCACAAAATCGCACAGAATAAGAGAAAACTGGGAACCTGCACGACGCCGGCGAATGACGGGGTCCACCCGTACGCCTGCGAGAGAGGGACTATGGCGACGGACATGACGACGCGGTCGGCGTTGCAGAGCGCCAGGGCTAGCCCCAGCATCGCCGCCACCTTCACCCTCTCCGACGTCACGAACTCCGCCACCGCAGCTGCCTGAGCCTCGCCTCTTGCGGCCGCCGAAACCCCTGGAGGTGTTGGAGCACGAGGGGGCCAGGCTGGAGCCCGGAACAGCTGGGGAGAAGGCACGAAGCGGCCATGGAGGCGGTGGGGCCGCCATGGAGGCAGAGGCGACACTCCGGCGTGCGCGTGGGCGGGAGGCGGGCACCGGCTGCGGCGGCTGGAGAGGACGGGAGGCGGCGGAGTCGGCTGGGCCAAGGGGAGCAGTTGGCCGGGAGGCGTCATGGTTTCTCTTCTCCGTCGCGGAGTCACGGCGCAAGGGGGAGCCGCGGAGTGGAAGTGATCCTGGCATCCTGCTGAAGTGGGTTGGTGGGAGTGACGTGTCTGGTGCGCGGGCCTTGGTGACTTCTATATCCCGGCTGAAATAAAGGCCTCTAGGATTTGGGCCCATGAAACTTAGGCCCTGTTTGATCTGTAGGACTAATAGAAGTTAACTAAATTTTAATCTTTAAGTATTCAAACAGGCAGATTAGTTGTTAGTCCATTAGTCTGTGGCCTGCTTGGATGGTCTATGACTAATGATTAGCTAACTAGTGCCCAACCCATTTTGGATCCACTAGCTAACAAATAGAACTATCTCGATACAAAGACCATTATACCCCTGTTTGGATCCAGCAACCAAGCTAGCTCGTCGAGGCTGGCGACCGGAGCTAGCACGTCGCTGTGCGGATGGGGAACCTCGACGACGGTGTGGGGGGCTTCAAGTCACGCAAGGAGTGGGGGATCTTTAACGTCGGCAACCGGGGGTACCTCGTAGCTGCCGGAGACAGCCTAGCTTGATGTCGACGTGGGGGTCTTTGAGGTGTCGGCGTAGCCTTGGCTTGAAATCTTCGGTGGAGATGGCGGTGGGTGGTGGCGGAGGACCTTCACACAGCTGCGGTGGGCGGTGGCGGGCACTAGCAAGGGCGTCGATGCCGCCGACCAAGATAGAGCCACAGACAGGCGAATGAAGTCATGACCTCGCGGGCGGCGCTAGCGGATGCGGGAGGAAGGGGAAACATGGCAGCGACTGGCGAGATGCACGCGGGCGGTGCCGAAAGATGCGGGAGGGAAGGGGAACCGAGCGAATCAGGTCGCGTGGGGGAGGGGTATCGGTGTCTTTTTTTTCCAATCGAGTGGAACTTTAACCCCTGAGGATAGTTGGGTTTAATGGACTAGTGAGCTAACAACTAATAGTGGCTTTGGCTAAACTTTAGCCCACCCATTAGCCCTCCTGTTTGGATCCTCAAGGGCTAAAGTTTATCAACTAGTTGTTAGTCCAAGGGATTCAAACAAGCCTATAAATAGGAGCTAATAGGACTATTGGTTAGTTCTAATCCATCGTTTTACCTTTCTTACCATTTTCGTTGGTTAACTTTCTATTTCTATTTCAAACACAGATAAAAAGTTCTTTACATATATTTTCATCTATTTTAGAGCCTTAACTTTCTATTTCTATTTCAAACACAGATAAAAAGCTCTTTACATATATTTTCATCTATTTTAGAGCCTGTTGGTAGATTATGATTGGAAAAACATTGTAGAGCTTGCAATGAAGCATTTACTCTGATTTAGCTGACGGGACATACATTGAGGCTAAAGAAACAACATAATTATCAGGAACAAAACCCAGTGGAGGATCTTGATCTTATGGCCATGTGAGGTGTTTTTGTTTGTTCTCACGTGTGGCTTGTTTTTTTTTCTCTTCGCATTTTAGTTCTGAATTAGGCGACGCTATCTTTCTTTATTAATGATAGGAAAGCCATTTTACCTCTCTTTGGTCCTCAAAATTGGACAATAATTTTCTAGATGATCACGAAAGATCAAAACCCAATTAACACGTTCCATTAGAATGTAGTTTGGATTGTAAGGTGACGTATGGTTGTACGAATAATGACATTCTCTAGATCCTCTCCTTAAAACTAGGGCAGGCGGTGGATGCAAACAAGAGCATCTAACAATTTTCTACTCCCTCCGTTCCAAATTATACATAGCTTTTGCTATGCATCTAGACATATATTATGTCTAGATACATAACAAAAGTTATATATCTAGAAAAATCAAAACGACCTATAATTTGGAATAAAATGAGTATTTTTTACTGGAAATTCAAAATTATAACGCTTCAATATAATTTCTAGAAAATATACCTAAGGTGTATAGGTTGTTGCAAATTTTGACAACCTAATGTTCTGCTCTTTAGTTTGACAAGTTCTAGAATAGATTATGTTTGGTATATTTGTCTTTACTAACAAATATGCACATGCCTTGCAACGGAAAAAATAAATATGATACATCTATAAAAGATAAGTATAATGCGTAGGATTGGGCAACTGGCCGCTAGGCGCTAGCGACTGACGGACCAAGCACCACCGCCCCTCAAAGGATCAGTCGTCATGTGACATTTATTATGTTGAAAAAAATATTTAGTTATACAACTTATGAGACGTGAATCTTAATGAATATTATCGTTCCTTTTATTTTTTACAAATTTTATTTTGTTTTGTATCTTTCCTAGCAGGAGCACACTACTAGTGATAGTTGCAACATATGTGCGACAAATATGCAACATCCATATCAGAATGCTTGCAACATATGTCTGGAACAGATGAAATATTTTGAACAAACCTCTGAAACACTTGCAACATGTGCAACGTCTCCGATCTACTTTTGCAACATCCATATGAAACAATTGCAACATACATCTGAAACGTCTGAAATACTTGAAATATACGCTTGCAACATGCGTTTTCATCGTAACATCTCCTTGCTGAGGTTGCGCGTCGTGGCGGCCACGACCTTCTGGTTTGGAATGGCGGCGTCGGCAGCACCCCAACAGCACCTCGACGCGCGGGGGATAGAGCACGGTGTAAGGTCCAAATGGCTAGAGGGGCGGTAAATAGCCTATTTAAATTTTCTACAAGTTTTACTAAACAAGTTAGTAAATAAGATAGCGAAGCTCTTCTAGCACTAGCACAACTAATCTATGCAAGCCGCCTACACAGTACTAGTAAACAATAAGGCTATGAACTTTAGCTCACACCAACAACCTAAGTTACTAGGTTAATTACTCCTATGAGATAAATTATTCTACTCAAGCTAAACAAGGCAAAGAACAATAAATAAAGAAGAGAGCTTGAATAGATATACCAACGTTGATGAGAAGAGATATGTCCAATGTACCAATCAATCAATGTATAACACCTCTGGTGTTATGGAGACTAAAACATTGCCATGCCATCATATTGCACTGTAAAGCATCCATGATTAAGTCAACTATGATGAGTTTACATTTCTTAGGTTGGATGTGCTTCTGAGATGTGTGACTCGAACCGAAAACCCTAATTTCGGATGTCTCTGCAAATACTTAGTTTGTGTCCTACGAAATTTGGGGTGTATGACTGTGTTATACACTAGTGCCAAGTGTGGGGTATGAACTCAAGTCCAACCCATAAAAATGAAGCTTCAAGTTTGAGTTTGAATTTGAAATCCAAAACTTGTCGCAAGTTTTCCGATTCGAATTTGAATTCAAATTTGGGGAATTATTAAAAGATTTTCAAAAGTCAAATTGGTCAACCAAGAGTGGCATTTGGTCAAACATGTGACACTTGACTCAATGATGCCCTTGGATGATGGTATGATCACCAAATAATCACCAATTAAAATAGCAACAAGTTTCATTTTGAAATTCTTCCGAAAACCCTAAAATCCAAAACCCTGATTTTACCCCCTTTTGAATAATTTAAAATCCAAGCAAAATTTGGAAAAAAGTTTAAAACCAAGTTTGTAGATCTTTTCAAGGGCTACAAGTTTGGTGTTTTGAGTTTTCATAGTTTCAGTGTAAAATTTTGAGTAATTTTGAAAAGAAGTGAATTTTAAATTTGACCCCTTTTCATCCCCAAACCCAAAATTCAAAATAGAGGCAAAATTTGAAAATGGTTTGAATAGAAAATTTTTAGGTCTAGGCTAGATGTACAACTTTGATATTTTGAGTTTTTAAAGTTTCAACATAAAATTTAAAGTAGTTTTGAAATTACCAAATTACAGAAAAATGTCCCCTTTTGATTTCAAATTCAAATTTCAAAAACCAGGCTGAATTTGAAAAAGTTTTCAACATGAAACTTGTAGAGCTTGAAATTCTGAAGATTTCATATCTTGGGAATTTTTCAAGTTGTTACATGTTTTTGGGAGTAATTTTGAAAAAACAGTTTGAAGTCATAAATTTGGGGAGGGATTGCTACAGTGCACCGACGAATCAGGGCAGAGCAGCGCACGGCATGGGCGCCGGCGAGACTCGTCGTGGCTTTTCCGGCCGCTTCTAGGCATCGCCGTGGCCGTCAGTAGCTCCTAGACATCGCCATACTTCTCTACTTCGTGTTGCCCTGCTATTGCTCGGCTTCTTCTATATAAACGACCGACGTCTTCGTCGTTTTTCTTTTTCGCCATCACTGCCGACGAGTTCACCCGCCGGTGAAATTCATCGTCGCCTAGCCACCGCAGTCCTCTCCATCTCTCCCAAAGCATCGCCCCGCTCTTGCGCTTCTCCTGAGCTAGCTCATAGTCGCCCGTATAGCCCACAAAGCCTTGCCCGCCATCGTCCTCCTCAGGTCCGGCAACGCGCCGCCGTATTCCACCTCGTCGTGGCCAGCCGCCTCCACTACCTCTCCATGCCTGCTGGTTGCTCCGCTGTATTTGGGGTGAGCTACCGATGCTCCTGGTCCTTTCAATTGTGGCGTGTCTAGCTTGTCTAGCCGGAGCGTCTGTGACCACGTGAGGTGTCTGGGGAAGTTCGAGGGGTCGTGTTGGTCACAGTGGTTAGGTTAATCGGTCACGGTCTTGTCACCGGTGTCGTGGTCGCTGGTCGGTCGTCGTGCCGCCGTGGCTGGGCCACGGGAAGAGGAGAGCAGGGAAGAGGAGGGGGATGACAGGCGGGGCCACCTTGTCAGCGAGAGAGGGAGCGTGCGTGCGCGCGAGCCGGCCGCGTGGCCTGGTCTTGATGGGCCAAGCGCATGCGAGCGCGGGTGAGCGTGAACGCGCGCGGGTGGGCCACGCGTGTGGCTCGGCCGAGCCAGGAGAGAATAGGAGAAGCGGCCCGTGCTGCCGTTTTGTTTTTCTTTTTCAAAAATGTGCAATAGTAACAGTTTTTGTTTATTTCATTATGAAATTTCTAGAGCTCCAAAATTATTGAAACTTTTTTTGTGTAAGCTTTCCAAAGTGTAAACTATCTAGAAAAAATATTAAATGCCAATTTTGATCACTTTTTGTAAGTTATTTAATTTGCTCAATTAAATATTAAATGCAACTTCCAGGAATTTTAATAATTAAAATATTAATCCAAAAATCATGAAATTTGTTTTGACACTATTTTAGACTATGATCAATTTGTAGAAAAAGTTTGAACTTAATTAGATGAAGTTTAATTTATTCTTAATTTATGTCTTGATTATTTAAATGATTAAATAAATGTTTAAGTTGATAACTTTAAGTGTTGTGTGTCTTTTTAATTGAGTGATGACCTTGGGTCATTACCCCTTAATGATCCTTAGCACCTTAATTACTTGGTTGAGCTCATGATTAACATGTTCTTTAAGAAGTATTAATGTTGCTTAATGTAAATTACTGTTAGTAGTGAGTTCTGTTGGTTTGCAACTATACCGCGAAGAAAGTTGTACTCAAGTTATTAATCATGGCATATTATCATCAAGCATCATGTTTATCACCGCATCATGTTGAAACATGTTATACTCTCGTGTAGTTCCCGCTTTCGAGGAAGTAAGCATTGTTGAGCAAGCTTTCAGAGAAGAACAATCGTCAGTGGGTTCTGGACCAGACGTTGGTGTTGTTGAGCCTGAACTAGTCATCTCGTCTGAGCAAGGCAAACCCCGGTGCATTTAAATCCTTCCTTGTGTTTTACAAATCTTTATTACTGGTACTATGGTTTATTGCATTAAGTAATTAGGAATTGAGTGATAACCCTATTTGCTGCATTATCATCCTTGATTATTGTGATATCACCCTTGGTACCTTTTTTATTGAAAAATAGGTAGTATGCTTCGCTATTGCTTAATGAGGTAGACTTTTAAATAAAATGCTTATATGACCATGATGGCATTCTTGAGGAATAATGGTATATAAGAATAAAACTGAAGATCGGGCGGGTGGTTTGACCACTGCTAACTTGCATTCAGAAAGGAGTCTCAATGTAGTGTTTCCGCCTTGTCAATTAAGGACCATTCGTTGTAGGCCCGCTTGTATTTCGAGACTTTGCAACTAGCCTCATGCCTTGGGTAAGCCCAAGATATTAGTGATTTTATTTCTAGAACGTCCAATCTCGCACTGGGAGTGGAGAGATGGCGAGAGTAGCGTGTACCCTCGGGGCTAGAATTGGGCCGGGTTCGAGGGGTACTGTACTCTCGGGTGGCGATGGACACATTTTTGTCTTGGGAGATCTAAATAAGGGTTGGCATATGCAAGATTTGGTTCTACATATGTCGTGAGGTTAGAGATCCCCAGCTGGGTATAATCGGTTCGAATCGTCGTTGCTCCTCGGTTATAGAAACTCGATCGCCTGACCTACATCGTAGTTAAGAACTGGAATTGGAAGAAAGAATAAGGAAATAATCTTGAGGAGAATTACTTTGATCTAGATTAGGATCACTTAGAATTGATTAATGAACCATCAATGATGAAAATAAAATGTTGAAAGTAAGGACTTACTTTAGTAAGCTTTTCTGCAAAATAATTTTGATTTTTGAATACTTGTACCTTGATTCCCTGAAAGCTAGCATGCCCTTGGAGTCCTTTTCTTAGTCGGGTAAGTCTTGTTAAGTACTCTCCATACTCAGATTTGTTAAACCCTTGTTACAGGTGCGGTTCATGAGTAAGTCTGCTTTGAGCCTTGCTGCATGATCGTTGTTGTTGAAGAAAGTGACGACGAGTAGGTTGTGTGGCCTCTGGGCAAGGCACCTCGTTTGGGTGTTGTAATAAAGTTACTACTGATACTCCACTACTACTGGTTTGTAATAATGTTACTTATGGTTTGAGGTTTGAAACTGTGGTTTGTAAACTTAAGTTATGTAAGACTTCTGTTTTTTACTCTGATGTTACTTTGAATAAACTGTTGTAATATTGCAATACTTCTATAATTGGATCTTGTTCGGAGGAAAGCAGGCCTTTTAGGTTATGAGGTACATAAGTATGGCTGTCAGAGGTCATTATGACAATGATAGGTACATGTGGGCCATCATAATTAGGAGGTCTGTGACACAATGTGATCACATACACAAATGAAATCCTCAGCAATAAGATGACACAAGATTTTTTACCGAGGTTCACTTGCTTCCCGGCAAGCTACTCCTCATTGTGGCGATGCACCCACTTGATGGATCGCGAGCTAATCAACTATCAAGAGTTAAACCCTTAGCGGTTGCTGCACATCCACTCACAAGATGGGGATCCTCCAAGCCACGAGCTCCACTAGAGTAGTCAATTCGTGAACTCCCGCGGAGAAGGCTCAAGAACCCCTCACAATCGCTTGGTGAGGCTCGAAACAATCTCCAATCACGAGCTCAACACCACCGCTGCTCCAAACCGTCTAGGGTGTCGGGAAACACCCAAGAGAAGCAATTCGTAGCAAACTCAAGAATCAAGTGCCACTAGATGCAACTCTCAATGCAATGCACTTGAATCTCACTCAATCTCTCTAGAGTATGCAACCAAGCAAAAAGATGGGTGAAGGGAAAGTTCTCTAGCTCAAAGCGTGTCTTAACATCTCAAATGTGCAAGAGAGAACCCCCAAGGGCCGGCCACCTCTTATTTATAGCGAATGGAAAAGCCACTAGTTGTTATACCCCTGTCGAGGGTGACAGGCGCGGCCACGCCAAGGCGACAGACGCTGCAGTGCCGCGTCCGTCGCACCTCTGTGCGCCACGTGTCCCCCGCGTGCTCAAAGTCAACGGTCGAATTTGCCTTCGATAGACACATCCATCGCGCCCGAGACCTAGCGTCTGTCGCATCGATAGACGCGATCCAGAGAGCCCTGCAACGCGCGCGACTCAACAGACGCGTCTAACCCGCCAACACCAGACCCGGCCAGCGTCTGTCGCGCACAGCTCGCCTCCGCTTGCTCCTGCGCCCGGCTGACGCCACTGTCGACGGACGCTGACGTTGTGCGTCCGTCGCATGGCCACCACCGCGTCTGTCACGCCACCACAGCAGGCTATCGCCAGGGTAAGCCGACAGACGCTGAGGGCAGCGTCTGTTGCTCCCGAGGACAGCGTATGTCGCTCGTAAAACAGCGATGACCACCACCGCGACTTTGTCTCCGGTTCTCGCATCCGGCGCAATGGAAAATAGGTATTTCATTTTCCCGAAAATGCCTGAATCAAACCCCTCTCTACCGCTCAAACTCCGCCGCCTTCGCTAATGTGCCAACACCATCATGTGTATATCACCATACACATGTGTGTTAGCATTTTCACAATCATTTTTCAAGGCGTTACGTTAGCTCTACTAGATCCTAATACATATGCTCGAGATGATGACCTAGTAGCACTTGATTTACGAGCTAACCGTGATTGCCCCTCTTGATAGTCGGCTATCAATTCTAAACCCGGACAATCACTTCTTTACTCATCTTAGACCGGCAAAAGTGAACCCTACAATTATACCTTTGCCTTGATCACTTTGTTCCATGTACATCTCCACATGCTTGATCATCATTTTATGTGCATCTCCACCTCTTGTGATCTTGTGGCCATCACTTCATGCCACATGCTCCTTCATCACGTGTGTTGCTTATGCCTAACTCATTTCACTTGATACAATAGCATTAACAACTTGGTGTCATTAATTATCAAAACCAAACTTGGGCTTTCACACGGCGTGCAGCAGCGGGGCGCGCGGCGCACAGCGAGCTGGAGCGGGCGCAGCGGGGGAAGGAGCACGGCGTGGCGATGAAGGGGGTGCGGTGCTGGATGGGGAGCCGCACGGCACGGGATGGGGTGCGCGGCGGGGAAGACGGTAGCAGTGAGCTCATGGCGTAACAACGCGCGATGGGCGAACACGAGAGTAGACGGAGAAAAGCCGATATGAAGCAGGTCTGTTGGGCTGGTAGCGTGCAAGCCCGGAAAACGACGTTTGTCTGCTGAGCATTACCGTAATTGTAATCAAGTCAAACATTTTGTTTGGACTTTAATAGCCAGCGTTGGCCTTTTAATTCTGTCGGGGCAGGCTTGAGCTCATGCTCATGTCGTGTACTAAATACTAATACAAGACGTGATTCAACATTGCGAAGGATGTCAACTGGCAATGCATGTGTAGATGAGTTTATGTTCTTAAGCTTTTATATATTTTTTTGAAACGGAACCGGCAGGAGAGCTGCCTATTGTATTAAAATGAAGAGAGCCTAGAAAGGCAATGTACAAATATGTACAAATTTGTACAACCGGGCCAAGGCTCCTCGAGTCCTCGGCACAAGCAGGATTACATCAAGCGTCATGTTTTGCTCCCGCCATTGTCCATAGGCCCGCTTCATCCTTGATTTTCTGGAGGAGTTGCATTGGCGCAAACTCCTTGCGCTCGAAGATTCTTGCATTTCTTTCATTCCAGACCTCCCAACAGACAAGAATGATGATGGAGCGGAGACCTCGTCTCGCCGTCAAAGGTGTACGATCTATGTTTTCCCACCAAGTTTGTACCGAGTCTCCTAGCACACAGGCGGAAGGTCGCAACTGCTCATTACACAACCATATTGCAATACCTTCCCAGATACGCCTAATGTAGCGACAATATTGAAATAGATGGACGTCAGTTTCTTGACTGCGCCTGCACAGGGGGCACACTCCATTATTCGGTCATCGCCTCGCTTGTAGCCTATCAGCGGTCTAGATTCTGTTTTGGATGGCGAGCCATGCGAAGAATTTGCATTTTGGTGGCGCCCAGACTTTCCAGATGAGTTGCTTGAAATTTGTTTGCGTTGCTCCAACAAATTGCACGTGGTAGGCTGATCCTATTGTGAATTTGCCATCCGACTTAAAATTCCAGTTGATGCTATCCTGCCTGTCGGGGTGTAGTTGGATGTGGCTAAGAGCGCTCCAAAGCCGGACATATTCCACGAAGTGTTGGAAGGTGAAGCCTGCATGTCGTAGGTCTATGTCTGTAATCCACGCTATGTTGCGCATACCTTCGGCGAGCGATTTGTTTTTGTTCTTCGAAATTCGGAAGATATTTGGCGCTAGATCTTGGGGCCTTTGACCCTGTAGCCAGGCACTGCTCCAAAAAGATGTTCTTGTGCCATCGCCAATTGTGATTGAAGTTGCTACAGCAAATACGAGCCTATCAGTCGTGTCACACAGTGTGTCTGGATTGTTCATCATTGTTCCATCTTCCTCCCATTCTTTCCACAGCCATTTGAGACGTAGTGCTCTTGTAAACTTTCCTTGATGAAAAATGCCTAGACTCCTAGATTCAGTTGGTCTTGTGAAACGTGGCCAATTCACTTTTATAGGCCCTGTTTATCCGGCTTATAATTCGTACTTTTCAGCTTATTTTTTCAGCTGAAACATTATTTTTCTCTCACAACAAATTAGCTAACGGTGTTTTTCAGCCGGCTTATCAGCACAACCGAACGGGGCCATATAAGCAACAAAATGCTTGCAAAGAACCGACTTAAACATCACACTGAACAATTCAGAAAAAAAGGGTCCATACCGATAGTCCGATACGGCGAAACCGTCGTACTCGTATATACGACAATTATAAATACCAGATGAACCAAACATCCCAGACCCAAGGGGAAACGGCCTGTTTCTGGCTGCAAAGAACCGACTTAAACATCACATTAAACAATTGAGAAAAAGAAGATCCATACCGATACGGCGATACTGTCGTACTCGTATATACGACAATTAAATACCAGAACCGAACAATTCAGAAAAAGATCCATATATCGTATATGTACGACAATTAAATACCAGAACCAAATATCCGAGACCCAAGGGGAAACGCGCCTGTTTCTGGTTGCTTGGAGTTGGAGCTGGAGTGCGTACTGCGTAGGCCCGTCCGATCCGTGGCTCGTCTCGGCATGGCCACACAAACCACGAATGGTCATCGTGCACCGCAGCGCGGCCTCCCCTTTCTATCTTCTCCAGCTCCAAATGGCGCCACCGCGGCGGCCGGGTTATCTTGTCCAGACGTGCATCCTGCGTGTGATCCATCCCTCCCCGCGCCGTGCTTGCTAGTAGTCGCAGGCACCAGCTGACCACCACCAAGCGTTAACGCACGCAGACAATCTCAACAGCATCCATCAGGTTTAGGCCCTTGCCGTCGTTGAGCGCCCGGGCCACCGCAGCTGAAAGCAATGGAGATCGTCGCCACGCGCTCCCCGGCCTGCTGCGCCGCCGTGTCCTTCTCCCAGTCGTACAGGCCTAAGGTACGTACGGCACCTTCATATCGTGACTGTATGCAGTGGAAAGTAGCAGCAGCTCGTCGCACACGTGCACAGATTTGCTGATGGCTGGCTGGCGCCACACGTACGGCAGGCGTGCAGGCCGCCGACCACGTTCTACGGCGAGTCGGTGCGGGTGCACACGGCGCGGCCGATCTCGGCGAGGCAGTCCAAGGCGGCCAGCCGCGCGGCGCTCAACACCCGGTGCGAGATCGGAGACAGCCTGGTGCGTGTCCATTACTTCAGCTGTCGTTAGTATAAGTTGTGTGCGTGCGTTGGGAGATCGATCGAGTTCATGCATCATGTCATGCGAAGAATGAAAGCTGACGCTGCCGCATACGGGGTTTGTGGTGTGGTGTGGCAGGAGGAGTTCCTGACCAAGGCGACGCCGGACAAGAACCTCATCAGGCTGCTCATCTGCATGGGGGAGGCCATGAGGACGATCGCGTTCAAGGTCCGGACGGCGTCCTGCGGCGGCACCGCCTGCGTCAACTCCTTCGGCGACGAGCAGCTAGCCGTCGACATGCTCGCCAACAAGCTCCTCTTTGAGGTGTGAAACGAATGATCTCGCACCTGTACGTCACGGTTCATTTCACTCAATTCGCTCATGCCTCTGCTCTGTGCCTGCAGGCTTTGGAGTACTCCCATGTGTGCAAGTATGCGTGCTCTGAGGAAGTCCCCGAGCTGCAGGACATGGGTGGCCCAGTTGAAGGTACTACCATTTCTCCTCCTTGCTGTGCAGGTCCTCTTCGTTTCGCTGAAAGTTGGCTTATGCCAATGATTATGCTGATTTGCTGTGAGAGAAAAATACTGTTAGTTATCTGTGCATGACAAAACTCAGAACTTCAGTGCAGTCTCAGCAGTGCTACTAGTCGGCCAGCATATGCTCCCTTAGTCCCTTCTGCATCTTCAGAACACTGAAGAAATGTAAATGCTAATCATCAACAGCAGTACGCCTTACCAATTTAGCATGCAGCCTGCTTGGATTGTGCCGATGGCTTTCAAGCCTTGCACCTTACCGAACACAGCTACTACATCTACACACATTCATTTCGACCGTAGCTCAGGATATGCAGAAAACCAACCGCTGAGGAATTAAAGCCTCAGCGATTCAGATCGGCCTGATTGATTTCTGCACGCGAGGAGGTGACGCTGGCGCTGACAATCGTCCCAAGATCGAGGTCTTCGTCATCTCGAGGAACGCGGAGGTCGCTCCAGCTGAAGTGGACCTCTCCCTCGTTATCGGCCGTGTTTAGATTCCCAAATTGGGGGCGGCCAAATCACTATTTGCTACTGTAGCGTTTTTGTTTTTATTTGGTAAAAATTATCCAAACATTGATTAATTAGGCTCAAAATGTTCGTCTCGCAAAGTACAATAAAACTGTATAATTAGTTTTTGATTTCATCTATATTTAGTACTCCATATATGTGCTGGTATTTCGATGTGACAGGGAATCTTCTTTTTGCATAGTGAAATTTGGGGAGAAATTTGGGAACTAAACAAGCCGATCGTCGCACTCGTCTGTACGAATCAGCCTGTTGTCTCGGGCGCACCTTTCCTCGGTGTACGTCATTTCAGAGGGCACGGGGGCACCGCCAATGCTTGGATCCATCGCGCCTACCAGGGTCAAGTCGACGGTGCTGCAGATGGGCACGATTCCGGCGGTGCTGACAGGACCGAGCTCCTTGTTCCTGAACGCACGTGCTGCTTTGAGTCCGCGCCGGACCCGATCATGCTGGAGGCAGAGCTTGCTACTCAGTCTTTGGTCGTGCTTCAGTATCGCGGGCAAACGGCCCGGCCACCTCTTCATCGACTAGCATTGATGGGTGCAGCTCTGGCCAGGGCCTCGTTCGGCTGGCTGGTGGCTGGTGGCTGAGGCTGATTTATTGTGAGAGAAAAATACTGCTGGCTGGCTGGTAGCTGGTGGCTGGTGCTGAACTGGTGTGAGAGAAAAGCACTGCTGGCTGGCCGGGAGCCAGCCAGCCGAACAAGGCCCAGAGCTCGCCCGCCCACCCGCCACCCGCCGTCATGATGGAGCAGGCCGGGTTCTCCTCTCCGCCCATTGCCGAGAACTCCGAGTTCGTGGATGCAGGGTTCGACACCCCAGCGTCGATGGCGCTGGTGATGCCGATTGACGACTTCATCACCAACTTCAGGAAGCCCCTGTCGCAACCTATCCTGTCGTCGCCGCCACGCCTGCGGATCGCTAGGGCTGCGCGAGCGCAAGCAATCGAGGACGAGGACCTAATCCCTAAGAGGAGCGCTTAGCTTGCTGCCAAGAGCAAGTTTAGGGAGCCGAAGCCAGAGGCGCAAGCAAGGAAGGTGATGATAAAGCGCCTCGGCGTGGAGGTGGAGACGCAACTTCCTGACGAGACGTCATTCGATGAGTTCCAGACGGCCTTCGTCCTGCCCTTGACGCCGTCGACGAGGGAGGCGATGCAGGTCCTCTTTCCGGGCAGAAAACAACGGGCCTCTAGTGTCGTTCGTGCCGCCAGTGTTAGGTCGCGCAATTTGATTAAGATGTAATATTGAATTGAAACTACCAGTAGTTACTGGTAGTTAGGGCTGTTGTGATTCGCTAACGATGACCCCTCGCCACTGTTGTGGATTGCTTGTGTAACGATGGCACTTCGCCTATTTCCTCTTAATGAAAACCGGTTAAACGCCCGATCGAGAAAAAAAAAAGATTGGCCTGATTGTCACCACATCTCGCAGGTGGTTTCAGCGTTGCATTCGATCCCCTCGATGGCTCCAGCATTGTTGACACGAACTTCACCGTCGGGACCATCTTCGGAGTCTGGCCCGGCGACAAGCTGACTGGCGTCACCGGCGGCGATCAGGTCGCTGCCGCGATGGGCATCTACGGCCCTCGCACCACTTACATTGTCGCCCTCAAGGACTGCCCTGGGACACACGAGTTCCTCCTCCTTGACGAAGGTGCGCCTGAATTTCCAGCCACTGCCCACTGGGGACTTGCAGAGTTGCAGTGTTAATCGAGATCTTCACAAATGTTGCAGGTAAATGGCAGCATGTCAAGGACACCACGACTATTGGGGAAGGGAAGATGTTCTCTCCTGGTAATTTGAGGGCGACATTCGATAACCCTGAGTACGACAAGGTACTCTGTTACGCTACTAGTACTGTTAGCATTTTTTAGCATCTGCTACGACTCTCTGTGCCTAATCGGTACTATAATATATGTATCTTCAGCTCATCAACTACTACGTCAAGGAGAAGTACACATTACGCTACACTGGAGGAATGGTTCCCGATGTCAACCAGGTATATATATCACAGAATCTTTAGCTGCTGCAACTCAAATTCACACCCTTACAAAACCACACAGAAAATCAACACCTGAAAACCCGTTCACTTGGATCACTATCACGAATATGGTAATCTGAAATGCCATGACAGTAGCTAAGGAGTACACATTCAAAAACTGAACAGTGCCATGATTAACCTGTCATGTCAATTCTACACCATGCACCAAACAGACAAATTTTCAGAGAGGGCAAGGCAAACTTTTGAGAGCAAGAATTTGGTTTGGTGTTGCCAGTTGATGTCTCGGACTGTAGTGTTACTGCAAGCCCATGCTAGTGACTATTGAGCTGTACCAGCGTCTGCTTTAAGCAAGGCCACGCCAAGCAACACAGCAAAATTCCCCACAGTGACCCAGCCTCGCTTTAGGTCCTTTCCGATACTACTTTCAGTATACAGAACTTGCGTGACCACCAGCATGCATGATGGATGCCTGTGATCGATGACGCAGATCATAGTGAAGGAGAAGGGCATCTTCACCAACGTGACGTCCCCGACGGCGAAGGCCAAGCTGCGGCTGCTCTTCGAGGTGGCGCCTCTGGGCTTCTTGATGGAGAAGGCCGGTGGGCACAGCAGCGATGGCAAGCAGTCGGTGCTGGACAAGGTGATCAACGAGCTCGACGAGCGGACCCAGGTGGCCTACGGGTCCAAGAACGAGATCATCCGGTTCGAGGAGACCCTCTACGGCTCGTCCAGGCTCGCCGCCGGCGCCACCGTCGGCGCTGCCGTCTAAGTTTTTTGCTGCCGAGTGGCTCTGAATTACTAGAATCCAATCGGGTGATGCGTATACAGATGGGCTTGTAGATGTTGGAGTATATACAAGTGAATTGCTCATCTCTCCCATCAAATTAAACTTTTAGGTTGATTTGGTCGATATATACAACTCAAATAATTGTTGTCCACTTTTACGTCCGAGGCTTGAGAGAGCCTCCACGCGTAAGAGGGAGCATTAGAGCCTAAATGAAATGTTCATCTCTCCCCGTCAATTTAAGCTTGTAGATTACTTCAAAAAAAATAAGCTTGTAGAATCCTACTGCGAAGTAAATTTTGTATACGGTTGTAGTATGTGCGTGCATGCATGGACCAATGCATGGGAACACTCGTGTCATCGATGTCTGCATGTCTCATCCCTCAGTGGGCAATCTCCGGCCCTGCAGCCTTATTTCTTTTCGATGCTGTCGTGCATGGAATAGCACTGCATGCAACAGAGTCCATGTCCCGGTCGGTGTTTCTGGCCATACTGGAACAGCACTCCATGTCCATGGAGTGGGCTGTCGAAGAGAAACAGTACTACTAGAGCCATAGGCCGTAGAGTACGTGTACGTCGATCCACAAAGGCGCTTGGTTTGCGGTCCTGGCCGTTGAGAGACCTCTACTAGACCAGCAAACAATCCACGAACCAGCTGCAGACTTGACGAGTGACGAGAGACTAGTACCAATCCTGAGTTCCTGACTCAAAACCCTCTCGTTCCACGACCCTATTGCTCTTGTGAGACTGAGGGTGTGTTTAGATGGGTAAAAAGGTGTAAAAAGGTGTAAAAAAAGTACTGTAGCACGTTTTGGCTTTATTTGGCAAATAATGTCCAAACGTTGACTAATTAGGTTCAAAACGTTCGTCTCGCAAAGTAGAACCAAGTTGTACAATTAGTTTTTTATTTCATCTACATTTAGTACTCCATGCATATATCGCAAGTTTGATGTGACGGGGAATCTTTTTTCTGCACAGTGTTTTTTTTGGAACTAAACACAGCCTGAGAAGATGTTCCAGGCTCAGGGCTATGGACGCATGATACGACGCGGCAAGGTCAGCTTGGTACACGGGACTACAGCGCCGTTCATGGTATGGTCTGCTCCGGTCGGCACACGTACATAAGGACTGGTGCCCAAACAAAAGGTACACTGATTCACTGCGGCCTTGCCCAGACAGCCAGACCATCTCCCTTCCATCGTGAACGACGCCCCAGGTTACCGTCCAAAAATTGTACTCCTACGACACTTGGCCTGTTGATTGCACAATCGATCGATCGTGTACGTCGAGGACACACACGCAGTCCGGTGCCAGCCACGAGCCCAAGACAGGAAAACTAGTACAGCATGCACTGCAGCAGTGTCGTGCTTAGTAGTACGGTCGAATGTGGTGACTTCGTCGTGAGGCTCCCCGAGCCCCTGACTCCCTGTCACGTGTGACGTGTCTATGACCGACAGCAAGCACGTCTCCATGCAGCGCGGCTACGTCCGCCAAAAAAAGCACGCGGCAATGTGCAACGCAAATGCAAATGCAATGCAATTGACGGAGGTGACCGGCCGCCGTCAGTGTCGTCGTCGCACTGAAAATGCAATGCAATTGAACAAAGCAAAAAAAAAAAGGACCAAAAGAGGACGACGAGGCTGTGCGCGGTAGAGTGGTAGGGGCAGAGGGAGACACCGCCAGGCACGGTGTACCACGCTAAATGGCAAGGCGTCGCCTGCGCCTCGTGTTCTCCCGGTCCGGGAGATGTCCGCCCTCCTCGGGGCACCACCGGGTACGGCGGCAGTGCCGGCGATGTGATCCCGGCGACGCGACGCGCGGCCCGCCGACTGCCGTGGCGGGCCGCCCGGTCCGCGTCCGGTCCGGCCCGTCACGCTTTATTTGACACCCCCCGGCGCTGGAGTAGGCCTCGTGCTTGCTGCCGCGCTGCCATCATGCGTGCGGTCTGCCGTCGTGACCGGTGCGCTGCAGGCTGCAGCAGCGCGGTCGTTTTTACCGGCCAGAGCAGACAGATCCGGCACCGGCTGGCTATCAGCAGGGCTTGTTTGGTCCAGCCAGCCAGCCATCAGTCTGGTAATATAACTTGGGTTTGCTCTGCTGCCTGGTTTACAGGTGGCTCGTTGCTATTCGGCGGCCGGCATGATTAAGTACTAATACCATCCTGATTCCTGAGGGCGTGATCGCTGCGATGGCTGATTGCTTGGGTCAGCTTATGACGAGTACTGGTAACTGTGTGTGCGGTGATGCGTGGTCGCCCAATCTCCTGAGATGATGATGATAGAATATAACAAGGAGTAGAGACTTGTGTGGTGCCAATCATTCCATCTCAAAGCACACCTGACAAATTTACCCATCGCTAATGACTAATGATCGGCAGGTCAGTCCTTGTGATTGCCTAATTTTACAAAGCTATTTCATATTTGCCAGTTCGTTGGACGAGAAAGAAAACAATGCCAATCACTTGGTGTCTCGGTGGACACGAACCTCGGTCTGAACTCTGAAGCAGGCACAACACTGCCCCACAGTCCAGACGCGCCTGTAGCCGAGCGACACACGTTCAGAATACAAATGGATCCGCGCGCGCGATGGCCCGGCCCAAGAACGCCTGTGTGCTGCTGCCTTGCTGCCACGGCCGCGCGACGCAAGACCAGCAACAGCAGCAGGCTCTGAGATACAGTAATTGGCAGGCAGCAACAAGCAAACGATTAACGATAGGATTACTAGGAAACAAGGGCGACCGCGCGACGTCCGGGGCGGGACGAGGCGACAACCGTGGAGCCCCATCTTTCGCCGCGGGCCAGGCGGAGGAGGAACGCGGGACGAGCCGCCTTTAACGGTTTCCGAGGCGGCGGCAAGCACGACCACCTCCTTTAAGGACCAATCACGTGCAGTGGACGGGCCCGAGCCTAGTACCACTGGTGTCGGAGCCGCGTGAGGTTTGAGAGGCCATGGCCATGGCCGTGCTCGCCTCGCCCGGCCGCCCCTACGGCGTGTCCGTGTCAAGCCTCTCGGCGGCTTGTGTTGCTGTGCCTCCGTCTGCGTGGGAAGGGAAGGAATTCCACACGGTCCAAAAGAGCAAGCGGTGTGACCGGCGGCAGGGCCCGCACGGTTGACACAAAGTGATCCTGGTGTCTGGAGCTGGCCCGACAACAGAATAAGGCCTGGTTTGTTTCCCCCTCCTAAACCTCAAGGCTCTATCACATCTCATACGTATTAAATATAGATTAATTATGAAATTAAATGTATAAATTAAGACTATTTTGCAAGATAAATTTTTTAAATCTAATTAGTGCATGATTTGATAATGTGATGCTACGGTAAACATGTGATAATAATAAGCTTAATAAATACGTCTCGTAGATTACGGTCTCATAGACTACGGAGGACTTACGTAATTTATTTTATTATTACTATCTAAACACTCTCACGCACCATCCAATTAGCCTACCTCCTTAGAATGTGTTTCCCTCCGAATTTAGGTGGAACCGTTGTGACATTGACGACAAAGTCACGGTCATATATATAAACATATGCTGATGATGGAACTACAATAACTCACGGAGAAAAAGAAAACCCTTGTGACTCGACATGCGAGATGATTGATACTGGCGGCACATAAGAGGAAATTATGAGACGAGATGCGTGTTATCCACCACCCCCCCCCCCCCCCCCCCCCCCCCCCGAAATGAACAAAAACAACAGATTACGTTACATTACAGTACACGAAGATTTATGGCTATAGCCCCAGAACACTCTCCTTGAACGGCGTACGGCCGAGGAACATGCAGATTGGCAGAGGAGCCTGGCTGGACTTGCGCCGTAGCCTGCCTAGTACAGGCGGAGCACGCTGCGCGCGAACGACTGCGTCGCCAGCGGCCGCCCGGGCCCGGCCTTGCTCGGCAGGCCGCCGCCGCCACGCGGCCGCCCGCTACCGCTCCGCATCGGCGTCAGGTAGAACCGCAGCATGCCATTGTCTGCGGCGGCGCGCCCGGGCGAGTAGCGCGCGCTGCGGTTCCTCTCCAGCTGCGCCTGCGCGTGCGGCTCCTCCCTCCGCCTCACGTGGCCGTTGGCGTCCACGTAGCTGCGCCTGGAGCTGCCGAGCCCGCCGCTGTTGCTGCTGAACGAGCTGCGCGCGCTCAGGTTGCTGTTGCACCGCTGCATCTTGGGGTTGGCTCCGCGGACGCGCAGGTCCGGCCACGGCTCGGAGAACGAGCGGTCGGCGATGTCGGACGGGCCACCGCTCCTGCGCCCGGCGGCGCGCCGGTGGATGAGCCCCCAGAGGCTCCACGCCTTGCGCCACCGGCGCGGCTTCTTGGCGGGGCCGGACAGTGCCGCCTCCAGGCTCGCGGAGATGTCCTCGATGAGCGAGTTGGAGCTGAAGCCGCGGTCCAGCAGGTCCTCCGCGTGGCGGAAGTGGTAGAACTCGGAACCGCCGATTGGGGACTCCCTCCCCATCCCATTTACCGCCGACGGCATCGGCCTTGGATCCGTGACCTCGAAGGACGGCCTGCGCACGGAGCTTGAACGTTCCAGGCTCCGGCGCCTGCGGCTGGAGGAGTCCAGGTAGTAGTCTCTGGTCTGCAAGGACCCACCTGGCGGCTCGGGGTCAAAGTCGTCTTCCACGGGGATTTGGCCGTCGGAGCGCTCGACGATGTCGGTCGGTGTGTCCTCCAGGACGGACAGGATGGGAGGGAGGCGGGAGAGCGGCGGAAGCGCGCGCCCGAGGCCAATGCCGGTGCCGGCGCCAAACAGGTACCCGTCCCAGGACGCGCGGGGCTCGTCCCATGACAAGCCGGCGTCGTCGATGGACATGCGCGCGGCGTCCAGGGAGAAACGCGGGTCGGTGTCGCACGAGCGCCGGCCACCGGCGAGCTCGGAGCCTGCCTCCCCACGGAGGCGACTCCGGCGAAGGAACGACGGCTTGGAGGGCTTCTCCGGAGGGGGCATTGCCGCTACCGCGGCCTTGCTCACGGCAGCCTCCTTCTTGAGCTTCTGCTTGCGCCGCCACTTCTGCCACTTCTTGCTGAACACGGAGGCCGCGACCCAGAAGCTCCCGGCGATCTCCTTCAGGTCTTTGGGCGAAGCCTTCTTGGTCTGCGCCGACTCGAGATCGATGTGATCCTTGATGGCCTTACCTCCCTGGGCCGCATTGCCTTCGGCTTCCACCTCGCCGGAAATGTCCATCGGGACGACGGGGTCTTCCTCGACCACCGGGACTATCTCGTCGGGCTCCATGACCACTGGGATGTCCTCGTCCAAGAAATCGTCAGGGATGCACTGTGCCTGCGGTGGGGGATGTACGTCGACGGCGAGCGCAGCGGCGGCGGTCGACGACGAGGCCGGGAACGCGCCGAACGCCGTGCCGTCGCGGACGCGGTCACGGTCGTCCTGATGGAACAGCGCCCACAGCGTGCTGCGCCCCCGCACGTCACACGAACGCCGCTGCGGCTCGTCCGCCCTGACGCCAGCCGCCGCCGCCGCCGCCGCTGCGGCCAGAGCGTCCCCGCCGCGGCCGCACGAGAACGACTTGCACCGCCGGAGGTCCGGCGGCTCGGCCGGGCCGGACGCAGACGAGCCGCCGGCGGCGAACGGCCTGGCGAAGAGGGACCGGATGGCCGATGTGGACTTGCGCCCCGGCGCGGATGCCGCGGCGGCGGACGCCTCGAGCCCCTGGAGGCGCTCGCGCAGGCACGCGGCGCAGAAGCCAGTGAACGTCTCGCCCGGGTGCAGGTCGCAGCTGGTCGACACCGACCGCCGCGCGGGCGGCGCCGGCGGGTCCATGTGCAGCGTCGTCATCGCGCCCCCGGGCGTCACTCCCCCGCCCGCCCACACCCCCCGACGTCACTGTGCAGCTAGTACAGTTGCACCATTGCACTCGTGCTGCTGCGTGAGGAGGGAGTTGCCGGTGCGCCAGGCCTCTCGCGTTTTAAGTAGAGAGAGGCGTGTATCGGACAGGGTAAAAGAGTGAAAAGAGTGAGGAGAGAGAGGAAAGTGAAAGTTAAAGGCGAATCACGGGCCCCGGCGCGGCCAGGCCTCTTGGCTCTTGCTCCCTCCCTCTCTCTCTCCCTCGTCGCCTGAGTCTTCTTCCTTCCTCTCTGTTCCTTTTGCTTTGTATAGCTCTGCCGCCGTTCTTGGGTTCGTGGCTACGCCTACGCGTTCGCAAATGCGATGGTGAGGCGATTTGCCCTGACGGCTGTTGCTCGAGACCAAGCTATTCCTTTTGTCTTTTTACTGGTAAAATAATCTCTGAGCACCTAACGCGCAGAGTTTGATGACCTTGCAACCTCACTGACATAAAGGTCTGTTTGGTTTGGGTGTTAAAGTTTAACAAACACTGTAGCACTTTCGTCTTATTTTATAAAAAGTTTTTAATTTTAGACTAATTAGGCTTAATAGATTCGTCTCGTAAATTACTCCTAATCTATGTCGACATGCATGCAATTAGTCTACATTAGTACTCCATGCATTTGCCGCAACATTGATGTGATGTGAGTTAAACTTTAACACGTTGTAACCAAACGAGGCCTAAGTGGCATTTCGTCGTATCAAGGCCTTGTTTAGTTAAAAAAATCAGAATTCAAGAAGTGCTACAGTAAAATTTGCGGAGGGTACTAGTGTAGACAGAATAAAAAAACTAATTACACAGTTTGTGTGGAAAAATTGCGAGACGGATGTTTTGAGCCTAATTAGTCCATGATGACACTAAAGTGATACAGTAACACTTTTTCTAATGACGGATTAATTAGTCGTAATAAATTCGTCTCGCTGTTTCTAGGCTAGTTGTGCAATTAGTTTTTTTTGTTAGTATCTGAAACCCCTTCCGACATCGTACGAAACATCCGATGTGATATTTTCACCAAAAATTTTTTCGGAACTAAACGGGGCCTTAGTTAGTCTACCCTTCTTACTCCTACATACCTAGCTCCATTTTCTTATTGAGCCACTATTGTCAGAGGTATAGGTGTTTAGTTCCTAACTAAAAACTTTATACCCCATCTTATCGAATGTTTTGAGACATGCATGGAACATTAAATATAGATAAAAAAAATAACTAATTGTACAGTTTACATGTATTTTACGAGACGAATCTTTTAAGTCTAATTAGTCCATGATTGGATACTAATTGTTATAGTTACACATGTGCTACGGTACTAAAAAAACTTTACAGCTCCTGAACTAAACACTAATTGCGGCTCGATGATGCCAGACTTCCAGAGACAGTGAACACACCTGAGGATCATGCAGACCAACTTAGTTAGTTGCATTCATATCAAAGTCGTAGCTGAAGTTATTCTTATCGGAAAAAATATATATATATATACAGAATTTGAATTGCAACTGAACTGATTTCCAGACACCTAGTTCCACAAAGTACAGCTTTAGTATAAGCACGCTGCAGTCACATTCTCAGCTTTAGGGGTGTTTGGTTTGGGTGTTAAAGTTTAATAAATACTGTAGCATTTTCGTCTTATTTGACAAAAAAGTTTTCAATTTTGGACTAATTAGGTTTAATATATTTGTCTCGTAAATTACTCATAATCTGTGTCGACACGCATGCAATTAGTCTATATTTAGTACTCCATGCATTTGCCGCAACATTGATGTGATGAGAGTTAAACTTTAATACGTCGTAACCAAACGGGGCCTTAGTACAGCTTTGCTCGCTCACACGGTTTCTCTCTTTTTCACACACAGTATCCTGCAATTATCTATAGGTGCTGTCCGAGTGTCCGTCCTATCGGGATTTGCCTGATCTGAAAGCGATTATATGGGCATAGGAGCTGTTCGGCTGGAATTATAAGCCGGCTGAAAAATACTGTTGGCTGATTTTTTGTGAGAGAAAAATACTGTTCCGGCTGAAAAAACAAGCTGAATAAGACGGATTATAAGCCAGATGAACAAGGCCATAATCTGCACGCGTGTAGTAAAAAACGTCACTTTGAATGAAGCAGCGAGCAAACGGCCAAGGATGCCTAGGCATAGACATGAGCTCCGGCCCTAAAAGCCCTAGCCCAGCCCGATTTGAGCCCACTAGGGATGCTCGTGGAGTCCTATGGGGAGGCTTGGGCAACAGCTTGCATTTGTTAGCCAAATGAAAAGAGCCGATCTAAGGGTGTTTGGATCGGCTACTTATTAGTCGAGGCTAAAATTAACTTAAGTTTTTTTTGTTAGTTTATTCTACGATTAGACAGGGACTCGATCGACAAATTCTCGAGATTGACGAAGTCAGCACAAACGTCTCTATAATCTGAATTGCTACTGAGGTCTTGTAACCACTAGGCTACAAGCCCTTTTGCCATTGACTAGTTAGTTGGTTGGTTAATAATTAGTTGGCGATTTTGCTAAAAATGGGTGGCCCACATATTAACATGCTGTTTGGATAGGCTACGACTTACAATTAGCTGGTGAACAATTAGCGTATGCACCCAAACATGCCCTAGGTCTAGTGCAAAATTAGTTTTCTATTAAAATGTAAAAATCACACTGGTTGCCCAACTATGGTCTAAATTGGACACCTGATACTCCCTCTATTCATAAAAGAATGCAATTCTTGTTATTCGAAAAGTCAAATAGTCTAAACTTTGACTAAATAAATTTATATAAAAAGTACAAATACTCAGCGTGGCTATTTTTTTTAAAAAAAAGTTGTTGAGGTGGTTACTATGTTGAACTCCTTAAAACAATTTAGATAGACAATTAGAATGGTTGCGGACGATCCATTATTAACTACTCGTACTAAATAACAAATATATGCTCATACTAGCCCGGTACAATATCGCCCTTGAGAAAAGACTTTGACTCGAAGGTTAGAAGAAGATTCACCAGGGATTTCTGTTGCTGGATCAATTTCACCTTATCCGGTCAAAGCAGTTGGAAAGCATTAGCATCTCTATAAGAAGCTTTTGTTGACAAGTTGAGGTGAATTGCGCTTTTTTCCAGCTTTTCCTTTCTATCCTCATTTCCCAGCTCCCACATGTGCTTACGGCCAAAAGTGCAGGGCCTAATCGGTAAGTTTCCTAACAGCCAAAGGAGAGAATAAAACACAGACGCTGTCTCTCCTCAGCTTCAGATTTGTCCTACTAGGCTACTACTAGCCTGGCAAAGAAACAACAAACAGCCAGGATAAGGATTACTGAAGCGCTTGCTAAACCACAGGACCGACCAATAGGAGGTTAGCAGCTTTGATTATGGCGCTCTAGGCACATGACAGGAGACCGGAGTTGTCGCCTTCTCGAGCTTAGAAACGTTAAAAAACCTTGGTCTTTTGTTCGCTTTTGCTCCCGCACTACCTTGGTCGATCGATCACAATAGTCGCCACGCATGTGCGTGATGCGCCTGCCTGAATCCAAGTGAATCTGTTCCTTTGTTTTGTCTAAGACTTCGGTGCCCTTGTCTGATAACTAGATTAAAGAAAACTGAAATGGGGCACTGTTTGTGTTTGTGTCGCTGGCTTCTCGAAAATAACTGAGAGGACTCCGAGGAGCTTAGGTAAGGCGACTAAGGGCCTGTTTTATATTAGTCACTGAAATGCTAAACACCTCCATTAAAGTTTAGCGGCTTTAGTAACCAAGGGGTAGCTAAAAGTGACTAAAATGTATATGAGACAAATGATTGAGTGGGTGGAACCAAACATGGGTCACTAAACTTTAGATGAGTCACTAAACTTAACTTTAGTGGATAGAACAAACATGGCCTAAGGCTATGTCTGGATGGTCTAATTGTTCCAAACACGCCCTGTGGCAGAAGGATTTAGAATATGGCCGGTGCTAGATCTCTGCTGAGGTCTTGAGGACCTGAGATACTACTGCATTCTGTCGAGCCGTGCTGTTTCACATTCTGTCGTCTTCATTCTGTACTTGATCACATCGTTCTCGCCGAGATAATGGGTTAATTAGTCTCAAAAAGGCCAACGCGGTTTTCTCCGTCCCCCTTGCGCTCAGCGCTAGCGGCGTGCCTTGACGATTGTTCACCTGAGAGCGCCTTTTTTAGGACATGCAGCGATATATAGGAGTAGTAGCAATCACTGTAGTTCTGTCACCTCAGTTGTACTCAAGCAAGCCGTGATTGCCTACAAAACTAGTCCCGCATTCAAACGGAAGCCAGAGGCAAGCAGGAAGAAAGGCGGGGTTGATCTGGGTGGCATGGGGATTTTTTCAGTTCTGATGAAGATGACTCCCCTCGTTGCCACATTTTCCACAGCGCCTTTCCGCCTCGCCATTTCCCGCAAAAAGGCAGGCACTCGGCAAGGTCTCGGGCGGCATCAGCCAGACTGCCAGAGGCCGGAGGCGCTGATCGGAGGCGAGGACGGGGCCGGAGCGACGAGCACGAGAAAATGCAGCGTTCATGATTGCGGTAACATGCGAAGCCATTCGCCCCGCTCGGCTTTCCCGATCCCCCGAGCTCGACCACGGGGCACGGTCACGGTGGCGCCGCGCGCGGGCGTGGACGGATCCGATCGATCCCCCTCGAGATCCCGTGGCGTCGCGCGTAGCGTAGCGTAGCTGCGAGCTGCCCTGCCCCTGGCCCTGCACACCGCAAAGCGGCAGCAGACGGAAGAAAAGATCCGCGTTCTTGGTCCTGACGACGGAGCGCGGGCGCTTTACCAAAATTAGAGCTCGGCGATCGGTTTGGGCGATCCGCGCCCTCGCCTCCTGTAAAGGCAAAGCTCATCGCATCGCATCGCTGTTCTTTTCCGCTTGCGCTCAGACAGACGCGCGCTTACTTCCATGCTCCCGGCGCGGATCCCTAGTACGTGGCGAGGGGAGGGAGGAGGAAGCATCACAAAGCGACGCTTTGGCGTGATTGGTGCTAGCGTTGCGTTGCTATAGCATCACGTTACGTTTTGTTCTCGCAACGGCCCTGTTTGCTTCGCTAAAATTTAGTTTATTCTAATTTGGTGGGATAGAAAAAATACTATTCATTACTATTCAATCGTTGAAAAGCGTTTGACGTGAATATGTACAAGGTGGGGTAGAGGGCAAGAGGGCGTATAGGCCTATAGATAGGTATAGGGACATGTCCTCGTGGCCTGCATTGCATAGGCCTAAAGTGATTTGGAAGGAGTCCGTGTAGTTTTTTTCTTGGTAATTTGTGTCTCATTTTTCAGTCAAATAATATAAGTTTGATCAAATTTGTAAAAAAAATAGGGACTTGCTATATCTCACTCGCCTGGGATTTAGGAAAATTCCCAGGCGACAACTACAGCCATCAGATCTTCATCCAACGCTCAGGTTCTATCCTAGTTGTATCTGTACGCCAGCTTTCATAACGGGTCCGAAAATACCCATCACTACACTGCTATCTCTTAATGGGCCCGCCAAAAATAAACCCGTTAACCAGGTCAATCTGTACGCACTAGTTTCTGTTCACAAAGAGACGAAACGGGTCCACAACCAAATCCAAAACATATATATAGTCCTTAACGGGTCCAAAAAAAACCCAGTAAGCTTCCTAGAGGTGTACCACATGAATAAACATGGGCCTATTTCTTCACATTGAATTGGACTTTACATAGTGAGCCAAAAACATAGAAATTTGTCCTACCTAAACTCCTGCTACAAGAAAGAAATAGATCAAGTGGAATTACATTGAGAAAGCAATAACTCGCATTTTAGCCGAAAAGCATGGCCATGGTGGCCGCCGCCTCCTTGCTCATTTGCTCTTGGCCTTGGTCTCCTGTTGCCCCATGAACAACACGTCGGTGTTGGCATCGCCATAGAAGAGGCACATGTGCTGCTGGAACCCTGCTTGCGCAACATCTCCGACAAATATAAGCATTTATATGATTTTGAGGATAGATTAAACCAGATGGTAAATGATTATGCTGCACCTCAATCACACAATTAACACCTGTCTTTTCTTATAACCCAGGCTATAAATGGCAGGCATCAAGCCATCCATTAAATGGTGAGGGAGGGGTGCATAAATTAGGAAAAATGCATACATTTGTGGCAAACTTTAAATGTTAGGAATGAATACATTTGTGAACACAGAGAGTAGTAAATTACAGAATCATTTCATTTGGGGCCTGACTAGGAAGGTGGGATTTCAATCACACTAGGATTTTATCCAAATCTGAAGTGAAGTCCTAAAATTAGTGTCAGGAGCAACTTCCCTAATTCAGACACCCCCTGAGAGGTATGTCCCTCTCTGTATATATAGATATCATATATCAATGCCCAGCAGGCCATTGATATTCATTTTGATGGAGCAACTCACGAATTACCGACTGCGCTTCTGTTGTCTAGACACATAAAAAGGTTATTGGTGGACGCCTAACCTACCCTGTAGCTTCTCTATCATCTACTCTAACACCATTTCTGTCATCCCTGATCCAAAAGAGAAATGAGTTTTTTATTCTCAGCCACCAGAAATTACACATTACACATATAGAAATTGCATCTAATGAAACCTGCAATTTTAGCATAAAATGTGTGCAATAATCGTCAGATAAAACAGAAACACACTTCTCTATAAATACAAACTCTAGCTCATGAATAAGGAGTCTGCTAGTACAATTGAAGTGTACCATTACTTATAGTGATAATAAACACGAGTTCTTAGATAAGGAGCTTAACGGTGCATAGTTTACCAAAGGGCACCACAAGGTGCTGGGACATCCATAGTTGTGAATCTACTCCACTGGCCAGCTTGTCCTTTACCTACCCTCAGAATGTTCTGCATAACAAAAGAGAAAGAGTCAAGTAGAGAGATGTCATTTTCTAAATCCAGTGGAGTTTGTTAATAGCACCATTTAAATGGGATGTCCAAAAATTCAAGTGGATTTGTTGTGACACCATGCATCCACACGCAACACAAACTACAGCTCCCGATCCATTCACTAAAAAGGGCAATCCAACAAGTTGCCAATTTAACAAGTCACAATTAACAAAAGGAGTGTGCTTTAACAAGTGACAATTAACATACACAATCACATACTACAAGTGACAATTTTTCACTATAAAAAGACAAGAACAAAATAAGAGGTATGTGCTTCCACATATCACAAATAACAAAGGCTTGGGATGTGTTAGGACAAATGACAAGAAATAATTTTTTTTCTATGCAAAAAACAAGGACAAAATATGAGGCGTGTGCTTCCATAAATCACAAATGACAAAGTTTTAGATGTGTTAGCACAAAAAACAAGAAATAATTTTTTTCTATGAAATGACAAGGACAAAATGTGGTGTGTGTGCTGGCACAAATCACAATAAACAAATGACAAGGATAAATATGTTTTGTGTGTGTTGGCACAAATTACAAATGACAATTTTTTCCTATAGAAGGACAAAGACAAAATAGTTGTATGTACTTGTTTTTTAGTTCCTTTGTGTAAGTGTACAAGTTTTCCTTAAATATTGCATTTTAGATTAGTCTCTACCTTTTAAGTGGCATGGTGCTTGACTGTTAAGTGATAGCATAGCAAGTTTACCCTACCTTAGTTACTATTAACATACATGGGTGTTGCTACATGCTTTGTGAGAGGAGTTTCAGTATTATGTGATAATATAAAATATAAAATTTCTATGATTTTAGGAACTATTACCTTAATGTTCGTTGGCCCACAAACCCTTTTTTATTGTAGGAAAAAATCTACAATGTAAATGTCAATTATACTCATGAGGTAAATCAAAATTCCACATATTGCATATTATGACACCTACAGTTGCGGCACTATATACTTGCAATTTACAATATTACTGATTGCAACTAATGAACTTCGTGATTTATTTGTTTGTCTTTCATGAACACGAAAGTTTAGCAAAAACAGGAAACTACAAGTGCTATGGACAAGAACAACAAACAGATGGAACAAATGTGAGACTCAAAATTCATACCTTATTTATCAAAAATAAGTGGGCACTAACAAATAGGGAGATGAGCAGCAGTTACGATTCACGATTTATATTGGCCACGGTTAAGATGGTAAGCAGTCTAAGTGAGGTGCAATGCCACAATGAAGTGCCAATTACCGATGACAGACAACTCGAGCCCAATGGTGACAACCGGGATCCATCAATCACAATGGAGTGCTTGGTAAGCCTTTGGTACCTAGCCAATCAATAAACTTGGAGTGAACATCATGTTTGGTTGCATAACATGAACTTTGAATCGTAGATACAAGAGAATTAACACAAATGCAAATATAAATTTTACAGAATATATATAAACATATTCATAAAGGACATTTGTGAGTTGGGGGTGTCAATAACTCAATATACATGCATTAAAGAATCAATAATCTCCCTCTGCAAACAAGAGCAGGTAGTTGGCCTGCTAGATTTTTAAGTATATGCATTGTTTTAGCACAGATTATGTGCATATATGTTGTTGATGATCTTATTCAGAAGAGTACAAACATAGATGTAGATCCTAGTTTAGTGCATTTGCAAGGAGTTTGACATCCAACAAATAAATTAATAAGTTTACTGGAAACTCAAAAGGACCTAGAAGCTCAATATACTAGTGCGTTTAGCAACACAGTGTGGAACACAAAACTAAGCCAATATGTCCCTATGCATGTGCATAAGGACTTCAAGAACTTGATGACCAAACCTGCTCAGTTGCAGCAATTAGATGCCGCTACTAAAAAAACATAATAACCACATTAATTCAAATACTAACACAATTAGTGTCCAGTTGACAACATAGGCCTATAGGTTTGGTACCAAATGGACACCTCATTTTAGGATCTTTAACAATTTTCAAAGTAATCTTCATCATCAAACAATCTAAATGAAGGTATTCTAGGACTATTAAATTAGGGAGTCTTTTTAGGACAAGGTTTTTCAATAGTTGGTTTTCCTGCTTAATCAAATGGAAAATGGTAAACAAAATTGAAACTTATAGGTGACAAGAATGGATATTGCACTTGTTAAATATCATAATTGCAGTAATTCAAATGTGCAACTGTCTGCTAATAAATGTGTAATCTAGAAATAGAATACCATGAAATCCTAAACAACCAATAACCAAATCCTGATTATAAATAATGAAGTTATTTATTAGCTTCCAAAGCATACTAGCTTCACCACCAGCAAACAACGGGAGATACTATGTGAACGACCAAATTTAAATTTAGGACAACAAACAGTTGCAAATAATTTAGATACTTTTTGGACAGCAAATGTTGGTCCGACAATCAGGAGACACAAACAGACTGTAATCTACTTTAAACCCTGCTTCAAGTACTTAGCTACTCAGGTAATTTGAAGCACCCTACATTACTTGTAACTACACCACATCACACACAAGTTCATATTTAAGTTGGAAAAACTCAGTCAAAGCATACTTTATAATATAGCGCGAGTTTCTTCGATGGCTTCTGGGCTCTAAAAAGGATATAGAAATGAAAGGAATTAGTTCTGATGAATATAGAGTGTTCATCTTTGAGTTACAGAAGTTGCAGTCCACATGATAGCAAAAGAGCAGTCCACACACAAAAGACGACAGCAAAAGAAATACTTGTATTGTAAACTCTGAGCTTTGAAGAAGAGGAGAAAAATGACAAAACATAACATAAAAGTTTCAGCTTGACAAAACCAGAATCTATCGCTGTGAAAATTACCTAAAACTGTAGAAAGGTCACTTGTCACCACCAAGAATAGTGTTGCTTAAACCAGCGAATGGGGACATGACCTGGAGCACAATCCTACAATTTGACAAGTTACATAGAGTTCAGAAACAATAGTGATGATGTGAAATAACCAAAGAGCTGTTATATATGTGAAATCAACCCCGAGCATGTTAAAGTAAAATGAGAGCACAATTAAAGATATCATATAGCTGTCAAAAATGGCATTCTTGACAAACCTTAATAACACACATTATTTCTAAGACACCTGTCTACCGATCAAGCATAAACTAAATGTTGAGTTGAGGATTCTAATAAGCCAATATGATACATTTTTTTAGGAACGAGAAACAAATAGAACTATATAGCAGTTCTAGGTGGCTTTGATAATAAGCATGAACTAAAAAATTATTTCAATATATCAAACTAAAGCATGGTTTATAAATATTAAAGAATTCATTAAGAATTATAGGACCAAGACAAGTATCATTGTATTTATTTAATCTGCATAACATCTTCAATCATTCATCTTCTCAGTTCCACCTATGGCAATGTACAGTGGACATAAAAATGGCAAAGAGGACTCCAACTTAGCCAACTCACAAGTGCAAACAGTTTAGCTACTTCTTTTCACTTAATGATAAAGACTCACATTTTGGCCTTACAAAGTACAGTATCAACTACATCCCAAGTCTTTCCAGATAATCAAACTGAACATAAACAAACAACTTCTAATTATATAGATTATTTCGGTAAAAGAAAGAGAACAAAGACTCATAGAACGCATAGTTGCTGTGAAACGGAAAGCACTCATTTAGTGCATATGTATGATGATATTATTAAGAAGACCACAAACACAGATGTAGATCCTAGTTTACTCCATTTGCAAGGAGTCAAAGGGCATCTAACAAACAAATTAACCTTTTCACTGGAAACTCAAAAGGACCTAGAAGGTCAATATACTAGTGTGTTTAGCAACAAAATATGTATTAACACAAATATATTTAACAATTTATAATTGTTTCTATAGTCAAACAAAGACAAAAATTTGATCTGTGTTCAAACAAATACAATTAACAAATGAAGGCAATATAATTTGTACGTCATACAATACAACATGTATATGATATAAAAATTTCGATTCATAGATGAGAAACTTGCACATTTGAATTATTGCAACTATTATTAATTGAAAATGCAATAATATTGTATATGTACTCGGTTTGCTTAAACTGAAAGCTGATAACTACGTATTTTAATGTTGTCTCCTATCAAAGCAATGGATAATGCCTGACATTGTGTCAACCTCAATTATTTAATAGCCAATATCACTAACTAGGCATGCAATAACTAGCGCAGCTGCACAAGGATTCAAGATCAACTAGCATAATCCAATGTCCAAATCTATATGGTAAAAAATAGTCTAGATCAACTAGCACTTGCATTTGCTAAAAAAACTAGCACTTGCATGCAGTCCAAAAATCGACATATAGATTACAGAAGGTATACAGATAAACTTATGAAGGTATACAGATTACACAAGGTGTTCAAATTTAGTTAAAGTTATGAAGCAAATGTGCAGCAACAGACCTTCACCCAGTAGAGTTTGAAATTCCACGGTCTTCTTTCTGCAGTCCCTGAGCCAAATAGTAACTCTGAGCTGTTATGCTGTTACAGGACCTAACAGAACAAGCATTAGAGAATGAACTACAGCAAACTTGGCAAATCGGAAACCTCAAATAGCTGGCTCTAAATGATCATTTCCAACAACAAATATTTGGTTTCATAAAAAGCATAATAGTAGGAAAGACAAACTGACAACACCATCACCCACCATACCAGCAAATAGGTTCACTAACAATTACAGGTTCACAACTATACTCAGTCCGTCAGTAGTTCAGTACATGTCTATAGAGGGAGAAAAGACTTCTTTTCAAGTTCTAACATCCACTACTGTTAAGACAGGCTAACCTGGAAAGACCATATCTTCATATGGTGTATGATGGGCGAATCCCTCACCACACAAACGCAAAAACCCATTGCAATCAGGAGAGAAAAACACAAGATCTCGATTACCTTGCTATATCTGGATGCAGTAGCTCCATTGCCAATGGTACAGAACACCTGAACAAGAAGCAAAAAGCAGAAGATCAGTTAAGAAACAATTAATATTTAAGTCTCAGTACACCATATAACACTGAAATAAAGTTATAGATGGTTCTCAAATTATTATGCAGTCACATATACACACACAATTACACCAAATTGTACTCCATTTCACAAGTTATTACCTGAATTCTTTACAAAATAACTAAAATTTCCCAAGCATTTTACAGAATAGCAGACAATAAACCTGGATTCTTAACCTGATTACCTTTTATTCTCATAAATAAACCTGATTAACTGAACCAGGCTCACCAATAAACAAACCAAAAATACAGGCTGTTGTGCATGCTACTCTATTTTGTTATACTGAACAAAACATGCAAGCTACTGCTCTAATCTAAAAACAGAGTGAACCAATGCAGTCCCAAAACTAAAATTAAAAAACAACCATTGCATCAAAATCAGACACTGTGTGTCTCATACAACCGCTGCAGACAATAAACAAAAGATATCAGAGCAAGACCCACCGGATTGCTTTCATTTCCAGTAGGACTATAATCAGACTCGCATCAAAATCACCTACTGCATGTCTAATCCACACGAAAATCGCTGACAAAAAGACTCATCTACCCGCCAGCGCGCATCATCCAAACCCAATCTGCAGAAGAATCAACCAGTCATCCCCAACCCAACGAAAATCAACAACACAAACCACCAAATCCCCCAAATTCGAGGCAAATCCGACGAAAAATCCCCAAATCCGAAGCCAATCCTTCTACATCAAAATCGTGCGACAACCGTACCGCAAAAACACGAGGAGCGGCGTCATCGCAAACCCTACCGCGGTGACAAACCCATCACTACACCCCCAAACCTTTTGCCTGCTCGCGGACCAAAATCACCGGCGAAATAACCGTAAAATCACTTAGACGAGCACAAATCCAACAATAACCCCTATACCGCAAAACGCACTCAATCAGAAACCTACACAAATCCTACACGAATCCTACAAGAATACGCAGTAGAGAGACAAACCTGCCAAGGAGTCAGAGTCGGAGATGAAGGCAACGGAGATCTACCGCACGAGAACACGCAGACGCTGGGAAAAGGCCCTACGCGCGCGCCGCGATGGGGAGCGTCGTCGTCGCCTTCGCCGTCGACGAGGAGAGAGGAGATGAGGAGACGGGAGGAGGCGAAGCGAACGAGAGAAATGGGGAAAGTGACCACTCGAGTCGCAGGCGCACGTCCGGATTGGCATCCAAGGTGTAAAGACGGTTACCGAACGCGCACATCATTTTCGGATCGGACCCGACAGCGCACAGACCAGACAACGCGTAACAAACCCGTGAAGGCTCGTGCTCGCGCTCGCGTCGCCTCCGCGCGTGATGCGCGTCGCCTGGACGCAACAGAAAAAACCAGGCGACAAGACAATAGGAAATGTGAAAAAATACTAACATTTACATTTACAGTGAATAATTACAATAGGATTTTACTCTTTGTGAACGGAGGAGGTAGTTGTTGTTCTTCACTTCTTCAGTTGTGAACGTTGCTGGGCCTGCTGCTGCTGGTGAAGTGATACAGGACGGGAACTGCTGGATGCTGCTGCCGTTTCAGCGTCGCTAGCGGCAAGCTGGAGCCGCCTGCAGTCGAGCAGGCTCGCCAGTGCCCAGCCTCCCGTTTCCTCTCAACGACTTTTCACTTTTGTTTGCAATGAACGATATTTGGGACTACAGTACACCTCTAGGCTGCAGCAACGCAGGTTGTTACCGTGCTGAAAAAAAAACTTTTTTTTTACACGTGGAGTCTTTGGTTTCAATGGATGAGCGTTCGGTGAGGATTGGTGGTAATTGTTTTTTAACCATGCGCCTTAGCCTGCAATGGAAACAAACAAATTTTGTATGCTAATCTACAATTATCTAACCACGCTTAGATAGTTACTAGGTTTGACAGCAAAAAGCTCCAACCTCAACCGGCGACGCTTGCTCAAGCAGTGAGCTGACGATGACACCCACAAACGCTCATGTGCGCGTCCATGGTGGAAACCGCTCCCAAGCGCCAGGTAGTCTAGCGTTGGCGTTGTACATTGCCTAAAAATTGAACTGTAAACACGTGGTTTTATAGGTTAGTCAACTGTAATCCCGTTCGACACGACGGTTTTCCCACGTCGAAAATCTGGGAATCATGATCGCCAACTCCCAACCGCACAGGACAGCAGAAGTAACTGGATCATGATCGAACAGCTGGGAGCCTGCGTCGGACATGCTATTTGTTCATCTCGACTGGTTGGCTGTGTTTAGTTCAAAAAAAAAACACTGTGTAGAAAAAAGATTCCCCGTCACATCAAACTTGCGATATATGCATGGAGTACTAAATGTAGATGAAATAAAAAACTAATTGTACAACTTGGTTCTACTTTGCGAGACGAACGTTTTGAACCTAATTAGTCAACGTTTGGACACTATTTGCCAAATAAAGCCAAAACGTGCTACAGTACTTTTTTTACACCTTTTTACACCTTTTTACACATCTAAACACACCCGTTGAAGAAAAGAGACACCAAGGCCTTGTTTAGATGCACCTCAAAAGTTAGAATTTTTTCACTCTCTCCATCACATCAATCTTTGAACTTATGCATGAAGTAGTAAATGTAGATAAAAAAAATAACTAATTACACAGTTTAGTTAGAAATCACGAGATGAATCTTTTGAGCCTAGTTGGTCCATGATTGAACAATATTTGTCAAATAAGACGAAAGTGATACTATTCATCGGTTTCAAAAAAATTTTGCAATCTAAACGTGGCCAAGAAGCAGGGAATGGGGGATCCAAGGCCAGCGAGAGAGAAGAAACAGAAGCATTCAAGTCGATCCAGGCGAGTAGAGATAACAATGTATCGGCTGGCATGAAAATTACTACGAGTACTCCTACGTACGCCTGTCTGTCCTCCTACTTGTTGGATTGAAAACAACGGCTCATCAGGCTTCAGATAGAGATCAGAGAGCGGCAGAGCAGCAATGCCGCATGCCTCGAAGCTCGCGAGGAGTGGCAGGGAGAAGGGCCCAGCGGACGAGAAAAAAACAATTTCTTTTCCTGGCCTCAAAGTTGGATAGAGTATTTGCATGGGAATCAAATCACCAGCTCTCCAGCAGGCAGCTGCCCTGCCCAAAGCACCCGAGAAAGCAACGGGCTCCGCAGCTTTAATCGCGCCTCTTCCCTTTTTTCCGGCCACGGGGCAACGACACGACACACGAGCCGAGCCGTCGTGTAGCTCGGCGCAGCGGACGTAGCCGCAGCAGTACTTACTACTACAAAGATGCCGCCGTCGCCCGTCGCGTACAGCTAGCACCCGGCCGCCGCAGAAACGCATGCTCGCCCACCGCACGCACGGGCGCCGCGGCGGCGGCGGCGGCGTGACGAGACGAGAGCAGGCGGGGCGGTGGGCTCGCATCTCGAGGAGGCACCAAATCGCTCTCATGATGACGGGGTTTATGATGATCAAAGACCGCTTTTGGCACCGGAGCATCATATTCAGACTCAGACGCGATCGCGATCGAAAACCTTTCCGAATTCTTTGCCTAATCATTGCAGCCCCGCTTGGATCGCGGGGGCGCTGTCCGTCCCGGCGGCCGGAGCGCCCGCCGCCCCGATGGTCAGAGGCACGCGCGGAGGTGACGTGTGCGGCTTTCCTAGGAGAGGAGCTGTGCTGTGGTCTCGTCAAAGCTTTAACGAACTTGCCAGACTGCAGATGTATGCGTAACGCGGCTGGCGCCACTTGGAATCCAAGAATTTCACGTTTATCGTATCAAAAGTTTGTTTTTTTATATTTTATATAAGAATGAGTTTGTTCTATATAGTAAAAACGTGAAAATAGAAGAAAAATCACATTCTAAAGGGAGCCTTTTAGATACCAGTTTATCGCTTGTATAAGACTGCACTGCCAAGTAAAATCAACGGGGCTGCTAGCGCCCGGACGTCCGGCTCCAGGGGTGCGTCCGGACGCTGCCCCCACCCCGCGAGCGCCACCGCCTGTCCCGCCCCGAACGCCCCCGCCCCGCCCCCCACGGAGAAAAAAAATCGCGACCCCCGCCTCGCCCCGCACGGAGAAGACCGCCCCCCGCTCCGCCCACCTGCATGGAGAAGAAAGGCCCCCCACCTCCCCCGCGCACGGATCTGTCCCGCCCCCAACCTCACCGACCCTAGCACCTCCGCCCCCCGCCACCAGCTCACCACCATAGTCCACCCCCCCGAACTGCAAACAAGGAAGAAAAAAGCTATTGCAACATTGAAGGGCGCCTAATGAAACAGATGAAAAAAACTGTTGAAACAAAACGAAAAAAGCTATTGAAACATTGAGAAACCCCTAATGAAACACAAAACAGAAACTGGTGAAACAAACCAAAAAAACTGTTGAAACATTGAAAAACAACTAATGTAACAAAGGAAAAAAGCTACTGCAACAAGAGGATAACTAACAGGGAAAAAAGAAAGTTATTGCAACAAAAGGAGAAAAAGTTGCTGCAACAAGGATAAGAAGCTACTGCAACAAAGGAGAAGAAACTACTGCAACAAGGAGAAAGAAGCTATTGCAACAAAAAGGAGAAGAAACGACTGTAACAAGGAGAAAAAAGCTGCTGCAACAAGAAGAAGGAGCTAATGCAACAAAAGAGAAGAAGCTATTGCAACATCAGAGAATCATGCTTCACATCATTTGTTGCTATGTAGGTTAGATCTGACTCGCCACAAGGAGAAGAAGCTGCTGCAACAAAAGGAGAAGAATCTACTGCAACATCAGAGAATCGTGCTTCACATCATCTGTTGCATGTAGCTTAGATTTGCCTCGCCACAAAACCGTAGCCGCCATCAAAACCATAGATCCAGAGGGGGGCAAGGAGGAGGAGGAAGATGAGGAGGAGAAAGGGGAGGAAGAGGAGGGACCAGATCAAGATCCAGAGGGGGGAGGCGGGGGGAAGGGGCGCCTCAGATCCAGATCCTTCCCCACCTACCTCGTCGGAGCCCATGGAGGGCACGGCGTGCGAGGACGAGAGCACCAGCGAGGGAGCGGAGG
Source organism: Saccharum hybrid cultivar R570 (assembly GCA_038087645.1). Taxonomy (NCBI): domain Eukaryota; kingdom Viridiplantae; phylum Streptophyta; class Magnoliopsida; order Poales; family Poaceae; genus Saccharum; species Saccharum hybrid cultivar. The sequence goes on from JAQSUU010000139.1 coordinate 17,908,921, forward strand.
TCGGCGGGCTCACCGAATGTCGCCGCTGTCGCCCCCACTCCGGTGACGAGGAGGCCGAGCATGTCGCAACGGGGGAAAGGCGCGGGGGAGCAGGGACGGGAGGAAGGAAGGAAGGGGAGAGGGGAGGGAGGAGGGCGGGCTCGCCGCCAGCGCAGCACAAAGGCGCTCGCGGGGAGGAGCGCGGGGGCGCAATGCTGGACGAGCGCGTGGGCGGAGCGGAGCAACCGAGAAAAGAAGGGGAGTGGATAAGGCGGGGAGGAGGCGAGCAAGTGGGGAGGCAAGTGAGTGGGGAGAAGGCGTCCGGACGCGTCAGACGTCTTCACTATATCATTACCGTAAAATCAAATATTTACACATGCATCCTGGAGGCCATTATGATTTCCAACTTCTCTTTCCTTTAGCCTTTTTTAATTAATTAAATTGGTGGGCTTGTTTTACAAATAAATTTGAAGCCTATTTTAGACATCGAACAAGACAACAGTAATAGCACTATTTATCAACAACAACAGCACTGGCTATCAATGTTCCTGAAAGTATAAACTGTCTTTTCTAGCTGAATTATCCAATTTTTGTGCAAACAACACTGAACTCATGATAATTGGAGGAGATTTTAATATTATTAGGTATCTAAAAGAAAAAAAATACAATAGATGGAGTACATAGACATACTGCGGTTTTTAATTCGATGATACATTTTTATGAATTAAGAGAGCTGGTTATGAATGGCGGTATTTTCACTTGGTCAAATAACCAGGATCCCCCTATTTTGGAAAAACTAGACAAAATCTTAGTAACTAAAGAATGCGAGGATATTTTTCCTCAGGTGTGTGTGAATAAGTCACCGAGGGAGATTTCAGATCACAATCCTTTGGTCCTTACCACTGGAAAATGTGATAATTTACCTCACATACAATTTAATTTGATCTATGTTGGCTCAAAAACCCTGAATTGTTTGTTCTTGTTGAAAAGATTTGGAATAAGCCTTGTAAGGCCAGAACAACAATTGATAAGATTCAACAAAAACTCAAGTTATTCAAATAATTTTTTAAGGGTTGGGGGTTTAACTTGCAAGGAGAAATGAGGAAGAAAAGAAAAGAGTATCAGCGTGAGTTAAGTGCATTGGAATCTATTGAGGAAGATGTTGGGTTGTCTGTTGAAGCTGACAGAAAAATGTGGTTATTGATTGAGAATTTAAAAAGTTTGGAACAAGAAGAGATGTACTGGTATGAGAGATCTCATGAAAATTGGTTGTTGAAAGGCGATAGTAATATATCATATTTTCATAAATGTGCGAATGGCAGGAAAAGAAATAATAACATAATAAGCTTAGAAAAGGACGGTCAAATCATCGAGGGAGATGAGAATTTGTTGAAGCATGCTTCTGAATATTACTCTGATCTCTTTGGCCCACCAATTGAGTATGATATCCAAATGGATCCTGACATTTAGGAAAATATTCCCAAAGTATCTCAGGATGATAACGAGCTTCTCTGTAAACCTTTTTCTGAGAAAGAAGTTAAAGATGCCCTTGATCAAATGGAAGAAAATAAAGCGGCAAGGCCAGACAAAATCCCAATTGAATTTTATCAGAGTTATTGGCATATAGTGAAGGATGACGTTGTGCAATTGTTTGATGACTTTTTTAATCAGAAAGTTAACATTAGTAGAGTTAATTATGGTGTCATCACTTTACTGCCAAAAATCAAGGATGCTTTGAAAATACAACAGTTTAGGCTGTTCTGTTTACTGAATTGTCTGTACAAATTGGTCACAGTTGGAGATGGTAGCTGCCAAATTGATCTATAATACTCAGACTGCCTTTATGAAAAACAGAAATATAAAGTATAGTATAATGTGTCTACATGAAATCTTGCATGAAACAAAAAGAAGGAAAGAAGTTGGGATATTTTTGAAACTTGATTTTGAAAAAGCTTACAACAAGGTTAATTGGAAATTGCTATTTGAATGTATGGAAAAGAGGGGTTTTCATAGCACATGGTGCTACCAGATCAAACAAGTTGTCTCAGGTGGCACTGTTAGTGTCAAAGTGAACAACAGGATTGGCTCTTACATTAAAAGTTACAAAGGTGTGAGACAAGGAGATCCACCGTCTCTAATTTTATTCAATTTTGTGGCTAATTGTTTAACTCGAATGGTGCATAAAGCTCAAGATAACAAGTTAATCACTGGTTCGATAAGCCATATCATTTCGAATGGTGTTGCAATTTTGCAATACGTGGATGATACCATTCTTTTCTTGAAACATGATTTGGAAGGTGCTACACATATGAAATTTTTGTTATACCTTTTTGAGATGCTTGCTGGTTTAAAGATTAATTTTAATAAAAGTGAGATTCTTATGATTAATGATGAGGACAGTTGGGGCAACACATATGCTGAAACGTTTAATTGTCAAGTTGGTCTCTTCCCGATCAAATACTTGGGGGTATCAGTTAGCCCAAGCAAGTTGAAAGTTAGTGACTGGTTACCTCTAGTTGAAAAAGGAAATAAATGCTTAGATGTTTGGAAAGGGGGAACTTTATCTATTGCTGGGAGATCAACTCTCATCAGTGCTAGTCTGAATAATTCTCCAATTTACCATATGTCGGTTTACTTGCTTCCCAAAACAATTATTAAGTGTCTGGATAAAACTAGAAGAATTTTTTCTGGCAAGGTGGTGGAACAAAGAAAAAATACCATCTGGTTAAATGGGAAATAATTTGTAAAAGCAAAAAGAAGGGTGGGTTAGGTATTAGAGATATGAGGAAACTCAATATCAGTCTAATGTGTAAAAGGTGGTGGAGACTGGAAAAAGAGGAAGGTTTGTGGCAAGAACTTATAAGATACAAATACATGAGAGATAAATCAATATTTGAAGTGAGCCATAGGATGAATTATTCCCCAATTTGATCTGATTTGTTAAAGGTAAAAGATATATACTTACAAGGTAGAGGTGTTAAAATTGGCAAAGGGAATTTAACCAGATTTTGGCTTGATCCGTGGTTGTACAAGGAACCTTTATATGTCACTGCTCCAGTTTTATTTGAATTATGTGACAACAAAAATCTCACCGTTGCACACTTTTTTTGGTGGTACGCAAGTCACTTTCAGACGTTGGTTGTTTGATGAATTGAGAGTATGGTGCAATAATATTTTACATGACACAACGACTTTTCTGTTATCTGACAATGATGATACAGTTATCTGGAATATAGGAAACAAAGGAAGGTTTATGGTTAAGTCAGTGTATGATGCTTTTCTATGGTTGCTTGCAAATGATGCTATTTTGACTAGGGATAATCTCAGGAAGAGGAAATGGCAAGGTGACCCTAGTTGCGTTTTCTGTGACTCTCTCGAGACCGTTTCTCATTTGTTCTTTCAGTGTCCTGTTGCTAAGATCATTTGGGTTGTAGTTGCTAAATGTTTTGGAGCTTCTAATGTTCCGATAAATCTTGAGCAGTGTTGGTTATGGTGTGAACAGTGGTTTCCTTTTGGGAGGAAATTTCATCCTTGGGGGATTGCTTCTATCTGTTGGGCAATTTGGAAATTAAGAAAAAAGTATCGAAGGGAAACTTTTGCAAAATCCGTTGGAAATAATATGTCATGCATGTGCGCTCATGGTGTATTGGTCACGTTTATTTGCAGAGATGGATAGAGACTAGCTGGTGGAGGGGGCAAACAATGCTCAGGATCGCCAAGGAAATCCTCGCGGCTCAAACCACAAGACAAGTGAATCGGCTGCTCCTGGAGGATGGCAATCACTCTTATCAAGACGAAGACCCTGCATAGATGCTCTTATCCCTGGTGGACATCTTTCGGTGGGAGTCGTTCGTGCAAAAGACAGTTTCTGGAATGTTGATCCTAGAGCTGGCTTGTTGATCTTTTGATGACTGTTGCTAATTCATCTAGCCTGGTGTTGTTACATTCATACGTTGGTAGTTCTTTGTTTCAGGAGTTTGATGGTCCGATGGGCCGTGGTAGTTTCGCTCTTTTAAACTCTGGTCAGGTGTTTCTTGGCGATCTGGATGCATTCTACTGCTTCCAAGAACTCTTTCTTCTGTCTTCTGTAAAAAATGAAAGTACTGTATTGTACTATTGTTTATCACTGTAGCATCATGTCTGGACCGTTGTCTGCAAAATCGGACAGCCATGGATGCAATCAATCTTAATTATCTCCGTCGAACACATATCGTCTAATGTTTGGGTCATGTTTTCTACGTCCTCCATTCTAAATTATTAGACCTTTTAGTTTTTCTAGATATATTGTTTTCATTAGTATGTAGCTAGACATATTATATGTTGTACATGACAAAAGTCCACAAAAGTCAAAATGTCTTATAATTTAGAGTGGAGGAAGTATCATAGAGGCAGCGAAGGATTTCATGTCACCTCCCGTGCGATGTATTTCCTATCACCTCCCCTACAGTGTATTTCCTGTCACCTCTCTTGCAATGTACGGATATGTTTGCCAATTGCTTCCTCTGTTCCAAATTATACGACGTTTTGGTATTTTTAGATACATAATTTGTATTTCATATCTAGACATAATAATTGTATATCTAGATGCGTAGCAAAAACCATAAATCTAGAAAAGATAAAACATCTTATAATTTGGAACGAATGGAGTAAAGATAATGCCACATCAGGCTACCAAATCATCAATTCTTCTTTGCCCGAGTGCTGAAAGCCTAGATCAAAGGGCTTTTCTTTAGAGCCAACCAAATTATATGTAGAAAAAATAATTTATAAATTTACTACACAATATACCAGGCAACACGTGCATCTTACTGACCAGCAAAGAAACATGGAGTGCTGAAATCATTCCGCAGGAGGCAGATTCCGCTTCACAGGGAGCATTTTGTAATGCCTCGCCCGATATCATTTACAGGGTCAATAAATTCAGCGCAGCAAAAGCGAAAGGGCGACTTTTTTCAGTTTATAGGCATAGGCAAAGGAAACAACATCTGGAAGATTCTGATGTACCAGCTGAGCATAGGTAACCAAACTAGAGTCAAACTGGAAGCTTTTGTCATGCCAAGAGCACAAGTCAACCAAATGCGGATGAGATAATGACTTGGTTAAAAGCCTCAGCCTTTTCCCCTTCAGTTTTTTTTACCATTTTCCTGTACAACGGAAAACAATTTGGCTCAGATGAGCTTGAAGTATTGATTTGCTTGCCTAGAGAGACGCACGGGGATGATTTAATACTCGATTTAGTTTCTGTTCACAAAAAAAGGCTGAACCAAAGTGAATGGAGCCCTTAACCAAAAATCTGTAAAAATTAGACGCGATCACTCGGAGCAATGGTGCATCACTTGATGCAATGTGTCTTGGCATAAACTTGAACAAAAGGCACATGCAAAAAAGCATGTCAGATTGTTGTCAGCAGAATCATGGCACCTTCTTCAAGTCCTGGGCATCTTGAGTCCTGAAAAATGAAAACCTACCAAATCAGCAAAACTGAACATCATTCTGACCAGAGTACCAATAAAGGCAATACTTATGCAGGAAGTCGGTTAATTCTATTCCTAAAGAAATGCGTAGTGGTACCTCAATTAGCGAGCATCCAAATATAGAAAGGAAATTCAAACATATGCAGTTGATAATAATGAGATATTGCATTATTACACAACCACATGGAGCCATGAAATATAAAGGAAATCGATACCTCTGAAGAGAGCTGGATCCTTCAGGTTGATCTTCATCCTCCTCTTCCTCCACTTCATCTTCGTCACTGTCAATTTCCAGAAGACTCAGTCTGCACTGACTCAACACTCTTCTCATCAGGAACACATTCAGGTAGTACTTTATCGAATCTATCCTGGGCTTTGAAGCAAAATTTTTCGACACAACGGCCCAATATGTCTTTTGATCCATAACAGGAACCAATTGCTCAAGTGCGTCGAACTTTAGCTGCTCATCGCGACTCCACAACTTAGAAACCTCCTCCCCCATAGAATCAAACTGCCACATTGTAAAAACTCGACCAAGTTCAGAGCGTAGCTGATCTCTTGCTTCATTTGTGTGGAGCTGTCTGCAGAAGAAGGATCCTGGGAAGGGGCAACTACATGATCCGGGCCTTCCCTGCCCAACAGCTACAATGTCGGTTTTATAAACTTCACCCTCAGGAGGCCACATCCTAGTCCCTAACATCTTTGATGTCTCTGGGTCACTCCTGTAACGTGAAAGCTCTTTCCCTGAAGGTTGCCCAGTCCAATCAGGTACCTCTGCCTGAAAGTGCTCACCTACTCCAATCTTTTTCCGTTGTGTGAGGAGCAATGATGCCATGAGTTTCATTCTCTTAGCTAGCCTCTCAGATTTCCTTGTTGGCATGTTCAAGCACCCTTTCTTCTTTTGTTTGTCCCAGTAGAGCTTCCTTTTCTGCAAAATGAAATTTTCATCAGTCTAAAAGGGTAAGAAAATGCAACTGCATCAGACATCTTGGGGCAAAATGCAAGCTGATACAAAAAAATATAGGAACATAACCTTGCAAACAATTGGCATTAAAGGGAGTGATGAAATTTCAAGGCATTTTAAGCAGAGGGAAGTGCCAAAACGCAGGCTGCAGAAAAATTGAGCGCATAAGAAACCTGCTTGCCAAAGTATAGAGCAGCAGCAAGCTCCCTGGTTTATTGTTAAAATTAGAAACCCTTCATGGGGCCTTCACAATGTCATAGTCGTTTCCAAAGAAGCATCCAATATTAAATAGTATCACTGTGACTCAGGAGCATCCATTTCTACTGTGGGTATTAACAAATTCCAGCAAACTGTTTAAAATATAGAAGCCCAAGGATATGTTACGACAATGTATATCACTAGCATTCTAGCATTGCTCATATCGCAAAAGACCAAATCATGCAAAGCTGTACAGTTTTCCAACAATTTTCGCATATAAAACCAAGGACTCCTAAGAACGATGGGTTGCTTTCTCAAAATAACCAAATACTAACATTCTGTTACTTTCGGACTATATTGATTTCCATTCCAAAATGTAGATTGTTTTAGTTTTGTCCAAACTCCAAAGCCAAACTTCTGCAACTTTGACCAATTTTACAGAGAATTATACCGACATCTACAACAATTAGTTTCATTTAATTCACCTTGAAATATGCCTTTGTAACACTGTTATATGGTACTGTAGATATTAATATATTTCCAATAAAAAATGGTCGAAGTTAGAGAAGTTTGAATTAGGGCAAAAATAAAAATGACCTACATTTTGATACAGAGGGATCATCACTTACATTCAGTTAAGACAAACATAGTATTGGTGTCTAACTATTCAATTCCAAAAACTATCACTAGCATCCCCACCTCCCAGCAAAAACCAGCACGAGAATTCCTTATTTCTGTAAAAAATAACCTGGGTTCCTTTTTTTTCCTCAAGGGAGAGGGAAACGCCTGCTACAAAGGAGAGCCTGCTCCCAAACACACTCAACACGGACCCATCTAAGCCGAAAACAGACGCACCACGGACACCATATTTGCCATAAAAAATTTGAGTTCCATTATCTTCCATCAGTTTAAGTTCTAGTTCTTGTCATACCACTTTCATTACCTCCATCATGGAATCATAGTCAGCTGATGTTGACCCAAGAAATGTCGTCAGATTTTTGTGCAAATACCTATGTTTTAAATAGCGGGCTAAGCTACTTAGGAGGAGCCTCCTCCAAAAGTTATAATAAGTTATTGCAGAAGCTACTTCATTTAGCAGTTTTACAGAAAACATGAAAATTCCTAACCAGTTATGCACGGGCGCATGAGATAAGGAAATTTTATGAACACAAATATTCAAATATATGTCCAGTGCTCTAGAGATCATGTCTACATGTCCATTATTTCAGTAATTCAATTGATTAACATACTCATGGCTATCAACATTCACTTTCATACAGCATTTAACAAATAAACAACTCAATAATTTTTCAATAGTTCATTACATCATTTATCAACTAAAGAACACAACGATGAAGCATAGAATATAGTCATATAAAGTAAAGAATGAATATTTTCCTCCTTGGGACCTGGTGGACGGGATGACATTGCAACATTAGGTTGCTGATCAACATCGGTGGAAATTGATCAATTCAGGTTCCTATAGCAGCAAGTCAGCATGTGCCACTTTTTCAGGGGGGTCATCAAGTTTGCTCCTTGGAGAAAAGTTTGGAATTGTTGGGCTCCTCTAAAATGAAAATATTTTGTTTGGTTTGCTCTCAACAACAGATGCTGGACTGCGGATCGCCTCACCAAAAGAGGCCTCTCTCACCTTTGGCTTGCTCTCAACAACGGATGCTGGACTAGGGATCACCTCACCTGGCCTCCCTCACCCAGCAGCTTGCCCGTTCTGTGACCAGTCCAAAGAAAATATTCAACACATCCTCACTCGTGTGTTAGGCAGGTCTGGACCTTGATCTTCCAGAAATTAAAACTCTATGCAGTAAGGCCTCCAGAATCTACTAGTCGCTTCTATGGCTGGTGGTGTCGTACTTTAAGAAGTGTTCCAAAGGAGATGCACAAAGGAGTTAATTCCCTGGTCATCCTTGTTGCTTGGGAGCTTTGGAAGCAATGAAACGTTTGTGTTTTTAAAGGAGCACGCCCTAATGTTCAGACCCTCTTATACAATGTGGCTAAGGAGAGCAGTTTGTGGTGCATGGCTGGTGCTACCAGCCTCCAGGAGCTCCTTATAAGGTCGCTATCCCCTGAGCTTTAGGGTTCAGGTAGATTGTGAAGCTCACAGTCGCCTCCCTTGTTTCAAAGACTAGTAAGGCAGGGTGTCTATTGGGTTTTTGTAGGGGGAGACCTCTTGACGCCTCCCCCATTTTCCCATACATTTTGTACGTCTTTTTTCCATTCCGAATGAAATAACACACAGTTCTCATGCGTTGTTCAAGGGAAAAAAAACCTCCATCAGGGTTAGCGGCGCTAAAAAAAATCACGGCGAAACCAAAGTGGTGTTTAGCAGGGCTAAAGCGTCCTTAGCTACAATAGTAAAACAATTGTCAATATCATTGCAGCATGCCCTCTGAAAAGCTAAAGCAGATTATTTATAACCATGGAAAATTCCATGTCTACACCTTCACGGATGTGAAGTCCTCACAAATTGTCCCAAACAAAACAAAGCCGCCACTAGCAGCCCACCACTGCCACTGACGGATTTCATCACTGGACAACAAAACAGAACCGTTGTTCTGCTAGGATGTCATACATCCCTTTACACCCTAAACTGAGCTTAGTTATGATGGCTCCCAAAGGTTACACTAAACGGCAGCATGTACCCCAGCAAATGCACAAGAAGCTAAGCGGCGGCTCAAGCAGCAGGAGGATCGTCATCAATTCTTTAGTTGTGCAGTTGTGTGTGCACTATGCGTGCTGTTACTTCGTTTTGGGTTGCGAGGAGCAAGCAGACACGGTAGAGTCAAAATCAAAGGTTGGCCCATCCATGGCCCGTTTCCGCCTGTTCTTGAGCCGTTCTCACCTGACTTAGCCGCTTCCACCCGTTATTTAGCTGTCCCCACCCGACTTAGCCGTTTTCGCCACTTGTGAGCTATGTGGCACACGTTCACCATCCGACTTAGCCATTTTCACCTCCTGTGAGCTATGTGGCACACGTTTGAAGGCATGAGTACTGAAATTGAATCTTGACGATGCTCGTCCAGCAGAAATAGGCATCTCAGAGCAGGGCGGACGATCTTCCAGCCATCTACGAGCTTTGTCTCTAGTCTCTCACTTCTTTTTTGGAAATGCCTCTCACTTCGATCTCCCAGCAACAAGCACCAAGTGCTTGACATGTGTTTTTTATTAGTTTTAACAGGTTTGATGCTTATGGAGAGGAAAATCAGAAGAGAGAAACCGAGGAATTATGATTTTTACCAATGGAGAAATGGTGCTGAGTTGCAGGGTGGGGGAAGCGGATGGGGAAGTGATGACATGTTGGGCCCGATGAGCAACGATGCCTTTAAGGTAAACTTAACAGTTAGCTGATAGAAGTGGCCTAAAAGGAACCAAAAATTGAAGCAGTGGCAGTAAAGGAAGTTCGTTTTCCAGGATGGCAAATAACACAATACCTTCTTTTGACGGCAAATAAAGATTTTTTTCTCAACCAACAAAGCTTTTTCATATCAAGGGAAATACTTCACATGTGACTCCATTACGACAAGGTGTTTTGGAACCTCTGCCATCAATGAACCACCACCAGAGTGATTTAAGCCCTTCGATCTCAAGATTGTAAGCAAGTTGTACAAATATGTATGTACATCAACACTCCCACTCATAACTCAACATAACGAATGGATTTTTAATACCACTGATCCCCACATACTTAAGTCACATAGAAGTTACTAAAACATTCTAAATCCTCAGAAAAAATCAACAGCATAAACTGCCCTTCAAATATATCTCTCTCCAACAACTTCCAGAGGTAAAGCATTATTCTGGGTGTGGGATCAATAAACCACACACAGAGTTTGCATGCATCCCTATTATGCATTGGAAACTATACAAAACTAGCACAATATATAAGCTATATATATAAAACCATTCATCCATGTGGAATGAATTTTGGATCTACAACTACTTTTTGCCCATCACAACATTAGCGCCACTCTCCTTTGCTAGTGTGTAGCCTTTTCCTCACTGTAATCTGAAGGATATGGGCATCACCCTTGAGCACAGGATATTAGAACTGGAATTTTTGCATGTCCCAAGTCCCTGACACAAGCCTGTCATACGGTTAAGGCTTGTCCTAATTCCTCTCTAATTTCACAACCAATCTTCTGCAGCCTCCATGCCGCTTTAGTCTCCGCCTTCAAATCAAAGTTGGAAAGACTTGGCAAAATGATTCCCAACTTACCCCTTCACATGTTCTTCACCAGATATACGGGCCTGTTTGGTTGTCTACATTAGCCCCGTGCAGTGCATTTTGTACATGTTTGATTGCCCGCAGAGGCTCTTATGCAGGCTTGCACAGTACACAAAGCAATCCCAATGCAGCATTGGCTGGTATGCCAGATTTGGCCATATTAGGCAATGCAGATTTGCACTAGCCTATGGAGCACATAAAAATGAAATATCTCACCTCCCTAACACTACTAGAAACATGAGGCCTCTACTAGAACATGGAGGTGACTATATACAACAGAGTGCAAGCAAACAAATACAATTTTACTAAATGCAACTTGCCTGTGCAGCACAACCAAACACCAAGACATTGTATACGCTTATGCTGGTTTGAGTTGTGTTGCATAAGGTCTAACGCAGGTTAAGATTAATACAGGCAACCAATCACACCCATACTGACAGGACATAAACGCCACACATGATCATATGAACATGACAAGAATATCCAGAAAGATAGGAGACGGTATGCTTGGTGACTGTTATTGGGAAAATAACATTGTTCTTATTTCGATAAACAAAAAACAGCATATGCTTGGTAACTGTTGTTGGCTTCACATCAGCATTAAAAGCTTCAGGATACATGCCTTCTGGAAAGTTGGACATGCAAGATATTTATGCCTTAGTTGGACATGCATTTAACCATGCTCTGTTTCAGTTTGCTAATCTTCCTGATTTATCTATTTTTAGTACAAAGGGTATGACAGAAAAAAAAGGAGCTTGGATGGTAAAAAAAAAATGCTTGATGTCATTGGCATCGTCAATATCTTCCAAAGCTAATTAAAAAAAAAGTGTGCCTATATTTGTGTATAGCCAGAGAATAGCATTCTTTTCAGGACAGAAGTAATATTAAACTTATCGACTAAAAAAAACTGATCGCCCTGTCAGTTATCTTCCAAAACACTCATGTCGTGTCAGCCATGAATAACAATAACAACGAAAAGCCTTTTGAGCCCAAGCAAGTTACGCAAGTTAGAGTAGACGAAAGCCTGGGTCAAGGTTTGAACACATGGATTGATTTTCATACAACCCTATCCAGGAATAGTTTTTTGGGTATACTTGATTCTCTCAAGTCTCTCTTTACTACCACTTCTCGTGTTAAGTTCGACATCCTGGTGTAAAAAAATAAAAGTTTGGCCTATTCTGTCTCTTCCTACATTATCAACACGCCTAGGATGACACTATGCACCGGTACCTAGGAACAACCAGTAATGCATGTAACTAATTTTCCAGCTAGTGTGTAGTACCACTTAGCGGGTTATTAGGACTTGGGTCTCTTTGTTGGGTGGGACACCAATCCATGTACCTTTACCAATTAACCAATTTCAAGCTAGCTTGTAGCAGTAGCAATTACTTTTTTGCTGTCTGAAGCATTAGGCAGAGGATGCTAAGCCAGAAATTTTCCATTATCTAAAAGAAGTGCCACTGCCATGTGGGAATATGGCCATGTTTGGCACAGCTTATTCCCTCGTTTCTCCACAGATATGCAGAAGTTGCGTCAGAGAGCAAGATTACATGACAGCTTATCAATAAGCAGAATCAGAGAATTAACTAAGCAAAACGAGCAAATTCTGCTTTTCGCAAACTCTGCAAATAAGTGGATTCAGGACAATAACAACTTCACAAGAAGTTTCAAACAGGGACAAGTCACATGTTAGTGCAATAGGATAGCGGCATGCCGTAGGGGTACTCCGGCATGGAGCATGGAAGCGCAGGCGGTTGGCACTCCACTTCCGAAATGCGCATTGAGAGACCAGCCAATTGGTTGGCCATGTCGCTCATCTGCCACAAGACATCGGATACCATCTTCGTCAATTGTTCGAGTGCTTGAGGAAGGATGGTGTCTGACCCTGGCACCGACAGATCACCCTCTGATACCAAGTTGTTAGTGCCTAGGGATCGAAGGGAGTAGCTGTGGGAGACTTCTGGTTGGCGCTTCCATGAACTCCGTTGTGCGGGCGCTGTCGGACTATCGCGAAAGAAAGATAGCGCAGGGCGCAGGGGGCAGGGGGCAACAACTGTGTTGTCCTGCTTAACATCTCCTCATCCAAGTCTGGGTTCTAATACAAGATTAGGCACACGCACGCACGCACACACCCAAACACCTTAATACTCCTCCTGTTCCTGGTTCGGTCGTTGCCGAGATCGTGGGCGCACCCACGTCTCCTGGTGCAGTGCCCCGCTTCTTCCTTCTGCTGTAGGTTAGGCCAGTCATAACATCACACCATGACAACACAAATGATGGCTCTTAAAGCATCGCCAAAAACTCCTTAAAAACACTTGCCAAATCATTATTTATACCAAGTGGCCAAAATGAGTAGGGAGCTAATTTGTTCCCTTCCCCCAATAGTTTGCAATATTTGGTTGCTAAAAAAAATTAAAAAGGGGGGCCCACAACATAATTTTGCTCGCTCCTCCCAACCTCGTTCACACGCTGCCACCAATCAGGCGCCAGCCAGCCACCGCTAACCCCAAACCGGCTGCTGCCGCCCCCCAGCTGTCCTCCACAGCCAGCCAACAGGAGCAGCCAGGGAAGAAGAAAACCGCGCGAAGTGTGGAAAAGATAGCTGTCAAGTGAGGATACAGAGCACGCAAAGCTTGCACATATGTGAGGAGTCCGAGGGGAGATTCACCATTCGCATATCTTTAGTGAGTTCGGATACAAAACTGTTGGAGGGCCTTTTACCAAAAAGAAATGTTGTTTTAAGCTTGTAGATATGCTCTTAGGTCTTTTTTTTCTTGCAAGCTGAAACAGATAGGTCCCAGATTACAACAACCCACAGACCACATTTTTACTATCTCTGGCCATAATTAGATGGCGTTTTGGACAGCAAAAAACACTAATTACAAGTCAAATTTGCTGTCCAAAACATACTATAATTAGGACCGGAGGGAGTACAATCCATCATCTAATTATGACCAGAGGGAGTACAATCCAACAGTCTGCTGTCCTTAACAGCCATGTTCCCTTGTGGGAATGGGAACGGAACTTGGGGTGTTATTTTATAACGTGGGAACGTAAATGTTCCCGAATCGGGGACGTGGTAGTTCCCGGAACGTGGAACGTGGTCATGTTCCACATTTTCGGCTGCTAAGAGTCTGCTCCCCCTCCCTGTGCGCTAATTGTGATAATATGCAAGCTGCAATCCACAGCCTGCAGGCTGAAACAAACAGGGCATTATAAGCTTTGATGGCTTGACCCTGGCTAAGATACTAATATGGTCCTAGTCAGGGTTCCCCCTCCCAGACTGGAACCGTCTGCTCCAGCACTGGTTGTCAAAAGTACATGATTCCTATGCAGTGACAGTGATCCTACCCACTCGCGACACCTGGCATTACCATCCTGGCATCCTCCGAGCTGCAGTCTCTAATCCCCGAAAGCCAAATCAAATAGTACGGCATAGAACAAACGGATGTGACAAATCTTAGATGCCCCTTGTCCAATCCATACCGATCAGTCCCACAAACAGAGCAAAGCAAGCAACAGGCTACCGAAAACCACGTTTGCTAAGAATTGGCAACAGAAAACAATTCAACAAAATACGAGAGTTTTGTGCTCAAGCGAACTAACCTTGTAGAAGCTGGGAAGCTCTTCTGCGTCCTCCACGTCCTCCAATCTAAGGTAGCGAGCGCGCCGCAAGGCCAGCACGTGCCGCTTCCTCGCCCTGTGCTCTGATGGCGCCGGAAGGGGAGCCACGGGATCCGCTGCGAGCTCCCGCATCCACCGCACTAGCACCCCCAGATCCCCACCCACGGCGCCGCCTTTGCCGCCTCCCGCGCCGAGCAACACGCTTCCCCCGTCGACGAGCACCTCGAACCGCTGCCGCCGCTCTCCGCCGCCATGCGCCTCTGCAGGCAGCGGAGCGAGAACAGCCGAGGGAGAGGAGGAGGACGACGACGACGAGGAGGCGGCGCCGCCGGCGATGCGTGGCTGGTCACCGCAGTGGCCGCCGCCTAGGGTGCCGAAGGGGTCGTCGCGGAGCTGGTGCTGGTACATCCCCACCATCGAGGCGAGGACCCAGCCGCCGGAGGCAACCGCGGCCGCGCGGCCGGTTGCTGATGGGGTCTTGGTGGGGTCGCCGGCCGCGCGCTGCTCGCTGCTCCCGCCTCCGCGCTTGATATGATAGCTGTAAATCGTAATTTCGGAACCGAATGTTCTGGGTTAGCGAGTTGAACGATGTGCCGATGTGATTCGTGGTGCGGCGAAGGTAAGAGTATGGGCCCATCTGTCAGTTAGCGGAACCGTTTGCTCACACGAAATTGTTTCTAAGCAATACTAATGATTTAGCGCGTCATTTTAGCATGGGCGTCCTTAGAATTTGGGAAGAAAAAAACTGTACCATACTGGAACTCGCTGACACATTAATTTTCACAAATCGGGGTGGTCTGTTTTTTTTACATTTGCAACAGAACTAGCAAGCAAACGAGAGTACTGGCCTCGTTTAGTTGCCAAAATTTTTGGCAAAATGTAACTGTAGCATTTTCGTTGTTATTTGACAATTAGTGTCCAATCATGGTCTAATTAGGCTTAAAAGATTCGTCTCGTCCATTTCGTCTAAACTGTATAATTAGTTTTATTTTTTATCTATATTTAATGCTTCATGCATGCGTCCAAAGATTCGATGTGACGAGAAATCTACTGTTCTTTTGTAAAATTTTCTAAATCTAAACTGGGCCTGGGTGCATTTACTTGAGTTGAAGCAACCCACAACGGTGACCAGCTGCTCGCATCACTCGCATCAATGCTCACTCGGTAGTCGGTACCCAAATTAAAAAAAGGACTCACCTCGGTGAATATCATTTTTTTTTAACTTTGATTAATTATATATAAAAAAATATTAAAGTTATGATGTATAGTTAGTATCATTCGATAAATCGCAAAATATGGTTTTAAAATCATAAATTTATTTAGTGATACAAATGTTGCTAACTTTTTTATAAAATTAGTTAATTTTAATAAAGTTTGACCGACACGCATCCCATAGAATTATTTCTTCGGAGACGCAAGTAGACTGATTTTTCTAGAAAACACTAATTTTATAATATCAAATAAATATCATTAATTCAATTATAAAATAAATTTCTATATTAATCTTATCTGCATATATAAATATTGATATTGATTTAGTCAAATTTAAGAAGCTTGACTTATCCTAAACCTGTAATTATATTTTTTTGACATAAGGAGTTTGAAGAGGATTCGAGGAGGGGTCAACAGTATTCAAGTTATATATATTGTGCAAATCTTTATTATTTTCTCTCTTTTTTTTTGCAAATACACACGCATACTTACTTCTATGAACGAACGCACGTAAATCATAGCCCTATGAGCATCTTTGAAGACTGTATCAGCAAATCCTCAAGATTGACGAAGTCACTACTGGAGCATCGCTATCGACGGAACACCGCCTACCACTAAAAGCACAACGTTCTTAAATCCTGAAATAATTGTTCCCGCAAAGAGTCAAAGCCCAAGTCTAAGGTGTTACCGGTAACCACCGAGAAAATGCTAGTAGTCCAGGCTAAAAAAAACACTAAGAAAATGCAATCAACAATGAGGGTGGCCCACTTTTGTCTCCCCGTAACTCCGCCACAAAAAAAAAAGATTGGGCATCGAGAGAGTACAAAGTAAATTATTGAGAGCTATGGTAGCCAACACGAACTTGACTATAAGGTAGGCTTTGTTTAGTTGTAGAGGTATAAAGTTTTAGGATGTTATATCGGATGTTTTATAAGATGTTGGAAGAGATATTCAGATACTAATAAAAAAAATTAATTACAGAACTCGTCCGTAAACTGTGAGATGAATTTATTAAGACTAATTAATCCATCATTAGTGCATGTTTACTGTAGCACGCCATTGTCTAATTACAGACTAATTAGTCTTAAAAAATCATCTTGCAAAATACACGCAATCTGTACAATTAGTTACTTTTTTAAGTCTATATTTAATACTCTATGCATGTATCTAAACATCCGATGTGATAGAGTATAAAGTTTTAGAGGAGAAACTAAACAAGACTTTGCTATAGTGTAAGAGTTGAGCTACATCTTTTTGCTAGATCTCTCTGTTCCTAGATGCCTTGTTTTTTTAATGCGCCTAGATGGATAGACTATGTTTAACTACTTAATAAAAGTTTTAGAAAAGTCATAACTTGTAATTTAAAATGAAGTGAGTAATTATTGATAAATAGTATTTTATTATATGGCGTCCCTCTCTTACAAACTATGAGCTCTATTCTTATTTTTAAGAATTTTTTTAAGATATTCTGACTTTTTTAAGTACCCAACTTTTGCTAGCCAAGCTACGTTTTCTACTCTGATACATCGGTTTTAAATTAAGTCGTTCTCACCTTTTAGATGCAACATTTTTACAGTGTATCTAGATATAGGCTATGTCTGGATACTATATAAAAGTTCTAGAAAGGTCAGAATGTCTTATAATTTGCAATGGAGTAAGTATCATGTTCTAAATTGTAAATTATTTTGATTTTTTTTGAATACATAGCTTTTGCTATGTATCTAGACATACGCTATATCTATGTACATAGTTTTTGCAATGTGTCTAAAAAGGTTTGTAAATTATTTTGATTTTTTCTGAATATATAGCTTTTGCTACGTATCTAGACATACGCTATATCTACGTACATAGTTTTTGCAATGTGTCTAATAAGGTTTATGAACATGTGGAGTACTACCTTTTATCAATGTCCCACATTATCTTTTATATTACTCCTCATATCCACTTGATATCTGGACCCATCAATGTATGGGATCACGTGATCAGCTTGTTGTTTTCATAGAAGTTACTCCCTCCGGTTCCTTAAAGATGTTATTTTAAGGTTGTCTTAAGTCAAACATTTTAAACTTTAATAACAAATAAATTCTTTTGAGTTAAGTTTAAAAATATGAAAATGATGTAAGTAGATTCATCTCGTAATGTAGTTTCATAAAAATATATATTGACTATATTTTTTAAATATTTTATTGCAAAAAGTAGTGGTCAAAGTTTTTTTTAGACCACGTCACTGTCCCAAACGACGTTCTTTAGGAAAACGGAGCGAGTAAGCTTTACTCTTTCTTCTCTGGTTCTCTCATCCACATCCACGTTAGTAAAAATGTTGACTACCTTGGTTATAAAATCATTATTGTACTTGTGTTTAAGTGTTAGTGTATACTACCTTTGTCCCTAAATAAGTGTCGTTCTCGTTTTCTGAGAAATTAAACTTCTTTAACTTTGACTAAATATATACAAGAAAATATTAATACTTGTATTATGTAATTAGTATTGTTAGATAGACCGATGAATCTATTTTATAATAAACTTATTTAAATATATAAATGTTATTAATATTTTTTTATCTACTTAGCTAAAATTAAAAATTTTGACCCGCATGCATGCCGGTATTTATTTAGAACGGAGGGAGTAATTAACTGTAAATGTAGCCGCAGCCGCAGCCTGCTGAATCGAACGGGCTGGACGTCATTGACTTCCCCTCCGATTCTCTTTTCTTGGACTAGTGAGGAAAGAAATTGGCCTTAGCGGCATTAACCATATTCAGGTGTGCCATTGAAATTGATATCTCCCGTCGTTTATCCTATATGTTCTGATGTCAAATTTTCTAGGAAAAATATATGTGGACCTAGCTAGGAACAACTAGTACTCCTTGTCATCATTCTACTTCTATCCCATTCTTTTAACCTTTCCTGAAGACCGAGCCTCTGCTCGAGTGGCTAGCGGCGGCAGTGGCCACCCAGCCGGCGCAGGTTCCATTCCTAGAGTTGACCTGCGTCCCTCACCGGCACCGGCTCTCAGAATAAAATTTACGGTGTTGCCACGAAGTGACTGCGACCTTCTCTGGAAGGACATGGTTACTCTATACTCTATGCGTAGTTATAGGTCTGATCGTGCACGTGTGGTGTGTGGATGCATGTGCTTAACAGAGGCTTAAAAAAACCTTTCCTAGCTCTAAATTCGTAAGGGATTTTACGAGAGACCCCAGACTTTAAACAGTGGTAGGTGGAGTTTGAGCCCCGACCTTATTGGTGCTGTAGATTCGTCCATGGAGAACCTTAAATTTTAGGCAGCGCTCCAAACATGAAATATGGAACTCGTTGTACTATTTGGATTAAGATCTAATTTTCAAAGACAACCAGAAACACTATAGGCAAATACTCCTTTCCAGTTCCATTTTTTTATCGTTTTACACAAGTCAAACTTTTAAATCTTTGGTTACCGATAACTTTTAAAATGTTTAGTTTGAAGAGATTAATACATTATTATTTATAGATTGGTGGATGAACTTTAATAAAATTACGTTTTTACCATTTTATATATTGTAATTAAAAAATAGTCAAAAGCCAAAACCATGTTTTGAAGTCTTTGTCTCTTTTCATAACAATATATAAGAATTATCAAACGGGATGGACAGAGTGAATACTGGACCAAACGGGCATAAATACCTCGTTCAATCAAAGAGATAAAAAGGTGAATACTCTACGATAACATTCACGGTCACGGGACTTAAACCATGTTTGACATAGCTCCAAATCTAACGTCTTAATAATTTGCTGACTAAATCAAAGTGGTTTAAATTTGAAATTTAATTTAAAGTATAATTAATTAAAATGATTGATCCTAATACTCACGATAACTATATTTTTTTATAGATTCAACATTTTTTGAGTTACAGTTACATATATTGTTTTTGGATCTCGAGCCCTATCAACCATAATATCACTTAGGGTAGTTACATTGGTATTGTCTTAAGCTTTGTTTGGCTGATGGTTTGTGCAGCTGATAAGGCGATTGATGTTGTTTTGTTGTGAGAGAAAAATATTGTACCATGACTTATAAGCAGTGTCGGTGTTTGGACCCGAGAGGACCCTAAGCCGACGAGTGAATGTGTGCTGCGTGCTCCCTAATCCGGATGGTGATGCAAAGAAAATACATGGGGGTTTATCCTGGTTCGGGCAAAGAAGACCCTACGTCTAGCGGGGAGGGAGAGTATTGTATTTCCTTGCACCGAGGTGCTTGCGTAGGGGTTACAAGCTACGAGAGAGGGAGCTGGTCCCAAGTCTCGGAAAAGGAAAATGAAGAATTGCTTGAGGTGTTGATCTTGAAGTTGTCTCCTCTTGGAGAGTTCTTTATTGTCCCCTTTTATAGACTCAAGAGGAGGGTCTAGGTCTACAAAAAAAATCCTAGGGGGTGCTTTAGAGGAGAAGGCGGAACAGGCGCTGTAGATGTTGCTGTAGCGACGTGCCCCGGTGCGTGCAGGCCATTCCCAGGGCGCCGTAGTGATGTTGATGACGGGACGGTGAAACATCCTGAGTGCTGTAGAGGATTTGTGATTCCCTGCGGTCGACGTATGGGCGTGGTCCCTTTGTTGACCGATGGCAGTCGAGGCTGGGTCGGGACGTAGCCGAAGGTGGTCGACGAGAAACGGATAAGGCCGAGCTCCAGAAATCCCGAGCCATGATGGTCGGACAGTGCTCGTCATAGTGTGAATAGTGGCTACTTGTCACAGAACCTCCTAATTATGATGGCCCACATGTACCTATCATCGTCATAATGACCTCTGACAACCGTACTTATGTTCCTCATAACTTAAAAGGTCTGCTTTCCTCCGAATAGGATCTAATCACAGGAGTATTGCAATATTACAACAGTTTATTCCAAATACCATCAGAGTAAAGTAGCGGAAGTCTTACAATAACTTAAGTTTACAAACCACAGTTTCCAAACTTCAAACCTTATGTAACATTATTACAAACCGGTAGTAGGGAAGTATCAGTAGTAACTTTATTATAATCACACAAACAAGATGCCTTGCCCAGAGGCCACACAGTCTACTCATCGTCACTTTCTTCAGCCACAACGGTCATGCAACAAGGCTCAAAGCAGACTTGTTTATGAACCGCACCTGCAACAAGGGGTTTAACAAACCCTGAGTACGAGAGTACTCAACAAGACTTACCCGACTAAGAAAAGACTCTAAGGGCATGCTAGCTTTAGGGAATCAAGGTACGGGTGTTCAAGAATCAAAATTTCTTTTACAGAAAAGCTTACTAAAATAAGTCATTACCTTCATTATTTTACTTTTACCATTGATGGTTCATTAACCAATTCTAAGTGATCCTAATCTAGATTAAAGTAATTCTTATCAAGACCTTTCTCATTTTTTTCTTTCAATTCCAGTTCTTAACTACGATGTTGGTGCAAGGCCAAGACTCCTTTCTTGTGGAGCAACGACGATTCGAACCGCTTCATTTACCCAGCTGGGGATTCCTAACCACACGACATATGTAGAACCGAATCTTGCATATATCAACTCTTACCAGAGTAACTCAAAACCAGAACGTGTCCATCGCCACCCGAGAGCACAGTACTCCTCGAACCTAGCCCAATTCTAGCCCCGAGGGTACACGCTACTCTCGTCATCTCTCCACTCCCAGTGCGAGGTTAGACGTTCTCGTAATGGAATAGTCAAAGTAAGGCTTACCCGACATGGGTACATGGCTAGTACTAATAAAAACTCCATGACGCGAGGACCAACAACGTATGGTCCTTAACTGATAAGGCAGAAACACTACATAGAGACTCATTTCCCAATGCAAGTTAGCAGTGGCCAAACCACCCGTCCGATCTTATAACTTTATTCTCATATTTCAATATTTATCAAGCATGCCATCATGGCCATGCAAACATTCATTTAAAAAGTTTAACTCATAAGCATAGCGAAGCATATTACACATTTTTAGTAAAACAGGTATCAAGGGTGATATCACAATAATCAAAGATGACAATGCATCAATTGGGTTATCACTCAACTCCTAATTACTTAATGCAGTAAATCCTAGTATAAATAATAAAGATTTGTAAAACTCAAGGTAGGGTTTAAATGCACCGGGGCTTGCCTTGCTCTGACGCGACAACTGACTCGGACTCGAAGACTCCGACTTCCAGTCCGGAACCCACCGACGATAACTCTTCTCCGAAGACTTGCTCGCCAACTTCGACTTCTTCAAAAGCAGGAACTACACGAGTATATAACATGTTTCAACATGATGCAGTGATAAACATGATGCTTGATGATGATATGCCACAATTTATGACTTGAGTACAACTTTTCTTCGCGGTACAGTCGCAAAACAGTAAAACCTACTAACTAATAGCGATAACTTAAGCGATACTAACGTTTCTTACCAAACATGTTACTAACGAGCTCAATCATGAAATTAAGGTGCCAAGGATCACCAAGAATTAGTGACCCAAGGTCATCACTCAATCAAAAAGGCACACAACACTTAAAGTTAACAATTTAACAATTAGTTAAACATTTAATTAATTAGGGCATAATTAATAATAAATCAAACTTCATCTAATTGAGCTTAAACTTTTTTTAAGGATTAATCATGGCCTAAAACAGTGTTAGAATAAATTTCATGATTTTTGGATTAATAATTTAATTACTAAAATTCATGAAAGTTGCATTTAATATTTAATTGAACTAATTAAATAAATTGCAAAAAGTAATTAAATTTAACATTTAATATTTTTTCTAAGTATTTTACATCTTGAAAAGCTTACACAAAAATTTTCACTATTTTTGGAGCTCTACAGAATTTTTAATGAAATAAACAAATACTATTACTATTCACATTTTTCAAAAAAGAAAAACAAAAACTTTCTTTTCGGGTCGCCTTCTCCTTTCTCCCTCCGGCTCGGCCCAGCCGAACGGCCCAGCCGCAATGCGCTCGCGCCCGCACGGCCCAGCATCGCGGCCCATCCGCGCGGCCTGTTCGCGCGCGCGCTCTCCCTCTCTCTCTCGCTGACACGCGGCCCCCACTTGTCATCGCCTTCCTCCGTCTCTCTCTCTCCCTCGACTCGGCCATGCCTGCACGGTGGCCGGCCGGTAATCACAGCGTCTGTAACGGAACCGTCCAAATTATAAGAGCACAAGTACAAAAACAATCACCGAAATGATCAAATTCTCGCACTTGAGCCCATATAACTCCGGTAGTCCAATGAAATCACGAGGGATTTCAAATCAACCAACATACAAGCCAAGATCGTAGTGATTCAACATAACAAGTCACATGTTACAACCAATTCACAAGTAATTTAATTTACATCGGAGTTCAACATAGTTATTACAACTTAAGTTCAAAAGTAGCGGAAGCAAAGTAATTTGAAACTAACATTAATCTTATTTAAAATACATGCCAGTACCACGGTCGACTTCCAACAAAGGCATTAGAGATAAGGTAAATAAGAAGGATCATGCCCATGATCACACTCCGCCACTACGGCAGGAGTCAACCAACTCTTGCAGCCGCCATGATACATCACAACCTGCAACAAGTGGGGATAAAACCCTGAGTACAAGAAGGTACTCAGCTAGACTTACCCGTCAGAAACCAGAAATAAAGTGACACCAAGGATCATGCAAGGCTGATATGAAGTGGGGCTAGCTTGACAACATTTTGCATAAAAGCTTAATATAGATGATTACTCATTAATGCTTAAGCATCAAGTTAATTATCATTAACCTATCATCTATATTAGAACCTGTACTAGAGCACTCACTTTATTAGGAGCAAACAATATTAACCATAGCAGGTATAAATTGAGGCAACCTTTCCATCGTGATCCAATTAATCATCAGTTCAATTTAATTGAATCTACGTTGCCGCTGCTCAAGTCAAGTGCTCACTAACCGGGAGCGACGGCGATTCGAATCGAATTCCTATCCAGCTGGAGGGGTATTTCTAACACTCACCGTGCAGACCCCTGCCAGGGTCGCACAGGCCACCTTTTCATATGATTCAGGAATCACGGGTCCGAATGATGTCGCGACCCCAAGGGCGACACTCTGCCAGGTGATAGGGACTCTAACCCCCCCTTGGTCTCACGCCAATGTCCCCAAGCACATCCTTTCTCTCCTCCAAGAAGCAACCTACCATTCGATTCCCGGCCTGAATCACATTACTCGGCTTCGCGGTCGGAACGACTTATCCGGCCAACTAAGTGTTAGACTGCGTTCAACATGACTCAAGGACGTACAGCGAATCGGTCCTTAAACGACTCAGACGGGGATAGATTCACACCCAAGACCTCCATGCCTTGTTGCTTCACTATCGTCATCCCGCCCGGTCTCATTTCATTTTATTAACACATGGTTCCATTCCACGATAGCAAATATAGCCAACCGTGCCATATATGAATATCCCTATATCTCGCAGGTGACAGGAAATCACCTGACTTCTACCGCTTAAAGCAGGGCTAAGCATCTACTCGATCCTAGTCTATGTAGGATTCAGGGATTCATATATCTGGACAAGGAATGATATAATACAGCAAGGTTTTCAACCAACTCCTACCACTTAATGCAACAATACTTATAACATATATATAATTAATTGCTTTGAAGATAGGAGACTTATAATGCTCCGGGGCTTGCCTGGGATCCGACTCAAGTTAGAGTATGTCAGATAAAACCCGCTTGGCGAGCATCTTCCAATCTACCACTCGTCCGGTCCTTCTATCTTTCGGTTTGGATCCACCAAACACCGTCTTCGGGTTTGGCTCCACCTTAGGTCCTTCACGTGCTTCGCTAACGTACCTAAATGAGGTGCAACAATGCATATGTATGAATGCATAGAAGTGCAATAAACAAAGTAATCATGCAAGCATACCAAAGTTCACCTAAACCCTAGAGCTAATTAACTTAATCCCCAAGAAGACATAACATAGAAGAGGGCAAGCACATTAATCAAGAAACAAGTCTCACAAGATTACAGGGTACCACTCAAGTATCATCAAAGATATGAGTCACATTTCAATACCCAAGCATGACAAAGTTAATCAAAGTATTAGAACTAGAAATTGCTACCTTCTGGACATCAGACCAACAGCTGAGTAATTTAATCATAACTGGAGATCTACAACTCCAAAGGACTTGCAAGAAGACATCATAGAAAGCTTATGGAATTCTCTACAATTCATTTATAAACATCACAGCATGATTCCAAAGTTTAATATGTCGAATTTACACAAACCCAGAAACTGGTCTAACAAGACAGAGAGTAAGCAATTCTGTAACCTAACTTTAAACAGCTGTAGTTTCTAAACCATATGGCCCAATGCCACCAAATTTTTACAGCAGCTAGATTATGAAATTCACAACAACTTTGTTATAGCACACAAGACATGAAAATATCATTTGCATAGGGTAATTAATAATATTCTCAAATCTGTTCAGAAACCTCATTTGCAAGAAATAATTATTAACTTATGTTGCAAACATATAATTGGATAAAACCAACTTTACCAACATTTCATACATGACTAATGAACACCAGAAAACATAGTGTCAATTACTAAATAAATTCTTTTAATACATTTTCTTAATTTATTTAGATAATTAGGTGGAATTATGACCACATAATAAAGATACTCAATAATTTCTACCAAAATTACATGGGTCCACAAATGCTCTCAAAAGTCTACTGTCCAAATTTCAATCCATTTGGGCAAGTATAACAACTTCTATGAAAAAGACAAATAGCTATTGCAATAAATCATGCGAGAGCAAGTTAAACCTAAAACTAAATATTTTCTATGAACACATGGCCATAGAATGAACCAACATCAAAGAGCAACATCATAATAAGGTGATGGAACAACATTTTCTATTTTATCATTTATATACTATTTATAAGCTATTTATTAAGCCATAAACAAGTTAACTCAATAACTTGAGCATACAGTAAGCAATGGCCATGAAATTTATACCACAGTACATTCATAGCATGACAAGACTACCATTAAAATTTCACATCATTTGGAGAATCACAACTCAAGATATAAAATGACAAGTAATAAATGTAATTTTCCTTATTTATCAAGGTCCAATCAAAACTTTAAGAAAACAGTGAACAAGTAGTGTGTTTAATATTTTTCCTAGCAAGTACATGTCATCACAAAATTAACAAAACAAGAATCATCATTTTTGGAGTTCTAAAACTCTAGATATGGCTCTGCTCAAGTTGGTAAGCATTTTTTTTGGAGCATTTTAAAGCTTAAATAAAGACATCAGAAAACATCTACAAACATGTAACATTTTATGACTCTACTGCAAGGATCTCCTCTCAAGGTTTCCAAAAAGTCCACTTTTGCTATTTTTGGAATTATCTAGCAAGAGATATGATTTTTAGAAGATTTGCAAATTCTCTGAAATTCAAAAACAGAATTACTGGAACCCTACTTAATTCGCTAGGTGTACCCGGTTCAGCACCCACTCTCTGCCACCACTTAACCTGACGTGAGGGACCCGCGCACTGAGGGACCCACCTGTCATGCATACACCGAGGAATTACAGAGAGAGAGGGAGACTGCCTTCTTCCTCACGGACGGCCGAGCAGGGGAGGAGACAGGGCCGGCCCGGCCTCGGGCCAGCGGCGGCCGGCGACGGCGGTGGACTGATTGGCCGGCATCGCGGCTGCCCAGCGCGTTCGCCTGCACTGGTGGTGTGAGCTGAGGTGGCTCGTGGCATCTTGGCCACGGAGGCAGGCGGCTGCGGCCGCGGCCATCGGCGGCAGGTGAGCACCAGCAGCGGTGGACAGAGGGGAAGGCAGCACGAGCACCGGTGAGCCCACGCGCGTCCACGGGACTGATTGGCTCAGCTCGAGGCGACCCAAGACGGCTTGGCCACATGAGAGCGGTGTAACAGAACCGCCCAATTATACGAGATTAAGTAAGAAAATCATCCAACGGATGGACAATTTACCAAACTTAAGCCCGTATAACCCGGTAGTCCGTGAAATCTCGACGGATTTCAAACCATTTCACATCACAGCCAAGATCGTAATAAGTTCAGCGATTACCTTCATAAGTTACACAGCAGTTTGCGGCACAAAATACATCGGAGTTTAAACATAGTTATTACAAACCAGTTTCAAATAAAGTAGCGGAAGCATTAGTTCAAAGCACACACACACACACATCTTTTCCAAAATACAGTGCCAGCTCGCGATCATCTCCCACAAAAGCATCAGGCGAGGAGTAGTGAGTGACCATTGCCCATGGTCCTAGGCTTCGCCCATCGCAGGGTAGAGACAGTTGATACAATACCCATAGTACATCTGTCCATCTGCAACAAGTGGGAACAAAGCCCTGAGTACGAGAAGGTACTCAGCTAGACTTACCCGACAGAACCAAAACAAAAGACTCCAAGGATCATGATAGGCTTTTTGGTGGGGTAGCTGACTCATTTGCAAGAAAAGCATTTTTAGCTTAGCAAATCAATTACAAAAGCATGTCATCTTTTAATTCTTTATCCTCCTATCAACTATGTTTGCACTTATGCTAAAGTAATCATGGAATTAAGCAAGCCAGGATTACCATTGATATTTGACAATAATTACCATGTCATTTTCTCATAACTATCCAAGTGTTTCATCAGTATTACTACGATGAAGTAACTCAAGTCAAGTGCTCACTATCCAGTGAACGATGGCGATTCGAATCGATTATTGACCAGCTGGTAATTTATTCCTCACACAAACCTCACTCACCCGCTAAAGTGAGGTATTGGTCATCGAGTCAACTATTCAGGTAAAGTCGCGAGCTTGCCAGGAACCACATGTACCCGGGGGCCGCCCGACTGCTCTTTGGCCTTATCATCGCGCCCCCGTTTCCTGCCACTACTGCTCCGGTACAGTGCGTTGCGGGCAATCTACTCGGCCCGAATAATCTCCCGGCTTCGCGGTCGAAAGGTGCTTTATCCGGCCAGCTAAATGTGAGGCATGCGTTCAACATGACCCGAGGCCCGACATCGGACGGTCCTTAATCGACACAAACGGAAGACACTACAGTCCAGAACCCTGCAAGCTTCCGCCCGGTCTCACATTCATTTCCACACTGAGTTATTCTCACATGACATCTCTTTCACAAAACCAGGTAATCCCCTATAGCTCGCGGATGACAGGCAATCACCCGACTTCTACCGGTCTAAGCAAGCTAAGCAAGTATTGACCGTGGACACCAGGGTGACAAGGATCGGTAAAATAAGGTGGAACAAGGTATAATGCAGCAACGTTTGCAAACAACTCCTAAACTTAATGCATCAGATTAAGTAAAATTAATAAATAATTATTTGCAAACCGGGGGAGAAATGCTCCGGGGCTTGCCTCGCTCGAAGGTACTGGGACGATGGTCAGGGCACTCCGGAAGCCCTTCACCGGACTCCTCTTCTGCTTCTGCTGGCTCCGGCTCCGTCACTTCGAGCTGCTCCTCTACGTCCTCGGGAACAACTGTCGGAACCACTTCCTGCGATCCTGTATGATGCAGAAGTATGAGTGCAACATGCAGAGGTGCATTGCAGAGGTGACATGAGATGATGATGATGCAGAGTGCATGCGATGTAACGGATATGTTACGTTATCGGATTACGTGGAACTTATGACTCTTCTACAAGGTAGTCTACGTCATCCAAGAACATGTACTCGAAAACTACCACCACTATTTTCCACCATGCGAGAGTACTAATCAATCAAGATGCTTCAAAGATACACCAAAGTATATTTCTCTAACTAACTTGGCATTAAGAATAAAGAGAAACCCTAATTAGTCCTATGGTTGAACAGCAACACCTATTTTAGTAGCTCAGAAAAATCTTATAAAATTACAGTGGATTACTAATATAAAGAATAGCTTGACATAAAAATTTTACTACATTTGGATAACTAGAACTGCCCACACAAAAATAACAAACTAGGGCCTGAAATAGATATTTAAAATACTTTACATTATGAAAAGTATCAAACAACAGATTTAGGAATTTTTCTACCATCTATTACCTAAACAAACACTATAGAAAAATTATCACTTGCATGTTTTATTCAAATTTATTTAAATAACAAAAATAACAAATATTGGTAGTAAAAAGCATTTGAACTGCAACTACAAATTTTTATACAGAACACCCAAGCTATAAAATTTCCCTAGAAAGTACATGACACAAAAAGATTAATAAATTTGGAACCACATTTTTCTGACTTTTCTAGGATTTATTAAGTATTTATCAAGAAAATAGCCATTTTACTATTTAATTATAAACTCTACAGAAAAGTACATCAAATATGACATGCAACAATTTTATACCATAGATCTGGTCCCAAAGAGTCCATAGAAATTTGTTTCATCAAATTTGGAGCTAAAATGAGCAAGTTACAATTTTTTTAAAGCATTTATACATTTTCTGAAAAATCATTTCCAAAAATCCTTTTTAAATCCAGCCGCTGAACGGCTAGACGCACCCGGCGATCTACACACGCGCGCGCACACAGAGACAGACAGGCGGGCCCGCGGGTCAACCGGGTCCCACGCGTCAGCCGCTCCGAGTCAAGGAGGGCGCTGACCGCGCGGATCTCGACGACGGCGAGGTCGCCGGCGACGAGGTCACCACCGTCGTGATCCTCAAGGCGAGGCGGTCCCGTTGAGATCATTGGCATGACCGGAGGAGCTCGAAATCGAGCTTGCCACCGGCCATGGCGGCTCGGCGGCGCTGCTCACCGGCGGGAGCTCCTCTCCGGCCACGGGGCGGCACGGGAGATGGTGTCCGAGCACCGGGAGGAGGAGGCGAACAAGTTGCTCGCGCGAGTGAGGGAAACGAAGAGGCGGAGGCGGGGTTTCCACGGAGCGGAGAACCACGGTGAGCTCGGCCGGAACTCCGGCGAGCGATTGGCGGGGCTGTGGAGCTTACCGCGGGAGATGGAGGTGAGCACGGGGTGCGCCAAAGAGAGAGGAAGCTCGTGGCGAGATGGAGAGGTCTGCGGTGGCCGGAGCTCGTCGGAACGCGCGTGTCCGGCGAGCGCGTGCGGTGGCGGAGGCGGAAACGGCAGCTGCGCTCGGTGAACAAGCGAGGAGGCAGAGCGGAGGGAGGAATGGCGAGGCGCTGCGCGGGGGGGGTTAAGGCGTGGGCGCTCGCGCTGGTGAGGCGGGCCGACTCTGGCTCTGGGCCGAACCGGAGGCGGCGGCCCGTGAAGGAAGAAAATCCATTTTTGATTTTTGATTTTCGAATTTAAATGCATTTCAAACTTCAAACCCAATTTTGAACAAGAAGAAAGCATTTTATGGATTTGGCCCAAAAATAAAAGTTGCTCAAAATTAAATTCTCTACAACTTTGATTAAGGGGCCATCTCAAAATTCTTGATAGATTTTGAATGACAAAATAAAAGCTAAAATAGGGGAAAATTTTGAATATTTTTCATAATTATTTTTAAGCAAGTTTTGACAAATTTTGAGCTCCAAAATTTGAACTAAAGTTCCAAGTGATGTAAAATTATGGTTGCAAGGCTTTTGATATAATGTGATTATCATATTATTATAGTCCATTAAATATAGCATGTTTAAGCTTTTATTTTAATCGAATTATACCATTATCATACATGATTATAATGATATGAATGCTATGCAATATGATTGCCATGCAAAAATGCATTGCTTAACACCGGAGTGTTACAGCCCTCCCCCCTTATAAAAATCTCGTCCCGAGATTTGGGTTACGAACCATTTATTATAAAAATCTTCGTAGGCATTCTTTAAGTATTCACCCGTTTCCCAAGATGCATCCCCTTCATCGTGATGACTCCATTGTATCTTATATGTTTTCACCACACTGTTTCGAGTAGCCCTTTCCTTGGTATCCAATACTCGAACTGGCTGCTCACGATACACCAGATCTGACTTCAGTTTTATGCCTCGAGGTTCAATCCTTTCCTCTGGAACGCGCAAACATTTCTTGAGATGTGATACATGAAAAACTGGGAATATAGCACCCATTGACTCTGGTAAATCCAATTTGTAAGCCACAGGACCCTTCCGTTCCAGGATTTTATAAGGTCCCACAAATCTGGCGGCCAGCTTTCTGCGCACACCAAATCTTTTCTTTTTCATTGGCGTAACTTTTAGATAAACATAGTCACCAACTTCGAACACAAGCGGTCTCCTTCTCTTATCTGCATAACTTTTCTGACGTGACTGAGCTGCTCTCATATTCTGCTGGATGATATGAACTTTCCTTTCGGCTTCTTCTACGAAGTCAATACCATAATACCTTCTTTCTCCTGGCTCAATCCAGTTTAACGGTGTTCTACACTTTCGGCCATACAGAGCCTCAAAAGGTGCCATCTTGATACTCTCTTGATAGCTGTTATTGTATGAGAACTCTGCTAATGGTAACCATGACTCCCATGAACCTCTGGAAGACAACACACAAGCTCTTAACATATCTTCTAGAACAGCATTAACTCTCTCAGTTTGACCATCTGTTTGAGGATGATAGGCAGTGCTACGAATCAGACTAGTCCCCAAACCTTTGTGCAAATGCTCCCAAAAGTGAGCAGTGAACTGTGACCCTCTGTCAGACACTATAGTCTTTGGTATGCCATGCAACCTCACAATCTCCGCAATATACTTCTCAGCATATTGAGGTGGTCTATGTTCCGTTTTGACAGGCAGAAAGTGGGCTGTCTTAGTAAGACGATCCACAATTACCCAAATGGAATCGTGACCTTTTTGAGTAGTGGGTAGACCCGTGATAAAATCCATACTTATGTCATCCCACTTCCAACTCGGCACTGACAAAGGTTGTAGCATTCCGGCAGGCTTCATGTGAACTGCTTTTACTCTACAACATGTGTCACATCTGGCTACATACGCTGCAATTTCCTTCTTCATCTTGGTCCACCAATAACGAGGTCTTAGTTCTTGATATATTTTACTGCTGCCAGGATGAATAGACAACTTGGAGAGATGAGCTTCATCCAAAATTTTATTCTTAAGCTCTCTATCCTTTGGGACAACAAGACGGTTGTCGAACCACAACACATCCTGCTCATCCACCCTGAAGTGTTTCGAGGGTTCTTCTTGAATCTTCTTTTTGATGTGGAATATCCCTTTGTCTGCTTTCTGACCTTCTATAATCTTACTCTCCAAGGAACAACTGACCTGAATACTATGTAGCACGGCAGGGTGCATTAGATCGAAACCATCTTCCAGCAAGGGTTGCACGTTCAGACAATGTGACTTTCTGCTTAAAGCATCAGCTACCACATTGGCTTTCCCAGGGTGATACTGTACATTCAAGTTGTAGTCTTTGATCAGTTCTAACCATCTTCGCTGTCTCATGTTCAATTCTGGTTGGGTGAAAATGTACTTGAGACTCTTATGATCGGTGAAAATGTTGCACACGTTACCCAGTAGATAGTGTCTCCAAATCTTTAAGGCATGCACAACAGCGGCAAGCTCAAGATCATGTGTCGGATAATTGATTTCATGTTTTCTCAACTGCCGGGAGGCATAAGCAATTACTCTTCCTTCTTGCATTAGCACACACCCTAATCCTGTTTTTGATGCGTCGCAGAACACATCAAAAGGTTTCTCGATGTCGGGTTGTGCAAGAACTGGAGCAGTGGTCAACAGTTTCCGCAAGGTATGGAAAGCTGTCTCACACTCCTCTGTCCACGCAAACTTGTGATCTTTCTGTAACAGACTTGTCATAGGCTTGGCAATCTTCGAGAAGTCTGGGATAAAACGGCGATAGTAACCTGCTAACCCTAGGAAACTCCTGACTTCTGACACTGTGGTTGGAGTCTTCCAATCCATAACCTCTTGCACTTTACTCGGATCTACAGAAACTCCATTCTCAGATAGGATATGACCGAGGAAAGGAACTTTCTTCAACCAAAATTCACATTTGCTGAACTTAGCATATAACTTATGATCCCTCAACCTGGTCAAGACAATTCTCAGATGCTCTTCATGCTCTTTCTCGTTTTCAGAGTATACTAGAATGTCATCAATGAAGACAACTACAAACTTGTCCAACTCTGGCATGAAAACCGTATTCATCAGATACATAAAATATGCAGGAGCATTTGTCAGTCCAAATGACATAACAAGATACTCGTACAACCCGTATCTGGTAGAAAAGGCGGTTTTCGGAACATCTTGAGGTCTAATCTTTATCTGATGATACCCAGACCTTAAGTCTATCTTGGAGAACACTCTGGCTTTAGCTAACTGATCAAACAGAACATCAATATGAGGCAAGGGATATTTATTCTTGATGGTTACAGCATTAAGAGGTCGATAATCCACACACATCCTGAGAGTACCCTCTTTCTTTTTCTTTACAAACAAGGCAGGACATCCCCATTCAGACTTACTTGGGCGAATAAACCCCTTTTTTAACAACTCTTCCAACTGTTTCTTCAACTCAGCTAACTCATCCGGAGGCATCCGATAAGGTCTCCTCGAAATTGGAGCTGTCCCGGGGATCAACTCGATTCCAAACTCAACATCTCTATCTGGAGGAAGGCCAGGCAACTCATCTGGAAACACATCCGGGAACTCACATACTACTGGGATCTGATGGATAGGAGTAACTTCCATGGCACAGGTCACACTCACAAGATCTGTTCGTTTAGGCAATGGTACCTGAAAAGTACCCTCTGCCTGGGGATCTTTAAGGGTAAGCATCCGACTGCTTGTATCTATGACTGCTTCCCAGTCTTTCATCCAGTTCATTCCTATTATTACATCCAAAACTAGTCCAGGCATAACTACCAGGTTCACTCGGAACTTCCGACTACCTAACTCAAGGGTTGCCCCTCTAACCATCTTATTGGTTAACACATCAGCTCCTGCTGAACTTATGCGATAACCATAACTCAATTCTGTGCATAGTTGTTCATGCTTCCGTGCAAATGCTTGACTCATAAAAGAATGCGAAGATCCAGAATCAAAAAGAACAACTGCAGGGTGATGGTTCACAAGAAACTTACCAGCAGTTACGGGCTCTCCCTCAGGAACTTCATCAATGGCGGTGTGGTGCACACGAGCATTGTAAGTCTGTTGCTTCTTTTTAGGCGGATAAGGGCAGAACTTGGAAAAGTGGCCTGGCTGACCACAGTTGTAGCAGGGCCCTTTCACTGTACCAGCAGACCCTATAGCTCCCTTAGAGTTGCTCTGTTCTGCAGCTGCGTTGGTCTTGGTGGGCGGCACTGCCATCTTGTACGGTTTCTGTGGCCCCTTGTAGTTCTGGGTTTTATGCTGCGGCGGCCTGAACCTCGCACCAGGTGCGGACGGACGATAAGATGAACGGTTGGCAGGGACAACTCTGGACTGGGATGGTCCTGACTCGAACACTCTCTTGCGGTTCTTGGATGCGGTGTAAGCATTATTGTTCTTCTCTTGCTTCAAACAGTCACTGATAAAGTCGTTGAATCTGTTGCGGGTATTGGTACCCACATGCTTCATCATCTTCGGACTCAACCCTCTCTTGAAACTAGCAATCTTCTTTGCATCTGTGTCAACCATGTCTGGAGCATAGCGGCACAAATTATTAAAGGCATGCAGATACTGTGTCACCGTCTTGGTACCCTGATTCAAGGCTAAGAACTCTCCAAGCTTCATCTCAACCAACCCTGGGGGAATATAAACTCCCTTAAAAGCTTCAGTGAAATCCCTCCAAGAGATCTGGGCATTAGGAGGAAAAGTACTGCGGTGATGCTTCCACCACATTCCTGCTGGTCCTTGTAACTGATGTGCAGCATACTCTACTTTCAGAACTTCTGTCATCCTTAACACACGGAACTTATCTTCCATAGTGTTAATCCATTCTTCGGCATCAAGTGGCTCTGCTGCTTCCTTGAAAATAGGTGGCCTCGTATCCATGAAATCCTTGAAACTGCTGTACTGGTTCACTCCCTGGCCACCACCTTGGTTATTTCCTCTTTGAACATTTTCCGCAATGGTACGCAGAAAGTCTTCCATATTCCTCTGTGATTGTTCAGTACTGCGTTGACTTCCAAGAAACTGTGTGAAGAACATTTCTGCGGTGAGTGGCGGAGGAGGGGGCAAATGTGGTTCTGGACGTGGTTCCTGGTGGTTGACATTGTTGGCACCACTTCCACCAGCTCCTGCACCGTTGCCACCAGTCTCAGCGGCTTCGTACGTAGCACGACGAGTGTTGGCCATCTGCATATTTCAGCAACAAGCACCATTGAGTGAAGTTGTAAAATTGTGTCCGAAGGAACAATCATGCCATACTGAATTCATTGGAGAGAACAAGTCATACAAGAAAACAGAGGCGCAATAATTTCATTCCAATTAAACAACAACACCAATTAAATTATTTCAAAAGCAACATCGCGTTCCATACAACCATGTTGCCAGCATACATACACTGGACTTTTATGCGTTCGGGTATCGCATACACAACCAAACTCCAAAGATCATCAGTCTCAAGGTCGAACAGGATACATCATGATACATGGAACCCAAAAGAAGGCCATCGCGTCACGTCTAGCTACTAACGCATGACACTATCCTACTCCTCGGGGCCATCGTCGATGTCGGAGGCGTCGCCCTCGCTACCTTCAGCGGCGGCGTCGTCGTCGAGGTCCATCTGAGCGGCGTTCGGAGGAGCATACGGGCCCATCCCGTTGTAGAGGGCATGGAACTCTTCATGCAAGTTGGCATTGTACTCTTCTAGCTCCTCGACCCTCTGCCTCAAAAGGTCTCTCTCGTTCCAGGCTTCATTCCTTTCTTGTACTAGCTGCTCCAACAGGCGATCTGCATTCCTGTTGGCCTGAGTCAGCCTCTGTACTTGCTGCATGGAACTCTCGCCTCTCTCGAGAGCTCGGTCCCGCTGCAAGCTCATATCAGCCAACTGCTCCTGCAAGCTAGCTATGGCACGCGCTTGCTTTTTCTTCTGCTTCCTTGCTTCAAGCCGATCATCACCACGTAGGCCAGTCAAGGTCCAATAGGTATTCTCCAGACCTTGATATGCTCTGATGGCTGCATACATGGCACTCATGGTGTGATTGTCGCTAGCCCGTCCTTCACTGGGGCCTCTAACCAGGGCACTTCCTTGCGGCTGTACCCAAATGGCGTCGCGAGGATCATCTCTCGGGAAAGTACCGGCCAAAGCTGCTGCTAACTCATTGGGAAATCTGCTCATGATGTCTCGGATGACGCGAAAAGCTGCGCCCTCTGCACCCTCGACTGGAGTGCGTCCTTCGAACTCCAAATGCCAACCATCCCATTCTGGCGCATCACCAAGAGCAGGGACGGTGATCTCTACCACAGCAAGTCCATCTTCAGCTAGCTGGCTCTCGCTCCAAGAGTAAACTGGCTCTTGTCCCTTCGGGTACCCCACATCATGGAGCACTCTCCAAAGCAAGGTGGGCATGCCAAACTCGCTTAGAAAAGTGTCCGTGTTGCGGTGCTCCCGCGGGGCTAGCTGACGACGGGGTGCTCTTCCTCCAGTGGACTTGCGGGCAGTCTGCTTCGTGCGGGCCATCTGTAGCACAAGTTTTAATTACCCGGTGAGAACATAATTTAGTTGAGGTCACTTTTATCAAAATGGGATAATCCTTTTATAAGGGGAGGAATGCATGCCATGAATGGAATGCACAAACAATATGATGCATGCACGAGTCTTACGTTCTCACAAACTTAGGAAAAAAAAAGCATCTAACGGTGAATTTGGTGGCATACAACGATCTCTCATATACGTAACTAATTCGGTCTACACGATACGCTGTTATGTACCTGCAGAAAACTCATTTCAGCCCATTCCCCATGAATGCATGAAAGCAGTAAACCTACCTACACGCTTTACACGAATCCCCAGATGCGTGTACAACGGTAGTGACTACCCAAACACATCGTCCTATTGACGGCATCGCCTCAACGGACGGAACACCCACACATGCGACACTTTTATAAAAACATGTGTAAAACATGTAATTATCCAAGTATCATATAAGCACTTTCCCTAGATCGGCTGTGTTTCCGATCATGCTCTCACAACTCACACTTACCGAAGCGTAGAGGTAACTGATCCATACATTACCACTCAATTAAGTGGCACTCATACAATAGCACGCCGTATGAGCAACGAAAAAGAAATATGGTGCAGAACCCCAAGTTAGTACTTAAATAGCCACCTAGAGTCCTTAACTGGGCATACAGGATATGACCACTGGCACACTTTTTTTTTTAGTTTCAAAATCACACTTTTTAAGCAGGGTTTTGGTTTAAATACACTTATGAACAGTAATTACGCTAAACCATGCTCCGATACCAGCTGTAACAGAACCGCCCAATTATACGAGATTAAGTAAGAAAATCATCCAACGGATGGACAATTTACCAAACTTAAGCCCGTATAACCCGGTAGTCCGTGAAATCTCGACGGATTTCAAACCATTTCACATCACAGCCAAGATCGTAATAAGTTCAGCGATTACCTTCATAAGTTACACAGCAGTTTGCGGCACAAAATACATCGGAGTTTAAACATAGTTATTACAAACCAGTTTCAAATAAAGTAGCGGAAGCATTAGTTCAAAGCACACACACACACATCTTTTCCAAAATACAGTGCCAGCTCGCGATCATCTCCCACAAAAGCATCAGGCGAGGAGTAGTGAGTGACCATTGCCCATGGTCCTAGGCTTCGCCCATCGCAGGGTAGAGACAGTTGATACAATACCCATAGTACATCTGTCCATCTGCAACAAGTGGGAACAAAGCCCTGAGTACGAGAAGGTACTCAGCTAGACTTACCCGACAGAACCAAAACAAAAGACTCCAAGGATCATGATAGGCTTTTTGGTGGGGTAGCTGACTCATTTGCAAGAAAAGCATTTTTAGCTTAGCAAATCAATTACAAAAGCAGGTCATCTTTTAATTCTTTATCCTCCTGTCAACTATGTTTGCACTTATGCTAAAGTAATCATGGAATTAAGCAAGCCAGGATTACCATTGATATTTGACAATAATTACCATGTCATTTTCTCATAACTATCCAAGTGTTTCATCAGTATTACTACGATGAAGTAACTCAAGTCAAGTGCTCACTATCCAGTGAACGATGGCGATTCGAATCGATTATTGACCAGCTGGTAATTTATTCCTCACACAAACCTCACTCACCCGCTAAAGTGAGGTATTGGTCATCGAGTCAACTATTCAGGTAAAGTCGCGAGCTTGCCAGGAACCACATGTACCCGGGGGCCGCCCGACTGCTCTTTGGCCTTATCATCGCGCCCCCGTTTCCTGCCACTACTGCTCCGGTACAGTGCGTTGCGGGCAATCTACTCGGCCCGAATAATCTCCCGGCTTCGCGGTCGAAAGGTGCTTTATCCGGCCAGCTAAATGTGAGGCATGCGTTCAACATGACCCGAGGCCCGACATCGGACGGTCCTTAATCGACACAAACGGAAGACACTACAGTCCAGAACCCTGCAAGCTTCCGCCCGGTCTCACATTCATTTCCACACTGAGTTATTCTCACATGACATCTCTTTCACAAAACCAGGTAATCCCCTATAGCTCGCGGATGACAGGCAATCACCCGACTTCTACCGGTCTAAGCAAGCTAAGCAAGTATTGACCGTGGACACCAGGGTGACAAGGATCGGTAAAATAAGGTGGAACAAGGTATAATGCAGCAACGTTTGCAAACAACTCCTAAACTTAATGCATCAGATTAAGTAAAATTAATAAATAATTATTTGCAAACCGGGGGAGAAATGCTCCGGGGCTTGCCTCGCTCGAAGGTACTGGGACGATGGTCAGGGCACTCCGGAAGCTCTTCACCGGACTCCTCTTCTGCTTCTGCTGGCTCCGGCTCCGTCACTTCGAGCTGCTCCTCTACGTCCTCGGGAACAACTGTCGGAACCACTTCCTGCGATCCTGTATGATGCAGAAGTATGAGTGCAACATGCAGAGGTGCATTGCAGAGGTGACATGAGATGATGATGATGCAGAGTGCATGCGATGTAACGGATATGTTACGTTATCGGATTACGTGGAACTTATGACTCTTCTACAAGGTAGTCTACGTCATCCAAGAACATGTACTCGAAAACTACCACCACTATTTTCCACCATGCGAGAGTACTAATCAATCAAGATGCTTCAAAGATACACCAAAGTATATTTCTCTAACTAACTTGGCATTAAGAATAAAGAGAAACCCTAATTAGTCCTATGGTTGAACAGCAACACCTATTTTAGTAGCTCAGAAAAATCTTATAAAATTACAGTGGATTACTAATATAAAGAATAGCTTGACATAAAAATTTTACTACATTTGGATAACTAGAACTGCCCACACAAAAATAACAAACTAGGGCCTGAAATAGATATTTAAAATACTTTACATTATGAAAAGTATCAAACAACAGATTTAGGAATTTTTCTACCATCTATTACCTAAACAAACACTATAGAAAAATTATCACTTGCATGTTTTATTCAAATTTATTTAAATAACAAAAATAACAAATATTGGTAGTAAAAAGCATTTGAACTGCAACTACAAATTTTTATACAGAACACCCAAGCTATAAAATTTCCCTAGAAAGTACATGACACAAAAAGATTAATAAATTTGGAACCACATTTTTCTGACTTTTCTAGGATTTATTAAGTATTTATCAAGAAAATAGCCATTTTACTATTTAATTATAAACTCTACAGAAAAGTACATCAAATATGACATGCAACAATTTTATACCATAGATCTGGTCCCAAAGAGTCCATAGAAATTTGTTTCATCAAATTTGGAGCTAAAATGAGCAAGTTACAATTTTTTTAAAGCATTTATACATTTTCTGAAAAATCATTTCCAAAAATCCTTTTTAAATCCAGCCGCTGAACGGCTAGACGCACCCGGCGATCTACACACGCGCGCGCACACAGAGACAGACAGGCGGGCCCGCGGGTCAACCGGGTCCCACGCGTCAGCCGCTCCGAGTCAAGGAGGGCGCTGACCGCGCGGATCTCGACGACGGCGAGGTCGCCGGCGACGAGGTCACCACCGTCGTGATCCTCAAGGCGAGGCGGTCCCGTTGAGATCATTGGCATGACCGGAGGAGCTCGAAATCGAGCTTGCCACCGGCCATGGCGGCTCGGCGGCGCTGCTCACCGGCGGGAGCTCCTCTCCGGCCACGGGGCGGCACGGGAGATGGTGTCCGAGCACCGGGAGGAGGAGGCGAACAAGTTGCTCGCGCGAGTGAGGGAAACGAAGAGGCGGAGGCGGGGTTTCCACGGAGCGGAGAACCACGGTGAGCTCGGCCGGAACTCCGGCGAGCGATTGGCGGGGCTGTGGAGCTTACCGCGGGAGATGGAGGTGAGCACGGGGTGCGCCAAAGAGAGAGGAAGCTCGTGGCGAGATGGAGAGGTCTGCGGTGGCCGGAGCTCGTCGGAACGCGCGTGTCCGGCGAGCGCGTGCGGTGGCGGAGGCGGAAACGGCAGCTGCGCTCGGTGAACAAGCGAGGAGGCAGAGCGGAGGGAGGAATGGCGA
The DNA here is from genome assembly GCA_038087645.1 of Saccharum hybrid cultivar R570. NCBI lineage: Eukaryota > Viridiplantae > Streptophyta > Magnoliopsida > Poales > Poaceae > Saccharum > Saccharum hybrid cultivar. The sequence continues at coordinate 17,949,205 of JAQSUU010000139.1, forward strand.
GGCGCTGCGCGGGGGGGGGTTAAGGCGTGGGCGCTCGCGCTGGTGAGGCGGGCCGACTCTGGCTCTGGGCCGAACCGGAGGCGGCGGCCCGTGAAGGAAGAAAATCCATTTTTGATTTTTGATTTTCGAATTTAAATGCATTTCAAACTTCAAACCCAATTTTGAACAAGAAGAAAGCATTTTATGGATTTGGCCCAAAAATAAAAGTTGCTCAAAATTAAATTCTCTACAACTTTGATTAAGGGGCCATCTCAAAATTCTTGATAGATTTTGAATGACAAAATAAAAGCTAAAATAGGGGAAAATTTTGAATATTTTTCATAATTATTTTTAAGCAAGTTTTGACAAATTTTGAGCTCCAAAATTTGAACTAAAGTTCCAAGTGATGTAAAATTATGGTTGCAAGGCTTTTGATATAATGTGATTATCATATTATTATAGTCCATTAAATATAGCATGTTTAAGCTTTTATTTTAATCGAATTATACCATTATCATACATGATTATAATGATATGAATGCTATGCAATATGATTGCCATGCAAAAATGCATTGCTTAACACCGGAGTGTTACAAGCGGTAGTGCCGGTACGGCCATGCCGGCGGCGGCGACCACCGGTGGAAATTGGCCGTGGCGAGCACCCGCGAGAGAGGAAGGGAGGCATGGCGGGCACGGTGGCAAGCTCTACTTGGCCTACGACCGAACCATCAGCGAGAACGTCGGTGCGGGCACGGGCTTTGCTCTCTCGTCCATGGCGGACGTCCGTTCGCACGCTGTGCATGCTCCGAGGGCGAGATGCAGTGGGCGATAGGGAGTGGGGGAAATGGGAAGGAGATGGCGTGCCAGTGCCCCTCCTCATCGACAGCAGGACGCAGGGCGCGTGGTCGAAGGTGGGACGCGCGGCATCGGTGGAGGCGCATGGCGGCCACGTTCACAGGGCAGGTGTCTGCCATTGAAGCTTTTCGTCGAACACGTGGCGCACGTCGAAGTGGCTGAGGTGGGAGGAGATTTTGGGCTAGTTACGGGCTGATTTGGATCATGGGCCAAAAAGGAAGTTTGTTCACCACAGAATACTCTCCAATTTCTATTTAGGCACTAAAGTCATAGGACTCACAGATTAGGAGATAATGATACGCCAAAACGGCATTGTCAATGTGTCGGCAACCATTAACAACATTCCAAATTGTTGTGCAAAATGGAGTCCAACAAGTGTCATCTTCTTGCATGCTCTTCCCCATAATATAACCTTCAACTTTTCTTTTTGGACCAACTCAAGTTGCTTAACGAATTTCGGAGAACGCGGAATGTCAATGTCGACGACACTGAAATCAGGGCTTTAAATTTCTAAGTGCTGAAATCAGCCCTATTTCTGACTTGTGGGCCCTTTTTGAGCATGCTCCACACATTTTCATGACTTGACTCTTAAACAAAGTTTGTTCCTTATAAAATTCTCTACAACTTTGTCAAAGGGTGCACAGTCATGCAAAGCTTCTAGGTCACACTTTTGAAATGGTCAAACCACAGGGCTCTAGGGTCCATACATGGTCAACCATCACTTAGAAGCACATTTAGTCAAAATGATCAACATGAACGTTGTCCCATTAAGTGTCCTAAGTGTAGTTAAGGTGTTGTAGAGGCCAAACATACACACCATGCATAGGTTGCACAAAAGTGTAGGCCTCACATGCACTGAAACATAGAAGTCACTATAATTGTAGTGCTGGTTTCAAGATACATGCTACACATGTTCCACTAGGGTGTTCCACATGTGTCCAAGATGTGTTGCACATATTGCATTTGTATGTTGCTCAACACTAGTTCCCATAGGACGTAAGGCATGTTTTAGTTATAATCCAAACAAGCATCTAACTTATTATTTCATGTGACTTTTTGATTCCAAACTTTATGAAACTTTTCCAGGGATCAATATAGATAGGTACCAAGGTGAGGCACATGAAGATATGGCAATAACACCATCCAAACATATATCTTTGAAAAGGGACCTATATGTAAAGCAATGATGCAACATCCACTTTAGGTTAGGCTCATCTCCATAGGTTGACCTTGACATTGTCATCTCCACCTAATTTGTCGTGTTTGAGCTCAAACCCACTGCCTAATTGGTGATAAACACCTGGGGTGTTACAGCCCTCCCCCCTTAAAAGAATCGCGTCCCGAGATTCGGAATGGAAGACCTTTTAAGGAAGAGAGACATGTTATCTAGTTCCCATCATCCGCTATAGCATTCGGCTACAAAGCTTTGACATTGGTGGAACTAATTTGGTCAAGGCATTTTTTGATACTTGCTCTTTATGGTAAAATTTGTCTGAAGAATTTCCTTCATTGGCTTCTATGAAACATTGTTACTTTGGGAGGAATCCTAGATAGCACGTACTGCATTCTCAGTGTACGGAGATCATTTGGTCCATGAGTATCTGATTCTTTAGTGAACACAACATAGTCCGTATGAACTTGACACTAGATCGAAATATTCAGAGTATGCTCGTTGAAATGACTCTATGTTCACAAAGTTTGAAAAGCAGTCCTCTACCAAAATGGCTTGAGCACAACCTTCCAAAAGTGTGAGATCATAGATGACAATTATACTCTGAGGCCATAGAATACCGACTAACCAATAGATAAAGTCTATGTTGGTCGTAAATGTTCATTCATTTAGACACCAATTCATGGAAAACTACTTGAGGTTCCATGTGTGCAGTTCTCTTTCTCTGATGACAACACTGTATTATCTGAGTCTATCGATGGGTTAGTGCATGTGATAGCTGACTCTGTCGGCTTTCTATTTCTGCCAACAGCTATCTAAATGATTCTTTTATCCAGAGACAACAGTTATTTGGATTGAATCAGATGCAACCTCTTGGATAAAAACATTTATAAGGTACCAAAGTATGTCACCATTGGAAAATAATTACTAAAGAAAGATGTAGCGAGGCCTTAAGGACAACAAAAGTTGTAATATTTACTAAACCGCGGGAAGTAGTCTACCACCAAGCGATTGAGTAAAATTTTTCTTGGTGACTTAGTTGTACTGTAAGTTGAGTTGACTTGCAGCGTAGCAACTTTGTCAGGCCAACTGTCACCTTGAGGCTTCCTTTTTAGGATCAACAGCAGCTCTAAGATGGGAAATCTGTTGTTTGACACTTCTCATATTGCTTTTAATTGGCGATGGTATAAATTGATTTGCAGAAACCAAGGCTGCTCGTACATTGGGGATACGAGAAAGCAAAAGCAAATGAAAGAGTGTAAACTAGTATCTGTGAGACCTCACAAGGGCCATCCAACAGCAGATCTCGACCATTAATTTTACATACTAACCCAATGATGCACAAACTCTGAACTTGCGGGTTACTTTTTGCAAGGCAAAATGCATACTCCGCCTAGAGATCATTCCTACAAGGATAAGGAACCGCTTTCGAATATTCCTCCACACTTCGTCCAATCAAGTTATGGACAAACCATTTGTGGCACCTATGGGCACAAGGATATAGATCGGAACTGGGGCATACTTTCTCTAATTCTTTACTTTAGTTGATAGAACACTTTGCACCATCTGTGTGATTGTCCAAGATGGAATTGACTTGGTCACAATGGCTGTGGAAGATAGAATATCACTCAAGTTGTTGGCTAGTTGATTAACTTCTTGTTGGTTATTGCTCTATAAGACATAGCCTTCGTAGCTACCAAAGAGTCGTTACCTAGCTGAGATTAACCTCCCTATTGGTACCCAATTAGTTGTCTCTCAACACTAAAAAGTTCCAAATCTTCATTCTTGATCACCATAATTGTGGTTGATACAAGGCAGATGGTTGCCATCAAAGTTAGCAAATAAGGAGTCTCACCAGAGATGGTTGATCTCAATGGTATGGTCATTATGCATACAACGGTTAAGACTTGCGTAATGTGACAATCGATTCTTACCCAACAGAAATGAGATACGTTGCTTACTAGATGACGTTCGTCAATAGTCTGACAACTAAGTAGAGTCACTTGTCTACCACCTCTTGTAGTATGTTAATGTTTATGTCGGTGGCCTGTTCTTCAAAGGTTATCCTCTTAGCAACTTCAGGAGGAAGTTTTACTACTTTCGGTCTAAGATATGGATCTTATGATAAGATATGGGAAGACAAGCAAGGAAGAAGGTCACGTGAAAATCACATCAGTGTTGTTCTGCAATGGATTATGATTAGACACCATGATACCAGCGCGTGCCGAGCAGCACAACCTTGTGTGTGCACCCACAGGAGGCTCTCAGTTTCGTCGCGGCACCATTAGTTACTACTCACAACACCATTACTGAACATGCACCTGATGAGGAATTTCAAATGGCATAGATTGGGTTGTCAAGGTAGATGAGTGAATTTGCAAGCACCCGATTTAGAGGCCATAGTAGAGAGACGTTGTGTCACACTAGCTAACCTTTGGGAGAGGTAACCGGAAGGTCCAACCTGGATTTGGGTACGGTCTTCACCATTGGCAACATACGAACCATGGTCAAAGGCTAGCGTTGATGGAAATTAACTTGGTTGGTCAGTCAATAAAGGTCTTCACAAAAAGGGTTGGAAAACACCCACGGCTTATGCAAACATATAGGAGAACTAAACTTTGGTCTTTCGGTCAAGCAAAGGCATGGATACAAGCACTCAAGGCAAGCAACCATGTCTACCGGCTCAGGCTCCTAAGATAGAGAACCTAATGGAAGACAACAATCATACAATTACATACGTGAACGTTGTTCTAGGATAAAGCTATGTGACCCTCGTATGCTCACCGAGGACAAACGAGGTGACAACTAGGGCACTACCAAGATAACAAGCATACATACAATATCACAATCAAGCAATTATTTGAGAAAATTCAAACAATGGGCTTAAGCAACTAATATAAAGCACAAGGCTCACCCAAAATAAGCATTTATCTCAAGCATGAACTAACTACAAGTTTAGTCCAAACAAACGTTAGTTAAAGAGGCCAACTTAGCATGTGCCCAGAATCTGGACAGCAACATAGTAGTTAATTGTTTCGACCATAGCTGAGGTTGTAGACATCCCATAAAGGTGATCCTAGACTTTCTAGAAAGCTTAGAAAGATGGCTACACATTAGTTATTCATACTAAAAGCTAAATCATAGGTTAGCATGGTCAAACATGCTGAAGTTTCAGATCTGTACCAATATGGACAGAAAACTGACAAGAACTTCAAAATTGCATAACTGGAGTTCTAGGGGTCCAACAAGGCTGAGCCTTAACTTTATGTAAAGCTTATTAAGTTGTCTATAACTTTCTTATTATCATATTAAGATGATTCTATATCTAACAAGGCCAGACAAGACAAAGAAGACATCTCTGCCCAGGTTTGGACAGATTCTGTCATTCCACTTTACAAGCTCATAAGTAGAGATTTAGACCACCCCAATTGGTGCTATAGGACATTTTGGAAAGCTTAGAAAAAGTACTACACTTCTTATATTATCTCCAAGACATGATCCCTTATGCACATAGGTCAAACAAACTAAATATTCAGATCTGTTCTGAACATGAGCAGATTTTGACAACAAACTTCTAAAATTTATAACTCTCAAACCATAAGACCTAGGGTCATAAAATTTTAGGACAAGCTAGAGAAGTAAGTTTTCTACAACTTTGGTATTCTCTATAACTACAGAAAACACATTTATGACCACGAAAGCATCAATACATCAGAAACCGTTCTAGCAGCCAACGTTCAATAAGCAAAACAAGGCTTGCTTTTGTTCTACTTAACAAGAGAGCACACAAACATGTTATTATAATAGCTCTAAATTTTGTTACCTTAGACCAACACCAATTTAATTCATTCATAAGAATCCATAATTACTTAAGTGAGGTCTAAAGCATTGGCAAACACTTAGGTGGGCAACATAAAGGCATTCTTGTTTAGCTTCACACAACAAAGATAGTGTACTACATTGATCACAAGTTACACACTATAGAACAAGGGTGAGAAGAGTATAGCCATGCATAAAGCAACAATCATGAAGATGCATGCTTCGTCTTATTCGTCCTCACAAGATTGCCAACCTAAGGTGGCGATCACGTTCTATGTCGGTGGCATAACACGCACTCTCTCGATATATGGCTAGTCGATAGCTACATTCGACTTACGCATTCGTGGTTAGCGTACCTGCAGAAAAGTTTCATTGCAGCCCAACAATTCCCAAATATAGCACACAATGAAAATAGAAAGATGAAATTCTAAGCACTCCCATATACATATACCCCTGTATACGTACATGTAGTACCAAAACTACCCGAATCATTCGATCACCCACAATTAAGTACCTTCATATATACATATGTGTAACATGTAGATAATCCAGTAACCAAAACTAGCTCTCCCCTAGACCGCAGGTTGTACGGTCATGCTCTCACAACTCACACTTACCTGAGCGTAGGCGCGACGTTGCATAAAAGTAAACTAGCAACATATATGGCTATTTCATATATGAAGGCTACCTCCAATTTGACACACCGGGTAGCATAGTGTGGGAGAGTCATCACACATACATACCTTGGCCTGGGCGTAGATGCATAAATGAAAAACCCCCAAGTTAGTACTTATATAAGCCACCTAATAATCCTTATATGGGCATAAGGAAATTGACCACTGGCATACTAGGTTTAGAATTCAGATTTCACAAACCTATATATAGCTATAAGTTGATAAAATTGATTTTATAAAACAAAACCTTTGTTTAAATACACATACGACAAGTTTAATGTTGAATCTTGCTCCGATGCCAGCTGTAACGGAACCGTCCAAATTATAAGAGCACAAGTACAAAAACAATCACCGAAATGATCAAATTCTCGCACTTGAGCCCATATAACTCCGGTAGTCCAATGAAATCACGAGGGATTTCAAATCAACCAACATACAAGCCAAGATCGTAGTGATTCAACATAACAAGTCACATGTTACAACCAATTCACAAGTAATTTAATTTACATCGGAGTTCAACATAGTTATTACAACTTAAGTTCAAAAGTAGCGGAAGCAAAGTAATTTGAAACTAACATTAATCTTATTTAAAATACATGCCAGTACCACGGTCGACTTCCAACAAAGGCATTAGAGATAAGGTAAATAAGAAGGATCATGCCCATGATCACACTCCGCCACTACGGCAGGAGTCAACCAACTCTTGCAGCCGCCATGATACATCACAACCTGCAACAAGTGGGGATAAAACCCTGAGTACAAGAAGGTACTCAGCTAGACTTACCCGTCAGAAACCAGAAATAAAGTGACACCAAGGATCATGCAAGGCTGATATGAAGTGGGGCTAGCTTGACAACATTTTGCATAAAAGCTTAATATAGATGATTACTCATTAATGCTTAAGCATCAAGTTAATTATCATTAACCTATCATCTATATTAGAACCTGTACTAGAGCACTCACTTTATTAGGAGCAAACAATATTAACCATAGCAGGTATAAATTGAGGCAACCTTTCCATCGTGATCCAATTAATCATCAGTTCAATTTAATTGAATCTACGTTGCCGCTGCTCAAGTCAAGTGCTCACTAACCGGGAGCGACGGCGATTCGAATCGAATTCCTATCCAGCTGGAGGGGTATTTCTAACACTCACCGTGCAGACCCCTGCCAGGGTCGCACAGGCCACCTTTTCATATGATTCAGGAATCACGGGTCCGAATGATGTCGCGACCCCAAGGGCGACACTCTGCCAGGTGATAGGGACTCTAACCCCCCCTTGGTCTCACGCCAATGTCCCCAAGCACATCCTTTCTCTCCTCCAAGAAGCAACCTACCATTCGATTCCCGGCCTGAATCACATTACTCGGCTTCGCGGTCGGAACGACTTATCCGGCCAACTAAGTGTTAGACTGCGTTCAACATGACTCAAGGACGTACAGCGAATCGGTCCTTAAACGACTCAGACGGGGATAGATTCACACCCAAGACCTCCATGCCTTGTTGCTTCACTATCGTCATCCCGCCCGGTCTCATTTCATTTTATTAACACATGGTTCCATTCCACGATAGCAAATATAGCCAACCGTGCCATATATGAATATCCCTATATCTCGCAGGTGACAGGAAATCACCTGACTTCTACCGCTTAAAGCAGGGCTAAGCATCTACTCGATCCTAGTCTATGTAGGATTCAGGGATTCATATATCTGGACAAGGAATGATATAATGCAGCAAGGTTTTCAACCAACTCCTACCACTTAATGCAACAATACTTATAACATATATATAATTAATTGCTTTGAAGATAGGAGGCTTATAATGCTCCGGGGCTTGCCTGGGATCCGACTCAAGTTAGAGTATGTCAGATAAAACCCGCTTGGCGAGCATCTTCCAATCTACCACTCGTCCGGTCCTTCTATCTTCCGGTTTGGATCCACCAAACACCGTCTTCGGGTTTGGCTCCACCTTAGGTCCTTCACGTGCTTCGCTAACGTACCTAAATGAGGTGCAACAATGCATATGTATGAATGCATAGAAGTGCAATAAACAAAGTAATCATGCAAGCATACCAAAGTTCACCTAAACCCTAGAGCTAATTAACTTAATCCCCAAGAAGACATAACATAGAAGAGGGCAAGCACATTAATCAAGAAACAAGTCTCACAAGATTACAGGGTACCACTCAAGTATCATCAAAGATATGAGTCACATTTCAATACCCAAGCATGACAAAGTTAATCAAAGTATTAGAACTAGAAATTGCTACCTTCTGGACATCAGACCAACAGCTGAGTAATTTAATCATAACTGGAGATCTACAACTCCAAAGGACTTGCAAGAAGACATCATAGAAAGCTTATGGAATTCTCTACAATTCATTTATAAACATCACAGCATGATTCCAAAGTTTAATATGTCGAATTTACACAAACCCAGAAACTGGTCTAACAAGACAGAGAGTAAGCAATTCTGTAACCTAACTTTAAACAGCTGTAGTTTCTAAACCATATGGCCCAATGCCACCAAATTTTTACAGCAGCTAGATTATGAAATTCACAACAACTTTGTTATAGCACACAAGACATGAAAACATCATTTGCATAGGGTAATTAATAATATTCTCAAATCTGTTCAGAAACCTCATTTGCAAGAAATAATTATTAACTTATGTTGCAAACATATAATTGGATAAAACCAACTTTACCAACATTTCATACATGACTAATGAACACCAGAAAACATAGTGTCAATTACTAAATAAATTCTTTTAATACATTTTCTTAATTTATTTAGATAATTAGGTGGAATTATGACCACATAATAAAGATACTCAATAATTTCTACCAAAATTACATGGGTCCACAAATGCTCTCAAAAGTCTACTGTCCAAATTTCAATCCATTTGGGCAAGTATAACAACTTCTATGAAAAAGACAAATAGCTATTGCAATAAATCATGCGAGAGCAAGTTAAACCTAAAACTAAATATTTTCTATGAACACATGGCCATAGAATGAACCAACATCAAAGAGCAACATCATAATAAGGTGATGGAACAACATTTTCTATTTTATCATTTATATACTATTTATAAGCTATTTATTAAGCCATAAACAAGTTAACTCAATAACTTGAGCATACAGTAAGCAATGGCCATGAAATTTATACCACAGTACATTCATAGCATGACAAGACTACCATTAAAATTTCACATCATTTGGAGAATCACAACTCAAGATATAAAATGACAAGTAATAAATGTAATTTTCCTTATTTATCAAGGTCCAATCAAAACTTTAAGAAAACAGTGAACAAGTAGTGTGTTTAATATTTTTCCTAGCAAGTACATGTCATCACAAAATTAACAAAACAAGAATCATCATTTTTGGAGTTCTAAAACTCTAGATATGGCTCTGCTCAAGTTGGTAAGCATTTTTTTTGGAGCATTTTAAAGCTTAAATAAAGACATCAGAAAACATCTACAAACATGTAACATTTTATGACTCTACTGCAAGGATCTCCTCTCAAGGTTTCCAAAAAGTCCACTTTTGCTATTTTTGGAATTATCTAGCAAGAGATATGATTTTTAGAAGATTTGCAAATTCTCTGAAATTCAAAAACAGAATTACTGGAACCCTACTTAATTCGCTAGGTGTACCCGGTTCAGCACCCACTCTCTGCCACCACTTAACCTGACGTGAGGGACCCGCGCACTGAGGGACCCACCTGTCATGCATACACCGAGGAATTACAGAGAGAGAGGGAGACTGCCTTCTTCCTCACGGACGGCCGAGCAGGGGAGGAGACAGGGCCGGCCCGGCCTCGGGCCAGCGGCGGCCGGCGACGGCGGTGGACTGATTGGCCGGCATCGCGGCTGCCCAGCGCGTTCGCCTGCACTGGTGGTGTGAGCTGAGGTGGCTCGTGGCATCTTGGCCACGGAGGCAGGCGGCTGCGGCCGCGGCCATCGGCGGCAGGTGAGCACCAGCAGCGGTGGACAGAGGGGAAGGCAGCACGAGCACCGGTGAGCCCACGCGCGTCCACGGGACTGATTGGCTCAGCTCGAGGCGACCCAAGACGGCTTGGCCACATGAGAGCGGTAGTGCCGGTACGGCCATGCCGGCGGCGGCGACCACCGGTGGAAATTGGCCGTGGCGAGCACCCGCGAGAGAGGAAGGGAGGCATGGCGGGCACGGTGGCAAGCTCTACTTGGCCTACGACCGAACCATCAGCGAGAACGTCGGTGCGGGCACGGGCTTTGCTCTCTCGTCCATGGCGGACGTCCGTTCGCACGCTGTGCATGCTCCGAGGGCGAGATGCAGTGGGCGATAGGGAGTGGGGGAAATGGGAAGGAGATGGCGTGCCAGTGCCCCTCCTCATCGACAGCAGGACGCAGGGCGCGTGGTCGAAGGTGGGACGCGCGGCATCGGTGGAGGCGCATGGCGGCCACGTTCACAGGGCAGGTGTCTGCCATTGAAGCTTTTCGTCGAACACGTGGCGCACGTCGAAGTGGCTGAGGTGGGAGGAGATTTTGGGCTAGTTACGGGCTGATTTGGATCATGGGCCAAAAAGGAAGTTTGTTCACCACAGAATACTCTCCAATTTCTATTTAGGCACTAAAGTCATAGGACTCACAGATTAGGAGATAATGATACGCCAAAACGGCATTGTCAATGTGTCGGCAACCATTAACAACATTCCAAATTGTTGTGCAAAATGGAGTCCAACAAGTGTCATCTTCTTGCATGCTCTTCCCCATAATATAACCTTCAACTTTTCTTTTTGGACCAACTCAAGTTGCTTAACGAATTTCGGAGAACGCGGAATGTCAATGTCGACGACACTGAAATCAGGGCTTTAAATTTCTAAGTGCTGAAATCAGCCCTATTTCTGACTTGTGGGCCCTTTTTGAGCATGCTCCACACATTTTCATGACTTGACTCTTAAACAAAGTTTGTTCCTTATAAAATTCTCTACAACTTTGTCAAAGGGTGCACAGTCATGCAAAGCTTCTAGGTCACACTTTTGAAATGGTCAAACCACAGGGCTCTAGGGTCCATACATGGTCAACCATCACTTAGAAGCACATTTAGTCAAAATGATCAACATGAACGTTGTCCCATTAAGTGTCCTAAGTGTAGTTAAGGTGTTGTAGAGGCCAAACATACACACCATGCATAGGTTGCACAAAAGTGTAGGCCTCACATGCACTGAAACATAGAAGTCACTATAATTGTAGTGCTGGTTTCAAGATACATGCTACACATGTTCCACTAGGGTGTTCCACATGTGTCCAAGATGTGTTGCACATATTGCATTTGTATGTTGCTCAACACTAGTTCCCATAGGACGTAAGGCATGTTTTAGTTATAATCCAAACAAGCATCTAACTTATTATTTCATGTGACTTTTTGATTCTAAACTTTATGAAACTTTTCCAGGGATCAATATAGATAGGTACCAAGGTGAGGCACATGAAGATATGGCAATAACACCATCCAAACATATATCTTTGAAAAGGGACCTATATGTAAAGCAATGATGCAACATCCACTTTAGGTTAGGCTCATCTCCATAGGTTGACCTTGACATTGTCATCTCCACCTAATTTGTCGTGTTTGAGCTCAAACCCACTGCCTAATTGGTGATAAACACCTGGGGTGTTACAGCGTCGGTCGTCCAACCGAGCTGCTCAACGGCATCACCACTTCACGGCGACCCCATTTTACTACCTAGCGGCTACGCTACCACTTCGGGAGGACCCTCCCGACGGCCATGGTGAACCGGCGGTCACGGTGACCGGCGTCCCAGCGGTCTACTATGGTAACGTCTAAAGCAAAAACACGGGGAGCAACAGGAGCTCACAGCGGTTGCAGCGAAGCACACGGGAAGCTCGAAGCGGCGGTGGAGAGAGCTGGCCATGTGAGGGCGGCTCGGTCGCCGGAGTTGAGCATGGGAGATGGTGGTGCGGCGGTTCAGGCGAGGAAACAGCTAGCTCAGGTGGACCAACAGACTCGCGAGAGCGAGGCGAGCTTGCTGGTGTGATTTGTGTGGCCGGTGGCGGCTTAACGGCGGCAGCGGTGAGCGGCGGAGCTAGCGGCGGCGGTGACAAAAATAGAGAAGGAAAAACAGTTCACAGTGAGCTCGACATATTTATAGGCACGACCACGGTGACGGTCACTGGAAGGCGCGCGTCGTCGCGCTGGTGTTCCTAGGCACGCGCGAGAAGGTCCTGGACACAACCCGGTGGCTCGCCGGAGCCCATGCCGTGTGGTGCCGGCGGTCATTGGTCGGCTACTGTAGCTCCCCCCAACTTTTGTAAATTCAAACTATTTTTCACAAATTACTCCCAAATTCATGTAAGAACTTGGAAAATTCCCAAAATATGAAATCTTCAGAATTTCAAGCTCTACAAGTTTTGTATTGAACACTTTTTTCAAATTCGAATTGGATTTTGAAATTTGATTTTAAATTCAAAAGGGGACACTTTTTGGAAATTTGATAATTTAGAAATTACTTTGGATTGCATATTGAAACTTCAAAAACTCCAAACACCAAAGTTGTACATCTAGCCAAGACCTACAACTTTGCTAAACAAACCATTTTCAAAATCTGCCTCCATTTTGAAATTTAAGTTTGGGGATAAAAAGGTGTCGAATTTGAAATTTGATTCTTTTCAAAATTACTCCACATTTTACACTAAAACTTTGAAAACTCATAACACCAAAGTTGTAGCCCTTGAAAAGTTCTACAAACTTGGTTTTAAACTTTTTCCAAAATTTTGCTTATATTTTGAATTATTTCAAAAGGGGTAAAACTAGGGTTTTGGATTTTTGGTTTTCAGAGGAATTTTCAATTGAAATTTGTTGCTACCTTAATTGGTGATTATTTAATGATCAAACCATCATCCGAGGGCATCATTTAGACAAGCATAATATGGTTGACCAAATGCCACTCTTGGTTGATCAATTTAGCTTTTGAAAAATCTTTTTAATATTTCCCCAAATTTGAATTCAAATTCAAATCGAAAAACTCACGACAAGTTTTTGGATTCCAATTCAAACTCAAACTTGGAGCTTCATTTTACGTGTCGTACTTGAGTTCATACCCTACACTTGACACTAGTGTGTAACACAGTCACACACCTCAAATTACGCAGGGCATGGACTAAGTATTTGTGGTGGCATTCGAAATTAGGGTTTTCGGTTCGGATCACACCATCGAGAAGCACATCCAACCTAGAAAGGTAAACTCATTTTAGTTAATGCATAACAGGGTTGACCTAATCATGGATGCTTTGCGATGCAATATGATGACATGGCAGGTTAATTAGCAACCATAACACCCGAGGTGTTACACTATTTTTCATTGCCCATCCTGGGATGGGCAGTAAAAAGCGAGATCAGACGCGGATGCTGCTCCCATGCCTGTGGCGCTGTAGCCACGTAGGTGGAAGTGGTGGCATTAAATGCTTTTGTCTGTGAGTTGGTGACTGAGAAAAAGTGGGGGGTCGATCGGCTCGACCCTGGGTCGTGCGAGTCGGAGATTCTCTGGGGTCGAGGCTTCCCGTCGAGCGAGCCTCGTGCGAGTCGGGACACAGTCGAGGGTGCCCCATCTTCTTACGTATGCGGGTTTGGCTCAGCGTGTCGGTGTAGGTGGAGTTCTGATTTGACTTTTTAGGGGGTCTTTAAGGTGCGGATTTCTCGGGGGTTTGTTCTTTTAATCACGGGTTTCGGGTACCCCTAACTTAGGTACCCGACAGTAGCCCCCAAGCCTTTGCGTGAGTGTGGACATTCTCGTAGAGGCTCAGCGAGTCATGAACTGGAGTCGTAGCATCGTCGCTCTTTCGGTGGGTGCGTGCGAGCGCACCTACCGGGTATAGCCCCCGAGGCCTCGAAGGAGTATGTGACTCTTTCAAGGGCTTTAGTATGTTATATCGAGGGACGTTGTTTCGCTGAGCCCGAGGTGCGTTTGGTCCTCTTTTGTCAAGGTTAGCTAGTTGCAGGTGAGCCCCCAAGCCTTTGCGCGAGTGAGGCCGATCAGGGACTTGTCCGTCTTTATCGTGCGTCCCTCACACATCCTTTAGGTAAGGAGGAGGGGTGGGGAACATCATACTACCCTCGATGGGTGAGTTCTGATGATCCCCGATGAGCTGTTAGCGGGAGATTCGAGTGGGAGCCCTGCCCCGTTCGATAGGGGTTGGCTAGCAGCTGCGGAGGCGCTCTCCAAAAGTGTCAAAGAGTTGTCGTATGGATCTTGGCTTCGTTTGATAGGATCTGAGGGCTCGATGCCTCCCTCCGAGGGGATTCCACCGTCAACCTCTCCTTTAGCCTTGAATATGTCTGAGGGCATCTTGAGAATGCGGCTCGAGCCCTGGCCTTGTACGGGCCCGCTCTCAGACATCCCTTACTCTATTTACTCGAGGGCAGCTGTCGTACCTTGGTCGAGGGCCAGCTTTCGATCCCTCGAGGTTTATAGCGGGCTTGGAGCCCGTGGTTCCTTCGTCTGGAAGTGTCCATCTGTGAGTCGTCCCTCCCGCCCATTAGGGTGCGTCTTTTTAGGAAGGAAGCGAAAACGACGCGGTAGTGTGCGGCGTGGTAGGCGGTTAGCGAGCGAACGGTTGACACATGCTTGTATGCGGGGGGTTTCGAGGGGGCGGTTAGGTAAGAGCATTAAATGCAGAAACTTTACTTGCCTCTTCACCGGATCTGCCCGTTGGTCTTCTGCCGGAGTATAAATACGGAGCACAGGGCTTTCGTGTGTTCCTTCCCAGCCTTTTGCGACTGTGTTCTCTTTCCTTTGCCTCCATCAGCCGTTCTCCACTGCCGCCATCATGCTTTCCCTGCCGCCACCATATCCCAATCCCTGCGTTGATGGAGGGAAAGAGCCAGGTCCTCCCTGTGGAGGCATGGGTCCATTCCATGGTGATGGAGAAAAGGCTGCAGGAGCTTGTGTGCGATGGTCTCCTACGGCCGAGGACAAGCCGAGACCTGCCGGAGTGGAGGGTGCCGCCGACCAATCACCGGGAGCCGGCGCCACCAGAGGGCTACGTGGTGAGTTTTGTCGCCTTTCACGAGAGGGGGCTCGGGATGCCACCAAGTCGATTCATGCGGGCCATCCCGCATTACTACGGGGTGGAGCACCACCATCTCACCCCCAACTCCATCTCACAGGCCGCCATTTTCGCAGCCGTCTGCGAGGGGTACTTGGGGATCGAGCCCCACTGGAAGTTGTGGCTCTACCTCTTCAAGGCAGAGCACTTCGCCAAGAAGGCGGGCGAGAGGGGAGTATGGCAGGAGGTACATGCTGGAAGTTGCACTCTGCAAGTGCGAGCGGGCTGAGGCAATCTCTACATCCCGACCCAGCTCATCTCATCGAACAGCGGGTGGCACGAAGGTTGATTTTACCTGCGCAACGATGACGGCCGCCTGCCGAGCTTCTTCGGCCAGGTCCTGATGTCACGAAAGGAGAACTGGTCATACGACATCATCGAGGAGGACAAGCAAAGCTATAGCTGCTCCTCAACGCGCTGAGAAAGCTTCGTCTGCACGGGCTGATTGCGGGCATGGTGGTCACCGCGTTCCATCGTCGAACGGTGCTCCCACTGATGCATCGTCGACTTCGATTGGACGAGATGACACCGGGTGTCCCATTGGAGGGGAGTCGGATGTCACATGAAACCCTCCCCCTCGACAAGGTCATCTGGCATGCTCGTTGGATGGTGGGCGGCTTCAAGCAGGAGGATGTTGACAGAGTCCCGATGCGGCCCAACCATGGATTCAAGCCTATGGTAAGTATTGTTTTGTCGACCTCGTGTCCTTTCCCTTTCCAATTACCTTGATTTAGCTCATTGAGGTTGCCATGCAGGATCTATCGACGGTCAAGGACTCACCGCCACCGGTCCCGAAGGATCGCGTGGCTCATCAGGTGAGACGCCTCTCTACGGCCTAGGAGAAGAAGAAAAAAGACACCACGAAGACACAGGGTAATAGGAAGATCCTTGAGCATGAGGCGTTGCTAAAACTTCGTTGCCAGCAAAGGCTCGAGGGTCTCCCTGAGGAGAACACCCCCTCCAAGATGGCCTCGGAGGAGAAGAAGGATGATGATAGTGATGACAATGACGCTGGGTCGTGGTACGATACCGTGACTTTCCTTGCGCACCTCCCTAACGTGTGGTCCCTGCAGGGACCCATCGGTGGTAGTTCGACCTCCCAAGCATCAAGGGCAGCCTCGGCACCCATCGTGGGAGAGGAGGAGCGATCGGAAGGGAGTGCCCGTGAGGGGCCCTTGGAAAAGAGATCCGCCGAGCTAGGAATTGCTCCGTCGACGTCGGTGGCGCCATGCACGCATGCCCGGTCGCCTCAAACCTCATCGGCGGGTGGAGCAGCAACGTCGATGCCTCAGGCTAGGGCGCCGTCGTCAGGCATGAGGACCCGAGGCCAGACGTCCTTGATGGTGGTGAGGACCTCAGAGGCGTCGTCAGCCTAGGCTCCAAGGAGTTCTAGGCTGACCGGAGGCTCGGCGGAGGGGCCGTCGCAGAAGCCCTTAGGTAGTTTAGGAAAGCCGAGGACAAAACCCCTAATCCCCATGTCCGGGTAAGTGTTTCGCTCTGTCTTTCAGATAAGTTTATTTTGTTTCTTGTTCTCACGCTCTGGTTCGCTGTGCAGCCATAAGCGCAAGGCGGAGCTGGCGGTCATGATGCCTGCCAAGGTGCTCAAGGCCAGCGCCGCCCTGATGATGTAGACCCCGGCAGACGCCGCCACCTGGGTTGCAAAGTACCAGGCGGTGATGGAGCACTGAGGGGGGCACCGGAGTTGGAGACACCGCTCAGCAATCTGAGCTGGTCGAGCTAGCCTCGGGCACTACCGGGCTCGACCGGCCTGGAGGTGACGGTCAAGAG
The DNA here is from genome assembly GCA_038087645.1 of Saccharum hybrid cultivar R570. NCBI lineage: Eukaryota > Viridiplantae > Streptophyta > Magnoliopsida > Poales > Poaceae > Saccharum > Saccharum hybrid cultivar. The sequence goes on from JAQSUU010000139.1 coordinate 17,966,603, forward strand.
CCGAGGTCGATCACGGGGACCCTAGAGACCGTTGAGGCCGGGGAGGCCGCAACATTCGCCTGCGACGCAGGGCAGGCGGATGTGGAAGAAATAAAGAACGTGGTGGAGACCCCGCGAGATGTGGGGAAAGAGGAGGAGCTGCTGGAACTACGGACAGAGCGGGAGGAGCCACAACAGCAGTCGCAGCAGCAACGGCTGGAAGAGCGGCCGTCGCAGCCACAACCGAAAGTGGAGCGGTGTGAGCTGAGCCAGCCAGAGGGGCCGGTGGGTGAGGTAGAGAGGGAGGCGACCGTGCTGCTGCCCGACACTCAGGCGGAGGTACCGGCCAGCGGGGAGCCACTCCCGCCCTAAGGTCCGACGCCAACCGTGATCGACCTCACGTCCGACGATCCCCCATCTGACAAGGGTAAGCAGAAGGCGGATGTCAAGATGGTCGATGCCTCGGATCGGCCCGAAACCTCTACGGTGCCAGATGGTGACGCGGCGGAGGCGTCTGCCAGGTGGTCTGACTTCACAGGGCTGGCGCTCATGCGAGTGAAGGAGGAGCTCCTGCGCTGGGGTCGATTGACCCTCAAGTTCAGGGATACGGCCAATCCTGATGCTGAGCCCTTCTTCGCCCTCGATGATATTGATGAAGTGCAGCACTGGGAGTACGTCGAGGGGCTCCACAAGCACTCCGTGCAGTCCCTGTGGATGGTCGCATATACCCTGGTCCGACACATGTCGAGGGCCTTCGAGGTGAGTCATGTTTGTTTCAATACTTCATTTTGCTCGGTCCCCTTTATCTCCTTGGTTCTGATTTTTTGTTTTGGTCGTCACTAGGAGTTCAACGAGCGGTCGCGCCACAAATCGCTTTTTATTCGCCACAAAAGCGGTGTGTGGGCAGCGCTTCCGCGTCAACGGGCTCTGGTCGAGGAGGCCAATAAGCGGCTATCCTAGAAGAGCGCCGAAGCAGATGAGCTTCACATCGTCCACGCGACACTTAAGGAGGAGGCGGTGCAGGCTCGAGATGCTGTAGCCAAGGCGCATGAAGATGCGACCAAAGCTCAAGAGGAGGCGGCCAAAGCCCGCGAGGACCTTGCGTCTCTTTTGGCACATGTGAAGGAGCTTGAGGAGGACGTCGCTCTTGTCAGCGGCCAGCATGATGCTCTCAACATCCAAATCAGGCTGGTGTTCGCTCGCATCAAAACCTTGACCGAGGAGGTCACGAAGTTGAAGGACACCGTCTGAGAGAGGGACGAGGCTCTCTCAGGCACCGGTCGAGAGATCGAGACGCTGAGGGCGACCGTTCATGACAAGGACAAGGCTCTTCGAGCAGCCGAGAAGGCGCACGGTGAGCTGCGCGATCAGATCATGGGCTGGCAGACCCATGCCGAGGGTAAGCTTCCGCCCAACTCTGATCTCAACTTGGAATTCCTGTGTTTTTTACTGACTTGATCTCATGATTCAGAGCTGGAGAAACAGCAACGCGAGGCTGTAAGGTCCAAATAGGCTAGAGGGGGGGTGAATAGCCTAATTAAAACTTATACAAGAATTACTTAACCACAAGTTAGTACGAAAGGTGGCGAAGCAAAAGCACTAGCTCTAACTAATTAAGCAAGCCACCTACACAAGTCTAGCATAAGGCTATCCACTAAACACAACAACAACTACAAGCTAAAAACAAGAAGTAATACAAGAGAAGAGCTTCGAGAGATTATACCGCCGTGTAGAGATGAGAAGTATCAATCAATCAATCACACAAGAGAAGTCCTCAGGAAGAGAATGACACAAGAATTTATCCCGAGGTTCACTTGCTTCTCGGCAAGCTACTCCCCATTATGGCGATACACCCACTTGTCGATTCACGAGCTAATCAACTATCAAGAGTCGAGCCTTCAGCGAGCGCTGCACAACCGCACACATGTCCATCATATTATGTGCATCTCCATCATGATCATCATTTCATGTCCATGCACCATCTCTTTGTGATCTTATGGCTACCACTCCTTGTCACATATACCTTCATCACATGTGTTGCTTATGCCTAACTCAAAACACTTAACGCATGGCATTAGCAACTTGGTGTCATTAATTACCAAAACCAAACTTGGGCTTTTAGAGGCCCAGGTGATGGCCACCTTGTTTCAAGCCCTCCTTGAGGCCGAGGTCAGATGGAACTAGCTGCTCCAGGGCACAATCACCACGGTGTGCGATAGCCTAGGGGTCAAGCCCAACGCCAACACCGAGGAGGACACACTAGGGAACTGGTTCGTGCGCCGGGTGACGGTGCTAGGTGGCCTCGTACGCGAGAGGGTATGGGGCGCGCTGCACCATGGCGTGAAGAGGGCCATGGCGGTTGTCCGCTCTGGCTTCAAGTACGACATGGGCCTCGTCACTGATGTCTTCACCTCAGACCCGAGCAAGACTGAGGAGGAGAATGAGGCGGCCTGCCTGGGGTTGATTCAAGGCTGCAGAAGAGCCTAGAGGTCGACTCACGAGGCTGTTTGAGGATGAGGTGCTCCTGCCTGCTGACGATGAGGGCCTGTGAGCCAAGTCTAGGCATGAAGGCCCATGTAATAAGTTACTTACCGTTTGTGAGTGTATTTAGTGCCTTGACTTCAGATGGCGCCTTGGCGAGGTGCAGGGCAGTGGAGCTCGTTAGACACGGGCTGGCTTGATGCGACCAAAGTGGGTCAATGGTAGCTCGCCTGTCGTGGCTTCCTTAGTGCGGCGTCGCCAGAGATGAGTAAAAAGGGTAGAGGAAGGGAGTGAAAGCAACTAGTGGCGGCGGCTCTAGGAAAGGCGAAGAGTGGCGGTGGTAGCGGTTGTTATAGCTGCCAGCTAGGGTTAGGGCTAGTCATGCTACCTCCCATGGATGATAGGGATTCTCCACTTCCATGTTGTGGACATTAGTGACCATACCATGGAGGAGTAGGTGCCATGGGGCGTGGGGTTGAGACGGTGGTGTGGCGCCAGGGACCGCGTGCTCCTTAGGGCACCCGCAACAGTAAGAGTCAGTTACTAGCTCTAGGCCAACCTCTCCAATAGTGTTAGCTTTTAGCAATGACGCATAGTATGATTATGCCCACATGACATTCTTACATGTTCTTGAAATGTGGTATGAGCCTACCTCTTGATCAAGAGCTAGTTTTTCTCTCTCTTATATTAAAATATGAAAAAAAAATGCTTAGAGCTTAGCTTATGAGTCACCCATTGCAGGTGCCCTTAGGGTTTCCCTGGGACTAGGTGCGGCAGCCTGGGACCTAGTGGGCCACTCCATGGAAAGGCTAGGCCATGCGGAGAATGGGCAAGGAGAAGGGGAGAAGTGCGAGCAGGCTAGGGACACACAGTTGGGCCATGGGGTTCAGGAGGAGGAGGGTCGGCGAGGTGAAGTCTTGGGAGTTAGGCTCATCCGGCGTGCTGGTTGTGGAAGTGTTTTTTTTTTCCTTTTTCTTTCCAAGGATATGAAAAGAAAAACAACTACAAACCCAAAAAAATTCAAAGCACACTTGCTTCTAATTTATATATATGGGTGCACAAAGTTTATATTGTAAACTTTCTTTGAACAATTTAAGAGAGTAAGAATTTTGTTTTAGAAAAAATAAAAATCATGTGCGAGAGTTTGCATGTTGAATTCAAGGGGAGATTGAATTCAATGAAATTTTTAATTCATTCAGAAAGTATTTTATTTAGAATATTTTCTTTATCATGGTGATGACTTGGTCAACACCATAACTTGGAGTGGTTGTTTGAAACCATGATTTGGAATGGGGTGAGAAGGGGAAAATTTTATTTAAGATGTCCAACGATACATGCACCACAAATTCATACAAAAATTTTAAAATGTTTATATTTTATATTACATAAATTTTCTATATATTAAATAAAAATACAGAATATTATAGGAAGACAGCAAGTGTGGAGGGAGTTGGTGTTGGGCTGGCCAAACTAGCTCCTTTTGGCTAGGCTTTATGGACACAAAGGGGAAAAAGAAAAAAGGGATGGCTGGGCGGCCGCTGCTGATGGGCTTAACGGGGGAGAGGAAAAAGAAAAGAAAAGCCTTTTCTATTGTCTGCTTTTTCAAACTTGCTTGAATTTAAACAAAATTTGAATTCACAGCCACATAACTCTAAGCTTGCACTCAAAGCAAAGTTGTGCACCAGCAAGAATGCATAAAAATGTTTCTAGGCCTTATATTTGAATTTAAATTCACCAAAAAATATTATTTGGCCTAAATAGATCTTGGAAAAGTTAAATAAAAAAGCATAATGTTTTTCTCAACTTAACCTAAAATTAGTCACATACAGAACAAGACTTATATTATGTATTTTAAATTTTATTAGTTAGTAGATATCTCAGATGCAGCCATGGTTGATATTTTTATGCATATAAAGCTCCACATATCGACTAAAAACAAAAGTAACTTAATCCAATTGATTGCTGCTTGCACAGCCCAATAGTATTGAAGTTTCTTCACTACATCATACGAATTTGAACTTGTTGATTCTTGATCTTGAGATATTGTGTTTTAGTCACTCAAAATCAAAATCAAGAGCCCATATAGCCTCAGATTGGTGCATTCAATGTACAAACATTGGCCTGGCAACTGGCCTCCTCCAGAGAGCCGCGCCGGTCTTTCTAGTTATTTACTCCCTCCGTCCCTAAATATTTGTTGTTGTTGGTGTGATGCCGTAAGTTTGACTCGATTTATAAAAAATACGTACAACATTTGTATCTCTAAATAAATTTATTTAAAAACTAGATTCAAAGATCTTTTCAATGATACTAATTATGTATCATGAATATTAATATTTTTAATATATATTTAGGCAAAGTTGTTTCTCGGAAAGCGAAAATGATAGATATTTAGGGACGAAGGGAGTATTACGTATTTGTGAAAATGATTTTAGAGTGTTACAAGTCGGGGGATTCCGTAGAGACTAGAGTGTGGTCCTGCGCATCTGGCTCATCTGATGGTGGTGAGTCCTGCACGCGCTCCATTTATCGTGTTTCATCATGCTCTAGACGTGACCTTTTAGGCAAGCGTCACCTCCTTTTAAGAGCGGGGGATAGCCCCACGCCTCATCGTGCAGGTGTCGGATGTTGGTTCCGCAGCGTGCTCCTGTTAGAAGTTTCTCAATGTTGCTCGGGGCTGAGCAGGCCCTGGTGAGGATCTCCATGCCATTTCCTTCAAGCCACACTCAATCGGTCAGACCCCTGAGCGACCAGAGGCTAGGTTGCCCCGGGGCGAGAGCCCTTGGACCCCGCTCGTTCTTCTTGCCGTGCTCGATCAGCTGAAGCCCCCAGGCGATGAATAGGCTAGCCTAAAGACTTTGACTGGTATACAACTGGGGCAAGCGAGCGCACATGTTAGCTATAGCCCCAAAACTCTTGGTTAATTGCTAAAATCAGTCAAGGGTTAATATCATTGTACTGGCGTTTGGTGGAGGGCTTACATAACCCTGGTGTGAGATATTCGTTATTAAGAGACTAGTAGGTGAGAACTCGTGACAACGTCTACTCATAGAAGTGCTTACTCAAGTGATGTATCCTCTCTTCGAATGGATCCTATGGACTTTGAGCTTGCTCCCATTGGCTAGATAACATGGAGTTTGCATGCCATGGGGTTCATAGCTAATTGCAATTGGCCAAAACTAGGTTGTATGGTGGCATTGATGTTGAAAGGAGGAAAAGTAGCACTTGGAATCTTTGATTTGGTTATGGTTGTCCTCTACTAGTTCCTTGGTCCGAGAGGAAAATCCTTTTATTTGGCATTAGGGCCTGTTTGGTAGAGATTTTGGCACAGCTTCACAAAACTATTTTGCCACTTCTCTACCAAACGGTTCCTAAGAAATAGCTTCACCTTAGAATCTCCAGAAGATGTTCTCTAACATGCAAAAAGTTGATGGCGAAGCTAAAAAAAGCAGCTTCAACCAACTTATTTTGACAAAGGTGGGTCCCAACGTGGCGATGGGCACATTTGCCCCCATGCTGACGTCGTAGCCGACGCTGGGGTGGAGGCGCCGGGCTGCGGGCATCGCGCCAGCGTAGGAAACGGAGATCGGTGCGGCGGCAGGTCACCAAGGGCACGGCCGAGGTTGGGGCTAGTCGCTGTTGCATGTGAGGCTAGGGTGGGTTGTCATCGCGCCAAGGCTGAGGTGCCCGGGGCAAACTCGCTGTCGCATGCTAGGCCAGGGCGGGTCGCCATCACGCCAAGGCCGAGGTGGCATAGTGGACTTGTCATTCTTGTAACGCCCCAGAGTCTAAACAGCTCATATCCACTTTGCACACTGAGTGAACCACACCACACCTACCATCATCCCACCTACGTTTTTGTCCTCGCTTCGCGTAAAAGGATTAACCCAGGGATGGTGGGATAGATTCTAGAAGCCTTATATATTGGTCTAACCCACCTTTAACAACGAAGGTAGGACTAAAACTCCTATAATATCTTGTTAACATGCACATGGGTCAAATTCCAAATTGGGCCGGATGTGACATACACCCTACCCTCAAAGGGCCCGACGTTCTCGTCAGCCCAACACACCCACAACCAGAAAAACGATGACTAGGAACGTTCCCTCTTAGCACACACGGCCATGCATCCAATGCCGGCACATGTGCCACATCATGCACCCCACAGGGCCTACACGCGTAATGAGCCCCATGTCCATGCCCTTGACCCGCACGTGCCCATGGCCACAAAGGTCGGCTCCGTCACCAATCTATCATGCCTAGTTTTAAGAACAAAACTGAGTACCAATTATATGTGTGCCCAGAAAGTCAAATCACACATATATCGACAAATTACGATAGTATCAAAAGACAATGCTTTTTTACTTAACAAATAATAATATAATATTATCACTTACATAGAGACAAAGATTGCATCAAAGTAGCGGTATCATAAATTCTAATCTTCACGTGAATCCTCCAAACACCATAGGGACGGTTGACTTGGGGGTAACATACATCGAGCACTTCTCAGAAAACTCACTAGCTCCACCATCTTGTACCCATCCAGGATTTTTCCAAAGTAATTGAAAAATAAAGCAAGCGTAAGCAAACCACCGCTTAACAAGCATAATACGAGGGGATGTAGGCTCAAAAGGTTTGACATGGCTGAACTATGGTAAGCAAATTTAGTAGATCATGTTTTATCACTGGAACCTGAGTTGCTAAATTATGTTTAAGCTCTAGTAATCACGTGATCATAAGTAATGGCAATAATACAATAATGAATAAACATGAGCATCAACATCATAGAATAACAATAAGAACTAATTATTCCATCAATTTTCCAAGCTGCTCATGACCGTGAGCACGGCTGTTATAATAGTTTTACACTCTATAGAGGTTGTATACTTTCACCATGAGCCGTGATTTACCCTTTTGCCCAAGGTGATCAGCCCCTTGACCCACTACCAAGGAAGGCCGACAGGATTCCCTACGAAGTTTTTCAAAGGTTCGTCTAACAAATTAGTGGCCGTGAGGTTTCAATGGCAGGCAGATATAGAACCCCCTTTAAGGTGGCACACTCACGCATAAGTACTCAAATTAACAAAGGCCACACTATACCCAATGATGGCAAAGCCCTCTTGTGTCTTTTGGTAACCACTAACAAGCTAGAAAAGGTCCTCATACTTGACTAAAGTCAGAGTCATATAGCACTCATGGTTGTACTGTAAGTCTCGAATTTTGCTCACAGATAAGTCCTTAGGGATTCCATATTGCTAAAAAGCACATTTTAAACATCATTGCATATGTCATTAGTCATTATTAAGATCATGTGTAATTAAATTGGGTGCTAGTAAAAACTACCCAATGCAAATAAGCCATGGGATTCAAGGTACAAGGTAACAAGTAGCCAAGATATCCTTAGTGGTGACAAGGTACACACATGAGTGACATTAATGTTTATTAGGAAAACAAGGATGATCCCATGCAGTATTTACAAGTTAAGTCTCGCCAAGGTGCCTTAAAACATTTTGATGTAAATACACAATAAATGTCTTATTTCGTTCGACTCTTTCGTTCCTTTTTCGTTCAAATTGTGTTCTTACATGATCTTGGTGCGCGGTTGCACCCCTTGTCGTGGGGTGCGAGTGGAGATACCATAGCCCGTAGGCATAGGTGGTCTCGTGGCTTGACAACCCCTTGTCCTTAGGATGGCCTTGTAGCCTCGTCAACTATGTAAGAACTCGCATTGAAGTGTGTAGGAGCGTCAGACGTCGAGCTTTTTTGAAATCGTAAGCTTTTACTAAGTCTTCTTAGCGCACGGTTGCTCCCCTTGGCATAGGAGAGTGAGTGGAGGTACCGTTAGCGCGGACACGTAGGTGATCTCACAGCTCAGCAGCCCTCGAGCCTTAGGGTACTCACGCGGCCTCGTTAACTATGTAAAAGTTTTTTGAAAAAATATGAGTTTTTTAGGGACACAGGGGGTTCCCCCCTTGCCAGCCCCCGAGGTAGGTTCGATCCTGCAATAAGCAGGGTTGAGCCTACCTATTTTTTATGAAAGAATGCTTTTGAACATGGATGTACTCTTTATTCATTCATGTAACTGAGAAAAAAGGTATAGAGCCTCGAGGCTCTAGGGTAGAAGCGACGTAGCTGTTCAATGTTCCATGCGTTGGTGAAGATATCGCCCTTTTCATTTGATAGCTTGTAGGTGTCGGGCTTCAATACTTCTGCGATGATGTAAGGTCCTTCCCATGGTGGGGTGAGCTTATGTCGTCCCTTGTTGCTCTAGCTTCGTCAAAGCACCAGGTCACCAACGTGGAGGTCTCGTCTGCGCACATGCTTGTCATGGTAGCGTCAGAGATTCTGCTAATATCTTATAGAGTGTAGTAGAGCTATATCACGAGCTTCCTTGAACAACCGCCTCGGCTTCTGAATCTGATGTGATAGCCTCATCGACATGGAAGCATTCGCGCGTCGAATCGTAGCTGTCATCGATAGAGTCAGAGTCTGAGATGCCAAAATAGTAATACGATGGATGCATGTGTGGGGGTATTAACCCCTATACCCCTACGGCTAAGCTTGGGCTGGCCTGGATCGATGGTTTCAGTCCACTCAAAAGGTGACGTGCGGCCCAGTTAACCTGATCGGAGTCCCGCACAAGGAATCAAGACGGATTTGGTGACCAAGCAGGATCCTGGTCGGTTAGAATAGGAATCCTTATCCGGCCACATATGGCAATTGTAACTGATTAGGATTAGTTTCCAGATATGTAACCCTGCCCCTCGGACTATATAAGGCGGGCAGGGGACCCCTCTAAAAAACATCTCTCATTGACATACCACAATACAAGTCAGACGCGGGACGTAGGTATTACGCCTTCTTGGCGGCCGAACCTGGATAAAACTTCGTGTCTGTCTTGCGTCACCATCTTGTTTGGAGCTTGCGCATCTATCTGCCGATAATCTACTACCTTAGGCATACCCCTAGGTAGACTGCCGACTATATTTCGTCGACAGTGGCACGCCAAGTAGGGGGTGTGCGTACCGCTCTCCAAGCAAACAATATGGTCATCATCTCCAGCTCCATGGCCGTGCCCAACGGCCTCACGTTCACCGTCGGCCAGATCACCTGGATCACCGGTCCCGACGTCTCCATCTCCATGACCGCGGAGGAAGCGTGGATTCAACCCGCGCCGATGACTACTTCACCTGCATCGGCTACGGCTCCGACCACGGGAAACACGGCTCCGACCACGATGGATCTACCTCTGACCATGGTACATCTGGCTCCGAGCACGCCTACAGCCATGCCGACAACCCGTCGTCCGCTTCCCCGCTACAGAGGAAAGCAGATCGACAAAACCGACCTGCTCGACTCCATCGATCGGGTCGGCATCAAACTCACTGAAACCCTAGATCTGGTAAGTACGATTCGAAGCCAACCTAATGAACAGGTAACGGCTCCCCACAACAGATCTATCCGACCGGCTCGGACCAGTCGTCCTGCACAACTTGGAACAGATCTTGTGATCGTATCTACTCCTAAGGGGCGCTCCGCTCATCGCCAGCCAGCCTTCGCGACGGGTCTCCGACTCTGTGAGTACGAAGCCCCGATGGAGAACCACTAGGTCCAGCCCTACGGCCTGCAAAACATTGCCTCCAGCTACGCGCACAACCTACGACGCCGCTCGGATCCAGGTCCTATACACCGATCTCGGCCGAAGCCACGCAACATCGTCAACATGGTCCGGATTGAAGATTACCGAGAAGGATCCGTCCACACAGTTCGAGAGGGTGACTCCGGCTCCTCATCCGGCATCGCATCCAACGCATCTGTCCACACCGAGCTTCAGCGTCACGAAGATGAAGGCGTCAAATACGATCTGGATCTACCAGATCACGCCCCGGGTTTCCCCCAATTTCCGTCTTTCCCGCCAAGACGAGGGGATTTGATCCATGTCATCAGCAATGACGAGCCGCCAGCAGTTGGCGAGACAGAACAAGAAAAGATTGCACGCGAAGCACGCAATATTGACCGGTTTAATCGCCGGCAAATCGAAGCTGAAGCAGACCAGGAGGCATGACGCATAAGGGTTTGACCACGTGACCTCAACGATGCTTTTGACAGGGTAGGGGACAAACAAGTCTTCAAGACCCCAAGCGCCAATGTGGCCATCGCCTTGGCGACAATGCAGCGGCTGCCTAACACTCCCGAGACCCAGGCAGTCCGTGATGACATACAAGCTTATCTGACAGCTGCTATGGCTCAGACTGCAGAAATAAATCAAGCCCGAGCTCCATCCATTTCTGTCGAATCAAGCCACAGCCGTCAATACTCAAGTCGCTCACAGCCATTCAATCAACGCGGCTTGCGCAATAACGACCCATCGGACAATCGTCAAGGCGGAAACGGTGGTTATGATAGTGGTCGGGACGACAACCGCCGCCGGGAGGGTGACCGCCACGGCGTTCGAGGCGACGACCGCCGGGATAACCGCGACAATCGCCGTGATAACCACGGTCGCAGGGCTAATCCAGATGGCAATAACGATCTTCGCCATTACCTCGTCGGACGTGATCTGTGCGCTCGCATCAACCAGAGAGCTGATGATCGTGCATCCCATGAAAGCTATCGCCGCATGGAATATGACACTGCCCATGGCCCGCTAGGTTTGAAACAGTTCGCTCCACACCTTCGCCAAGTCATATGGCCCAAGAATTTCAAACTCAAGAAACTTTAGAAGTACGACGGCAAGGAAAACCCCGAATTATGGGTCATGCTCTATGAAACTGCGTGCCGCTCAGCTATGGCTGACGAGCACGTCATGTCTAACTACTTCGTAGTCGCGGTTGGTCATGCAGGTCACCAATGGCTGGTCAGCTTGCCAGCGAACTATTTTGACTCTTGGCAGGAACTCAGGCAGGCCTTCATCAACAATTTCATCGCTACTTGTGAACAACCCGGCAACAAGTACGATCTGCAACGGATCCGAGATCGAAAGGATGAACCACTGCGCGAGTACGTTCGGCGTTTCTCGGAGATGCGCATCAAGGTCCCATCAATCTCCGACAACGAAGCAATCGAGGCTTTCATCACCGGCCTCCGGTTCCACGACGCCCTAAGAGACAAGCTCCTCCGGAAGAGACCCGAATCAGTAACAGCGCTTCTGGCCACCGCTAAGAAATACGCGGACGCTGACGACGCTAAAAAAATAATCGTCGAAGAAGCAGCAAGGTTTCCACGCTCCGACCACCCTCCACACCGTGATGATTACCGCGGCAATCGTGGTCGGAACGACAATTTTAACCGCCGCAACCAGCGCGACGACTCCCGCGACCACCGTGATCAACGTAATCAGCGGCGCAACCGCCGTGACGATTATAGGAGCAAGCGCGCTCAGGAAGACGACGGCGAGGTCAATACCGTGAAAAAGGGTGGTGGACGTCGTAACTACGAGGACGACTACGCCAAAACATTGAAGGGGCCTTGCCAGCTCCATCCTAAATCGAACCAGACCATGGAGAATTGCCGCGTTCTCAAGACTATCTACATGCGTCAACAGGCTCCGAATGCATCCGAAAAGCCTAACGACGCGGGGGAACAGCGCAACGAGGACAACGACAACGACGATGCAGACCCTCATCATAAATACGTCAAACCGACTGATCGCGTGCACACCATCATCAGCGGCAAGGTGACCATTGAGACCAAACGAGAACGCAAGCTGCTCGCCCGCGCTTGCTTGAACGTGGCAAACACCGACAACCTTCTCACCGATCCGCGGTTTCCCCGTGGTCTCACCGTGAAATCTACTTCAGCAGGAAGGACCAATGGGCGGCCATACCCGAGCCAGGGCGTTTTCCCCTGGTTCTCAATCCTTGTATCAACAAGGTTCAATTCGACAGGGTCCTGATCGACGGCGGCAGCTCTATTGATATACTATTCAAAAACAGCCTGCCCGCTCTGAAAATAGCCCAGGCGAACCTGAAGCCGTACGAAGCACAGTTCTGGGGTGTTCTCCCCGAACAGAGCTCCACGCCTCTCGGGCAGATCACGCTACCTGTGCAATTTGGGACTCCAGACCATTTTCGCACCGACTACGTCAACTTCGTGGTCGCTGATTTCGATGGCACCTACCATGCTATTCTTGGTCGACCGTCGCTTACCAAGTTCATGGCCATACCTCATTACAGGTATCTGGTGCTCAAGATGCCTACTGAGAAAGGAGTTTTAGCCCTCAGGGGCAACGTATACGTAGCTTATACCTGCGAGGACGACAGCTTCAAAATAGCAGAGGCCCACGACCTCTCTATTCGCATGGCCGAGACCATCCTCGACGCTAAGAAGACCTCGGTCGACCACCTGGAGATCCCAGAGCTCGAGGCTCCACGTAAGAACACTAGGTCCAAGGAGCACAAGACGATCCAGCTGGTCAAGGGCGATCCCAGCAAAACGGTCCTCATCGGGGCCAACCTGGGTTCCAAATAGGAAGACGCGCTCATCAGGTTCCTGAGGGGCAACGTGGATGTGTTTGCATGGAAACCTTCCGACATGCCCGGTGTACCTCGGAGCCTGATTGAGCACTCCTTAAATGTCAACAGCAAGGCCAAACCAATCAAGCAGAAGTTACGACGTTTCGCTCGCGACAAAAAGGAGGCAATTAGGGTAGAAGTTACACGGCTTTTGGCAGCCGGATTTATCAAAGAAGTATATCATCCGGAATGGTTAGCCAACCCGGTTCTTGTACGCAAAAAGAATAATGAATGGAGAATGTGCGTTGATTACACTGATCTCAACAAACACTGCCCTAAGGACCCCTTTGGCTTACCTCGCATAGACGAGGTCATAGATTCAACCGCCGGTTGCGAGCTGCTTTCCTTACTCGATTGTTACTCTGGTTATCACCAGATTGCTCTCAAAAAGGACAACCAGATCAAGACGTCTTTTATCATGCCTTTCAACGCCTACTGCTACACGACTATGTCGTTCGGGCTCAAAAACGCCGGTGCTACCTATCAACGCGCTATACAGGCCTGCCTCAACGACGAGATAAAAGATGGCCTCGTCGAGGCTTACGTCGACAATGTAGTTGTCAAAACCAAGGAAGCACATACCCTTGTTGACAATCTAGAACGCACCTTCGTAGCCCTTAATACGTTCCAATGGAAATTAAACCCAAAGAAGTGCATTTTTGGTGTCCCTTCTGGCATATTGCTCGGCAATGTCGTCAGTTACGACGGCATACGCCCTAACCCGGAGAAAGTCAAAGTTGTCTTAGACATGAAGCCCCCAAAAAAGGTGAAGGATGTCTAGAAGCTCACCGGCTGCATGGCTGCTCTAAGCCATTTCATATCAAGATTAGGAGAAAAAGGACTACCGTTCTTCAAACTGCTCAAAGCATCTGAGAAATTTGAGTGGTCGGAGGAAGCAGACACTGCCTTCACGCAGCTAAAACAATACCTCACGTCACCTCCAGTACTTACTGCTCCCAGAGAAGACGAAACTCTCCTCCTTTACATTGCGGCAACCGATCGGGTGGTCTCCACTACAATGGTGGTCGAGCGTGACGAGCCGGGCCACCCTTACAAGGTACAGCGGCCAATCTATTTCATTAGTGAGGTACTCAACGAATCCAAGACTAGGTACCCGCAGATTCACAAACTGCTCTATGCCATACTGATAACATCCCGAAAGTTGAGACATTACTTCGACGGATATCGTGTGGTGGTCATGACCGAGTATCCTTTGGGGGACATCATTCGCAATAAGGATGCGAACGGACGCATTATCAAATGGGCAATGGAGCTATGCCCCTTTTCCTTGGAATTCGCAAGCCGTACTACAATCAAGTCTCAGGCACTCGTCGATTTCATCGTCGAGTGGACAGACTTAAGCACGCCTGTCTCTCCGGGATCCGATGAATCTTGGACGATGTACTTCGACGGTTCTCTCAATATTGACGGTGCAGGAGCAGGAGTTCTTTTCGTATCACCATCCAAGGAGCAGCTCCGGTATGTCTTTAGGATTTACTTCCCAGCATCCAATAATGCCGCCGAGTATGAAGCTTGCCTGCATGGTCTACGCATTGCGGTTGAGCTTGGAGTTAAACATCTCTATGTCTACGGAGATTCGGCTCTGGTCATTAACCAACTCAACAAGGACTGGGACACGACCAGTGAAAAGATGGGCGCATATTGCAAGTCGATAAGAAATCTGGAAGGCAGGTTCTATGGCATCGAGTACATACACGTGGTATGGGACAAGAACCAAGCAGCAGATGCGTTGTCAAAGTTAGGATCCTCCCGAGCCAAAATCCCACATGGAGTATTCGTCCAAGACCTGCTCACACCTTCCATTGAAGATGAAGATTCAACGACCGACAAAGTTTTAGAAAAAGTAATTAGTGGCTACGGTTCCGGCGCCGAGCACAACTGAGCCGCTTCCGACCACTAATGAGCCGGACTGGAGAACACCCTTCATCAAGTACTTAACAGATGGTAGCGGTTATATTGATCGACTAGAAAATGAGCGCCTGATGCGTCGCAGTAAGCAGTATCTGCTCGTTGATGGCAAGTTATGGCGCAAAAACGCTAAGGAGGAAATCTTGATGAAGTGTGTAACCCAGGTGGAAGGTGAACATCTCCTAGACCAAATCCACTCTGGCTCCTGCGGCAACCACGCGGCCTCAAGAACACTGGTCGGTAAGGCTTTCCGAGCAGGTTTCTATTGGCCATCAGCAGTAGCCGACGCAGAGAAGCTAGTTCACCGCTGCAAGGGTTGTCAGTTCTTCTCCAAGAGAATCCATGTGCCAGCGCACGAGATCCAGACGATTCCAGCCTCTTGGCCTTTCGCATGCTGGGGACTGGACATGATCGGGCCTTTCAAACCGGCTCCAGGGAAATTTACATTCGTCTTCGTGCTAATTGATAAATTTTCTAAGTGGATAGAATACATGCCTCTGGTATAGGCATCTTTAGAGAAAGCTATCACATTCCTCGACCAGGTCATCCACCGTTTCGGCGTGCCCAACAGCATCATTACCGATTTGGGTACTCAGTTCACCGGGAACGCCTTTTGGGACTTCTGTGATGAAAGGAGCATAGTTATAAAATACGTCTCGGTGGCACACCATAGAGCTAATGGACAAGTCGAGCGGGCAAATGGCATGATTTTAGATGCATTAAAGAAGAGGATGTATAGAGCAAACGATAAAACTCCTGGTAGATGGCTCAAGGAGCTACCAGCCGTGGTATGGGACCTCCGAACTCAGCCCAGTCGTAACACCGGCGTCTCACCATACTTTATGGTTTACGGCGCTGAGGCAGTCCTCCTAATAGATATAGCTTTCAGATCAGCACGGGTAGAGAACTTTGATGAGGGCAAGGTTAAGGAAGCACGGGAGCTAGAAAATCAACAGCGCAGAGGAGAAAAGGCTAGATTCTTGCGTACGCACAGCCAAATACCTTGCTGTTTTGCGCAGGTACTACAACAAGAACGTTAAAGAACGTTTCTTCGTGGTCGGGGATTTAGTACTAAAGTGGAAGATGAACCAGGCCGACGTCCACAAACTCGCAACCCCATGGGAGGGACCCTTCATGATCAAGGAAGTCACACGCCCAACGTCTTACAGGTTAGCTCACCTGGACGGCACGGACGTACCAAACTCGTGGCACATCGACAAGCTTAAACGTTTCTATGCTTAATTAATGAGATATGTATTCAACTTACATTTTCGATTTACTTTAATAAAGCAATCATGATTTCTCCGACCACTCTAATGTGTCACTACGAATTTTATGGATATTCTGATTTAGCCAGTACAAGCTGACCACCACTCCTTCTACGGTTTTCGGAGCAGATCTTGTTTCCGGTTCCTCCCAACATGTGCACGAGATCCGTTCTCCACGTCGCGGGTGATCGGCAGGTCCTCCCTTGGTTTGACTTGTCCGTGTCCACGTGTGCACAGGTCATGTTACCTCACACTCCGACCACATGCCAACCAAGGGCCGCACAAAACCTTCGGGACGATGTGATGAGCAAAATGGTACAACTAAACTGAACGTTAACACGTTCCTACTTAGTTACACCAACACAAAAAAAATCAAGCTTAAACACGTTTTGTATAAAGCAAACAAGCTTATAATGATATACAGTTACGTTATTACAAGCTTACCTGAAGAGGCTCAAGTTTACAATAACACAACTATGTCCTCCTTCTACAACTCTAAGCCTATTACATTGGCTGGTCGGAGAGCAGGGCATTTACTGCTCGTCGTCTCCAATACCCTACTCGAGTCTCGGGGACTCTTGAGCTAGTCAAGCTGAAGGGGATGGCCCCGCCGGTGCCTGGCTGGTCGAGACCGCAGGCTTCGTTGGTTGGCTTGCAGCTGATGGCATTTCCAGCTGGTTTGTTGACGGCGTACCCTGTACAGGTGCTGTCCCACCTCCGCACAGGTTAATATCACCAATTATCTTTGAAGACAATTCCAGCTGGGTCGTCCGAAGCTCCTCGGCCTTGTCTGGGTCTACCTCCTTCGGGTACCCAGCCTCCAAGCGTTTGAGATCGATCAGGGGGTAGTGAGCACGCACCATGCTCAGCACATGGGCACCCGTGTACTCACCCGCCTCCTTCACGAAGTCTTGGAACCATCCCCATGCTTTCTTGCATCTCTCGACCAGTCCGAGCTGGGGCATCTTTAGCTCTTCTTCTGTGAGCGCCGGGTCGATAAGGTCGAGGATGGGCACAATGCCAGTTGCCATTTCTTAGCACCGCTTTTTCCACATGTCCTGCTCCTCGGTGGTTTTAAGGCATTGTGCTTTCAAGTCGTCACGTTCCTTGATCACGGCCTCCAGGTGCTTCTTGGCATTGACTTTCAAAACTGAAAATAGTACAAGACATCAAACGTGATGACACGGTAAGGCAAGGTGGGCAATAGAATGAGAAAGGGGGTCTGGAGTGCTTACTTTTCAGGTCATCTTTCATTTTGTTATTTTGGTTTTGGAGTTTCGACTGGCTGCGTGCTAGTTTCTCATTGTCCTCCTTTAGGTAATCGCATTCTGCAAGCACACGACTGTTTTCCCCCTGGAGGCGGGTCACTTCAGCTTCTAAACCTGCATTACAGCTATTACTGCAAAGAACAAATTAACACAAGTCCTACACTTGTTATGATACGGTGAAAACTTACCTGTTTTCTCCTGCTCTTTGCGTTGAAGTTGGCCGACTAGATCTTGGTTTTGTGCTTCTCGGTTTGTCCTCTCCTGGTTGGCGGTTTCAAGTTGGTGCCGTAGGCGTTCCACTTCAGCCGTCACCTCCTTATTGGCCGTCGTGATTCCTTCTATCTGGTCGAAGCACCGTTTTTGGTATCTTGCAGTTTTCATCAAGTCCTGCATACAGACAAGCTACGTCAAATAGTTCGACTATACAACAGGGTCAGGGGCTCAAACCAAATATACCTGGACTTCCGTCACCAGACGTTTGGCCGCCCATTCGACTCTTAAGGTCTCTTTGATTTCTGGGATTTCTTCGTGCATGACCCATTCGTCGTTCCGATAGCGCGACACATATACATGTTATCGTCTATCTTGGGGACGGTCCAGGATTTCTTCCACTTCATCCTCTTCAGCCTCCTGTTCGGGAGGCGGCACTGGTCTGGAGTTTGCAGACTCCACTAGGGCTTTCCCACGAGCCGTCGCGTCAGCAACCATGTTCTAGACAACTTCTGGCTGCTGCTCTTCGGCTAGATTCAGCTCCCCTGGCGCCGTGGTATCCGCCTCAGCAGGGTTCATGCTTGGAGCACTCGTATTCTGTTCGGTTGTTTTCTCGACCAGCTGCTCGGGGACTGGCGTCTGGTTGTCCACCTGCTGAGGTTCAAGCGGAGTCCCTGCTACGGGCTCCTCCATGACTGATTGCTGAGCAGCTTGTCCCGCTGTTGTCGGTGAGGACATTCCGCACCCAGCTAGCTGGTCGGGGCTTTCGGTGGAGGCCGATCTAATGAACTCAGAGACAAATTAAGAAGATAATAGCATCCAATGCAAAATGCAAGGCTTACATCAAACAAAATACTTACAGTTTCGACTTGCGGAAGGATGTGGCAAAGGAACGTCTCCTCGACCGCCCCTGCTCCGCTTGCTCGGCAGTTTCCACCGGGACTTGTTCAATCCCTGGTATGGGTGTCGGAGTATGGTGTGGCAAGTTTCCTTCGTCTGTCCTTTGTGCATCAGCGGTTGGTGCTGTGACCACTACTGGCCTAGAGGAGCCACCCTGCTCCGTCGGTTCTACTTGTCTTCTCCTCTTTTTGGGGACGAGCCGGAAGATGTTCACATCCTCTGCTTCGTCGTCCGACAAAGGAAAGATGGCTTGACGTCGTTTGACAGCAGCCGGACGCTTGCCAGCAGCTCTGGTCAAGGCGTCTTCAA
Source organism: Saccharum hybrid cultivar R570 (assembly GCA_038087645.1). Classification (NCBI taxonomy): domain Eukaryota; kingdom Viridiplantae; phylum Streptophyta; class Magnoliopsida; order Poales; family Poaceae; genus Saccharum; species Saccharum hybrid cultivar. The sequence goes on from JAQSUU010000139.1 coordinate 17,985,461, forward strand.
CGGTCTCGAATACCGCCCGGTTAATGTCGTCGGTCCTAGCGCTGGTATGGGTGGCTGGGCCGATAGGTTGCGGCCATTCTACACCAGGGGGAGGTGACACGAACACTTCTGCCCGGTCATGGCCATTACACTGAGACAAAATAAAGGAAAAGATAGTTATTTTCTTGATATAACATGACTCTACAGTTAAAAGGAGGCGTCATTTACCTTTGGGGAAGTCGAGTCAGTTTGAAGGCGTGTTCGATGGCGTTCAGTACAACATAATTTGGATCGGCCAAATTGAATAGCTCTCCAATCCTGGCCTTGATCTCCGTCTTGTCGAGTGGCTCTTTTCTGGTCCTTGTCGGATTCGCGCTCCCTTGGTATTCGAAGCCAGGATGAATCCTTTTCTGGCATGGCTGAATTCGTCGGCTAATGAAGTTTCCGACCACGCTCGGGCCATCAAGCCTTCTCCACGGGATCATCTCGAGCAGTTCGGTGATCTGTTCCAGGTTTTTGGGTTTTTTTGACCAGCTATTTTTCTTCTTTGGAATTAGCCCCACGTCGCACAGAGTGATGGTGTTCGGCTCTTCACGGATGTAGAACCATTTCTTGTACCACTCGTCCAAAGAAGTGTTCCACGGACAGTGCAGGTATTGCGCCTTCATGCCGTCACGCAGGTTCAGGTATACGCCTCCGGCGATCTTTGAGCCACCGCTTCCTTTTTTTCGAAGACAGAACAGGTGGCGAAAGAGGTCGAAATGGGGCTGGAAGCCACCATACGCCTCGCAGAGATGGATGAAGGTAGAGACGAGAAGAATCGAGTTGGGATGCAGATTGCAAATCCCAATCTCGTAGTACAAGCAGAGACCTTGAAGGAAAGGGTGTACTGGAATCCCGAAACCCCGTTTGAAGAAATCTTCGAAAACCACGATCTCACCTGGTTGTGGATCAGGGAAGCTTTCTCCTTCCGGTGCGCGCCATCCAGCGAGGGCTTTGTTGTGGAGCACTCCCATGGCGACAAGGTCTTCGATGGTGTGCTCGTTGCTTCGAGACTTCCACCACTCCTTCGTCATGATTTCGCTTTTCTTCTGGGCGTTTTTTCTCGCCATTACGCGAAGTTTGCTAAGGAGGTGGATGCGATGGCAAGGGGATTTTGGCACTGTTTATCGGAGAAATAGGGTTTGGTAAGAGGAAGACAAAGATGAAGGTGGTGGCGGCGAATGACAATGGGGAACGGTGACTGTAAGTTGCCAGATCTATATTATAAATAACAAAGAGTACCGTCGTTTTGCCTGTCCGAGATTCTTGGGAGACGTGCGCACGCGTGACGGACGGATTTTTCACACCACCTCGAGATCTACGCCAATAAATGCGCTCCTTCGTCACTAGTGAACACAGTTCGGTCAGCGAGCTCATGCTTCGGGGACTGCCTCGATCACTCTCCGACCACGGCTCGAGGACTTCGTCGATCACTCTCCGACCATGGCTTGGGGACTTTGCGTCTCAACTACATGCGACTGGCGACTCGCATACAGTTGGGATATTCTTTCTCGTTTAGACCTTGCTAAAAGGCTCATACCTCGCCTTCCAGCAAGCTCGGGGACTACATTGGTACGATGCACCTGCCGGTGCATCTCGTATCGCCTGTACGACGGTTAGATTCTCAATTTAACTAGGAATTTTTTTAGACCCTGGCACCACGTGCCTATGTCACCTACTACCAGGCTCGGGGACTAAGTGGGCACACTTCACCTCGCGGTGAATGTGCTTATTTTTCGACCACTATGCCTCTGATGATCAAAGATGCTACGCTTCAAGACGCACTTACATTTCTTTTTAGAAATACAAGTGGGCACACTTCCCGGGACGGAAATCTTTTTCTTTTTTCTTAAGAGCACCATACATTCTTCGGACAACCTACTTCTCTGGTGATGACGGTGGTTGGAGAAGGTTAAAATGGTGTGTCGCAGCATAATACATGATGCTCGGGGACTAGCTGTGGGGGTATTAACCCCTATACCCCTACGGCTAAGCTTGGGCTGGCCTGGATCGATGGTTTCAGTCCACTCAAAAGGTGACGTGTGGCCCAGTTGAAAGTCCTATGTTTGGTGTTGGTAATTAGTGACAATGCCTAAGTACTAATCCTATGCCTAAGTTGTATGTAGCATATGAGGATTAGTACATTCCAAGGTTGGTGGCAAGATGGACATGGTGATCATGATGGCCACACTTGGATTTGGACGCAACCCTACGTGATCAAGGGAAAGGTATATGCTTAAGGGTTGTGTTTTAGTAACCAAGACACCTAGTGGGTGTGGTTACATTATAGGATAGATAGCCGTACTATAAAGAGGGGAATAACGTGGCTATTGAACTCCTAAGTGCCTCTAGATGTGCATTTCATGATCATATGCATTTGGATAGAACTAATAACGCCTCGGAAAATTATTGTGAAAATGCTAACACACTCACACATGACGAGATCACTTGGTGATGTTAGCACGTTTGCGACGACGGTGGAGTTTGAGCGGTAGAGAGGGTTTGGGTTCCTCTCTCCCTCCCGTCGAGCTTGCGAGGCGGGATTCAGGCGTTTTTGAGAAGTTGAAACGATTATTTTCTACTACGCCGGAAGTCCGGAAAAGAAACGGAGGCGAACGGAGGTCACAGAGGTGACCGGACGCTGAACCGGACGCGGTCCTTGCATGACCGGACACGTCCGGTCAGTGTTCAGTGTCTGCGCGTTTTTCAGTTCGATGATCGGACGCGAGGCGCGTCCGGTCACTGATGATCGGACGCGTCCGGTCATTCAGGGAGCTTACTGGACTCTAACCGGACGTTGTCATTGTCGCGTCCGGTCTTTTTCTTCAACGCGTCCGATCACTCTTTCGTTGAGCGCTGCTCAGGCGACCAGCGCGTCCGGTCCTTCACGGGACCAGCGCGTCCGGTCGTTCCCGGCGCGTTCGGTCAGTTGGACCAGCGCGTCCGGTCGTTGCTTCGCAGTTAGCCGTTGGGTGACCAGCGCGTCCGGTCGTTTGGACCAGCGCGTCCGGTCAGTACTTCACAAGTTAGCCGTTGGGCGACCGGCGCGTCCGGTCAGTTGGACCAGCGCGTCCGGTCAGCCCGATTTCGGTTGTTTAAGTTTCTAACGGCTATATTCGAAGGGGTACGTCTATAAATACTCGTTGGCCGGCTTAAGGCTCTCTCTCTCGAACATTTGACATACTTGTGAGCACTTTGAGCTAAGCAACTCCCCTCCCACTCATCTCTCTTGCTTCTTTGCATATTCGAAGTGAGATTGAGTGATCCAAGTGCATTTGCATTGTGAGATTGTATCTAGTTGGCACTTGGTGGTTGATTTGCTGCGGGATTCTTGTTTCTCTTGGTGGTTGCCGTCACCTAGACGGCTTGGAGCAGCTTGGAGGCGTTGGCAAGAGTTGGTGTTTGTTCTTGGCCACCTCCGGTGATTGTGAGGGGTTTGTGCCTACCTCGGCGAAGCGCCAAAGGCAACATTAGTAAATTGCTTCGTGTCATTGCAACCTTTTGCCATTTGGTAGGTTCTTGTGGCGCCTTTTGAGAGGCTCGGTGTGTGACCGATTAGCCACCGAATCACGTGGTGAAGAGGGACATAACGGGGACTAGCGTGCCGGCAAGCACGTGAACCTCGGGATAAATCTTCGTGTCATCACTTTCATATTGTGATTGATTGATCCCGGTGTTCGGTTATCTTGGTATTCATTGTTGATCATATTGGTTGGCTCAATACTTCGCCCCTCGGTGATACCCTCCTAACTCAACTCCACATTACTTTCTTAGTTATCTTTGCTAGCTAGTTAGCTTTGCTAGAGTAGCTTCTTTGTGTAGCTTGCTAGTTGTAGTTTCCTTCTCGGTTTGACTTGTGCGGTTGAGTGCAATTACTAGAATTGTGAATTGGTTAGGTGGCTTGCAAACACCCCGTAGGCTAAGCAAAACTCACATCTCGCTATTTGTTTTATTGATAAACTTGTTTAGCTTGTCTTTGTAGAAAATTTTAATAGGCTATTCACCCCCCCTCTAGCCATCAAGACCTTTCACCAGTTAACCTGATCAGAGTCCCGCACAAGGAATCAAGACGGATTTGGTGACCAAGCAGGATCCTGGTCGGTTAGAATAGGAATCCTTATCCGGCCACATATGGCAATTGTAACTGATTAGGATTAGTTTCCAGATCTGTAACCCTGCCCCCCGGACTATATAAGGCGGGCAGGGGACCCCTCTAAAAAACATCTCTCATTGACATACCACAATACAAGTCAGACGCAGGACGTAGGTATTACGCCTTCTTGGCGGCCGAACCTGGATAAAACTTCGTGTCTGTCTTGCGTCACCATCTTGTTTGGAGCTTGCGCATCTGTCTGCCGATAATCTACTACCTTAGGCATACCCCTAGGTAGACTGCCGACCATATTTCGTCGATAGCATGTGAGGTCATCGATCTCTGGGGTCGTAGCGGCGGGAAGCGATCGCACGGAGCTCCAGACCAGGGGTCTCCATAGAGTCCTAGTACTTAGAAACTGGTGCGGACGCCATGAGGTCAAGGGTGGAACATAGATGATGCCTAGGGAGTTCCTTGTAAGCGCCCATGTTGGTGATTATGGAGGAAGCATACCCTTGGGCAGCCGTGTTCAGCCCACACGAGAATGACCACGGAGGCATTGTCCCTACTGCCAGAGAAGCCGATCCTAATTCGGGTGGAGGCGGTGCTACGCCGAACGGTGGGGTGACGGGATGCCCCGTCGGCATCTTACCCGCAGTCAAGCTCATCCTACCCAGGTCCTTACCGAGAGACTCTATGTCAGCATCCAACTGAGGGGCGCCGGAACGAGGCACACCGTCACCCCCTATGAGGCGATGGTGGTTGCTGCGCTGGGCACGTCGTCGCCTGGCTGTGCGAGCCCAGCGAGAACGGCGGTACCGACGCACAACTCTCCTAGGCTAGGAGAGCTCATAGTCGTGGTCAGTTAGGTGCCTGGGCGGAAGGAGGACCATGTCATAGTCGTAGCCAAGGGACATGAACTCTAAACTCCCGAACCAGATCACCGTGGCCAACGACAGTGGACGTTCGGGGTTAGCCATCCGAAAGAATGGCGGGAAAGCGATGCCGGCACGCAGCGTGCCCCTACCTAGCACACCAACTGTTGGTGTTTGGACCCGGGAGGGCCTAAGCCGACGAGTGAATGTGTGTTGTGTGCTCCCTAATCCGGATGGTGATGCAAAGAGAATATACAGGGGTTTATCCTGGTTCAGACAAAGAAGGCCCTACGTCCAGCGGGGAGGGAGAGTATTGTATTTCCTTGTACTGAGGTGCTTGTGTAGGGGTTACAAGCTGTAAGAGAGGGAGCTGGTCCCAAGTCTCAGAAAAGGAAAATGAAGAATTGCTTGAGGTGTTGATCTTGAAGTCGTCTCCTCTTGGAGAGTTCTTTACCCTCCCTTTTATAGACTCAAGAGGAGGGTCTAGGTCTACAAAAAACCCTAGGGGTGCCTTGGAGGAGAAGGCGGGACATGCGCTGTAGATGTTGCTGTAGTGACGTGCCTCGGTGCGTGCAGGCCATTCCCAGGGCGTCGTAGTGATGTTGATGACGGGACGGTGAAACATCCTGGGTGCCGTAGAGGACGTGCGATTTCCTATGGTCGACGTACGGGCGTGGTCCCTTTGTTGACCGATGGCAGTTGAGGCTGGGTCAGGACGTAGCCAAGGGGGGTCGATGAGAAACGGATAAGGCTGAGCTCTAGAAATCCTGAGGTATGATGGTCGGACATTGCTCGTCATGGTGTGAATAGTGGCTACTTTTCATTGCCCATCCCGGGATGGGCAGTAAAAAGCGGGATCAGACGCAGGTGCTACTCCCATGCCTGCGGCACTGTAGCCACGTAGGTGGAAGTGGTGGCATTAAATGCTTTTGTCAGCGAGTTGGTGACTGAGAAAAAGTGGGGGGTCGACCGGCTCGACCCTGGGTCGTGCGAGTCGGAGATTCTCCGGGGTCGAGGCTTCCTGTCGAGCGAGCCTCGTGCGAGTCGGGACGCAGTCGAGGGTGCCCCGTCTTCTTACGTATGTGGGTTTGGCTCGACGTGTCGGTGTAGGTGGAGTTCTAATTCGACTTCTTAGGGGGTCTTTAAGGTGCGGATTTCTTGAGGGTTTGTTCTTTTAATCACGGGTTTCGGGTACCCCTAACTTAGGTACCCGACAAGCAGTTCAAACGAATGGGGTCTTATGTAATCTCGAGATGACTTAATACGAAACTCTTCCAATGGGTAGTTTTTTTAAGGTGTCTCATATTAATTTTAGGATTTTTAACTTATGCAGAGAATGAAGTAAGGTTTGTGAGTTATATGACAATAACCACTTACACAACTACCTCTGCTCCGAAAAGAACATAATTATAGGTGTATTCTTTCCCATTTGAAGTGTTTAAAGTTTGACTAAATATATAGGTAAAGATATTAGTTTTTATGATGTCAAATAAGTATCCTATGAAAATATATTTTATGGTGAATTTAATGGTATGCATTTAATAGGATAAATATCAATACCTTTTATACAAATTTGGTTTAACTTGGCATACTTTAATATAACACCATTTTATGTTATATTCTTTTTGGGATGGAAAGACTAGTGCATAAGTTGTCTCGTAATCCTAAAATTTAGCTCATGAGGTAGTTACTTGCAAAACAACCATTTGTTTCTCTTACCTTTCTCTCCTTTATGTCATAAAAAATCTAACACACTAACACGTGAGACAATCTATGAAACTATCTGCATATACCAATGTACTTGTCCTTAGAGTTCCCATTTAAAGTGAGGTAGTTACTTGCAAAACAACCATTTGTTTCTCTTACCTTTCTCTCCTTCATGTCATAAAAAATCTAACACAGTAACACGTGAGACAATATATGAAACTATCTGCATATACCAATGTACTTGTCCTTAGAGTTCCCATTTAAAGTTAAACATGTAATATCTCTTGAGACAAAGCATAGTATTTTTGCCACCATTCACTGTAAGGACTAAAAAATCTTGGGCCCTGTTCGTTTCGCTGAAACTTGGCTGCTGTTGATGCTGATTTGTTGTGAGAGAAAAATATTGTTCGTTCGCTAAAAAGTACCACTGAAGTAGTGTAAAAAATAGGGCTTTAAATGGTGTAATTATACCTTTTTAATTTTGTACGGAAATACTAGACAATGTCCTAGTCCCAAGAAGACAAAGGGTGTGTTTGTTGGTCCTGTATAAATCCGAGCAAGAAAGCTGTTTGGGTGATTGCTATCGGGTATCGATATTAGGCATACCCAGCTATGGGCATTAATAACGTGTCAGCGGTTAAGTTGTCCGAGGCTTAGGACCGGTTCCCACGTCACCTGAGCCCTACCGTAAGGCCTCGGGCGGGGTCAATCCCTCGGGAGCAATTTCCGCCTCGCCCGAGCCCCTATGACATTATCAAAGCGCTCGACCCTTGCAACCCCTCGGGAGCGATCTCTGCCTCGTCTGAGCCCCTATGACGTCATCAAAGCGCTCGACCCTTGCAACCCCTCGAGAGTGATCTCCGCCTCGCCCGACCCCTTCAACGTAAGCACAGGAACGTCCGACCCCCTTGGCATACTTTCGCCTTGCCCGAGGGACGCGTAAGGCCCTCTAGCGAGGCCGAGAGCCATGTGGGCCCTCACCACAGCGCCTATTCCCAATGATGGGACGAACACGACCATGCACAATGAACGAAAGCATAGGAGCCGCGTTATGATTCGACATGACTCCGGTCATTCCACTACGACGATGTCCATGCCTCTACAGCAACGAGGGTAACAACAACTATACTACCTAACTCTCTCTCTACGTAAATTCGGGCACACACGCCGCTCATCCTCGACGGTACAAAAGCACACAGGATGAAGCATGGTCACAGCGCGTTGCACCAGCGGACGGAGAGGCCAAAAGTTCAACGCCCATCGCGTCTCTGCGCTACAGGGTAAATTGCTCACACCGGATAAGAACGAAGACGGCCACACCTAAGGCCACCTTTTTGTTTTTTCTTTCATCTTTTCCCCTTTCATATTTTCACTTTTTTTACCATAAATATAACTCAAGCCCTCTCTTTGAAAACTATAAAAGGGGAGACAGGGGCCACATCAAGAGGGACCCTGATCGAAACAGACCCGGGTGGAAAACACACCTCGGTGACCAAGAACTCAAACTAATACGCCACCTAAGAGATTTGGGATCTGCTCCCTCTCTCGAAAGCTTGTAACCCCTACTACGAGTACCCCCGTGCAAGGCAACACGAGCAGTAGCAGAATTAATTAGACGTAGGGATATTTTTGCCCGAACCAGTATAAACCCTTATGTCTGCATTGCACACCATCCAGGTCTAGACTTGCAGATACAAATTTACTCGTCTTAGTGTTTAGGGGTGGTTCTAGACACCGACAACTGCATGCCTGTATGAGCGGATGCAATTGCATGATATAGGTTGACGGGATACGTCTAAATCAAGCTTCACCGGCGGGTCAGGCTGAGTGGATACAAGATGAGGGTGATGGGCCCACGTGTCAGTCTCATAGGTAGGTTACCTCCGCTGATGCAGGCAACCAAACAACATCTCAGTTTTTTTATCCACTCGTGCAACCTCACCAAACATTTTTTTTTCTGAAATACGGTTCCACTCAGCATGTATCTCCTTAGCTAGAATATACGATGCAACTACGCAAGCCTCATCCACCCATCAAACACACCCAAAAAATGGAGTAAAGACCTAGGAATGCTCCTATAGTTCTTCTTAGGCCTCATTTAGTTTCAAGGCGTAAAGTTTTGGGTGTCACATCGGGTATAACATAGGAGTGTCGCATGAGGTGTTCGGATACTAATAAAAAAATAAATTACAGAATCCGTTAGTAAACCGTGAGACGAATTTATTAAGCCTAATTAATCCGTCGTTAGCATATGTGTCACTGTAGCACTTTATTATGAAATCATGGACTAATCAGACTTAAAAGATTCGTCTCGCAAAGTAGTCGTAATCTGTATAATTAGTTATTTTTTAGTCTATATTTAATATTTCATACATATGTGAAACATTCGATGGGATAAGGCATAAACTTTTTAGAAGGAATTAAACAAGGCCTTACGACATTCAATCCCAAATGCCCAACGACCCCACAAACAAAGGATTAATGGAGAACCAAAACTAGCCGTGATCCAACCTGTTACGATCTGTTGTCATCATGGATTGATGGGAGTCGGTAGGAGAACCGGTTCCAATCAGATGGTTGACCTGTTTGACTTGGGTGTTCAGACGAGGGACTAAAGTTTAAAGTTTAAGAGGTATGACATGGCATGTCATATAGAGTGTTCGGATACTAATAAAAAAAAATAAATTACAGAATCCGTCAGTAATCTGCGAGACAGATTTATTAAGCCTAATTAATCCGTCATTAGCACCTTTTTTTACTGTAGCACTACGTTATTAAATCATGGACTAATTAGGTTTAAAAATTCATCTCATAAAATAGTTTCAATCTATGTATTTAATTTTATAATTAATCTATATTTAATAGACTATGTATGTTTTCAACGTTCGATGAGATATCGACTAAAATTTAGTGCCGGATGTAAACACGAATTCACGTGGAAAACCCACCAGGTTCTGAAAGCAAACAAGTCACGGCCGGGCAGGGAGGCGGGCAGCTCCCTATCCCCCAAATCCTCGTCCCCGTTTCCACGACACCCAAGTAAAAACAGCCGCGCTCGATCGGAAGTCGCACGAGCACGAGGCGAGGGGCCCCTGACGGCGCGATGCCGCCGGCGCGGCCGGACCCTGAGCCGCCGCCCATCCACCGCCTGCTAGAGCTGATCAAGTCCGAGCCCGACCCTGCCAACGCGCTCTCCCACCTCGAGCTCCTTGTCTCCACCCGCTCGGCATTCCCTCCGCCGCAGCCGCTCATCTTCCACCTGCTCCGCCGCCTCGCCACCTCCTCCCCGTCGCACCTCCCGAGGCTGCTGGGTCTCCTCCCGCGCATGCGCCATCGACCGCGCTTCTCCGAGTCCGCGGCGCTCGTTGTTCTATCGGCCTTCTCCCGCGCCCTCATGCCCGACGCGGCCCTCGCCGCGTTCCGCGATCTCCCCTCCCTCCTCGGCTGCAACCCCGGCGTCCGATCCCATAACGCACTCCTTGACGCGTTTGTCCGCGCTCGTCGGTACTCCGACGCCGACGCGTTCTTCGCCTCCCTCTCCCACGGTGCCTTCGGCCGCCGCATCGCCCCTAACCTCCAGACCTACAACATCATCCTCCGCTCTCTTTGTGCCCGCGGAGACGTCGATCGCGCAGTGTCGCTCTTCAGTTATTTGCGTCATGGTGGAGTGGCCCCTGACAGAGTAACCTACTCCACCCTCATGTCGGGGCTGGCGAAACATGGCCAGTTGGACAACGCGCTTGACCTGCTCGACGAAATGCCGAACCATGGAGTGCAGGCTGATGCCGTTTGTTACAATGCGTTGCTCAGTGGCTGTTTCAAAACTGGCATGTTCGAGAAAGCCATGAAAGTCTGGGAGCAACTGGTGAGGGATTCTGGTGCAAGTCCTAACCTTGCCACTTACAAAGTGATGCTTGATGGCCTGTGTAAGCTTGGGAGGTTTAAGGAGGCGGGGGAGGTATGGAGTAGGATGATGGCTAATAATCACCAACCAGATACTGTTACTTATGGGATCTTGATTCATGGGCTCTGCCGATCTGGGGATGTGGATTCTGCAGCACGGGTCTACTCGGACATGGTCAAGGCTGGGCTTATTCTTGATGTCGCTGTGTATAATTCACTCATTAAGGGGTTCTGTGAAGTGGGAAGAACAGGTGAGGCTTGGAAATTCTGGGATTCCACAGGTTTCTCTGGCATTCGTCAAATAACAACTTATAATATAATGATGAAGGGGCTATTGGACACTGGAATGTTCAGTGAAGCTACAGAGTTGTTGAAACAATTGGAGAATGATGCTTCATGCTCCCCTGACAAGGTGACTTTTGGCACACTGATCCATGGTCTGTGTGAGAATGGCTATGCTAACAGGGCATTTGAAATCTTGGAGGACGCACGAAATAGTGGGGAAGAATTAGATGTGTTCTCATACTCATCAATGATTAATAGATTTTGTAAGGATGGAAGGACACATGATGCAAATGAGGTATATGAGAATATGGTGAAGGATGGTTGCAAACCGAATTCTCATGTTTACAATGCACTACTAAATGGTTTCTGCCGATCGTGCAAGATTAATGATGCTGTTAAAATTTACATTGAAATGACCAGCAACCATCATCACATATAACACACTAATAGATGGTTTGTGTAAGGCTGAAAAATATCAAGAAGCTTCAAGCTTAACAAAGGAAATGCTAGAGAGAGGTTTTAAACCAGATATCAGAACTTATGCCTCTTTGATCCGTGGCCTTTGTCGAGACAAGAAGGTTGATTCCGCCCTTCGTATTTGGGATGAAATTCTTGATGCGGGTCTTCAGGTTGATGTAATGGTGCACAACATCTTAATTCATGGTCTTTGTTCTGCTGGGAAAGTAGGTGAAGCTTTTTGTATTTATTTGGAGATGAAAGAAAAGAACTGTCCCCCAAATCTAGTGACCTATAACACATTGATGGATGGATTTTATGAGACTGGTTCTATTGATAAAGCAGCATCTCTTTGGACTGCCATTTTAGATAATGGTTTGAAACCAGATATTGTTACATACAATACAAGAATTAAGGGTCTGTGCTCTTGTAATAGGACACCTGAAGGAGTCCTGTTATTGAATGAGGTGCTTGCAACAGGTATTATGCCAACTGTCATTACCTGGAGCATATTAGTAAGAGCTGTAATCAAATATGGTCCAATTCAGATATGACACCTTGTAATCCTTCATGGTTTGAAGACTTCTTATGGATCTAACTAACCAAGGATTATCATCATCATACTGAAAACTTATGCTCTATATATATGGTTTTGTTTAACAAGGTATGAACTTACGTGCTTATTAAAATTGTTGATACTTGATGATTAGTTAACGAAGGGCAGGCCTGGTGCAGTTGGTGAGTGCTAGCTCGCCGAGTCACCAGGTCCTGGGTTCGAAGCCATCTCTCTGCAGAATTTCTGCGGGGGTAAGACTTTGCTTCGGTTATTCCTTTCCCCTGACCCCACTCGTGTGGGAGCCTTTGGCACTGGGTCTGCCCTTTTACTTGATGATTAGTTAACCTAGCAAACATACATGATAATTTTTTTGAATATTATGTGTATGTATTTTCTACTCGCATCCATGATTTTGTCTTCAGAGGCATGTGTCTTTTCTTAAAATAGTATTCAGTTTGGTTGAAATTAGGGTGACATTTCTTTAACGTGTTGAGAATATAACACTTTTACCATGTTTTGGCTGCTTAAACATTGCTGAAGCATATCTCTGATGCAAGATTAAACACAGCTTGAGTTTATCTGATCTCAGGATGGAGAAACCTGTGGTTTATTGGCCATACTACATGTTACTCTTGGATCCTAAAATTGTATTGATATATTTCTTTAATGCATCAAGAATGTAACATAATGTTTTGGCTGTCGAAACAATACACATCTGTGATGCAATATTATTAAGACATCTTGAGTTTATCAAATCTCAGGTTGGAGAAACCTGTGGTTTATTGGCCAGGCTACATGTTAAACATTTTTTTGGATTATAAAAGTTGTATCAATATTTTTCTAACGCATCAAGAATGTAACACTGTTACTATGTTTTGGCTATAGCATTGCTGAAACATATCTCTGATGCAAGATTGAAGACAGCTTGAGTTTATCAGATCTCAGGTTAGAGAAACCTGTGGTTTATTGGCCAAGCTACATGTTAAACAATTTTTTGTATCAATTTTTCTAACGCATCAAGAATTTAACACTGCTACCATGTTTTGGCTAACATTGCTGAAACATATCTCTGATGCAAGATTGAAGACAGCTTGTGTTTATCAGATCTCAGGTTAGAGAAACCTGTGGTTTATTGGCCAAGCTACATGTTAAACATTTTTTTGGATTATAAAAATTGTATCAATACTTTTCTAACGCATCAAGAATTTAACACTGTTACCATCTTTTGGCTATAACATTTCTGAAACATATCTCTGATGCAAGATTGAAGATAGCTTGCGTTTATCAGACCTCAGGTTAGAGAAACCTGTGGTTTATTGGCCAAGCTACTTGTTAAACATTTTTTTGGATTATAAAAATTGTATCAATATTTTTCTAGCGCATCAAAAATTTAACACTGTTACCATGTTTTGGCTATAACATCACTGAAACATATCTCTGATGCAAGATTGAAGACAGCTTGAGTTTATCAGATCTCAGGTTAGAGAAACCTGTGGTTTATTGGCCAAGCTACATGTTAAACAATTTCTTGGATTATAAATGACTAAAACGTTGTATCCATTCATGCTACTTTATACAGTTTACGTTGCCTGTGGCAGATTACATCCTATCGCTATGTCTGCAACTCCTTTTTTATTCTTCTTTTTTCTCTGTCTTCTCAGCTTTCGGTGGTGAGAAATCCTGCTCGTAGATGACCTGAGCAACCAGGCCAATGAAAATTAGACCCAGAGCAGCAACCTTCCTCCACTCCACCTCTGGTGTTGCAAAGATGGCATTGGCAATTGTAATCCCGAGTATTCCCATCAGGCCCAGGTAAATGTTCATACGAGTTTTTGATCATGCACTCTCTTTTGCAATCTCTTTGACCTTCTGTGCTTCCACCTTGGCTTTCACCTTTATTTCCTTCTTGTTCGGAGGCTTGACCTTGCCAAGGCTCTGGAAGAACATTCCTTCGTTTTTCTCCTTTTCAATCCAGTCTTCAAAGTCCTCTAACACCTTATCGTTCATTTCTATCTCTTGCCTCTGTGCCTCGGCCGTCTCCTCGAAGGCTTGCATCTTGCTGTCGAGCCTCTCCAATATCTGCCTCATCAGACACCGCAGTTCTTTGTCAAACAGTGAATAGCATTAGGCTGTTCAACTTTTGATTGCAAGAGATGCTCACCTGGTCACCAACCGCATCAAGTTCTTTCATAGCGTTCTGTCCAATCAGGTCGAACTCGGAGTCGGCATCCCTGGCGAACTTGGTCAGGTACGCAGAGCGCTCGTCCAAGAAGTCCGTGATGCGCACCTTCTGCGCTTGAAGCATGGCGATCTGCGCAAGGACCTCCTGCTGACGTTTGTCGCCACCAAGCGGCGGGGGACTACCAGCTTCAGCATCTTCAGAACCGCTGGCAGAAATGAAAGATCTCTTCCTGCCTAGCAGAGCACACCGGAACAGAGAGGATCTGCGCAGTGAGGGGCATGACTGAATGGTATGGAGAGTAAGCATCTCCTATTCTCCTTGCAATTCTGTAGTCGTTTTGCTGTTGCTGGTGTTGATTTGGCAAAAAGTATCTTGCAAGGGATTCTGCCTACCTCTCGTCGCTGGAGCCCAGGAACCATATCTCTTCTGTTCCGTGACAAGACCAAATTGCCCTTGCGTGCTGGGTTTCCTCAGGTCTATGTCTTGCTTGCCCACTTTTTGCAGGAAGTGGACCCTTTGTTGTCCAGTTGGAGCCGCCGAAAATATCGAGCCCCACAAGGTGCCACGAAGTCACGAGTCGGGCCAAAATGGACGCAGTTGGGCATCATGGGCTCAATCAAGTACTGAAAGATATGTGGGCCGTAATGAATGACCACGTACAAGTCCATGAGGCGTGAAGTCGTCCTTCCATCCATGGCATCACCTCAAACTTGGTCGGTTGTGTTACCCCGGGGAAAAAGTCTACTTTTCCTCCCTCAACTTTCACGAAAGTCCGCTTTTCCTCCCTCAACTCTAAAACTGGACAAACCACATCCCTCAACTTTTCAAACCGTGCATTTTACCTCCTTAGAGCAGTTTCGAAGGCGGTTTTGCTACAGTAAACGGTGGTTTTGCTACAGTGAGGCGTTTTGTCTTTTCCTTTTTTATTTATTTCGGTTGAATCTTTGAAAAATCATAGTAAATTACAGAAAAATCATAAAATAGAAAATCCAATTTTGTTGGACTCCACATGAGTAGATCTACACAGTGAGTATATAATATGGTATACTTTAGTACAAAGTTTTTGCTACCAATGTTTTGTCTTTTTCTTTTTTATTTATTTGGCTGAATCTTTGAAAAATCATAGTAAATCACAGAAAAATCATAAAATAGAAAGTCTAATTTTTTGGACTCCACATGAGTA
Organism: Saccharum hybrid cultivar R570; assembly: GCA_038087645.1. NCBI lineage: Eukaryota > Viridiplantae > Streptophyta > Magnoliopsida > Poales > Poaceae > Saccharum > Saccharum hybrid cultivar. The sequence goes on from JAQSUU010000139.1 coordinate 18,000,722, forward strand.
GATCTACACAGTGAACAGATAATACGGTATGCTTTAGTCCAACAAAATAATTATAGAAGCTGCAGCTATGAATTATTTCAATTAATTACAGAAAAGCATAGATTTAAAGCTACAATAAAAATTTTGTACTAAAAAATATCATATTATATGTTCACTGTGTAGATATGCTCATGTGGAATCAAACAAAATTAGATTTTTCATTTTTTGATTTTTCTATAATTTACTATGATTTTTCAAAGATTTAGCCGAAATAAATAAAAAAGGCAAAAGGCAAAACCTTCATAGCAAAAATTTTGTACTAAAGCATACCATATTATATATTCACTGTGTAGATCTACTCGTGTGGAGTGCAACAAAATTAGATTTTTCATTTTATGATTTTTCTGTGATTTACTATGATTTTTCAAAGATTCAACCGAAATAAATAAAAAAAGAAAAAGGCAAAACGCCTCACTGTAGCAAAACCACCGTTTACTGTAGCAAAACCGCCTTCGAAATCGCTCCAGGGAGGTAAAATGCACGGTTTGAAAAGTTGAGGGAGGTGATTTGTCTGGTTTTGGAGTTGAGGGAGGAAAAACGGACTTTTGTGAAAATTAGGGGAGGTAAAGTAGACTTTTTCCTTATCCCGGTCCCTAAACTCGCAAATCGATCGTTTAGGTCCTTAAACTTGTTCATCTGTATCATCCCGGTCCTTAAACTTATGAATCGCTCATTTAGGTTCTTAAACTTGTTCGGCTGCATCATCTAGGTCTCTAAACTTACAAATCACCTGTTTAGCTCCTCAAACTTGTTCAATTATTATAATCTCGGTCTCTAAATGTTGTAAATACTATAAACTTGTAAATTCAATATATATTTATAGAGCTATCCAAAAATTGTAAATCTATTTTTGTTAAACTCCCAGTAACATGTACTTTAAATTAGATTAATAGAAATCATCATATATGTATATTTTTAAAAATGTATATGCCTATTTAGTTATTGAACTATAGAGTTAAAATAGAAAGTATATGGTGACTTATTTTATTCTAATTTTAAAGCGTATGTTATCAGGAGTCTAACAAAATTACATTTATAATTTTTGGACAGTTCTATAAATATATATTGAATTTACAAGTTTACAATATTTAGGGACCGAGATGACATAACTGAACAAGTTTGAGGACCTAAATGAGTGTTTACATGTTTAGGGACCTAGATGATACAACTGTATAAGTTTGAGAACCTAAACGAGCGCTTTGAGAGTTTAAGGACCAAGATGACATAGATGAACAACTTTGAGGACTTGAGCGGTCGATTTGCAAGTATAAGGACCGGGATGACATAGCCGAACAAGTTCGAGGACCGCCGGTGCACTTTACTTTTTTTTTGTTTTATAATATGACATCATTCTTGGTTTGATGTCACCACTCACCAATGCTATTATGGATTGAAATGGTAAGGTCGCGCTTATTGCCATCCGGGGCTAAGTTTTTCCTCACGAATTAAAATCTGAATGATGAATTATTGTTGGTGAGGGTGGACTTTCTCTGTTTCTCGCATTTTATCCATGCTTGTGAAGTGGAAACGAGATGTGTTCCCTTTCCGTCTGCCAGGTGTTCCCTTGTTCAATGCAGTGATGTATACTATACCTAGAGCATTTCATGTGTAATGATGTTATTTTAATCTCTAGAACTTGTAATGGTGTGGCTCATGATCTAGCTAGCCTAGAAATGAGTTGGGACCCGGGTGAAATCCTGTGTTTGGAGGAGCCCCTTCCAGGATTTGTAAGACTTTTGGTGGCTCGCGATTCTGTTGAGTCTTCGGATTCAATAACAAGGCCTGCCTTAGAGCCAGCTTTTCTGTCAAAAAAAAAATCTTGACCTAACACCCTATTCAATCGAATGTTTGAGATATGCATGAAGTATTAAATATAGATTAAAAAATAACTAATTGCACAGTTTACATGTATTTTGCGAGACGAATCTTTTAAGCCTAATTAGTCCATTATTAAACACTAATTGCTATAATTACCCATATGCTACGGTAATCCCGAAAACTTACGTGCCGTGAACTAAACACGCCCTGCTCTCCTGCCCAGTTGCTCTCTTGCCCAACCCAGCAGGCAGCAGCACAACGCACGGCATCTTCTGCTGGTGAACGACTGAACGCGACGGGGGGCTTGGAAGTTAAGGATTCATCACTAACTGCAGTCAGGTTTCTGAACTCGCCGGCGATGGCGGTGCTGTAGCCGACTGAACAGTGAACACGGGGCAAGGGGGCACGAAACACAAGCTACAAACAGGGTGTACGTACTACTGCGATGTGCATCGCAGCAGTACGGGTTTTTCATAACACTCTGCTTGAGGTGCTGACGTGCTGTTCATACTCCGAATACTGTAGTGCAGGCGAATAGGCGATGTCTCTAGCTCTGTTCGATGTACTCCCTCCGTCCAACAAAACAAGCAATTATGGGAAGCGTGCCAGTCAAACTGACTCAAGTTTGACCAAGTTTATAGTAAATAGTATTAACATTTATGTCTCCAAATATATTTATTAAAAAAATATATTCTATAACTAATCTAATGATACTTATTTTGTATTATAAATATTAGTATTTTTTTATATAAATTTAGTCAAAGTTCAAACTGTTTGACTTCTCGAAAAGCGAGAATTGCATGTTTTTATGGACGGAGGGAGTACTACAAGTCTACAACTACTTGTCTACTTGCAGCGTTAAGATTACAATGGCCAGCTGGATTTTATTCTCAGCGAAATGGTCAGTTGGATTAATTCCCCACGAAACGCGGTCACTTGGATTAGTTTAGACCTGACCGTCATGTTCTTCCATACTAATAATGGCTCGGATAAAAATGTCAACAAAAAAACTACTCGTACGGGCAATACCCGCCGGTGCAGCAGCCGCGTATGATTCGTGGTGATATTGGACTTCCCGGAACCGGAAAATTCGGGTAAACACTTCGTACCAGCTGTACGTTGTACCTGTAGCCGTAGCTGTCCTTTTTACGACCAAAGGGCTTTGCATATTATAACTACGCAGACGTATTGCATCAAATCATGTCTACATCTATACATGTATATTATGCATATTATTATTGTTACTTAATACTTCATCCGTTTCAAATACCTATACATGTATATTATGTATATTAATATTGTTAGTTTAGCATCCTAAAATTTTTGGCAAAATGAGAAAAATACTTCTCCAATAGTTTGATATCTGGGTTTGGCATCTTTGGCAAGTTGATAAATCTCGATCGACTGTGTGCATATATGCGCGGGGCACCGGCCGCGCATTGTAGTTTCCTCGTGCTTAGCGGGGCTCTTCGTTCGCTTAACGGGGCTCTTCGTTCGCTCCGCGGGTCTTTTTGTTTCGTTAGCGGGTTTTTGGGTTTTTGAAACAAAATTTGCCAAACTGTTGGAGATGAGATCTTTTTTTCTTCCCCATATTATTTTGGAAATTGGCAAACAACAAGATTTGAGAAACAAAATTTACCAAACTGTTGGAGATGCTAACTTAATACTTCATACGTTTCAAATTACAAACCATTTTGGCTTTTCTAGATTACTAGATACATAGTTTTTACATTATATCTAGACACATAATAAAAACTATGTATTTAGAAAAGACAGTGTGACTTAGAATTTGGAACGATGGAGTATTAAAGAGTGAAGTAGTCCTTCTGTTCGTTTTTTCTACATTTTAAAGTGCACATGCATATCTTGTGATCCATATTTGATTTGGACTCATGACTTATACTCATACGGGTTAGAGTATATCTAAGAGTACCCAATATTTTTTCCTAATAAAAATATAAAGTTTTACAACTCCTAAAAAACATTTGAATGAATAAAGAAGGCTATTTCTAAGAGTTTCTAATAATCCAATTCTAAAATATAGAAGATAATTTTACATCAGGAATCCTATATTATTTCTAAATTATCCTAACCACTTTTATGTATTTTTTCTCTCTTGTACATTTGCATCAGGAATCATTTTCTACTCTTTATTTTTTTCATGTCCTTCCACCTTTAGATTGGTCGATAAACACGCGAGAGAGAAAATATGTGCGACTCCAAAGCACGTAACTTTACGCGAAACCGGATGACTTTTCTCAAGTTCTAAAAAGATTAGGATGATGGATTAGGAGATGTTGGAGAAAAGTTTTTTCTTATCTTGCTAAAAACCAAGAATTAGGAGAAGATTTAGGGGCTTGTACGTCCAACGATGTTGTGGAGTCTGGTTCTGATACACAGTGGAAGAGATGACACCCTCCAAATATCACGTTGTTTAGTTAATTACGCAACAAGGTGTATATTTCCACATCGGACTTGATTGTTATGGACAATATGCGTTCTTTGCATTACTGTTGTCTTTGCTTGCTTGCACAACCGAATGATAAAGATGTCATGATGGGCAGGAGTACAAAGTCAGACCTCCTCGAAGCGGATAGCATTTCACTAAGGATTCATTCGGCTAGGGCATTACCGTGCCAGGAATCAATCCAGCTCGTGGAAGCTTATATAATTTTTTTTTGCGAATAGGAAGCTTATATAAATTAATGTAACAATTCGAGCCGGAATTCTTCCTGGGATTCATTCCTGAAAAAACGAAGGTGCGTTCGGTTAGATAAATGAGGTGGTTCATCATTTTCTCACTTCTCATTTTTTTTTGTATTTGGTGTGTAGAATGAAATGAGTTGATCCATCACCACCTCATTCGTCACAGGCTAATAATTAGTATATATATGAGGAATGAGTTGATTCCACCAAAATTCATAGGATCAACTATGAGTTGATCTATCACCACCTCATTTTTCACATACTAATAACTGGTATATGCATAAGGAATGAGTTGATTTCACTAAAATTTCATAAAATGAACTCATGATACATCACCTCATGAAGCATGAGATGACTCTACAAACACAACATATCATACTTTAGATATATTCCTAATGTTTTTCTCTGAGAATCATGACTCGCTTGGAACGAGAAACAACGAATTCTCAAAAGTTCATTCGCTTCGGGCAGAAAACCAGGGAACTTTTTTCCCATGTCTTTTTTTTAAAACGATTTTTTTTCCATGTCTCAAACGGGCCTAATCGAACGCAATTGCCAATTTGCCATGAAATAAGATTTCACTGTAGTAAAAATGTAAAATACCCAGTATTCCGTTTGATCCGTAGAGATCTGAAATCTTGTTTATTGGCTTTCACCTGAACTTAAGCCTGGTCCACTTGTCAGCCTGCGTGAATGCTGAAGACGAGGCCGTTGTTCGTAGGAGAGGCCTCACGCTGCGTTCACGTGGGCCGACCGGCGGCGATGGCAGGCTTCGTAAGCAGAGAGGAGGGACCACCAGGCTGTCGAGGTGGTTGGTGCGCCTGAGAAGTGACGCCGTTACTTACGTCAAAAAAACAAGTGACATCGTCTAGTGGATTGGATTCTCGCCCATCAAGGTCCGATTCCAACAAACCACGGACACTCTGCTTTGCAGCAACAAGATATTTTGTGTAAAGCTTTACAGCTTATTGGTTGCGATGACGAATTTTCTGCGACATAGCTGTTGTTGGACTATTTTCCTTAAAAAGATTAATTCACTCACAGCCTGTTTGGATCTTTCAAAATATTTTGAAGGAAGTAAAATCTACTCTCTCTGTCTAAATTATAAGATATTTTAATTTTTTTGGGTAAATTGTTTTTATTATGTACATAGCAAAAACTGTTATATCTAGAAAAGCCAAAACATCTATAATTTGGAATAGAGTGAGTAAACTAAACCCCTATTTATATCCAGAGGTAATAGTTAGTTGCACATATTAGCGTTGTTGGATCCAAACGGTTCTAAACAATAGTCTAGCTAATTGTTAGTTGAATACAAATTAACAACTATCTCACTAGTTGGACTAAACCAACTAATAGCTAGCTAGTTAATATTAGCTAGGAGTTGTTAGCTAGCAAGCTATTAGCAACTAATAAATTCAAATAGGACCTCAACTATCTAATTGGAATTTGACATTTGAAAACTTTTCAAAGTTTAGGCAGGGGGTGTGACATAGAAGTGGATTATATTGATTCTCGTGCTCTATTTTTGCTCTTCAATTTATACCATACTCTTAATCCCTCCCCGCTACAACAACAGTGTAGCACATAAGTATCTCTCCCATGTGGCCAAGACAGCATATATGTAACGTATACATGTTAATTGAATGAATCTATGTCTAAATTGTGATTATTAGAATCAATTTATATTTCAAGGATCCAAATGAGACTTATTAATTCGAAGTATCACAGCAGAAAAAAAAAAGACAGGAAGGCCTTGTTTAAATACCCAAATTCACCCTCAAATTTTACTATGCAAAAAGAAGATTCTCTATCACATCAAAATGTCGGCACATATATAAAGTACTAAATATAGAAGAAATCAAAAACTAATTGTACAGTTTTGTTGTACTTTGCGAAACGAACATTTTGAGACTAATTAATCAATGTTTGGATAATTATTACCAAATAAAAACAAAATTGCTAACGTGCTGCACAGTGCAGCACAGTGATTCAGGATGCCCCGAATCGGGCATCTAAACAAGGCCGAAGTCATGGGGGTGGAAACGATTATGCTCTGTCAATCTAGGCACAGGCATATGTACAGAGTACTTTGATTGATGAAGATATTTGAAACTCTTACACCAGTGATAGATTTACTTACAACTTGCGGTCAACTTTTGGCGGATAAGTTAGGCAGCCATCTGAATGCTTAGCAACAGAACTATCACGTAATATTGTGCTACTATATTGAATAATGTATAGGTGTTGGTACAAGTTAAATGCTTGATATCATCATCTCATAGCCTGTAGACTGGTCTCCTCCAAATTTTGTATTGTTATTTTTAGCAATGGGGTCTACTGAAAAGGATATCTCTAAATTAAACTTAGATGCTTAGGCCACTAGATATATGTAGAACAGGTCCCAGCAAGGTAAGGCAACCAAGGGGTTCCATTGACAGCAGCGCAATCTTGCAGAAGAAAAGACGGGCTTATCTACTAATTGTATATTGCGGACCAAATCCATTGGCTTCTAGACATCATACCACACGATTAGTCAGACCAATTGTTTTTTTTCTTGTCTTTTCCAAACTTCACCTCAAGATATAAATTCCAAGTTTCGCCCTACCACACGTCTCCTCCATATTTTTTTTATCTTGCTGCTAAATTTGAAAACGGTCATACATAAAAGGGCGTTGCTAGCGCCCGGACGCCCGGCTCCAGGGCCGCGTCCGGACGCTGCAAAAATCACGCGAGCGCCCCCCGTCCGTCCCGCCCCGTACGCTCCCACCCCACGAAAAAAGGAAAAGGCGACCCCCGCCCCGCTCCCGCACCCACGAATCGGAATCCCCCGGCCCGTCCCCCGCATGGAGCCCCGCCGCCAGCTTACCACCAAGCCCCCCTCTCCCCTGCGCGCATGGATCTATCTCGCCCCCAACCTCGCCGACCCTAGCACCTCGCCCCCCCACCAGCTCACCACCGTGAATCCCACCCCCACCCCCTACAACTGCAAACAAGGGGGGAAAGCTATTGCAACATCGAATGGGCCTTAATGAAACAAACGAAAAAAAACTGTTGAAAACAAACGCAAAAAACTATTGAAACATCAGAAAACAACTAATGAAACACAAACAAAAACCGGTGAAATGAACAAAAAAAGGAGCTGCTGCAACAAGGAGAAGCTGCTGCTGCACCAAAGTATAAGAAGCTATTGCAACAAAAGAGAAGAAGCTACTGAAACAAAAGGAGAAGAAGCTACTGCAACAAGAGAAAGAAGCTGCTGCAACAATAAGAAGAAAGCTAATGCAATAAACGAGAAGAAGCTACTGCAACAAGGAGAAAAGAAGCTGCCGCAACAAGAAGAAAAAACTAATGCAACAAAGGAGATGAAGCTACTGCAACATCAGAGAAACGTGCTTCACATCATCTATTGCCATGTAGCTTAGATCTTACTCGCCAAAAAGGAGAATAAGCTACTGCAACAAGGGGAAAAAGCTACTGCAACAACGAGAGAAGCTGCTGCAACAAAGGAGAAGAAGCTACTGCAACATCAGAGAAATGGTTGCTTCACATCATCTGTTGAATATAGCTTACATCTGCCTCGCCACAAAACCGAGAAGAAGCTACTGCAACATCACATAATCATACTTTCACATCATCTGTTACATAGAGCTTAGATCTTCCTCGCCACAAAAACCGTAGCTGCCATCAAAACCTTAGATCCAGAGGGGGCGAGGAGGAGGAGGAAGAGGAGGAGGAGGATGAGGGGAGGGAGGAAGAGGAGGGGCGCCTCAGATCCAGAGGAAGGAGCGCGTGGGGGTCCTTCCCCACCTACCTCGTCGGAGCCCATGGATCCACCACGGGGAGCCCCGGTGGTCCATAGATCTGCCATAGTGGGAGGCCCCATGCTGCCGTCGAGGTGGAGGAGGACGCTCCAGGGTGGAGGAGACCACCACGCCGCTGGATTTGCGCCTCCTCCCATGGATCCACCACGGGGAGGACAGAGCTTCCATGGATCCACCACGCGCCGCCCTCTCTCGGTCGCATGGAGGACGCGGAAGCAGATGAGGAAGGAAAGGGGGGGAGTGGAGGGAGGAGGGAGAGGGAGCAGGCGCGGCTTGCCCCGGGTGCCGGTGAGTGCTCCTCCCCACCGGCGTCGCGACCGACTCTGGTGCCATGGAGCCGAGCAGAAGAGCGGGCACGCGACTGTAAGTGGGGGCGGAGTGAACGAGGAGATAGATGGGGAGGCTGGGCGAGCGGATAAGGATGGGGAGGGAGCGGACTTGGTCGGGTGGAGTCGGTCGCGCGCGTCGAGTCCGTCCGTCCTGTCCGGACGTGTACAGTATATCATTACCGTACATAAAAACACTTCTGATTAGATTTCACACATAAAAACAAGTCGGTCGTTGCTACGGAATGGGCATAGCCGAATAGCATAATTGATTTTCTCTTATCACAGACAGCGGAGACAGAGTGACACCCTTTTTGAGCTGGTTGTGGTGCAGCTCACTGAGCGCTGTGCTGCGCCCGGCGGGCGACGCCATTTATCACCTCACCTCCTCCACCCGGGTGCTTACGTGGCGCGGCACCCCCGGCTGATCGGCGCAGGAACGGAGTAAACGCTGGCTCTCCAATCCCCGTCCTCCCTCGTTGCTCTGCTCCTCATCCCTCACTCTCCCTTGCCGAGGCAGAGGCTTGCTTCTCCCTCCAATAATTCCCTTCCGCCTCTCCTCCCGTCCTCTCACAAGCCCACAACACCCGCAGAAATCACAGCGGCAGGGGCAGCAAAAATCTCCATGCCCACGCTCGGCCTAGATCTCCGGCGAGCTGGCCTCGCGCGGTAGCCCGATCCGCTCTCCGATCCCGGCGCCTGATGGGCGGCGAGGTGCCGGAGCCGCGCCGGCTGAGCCGCGCGCTCAGCTTCGGTTGCGGCGCCGTCCCCGAGGAGGCTCTGCACCTCGTGTTCGGCTACGTGGACGACCCGCGCGACCGGGAGGCGGCCTCGCTCGTGTGCCGCCGCTGGCACCGCATCGACGCGCTCTCGCGCAAGCACGTCACCGTCGGCTTCTGCTACGCCGTGGAGCCCGCGCGGCTGCTCGCCAGGTTCCCGCGGCTCGAGTCGCTCGCGCTCAAGGGGAGGCCCCGCGCCGCCATGTACGGGCTCATCCCCGAGGACTTCGGCGCCTACGCGGCGCCCTGGGTCGCCCAGCTCGCCGCGCCGCTCGACTGCCTCAAGGCGCTCCACCTGCGCCGCATGACCGTCACCGACGAGGACATCGCCGTGCTCGTCCGCGCGCGCGGCCACATGCTACAGGTGCTCAAGCTCGACAAGTGCTCCGGCTTCTCAACGAACGCCCTCCGCCTCGTCGCCCGCTCCTGCAGGTAATAGATACCCACCCGTGTTTCTGTTCATCTGCTGATCTGCAACGCCGTGTTTGTTCAGCCTGCTTTCTCATTACACGGTGTGCTGGGAAAGTAAGCTGGGTAGTTGCGCACTTGAGTATACTTGATCTTTTCCCCCTTTTATAGAAATCATGATTGATCCGGTGGATAAGAGCCGCGTGCCCGCGTGTCAGTTTCTCCAAGTAGTCAGCTCGCCCGCTTCTGGATTCTCCTTCTCTCTTTTCTGAGAAATTGGCATGGGCAAAGCTCTGATGCGATCTTAGGTCATAACATGCAAGAATTTTCTTGACTATAAATCGATAAGAGCTTTGGATATGCAAAAGACACATTCATAATACTGCTGGTTTGATCATTAGTCCAGTGTTTTTTTGTTTCCTTGGTCATGCTACGCGAGGAGTCCCCAGTTCTTTGTACAACAATTTCGCATAAGCAGGCTGTTTGAGGTGTCGACAAAATGACTGGTGATCTATCACTCCCAGGAGGCCAGGAGTTCTCATGTACCACGTTGATTGGAATTGAACATGACTACTCTTTCCCCAATGAAACATATTTTTGACCAAAATTCAGTTGCAGCTTTGCGCGTTGTCAATTTCAGTTATCAACCAATTCAATCATGAACACATCTCATATGGTACCATGTCTTGTATTTCAGGCAGCATCTTTTCCCCTTCTCCCTTCTTCCCAGAAGTCTTTCAGATGGTTTAATCTTTTATTTCTTAGTTTGAATTCTGTAACGGCCTACCCCAACTTGCTTGGGACAAAAGGCTATGATTTTTTTTAATTCTGTAACGATGTTGTTGAATCGGTTGACTAAGGAAGTTGAATAATAGATGTTCATGGAAGTGTATATATATATATATATATATATATATATATATATATATATATATATATATATATAGAGAGAGAGAGAGAGAGAGAGAGAGAGAGAGGGAGAGTATACTCTATTAGCCAGCTACAGAATAAGTTATTCTGTAGCCACCTCTATTTACGATAATTTTATATACTAATTTACGACAATGTCAGTATATATTTACGATAGTTGAATTACTATAACACATGGGGATATTTACCATAATGTTATAGTAAATCACATAGTAAGGAGTTACTATAATCTTATAAATTAGCATAGCAATTATCGTAACTCAAAGTGGCTACAGAATAAGTTATTTTGTAGCCAGCTGTAGGGTAATAGTCTCTAATGTTTACTATTATTTTTTGTGTGCTGAAGCTACTTTCCTTTTTGATACTGGAGGCAAGAAACCATGGTGGATGCTCTGTTGCAATTGCAAGTCATTTTTCCTCCTGAAAAAATTGCACTGGTTTCTTTAGCAAGTCTTTTTTACGTATTATTTACTGATGTACAGTGAATTTATCATTCTAGTTGCTATGACTACATGATATCACGACAGTAACATGTAATAAATCGTCTTGACAGATCTCTGAGAACTTTGTTCCTGGAAGAATGCACAATTGCCGATGAAGGGAGTGAATGGCTCCATGAACTCGCTGTCAACAATTCTGTTCTGGTGTCACTGAACTTCTACATGACAGAACTCAAAGTGGAACCTGCTGATCTGGAGCTTCTTGCAAAGAACTGTAAATCATTGATTTCTTTGAAGATGAGTGAGTGTGATCTTTCAGATCTGATTGGTTTTCTCCAAACCTCCGAAGCATTGCAAGAATTCGCTGGAGGGGCTTTTTTTGAAGTTGGAGAGTACACCAAGTACGAAAAGGTCAAGTTCCCACCTAGGTTATGCTTCTTGGGGGGTCTTACCTTCATGAGTAAAAATGAGATGCCTGTTATCTTTCCATATTCTGCAATGTTTAAGAAACTGGACTTGCAGTACACTTTCCTCACCACTGAAGATCACTGTCAGCTTATTGCTAAATGCCCCAACCTACTGGTTCTTGAGGTAATGCTTTTGTACGTCTTTAATATTACCTGTGTGTCTAAAATAAGTGACTATCTAATTTCAACTGACAAGATGAATGTTCTCGACAGGTGAGGAATGTGATTGGGGATAGAGGACTAGAAGTTGTTGCTGCTACATGCAAGAAGCTACGAAGGCTCAGAATTGAGAGGGGGGATGATGATCCCGGTCAAGAAGAGCAGGGAGGAGTCTCTCAGATAGGCTTGACAGCCGTAGCTGTTGGCTGCCGTGAACTGGAGTACATAGCTGCCTATGTATCTGATATCACAAATGGGGCGCTGGAATCCATTGGTACCTTCTGCAAGAATCTCTATGACTTCCGGCTTGTTCTACTTGACAAACAGAATAAAATAGCAGATCTGCCACTTGACAACGGCGTCCGTGCTCTATTGAGGAATTGCACCAAACTTCGGAGGTTTGCCTTCTACTTGAGACCGGGAGGGCTTTCAGATGTAGGCCTTGGTTACATTGGACTATACAGTGGAAACATCCAATACATGCTGCTTGGCAACGTCGGTGAATCTGACAATGGATTGATCCAATTTGCAATGGGATGCACCAATCTGCGGAAGCTCGAGCTGAGGAGCTGCTGCTTCAGCGAGCGAGCTCTGGCAGTGGCCGTGCTACAAATGCCCTCGCTGAGGTACATATGGGTGCAGGGGTACAGAGCCTCTCAAACAGGTCAGGACCTCATGCTCATGGCCAGGCCGTACTGGAACATTGAATTTGCGCCTCCCTGTCCCGAGAGCGCTTATCGGATGATGGCAGATGGACAGCCTTGTGTTGACACCTCTGCCCAGGTTCTTGCGTACTACTCCCTTGCTGGAAGGAGGCCGGACTGTCCTCAGTGGCTGGTTACTTTGCATCCTGCGTGACTGTAAATACGTCAAGCTGTCCGAGCGTGGTTATTGTACCATCTGCTTGTGTACCGTAATAAACTCTAGTACTGTAGTGGAGGCGTAGTGCAATAAGGTGCAGTTGTTGCTTGTACTAGTATCTAATCCTAGGAGGATGTATACTAAGTTGTTCTATGCTTTCCTTTCCCCGGAATTGTATCTTGCTGTAAATATCAGAAATAGCCTACTAGTTTTGGCTGTGCTAGATAAAGTTGGAATCATGGATCTCAGGTGCATTGCATGCACAAGAACAGATGAGCCGAAAGCGACTACGTTTTGTCATTCTCAATAATTGATAAAGAGGCAATGGATTCTGGACGTGTACTAGAATGTGTGGACTCTGAAGCTCGAGTCCGGGTCCAGTCCAGCACCAGGAAGACGACGGTCCACTTGGAGCCCCTACGTGAAGTAGTACGTGGTCTCGGTGGGCAGAGAGGGCCGTCGCCGAGTGGTGGGGGACCCCCACTTCCCACCCAGCCACCGCGGCTCCGCGCCCAGAAGGCGAGAGAATCGCGTTCCAGCGCAATGGCCAACTGCTTGGTGACTAGCAGTAATGGCTAGCGAACAAAAAACGTACCCCCGCCGCTGAATCGACAACTGGGGGCGGCTTTCCTCGTCGGGAAAAGGACGTTTCTGTCAGCTTGCCCATGGATTCTGGGGCACCATTTCACGAAGAACCCGGTTGATCTGAACATGCCAAGGGCAGATACGGGGTTAGGAGCTGCTGGAGTCTGTTGTTACGTCCACTTCTGAAACATTCCAACTGAAAGACGTTTTATATAGTAATTTCCACCTAGGATTCTAGAATGTTACTCTATCAATCCAAATCTTGAGAGCAGTTAAACAAACATGTATAGACGAGATGGAAGCACCTGGCTCTATCTGCTCCATGCAGGGAAAGCTGAATCTCAACAATCGCAACAGTTGTGTTTGGTGTAAAATCAGAGAGGAATTAGAGAGAATTCTGAATTTCGCACAGCGCATAAAAAGGTTAAAAACATTCTATGTGCATGCCATATTTAGGCCCTGTTTGAATGCCCCGGTAATTAGACCAAAAAACCTGTAAATTACAGGCCCTATTGTTTCTCCGACACAGGCCTAAGTTCATTGTCTGGATTACCGGTGAGCCCACTTATTTTACATTCGGTTTGGCCCAGAACCAGTGTAAAAAAAATGTCATCTCCTGACGTCGAGCCCTGTTCGCTTCACTGAAAAGCCAGGCTGAAAAGTATTGTTCGCTTATTTGTTGTGAGAGAAAAACATGGTACTATAGTTGATAAGCCAGACTGATAAATTCAAGCGAACAGGGCTATATCTCTACTCTAAAAAAAGTAAACTGGACCTGTTCACCCATGCATGGTGAAGCCAGAGTGCTACGCTTCACCCTTCAATTTTTGGCGCCGACATGTAGGCCCCACCGCCCCACGCCCTCTCTCCCGCACGCCTCCCCACTCCCCAGACCCAGCCCTCACCAACCATGCATGCCGCCGCCCCACCCCTCCCAGCCGATGCCGCAGCCCCGTCCCTGCACTCTGCCAAGCCGCTGCCCCTCCTTCTCCTAGCCCCGTCCCCTCGCTCCTGGGTTCGGCTACCTCCGCGGTCGCTCGCCCCTACTACCCGAGCCCACCCACTAACCTTGCCTGACCTCGCCCGATTCGCCCCTTCTTCCCTGTGCCCAGGGCAGGTACCAGCGTCTGCTAGATCTCGTCAGCGCGCAAGGCAGGCCGGGTGCTGCAGTCGAGGCGAGCGCCGCAGTCCTTCGCCACCTCTTACTTCAGGGGCGTCTTAGAGCGGCTGTCGAAATCATCGCCGGGCCAAATGGTGATCCCCTGGGCCTTAGCGGGCCGTAGGAGTGTTTTCATCCCCGCGCCTCTTCGTTCCCGCGGCGTCGGGAGCCGCGTCCAATCCCAGGACGAGGTTGGAAACCGCCGTGCCGTCTTCATCTTTAAACCGCCCATTATGGGCGCGTGGGGGAGCCGAGGGGGCGCGTTGTGCCGCATCCGCTGCGACGGTTGGTGTTAGCGCCAGTTGGGCTCCCCGCAAGCCTTCAATAAATTACGGCCTCCACAGTGTGTTGTTCATTGCCGCCCTAGCCTTAGCCAGCCAGTTCCTAGTGCTTGCCTTCTCCTCTCCTGTGCTTCATCCATGGAACGTGGGAAGCGCCTTGCCAGCGATGCACCTGAGGAGAGAAGGCCCGCTCGACGCCATCTGCTCGAACAGGGGTGAGGGAGGCGTCTTCCCATTTCCTCTCACTGTGGTCGTGAGTTTTCTTCTAACCTTTGCCTCTGCTCAGGGCTGCGTCAGACGCGAGCCCGGTCCTGGAGTCAGAGTGACTCCGGGAATGCCTTGAGGCCGCCCAGGCCGCACTTCAGGCCGCCGAGGAGGTGGTGGAAACCGTCCGCGCCCAGTTGGCGGACGCCAACGGCTGGGTAGCCGGTAGGTTCTTCTTTTTTCTTTTTGGCGATCGCCATTCTCCTCCTTCTCGGTTCGTCTTTTCTCTAATTTTGCTTGTTTTTGTCAGAACCGGAGGCGGAGCTGCAGACGCTTCGCCAGGCCGCGGACACTACCGTGGTCTTCATGCGTGCCTAGGGCGAGTGTCTCGAGGAGCGCCTCCTCGACATCCTGAGCGCGTCCAGGGCGCGGTGGAGTACGGTGTCCACCGTGGGGCGGTCGTCGCCCTGGCTGCGGCCCAGGTCCAATCGGGCCACGAGCTTCGCTTTCTAGTCGGCTTCCAGGAGGGCGAGGGGGTGGCTGATCACATGAGGCTCGTCGAGGACTTCGACGAGGCTGCGGACGCCGTCACCGTCGAAGCGCCTACCGAGGAGGTCTTCCTCGAGGCCCTGTAGTTTGTACTTAGGGCCGGCCTCTCATGAATAAAAATGATCTATTTTTGTCCTCCATTATTCGTGAAATCTTGTTTATGTTTCGGACGCTGTTTGCCGTAGTCGGACGGTTAATCCTCAAATTGGTGGGGTCTTAGTCGGTACCGATTATCTTTTGCAAACTTATCAGTCCGCCCTTTCTCTATGCTATAAGCATTTTTCCGTCCTCCCGCGACTTGGCACCAGGTATTTCGTGAGGCCGACCCCCGTGCCCCTGCGCGTGGTGAGGGTCGAATCATGGGTCAGGACGCCCGCAATGCTTTCACACCTGGGTGTCCGCCTCTTAGTTTGTCTTCTGTTCGTTCCCCCTCACGTGTTTTCCAATAGAATGGAGGGGTTGTGCCGCGCCACAATTTTCCTCGCTGGTCGAATCATGGTGCTTGGTGAGCTACTAACAGGTCAGTTTGAGTGGGGGCCCGATTCCCATTAGCAAGGATCCGGCTTGGGTCGGCTGGCGACCGACTCCAGGTTCCCGACGACCAGTCCATATAGTTCCTGGGTCTGTTCAACCGGTTCTGGGGGCTCGTTGCCTTTCCTCGGGAAAAACCATGGTCCGGCTGTAGTGAGGACTCGAACGCGGGTCGGGATGCCCATGGCGCATGTGCACCCGGATACTGGCCGCTAGTGGGCCCATCCCTTTCTGCCCTCACTCTGTGGGTGCCCAGAGCGGCTGTCGAACCCTCCGATGGGCCAGCCTTCGAACTCTTGGGCCTTATTGGGCCGTAAGAGCGTTTTCAACTCCGTATCCCTTTCTTACCTATGACGGTTCCTGGCCCAGTTGCGCGTCTTTTGAGGGAGCGACCGATCGGTGGTACGCATGTAGCTGGTTGAAACAACGTAGCAGTTTTGATGGCATGGGGTGGCGCGTGAATCTAGGCAGGCCATTCGCCTTTCACTTCTTCTTAAATACAGGGGTTTCCCCTGTTTTCTCACCACACACAAACCGTCATCCTGCCCCCTTCACTTCCAAGCCGTCATCCACGCCCATGTTTCTCACTACCACCGTGGCCGCAGCACAGTTAGGGTTAGGGTTCGTGTCGCCGTTGAAGCTTTCGCCTCCCGGCTCCCGTTGTCTAGCATGGACGCGTGGCCTTGTTCCGACGTCACCCATTCACGGATGGAGGGCCTCGTCAAGAAGGGCCTCCTTCGGGTGAGGACCGTCGTGAACGAGTGGGTCATACCTGACAATGAGGACGAGCCGATGCCGTCAGATGGGTATGTCATCTCCTTCGTCCCCTTCCACGAGCGCGGCCTGGCGATGCCCCTACACCGGTTCCTCCGGGGGTTGCTGGACTACTACGACATCGAGCTGTAGCACTTGAACCCAACGGGATCTAGCACATTGTGGCCTTTGTCGCGTTATGCGAGGGGTTCCTAGGGATCGAGCCACACTTCGAGTTGTGGAGGTACTTCTTCATCGTCTCCCTGCACAAGAGGGTGGAGAGAGAGAAGAGGAAGAAGAGAGAGTTCAAGGTACCTGTGGAAAGCACGAGCATCCGCCTCTGGGGGAATCGGGTGGCACAGTACATGTCACTCTCATTGATGACATCCAACAAAGGGTGGCATAAACAGTGGTTCTACTTGAAGAACGACCCCACCGCCCCTTGTCGATCTTCTCCGGCAGCTTCATCAAGTCGGCGCCGAAGACGTGGGTGTGGGGTCCCCCTACCAAGGAGCAAGATAGGATCGAAGACCATCTGAAGGCCATCGCCATCTTGAAGGAGTGTGGCCTCTGTGGAGTCAGCGTCATTGGGGCGTACCATGTGAGGAGGCTTGCGCCATTGATGGCACGTGCCCTCTCAATGTACCAGATGATGCCCGGATCATCGCCCGATGGGACGGTGATGCTCGTCGGGGACGCACTCAGTGTTGGCAAGGTGGAGTAGCGTCTCAAAGAGGCGACAGAGGTGCCATCATCGCCATCGGGGGAGATTGTCCCCATATACCCGGTTCTAGGGCATCCGCCGATGCGACCGAATGCGGGCTTTGTCGAATTTGTAAGTCCTCCCTCCTTCGGACGCTATTCGTCCTTCATTCTTTGTCGATTTTCTAATTCCACCGCCTGACCTCGAAAGTTAGATTCTTGCAGCCGGGACTTGTTTTTCGAGATTTGGCAGCATCGTTGCCGGAGGATGTAGAGAGGAGAACGGCGAACCGCCTCACGGCCTAGCGGGAGAAGCAAAAGGACATCGAGAAGGCTAAGAAGGCGGAGAGGCAACGAAAGCAGGATTAGGGAGAGGACACCAACGACGATGATGACGGCGATGATGATGAAGATGACGACGAGAAGGAAGAGGGGGTCGGCGGCGTAGCGTCCGTCGACTGGGATGAGATGGCACGCGATGACGAGGACGAGACTATGGGTGGCGGTCCGTCCTCACAACTGATGGAGGAGGATCGCCCCTCCGACGCACCCAGGGGTCATCGGACGCGAGCCACCCTGTGTCGCCCGGTCCCTTCGAGCAGCTGGCCGGTCAAAAGTGGCCCCGCTTTGCTGAGGCGCAACCGGGGTCAGGCGGGCTAGCCACAAAGCTTCACCGCCTAGTGGCGTTGAGGTATCCCGTGAATCCCCTCACCCTTGTCGCTTTCTATGGGTCTCGTCATGGTTTTAATGTCTTGTTGATGTTGCAATATCGGTCGATACATTACTCCTCTAGCGTTGGCGTCGAGGAAGAGCGTCGCTCTCTGGGTGGCACGGCAGCCGCCGGTTAGCACCACCGCGCCTAGGTTGGGCGGGTTAGTGCTAGGACGGCCATGGGGCCATCCATTCAGACACTGCCGGAGGCGATGACCCCGTTTGTGGGGAGACAGTTGGCGGCGGGCACGGGGGAGGCGTCCTCAGTCACCCAGGAGCGGTCAGTCACAAGCTTGTCATCAATGTTGACAGCGATGCGGGAGGGCCACCGGCCACGCATGTGGCAGCGTCCGCGGCGGAGTGGACTGAGAAGAGGTGGTCGGGGGAAGACGACGCGTCTAGGATGCGCGCGGTGGGCGTGGCGCAGCCAGATGTGACCCAACCTCCACGGAAGAAGACAGAGTTACCCGAGGCAAGGTGGATTGAAGGGGACACGTCCTCTGTGTCTCTAGAAGTCATGGTGATGGTGCTGCGCACCGTGTCCGTGCCGTCATCGTCTGTCGTTGGCGGAGGGGTTGTCCTAGTAGAGAGGCCATGGCAGGGGGGGTCGTTGGCGCGTGGCGCTGGCACGGAGCCATCCCAGACCCCGGTTCGAATGGGGACCAATAGGCCACGGCTGGAGTTAGCAGACTTGTTGAAACCGGAAGCTCGCCGTTCGTCCTCGATGACCCTACGGAGGAGAAGGAATGATGCCGCTACCACGGGATCATGGGAGGCGTAGCGTACCTCTTGAATGTCACGCTGGTCATGGCAAATGACAGGCTGAAGCAGTTGAACAGCGCTGGTGACCCCTGCATGGTACGACGTGTTTGTGCCCCGATTGTCGCTGTTTGTTTTGTTGCTTCTAACTCGTGTTCCTTCCGCAGTCGCTGATGGCACGTACCCAGGAGAATTCCTTGTTCCTTCATCGGTAGAAGGAGACCTAGGACCGCCTAGTCATGGAGGCGGCTGACCTTTGGACCCCGGAGGCGAAGGCCTGCCAGCATGCAGAGGAGGCAGAGAAGATGGTCTTGGACTTGTCCGAGAGGGCGCGCAAGGATGGCGATGACACTGCGCAAGTCGTGAGGGAGCGCGACGAGCTGCGTCGGCGGGATGCCGAGTCCCGCCAGTAGGTCCTCAACCTCCAAGGTGAGCTTGAGAAGGAGAAGGGGTTGAAGCTGGCGGCCTAGGAAAAGGTCGCCGCGCTGGAGGCGAAATCCCATCAAGATGCCACGGTGTCTGAGTGGCTCCACAAGGAGCGAGACGACTCGCATCAGACCGAGATGAGGCTTCGCACAGAGCACGATGGGTCTCAACGAGAGCGCGACAGCACCCAGCAGTGGGTCAGCTCCCTCTAAAGCGATCTCAAGAGGGAGAAGGTCCAAAAGTGAGAGGCCAAGGGTGTCTCTACCAGGCTTGCCCTAGACCTAGGTCAGAGTCAGAAAGAGCTGACTGAGGTGAAGGAAGCCCTACAGAGGGAGGTCGTGGTGTATGCAATGAGCGCCTCGCCGCCAACTTAGTCTGCCATGACCTAGGGGTGCCTCAACTATCAGAGATGAGCTCTCTTGCGACCCACATCACTCTCATCTCAGACCGCATACGAGAGCTTGAAAGGGGCACCTTCCAGGCGGGTATTCATCACACCTTCGCCATCACTCGTTGCCACTACGCAGAGACTATCAACTTGGAAGCGATGAGCCAGGGTTATGCGTCGGGCTATGAGGTCGAGGAGCTGGAGAAGATAGAAGACGGCGTGGCCTCCCTCTCGCAAGACCTGGCGAATAGGATAGCAGACACAGTTCTCCCCCGGAGGGGTAACTGATTAGATAAATTTGGGCCAAAGTGCCAAAAGATGAGTAATGAGTTTGAACAAGCGCTTTGTTTTTAGGGTCGGTCGTGTGAACAATTACATGTTCTTTTTCTTTTTAATGCATAAAAAGTCGTTGCGGTCCGTTCCTTTTTTGTCGTGAGATCCTAATGTCTGAAGCGCGGACGGTAGATCCTGATTACGCTGGTGAGCAAGAGTGTCGTAGCCGCCGGGGCGTAGGTTTCTTGCGGTTCGATCAGTTTTACTCAGCATGTCTCCCCACGACTCGATCTTCAAAACTTTGACATAAAAAGGGGTCAGTCATAGGGTGCCTTTGTATGTATACGCTCCTTATCAGCCCCCGAGTAAGGGTCGACCCCAGGCCGCGGTCAGGGTCGGCCATTACTTAGCAGCCGAGAGGGAAAAAAGCGAAAACGAGCAAGAGACGGTGTTTTTCGAAAAACATCATTCTTTATTTCTTGTATGTACATGCACGTGTCAAGAGATGATCTAGGGGTAGAAATGACGTAGCTATTCGATATTCCAAGCGTTGGTGAAGACTTTGCTGTCGGCGGTCGCAAGCTTGTATGTTCCCGGTCTGAGCACTTCGGCGACGACGTATGGCCCCTCCCACGGCGAAGAGAGCTTGTGGCGGTCCTTGGTGCTCTGGATGTGTCGGAGTACTAAGTCGCTGACACTGAAGGCTCGACCCTTGACCCATCGGTCGTGGTACTGACGTAGCGCCTGCTGGTACCTGCGGAGCGGGCGAGGGCAACATCGCGGGCCTCGTCAAGCTGGTCCACAGCGTCCTCAAGGTATTCCTTGGCCTCTAGCTCTTTGTATGCGATTACTCTGGGTGCCCCGTAGTCGAGGTCAATCGGCAGGATTGCCTCAACGTTGTAAAGCATAAAGAAGGGCATGTAGCTTGTGGCCCTACTAGGGGTCGTCCTTAGGCTCCAAAGAACCGTGGGAAGCTCTACGACCCACCGCCCACTAAACTTGTTGAGCCTATTGAAGATCCTAGGCTTGAGGCCCTAGAGCACCATGCCATTGGCATGCTCAACTTGTCCGTTTGTACAGGGGTGTGCCACGACGGCCCAGTCGACCCTGATATGGTTATCATCGTAGAATCTGAGGAATTTCTTCCCTGTAAATTGCATGCCGTTGTCCATGATTATAGAGTTCGGGACCCCAAAGCGGTGGATGATGTCCGTGAAGAATTTGACGACCTCTTCACACCTGATCTTCGCGATCGATCGAGCCTCTATCCACTTGGTGAACTTGTTTACAGCGATAAGCAGGTGTGTATAGCCCTCGGGCGCCTTCTTGAGGGGCCCGACTAGGTCAAGTCCCTAGACCGCAAATGACCATTTGATAGGGATCATTTGGAGCGCTTGAGCTGGCAGATGGGTCTACTGGGCGTAGAATTGGCACCCTTCGCAGGTGCGGACGATCCGCTCGGCGTCGACTACTACGGTGGGCCAGTAGAAGCCTTGTAGGAAAACTTTGTTGACCAGGGTCCTTGGCCCTGTGTGATGTCTGTAGGAAGCACGGTGGATGTTGTCTAGTAGACTTTTTCCCTGCTCGGTGGGGACGCACCGTTGCAAGAGTCTATGCGGATCTTTTTGTAGAGCTCTTCCCCAATGACAACAAATGACTTGGCGTGGCGTGCGAGCCATCGTGCCCTTGTCTTGTCGACTATGAGCATTTCTTGGATGAGGCAGTCGAGGTATGGGACTCTCTAGTCTGATAAGGGGTCGGGCCTTATCGGCGGAGCCTCGTTGACTTCCATAACCTCAGGGTCAGGCAGGGCCATCGGAGGGCCAACCCCCGAGCCTAAGGTAAGAAGTTTGTTGTCAGAACCAGTCCCCAAGCCTAAAATAGGTGACTCATCATCAGCTCATTCTAGCTCCCCATAACGGATGGAGGGCTTATGCTGATCGCTAGCAAAGACGCCAGCCGGGACTGGCTCTCGGTCGAACGCCATCTTCGTCAGTTCGTCGGCGGCTTCGTTGAGTCATCGGGGAATGCGATTGAGTTTGAGGCCATCGAACTTGTCCTCTAGCTTGTGCACTTCCTGGTAGTATGCGACCATCTTCGGGTTGTGACAGCTTGACTCCTTCGTGACTTGGTCGATGATGAGCTACGAGTCACCCCTAATGTCCAGTCGTCGGATCCCTAGCTCGACGGCGATATGTAGGCCATTGACGAGCGCTTTGTACTCGGCCACATTGTTACAGGTGGGGAACTAGAGGTGAACCATATACCTCATGCGTACTTTGAGTAGGGATATGAAGACAAGACTGACATTGGTGCCCTCCTTGATCAACGAGCCATCGAAGTACATCGTCCAGTATTCCTGATCGATGGTCGCCGATGGCATCTGGATCTCAATCCATTCCGCAACGAAGTCAGCTAGCGCCTGGGACTTGGTGGCTGTCCGAGTGTGTGTAAGTGATCCTTTCATCCATCAGCTCGAGCGCCCATTTGGCAATCCTCCCCGTGGTGTTGCGGTTTTGGATGACCTCTCCAAGAGGGAAGGATGAAACTACCGTCACGGGGTGTGACTCGAAGTAGTGCCATAATTTTCTCCTGGCGATCAAGACGACGTACAGGAGCTTTTGGATTTGAGGATAACTAGTCTTGGAGTCAGCCAAGACCTTGCTGATGAAATAAATAGGGTGTTGCACCCTGAGAGCGTGCCCTGCTTCCTCCCGTTCTACCGCTAGTGCAGCACTGACCACTTGCGTGGTGACCGTGATATACAGCAGGAGCGATTCCCTCTCGACTAGAGGGACTAGAATCGAGGCCTCCGTCAAGACTTGCTTGAGCTTGTCAAGCGCTTTCTGAGCCTCGACTGTCCACATGAATCGGTCGGTTTTCTTTAGGAGCCGGTAAAGGGGGATACCTTGTTCACCGAGGCGTGATATGAAACGGCTGAGAGCCACGAGGCATCCTATGATCCGCTGTACCCCCTTTACGTTCTAAATTGAACCCATCCAAGTGATGGCCATAATCTTTTCTGGGTTAGCCTCGATGCCACGCTCAGAGATGATGAACCCGAGTAGCATACCTCTCGGGTTCGTGAAAACACATTTTAGGGTTGAGTTTTATGCCGTTCTCTCGGATTTTCTTGAAAGCTTTCTCGAGGTCGGCCATAAGCCAGTCGGCCTTTTTGGACTTGACTATGATGTCATCCACGTATGCCTCGATGATCTCTCTAATGAGATCGCTAAAACATTTGAGCATACATCGCTGGTATGTTGCTCCTGCGTCCTTTAGACCGAACAGCATGCTAACATAGCAGTACTATCCGAATGGCGTGATGAAAGAAGTCACGAGCTGGTCGGACTCTTTCATCATGATTTGATGGTAGCCAAAGTACGCATCAAGGAAGCAGAGGGTTTCACACCCCGAGGTCGAGTTGACTACTTGATCTATGCGTGGCAAAGGAAACAGATCCTTCGAGCACGCCTTGTTGAGACTAGTATAGTCAACACACATTATCTATTTCCCATTCTTCTTTTTTACAAGAACGGGGTTGGCTAACCACTCGGGATGATACACATCCTTGATGAATCCAGCCGCCAAAAGCTTCACAATCTCCTCGACAATGGCCTTGCGTTTCTCCTCGTCGAAGCGACGCAGGTGCTGTTGCACCGGCTTGGAGCCCGACTTGATCCTCAAGGCGTGCTCGGCGACTTCCCTCAGAATTCCTGGCATATCCAAGAGTTTCCACGCAAATACATCGCGGTTCACGCGAAGGAAGTCAACGAGCGCGCTTTCCTATTTAGGGGAGAGGGCGGCACTGACGCGCATCACCTTGCCATTGGAGTCGTTGGGGTCGACTGGGACCTCCTTGATGCCCTCTGTGGGCTCGAAGGCTCTGGCCTATCGCTTGGAGTCAGGCATGTCCTCGGTCGTCGCTTCCCTAATGACCGTGAGCTCTTCGGAGGCGACGGTAGCAGCAGCAAGCTCGCAGCACTCCACGTCGCACTCGTAAGCGCGCAGGAAGGTGGTGCCGACAGTGATGATCCTATGTAGGCCTGACATCTTTAGGTTAAGGTATGTGTAGATGGGGACGGCCTTGAACTTCACGTAGCATGGACGTCCTAGGATGGTGTGGTAGGTTCCATGGAAATCGACCACCTCGAAGGTAAGGGTTTTAGTCCTAAAGTTGGACTTATCCCCAAAGGTAACGGGCAGGTTGATCTACCCGAGTGGTTTAGCTTGTTTCCCCAGCACGATGCTGTGGAAAGGCGCTCTAGACAGTCGGATGTGTGCCCAGTCGATGCCCATGGCGTCGAGCGTCTCGACGAACATGATATTAAGGCCGCTACCCCCCCATCCATCAGCACCTTGCTGAGACGCTTTTTGTCGATGATCGGATCAAGACAAGTGGGTATCGGCCCGGATACGGAACATTGTCTGGGTGGTCAGAGCGGTCGAAGGTGATGGGGGACCTTGACCATCGGAGGAAAGCGGGCGTGGCTGGCTCGGCCGCGTACACCTCTTGGCGCGTGAGCTTCTACCGACGCTTGGAGTCATACACCGTTGGCCCACCAAAGATCATGAGGCAGCTAGTCTCCTCCGGGAAGGCGTCCTCCTTCTCCTTAGCTTTGTCCTCCGGGGGGTCAGGCTTCTTCTTCCTGTCCCTTTGCTTGGAGCCCCCGGACAGGAACTTCTTTATGAGCCCGCAGTCCTTGTAGGCGTGCTTGATGGGGTAGACGTGGTTCGGGCAAGGTCCCTCGAGCATCTTCTCGAAGTGACCCGGGGCACCCTCGGTATACGCCTTCTTGCTCTTGCACTCAGTAGCGGCCACGAGCGAGTCATCAAATCATGGCTTGTTCTTCTTCTTCTTCTTCTTCTGTGAGCGGTAGGAGGTGCCTTCGCTGGCATCCTCGTCTCGCTTGGCCTTACCGCGGGTGTGGTCGAAAATCGCTCCGACCACCTCCTCGCCCAAGGCGTGGCTGGTGGCAATGTCAAAGAGCTCCTTGGTGGTCCATGGACTTTTTTGCCCTAGCTTATGGACCAGGGTCTTGTTGTTAGTCCTGGACAGGAATGCGCTGATGACGTTGGCATCGATGATGTTGGGCAACTCGTTGCACTACTTAGAGAACCGTCGGATGTAGTCGCGGAGGGACTCGTCTGGCTTCTGCCGATAGTTCTTGAGGTCCCAGGGGTTCCTAGGGTGCGTATAGGTGCCCTAAAAGTTCTCCACAAAGATCTCCTTCAGGTCCACCTAATCCTTGATGGAGTTTGGCGGGAGGTGGTCCAGCCACATTTGGGCCGAGTCGGCTAGGAACAATGGGAGGTTGCGGCTGATGAAGTAGTCGTCGTCCACGCCGCCAGCCTGGTAGGTAAGCCGGTAGTCCTCAAGCCATAGGCCAGGGTTCGATTCCTCAAAGTACTTGAGGACGTTGGTCGACGCACGGTATCGCTGTGGGAACGGCACGCGAAGGATGTGCCAGGTGAAAGCCTGAGGCCCCAGCGGTGGGGGGCTCGGGCTCCGATCCTCATTGGCATCATAGCGTCCGCCATGACGAGGGTGGTATCTGTGGTCGGCCTCCTACCTCCTGTCCACCCTTCCACGTTTACGGGCGTCTAGGACGACACGAGCGTCGTGGATAGGGCCGACACGCTCATGTATTGGGGGCAGGTTGGTGGCCCCACGCCATGTGGTGCCTGGTGGACGGACATGTCCCTGGCGTCCCACCCGACGAACGCACGCTCGCTGGCGTCGGGCCCACGCCGTCATGACAGCGAGATCTCCGCCTGTTGCTCCGCCGCGTGGACAAGTACCTCGCGGATCTCTCGCAGGGTCTTGTGTTCGTCAGGAGTTGCTGGCTCGGGGAGCCTTCAGAGCAGGGCCACCACGGCGGCGATGTTCTGGCTGGCCCGGGTGAACTGCGGAAGACTATCACTGTCCTCCACAATTGAAAGGTCTTGATGGCTAGAGGGGGGTGAATAGTCTTTTAAAACTTTCTACAAAGACAAGCTAAACAAGTTTATCAATATAACAACTAGCGAGATACGAGTTTTGCTTAGCCTACGGGGTGTTTGCAAGCCACCTATCCAATTCACAATTCTAGTATTTGCACTCAACCGCACAAGTCAAACCGAGGAGAAAACTACAACTAAGCAAGCTACACAAAGAAGCTACTCTAGCAAAGCTAACTAGCTAGCAAAGATAACTAAGAAATTAATACAATAGAGAGTTAGGAGGGTATCACCGAGGGGCGAAGTATTGAGCCAACCAATCAATATGATCAAGAGATGAATACCAAGATAACCGAACACCGGGATCAATCAATTACAATATGAAAGTGATGACACGAAGATTTATCCCGAGGTTCACGTGCTTGCCGGAACGCTAGTCCCCGTTGTGTCCCTCTTCACCACGTGGTTCGGTGGCCAATCGGTCACACACTGAGCCTCTCAAAAGGCGCTACAAGAACCTACCAAATGGCAAAAGGTTGCAATGACACGAGCAATATACTAACGTTGCCTTTGGCGCTTCGCCGAGGTAGGCACAAACCCCTCACAATCACCGGAGGTGGCCAAGAACAATCACCAACTATTGCCAACGCCTCCAAGCTGCTCCAAGCCGTCTAGGTGGTGGCAACCACCAAGAGAAACAAGAATCCCGCAGCAAATCAACCACCAAGTGCCAACTAGATGCTATCTCACAATGCAAATGCACTTGGATCACTTAATCTCACTTCGAATATGCAAAGAAGCAAGAGAGATGAGTGGGAGGGGAGTTGCTTAGCTCAAAGTGCTCACAAGTATGTCAAATGATCAAGAGAGAGAGCCTTGAGCCGGCCAACGAGTATTTATATACGTACCCCTTCGAAAAGAGCCGTTAGAAACTTAAACAGCCGAAATCGCGCTGACCGGACGCGCTGGTCCAACTGACCGGACGCGCCGGTCGCGCAACGGCTAACTCATGAAGTACTGACCGGACGCGCTAGTCCAAATGACTGGACGCGCCGGTCGTGCAACGGCTAACTGCGAAGCAACGACCGGACGCGCTCATCGCGCAGACCGGACGCGCTGGAAACGACCGGACGCGCTGGTCCCGCGAATGACCAGACGTGCTGGTCGCCTGAGCAGCGCTCAACGAAACAGTGACCGGACGCGCTGAAGAAAAGGACCGGACGCGACAGTGCCAGCGTCCGGTTAGAGTCCAGTAAGCTCCCTGAACGACCGGACGCGTCCGATCATCAGTGACCGGACGCGCCTTTCGTCCGATCATCGAACTAAAAAACGCGCAGACACTGAACACTGACCGGACGCATCCGGTCATGCAAAGACCGCGTCCGGTTCAGCGTCCGGTCACCTCTGTGGCCTCCGTTCGCCTCCGTTTCTTTTCCGGACTTCCGGCGTAGTGGAAAATAGGTATTTCAACTTCTCAAAAACGCCTGAATCCTGCGCTCGCAAGCTCGGCGGGAGGGAGAGAGGAACCCAAACCCTCTCTACAGCTCAAACCCCACCGCCATCGCAAATGTGCTAACACCACCAAGTTATCTCGTCATGTGTGAGTGTGTTAGCATTTTCACAATCATTTTTTGAGGCGATATTAGTTCTATCCAAATGCATATGATCATGAAATGCACATCTAGAGGCACTTAGGAGTTCAATAGCCGCGTCATTCCCCTCTTTATAGTATGGCTATCTATATATCCTATAATATAACCACACCCACTAGGTGTCTTGGTTACTAAAACACAACCCTTAAGCATATACCTTTGCCTTGATCACATAGGGTTGCGTCCAAATCCAAGTGTGGCCATCATGATCACCATGTCCATCTTGCCACCAACCTTGGAATGTACTAATCCTCATATGCTACATACAACTTAGGCATAGGATTAGTACTTAGGCATTGTCACTAATTACCAACACCAAACATGGGACTTTCAATCTCCCCCTTGTTGGTAATTGGTGACAAACCTTTCACAAAGATGTTATGATAAAATTTTGATTGAACCCATGTCACATTGTCCAAGTATATTACCATGTGTAAGAATTATGGACATGTGATCATGAATTCAAATTGGTAGCAATGGCTCCCCCTACATGTATGCTATATGTTTGGATTTTAGAAGCATACATGTTAGATAGGAAAGATTAGGAGCATTGACTATCAATAGGTGCTAAGTGTTTAAGATTATAGACCTTTGAAGCGTGATACCATCGGAGTAGCGATAAACACCATCTTAGCACCTTGTGTAGTTAGATTCCACTTGTAAAAGCACAAACATAACTAGAAACCTCGTGAGATCAACATTATAAGCAAGGCTCTAGTACCACTATGAAAAACATGAAGCAAGAAAAATCTAACTACTTCCTATTCATGCTAGTACCACAATGCATCATTCAAATTATACTAGCAAGTCACCACACAAGCAATGTATCGGAGAAAACGAAATGCATAACTATGCATCATACATATGAGGTGCACATAGAAATGCAACATTCATGTTTAAAAGCTTGCTCCCCCTACTTGTGTGCTTCTTTTATCAATTCTCCCCCTTTAGGATTTAACTTTGTGAACAACATTTTCTCCCCCACAACATTTTTTGAGTTCTATCTTTGTGAACAACATTTTCTCCCCCTTTGGCACCAATTGACCACAAGGAGCAAACTTTAGATAGATTATCATGTTGAAATATGGGGTGAGGATCAAGTTTATGATTCAACCTAGATTGCTTACATAAATAAAATACTTCGGTTTGATCCAAGGGCAAGCTTCTTCACACCTCATTAGAAAGGGTTATCATGCACCATGTTGAAGCAAATATTTAGACAAGTTTTCTAGATTAAACACTTAGGATCACAAGCTACTTAAACAAGTTATATGCTACCACTAGATCATACAAGTCATGAAAACAATAGTGGTACCATATAAACTTCAAATTCATTTGATTTTCATGAATGAGCCTAGAACATGTAAATTATGACTAGATGCACTAAACAAGTCCTTAGCATAGAATGTATGACATGTCAACCAATTGTACCTTGGGGCTCGAAGGAGAGGCATGTCATATATGGGGTGCATCAACTCATGTTGGAGAAATCAAGTATGTTCAACTCATTCTTTAGCTTGTGAAATCTCTTCTCATCAAGTGGCTTGGTGAATAGATCGGCTAATTGATCTTCGGTGCCCACACTCTCAACAGCAATGTCACCCTTTTGTTGATGATCTCTAATGAAATGATGACGGACATCAATATGCTTTGTTCTTTGATGTTAAACCAGATTGTTGGTTAGCTTCACGGCACTTTCATTGTCACATAGCAATGGCACATTCTTGAATTTGATTCCAAAATCTTTCAATGTTGCCTTCATCCACAAAATTTGTGCACAACAACTACCCACGGCGATGTATTCGGCATCGGCGGTAGATAGTGCAATACTATTTTGCTTCTTGGATGACCATGAGACAAGTGATCTTCCCAACAATTGACAAGTCCCGAAAGTGCTCTTTCTCTCTACTTTGTCACCGGCATAGTCAGAATCCGAATATCCAACTAGCTCAAAGCTTGCACCTTTGGGATACCACAATCCAACATCTTGTGTATGCTTTAAGTACCTCAATATTATCTTTGTTGCCTTTAAATGACTTTCTCTTGGTGAGGCTTGAAATCTTGCACACATGCATACACTAAACATCACATCGGGCCTTGATGCCGTCACATAGAGTAGGCTACCAATCATTGATCTATACTGCTTTTGATCCACCATGTTGCCACTCTTGTCACTATCTAAACTTCCACTAGTGCCCATTGGGGTTGTAATGCTCTTTGCATCTTCCATGCCAAACTTCTTGAGCATATCTTTGATGTACTTGGTTTGACTCACAAATGTTCCTTCCTTCATTTGTTTGATTTGAAGTCCAAGAAAGAAACTAAGTTCACCAATCATTGACATTTCAAATTCCTTTGCCATTATTTTTCCAAACTCATCACAATAATCTTGATTAGTTGAACCGAATATGATATCATCAACATATATTTGCAACACAAACAAGTCTTTCCTAATCTTCTTGGTGAATAGAGTAGTATCCACTTTGCCCATGACAAATCCTTTGGATAGCAAGAAGTCTCTCAATCTTTCATACCATGCTCTAGGTGCTTGCTTCAATCCATACAAAGCTTTTCTCAATATGTAGACATGATTGGGTTTCTTATCATCTTCAAAACCGGGAGGTTGCTCCACATACACCTCCTCTTGAATGTACCAATTGAGAAATGCACTCTTCACATCCATTTGATATAGCTTGATATTGTGAGCACAAGCATATGCAAGTAATATCCTAATTGCTTCCAATCTTGCAACCGGGGCATAGGTTTCACCCAAGTCAAGACCCTCTATTTGTGTGTAACCTTGAGCCACTAGTCTTGCTTTGTTCCTTACTACTATCCCATCTTGATCTTGCTTGTTGCGAAATACCCATCTTGTTCCAATGACATTGTGATCCTTAGGCCTTTCAACTAGTTCCCATACTTTATTTCTCTTGAAGTTGTTGAGCTCTTCATGCATTGCATTTACCCAATCCGGATCTCTCAATGCTTTATCAATGTCCTTGGGTTCTTCCATTGACACAAAAGAAGAGTGAGCACAAAATAATGTCAATCTTGATCTAGTTTGAACTCCTCTTTGTATGTCACCAATGATGGAATCCAATGGATGGTCTCTTGCAATGTTAGTTGGTCGAAGCACTTGGACTTGATTGCTTGGATGTTGATGTTGATCATGAGTTGGAGATGATGAACTAGCCACTTGTTGATCTTGTTGCACTTGAGATGATGTACTAGCTTGATTTTGCATTAGAGAACCACTAGCTTGAGTGATTGGGCTTTGGAGCACTTGATCTTTGTTGTCATCTACATCAATCACTTGCTTTGGCCTAATATCACCAATATCCATTTCTTTCATAGCATTACTCAATTGAGTTCCTCTCACATCATCTAAGTTATCTTCTTCATCTTGAGAACCATTTGTTTCATCAAATTCAACATCATGCACTTGTTTAAGTAAACCACTAGCCAAATTCCAAACTCTATAAGCTTTGCTAGTAGTTGAGTAACCAAGTAGGAATCCTTCATCACATTTCTTCTCAAACTTGCTCAATCTAGTGCCCTTCTTTAAGATGTAGCATTTGCAACCAAATACCTGAAAGTATGCAATGTTGGGCTTTCTTCCATTTAAGATCTCATATGGTGTCTTCTCTAGAAACTTGTGGCAATAGAGACGGTTGCTATAAAAGCAAGCCGTGTTGATTGCTTCGGCCCAAAATGAATGACTCACATTATACTCATTCAACATTGATCTTGCCATATCAATTAGAGTTCTATTCTTTCTCTCAACTAAGCCATTAGATTGAGGTGTATACTTGGCCGAGAATTGATGTTTGATTCCAAGCTCATCACATAGCTCATCAACTCTTGTGTTTCTAAACTCACTTCCATTATCACTTCTTACTTTCTTGATTGTGGTCTCAAACTTATTTTGTACCCTCTTGATGAACTTCTTGAATATGTCAAATACATCACTCTTGTCCACAAGAAAGAATACCCATGTGTATCTAGTGAAATCATCCATAATCACAAAACCATACTTATTGCCACCAATGCTTGTGTATGTAGTTGGTCCAAATAGATCCATGTGCAACAACTCAAATGCCTTGGAAGTACTCATGATGCTTTTCAATGGATGAGTGTTGCCTACTTACTTTCCGGCTTGACATGCACTACATAGCTTATCTTTCTCAAAAGTGACATCCTTCAAGCCTCTAACTAAGTCATGCTTCACTAACTTGTTCAATTGCTTTATGCCAACATGACCAAGTCTTCTATGCCATAACCAACCCATACTTGATTTGGTGAGCAAGCATGTTGAAAGTTGAGTGTCACTAGCATTGAAATCAACCAAGTATAGATTCTCAAATCTAAAGCCTTTGAAGATCAAGTTAGAGCCATCAACACTAACTATCTCCACATCATCAACACCAAATATGCACTTGAAACCGAGATCACATAATTGAGCAACCGAGAGAAGATTGAAGTTCAATTTCTCAACTAAGAGCACATTGGAAATGCTATGATCATTTGAGATTGCAATCCTTCCAAGAGCCTTTACATCACCCTTGCTATTGTCACCAAATGTGATACTATCAAAGCCACTATCATTTGATTTGAGAGAGTTGAACATTCTTGAATCACCGGTCATATGTTGAGAGCACCCACTATCAAGCACCCAATGCCTTCCTCCGGCCTTGTAATTGACCTACAAAACAAATTAATGTTTCTTAGGTACCCATACTTGCTTGGGTCCTTGGAGGTTAGTCACTAAGCTCTTTGGTACCCAAATGGCCTTCTTCTTTGGGCCCACAATTGGTGTACCAACAAACCTAGCATGCACACCTTTCTCACCCTTGGTAAGCACATAACAAGAATCAAAAGGAATGTAAGGTACATTAGCATTTTTCTTGTTCTTGTTCATTTTATTGCAATTAATCTCTAGATGCCCAACTTGCTTGCATCTATTGCAATAACGACCATTGCCCTTCACAAAGCGAGGCTTTGGAGTAGCAAAGGTCGCCTTACCCTTCTTGGGAGTATAGCCCAATCCCTCTTTGTTAAGAGAGAACCTTTGGCTACCCAAGCATTTTAGCAAGCGGGCATCCCCACCATAGGCATTGCCTAATGCGCGGGTGAGATCATCCACCTCTCTCTTGAGAGTCTCATTCTCAACCACAAGTGATGAATCACTAGTAGTAGAGATAGGGTTGGTTGTGGTGGATGATGATGAGCTACATGAAGCATTAGTAGGACCAACAAATAAAGAATCATCAATAATATCACATGTTAGTCCAATGTCACAAGTGACAATCACTTGCTCCTCCTTAGCTTCCTTCATGAGCTTATCCAACTTGAGGTCCTTTTCCTTGATGAGCTCAAGTAGAGTGGAGTGGGCTTCCTTAAGCCTAGTGTGAGCAATTTCAAGATCCTCGTGGTCTTCCTTTAGACACTCACGAGAAGCCTCTAGCTCATCAAAGGATTTCCTAAGAGCTTTGAGCTCTTGTTCAATTCCTTTGCACTTCTTACTCTTTTTGAGAGCAACAAGCTCCTCCATCAAGGCATCATTTTCATTGCTCTTGGCAATGAACTCTTGTTCCAAGATTTTGTATTTCTTGGTTGTCCTCTTGTAGCCCTTGCTCATTTGATCTATTATGCCCAATAGATCATCCTTGGAGTAGTCCTCATCCTCCTCATCATCACTCCTACAATCATCATTAGCACAAGAATCATCATCACTATCATCATATTTTACCTTTGTAGGCTTGGCCATAAGGCATGTTGATGTAGTGTCGAAGATGGATGGCTTGTTGGAGAGGGCGATGTTTGCAATGGCTCGCCGAGTGGTCCTCTCATCATCACTAGAGCTTTCATCATCATCACTATCGGACTTGTCACTATCCCAAGTGACCACATAACCACCACCCTTCTTCTTGTTGTTGTTGAATGTGAAGCTCTTCTTTGCTTTCTTCTCCTTCTTGTCCTTCTTGTTCTTCTTCAACTTCAATTCCCCATCATGATATCTTTTGTCTTCATAGGGGCACTTTGCCACTACATGATTGGGGCTATTGCAATTGTAGCAAAGCACCTCCTTTGCCTTTATGAAGTCCCTTCTCTTTCTTGCACCATAGCCTCTCTTCTTCATTAACCGACCTATCTTTTGCACTAGAAGGGCCATGATCTCATCATCAAAAGGATCATCATCATCATTCTCCACCTTGCTCTTGCCCTTAGAAGATGAAGCCTTGAATGCAATAGGCTTCTCTTGCTTGACCTTGGTTTCCTTCTTCTCTTCTACCTCATCTTCATCATCATTGTATTGGGCATCGGTCATTATATCTCCAAGCATATCGGTTGGTTTGACTTTGTCCAATCCCTCTCTAAAGATCATTCTTCTCAAGGTAGCAAACTTCTTAGGTAAACACATCAAGAACTTATGTGAGAAGTCCTTGTCCTCAACCTTCTCCCCAAGCCCCTTGAGATCATTGACAATGACTTGGAGCCTATAGAATATTTCCGGGATGGATTCATCATCCTTCATCTTGAATGTGGAGAACTTGTCCTTGAGCATATATAGTTTGGCACTTTTTACCGTTGAAGTGCCTTCATATGTTTCTTCAAGCCTTATCCAAAGCTCATTTGCCTTTTCAAGATCTTTGATTTGCTCAAATACTTTGTCATCAATGGCACGGTAGATTGTGTCAAGTGCCGCCGTATTGCATTGTTTGTTGATGCGGTCATTGGGAGTGAGGTTTTCCTCATCAAGAATGATGTATCCTTCTTTGGTCACATCCCAAACCTTCTCATGTATATTGCCTATATATTGCTTCATCTTCCTTTTCTAATGATCAAAGGAAGAGACATCATCAAAGAATGGAGGCTTGCCATTTACATGATTGAACATAACTTGAGCCATCTTACACCGAGGTTGTTAAGCCTTACAAACGGTGACCACGGCTCTAATACCACTTGAAAGGTCTTGATGGCTAGAGGGGGGGTGAATAGCCTTTTAAAACTTTCTACAAAGACAAGCTAAACAAGTTTATCAATATAACAACTAGCGAGATGCGAGTTTTGCTTAGCCTACGGGGTGTTTGCAAGCCACCTATCCAATTCACAATTCTAGTATTTGCACTCAACCGCACAAGTCAAACCGAGGAGAAAACTACAACTAAGCAAGCTACACAAAGAAGCTACTCTAGCAAAGCTAACTAGCTAGCAAAGATAACTAAGAAATTAATACAATAGAGAGTTAGGAGGGTATCACCGAGGGGCGAAGTATTGAGCCAACCAATCAATATGATCAAGAGATGAATACCAAGATAATCGAACACCAGGATCAATCAATCACAATATGAAAGTGATGACACGAAGATTTATCCCGAGGTTCACGTGCTTGCCGGCACGCTAGTCCCCGTTGTGTCCCTCTTCACCACGTGGTTCGGTGGCTAATCGGTCACACACCAAGCCTCTCAAAAGGCGCCATAAGAACCTACCAAATGGCAAAAGGTTGCAATGACACGAGCAATATACTAACGTTGCCTTTGGTGCTTCGCCGAGGTAGGCACAAACCCCTCACAATCACCGGAGGTGGCCAAGAACAATCACCAACTCTTGCCAACGCCTCCAAGCTGCTCCAAGCCGTCTAGGTGGCGGTAACCACCAAGAGAAACAAGAATCCCGCAGCAAATCAACCACCAAGTGCCAACTAGATGCTATCTCACAATGCAAATGCACTTGGATCACTTAATCTCACTTCGAATATGCAAAGAAGCAAGAGAGATAAGTGGGAGGGGAGTTGCTTAGCTCAAAGTGCTCACAAGTATGTCAAATGATCGAGAGAGAGAGCCTTGAGCCGGCCAACGAGTATTTATATACGTAACCCTTCGAAAAGAGCCGTTAGAAACTTAAACAGCCGAAATCGCGCTGACCGGACGCGCTGGTCCAACTGACCGGACGCGCCGGTCGCGCAACGGCTAACTCGTGAAGTACTGACCGGACGCGCTGGTCCAAATGACTGGACGCGTCGGTCACGCAACGGCTAACTACGAAGCAACGACCGGACGCGCTCATCGCGCAGACCGGACGCGCTGGAAACGACCGGACGCGCTGGTCCCGCGAATGACCGGACACGCTGGTCGCCTGAGCATCGCTCAACGAAACAGTGACCGGACGCGCTGAAGAAAAGGACCGGACGCGACAGTGCCAGCATCCGGTTAGAGTCCAGTAAGCTCCCTGAACGACCGGACGCGTCCGATCATCAGTGACCGGACGCGCCTTTCGTCCGATCATCGAACTAAAAAACGCGCAGACACTGAACACTGACCGGACGCGTCCGGTCATGCAAAGACCGCGTCCGGTTCAGCGTCCGGTCACCTCTGTGACCTCCGTTCGCCTCCGTTTCTTTTCCGGACTTCCAGCGTAGTGGAAAATAGGCATTTCAACTTCTCAAAAACGCCTGAATCCCACGCTCGTAAGCTCAGCGGGAGGGAGAGAGGAACCCAAACCCTCTCTACAGCTCAAACCCCACCGTCATCGCAAATGTGCTAACACCACCAAGTTATCTCATCATGTGTGAGTGTGTTAGCATTTTCACAATCATTTTTCGAGGCGATATTAGTTCTATCCAAATGCATATGATCATGAAATGCACATCTAGAGTCACTTAGGAGTTCAATAGCCGCGTCATTCCCCTCTTTATAGTACGGCTATCTATCCTATAATATAACCACACCCACTAGATGTCTTGGTTACTAAAACACAACCCTTAAGCATATACCTTTGCCTTGATCACATAGGGTTGCGTCCAAATCCAAGTGTGGCCATCATGATCACCATGTCCATCTTGCCACCAACCTTGGAATGTACTAATCCTCATATGCTACATACAACTTAGGCATAGGATTAGTACTTAGGCATTGTCACTAATTACCAACACCAAACATGGGACTTTCAACAATCCACTGGTGAACATCACGGGCCCTAGCCCGTGCGCGTCCGCCCTCAGCACGGCGTTACACGATCTCACGCTCGAGCTAAGTGCGCTCTTCCTCTAGCCCACGGCGTGCTTCCTCAAGATCATGCTACCGTGCTTGCAGCTGCTCAATGGGCGATTGTCCCAGTTGTAGCGGGGCTGAGGCTGCCGTCGCCGAAGGCAGGACCCTTGCCCCTCCTGCAACCGCACGCACGGGGACCTCTCGAGGGGTTTCGGTAGAGTCACTAGCGCTTGAGACATGACCGTCGGAGGTCTCTGCCATAAAGCACTCCTGCGAAGGGTGATGGCTCCCCTCGCTGGAAACGGAGACAAAGATCAACTTTGAATCACTCACGAGGAGATCATGGATCGACTCCTTGAAGTAGTCGGCCATGCCCACGACTTTGTGGGCAGGAACTGAAAAGCCGTGCCACATGGCGCTCGACGATCTGCTCGGCGATGCGCAAATCGTAAGGGAACACCGTCGAGGCGCCCTAGGTAAAGACATCTAGGGAGAGAGGTTCTCCTCTGGCGAGCTCCGTCATGACATTGATGAAGGAGAAGGTGAGGGCACTCCGGTCCTCCTAGGACGAGTGTGGTCCCAGGTAGACAGCGAGCTGGTGCTCCAGCTGTAACACCCCGGTGTTACGTATGCATTTAGCACCTGCAAATCATGAGCATAATGCATCATCAAGCATTCATGAGCATAGCATCAACTGTAAATGAAACTAATGAAACATGGACTTGAAACATGCTTGTTGCAATAGTTTTGTTTAAATAATTCTATGCCATGTTCTTACTTATACTAGTGTTAAACATATTTGTTTGCCTAACTAATTAGCTTATAATGGTTCACCATGATTTATGGAGCAATTT
Source organism: Saccharum hybrid cultivar R570 (assembly GCA_038087645.1). Classification (NCBI taxonomy): domain Eukaryota; kingdom Viridiplantae; phylum Streptophyta; class Magnoliopsida; order Poales; family Poaceae; genus Saccharum; species Saccharum hybrid cultivar. Next base: position 18,038,236 of record JAQSUU010000139.1, read on the forward strand.
TGGTATTCAAAGTTTTGTCAAATTTTGCTTTTAAAAATATTCCTAAAAATAGATAAAAACCCTTCATATTTCGCTTTTACATTCCAGTTCAAAATCTATGCAGAATTTTGAGTTGGTCCCTTAATAAAAGTTGTAGAGAAATAAATTCTAAGCAACTTTTATTTTTGGGCCATTTTCAGAAAATGCCATTTACTTGCTCAAAAATTGATTTGAAGCTGGTGTTTGAAATTTATTTGAAAACAAAAATTGAAAAATTCATTTTCTTTGCTTACCGGGCCGTCCCGTCGCCTCCCTTTCGACCCATCAGCGCAGCTGGCCTAGCCTTTCTCCCGCGCGCCACGCTCACACCCGCGCTCCTTCTTTTGGCCTAGCGTGGCTTCCCCGGCCCAGGCCCACGCCCGCAGCGTGCCTCCCTCTCGCGCGGGCGTCGTGCCCGACCGCGCTTAGGAGCCGCGCGCCCCGTGGCCGCCATGCGCCAGCGACGGTGGCACCTGGCGTCCGGTGGCCCCTCTCCCGCGCGCGCTCGCCTGTCTTCAAGCCAGCCGCAGCGCCCCCTCCCTCTCCATTCGCTCTCTCTCCCCCATTTCGAAAAACCCGAGCAGCTCCTTCCACTCGCCACCGCGAGCCGCAGCCCCGCCGGCGAAATTCACCGCCAGTGGTCCACCGCCGCCCGCAATAGCGAGCACACCGCTTCGTCTCGCTCTCCGACACCCCGTGCTCGCGACAGCTTCGCTGGTTGAGCCAGGTAGAGCCTGCCTTGGGCATTTCTCCTCCGCTGCCCGCCATGGCTGCCGTTGGCCAGCGTGCATGGCCGAAGCCCCCTATGCCCTCTCTCCCTTCGTTTCCTTGCGCGCCAAGCTTGCCATGGCATGTAGAAGCTTCCTACCTAGCTACTACCGCGGGTGGAGCTCCGGGCTGCCGAGCTCCGACCTCGCCGATGTCAACCATGCCGTTGTCCATGCTCCACTCCCCCAACTTCCACCCCCACGTGTTCCTGTGTGTGCGGGGAATCGATTGGTGGCACCCTCGCCGGCTGATACCTCGTCGCCGGCGAGATGTGGCCGCCGGCGCTCCTCCCTCTCTCTCTGTGTCTGGCAAGTGGGGTCACAGGGCCCACTTGCAGTGGCTCAATGGAGCTCGGGGTGCACCGATCCGAGGACGTGTAGCTTTTTCGGCCGGGTGTATTTTCAGATTTCAAGAAAATGAATTTCCAGATTTGTTGAAATACTTCCAAAAATCATAACTTGTTCATTTTGGCTCCAAAAATGGTGAAATAAATTTTGTTGTGTTTCTTAGCACTAGATATACAACTTAAAAATATTGCATGTTAAATTTGTGATACTTTTGTATAAGATTTTATTTAATACTTGATATTGCTGTTAATCTTTGGAAATGCATAGTAAATCATGTATTGCTCAGAAAAATATGGTTCTAGTTTTGTTAGTCTTCTTGTGTGATGCACTTTGTATGAAAAATATATGGCATGCCTACTCTGTAGAAAAATATTTAGGTTTAGTTCAAGTGCCTTTATTTGCTTGTATTTGTTATTTTTGCTAGAGATAAAAATATGTATTAAACATGGGCATGATAATTTTTGTACCGTGCTTATTTACTATGTAGAACATAGAAAAAATGATAAATCTATTGTTTGATACTTTTCATAATACAAAGTATTTTTATGTGCAATTCTGTCATGTCTTTTGTCTTTTTTGTGTAAGCTATTGTTTTGGTCCAAATGGAGTGAAGTTTTTGTGGTATGCTATGTTTGGCACTAGCAAGCTACTGTAATTTTCTCAGATTTTTTTGTGCTGTCAAAATAGATGTTGCTATTCAAACCTAGTGCTAATTAGGGTTTAATTATGCTTTGTTTGTGCATGATCAGTGAATTAGTAAATCTTTGGTGTATCTTTAAAACATTTTCACTTGATGTGGTGACTTAGCATGTTAGTACAGTGGTTGTAGTATTAGTGTAGCAGTACTTACGTGTGGCTACATGGTAGTTAGTAGTAGAAGAGAATGCAGTAGATGACAGGTACTTATAGTACATGTTCTTGGATGATGTTGACTACCTTGTAGAAGAATTTTACTTCTACTCTACCTAATAAAGCGAATCATGTTCATCTATCTTGCATACAACCATTATTATGTGTATTTTCATCCGATGCACCTCTTGCATAAACACTTACGCATATGTATCATACAGGATCGCAAGCAGAGAATCCAGTCGTCGTACCCGAGGAGCCGAAAGAGCAGCTCGAGGTGCAGCCATAGGAGGTGCTCAAAGCCGACGAGGAGAACGTTGAGGAACTTCAGGAGTGTCCTGATCACCGCCCGAGTTCCTTCGAGAGAGGCAAGCCCCGGAGCATTTCTCCCTCAGTTTGCAAATATTTAATTAATGCTTTTACTTTAATTGATGCATTACGTTCAATAGTTATTTGCAACCGTTGCTGCATTATACCTTGTTTACCTTTGTTATACTATATCCTTGTTACCCTGGTATTCACAGTCGAGTCAATGCTTAGCTGGCTTAGACCGGTAGAAGTCGGGTGATTTCCTGTCACCTGCGAGCTATAGGTGGTTACCTGAATCTGCTTGGATAATTATGTCATCATGGGATAACTAAGTGTTAATTTGAAGTTGAGACCGGGCGAAAACTTACAGGGTTTCGGACTGTAGTGATTTCCGTCTGTTTCGATTAAGGACCGACCGTTGTCGGGCCTCGGGTCATGTTGAACGCATGCTCACATTTAGCTGGCCGAATAACGTACCTTTCGACTATAAAGCTCAGAGATTATTCGGGCCGAGTAGATTGCCCGCAGCGCACTGTACCGGAGAAGGTGTGGTAGGACACGGGGGCGCGATGATAAGACCGAAGGGCAGTCGGTTGGACCCCAGGTGCATGTGGTTCCTGGCAAACTCGAGACTTTACCTGTATAGTTGACTCGGTGACCAATATCTCACTTTAGTGGGCGAGTGAGGTTTGTGTGAGGAATAAATTACCAGCTGGTTAATAATCGATTCGAATCGTCATCGTTCACTAGATAGTGAATACTTGACTTGAGTTACTTTATTGTAGTAATATTGATGGAACACTTAGATAGTTATAATGGATATGATATTATGAAAGTTGCTAATGATCATTGGTTATCATTAATTGCTTAATCATATGCTTGCTCTAGTATAGGTACACATGTAGCCGATAGGTGAATAATGATTAACTTGATCTATTGTTTCTGAAAAAAGGTTCACGAAATGCTAAAAATGTCTTTTGCAAATGAGTCAGCTACACCACTATAAAACCCTTCATAATCTTTGGTGTCACTTTATTTTTTGTTATGTCAGGTAAGTCTAGTCGAGTGCTTTCTTGTACTCAGGGTTTTGTTCCCACTTGTTACAGATGAATAGATGTATTACGGCTATTGTATCAACTGCCTTTATTCTACGATTGGTGATGCTTAGGACCAGGGGAAATGATCGTTCTTTACGTCTCATCTAATGCTTTTGTTGGAGATGATCATCAGCTGACACTTTACTTCGAACTCCGTGTGAGTGTATGTGGATTTAAACTATTTGCTTCCGCTATTTTCTATTCGAACTCGGATTGTAATAACTATGTTTAAACTCCGATGTATATGTGATGCGAACTTTTATGTAACATGTGATGGTGACCGCTAAATTTATTACGATCTTGGCTGGTCTGCGAGTTGGTTTGAAATTCTTCATGATTTCACGGACTACCGGGTTATATGGGCTTAAGTTTGCTAAATCATCTGCTCCGGTGGGTTATTTTCTTATTTAATTTCGTATAATTAGTCGGTTATGTTACACAAGCCTTCCGAAGTTGAAGTCGAGGGGCTGGTCACGCTCTGGGGCGCGAGCCTCCGGAGCGCTCAACCGCAACTCCTCGAGGGCCCCGGCGATCGCGTCGAGGCCAGTGGCGGGGGAGTCTGGGGGGTGGGAGCCCTCGCCAGCTCTCCCTCGGTGGTGACGATGAAGTCAAGACTCCCGAAGCGCACGTGCGCGCCCGGGGTCCAGTCGATGTCGTGGCTGGCCATCCGAAGCCTGATAAAAGTGATGAAACACGCAAAGGCCCCTACCTGGCGCGCCAACTGCCGATGTTCGGAATCACCGGCTAGTAAATTTTGTGGATTACGCGTTTGGGATCGGATGGCTGTGCAAAGAGGACATAAGGATGTATACTGGTTCGGCGGAATGTCCCTACGTCCAGTTGCGAGCTGCTGCTCGTGTTACTTGTACTGAGTTCGTAGTAGACGTTACAAACGATCCAGAGAGGGACGAGCTCCCAAGTCTCTGTGAGTTGAGGTCGTGAGCGTGTTCTTCTTGGGTCATCCGATTGTCCTCTAGAAAGGTACTGGTCCTTCCCTTTTATAGCCTCGGGCCACACCAGAGAGGATGGAGAGAGAAGGAAGAGAAAAACAAAAGAGAGGGAAGGGTGTCCTAGAGCCGCGTTGTTTCCCTTCCTCTGCTGGTAGGCCCTAACTGTCTTGTAGACGATGGGGACATCCCCACGCTGCAGCCTTGCCTGCCACCGGTCCCAGGCGTGGGTGTCGTGGATCAATCGTGGCGCTCTATACCGCCCGGAGGACAGTATGGTCAATGGGCTCATCTGACGGAGACCATGCCAGAGTTGAAGGCATAGTGTAGAACTGTGGATGTCTGACGGGGGTCGTACGAGGAGTTGGCGACACAGGACTGCCATATGGACGCCGTGGCGATGTGAGCTCCCAGGGATGGCTGGTCACAGTCGCGGTCGCGGGTCATGTCGAGGCATACCTACTCCCCCTTTTATGTCAAAGGCGCACACCCATGGTGGTTGAGGTGGCGCGGGCCCCTCTCAGGGCCTTCACTTCTGTCTGAGAGTAGTTCCGACTCCAAGGGGTCGGGCGAGGCGGGTCCCGCGCCCGAGGGGTCGGGCGAGCCAGAAACTCCCTCGGTTGGGCCGGACCGGGCCGCAACTACACTCACAATTATTCCAGACGGACTGAGGTTGATGTCTTTTAACTCTTGTCTTATGAGTACCCTAATATTGGCACCCAACAATATGAATTAAGATTTTTAATCATGTTTCTTTGCAGGAGTATTTTTTTCTTAGCAGGAGGAGTATCGGAGAATGAGGAGGCAGCGGCCTGCACCTATGATCTCGCTGCAAAATATGGGGGCACGGATGGCACCCTCAACTCACCGGTAAGTTCAGAGAACCCAGTTTACATCGATCTGTTAATTGTCTCAGTACTATAAGTCTGTAACCTGCTACTCTATGTGATAAAATAATGCAGTTGAAATCGTAAAACATGAGCATAAAAGATGCAGCGCATGACAAGAGAGGCATATGTACCTAGCCATTCTGCATCGCAAGAGTAGCTCATGCTTGAGAGGCGCCTCCAGCTCCGGGTATAGGGGAGTGGCCAAGTAAGCACGGCTATCACTGCATCTCTGTATCTATGTACCAAACGCCTGTTCAGCAGCTGCTACCTCTACCTTGGGATGTTCAATATGTATCTCTTTGTTTGGTCTTCTACTGCATCTTGCTACTGATAATTTCAAGAGGCCGCATTTTTGTTACACTACACATAAGTTGCTGTCATGTCATTTGTGCATTCAACATTATGATATCTGCATTTCTTGTGGCAATGTGCTCCTGATCTTCTAGAAATATAATGAGTCAGGCTATACCTTGCCCAGAGCCTCTAGAATTGTAGAAATTGATGTAAACTCGCTGAAAAATTTATGCTGCATAATTCATTATTTAGAAAAAGAATCAGCTTAGTAAGGACTATGGGAGAAGGAATCCCAACTTTGCTTGAACGATTTAATTCATAATTGGACTATGGGCGAATCGTTTGCTATTCAACATATATGCAGTTGATAAAAATCCCAATTGGAAGAACAAATGTACTATAATCATTTTGTTTTCATGATTTATCAAATGCAACTCTAACTCAAGATATTTGATCTTTTTACCTGCTGAAACTCTAACTAAAACTCAACTTTAAGATAGGGTGTCGTCTTAACATCCATGATACTGGCATGCAGGAGAGAGGTTTTTTCATGTTTGGCTGAGTTTTGGTGTCGGGACTGGAGTAATTTGTTATACATCCATGACCTACATCAGTGGAGGGCTAGGGGCTTCCATTGCTTCTAGTTTTCAGCAAGTGATGAATCAGAGGCATCTGCTGTTTTTTTAGTTAAGCATGATATTTTAGGTGTCTAAAGTTAGGGGAATTTTTTTACCTCTATCAGCATTTAAGCTGCTCTACTATCTCAGTGCTATTATAATATTGTTTTCTCCACGTCAACAAGATGAAAGATAGTATGATGTTTCTATTCCACTCATGTGCTTAGGACTTGGGAGAGATGGCTATTCAGAATGATGAAGACCGTGTAAGAAAATTATCCAATGCTATTGGAAAGCTTGGACAGCTAAATAATTTTTTTTTTGATGCTATAACAGGCCTGAGGTATAAGGTATGTCTGATTATATATGTGATACTGAAAATAGGTGTCAACGTTTTAGAGTGAGCTAATTTCTATCTTTTTAATGTCAAAAATATAGTGGTAGTGTCCTGGCTTACATTTTCTTAGCAATAGAGGCCATGGCTGATGGTGGAGTTGCTGCTGGGCTTCCTCGAGACCTCCTTGCCGTGGGTCTTGCATCTCAAACCTTGAGCATTCGTTCCATTAAGATATGTTATGATACACTCTTTGCATATGATGTGTGATTCTTTTAAGCCAGCGTCTCCAGGTTGACGTTTGTACCTTCCTTCAAAAGATTGAGTTATGTCCTTTATATGCATTATATGTACATATCCAGTCAGTGCTACTGCTGTCTGCACTTTCCCATAGACATTTTTTTTGTCTATTATATATCTGTTGTTTAGGTTCTTAGTGCTGCAACCATGGTGAGACTGTCAGGAAACATCCAAGGCAATCGAAAGATCAGGTCATGAGCTCGAGTAGGGTGTGTTTCGTGGAATACTGATTATCGTTGTTGTTGCCGCAAAGCGGTGTGCGAACTGTCATAGACTTTGATTGATGTTTATTTTGGCGGATTTCGACGAGGCTGCATTTTGTTGATATACATGCCTTGAACTGCAAGGTACGAATTGCTATATAGTTTGATTAATATTTTATATCCACTTATACCGGTGATACAAATTAATAGAACATGTGTCATTTTAACTTCATTATAGGTGGCCATATTGTTTCGAAACTCCTTATAGGAGCAACAAATTGGATTAACAGATTAACGTAGTTTTATCACCCGTGGCCACGCACGGTCATTGGCCAGTACTTAAAAAAAAAGAATCCAGACCCGTTCACTGCCACGGTGAAGCCGCGTGGATTCATGTGCCGTAACCCGCGACTAGACCACACTCCGCACGAGCGAGAGCCCCCACCCCAAATCTCCTCCCGCATCCTCCACTGCGCCCCAGCCTCAGCCCGAGCACCGCCGCCGCCATCGTGTATTCGTGTCCCGTCCCCGGCGGCCTTCGACAATCCCTGTCCCACGCCACCTTCACCCAGCCACATGAAGCAGTGGGTGATGCCAGAGTGGAGGCAAGGAAGCCGTCAAGCCGACATCCTCTCCCGGAGTCCCTCTCGAGCGGCCGCAATGCGCGAGCTGCATCCGCGTCAACGCGCAGGTACAAGATAACAGCTAACAGGACTTCTCTGGATCAAAGGGGCCCGCATTGTGGGTGCAGATTAATCCCAGCAAGGAGTGGGACTTGCTGGAGCAGAGAGATCCAAGCTGCTGGCTTGAGATCTGCAGATGGTGCCCTCTTTGATCCTTTTTCTCTCTATCATTTGCAGGTATTGCTTGCTGTAGTTCAGTAGTGCATAAATAACCCTGTGTTAGTTGAATTAAGGGGAATGATCTATTCGAGGACTTCATTGGTGCATTTTATTTAAGAGAATGCTGATTTCTTAGGCTGCTCGTGGGATGAGATTCTGGAGATTCTTAATATCACCAATTAAATACCAAGAAAAATGCAGGATCTTTTATGGGATTTTGCAATCAAATATATAATCCGTAAAACACCAAGTTAAAGCTTGATATCTCTCATGTGGAGATATGTGAATTAAACACCAAGTTAAAGCTTTGGGTTCTGGGGTTCTGCATTATACTATTATTATATATGCAAGGGATGGTTTGCGCCAAGTGCAAGGCGAAATGCAGTTCCACTCTTACATTAAATTCTTGTCTATAGAGATTTGAGGTGCAGCACATCTTGTGTTGTATATATGTCTTTAGCAACTTATGAGTAGATTGAGTCAGCAGATGCCACCATCAATGTTGCCACACTCATCCATGACACATACCATGCTGTTTGTTTTGGAATCACATGGCTGCTGGATGCATAACATATGAAACAATTTGTTCTTTCTTTCTTTTGTTATGTTTTTTATGTATCCTCAGTGTTCAAGTAATTGGATGCAGAGGGGTTTATAAGCCTCATGATAATACACATAATTTCTATTTTAGCATGGCTAGATTAACTTGTCAATCGGTCTATATAGTAAAAATAGCCCAAGTAGTCTATTTATCATAATAGCCCAATCAGTCTATTTAACATAGTAGTAAAAAACAGTGTATATACTTTAATATGTGGGTTGAATGGGCCGAGAAAAGCATCAAACACCTTGGCAACTTATTGCAGTTGGTAGTAATCTTAGATCTTAACACGTGTGACGTGCATATGTCTGTAATCTAAACAGTTGTGAATGTAATGGTAGATATTCCTGAATCCTGATTATTTCTTACCAAAGCTGGCATAACTGGAACTAGCAATTCAATGTTCACTTGTCAAATATCATCATAGCAGAGTGGTGGTCTTTACCTTTCCATATTAATAAAAATGGCAGGGAAAGACATAATAGTTTTTACAAGGTACCTTGGTAGCAAGGATTTTCATTAGGTTCAAACAGCTAACTCTCGTTCCTAGCATTTATAGTGGTGCCCCTCAAGCAGCCCTAGACATTTCACTGAGTTATCTCTGCTAATAATCGTCGCATTTTTTTTGTTCATTCTGCTATGTGCGATGTCTTTTCAGTTAGGTTTTGGGACTCACTACTATCTGCCTTTTTGAGTAGCCAATATAGTTGTGTATACCATCTTTGTTTAGTTAGGAGGCATATAGTGATACGTGAATAAGTCACCTTGGCTGATTTAGATGGAAACGTCATACTTTGACTGGAGGTAGTTTTAAGAAGCCTTACATTGTAGATTTGTAGTGTCTTCATCTTTCTATTTGTTTGGTCGTTATCTTCTTATTATGAGATTTAATAATAACCAGTAGACATGTGGTGAAAATACTCCCTAGGATAATTTTTTTCTGTTTACTATAAGATTTGAAAGAACAAATGTATTTTTCTGAGCGGGAGCGTAGCCGTGCGTGCAACAGCGGCTCCTGCTGGTGTTAATGTTTACAACAAGTGTTATAGGCGGCTGAAGGACATACCCTGCTGGTGACTCCAAGATGACCACATGCTTCCTCTTGAATGTATGATTTTTTTTTTATCACTTCTGTAACAGCCCAAGCAGATTCCTATCTGCAACAATGTATCTTAGGTGGTTTGACCATGCTTGAGCTATAGTTAAATGACCTTTTTAATGGCCAGTGCAAGAGAAAAACCACAAATAGTTACTTATTTTGACCTTTATCAGACCAACATATTTCTAAGCTTATGTGTTATTAACTGTGTTGTTACAGGGGACTGCTCATTTACTAGGTGTAGTGGTGAAAGTGTGCACTGTAAGGTTATGTAGCTGATCAATGATTCCATCATCAATCATGCAACCTTTTTTGAGGGATCAATCATGCAAGCTTGGTAGAATGCAAACATGCAGAACCCATTCTACTGAAAAAAGGCATCTCATGGCATCGGATTGATCACCAAACATTTCATCAGAGACCCTCCATTGCAGGTACCCGATACGCCAAAAAAAAAAGTCCTTTACATCTGTGCATTGCGGGCTTAGTATGGAGGAGGCTATAAAAAACTACTAGATGTGTTATAGCATCGGCAATGTAAGGATTCTATTTGGTTTCACATTCATACTAACTGCATACCAAAAAAAAATCAGAATACTTGCTGAGGGCTGTTGCCTGGGGCGAATTGCAAGCTGCTACTCCGTGAGACAAGAAGGCTTGCAGCTATAGCAGTTAAGCAGTATCTGGCTTCCCTATATGAATACTCGAGGCCTAGCATGTGGCATCCAACGCTCGAACACCATCCTCATGTTTTTGTTTGCCAGCATTTAGCTATTTCTTTGCATGCGGCATGTAGTACTACTAGCGTGCATTTGGTTTGGAACCACGTGGGATGGGTTGGCTCTCACCCAAATTTTTGGGTTGGATTGAACCCATTTTGTGTTTGGTTACTGGGACGGGGTTATCCCATACTTTCTTTTTGTTGAAAACATCTGGGATGTGGGTTATCCCTAACATATAGGGCTCGAACTCCGCCGTCACCTACGCCACTTTCGCCCTATAGGCCTTGCTGTGTGCGGTCGCCCGTGCTCGCCGGTACTGCACGCCACTGCCGCTTGTTGCACTCGGCCGCCCATGCTCGCCTTCCCACCCTGAGCTCGCGCAACCACCGTGCCACCGCCCCGCGAGCTCGCGCAGCTACCACGTCGCTACCCCACGAGCTTACCCAGCCACCACGCTGCCACCCCACGAGCTCGCCTAGCCACCGCGCCGCCACACAGACTCGAAATGTGCCGAGTGGGTTGACCTTGTCCACTCATTTTGATGGAATCGGTTGAACCTGGATCCGAGCAAAATATACCTATTGCAGAATGAATCCAACCCTGACCTCTTGGAACCAAACATTCCCAAAAATGGATCCAACTCAACCCAATCCCTACTCGACCCTTCAACCAAACACACTCTTATATATTCAATCATCTGTATTTGGCTTTCCAAACTTTAGTAGATCCTAATGCCTAACGGCCAGGATTGACCGCTGAAATAGACATTCTCTAATGAATTTCCATGCAAGTTCTGTAGCTGTGGATTGATGGGAACAAGATTATATGTATATATATGTGATGCAAATTAATAGATTAGTGTCGCTTTGACTTCATTATCAGTGCCAGCATTGTTTTGAAATACCTTCTTACGGGAGAAACAAATTAGATAAATTTGTCACCCGTAGCGACGCGTGGGCATTGATTAGTGATGCACTTTATTAGTGATCAACCGCTCTCTCAAAAGGCACCCTTCACCATTTGTCCTTCCACGTCTCTACTCCTACCAAGAAGAAACAGGACCCGTTCACACCTCCGTGGTGAAGCCGCTATGCCAGGCGCACCTCCCTAACTCCTGTTAGCGCCGACAGGTGGGCCACGCGCTCGACCCCGCGACTCCCACTCAGCACGACCCAACGACTCCCACTCTCTCCCGCATCCGGCATCCTCCCAACTCGCGGCCACACGCCGTCCGTCCTCCCAAGTCCCAAGCGCACCGCTCGAGCTGGCGCTCCGGTCTGCCGCCTCGCCGCCGCAAGGGCGCCTGTGCTCCACTCCGCCGCCTCGACGCTGTAAGGGCTGTGCGCTCCACTCCACCACCCCGAGGGCCGTGCGGCCCACTCCGCCGCCGCACCGCCTTTGGCCGGCCACATCCCGCGAAGCCGTCGCCCCGCCATGCCCTTCCCTGCTTGGTTGCTCCGAGAACCCATGGGAATGAGCGCCGCGAAGGAGAAGGACCATTGAAGGAGCTCCGAGCAGCCGAAGAAGCGCGCCCTCTCCCCGCGGCTATGTTAGGGTTCGAGCCCCTGGCCGGTAAACTGCGTCTCACTCCTCCCCTAACCTCTTCCAATTGTTTCTTTTTGAATGCCCATCCTGCCCTGCCCAAGGGCTTTGTCGGCCGTCCACACAGCTGCAGCCCGTTCCGCGCGGCCGTCGACCGTCTGCGGCTCCGCGCTGCCATAGCCCGTCTGTGTCGCAGGTCATCCGAGGTGCCATCGTTCCGTGCCGCCTCCCGTTAGTGCTGTTGCCTATATGCGCCGCTTCCCTTCCGTGAGACCGTGCCTTGCCGGTAAGCACACGGCATCGGTACCTCGGCTCGCCCCTGCTGGATCTCCTTAGGTATTGATTTTTTTTCCTTCTTCCACCCCCGTCCTCCCTAATGCTGATTCTTAGAGTTATGTTTCATGAACACTATTTAATTTGTTTAAGACACAGTTAGTTGGCCATGTCAATACTAACTGGAAACGAGTACAATATTTGCAGCTTTGTTTTCAACTGAATTTCAGTTTAGAAAAGAAATACAGCACTGGAAGATTGATAAATGCATAGATCATGTGTCCTATTTGTTTGTGTGGGTTTTGTCAAGCACATTCCTATAGATGTGATTATATTCTTAAATAAGCTATATTCTGTTTGAACTATCTTATTTTGAACAAAAATTACGTGGATCATGCTTTTGACAGTTACTGCATCGTCTGTGTGATCTGAGCAACAAGGATTCTATTGAGTGCCTTTGCAGGTAAATTGTTGCTTTGATCAATTTTGGTGTGATAAGTTATCAAGTACTATATTTTCTTGCAACCTTAGACATTATTTTATAAGCAAAGGATTCAGCTCTAACCTTAGACATTATAAAGTTCCCAACTCTCATAAGCAAATCATTTTCTTCCCCTTTTTCTATACAGATCTCATACTAATGTTCCCAACTCTAAAGCTTCACATTTGGAGACAGGGTAAATTACTCATCCTTTCCATTCAGCTCCGATCTGCGACAAGTATCAGGTAAAATGCATAATTGCTAATTGCTATCTATTTCAAGGCTAAAAACTTAGTGTGAGTTGCACAGTGCGAATTTACTTCAGTTAAAATATTAAGTGTTCCATCTCTAGCCTACCCCAACTTGCTTGAGACAAAAGGCTATGTTGTTGTTGTTGTTGTAAAATATTAAGTGTTCATGCATAATATATCCACTACCCCCGAATTAGCATAGCTTAAAATGAAATATCTCTGAATATGTATTGTGCCATGTTGAACTTTGTGCTGTAAGAAGCATTTCAGAATTTCTCTGATTACAGTTTGGATACAAACCACCATTTTAGGTTTTCTGAAATCATATCTGAAGTTTGCTTCTATCTCGTCAGCTTGTCAAGTTTACTATCCTGGTTTCTGTAATCTATAGATGAGTTAGCTGATTTATAATATGTATTCAGTAGGCATTGATGTAGTACAATACTGCTTAAGGGGCTGATAATTTTGGATTTTTCGTACGTGTGCAGCATATTGCTTATGGACTGTTGGTTATTATTCAGAATTTTCCTGCCTTATCCTGGACAGGCAAAATGAAACCATTTTTTTTTTTGCAAATATATCATAGTTAGGAGTTTGTTCTTATATATGTCTTGATGGGATGGCTTATTATCTATCTGATGAGATGGTTTATTAATTACCTGAAACAATTCAGTGTAGAACTATATGGATTGCTCATTGTCCGGATTCTAAATATATTGGAACAAACATGATCCAGTAACCTTAAGAGGTGAGCAAAATTAGAATGCAGCATTGATTTTAGAAAACCATGGATCTCCACATTTGTCTTTCCTATGAACTCTTAACTAAGGTCGATAAATTTCATTTCTTGTGCCTAACCAAATTAAGTAACAAAAGAATAATGAAAATTATGTTACATAGTCAGTTAACTCTGATTTGATCTTTCCCTTTGTGTGTTCCTGTGAAATCTGGCCGACCTAATTAATTTTGGTTTGTGGCTTGGTTTGAGCAGAGGAGTCGCTGAAGTGGGAGTTGGGTCGAAGGTCCACAAGCCAAATTTCAGGCAATTACGCTATCAAAGATATTTATTCAGTAAAATACCCTTGGCATCTTATTTGGTATTCAATCATAATTCATAAAACGACTAAATTATATTTATTTCAAGATTGAAGAGACATCTTTAGTGTCAGTTGAGATTTGTGATATCACTGTTCTTTGCACATTATCACCAGAGGCAAATGATGGGAAGAGGTGGCTGCTGGTGAGTAGTGTGCTTACTCAAATGGCAGATCGATGATGGAAGGTTGTACTGGGGCTACAACGAGGCGAGGTGTTTGACCATACATTGTTCTCATGTGGGTGAGCCTAGCATTTGGCGTGTGCTATCTAGAAAATTTTCTACTATTTTTGCTATTGAAGACCGAAGAGAGACAAGATTATGAACTCATTCTATGAACAAAGGGGCGAAGTGACAGGAGTTGCCACTATTTGTAGGCATAAACACGAGTGACCAGAGAAAACCGAGACATGGTGATGTTGATTGTTTGTAACTTCATTGACCTTTGTGATTATGCTACATTTGTGGTCGTTCTTTCAAATACAAATGCGTATGGAGCTGTTATTTCTGGATTGAGATGATTGCTTGGAACAATTGTTTTATTGATGCATGAAATAGATCCAAGTTGACACTTTTACAAAAATCAGTTAGGGGTGCCAAGGAAGAGAGTTAAAATTATTGACCACATTATAATTTGTCGAGGACCATGATTAAACATCGCTAAGAATAAAAATCAGGGTGACATATAAAGCTTTTGGTAAACACTGAAATCAGCCTCAGACTATGGTGACATGTGGCATCACGTAGATTTAGGGTGTGTTTAGTTCCCCATTTCATTTAAAAAAAATTTGGGTTGTGGCCTATTATTTTGCAGAATGGAACTAAATACCATGCAAATTTTTTAGCAAAAAATATCCATTCTCCATTTTAGATTTTAGCCTGAAGAGATAAAAAAAAACAAAAAGCCCTCACCCACCCCATGAAAAATTTGACATTTTGGATGGAACTACACACATCTATAAAAATTTTAGCATTTTATATTTCATCATTTCAAAGTAGTTGGCATTTTGCATTCCATATGCAACTAAATACAGCCTTAATTGCTGTTGGTAAATATGGACTGCTTAAATGTTGCATATCACTGATAGGATTTTATACCCTTAAGGCATCTGCTAGTCTGAGAAAAAAAATACGCTATCTATCGGGCGCATCACGAGTCGAGCCGCTCGGTGACGAGGCCGCTAGGGGCGAGGGTTTCTCCTTCGAGGGCGGCGTCCATTCCCAACCACGCCGCCGCCCACAGCTCACCCCGCCGGTCCCTCCCCCTCCCCTAACTACTCCTCGGCAGCTGCTCACCTCGCCGCTGGAGCCGACGGAGGCCTGAAGCGAGCGCTCGAGCCGGATCTGCGACCTCGTCCGCGGCAAGGGCGCGCCGGGCAGGAGACGTCGAGATCGACGACGACCTAATGTTACTTCATCCACTCCGGCCAAGGTTGCAACAACGTCGAACATATCTGCATCTCAACTTCCCCGTCATCAGCATAACGCCTGTTTCCTCTGGTCTGTTGAGTTACAGATCCATGTGAGTTCATCCCCTTCCCAGCCCATGCTCTGCTGTTTAGATAAAAACTGGATCTTGAACATTCCAGATGTAGTGCCCTGCGGCAACATTTTTTATTTTGTTTTATGAATTCGCATGCCAAATATTTTATTGTGCATAGCTGATAACTCATCTAATCTTGCATTAGTGACCAAGACACATGTTTTCTATGTTCAATACTGTTGGAAATAAGCCATAATTACTGGGTGCAAAAGATGGCCAATCTTTTTCAGTAATGACAATTTTTTTTTGACTTATTTCGGCAATGAGATATTATATTCTATAATTTTAAGATATAGACATTTATGTAAAATCTCTTCTGGTGTATCCAATATGATAATGTATGGACTACATAGTAACATGCTAAAAAGATCAATGCTCCAATATATGTAGTGAAAATTACTCCTGCTTACAGACCTAAGTGTATCAAATAGTCTCCCACACGAAAGACTTGAAAGAGCTCACGCGTATTATGCCTACCTTGGCTACTGGTGAAGATGGAGTCATAAATTCACCTAACCAAAGCCATACCTGATTGCCTACGAAGGTCTTAAGTCTCCACATGCCCAACACCTACCCCTACCTCTATCCTTAAGAAGGTCGGGATATCCACGCATAATACTAAAAAAATAAATAGATTAATGATTTGGATGGCAAGGCAGATAGTCAAGATATATCTGTCCTTTTCCATCTTAAAAATAAGACTTCTGGCGAAAAGAGTGGAGTTGAATACCCTTTCTTAATAACTAGCTGCGACAACAAGCAGCAAAACAAAGACCTTCCTCTCAGGGCTTTGTAGGAGGTATCTTCATTATCAATACTTCTCCTGACATCTCAAGGTAACCTGAAAATAGACATCCCTGTAGGAAGAGAACATCAAACTGATTGAATGAAAGAACCCCCACAATTGAATCTTGATTCTTGAATTAGAAGATCAGCTAAGCCTTATTTGGTCACTTCAGGTACAAGCATTCGTAGTCATTATGGGAAATTCTTTTCTAAAGGAGATGTGTATTAGTTCCTTTTCTATACGGAAAATGGTTGAACACATTATAGCATTGTGAAGAATGAAGTTGAAACACATGAAGTTCAGTTTGCAGCAAACCAGGATTAAACTGATGGAAATGTCACATCATTTTGAGAAGAAGACTTATACACAATCGTTAGTCTATATGAGTATATATCCTATATATCAACCGGCATAGCCTGCACAATGCAGTAACATGATCCGGCATAAAACTAATTTCTTCACTAATTTCATTGAGATCATGATGTATGAATATGATATGATTAGAACCAACACAATTAGGGAAGATAAGTTAGGATACTAAGTTTAACAAACGTATCTATCTGGTTTTTCTGAAAAGCTAATTACTGATTATTAGAATACAAAGAAGTTACTTCTCAGTTGTAAGCCCGCAGCATGACATTATATATCACAATAGATTGTTGTTAAAATGTTACAGGAGAAATTTTACATGGTATGGGTAGGTAAAAGCTCTACCTGTACATCAGTCGACAAGCGGCAAGTACTCACTCTGGCATTTGGTTGAAGATCCTACGACCGTCTTCCACCCGGCCACACTTGGCATACATGTCGACCAGAGCGCTTCCAACTTTGATGTCAAAGACTAGGCCGCTCTTCATCCCCTGGCAATGCACCTGCTCGCCGAGCTCTGGCGACGACAAGAGTGAGCAGCCCCGAGCACGCTCACAAATGTTGATACCGTGGGACGAAGCCCTGCTCGCTGCATCGCCTTGAACATCTCGAGCGAGCCCTCCGTTGTCTCTTCCGTCTTGCTGTACCCCTCCACCATGGCGTTGTACGCCACGACGTCCTTCCCCTCCATCTCCTCGAATATCGCCTCGGCGTCCTCGAACAGCCCTTCATTCATGCACCCAACGACCAGCACCATGGAGCACACCACGCTCCGCACGGGCATCGCGCCATGCACCCGCCGCTCATAGCCAAGAGACCCGCTCTTCACGTAGGATCTCGTCGCACTCTGCGACGGACCTCGGCATGCGCGCATGGACCTCCCTGGTGACGAGGCCGGGCAGGGCCAGCGCCGCAGACAGCTTCAGCGCCATGGACAGCGCGAAGACGTCCAGCCACCCCGTGGACGCCGCGAGCGGCCGCACGATCCCGAGTGCCTCCCCTGGGTGTCCTCGTCGGAAGTATCCCGCGACGAGGTAGTTGTGCGCGGAAGTATCCCGCGACGAGGGGATAATTGGGTTGGGCCGTATTGGCCAACCGGCCACATTGGTATCGGCCGACGTATAATACGTATTTACTGCAAATAATTTCAAATAAAAAACTTGTCAACTATAAATCAATTTCTAAATTGAACTTTTGTAATTTCATTGCTCATGAATAATACCTCCTTTTCCTTCCCTTTCCTTTGCTCCATAGCGGCAACCACGGAGCGGAGCAGAGCAGAGCATCACATGCAGCTCTTCTGGCTGGAGTACTCCTTGCTCCCATGCATGGGGCTCATGGCCTTGGGCCTCCCCCCACGTGCCATCACAGGTTCCCGGGGACGAGACGACGAGTCGACGACGACGACGAGGGAGCTCAGTGTGACAGTGTCCTGCTGGCAAATCGCGGGACGCCCACGCCACTCTACCCTACCATCGTTTTCGGCTTGCTTGTGTGGTCCTTCCTCCTATTTCTTCACACACATGCACCGGAAATTTTTTTATGAGTGGTATTCAAATTCAATGAAGGACACTACTCAATAATGTTTTTGTTAAAAGATTCTATTTAGTTGTGGTAATCGACACCTGGACACTATAGATATTAAAAGTAAGATTTTCTAAGAGTAGATGAGACTGTGAGAGAGAAGTTAAAAGTGACCATTTGTTTGGACAGACAAATATCATGTTTCTCTGCCACAAAGAAAATAAATACGCGGGCGTGCCAGTGTACTAAAGTACACAAAACAAACAAAGAGAAGGGAACACTGAATTTATTCATATTTATAGAAAATACAAACAGAGGTTCCCTTATATAAATGCGCGCTCCATAGCCTGCTGGCAACGATCTAACTTAGGCGACGTAGTCTTCATGGTTCCTGGGGCCTCGAAAGGCTCCCAGTTAATTACCCCTGTGAGTCAAGCTCACAGAGCACCTCCGATTAAGCTGCGTTGGTCATCGTCTTCAATCTTCACTTCACGTCTCCATGCTTGTGTGTTGGTGTAGATGTGGGTGGCGTCGGCATGTCCATGGCCTCGTCGGTCCATGAGCCGGTGTAACATGACTGAAATATGAGTCATGCCGCCTGCGTCGTTCGCCTCGTCGGTGTCGAATGACACATAGTGTTGTGGTAGTAGCACTTGCATGGTTGGTGTAGCTTGGACTGCTTCGGACTTCCTTGGCAACGTTGTCGTGGTACTTTGTGAAACTTGATCGCGTGGAGTTGTTGAAGCTGTAGTAGCTTGATGAAGACTTGCGTCGTGGTGCACTCGTGTTGTCATGGTCGATGGAGTCGCTGCCGCACCATCCGTCTTGCTGTTGTCGTGGGTAGCGTGGTAGTGGTAGTAGCAGGTGGAGCCGCGCGCCTCACCTCCTCTCAACTGCATGTTGGATAGAACACAGATCTAGAGAGGATAATTAAATCTTTCTGTTGCCGCTGACTAACTCATCACGGCTGGCATCCTAGATGGAGTGCCTCCGAGTATCACTTCTTTAGCGACGTCTCTCCTCGGTGTGGAGACTCCTGTTCGTCTCAAAGTGTAGCAACGCGTGTGCTACTCCACCAACGCAGCAGCCTCCGCATATTGCTTCTCCACCAGGATGCGTCTCACCCGGCTAGGAGTTGTTCATCGTGAACGAGATGCAGAGCCGGTGCTGGTGAAGTGGGCGCCAAGTTGACTCAGCGGCCTGGACGTCTCCATCACTCTGGGTATTGTGTGCAGCCGCCGGCGATGAAAGCTCCTGATGGAGGTGTGGCCAGCGCCGTGCCGATGAATGGCGCCCTGGTGGCGGCTGCGATCTCATCTGGATGGCATTGGCTGCCGGCGTCTCCCTGTTCCATGGCGTCGGCGTAGATGGGGCTGGGTCCTCTCGTGGCAGCAGAGTTGGCCCCTGACCCTCCGTGTTGGTGCAACAGAAGTGCAGCCTCCGGCCAGCGGTGCCTACATGCATGCCTTCGTGATCATCTTGGCGCTGATCCAATCAGCCGAGCGTCGTTCGCCGCGCCGTAGCGGCGGTCAGCTTCTCTGGCCGGCAGCGCATACCAGGGTACGTCTGCCTTCAGCCAGATCATGGCACCTGGCGGCGGCTGTGGCTTCCTGGATGCCGTCATTGCGTGGCGCCTGTTAAGGCTGCCTCCGGCCGATCATCTGGATGGATGGCGCCGCACGTCGGGGCCATCTTGAGGCGGTCTCCCTGGTAATCATCTCCGGCGGCCGGACCTGGACTTCGTTCCCGTTGATCCGCTCCGAGCCTCTGGCCGGGCGTCATTAGCCTCCTCATGAGGGTCAAGGGGCTGCTTTATATAGGCTGCTGCTAGGGTAGCAGCGAGCCCTCCTGGCCGCATGCATGCGCCGCCTAAAATCAGTTGGCGCGCGAGAGATATCCGGGCCTAGGCCTTTTGCTTGCCAAAACAAAATAAGACCACGTGATTTATTCATCTGGAATAATTATCTTCACGTGGTAATCCTTCTAGAAGCTTTTCTGGATGAGCTCGTGGATGTATCTTGTTCCCTGACGCATGGGCCTGGGATGATGAAGGGATAAAGCCTCCCCGTTGATAAGTCATTAACCTGCCCACCGCGCGTATATCTGGCCAAGGTTCAGGACCTCGTCGGGCTGGCTGTCTCGCAGGCTCAATTGACGTAAGCCGGTCCAGCTCTTATACAAGCGCACGTGGCTACGTCTGTTAGGTTCTTTTGTTCGCCACGCTTACGTGCATGCATGGGGCTGTATCATCATACTCGTATACGGAGTAACTTGCTAGCTTCTTCGTTCTTGCATGGCTCACCATGAGATTGCCCATGAGGCGGCTGTATGCGCCGCGCTTCTTATGCAACTTGGAGGGAGTATATGGACGTCTTGAATCAAGACCTGCTCAGTGATCCTCCGTATGCGCGCGAACATGAGTGAATACACATATATGTGTTCGCACTCCTAGATTCGTGGACGCCATGCACATGCTGGCTGTTAGCTGGACTACTGATCTTGAAGATACCGTATACACATATACATCCTCGGCTTAGCCCAACATGTATATTAAATAATACACGTATACCCAAAATTAAAGCCAATATATAATTATTAGCTTGCTTGTCTTATCTCTCATGCAAATAGCACACGTGAATATACATGCGCACATATGTTGTCTATTTATTTTCTTTTCTTAAGATACAAAATCCTTCTCGATAGCACATATAAATATACGCACATGTGAGAGAAATTTGGTACAAAATCTCGTCAAACAAATGCCCCCCACCAAGTTAAGTTTGAATTGCGGAGCAAATTCAAATTTAACTTGGTGAAAATAACAATTTGACTAAGATGGCACAGCGAAGCTAACTGCAGCCTTGGATTTTGATAACATCTTCAACTATAAATTCAATTCATATGAACCTTTCATGAAGATGACACCCCATGTTGCGGGTTTTAAGTCCATCTCACCATCATGGTGAGGTCGGAGCAGAGTTGCCAAGCCGCTGATGATCTACCCAGACATTAGTGGAGCGCTCAAGTTGTTGAGCTGCCAACGTAGCGAGGACGTTGATGTAGGCATACAGCTCCATTGAGGTTGCTAGGGTATTTTACCGCTGTCTCATATATCTGGGGCAGCTGGGTTGCCACCGTACGCGTTGACCGACCATCACGATCACGAGGTAAGGCGCGTGTGCACCGGCGTTGTCGAGCTGCTGGAGCGCGCCCAAAGCACCGCGGCAGTGCTTGGCCACGGCCGTATGCGTCCGCGGCCAGTACTAGAATTGGCCAGTATCCAATGCATGTACATGCTCATGCACATATTTCACGTGAACTTCCTGACGGTCTCACGTCCCATAGTTGCCTTCCTTAGCCTTTTCTTTCGGCAATTCTTTGCACTGGTGCATAACTGCATATACACGTGATCCCACCGTATGTGGGATATTGCGAAGGGTTGAGTGGCCACACAGAGGCTGCCGCGCAGCATCTTTATTTTACCGGCGTCTGCTGCGGGGGTGTATGTGATCCGTCTCGATGTCCAAGTTGTGGGCACGGAGCTTGCCGAGACGCCTTATAATCTGCTTGACCATTATGCTACTTGCTGGAGCTTTTGGTAGAAGCAAAAGCAACATAATGGTTGTCGTGGTTGGTCGAGTCCCCTCGCCACATTGAAGTGAAGCGCTCAAGCGAATCGCGGACCCGCGGAGCTGCTGAAGTGATCGCAGCGCCCTTCGGCGAGGGAGCTGCTGGATTGCGGTTGTGAGGGTGTCGGATGGATGCCGAAAGTTGCCGAACCGAAATTGCCGGTTCCTGCAGCTGCAGGGGATAGTGAGAGTCGTGGCGCTGAGCTTGCCGAGCCACCATATGATCAGCACGGGAAGCAGGGCGCATCCAAGTTGGAGGAGGTCTGCTGCTGCTTGACCTCTGCGCTCGTCGTAGTTGAGGCTGTTGGGGAGCAACATGAATGGTTGATCCACCTCGCCATCGAAGTGACACGCCCGAGCGAAATGCCAAGCTGCCGAAGTAGTCACAGAGTTGACGCAGCGCCCGTCGACGAGGGAGCTGCTAGATTGCTGTTATGAGGGGCTGAGGGCGTCGATGCCCAATGTCATCTAGCGTCAGACAGAGAAGTCCAGGCTCACGCCATAGTTGATGGAGGATTGACGTCAGCCTCTGTTGCGGAGCCCGTTGAGGCGATCGAACTTGAACAGCCTCTGAAGGGATCTTTGTCGCAGCGGTGATGACCACCTCTTCATCGAGGCAGTGCATGGAACACCGGGTGTTTGCAGCTCATGGTACACAGTCTGGTGGCATGCTCAATTGACCGGCCGTATATTCCTTTATTATGGAGTACAGGAGTAGGCATATGACTGTATTACGCGCTAATATCTGGGGAGTATATGCTCACGCATCATCTTTGCACCAGCTAATCACCCAGTACACAGTTATGTGAGGGAGCATGCCTGCAGTTTCTAGCTTGTTTCCCTTTCTTGTCCCGCTTCGATAGTACTCGTTATCAGACCATCGGGAGCTAAGGCGTTTGGTACACTGTGTTCTTCATTGATTCAGTGCAGAGACGCCACACGGAGTAGCTGTCACATGAACCAGTCTGCCAGTGCAAGTGCAGCTAGTAATGGTGTTGAAAAAGATATATGAACATACGCATACACACTTTAGCACACGAAAATGACATGTCTAGCAATTTTCTTTCACCGTCTTCTTGATAGCACCGCATTATACGATACACACGCACTCACTTGAGACTTTTCTAGGCAAAGTATCATCAAGTACATTCATGCATACATTCTTCCTGCCTGCTAGTTTCATATGGCTACAACCAGCAAGCTAGCGGAGCAGCTTCATCTCACGGCATGCGTTGGCACGTGTGCTCTCTACTCATGTCTAGCGTGATTTTTACCGTCACAGCTGGGTAGGTCTTGTTCTGCCGGGGGCATGCTTGTCAACGTCGGCCAATTGGTCACTGTTGGCACGTATATATGCGGCGGTAGCTGGACCACTGGTGCGGCGTCGTCCGTGTCTTGGACACTTGACGTTGCCACCGTCGTTGTGAATCCTGCTTGCGTCCCGTCCCTAGGTTGCCGTGGCGGCAACTCTCTTAACAAAGGGCACCTTTGTCAAGGATGCTCCTTGGTCGAACTCAGAGGGGGAAACAAGAAGAGAAGAAAAACAAAACGGAAAAGAAGAAAAGCAGAAAGAAAAACAAAAACAAAGGAAAAGAAAAAGAAAGAAAAAGAAAAGAAGCCGAACCTTGGTGACATCGTGTCAACTCCAAGGGATGGCGTGGAGACTTCCGTTGGAGCCATGTTATGGTGTCGGCCAGCAGAAGATGTCGAACTCCGTTGGAGCCGCGTTGCAGCGTCGGCCAAACAGGATGAAGAGCTCTGTTGGAGCCGCGTTGCGGCATCGGCCAACAGGACGTAGAACTCTGTTGGAGCCGTGTTGCGGCATCGGCCAACGGGACGTAGAACTCTGTTGGAGCCGCGTTGCGGCATCGGCCAACAGGATGAAGAACTCTGTTGGAGCCGCGTTGCGGCATCGGCCAACGGGACGTAGAACTCTGTTGGAGCCGCGTTGCGGCATCGGCCAACAGGATGAAGAACTCCGTTGGAGCCGTGTTGCGGCATCGGCCAACGGGAAGTATTGGGGCTTCATTGGGGCCGTGTTGCGACATTAGCCAATGATGTGTCCATCAGGTCCGTATGGCAGTGATGGCCAGTCGGACGCCCTCAAATCATCTTCGCCTTGCGGTGCAAAATCCGTGTGACTTGGCGAAGAAGCTTTATCAATTCCGACCGACCACAATTGTCATTGTGCATTGTGGCGGGAGCCTGTCGGATTGAAGGGTTTCACAACATTGACGCGATCCGCACTGGTGCGCCAACACTGCTCCCAAAGGTGTGGTTTATCAACCCGACGACCACTGTGTATGGTGGTGTGAAACGGTCGAATTGAAGGGTTTCACAACACTGGCACTATCCGCACTGGTGCACCAGCACTGCTCCCGAAGTAGCGAAGCGATGGACCTGCAACACTACTTAAAAGGCTAGCATGTCCAAAATAATTGACATGGCTAGGGTAATGTGATGATAATATAATTGAAATCATTGAGATAAGGGAATGGTATTTGTGTGTGTGTTTTTTTTTAGAAAAAATGTTGGCTCTCCCATTGGTGTCAACTATATGAGCAGCTTGAGATGAGACAGCCAAGGGACATAACCATTAGACGCCGTTGCATGACCAAGGCAACATGGCTCCCACGACTTTGCTCCATTGTGTGTTTGAATGTGTGGACTTCTGCTTTGATGTTTCCACTGGGATGAAGGGAATTCTTGCATGAGACTCCCTTGCATTGAGTTGAACCACAGCCTACTCGCGCTCTCTAACATGGAGGCGTAGGTATGGCTGAGTTGGTGTTGTGTTGTGGGTAGCGGCTAATGAATTCGCCATTACTTTTGCCGAGGACGGTGAATGACTATCTCCGCCTTCCACTTGATACTGAGCTGGATATTTGAGCTTAATTGAGCTCATTTGGCAGGTACTTGGTCACTTCTTTGGAGACCCTTTTTCTTTCCTGTTTTTTTTTTGTTGTTTTTTTTTTGCATGTTGGAGCTTGCTTTAGCATCCCAGGAACTTGGAGGGTAGCCATCCACCTTTGTGTAGCTAGGTGGATCCTCGCTGGCGTTGTGTTTTTTTGTCCCTTGTTGTCACCTTCCAGGGTGGCAAGTGGCTGCACACTTAATGCAACTTGTGTTGCACTAGGTAGCCCTTTTCTTGCTCTTCTTCTACAGTCTTCCCTGGAGTGTGTGTCCCTTCATGTTGGGAAGCGCGAGCAGCGTGGTTGCCTCGCTGCTTAGGAGTGACCCAAATCATCTTCCCACTGCCCCCAGCGGAAACACGTTCGGCGTCTGTCGTGTGTTCCGTGAAATGGCGGCTCATCGCGGAATCCATGCACCAGGTTGTTGCCCCCGGCCCTTTTGGTGAAGCCCCAAGGTAGCCGAATCTTCTACCGCTGTAGCTAGAGCCTGGTAGGTAGAGCCTTTTGGGTTTTTTTTTGTTTTCTTAGCAAGGTGAGTTATGTCATGATGAATGCACATTGACCATCACAAGTTAAGGAAGAAGAAAAAAAAAATTACACAAAAGAAGAAAAAAAATCAAGAACCTCCCATCGATGTGGACCATCGGTTGATGATGTTGGAGGCGACGCCGGACAAACGTTGGCATCGCATGGAATGGGGGAGGTGTGAGTGTTGTTGATGTCGGAGATGACATCGAAAGATTATCATCGTCGTAGTGGACCAAAGAGGGGTGGCCAGTGCCGCCCCGGTGTAGATGTCGAAGATGACACAGAAAGACCGCCGGCGTTGTAGGCGACCACAGAGCTATGGTGTAGCCCCCCGGTGTCAGTGACGCTGGAAGACCAGCCGTGACAGTCAGGGACCGGAAAGGTGTCGTGATTGGTGTCAATAATGACGTAGGAAGAGTGTGGACACTGTTGGACAACGAGGAGCTGTAGGTGCGTCCTGTGCAATGTTGTTGAAGATCGCGCTGAAAGAAGGTTCGCCACCGCTCCTGCATGGGCTGCTCCGGCCTAACAGCAGGGCTGTGGCAGCGCCACGGGTGTGCCTCCTCCCGTCGTGCTCAGACGTGCGCGATCTTGGACTGACGCAAGCTAAGCGTCGTCACTAGGCGCCTTGAGGGCTCTGAGCAGCACGACTTTTAGCTTGCTAGCTTGTAGTGGAAGTACGTACACGTGCGCATGCCTCTATACGTGCATGGACCAGCTCGTGTACTCTGATAGCCTGTGTGTGTTTCATCCTTCTCCGGCCGGCTGATCAGCGGACTTGGACGCTTGATGGAGCATGGAGAACTAGTGCCATCATGCATGGCGCCTTGATGCAGCTGCCTTGGCGTGCTCCATCGGCTTCCCGCGCCTCAGCTCTTCAGCTGGTGACATCGCTGTCAACATATGGGAGCTGCAGCAACTTGAGACATTATGTAGATGAACATGGAGGAGTCGAGGCAAGCATGTGTCCATCCTTCTCCATCCCTCACTTGTTAATTTCACACAGCGCCGTGCGTGGCGGCTGCCTTCGTGCGCCTCCGGCCCGTGGAGTGGCGGACCGGTGCGTTGCGCACGTCGCCAGCATGGGCGATGACGCTGTTCCTTGAGACGATGAGGGGTACATAAGTGCAGGGCTGGCGTTCCTTGCTCCGACGAGGTTGCTCGTCTGGCGCAACAAATGGCGCAGCCGATCATTGCCGTCTCCATGTTGTTGGTGTTGATGGTCTGGATGCTGTGCCGGAGCAGCATGATCCGCCTTACCAGCCGAGCGACAAACTCATATGATGGACGCCGCGTCATGCACCTTTGCTTCACCGGCTGCACCGAACGCTACGCCCTGGACGCATCCTTCATCTTGTGCCATCTGCGAGGCTCGTCAGTGACCATCGAGCTGATGATGTCAGCGCCTGGATAGCAACAGCCCAGCAATCAGCGGCGCGCGTGAGCTCGCGGCGAGACGTGCTTAGGCGCTCAACCGTCTGTCCTTGCGTGTGCGGCTGCAAGAGAGACAGAAGAAGAAACAATTATGAGCCGCGCTTGAGCATCGCTGGCTTGCTCGCTTGACATCTCCCTGCTACGGAACCACGTGGAACTAGCAATCTAGCATCAAGACGGATAGTGAAGCCCATTGTCGTGTGCGACTCCGTATCCTGGAGGTGACAGAGTACGTGGGCGTCGTAGGCACCGGGGAAGCTGTGGTGCTGCCCCAAGAGTGTTGTTGATTTAGAAAATGCCGGAGGAACATCGGCGTCGTAAACACCAGGGGAGCTGTGGTGCTGCCCCAAGCGTGTTGCTGATGTAGAACGATGCCGGAAGAACGCTGGCACCGTTGAACACCGAGGCGCTATGGTGTCGCCTCTAGTGTAGCTGATGTCGAAAGCGACGCTGGAAGACCAACCGCGTCGATTAGAGACCAGGAAGGTTTCGCGATGCCCCCGGTGTTGTCGATGCGTGGAAGATGATGCCGAAAGACTGGCTGCGTCTTAAGACTAGAGCAGTGTGGTGCTACCCTCGGTGATGAGCCTGCCGAGACACGCCATCAGCTTGCTGTGGACCTCGGCGGCGTCTTTGATGTTTTTATTCGCGTATGCTGCAAGCTGCAGGCTGCGGCAGCCTCGTGCTGTCAGCACCGTCTGGAGCCGTTGCCATGCAGCTTCCTGTAGTAGAACGCCCTCCAGCTTGGTGTCTATGGTTGACCAAGTCGCCGTCCCACGGGGCCAGCATATCACTTGCGTCGTGAGAACACAACGGGCAGCCACGATAGAGTCCAGCTTGGCGCCGTTGGCTCAGGATCAGAGTTGGCAAAGTCACTGTCCCGAGGGCCTGCGTCTTGCTGACGCAATGTGGATGTGTCGCTCGTGCCGTGAAGACAGGTCGAGTGGCCCCGATGGTCTTGATGCGTGCGCCAAGGTGCGTCCTTGTGTTGGCTGATGGAGTTGCCCCCAGCGACTAAGCAGGGGCTCAATGTTGGAGTTCCGACTAAGGAACTCTTGTGCACCCACCAAAGCCGCCGGTGTAGATATGTGTATCTCGTCCGCGACCTCCTTGCCTCAGATGGTCGCTCGATTGCCTCTGGGTAAGTGACGATCGCCGATGTGTTCCATCGGATAGTCGCTCCTCTAGCTCCGCATGGCGCTTGCTCTTCATCCAGTGGACAGCAGACATCGCTGTCAATGGACGTGAGCTGCAGCTAACGAACATGGAAGGCTCAAAGGCCGAGGCAAAAATGTCCCCAACTTCATGAACGGCCTCACCTTTTTTTGATGTGCAGCCAGCACAGCGCAAAGCATGCGTGTGCACAGCTAGCTTGTTAGCTCCTGCATGCCAAGTGTAGGAAGAAGCTGCCTGTCGCATTGCTCTATCAGGCATGTTCCTTTCATCGACCAGGGCATCCCACTCACCCTAGGCAGCCTTGCGTCGCGGCCAACGGGCTTCCTTGCCCGACCTTCCACTAGAGATGACGCATCCAGTAGATGGACCCCAGCGCATGTGGTGCCTAGTTGCCGTGGACGCCGAGCAGGACACATCCTCACGTAGCGATGTCATAGGAGCCAGGTGAGGAACGTCATTTGGCGCGACGGACTGCGTGTTCTCTCGGTGGCGTGGCGCAGCAAAAATGCGGCCATCTTCATGCGGCGAACGTGCATGTCTCGATATCAAACGCCTAGGCTTCCTGGCTTGCTAGTGAGCTTGAGAAGTAGCAATACAGCTTCCTTCCTAGCTTGTGGCCTTGTGCAGTAGCAACGCATGCATGCATGCAAGTGCATGCACAATATTGCACGTACATCCATGCATGGCTAAGCACGCACGAACTTGCTCATTTGCGGCAAACTTCGTGTCCAGCGTGCTCGCTTGCCGGCGTGATATGATGGAATAAGCATGAGGAAGACGCACCTTGTTGCTAGGCGACGGGCATGTCGCTCCGGCAGGGAAAGTTAGGCGCGTGAGGCGTCGCCTTCGTGCTGATGACGCCGGAAGCTTGTCGCAGCCACCGCCGAACTGCTTCTCTCTCGTACGTAGTTGTCTCCGTGCAGATGTCCGCTAGCTCACCATAGCCAGAGACTCTGTGGTCTCACGTGGAGCCGGCATGCTGCTCTGGCTGGCTTCTCTTCACGTTGTCATCTCCGGCCAGCGCATCCCTCTGGCCTTGCTATAGATGAACGTGTAAATTGCTGACGTCGCAGTCGTGTTGACGAAGCACAAAGTCTCATAGCCTATGACTCCCGTCTGCGTGGTGATGGTGTCATCGATGGCTATGGACTCGATTGGCTGCCCGCATGATGCGGCCTCCAATGGCCACGCCAGGGTTGCTGAAGCTAGCCACGCACGGTGGCATAGGTCGGCTATATGCTAGGTCGTACACGCGCTTGTGAGGCAAGCCACATGCTATATGCACCTTCATCTTGACTCGAGGGACCGCTCCATTCCTCTAAATAGCGCATCATAACACTAGTACCGAAGCTTGGACGGCCCTGGTGCGACGACTTACGCGTTTCCTCAGCAGTTGTGCAGCTAGCGTGAGCCCTTATGTCGCCGTGAAGATTAGAAGGCTGCCCCAGTGACTATATAGGGCTCGATGCAGTGAGTCCTGGCTGAGGACCGTCGACGGCACCTTTCAAGGCGCCGGTGTAGATGGACGCCAAGCAATGAAGTTGCCACTCTCAACCTCGGCGACGTCTTTCGTGATGATGACGGCTTGGCGAAGTCTGGACTCGGTGGCTTGCTTGGGGCGCCAGTAGAGCATTGACATGTTCCTCATCACAGCCAACGGTATAGCACGATACACCTGCCCCTAGCATGGAGTTGAGCTGCGATCGATGGCCTTACGTTGACACGGACGGACATGAAGCGCTTGAGGGAGGTATGCATCCTTCCTTCTCAACACGTGACTTCAAGAATCAAGACGCTACTGATTCGTGAGCCCACGTGACAGAAGAGGCCACCATGCAGCCAGGGGTATCTCTCGCCGCCGTCACCTCTACCTAGATAGCTGCCTGCGCACTAGGTGTATGGACACATGCAGCAGGGCTTTTCTTACTTGCAGCAATGCGAGAGGAACATGTACATGCATGTTAGCATGTACTAACCCTTGCTTGCTTGTTGTAGATGAGACGCCCTCGTGCACGTGCATGGGCATCAATTTCGACGTCCAGTGGCCAGCCTCCCTGTACTCCTCCTTCAGGGTGCATCTAATGGTCGCCAGAACATCGTTCGTCGGTCTCCCTCTGAGCAGATGAGGGGAGCGTCTCGCTCGCCCTGGGTACCTATGTGTGTCTTAGGCTCTCGTGGGTTAGACCCGGTGGCCGGTGCGGATGTGCGGCTGGACCAAGCCAACGCCCAAACTGGCTCTTTATCCGTGTGAGTGATGTTCTCTTGCAGCTCCGGGCCACTGACCGGAGTCTTTGAGAGGGTTGCTCCTCTTTTCACGGCACAGCAGACGCTGCTGCCGACGCTTGGCCGGCCTTCCAGCGGCCTGCGTTTTTTTTTTTGACGGGTTGCACAGGAGTGAGAGCCCTTGTGTCACCGTGATGAAGCTGCATGCCCCCCAGCGACTAGATAGGGCTCATTGTTTGTGCACCCATCAAGCCGTCGGTGTAGATGTGCGCCGACCGGTGTCATTGCCGCTATGCTCGCTGTAACACGGAGCCGACTTTAGCAGCATCTATTCTAGACCCTCCTGCTTGCTGTGCCGAAGGAGCATGTACGGAGGCGTTCGTTGTCATGGTTGCCTCATCGTGGCAAGCAAGGTCGACCCCAGCATGGAGATGAGCCTTGGCCTCGTTGGGATTGCAGACATGCTCCCTACTCTGTCCAAAGCACAGGCTTCCATCTTGATCCCGGAGAAGACACCAGCCTGAAGACGACGGCCATTATTGCGCAGCAAAGATGGGAGGAGAACCAGGTCCCACCGGGCGTGCCAATTTGTTTGGACAGACAAATATCATGTTTCTCTGCCACAAAGAAAATAAATACGCGGGCGTGCCAGTGTACTAAAGTACACAAAACAAACAAAGAGAAGGGAACACTGAATTTATTCATATTTATAGAAAATACAAACAGAGGTTCCCTTATATAAATGCGCGCTCCATAGCCTGCTGGCAACGATCTAACTTAGGCGACGTAGTCTTCATGGTTCCTGGGGCCTCGAAAGGCTCCCAGTTAATTACCCCTGTGAGTCAAGCTCACAGAGCACCTCCGATTAAGCTGCGTTGGTCATCGTCTTCAATCTTCACTTCACGTCTCCATGCTTGTGTGTTGGTGTAGATGTGGGTGGCGTCGGCATGTCCATGGCCTCGTCGGTCCATGAGCCGGTGTAACATGACTGAAATATGAGTCATGCCGCCTGCGTCGTTCGCCTCGTCGGTGTCGAATGACACATAGTGTTGTGGTAGTAGCACTTGCATGGTTGGTGTAGCTTGGACTGCTTCGGACTTCCTTGGCAACGTTGTCGTGGTACTTTGTGAAACTTGATCGCGTGGAGTTGTTGAAGCTGTAGTAGCTTGATGAAGACTTGCGTCGTGGTGCACTCGTGTTGTCATGGTCGATGGAGTCGCTGCCGCACCATCCGTCTTGCTGTTGTCGTGGGTAGCGTGGTAGTGGTAGTAGCAGGTGGAGCCGCGCGCCTCACCTCCTCTCAACTGCATGTTGGATAGAACACAGATCTAGAGAGGATAATTAAATCTTTCTGTTGCCGCTGACTAACTCATCACGGCTGGCATCCTAGATGGAGTGCCTCCGAGTATCACTTCTTTAGCGACGTCTCTCCTCGGTGTGGAGACTCCTGTTCGTCTCAAAGTGTAGCAACGCGTGTGCTACTCCACCAACGCAGCAGCCTCCGCATATTGCTTCTCCACCAGGATGCGTCTCACCCGGCTAGGAGTTGTTCATCGTGAACGAGATGCAGAGCCGGTGCTGGTGAAGTGGGCGCCAAGTTGACTCAGCGGCCTGGACGTCTCCATCACTCTGGGTATTGTGTGCAGCCGCCGGCGATGAAAGCTCCTGATGGAGGTGTGGCCAGCGCCGTGCCGATGAATGGCGCCCTGGTGGCGGCTGCGATCTCATCTGGATGGCATTGGCTGCCGGCGTCTCCCTGTTCCATGGCGTCGGCGTAGATGGGGCTGGGTCCTCTCGTGGCAGCAGAGTTGGCCCCTGACCCTCCGTGTTGGTGCAACAGAAGTGCAGCCTCCGGCCAGCGGTGCCTACATGCATGCCTTCGTGATCATCTTGGCGCTGATCCAATCAGCCGAGCGTCGTTCGCCGCGCCGTAGCGGCGGTCAGCTTCTCTGGCCGGCAGCGCATACCAGGGTACGTCTGCCTTCAGCCAGATCATGGCACCTGGCGGCGGCTGTGGCTTCCTGGATGCCGTCATTGCGTGGCGCCTGTTAAGGCTGCCTCCGGCCGATCATCTGGATGGATGGCGCCGCACGTCGGGGCCATCTTGAGGCGGTCTCCCTGGTAATCATCTCCGGCGGCCGGACCTGGACTTCGTTCCCGTTGATCCGCTCCGAGCCTCTGGCCGGGCGTCATTAGCCTCCTCATGAGGGTCAAGGGGCTGCTTTATATAGGCTGCTGCTAGGGTAGCAGCGAGCCCTCCTGGCCGCATGCATGCGCCGCCTAAAATCAGTTGGCGCGCGAGAGATATCCGGGCCTAGGCCTTTTGCTTGCCAAAACAAAATAAGACCACGTGATTTATTCATCTGGAATAATTATCTTCACGTGGTAATCCTTCTAGAAGCTTTTCTGGATGAGCTCGTGGATGTATCTTGTTCCCTGACGCATGGGCCTGGGATGATGAAGGGATAAAGCCTCCCCGTTGATAAGTCATTAACCTGCCCACCGCGCGTATATCTGGCCAAGGTTCAGGACCTCGTCGGGCTGGCTGTCTCGCAGGCTCAATTGACGTAAGCCGGTCCAGCTCTTATACAAGCGCACGTACGTGGCTACGTCTGTTAGGTTCTTTTGTTCGCCACGCTTACGTGCATGCATGGGGCTGTATCATCATACTCGTATACGGAGTAACTTGCTAGCTTCTTCGTTCTTGCATGGCTCACCATGAGATTGCCCATGAGGCGGCTGTATGCGCCGCGCTTCTTATGCAACTTGGAGGGAGTATATGGACGTCTTGAATCAAGACCTGCTCAGTGATCCTCCGTATGCGCGCGAACATGAGTGAATACACATATATGTGTTCGCACTCCTAGATTCGTGGACGCCATGCACATGCTGGCTGTTAGCTGGACTACTGATCTTGAAGATACCGTATACACATATACATCCTCGGCTTAGCCCAACATGTATATTAAATAATACACGTATACCCAAAATTAAAGCCAATATATAATTATTAGCTTGCTTGTCTTATCTCTCATGCAAATAGCACACGTGAATATACATGCGCACATATGTTGTCTATTTATTTTCTTTTCTTAAGATACAAAATCCTTCTCGATAGCACATATAAATATACGCACATGTGAGAGAAATTTGGTACAAAATCTCGTCAAACACCATTATACCCCTGACTATTATACCACAAACCTTAATAGTTATCTAAAAAATTCACAACTTTTGTATATGAAGTCGAATGAAGATGAGTTTTATATAAAAAGTGTAGAGTTTAATAAGACCTACAATTTATAAACCCTCTGTCCTTCAATAAATCAGTTTCTAGAGTTGTCTTAAGTTATTTTTTTATATTTGATCCAATTTATAGAAAATAGCATAAATATTTATGACACAAACTAAATATGTTATGAAAATATTTTTTGATGTAACTAATGATATTAATTTCTTAACAGTTTTTCCTATAAATTCGATCAAATTTAAATTATTTATCTTAAGATAAATTTAGGAATTAATTTTTTTTCCACCAAAGACGAATCAAATTTAATTATTCATGAGCAAGGAAATTACAAAAGTTCAATTTAGAAATTGATTTATAGTTGACAAGTTTTTTATTTGAAATTATTTTGCAGGAAATACGTAATATACGTCGGCCGATACCAATGTGGCCGGTTGGCCAATACGGCCCAACCCAATTATCCCCTGCATGTGTGTCGCCCGCCTTGCCTGCCCCCAGGCCCGGCCCCGGCCCTGAGACTACCGCGTCGCGCCACCGCCATGCCCGTCGGTGACAAGCCTCCGTGCCGGCTGAGAGAAACAGATGAGCAGAGTCCAAAAATCTCAGCTCAGAGAAACAGGGCCCCGACCCAGCCGTGTGCTGGCTCGCTAGCACCGCGCGTCCCTTGCCACCTCCGCACCGCTGCCGCGCTCGCGGCCGCGGTGCAGGGCCTCATCGACGCGTCCCCTCCGCGGGCTGAGTCGCAGACCCTCCACGCGCAGCTCCTCGCGTCGGGACTCACCGGCAGCGCCGACCTCTCCGTCAAGCTCCTCGTGCTGCACCTCCGGTGCGGCTCTCTCCACAACGCCCGCGCCGTGTTCGACGGGATGCCGAGCCCGACCCGCGCCACGCACAACTACCTCGTCGCGGGATACTTCCGGCGGGGCCGCCCAGCAGAGGCGCTCGGGGTCGTGCGGCGGCTCGCGGCGTCCACGGGCCGGCTGGACGTCTTCGCGCTATCCATGGCGCTGAAGTTGTCTGCGGCGCTGGCTCTGCCTGGCCTCGTCGCCAGGGAGGTCCACGCGCGCGTGCTGAGGTCTATCGCAGAGTCCGACGAGATCCTGTTCGCGGCCTTGGTGGATGCCTACGTGAAGAGCGGGTCGCTTGGCTACGCGCGGCGGGTGCACGGCGCGATGCCCGTGCGGAGCGTGGTGTGCTCCACGGCGCTGATCGTTGGGTGCATGAATGAAGGGTTGTTCGAGGACGCCGAGGCGATATTTGAGGAGATGGAGGGGAAGGACGTCGTGGCGTACAACGCCATGGTGGAGGGGTACAGCAAGACGGAGGAGACAACGGAGGGCTCGCTCGAGATGTTCAAGGCGATGCAGCGAGCAGGGCTTCGTCCCACGGTATCGACATTTGTGAGTGTGCTCGGGGCCTGCTCACTCTTGTCGTCGCCAGAGCTCGGCGAGCAGGTGCATTGCCAGGGGATGAAGAGCGGCCTAGTCTTTGACATCAAAGTTGGAAGCGCTCTGGTCGACATGTATGCCAAGTGTGGCCGGGTGGAAGACGGTCGTAGGATCTTCAACCAAATGCCAGAGAGGAATGTGATCACCTGGACTTCGATGATCGACGGGTATGGGAAGAACGGCCTCTCTGACGAGGCCCTCCAGCTGTTTGGCGAAATGCGAGAGCGGCGAGATGTGAGACCGAACCACGCCACCTTCTTGAGCATTCTATCGGCGTGCGCATACGCTGGGCTGCTGTCTCAGGGCCAGGAGGCTTTCCTGAGCATGGAGAGTGAGTACTTGCTGCGGCCGCGGATGGAACACTATGCATGCATGGTGGACTTGTTGGGTAGATTCGGAAGCGTGCGGCAGGCCTATGATTTCGTCCAAGGTATACCGGTGAGGCCAAACTCTGATGTGTGGGCCGCGCTGCTCGGGGCGGCTACACTGCACGGGGATATGGACATGGCCAACATTGCGTCGAGGGAGGTCTTCGAGCTGAGCCGCAAGGGGAGACCGGGCGCCTACATGGCATTCTCCAACACACTTGCGGCAGCCGGGAAGTGGGATGGCGTGCATGACGTTAGGGAGATGATGAAACAACGAGGCGTGCTGAAAGACACTGCCTGCAGCTGGGTTGGCTCGGAGAACTCGCTGCTTGTTGACTGATGTACAGGTAGAGTTTTTACCTACCCATACCATGTAAAATTTCTCCCGTAACATTTTAACGTCAATCTATTGGACAACAATGCATTTTTGCAATTCATATGATATAGAATGTCATGCTGCGGGCTTACAACTGAGAAGTAACTTCTTTGTATTCTGATAATCAGTAATTAGCTTTCCAGAAAAACCAGATAGATCTGTTTGTTAACTTAGTATCCTAATTTCTCTTCCCTAATTGTGTTGGGTCTAATCATATCATATTCATACATCATGATCTCAATGAAATTAGTGAAGAAATTATTTTTATGCTGGATCATGTTACCACATTGTGCAGGCTATGCCAGTTGATATATAGGATATATACTCATATAGACTAACGATTGTGTATAAGTCTTCTTCTCAAAATGATGTGACATTTCCATCGGTTTAATCCTGGTTTGCTGCAAACTGAATTTTCATGTGTTTCAACTTCATTCTTCACAATGCTATAATGTGTTCAATGTAATACGAGGATATAGGGAACACTTGCGAATAATAGTCTGGTTGTGTCAGTAAGCTCAGTTTGTACCCTTGCGTGCTCATGGAGAACCTGCAGGTACCTTACTGGCTGCTGCTCAAGTACTGGTAGTAGGACTACGTGGGCGGTCTCTTCTTGCCTTGTTCTGATGCTTCATTTCTCTCTGTTGCGTGTGTTCTGATTTTTTAAGTCAAGTGCGCACTTCACTAGCTTGAGGATGCGATGCCGTAAGGTTTGCCTGGATAGGATATAGAGGTTGATGTTGGGACACACTATCCAATATGATGTTAATCACATTGCGGTAACTGAGATAGACATGCCAAATACTGCATTGTTTCTTTATTTCAGACATTTGGATGAGGACATCATCACAGTAGGTTTATTTGTAGGGTTAGTATCTTGGAACCCTAAAATTTTCATTCAGACATGCGTGTTCTTACTGAATCCATTACAAAAGGAAGCTAATGTGCTATTGATATCTAGCTAGTAAAATCAATTTTTTTTCACAGCTACACGCAGCTAAGGCTCTTGATTGACGCCGAAGAACAGCTAACTGTTCAGATGTTGTAATGCTAGGACCTGTTGTTTCCTTGACCAGAGTACCCCACATGGCTCTAGATCATGCTTGCTGCACCACCTACATTTTGTTCACCAGAGAGTCCAATTTATTTTCAGAAAGTGTTGCATTTTAATTTGTCCACATTTTCTAGAACCAGTAGACCCGAAGAACAGCTAACTGTTCAGATGTTGTAATGCTAGCTGCTGCCGGCAGATTAAGCAAGCAAGCTACATGTATTTCTGTTAGACTAGGACCTGTTGTTTCCTTGACCAGAGTACCCCACATGGCTCTAGATCATGCTTGCTGCACCACCTACATTTTGTTCACCAGAGAGTCCAATTTATTTTCAGAAAGTGTTGCATTTTAATTTGTCCACATTTTCTAGAACCAGTAGACAAGCTCATTGCTTATTTCTAAAAGCGCTTATTTCTTTGCAATTTTGACAATGTTTCATGCTCAAATTTGTAACTTTGTGCTGCAGGTTAGAGGGTGCAAACATGTGAAGATCTTCAAGGTTATCTATCTATGTTGTTCGTGTGTTTCTCTGGTAGTGCTTAAATTATGGCATTGGCCAACTTTTCTGAGATGTCTTTGTTGTTGGAAATATACTTATATCTAAACTTTGAGGTTGACTTACAACGGTTGAAAAATGATCTAAAGTGTCATTTGGTATGAAGTAATGGGTGTTGTTTTGTGTAATCTTGTTTCTGAATTTGACCAATGATAAGCTCCTTTTATCTTGTCCTTGCGGTATACAAGATTGTGTATTTGCAACTTTGTTAAACTTGATGGTAAGCCGTGAGATGTAATCTGCTGAGAAGTTGCTATTTGTGCTTTTGAGATGCACAGCACAAGCTTGTAACTTGGCTACTCAGTTATGTGCTCTGGATTCTTCCTGATTTGATACCCCTATTTATGTTTAGTTTTCACATATTTCAATTTCATATTTATGTACTAATGCTTGCTATGAGAGGTGAAAAGATGCATGTCAGTGCTGTTTTGTCTCATATTTTAATGCAAATGATTTTGTTTCTGGGATGATGTGTTAGTATCAATTGATATATTCTAGACCTTCATGTGAGCTCAAGTGTGGAGCTTGCTCAGTTTGTTGATCTGGCCTGAAATATGATCTGTTCTTTTGCTCTGAAACTTGCAAGGTTGTGCTCGTGTGTTTGACACAGTGGTCGTTGTCACTCTCACCTTTTCAATTCTACAGCATGCTAGCAGTGGGGCGCTGGGTCAGGTAACCAGCGTTTCCATCAAAATTACATGCTAGCAGATACCAGCCATCCAAACAGCATTTTACAGGTGTAAATGAAATCGTTGGTTTTCTTGTGCATGTGTTACTGGAGGATGTTATTTACATGTGTCAAAAAAACAGCCAAACAGTGCCGATTCCAGTTTGATGATGGTTACGGTTGAAAATCATGGCCCGGACTCACATGTCGACAAAACCTGGTCGGTAGTCTACCGAGGGGTATGTCTAAGGTAGTGATTTATCGGTAGACAGGTGCGCAAGACACGAACCGGATAGTAATAGGACACAAGACACAAGATTTATACAGGTTCAGGCCGTCAGCATGACGTAAAACCCTACATCTTGTGCTTTGTTATATTGTATTGAGTTATGCGGTGTATGGCCTGTCCTCTAGGGAATCACTGCCTCTCCTTATATACTCTAGAGGAGGAGAGTTACATGTAAAGTATCAAATGTGGTACAATTACAAGAATCCTTACGGTGCATGCGAGCAGTGTCATGCGCCACACGCCTTGATCTTGCGGGATGGGCCACCTCTGATGGTGCGGCCCATATATAGCCATGAGGGTATATGGGGTCTATACCCCCACAGCTAGTCCCCGAGCTTGGTAGTAGGTGGCGTAGGCACGTGGTGCCAGGGTCTAAAAAAGAATCCTCGAGAACCAATGAACATTATGCACCGTCAGGTGCATCATATATGATGTAGACCCCGAGCTTGCTGGAAGGTGAAAGGTGAGCCTTGTAACAAGGTCTAATAATAACAAGTGTCTATCGACTGTATGCAAGCATAGTATATGTAGTCGAGCGAGATGAATCCTTCAACAGGAAGTGGTCTAACGAGTCCCCGAGATCGGAGGTCTGGCGAGGAGTCCCCGAGCTCGGAGGTCTGGCGACGAGTCTCCGAGCTCGGAGGTCTGGCGACGAGAGCTCGGCAACGAGCGGCGATGAGCGTCGGGAGCTCAGCGATGAGTCCCCGAGCGCTAGTCGAGTGGTCGAGCTACGATGAGCAACGGGAGCGAACGACAAAGTCCCCTAGCGTAGCCCGAAATTCATGCAATATAAATATGTAAAACAGTTTAGTTTATTGTAAACTTGTGCCTCATCATCAGACAAGTTTATAATAATGTACTGTTGTGACAACATAAGCTTGTTTGTGTTTTTGTGGAAAAAACGTCTAAAGCTTGTATATTGTGTGAAAGATAACTAAGTTAGAATACATAAGTATTCTGTTTTAGTTGTATCGGTTGGTTGATGCGTCATCATGTAGAATCCGTACGGCCCTGACCAATCTGAGGTCCGAGTGCGAGGCGCGGAGCCTGTTCGCACGTAAGAGCGCACAGGTCGGACCAAGGAGCGCCCGCCGACCACCCGGAGCACAGAGAGCGGGTCCCGTGCACGCGTATGGAGAAGCCGGAGACGGGGCTGGCTCCGAGAACTCGAGAAAGGATGGTGCTCTGTCAACTGATCTTTTATAAAATATTAATAGAACCTGATCTTCAGGTAAGCACGTTAGAGTGGTTGGAAGAAATTGTATTAAATACGAATATCGGAAGTGTACTTATCTTTGGACAGAAAACTGGTCGGTGGCGATGAAATTGCCTGACCCTCGAGCTTTCCAATCTGTCATGATGATGGTGGTCGCGGTTGTCGTTTGTCGTAGCGTTGTTCTTCGCGACGATCATTGTTGTGACGTGGTAGGTGGTCGGAGCAGGGAGGCCGAGCAGGCTCGCTTGTGGCTCGACGCGGCTTGCTTTCTTTATTTGGTTGAAGCTGCGTGTACGCTTGTGTAGATGTACGTGTTCCATGCAAATCCATCCTTGTTTGCTTGTTCGATGCCATCTTTGCATGGTGCTGTGACTTGATTCGGTACGTCCAGCCGACGTTCGCTTGATCGGGATCTTGGCGGCTTGACACCAAACTCATGTAGTAGTATTCCTGTGTCGCTTAGGACGTCGTAGGATGATGCCAAATCGAACGTCGACGACAAGGGTCGTCGTGGATGATGGCGAGGACAGCCGCCACAGATCGACGACAAGTTGCTGCAGCGTTCGGCGCCGCTGCATGCACGCCGGCGGGGTACGATTGGATCTTTAGCAATGTTCGTGGCGGTTGGATCCGACGCGAAGCTTCTGGGTACGGGCGCTGCCGTTTTTCCGTCAAAGCTTAGACACGCCGCCGCACGCTGAGGTCGCTGCTCACTTGACGTGAAGTAGCAGATCGATCCAGCCGCCAGGAGCGATGAAACCAACGGTGAAGTAGCAGATCGATCCCGCCCTATGGAGCGACGAAACCGACGGTGAAGTAGGAGATCGATCCTGCCGCACAGAGCGACGAAACCGACATAGTAGGTGGCTGCCATCCAGCTCGCCGGTGGATCTCGCGCACACCCCCTGCCTGGCGCGTCACTGTCGACAAAACCTGATTGGCAGTCTACCGAGGGGTATACCTAAGGTAGTGATTTGTCAGTAGACAGGTGCGCAAGACACGAACCGGATGGTAACAGGACATAAGACACAAGATTTTTACAGGTTCAGGCCGTCAGCATGACGTAAAACCCTACATCATGTGTTCTGTTATATTGTATTGAATTATGCGGTGTATGACTTGTCCTCTGGTGAACCCCTGTCTCTCCTTATATACTCTAGAGGAGGAGGGTTACATGTAAAGTATCCAATGTGGTACAATTACAATAATTCTTACGGTGCATGCGAGCAGTGTCATACGCCACACGCCTTGATCTTGCGGGATAGGCCACCTCCGATGGTGTGGACCATATATAACCATGAGGGTATATGGGGTCTATACCCCCCACATCACCCGATGCACAATTTTTTTACGAATATATCGTAGCACATGTTTCGTTAAAAGAAAGAGAATTACGTATCATCACCATCATCGATGCCGGCTACGAGCTAAGCAAGCTTTCGCTAAGGAACCACCGTAACGGCCGAGCAGCATGTCATCCACCAGGACATTGGGGCCTTGGACCTTGGGCCTTGGGCCTTGGGCCTTAGAGCTGGGGGCTGGGGCATCCCAACGTCGGAAGTAACCTTCTCCTCGCATACGTCCAATCCTCCTGTTCTGAAAGGACACCTATACGCGAACGCGTCTCTTCACGAGTGATCTTATCTATCAAGCACATGATTAATAGATAAAATTAGACAGTTAGTTTTTTAAGACAGTCGTGTCTCTTCGTAACATCCCTTATAAATATATTCCAGAGATCTGCGAATGCAACCGTTCTTTCCAATCTTGTTCATTTACATTCCCGCTTTTAACACGTTATTATCAACACTTTGCTCTACGAACGAGAAAGCAGCAGGATGACGATGCCAGTGATGCAGATTCTCCCACGCCGTCTCCGCTGCAGGACTGCTGTTGTCATCTCCAACAACGAGACAGGCAAGGGACATCAACACACTGCGTAAGCACGTTCTTTGGTGTGCAGAATAAAGAACTCAATGTTGATGGCAATGGAGACGCTTCTTCATCGGCGTTCCTGGAAAAGAACGAATTCAGAACAAAACCAGAAGAAGATAAAGGACGGTAAACCACCCCTATTGATTGTCTTCGATTTATCATGTTCTTACCTCTCTACGGTGGACGCCGCGGCGTCGTGTACCCCGGCTGCGGTTCTTGGCTGGGCCCTGGCATGCGGCGGCGTGTTTGCCGGTCCTGAGGCCAGGCCTCATCGCGGCCGCGGTGGTGGCCACGCCCCGCTCGCCAGGACGGCAGCAGTGGCCGTGCCCGCGAGCCTGGTATCCGTGCCGTGGCCTCGCGCCGCGGCTGGTGCCCCCCGAAGCGGCCCGAAGTCGGCCGCCCACGCGTCCTCCGCTCCTCGCGGCCCCCAGCGCTGGCAACCGGCAGCCCTGCAGGCCACCGCGCCCGCGGCTCATCGGCGATAAGGGCCGGCGGCGATGGTTGTGCCCCGTTCGCCCAAATCGGCAACGGCGGCTCCGCCATGCCCGTGGCACGCGGCGACGGCCGGCCCAGTCCGAGGCCCCTTCCTCGGCGGCAGCGACGGCCGGCTCTTGGCGGCTTCCGTGCCCGCGACCTCGCGCCGAACGCCCCTGCGACCACCGCGTATTGGCGCCCGCGCCCCCCGAGCGACTTCCCGCAGCGGCGGCGTCCGCATCTCGGCCGCGCGACGTTTTCTCCCGATGGAGAAATCGTCCGTGGGGATAAGGTTGTGCAAATTTGCACAAAAATCCTTCTTTCTCCTACGAATTACATGATAATCCTAATAGATTATTGATGTATTCCAGAAGTTTTAACCATATATGTTTAAAACGAAATACGATGCACAATATATGTAATAAATATTTTTGAGACCATGCGTCATCAAAAATTGCATCGTAATATGTACCGCCGTAGTACCACCGTAAATTCACTTTCCGGTTCCTATATTTTCTAGATTTTTTTAGTATTGTTCAAATTGTTCATCCAAAATGGCAAACCCAATAAATATGTACTATTAGCATTACATGTTCAAAGTGTTTGTTCAAATCAGCAAACCCAATATACATGTATTATTATCATTACATTATTCAAAGTGTTTGTCCAAATTGACAAACCCAATGAACATATAATATTATTATCATGACCTTTTCATTGCAACTACTTTGTTATTTGCAATTTTCATTTTATGTTAAGCCCATTTATGCTTTATTATTTAATAAAGCTTATAGCGCTTATATTTTTTAATGCAAAATCGATTAAGTGTATTACCTCATTATTTGTATAACACAAATGTTCCACATTGTATGTTGGCCATACACAAGGTAGCGTCATAGTTTGCTACTGTGGGATCTACACTAAATTCTTAGTGACTATCCTCAACGTGCGTACCCAACATCATAAATTGGAACATACGGTCTACATCTTTTCACAAGATGACTACTATTATCAGCATTCCTATTGGCCATATACAAGGTAGCACCATAGTTGCTACTGCGGGATCCACACTAAGTCCGCAACTTAGTGACTATCCTCAACGTGCGTATCCAATTCGTTTGCAGATTAAATAAGGTCTACATCAATCTTTTGGTGATTACCATAAAATGTGTTTATACAAATTGCATACACCACTTGGCATCTACTGTTCACACAGACTATATCAATATTATTAGAGGTCTACATCTTTATGATGACTACCGCTAATGTGTTAGCATAAAAGAGGTTTACACTATTAGTGAGATAGATCTTGTCTCCTATTTATTTTGCATTAATTAATACAACATTACCATAACAGTTTCAATTTACCCTTAGCGCAAATGTAGAAAATCTATGGTTTGCACCTAGTTGGAGTAATGGCCACGAAAGAGTTTGATCTCTCGCTCTTGATGA
This sequence comes from Saccharum hybrid cultivar R570, assembly GCA_038087645.1. Taxonomy (NCBI): domain Eukaryota; kingdom Viridiplantae; phylum Streptophyta; class Magnoliopsida; order Poales; family Poaceae; genus Saccharum; species Saccharum hybrid cultivar. The sequence continues at coordinate 18,081,321 of JAQSUU010000139.1, forward strand.
TCACCATTATCCAACATGGTCAATGGATGTAAAGTTAAACTATGATGTTTTATGGATTCATAACAATACTTGATGCCCCTTATAAGATAGTGTCATCGCTTACTGAACAATTAAGTATGGATCACACACATCTAGATCACAAAATATGTGTATCTCAATGGATATAAGTTGTTGCACTATATGGCTAGCTCTCACTGAGTGATATGAACAACATCTGACAATAATTTTGCCCAATGGCAACTTTGATTGGCCACAATTTTATCTCTATGACTCTATATCCACCTGATAATAGAATTATGTTGTCCCCAAATATCTGCCAGACTGTGTTTTTGCGATTACTCACAACTTACCATATGAATTTTGGATTAATTCCTACAATACTTTAGGTCTAAGTGTATGATAAACTCTGATTGAGTAATCATCATTAGCATCATAGCGATGCTCTATTACCTCAAGTACAGTTGAGTTATCAGAATCATGACAAGTTGCCATGTAATAATGTTATCTAAAAAACTTTAACAGTAAGAATTAACGCAACAAGAGGCAGCCCCGTGCATTATTCCTTGGGTCAATGTGTTTCCCAAATATGACAAAACCATATTTTGTCCCAATTATGGATGTTACAGCCACAACTTGAAAATATCATGCTTTGAGATATTTAGTTGATCGGTATTAGAAATCCATTGGACATAAATATCCAGCTCACCAACAAGATATGGCACGCTTCAATCCAACTTGACAACACTAGAAAAGCCAGTTGTTCACAACAAGTTTCATGAAGAAACCAAGTAGCAACCAACCACTTAATTAATAAGTGGGTCTTATAAGCATGGAGAGCACGATCATCGAATTTACTTCGCTTGATCCGTTTTGGAGACCAAAATTTGTCTCTCGTTTACAAAGATACCTAGTATATACGTCCTATTTTGGTGTTGTAATATAAAATATTGTCATCAATTTCAATTGAATATCACAATAATGTGCCATCACATTTGATAATCCATTAATTAACTTGTATGTAATCTATATATCTGCAAAGAATGTCATTATATTCTTCATGTTATATATAGGCTTATACGGGAGTCAATCCAAATGCAAAGAGGAATTTTGTCTAGTGGATAGTTGCACCACAAACTCTATACATAAGGAAGCAAAATATTCCTAAACTGATAAGGAAATATTTTGTTAATCGCTTGATGCGATGTCATGATAGTGGGCTTTGGTCGTCCTACTATCATACTCCCTATTGGTACTCAAATTATAATCATGAATCCATCCTTATATTCTGATTTTATAATGTACCCAATTAAAATAATAGAGATATTCGTTAATGTGGTTTTCATATGGAAACCATAAGATGACAACTAAGAGGAGTATTTTCTCTTAACAACGGATATGGCAATACTTAAAAAACATCCTCAGTTGGATTTGACTACACATACATAACTTGTATCCAAGGTTGCATACAAATAATTCTCTTCTCTTGATGTCAACAAGACTTGGCACATTTGCCTTGGTTATTCAACTAAAGAGATAACATGAGAATTATTGTCAATTCTATTAGTCATAGCATCAATATGGGCCACTAAATTTCTTGAAGAAATTCAAGAACATACATGTGACTCTGTTTACCATTTTATGGACCATAAAGATATTTTGTATTGCGCATTTATGCATCCATAATATAGTCCTAGGGGTGTCTCTTAGTCATGAGAACCATCACTATACCAAACTCATTGCTCGAAATCTTCAATTTAGGGCAAATTATCCTGGACACGGGATGAAATCCATTTTATATGGAATTGTTTGGTTTTTGGGTACTATATATTAAGTGCCTTATGTCCATACAAATAGTGGTTTGATAGAGTCTCTTATTGAGAATCAAATTGCATGGCATATTAAAATAAAATTGTAATTTACCAGCACTAAGTTGTTTTCATGCGGCCTTACACACCGTATCATTAATTCAAATTCATCAAGCTGCACTTATACAACTCCATCTGTTGCATTATGTACGTGAAACTTTGGCCACAACCAAACATTTTCCATCTACGCATCGAGTATGTTTTCACATACCCATATCACCACCCCAACATACCAATGGGCATTAGGAATACCAAGAGGTAACTCTGCAGGGGATTTATAAATTGCCCGTATGTTGATCACATTTGAGGATAATTCCAGGTATTAGGGGGAGATTTATACCACATTAAGAATGCCATGAATCAAAAGAGCAATCCTCACATCCACGTACCAAAGATTCTAAACCTAATCGTTTAGAATATCTTATATTTGCAACATATTGCAATGAATTTACCAGAAACATTTACTGATAATAAGGGTGTCACAAAATCCTCTTATTCTACTTATAATGCACCTGAAAGAATGGAGATACCAATAAAAACCATTCAACTCCCACTTCCAAAGAAGAGGGGGAGAAGTACGACCGCTCCTAAGGATAATGCTCTAAGTAAGCATCCGAGGATATTGAGAACAAGATCCTCCAAATCAGTAAATCCAAGCCAACATCAAGTTGGCAGACACCTAAATCGATGAGCATCCAAAACCCGGATCAAAATCCACCTGGATCAACAGTGCACCCAAATTCTGATCCTAGGACATTGGAACACCCTGACTCCATATGGGAAATGACTCAGAGTCCAAAAGAGTTAACATTTTCACATGCTATATTGATTCTAAGCAATAAATCAATCATTTAAGGACTACAAATTGTCGTGATATATACTCCTTAAAGATTGTTTTTTCACCTTACTAGTGAAAGCCCTAGTTTAGTTTTGGATAATTAATAAAACTTAGGGACTAATCATTATGCTAAGTGTGTAGATATGAAATAATAAGTCCCATGACAAGTGCTGGAGCTAGATGATGGTCACAGTGATGAAGGTGACCAAGGGATGATCAAATGCTTCACATTTGGAAAAGAAGAAAAACAAAAACAAAAAGGGCTCAAGGCAAAGGTATAAGCAATAGAGACATTTTTGTTTTGCACTCAAGACACCATAGAGGATGTGAATGACTTAGGATTGAATTTCATACTATAAAGAGGGGAATTCTTTGGCTAAACAGTTTATCGAGTGTCACTAGGTGACATGATTCTTGCATATGCATTAGGACCTAGTGTAAGCTAACATGTGACTCTTGTAAAATGCTTTGGAAAATGCTAACACACGTGCACACAAGTTCTACACTTTGTGGTTAACAAGTTGGAAGCAAGGACAAAGAGTTTGTGGACTTAGAAAAAGAAAAGGAGCTGACAGAGAGCGATCGGATGCTGGTTAGGCAGTGACCAGATGCTGACGTCAGCGTCAGGTTAGTGCTGGCAAAGAGGGCGTGGCTTTGGGTGTGCGACCGGACACTGACTAGAGGTACACTAGCGTGTCTGATCACATGTTGGTTGCGCTCGGTTGCTGTAGATCTGACACGCAGGGCCCGTGTCCGACGGTTGTTGACACATGCTGACATCATCCTATCTCACGAGCGCATAGCAGCAGTACGAGGATCGGACGCTGGGGTGCGTTAGGTCGCCTCTGACCTAACGCGTCTGGGTACTTCTTTGTGCTAAAAAATTCTTACTGGAAACGATCTGACTCCACGAGCGCAGCGTCCGGTCGATCGGAGCAGCGCGTCCGGTCATCCTTTGACTTGGGTGTTGAATGTTTTTCAACCATTAGAGATCGATGAACAAAATTTAAACGTGGACACATGGTAGGCATCGGTGAAAGGTCTTGATGGCTAGAGGGGGGGTGAATAGCCTATTAAAATTTTCTACAAAGACAAGCTAAACAAGTTTATCAACAAAACAAATAGCGAGATGCGAGTTTTGCTTAGCCTACTGGGTGTTTGCAAGCCACCTAACCAAATCACAATTCTAGTGTATGTGCACTCAACCGCACAAGTCAAACCGAGAAGGAAAACTACAACTAGCAAGCTACACAAAGAAGCTACTCTAGCAAAGCTAACTCGTTAGCAAAGATAACTAAGAAATTAATACAAGAGAGAGTTAGGAGGGTATCACCGAGGGGCGAAGAATTGAGCCAACCAATCAATATAATCAAGAGATGAATACCAAGATAACCGAACACCGGGATCAATCAATCACAATATGAAAGTGATGACACGAAGATTTATCCCGAGGTTCACGTGCTTGCCGGCACGCTAGTCCCCGTTGTGTCCCTCTTCACCACGTGGTTCGGTGGCTAATCGGTCACACACCGAGCCTCTCAAAAGGCGCCACAAGAACCTACCAAATGACAAAAGGTTGCAATGACACGAAGCAATTTACTAATGTTGCCTTTGGCGCTTCGCCGAGGTAGGCACAAACCCCTCACAAACACCGGAGGTGGCCAAGAACAAACACCAACTCTTGCCAACGCCTCCAAGCTGCTCCAAGCCGTCTAGGTGGCGGCAACCACCAAGAGAAACAAGAATCCCGCAGCAAATCAACCACCAAGTGCCAACTAGATGCAATCTCACAATGCAAATGCACTTGGATCACTCAATCTCACTTCGAATATGCAAAGAAGCAAGAGAGATGAGTGAGAGGGGAGTTGCTTAGCTCAAAGTGCTCACAAGTATGTCAAATGTTCGAGAGATGTCCGAGAGAGCGAGCCTTGAGCCGGCCAACGAGTATTTATAGACGTACCCCTTCGAATATAGCCGTTAGAAACTTAAACAGCCGAAATCGGGCTGACCGGACGCGCTGGTCCAACTGACCGGACGCGCCGGTCGCCCAACGGCTAAGTCGCGAAGCACTGACCGGACGCGCTGGTCCAACTGACCGGACGCGCTGGTCGCCCAACGGCTAACTGCGAAACAACGACTGGACGCGCTCATCGCACAGACCGGACGCACTGCGAACGACCGGACGCGCTAGTCCCGTGAATGACCGGACGCGCTGGTCGCCTGAGAAGCGCTCAACGAAACAACGACCGGACGCGCTGAAGGAACATGACCGGACGTGACAGTGCCAGCGTCCGGTTACAGTCCAGTAAGCTCCCTAAACGACCGGACGTGTCCGATCATCAGTGATCGGACGCGCCTCGCGTCCGATCATCGAACTGTAAAACGCGCAGACACTGAACACTGACCGGACGCGTCCGGTCATGCAAGGACCGCGTCCGGTTCAGCGTCCCGTCACCTCTGTGACCTTCGTTCGCCTCCGTTTCTTTTCCGGACTTCCGGCGTAGTGGAAAATAATCGTTTCAACTTCTCGAAAACGCCTGAATCCCGCCTCGCAAGCTCGGCGGGAGGGAGAGAGGAACCCAAACCCTCTCTACCACTCAAACTCCACCACCATCGCAAATGTGCTAACATCACCAAGTGATCTCGTCATGTGTGAGTGTGTTAGCATTTTCACAATCATTTTTCAAGGCGATATTAGTTCTATCCAAATGCATATGATCATGAAATGCACATCTAGAGGCACTTAGGAGTTCAATAGCCGCGTCATTCCCCTCTTTATAGTACGTCTATCTATCCTATAATGTAACCACACCCACTAGGTGTCTTGGTTACTAAAACACAACCCTTAAGCATATACCTTTGCCTTGATCCCGTAGGGTTGCGTCCAAATCCAAGTGTGGCCATCATGATCACCATGTCCATCTTGCCACCAACCTTGGAGTGTACTAATCCTCATATGCTACATACAACTTAGGCATGGGATTAGTACTTAGGCATTGTCACTAATTACCAACACCAAACATAGGACTTTCAATCTCCCCCTTGTTGATAATTGGTGACAACCCTTTCACAAAGATGTTATAATAAAATTTTGATTGAACCCATGTCACATTGTCCAAGTATATTACCATGTGTAAGAATTATAGACATGTGATCATGAATTCAAATTGATAGCAATGGCTCCCCCTACATGTATGCTATATATTTGGATTTTGGAAGCATACATGTTAGATAGGAAAGATTAGGAGCATTGACTACCAATAGGTGCTAAGTGTTTAAGATTATAGACCTTTGAAGCGTGATACCATCGGAGTAGCGATAAACACCATCTTAGCACCTTGTGTAGTTAGATTCCACTTGGAAAAATACAAACATAACTAGAAACCTCGTGAGATCAACATTATAAGCAAGGCTCTAGTACCACTTTAAAAAACATAAAGCAAGAAAAATCTAAATACTTTCTATTCATGCTAGTACCTTAATGCAACATTCAAATTATACTAGCAAGTCACCACACAAGCAATATATCGGAGAAAACGGAATGCATAACTATGCATCATACAAATGACGTGCACATGTAAATGCAACATTCATGCTTAAGAGCTTGCTCCCCCTACTTATGCAACATCGGGCCTTGATGCCGTCACATAGAGTAGGCTACCAATCATTGATCTATATAGCTTTTGATCCACCATGTTGCCACTCTTGTCACTATCCAAGCTTCCACTAGTGCCCATTGGAGTTGTAATACTCTTTGCATCTTCCATGCCAAACTTCTTGAGCATATCTTTGATGTACTTAGTTTGGCTCACAAATGTACCTTCTTTTATTTGTTTGATTTGAAGTCCAAGAAAGAAACTAAGTTCACCAATCATTGACATTTCAAATTCCTTGGCCATCATTTTTCCAAACACATCACAATAATCTTGATTGGTTGAACCGAATATGATATCATCAACATATATTTGCAACACAAACAAGTCTTTCTCAATCTTCTTGGTGAATAGTGTTGTATCAACTTTGCCCATGACAAATCCTTTGGATAGCAAGAAGTCCCCCAATCTTTCATACCATGCTCTAGGTGCTTGCTTCAATCCATATAAAGCTTTTCTCAACTTGTATACATGATTGGGTTTCTTGTCATCTTCAAAACTGGGAGGTTGCTCCACATACACCTTCTCTTGAATGTACCCATTGAGAAATGCACTATTTACATCTATTTGATATAGCTTGATATTGTGAGCACAAGCATAGGCAAGTAAAATCCTTATTGCTTCCAATCTTGCAACCGGGGCATAAGTTTCACCAAAGTCAAGACCCTCTATTTGTGTGTAACCTTGAGCCACTAGTCTTGCTTTGTTCCTTATTACTATCCCATCTTGATCTTGCTTGTTGCGAAAGACCCATCTTGTTCCAATGACATTGTGATCCTTAGGCCTTTCAACTAGTTCCCATACTTCATTTCTCTTGAAGTTGTTGAGCTCTTCATGCATTGCATTTACCCAATCCGGATCTCTCAATGCTTTATCAATGTCCTTGGGTTCTTCCATTGACACAAAAGATGAGTGAGCACAAAATGATGCCAATCTTGATCTAGTTTAAACTCCTCTTTGTATGTCACCAATGATGGAATCCAATGGATGGTCTCTTGCAATGTTAGTTGGTTGAAGCACTTGGACTTGATTGCTTGGATGTTGATGTTGATCATGAGTTGGAGATGATGAACTAGCCACTTGTTGATCTTGTTGCACTTGAGATGATGTACTAGCTTGATTTTGCATTAGAGAACCACTAGCTTGTGTAATTGGACTTTGGAGCACTTGATCTTTGTTGTCATCCACATCAATCACTTGCTTTGGCCTAATATCACCAATGTCCATTTCTTTCATAGCATTGGTCAATTGAGTTCCTCTCACATCATCCAAGTTATCTTCCTCATCTTGAGAGCCATTTGTTTCATCAAATTCAACATCATGCACTTCTTCAAGTTGACCACTAGCCAAATTTCAAACTCTATAAGCTTTGCTAGTAGTTGAGTAACCAAGTAAGAATCATTCATCACATTTCTTCTCAAACTTGCTCAATCTAGTGCCCTTCTTCAAGATGTAGCATTTGCAACCAAATACCCGAAAGTATGCAATGTTAGGCTTTCTTCCATTTAAGATCTCATATGGTGTCTTCTCTAGAAACTTATGGCAATAGAGGCGGTTGCTATAGAAGCAAGCCGTGTTGATTGCTTCGGCCCAAAATGAATGACTCACATTATACTCATTCAACATTGATCTTGCCATATCAATTAAGGTGCTATTCTTTCTCTAAACTAAGCCATTTGATTGAGGTGTATACTTGGCCGAGAATTGATGTTGATTCCAAGCTCATCACATAGCTCATCAACTCTTGTGTTTCTAAACTCACTTCCATTGTCACTTCTCACTTTCTTGATTGTGGTTTCAAACTCATTTTGCACTCTCTTGATGAACTTCTTGAATATGTCAAATACATCACTTTTGTCCCCAAGAAAGAATACCCATGTGTATCTAGTGAAATCATCCACAATCACAAAGCCATACTTGTTGTCACAAATGCTTGTGTATGTAGTTGGCCCAAATAGATCCATGTGCAACAACTCAAATGCCTTGGAAGTACTCATAATGCTCTTCAATGGATGAGTGTTGCCCACTTGCTTTCCGGCTTGACATGCTCTACATAGCTTATCCTTCTCAAATGTGACATCCTTCAAGCCTCTAACTAAGTCATGCTTCACTAACTTGTTCAATTGCTTCATGCCAACATGACCAAGTCTTCTATGCCATAACCAACCCATACTTGATTTGGTGAGCAAGCATGTTGAGAGTTGAGTGTCACTAGCATTGAAATCAACCAAGTATAGATTCTCATATCTAAAACCTTTGAAGATCAAATTTGAGCCATCAACACTAACTATCTCCACATCATCAACACCAAATATGCACTTGAAACCGAGATCACACAATTGAGCAACCGAGAGAAGATTGAAGTTCAACTTTTCAACTAAGAGCACATTGGAAATGCTATGATCATTTGAGATTGCAATCCTTCCAAGAGCCTTTACATCACCCTTGCTATTGTCACCAAATGTGATGCTATCAATGCCACTATCATTTGATTTGAGAGAGTTGAACATTCTTGAATCACCGGTCATATGTTGAGAGCACCCACTATCAAGCACCCAATGCCTTCCTCCGGCCTTGTAATTTACCTACAAAACAATTTAATATCTTTTAGGTACCCATACTTGCTTAGGTCCTTAGAGGTTAGTCACTAAGCTCTTTGGTACCCAAATGGCCTTCTTCTTTGGGCCCATAATTGGTGTACCAACAAACCTAGCATGCACACATTTCTCACCCTTGGTAAGCACATAACAAGAATCAAAAGGAATATAAGGTACATTAGCATTTTTCTTGTTCTTGTTCATTTTATTGCAATTAATCTCTAGATGCCCAACTTGCTTGCATCTATTGCAATAACGACTATTGCCCTTCACAAAGCGAGACTTTAGAGTAGCAAAGGCTGCCTTGCCCTTCTTGGGAGTATAGCCCAATCCCTCTTTGTTAAGAGAGAACCTTTGGCTACCCAAGCATTTTAGCAAGCGGGCATCCCCACCATAGGCGTTGCCTAATGCGCGGGTGAGATCATCCACCTCTCTCTTGAGAGTCTCAACCACAAGTGATGAATCACTAGTAGTAGAGGTAGAGTTGGTTGTGGTGGATGATGATGAGCTATATGAAGCATTAGTAGGACTAACAAATAAAGAATCATCAATAATATCACATGTTAGTCCAATATCACAAGTGACAATCACTTGCTCCTCCTTAACTTCCTTCATGAACTTCTCCAACTTAAGGTCCTTTTCCTTGATGAGCTCAAGTAGAGTGGAGTGGGCTTCCTTAAGCCTAGTGTGAGCAATTTCAAGATCCTCGTGGTCTTCCTTTAGACACTCACGAGAAGCCTCTAGCTTATCAAAGGATTTCCTAAGAGCTTTGAGCTCTTATTCAATTCCTTTGCACTCCTTACTCTTTTTGAGAGCAACAAGCTCCTCCATCAAGGCATCATTTTCATTGCTCTTGGCAATGAGCTCTTGTTTAAGATTTTATATTTCTTGGTTGTCCTCTTGTAGCCCTTGCTCATTTGATCTATTATGCCTAATAGATCATCCTTGGAGTAGTCCTCATCCTCCTCATCATCACTCCTACAATCATCACTAGCACAATAATCATCATCACTATCATCATGTTTTACCTTGGTAGGCTTGGCCATAAGGCATGTTGATGTAGTGTCGAAGATGGATGGCTTGTTGGAGAGGGTGATGTTTGCAATGGCTCGCCGAGTGATCCTCTCATCATCACTAGAGCTTTCATCATCATCACTATCGGAGTTGTCACTATCCCAAGTAACTACATAACCACCACCCTTCTTCTTCTTGTTGAAAGTGAAGCTCTTCTTTGCTTTCTTCTCATTCTCTTTCTTATCCTTCTTGTTCTTCTTGAGCTTCAAGTCCCCATTATGAAATCTCTTATCTTCACAGGGGCAATCCGCCACTATGTGATCGGGGCTATTGCAATTGTAGCAAAGGGCCTTTGCCTTTATAGTGTCTCTCCTCTTCCTTGCCCCATATCCTCTCTTCTTCATAAACCTTCCCATCTTGTGCACAAGGAGGGCCATGGTCTCATCATCGAATGGATCATCATCATCACTCTCCACCTTGCTCTTGCCCTTAGAGGATGAAGCCTTGAATGCAATGGGCTTCTCTTGCTTGACCTTGGTCTCCTTCTTCTCTTCTACCTCATTTTCATCATCATTATATTGGGCATCAGTCATTATATCCCTGAACGACCGGACGTGTCCGATCATCAGTGACCGGACGCGCCTCGCGTCCGATCATCGAACTGCAAAACGCGCAGACACTGAACACTGACCGGACGTGTCCGGTCATGCAAGGACCGCGTCCGGTTCAGCGTCCGGTCACCTCTGTGACCTCCGTTCGCCTCCGTTTCTTTTCCGGACTTCCGGCGTAGTGGAAAATAATCGTTTCAACTTCTCGAAAACGCCTGAATCCCGCCTCGCAAGCTCGGTGGGAGGGAGAGAGGAACCCAAACCCTCTCTACCGCTCAAACTCCACCGCCGTCGCAAACGTGCTAACATCACCAAGTGATCTCGTCATGTGTGAGTGTGTTAGCATTTTCACAATCATTTTCAAGGCGATATTAGTTCTATCCAAATGCATATGATCATGAAATGCACATCTAGAGGCACTTAGGAGTTCAATAGCCGCGTCATTCCCCTCTTTATAGTACGTCTACCTATCCTATAATGTAACCACACCCACTAGGTGTCTTGGTTACTAAAACACAACCCTTAAGCATATACCTTTGCCTTGATCACGTAGGGTTGCGTCCAAATCCAAGTGTGACCATCATGATCACCATGTCCATCTTGCCACCAACCTTGGAGTGTACTAATCCTCATATGCTACATACAACTTAGGCATGGGATTAGTACTTAGGCATTGTCACTAATTACCAACACCAAACATAGGACTTTCAATCGGTGCAGTGAGGAGCAAGCGATCGGACACTGAGGCTGCATCTGGTCAACCCGACCGGTGCGTCCGGTCAGCTCAGGTAGTGCCCCTTCTTGACCCTAACGGCTCTATTTATTTTGGGGTCTATAAATACGTGGTGGCCGGCTCTTGAGGAACTCTCTTGGCACTTTAACATACTTGATATCCTTGCGAGCCTAAGCAAACACCTCCCACTCATCTCCATCATTGATTCATCATGAAAGTGAGATTAGGCTTGATTCCAAGTATATTTGCTTGAGTGATTGCATCTAGTGGCACATGGAGATCGTTGTGGCTACGGAGTTCTTGTTACTCTTAGAGGTTGCCGCCACCTAGACGGCTTGGAGCAGCGGAGGAGTTGTGGCAAGAGTTGGTGATTGTTCTTGACCACCTCCCGGTGATTATAAGGGGTTCTTGTGCCTTCCCCGACGGAGCGCCAAAGGCAACTCTAATGGATTGTGCGTGCCATTGAGCTACCTCACTTGTGGGTAGGTTCTTACAGTGTCCAAGTGGGACGAGATTTGTGCAACACCTCTTAACCGCCAAACCACCAAGTGTTGGTCGACACAATAGGGACTAGCGTGCCGACAAGCACGTGAACCTCAAGAGAAAAATCTTGCATCCATCTTTTGTTTGATTGGATTTCTCCCGGTAATTAGTTATCTGTATCGTAATTGGTTCATCCCTCAATGTGGTGGTATAATTACCTCACCCTCTTCATTACTTTCCCACAAACTAGTTGTAACAAGCTCTTTAGTGTAGCTAGAATTGAGAGTGCTTTGTAACTTAAGTTCATCTAGTGGAGCTATTTAGTGTAGCAAGTTTGAGAGCTCTTAGTGAGTAGCAACTTAGCTCTTGTGAGTGCTTAGTGATTATAGCAACTAGAATTGTTTGAATAGGTGGCTTGCAACCCTTGTAGAGCTAGAGCAAAATTGCATTACGCCGTTTGTCATACTAATCAAATTGTTATAGTGATCTTGTAGAATTTTAATAGGCTATTCACCCCCTCTAGCCATATTAGGACCTTTCAACTGGGTTCAGACCAAAAGTCCTAGGCAAAGTGTCTTCGCACTCAAATTTGGTTAAACTAAAATGTGGCAATTAAGGAGAAATGCTCTTGTTTAATGATGAGAAATATTATCACTGTAATGTCTTCTCTCACATAGTCTCTTTTCAGAAGCAAGGTGGTGAACAATGAGAGCTTGTAGCATATGGTTTCACGCAGAGACCCAGCATAGCATACCCTATGGTATGTGTGAAAATAAAGTTTTCCAAATTCAATAATTGGCAGATCAAATGAATTTGATAGATTCGGACGTATAAGTCCCAATAGACTTCACATTCTGAATCCAAATACAAATCACAACATACATTGTGTATAATTAAGCATGATTGCGTATATTGATCATTTTGATATCATCATGATACAAAAATAATTATGCAATCATTTGAGATACAATTTCCATCATATGGATTCAAGATGGAGGATTTGGGTAAGATCAAATATTTTCTAGGCTTACAGCTTGAGCACCGTCCTTCAAGGATTTTAGTGCATGAATCAGCCTATATCCAGAAAATATTGGAGAAATTCAGTATGGACAAATCATATCGTAACAAACCCCCGATGATTGTTCATTATTTAGAAATAGAGAAAGATCCATTTAGACCACAGGATATTGGAGAAATGATATTGGGACCGATGTTCCATATTTTAGTGTCATTGGAGCACTTACGTATCTTGCAAATTGCACCAGGTCCGATATCGCATTTGCAATGAACATACTAGTTAGACATAGTGCAAATACAACTCACCGACATTAGACAGGAGCGAAGCATATCCTCAGATATCTTAGTGGCACAAAGGATCTTGATTTATTCTTTAAGAGAAATCATGATCCCAATATAATTAGATACATAGATGCTGATTACTTATCTGGTCCTCGTCCCAAACATGATTTATATTCTTACATGGAAGTACAGCTATTTCATGAAGTCTTCTAAATAGACTCTGACAGCGACATCTACTAATCATTCTAAAATTATTGCTCTATACGAGGTATCACATGAATGTGTATGACTTCGCAGAATGATTAACCACATACAACAATCATGTGGTAATGATTTGAATCATCTATACTTATTTATAAAGGTAATTTTGCTTATGTTACATAGATGTAAACATGTTACATAAGAGTAATGCCACTAAGCACATTGCCCCTAAGATGATTTATCCCCATAAATTATGACAAAAAGGGAAATAAACATCTTGCAAATCAAGTCATGCGATAATCTCGCTGACCTATTTACTAAGTCATTACCAACATCTATATTTCAAAATTTATACATAAGATTGGTATGCGACGACTTCAAAATTTGCAAGGATCAGGGGGAGACATCTCTTAGATGCTAACCTATACTAGTATCATATTATACTCTTTTCTTTCACAAGTTTTACTCACAAGATTTCTTGTTAAGTTTTTAATAAGGTAATATTAACATAAACATGTGTCATATTTTCTATTTTTTCCACTGGGGTTTTTGTGTGAAATATCAAAGACACGTATTGCCCTCACAACTCATCCATAGTTTTTTTCCTGAAAAGGTTTTTCTTGTGCGTTATCTAAGAGACAATACCAATAATATGTCATCATATTTTCTCATAATTTTCTCACTCGGTTTTTTATAGGAGTTTTAGCGGCATATCACTTTATATTGCTCATATTTTTCCTAAAAGGTTTTTCGGGGAGTTATCTTTATATCGTACTCCAATAATTTTCCCCCACTGAGGTTTATTTAAACCACACAAACAAATATGTTATTTTCTCCTTATTTTCCAATAAGGTTTAAAGGAGTTTTTATGACATATCCATATATTTCTCAGATGTTTCCCATAGGGTTTTTCGAGGAATTTCAGCTTACCGCTGTATTGATCTAAAGTAAGATTCGATCATGGGAGAGTGTTGTGAAACGACACCTATACGCGAACATGCGTCTCTTCACAAGTGATCTAGGATTAGTGGATAGGATTAGACAGTTAGTTTTAGTTCCAAAGAGCATGTCTTTTAGAAGTAGTCGTTTTCCTTCGTGACACCCCTTCACTTATAAATATATTTTAGAGATCAATAAAAACAACGTTCTTTCAAATCTTGTTCGTTTACATTCACGCTTTTAACGCCTCCAACGCCAGCCCAGAACTGCCTCATCGGCGCCTCAGCCAGTTCCCATATCGTTTGGTCTGGCCTGGACGCCTGGTATTGCTCCTACTATGTCTTTACTACGTTTGGTTGCGGCCGTGAGTATAACATCCCGTTCTAAATATAGTTAAATTTAATACTACATGGGCCTAATAGGTTACGTACGAAAGTAATTTAGGCCTAACTAGAGCCCAGTTTAGAGAAAACAAAGAGGTGGAATCAAAACCCTAGACCGCAAATCCTATCCACATCAGTACACGCCGTTTGCCTCTGCTCGTGCATCCTTGCCTTTGAGGAACTACGTCCCTGGCAGCCGGCCACAGTAGCGACTAGCCAGATCGTGTCCACTTAACAGAAGATAAGGAGACAAATCCTCACGGCAAGACACATCTAGGGATCGGAATGCCTGTGGTTTCGCACAGGTAAGCAATAGAGACTGAACTTTGTTTTCTTTCTCCTGCGTTTAGCCACTTGGTTAGATTGGCATTTAGGACTAATCTTGCCGGAAAATATCTTGTTTGCATGTGCGTTGTATAGTCATTCAGCACCTTACAGTCCGATCTATCGTTTCTTCTTTGAAAATTTTCATGATGAATTTGGAATGGCGTAAGAACTAAATAGTTCTAGAATATTTTTGGATCTCTCCATGGAGGATATGTAAATATATACAAGATACAGTGATGTAAAATAGGTGTTACGAGTTTTGATGACAGGCTGTTTTCAGTGTAGCAGGAAGGGAATTGTGATCTGGTTTATAGGTAAATAACAAATCAAATTGTCATGATTGTTTTTCTCCCTTCTGTTTGTCGCTGTACTGTGTTGGATTTAGGAACAAGTCAAATCAGAAAAACCTACACTTTGTAAAGAGATAGACTGCATGCGCAACTTTTTAATCTGCATGCATAGTGGGAATTCGATTGGAGTTTTTTTTCCTTAGGAGCTGATTTACGGAGATATCAAACTGGAGGCTTATTGTTGATTATTTTATCTTTTCCAACACTGCCAGAACAGTAGTTGAATAATTAATTGAGGATAAGAATGTCGGCACCTCATCAGTGTCGAAGTCCAGCTTTTCCTGGTGATGGCAATTCTACACAAGTATGGACAGACCAATGGATTCCAGGAATACCAGGGTTTAAACCTTTGTACAAGAAACCAGAAGCTACAGTTGAGAGAGTTCATGAACTCCTCACTTCAGAAGGCTCTGCTTGGAATGAACAGGTTTTACAAGAAAATTTCCTAGAAGCTGATGCAAAGGAAATCCGGAAAATTCCACTTGGAAGATTAAAGGAGGATATGTGGGCATGGAGTGCAGAAAAAAATGGCATATACTCTATCAAATCTGCATATCAATTAATATCCCTCTCAATGCATATGTTGGAACAGAACAAAACAAATACTGCAAATTCTTTAGTAAGTGAGGATAATCCATTTTGGAAAAGGATATGGAAACTGGCAATTCCTCCCAAAGTGAAAGTTTTTTGGTGGTGGGTGATGCATAACTTTGTGCCGGTTAAAGCTAATCTCATGGAAAGGCATATAGAAAATTAAGGTACATGTCCTGATTGTGGTGCTCAAGATGAAACTGTTTATCATGCTTTAATTACATGTATTTTTGCTACCATCTTTTGGCGGTCTTTCTATGAAATGTTTAATATTAAATTGCCTATATTGCATCCTGCTACATGGTGCTTTGATTTATCGGATAATTCATTTTGCCCTGTTGCAAACTGTGGCCCCATTTTATGTGGAATGTGGGCAGTTTGGACAGCTCACAACGGAAGACGCCATGGAGAAACAAAAATGAATCTGATTCAGACCTGCAGGTGGGCGAGAGAATTATCTTCTGATCTAATTGTCTCCAATGAATCTCTGACAGGAAAGGACAATACACAAATTATGAAATGGAAGCCATCTCCTGCTGGCTTCGTGAAGATCAACGTGGATGCTACTTTCAAGGCGGAAAGTCAACAAGGTGCTACTAGGGTGGTAATTCGTGATGAAAGTGGTCATGTTCTAGCGGCTAAATGCAAATGGTATGACTCAATTCCAAGCATTCTCACTGCTGAAGCCTATGCTGCACGTGATTGGGCTGTATTGATGAATTTGCTGAATCGACCAAAGGTAATGTTGAAAACTGATAGTATAGAGTTGCAATCCTTATGGAGAAGATAATAACATGTCGACTATCCTGCCTGTTCTAAATGAAGTTCAAGAGCTTATGGGGAGATGCATGGCTTTTGAATTATCTCATGTCAAAAGAGAGGCAAATTCTGTAGCCCATGGTCTTGCTAAGTATGCCTCAATTTCATGTTTAGAGCGATGAAACCCCTTAATGTATTTTCCCAAGTATCCAACATGACTGTAACGGTGACATTTAATTAATATAAGCTCTTGTTTTCTAAAAAAAACGAAGTCCAGCTTTTCCAGAAAGTTCAAACATATGTGTTCAGTTTGAAGCCTAATTAGGAATAGTAACTGGCTGAATTAAATTTTATAGTGAACACCAAAGTTGTTGGAAATTTTTATTTAGATGTTTTTAATGTGCTCAATCATAGCTTTTGATGCTGTATAAAAATAATTATGAAAATAACAAGTTAACTGCCCTGAAAAGTCTTGTGGTTGTTTGGCAATATTTATTCTTATTTTAAGGGTTTCTTTTGCAACTAGAAAATGTGGGGAGTGATTGAGTAGGAATAGGGACATGTATTTACTCTTTTATATGTTATGCATGATTTGTTGAGTTGAGTACTTCCATATTTACCTTTACTAGGAAGAGTGGCTCCTAACCGTTCTTAGACGTGTTTGTCGAGGTTGCTTTCTTTGGCGAAAAGGCAAGTAACATAGGGGGTGTGGCTAATGCTATGCTTATATTCATGTCTTGCATTCTTTTTGAATAAAATATAGCAAGACTAATATATGCTTTAGCTTCATTTATACTTATGTATACATTGTTTATGGATTTATTTATCATGTCCATGTCGCTTGTCGTTGTGAGATGGCAGTTGCATATTATTATATTATAATTGTTGCGCTATGGAGTTATGCATACATGATCATTTATATGCATACATATGTAGTTCATATGGAGTTAATGTCCGGTCACTGCCAGTGTGTAGTGACTAGTACCGGTACATGGAGTTGCATGAGAGGTTGGCATCGTCCAACATTATACTCTCAAATGGAGTTGCATCATGGCATATATACATTTCATGCCATATCTAGACTATGGAATTCCAGATTATTGATCCTCTGAGTGGTTGGTTAATGGTTGGCATAAGAAAGTTGAGTACTTTAATTATTAATTGTCCCCTAACATGGATCCTTTTTGGTTTAAAACTTGTTAATCAACATATGTAAGATATGTATATATTCATAGCTGTTGCTTGCTGAGTTTATCTCACCCCTTTATTCTCTTCTAGGTGATTAATGATGAATGCTGGCATGACAGGGATGGGACTAGTGGCACGTCTTGCATACTTGTATCACCACACAATAATCGCAGAATCAACAACAACAACAACAACAACAACAACAACAACAACAACGTAGCCTTTGTCACAAGCAAGTTGGGGTAGGCTAAAGATGAAACCCAAAAGAGACGGGAAATAGGGAGACACATAAAGGGACATAAAGGGCACAAGACAAAAAGAGGTCACGGTTCAGGCACGTTGATTGCCAATCTCCAAGCGCTCCTATCCATAGCTAAATCCTTGAAGATATTCCACTCCTTCACATCTCTCTTAACGGACTCGTCCCAAGTTAGTTTAGGTCGACCTCTACCGCTCTTTACATTATCGACCCGCTTTAGAACTCCACTACGCACCGGCGCTTCAGGAGGCCTCCGTTGGACATGTCCAAACCATCTCAACCGATGTTGAATCAATTTCTCCTCAATTGGTGTCACCCCAACCCTATCCCGAATATCGTCGTTCCGGACTCTATCCCTCCTTGTGTGCCCATAACACCAACGCAACATATGCATCTCTGCTACACTCAATTGCTGGACATGTCGCGTTTTTGACAATAATCGTAGAATCATGCAGTAATAAAGATAATTGATTTTATCCTTTGTAGTTAGAAATAAAAATACTACATATCTCTCTCCGTTGTATCATTTGATACTGGAGTACCATGTATATTTGTTTTTTTACATGTTATTTTTCTTCTGCTCGCGTTCGTCTTTTACGTAGAGGTTGCTGAAAACTACAAGTTTGGCAACTTTGTAGTGTTGTGTGGTAGCGTCCCAAGGTTGTGTGGTACCTGGGGTGTTACAGTGAGATCTTTCCACCGTCATCTCCACCAACCAGCAGTGCCGGCAACCGCGACGGCGCTCTGATGAGGTAATCGGATCATATAGCGATTGGAGTGCAGTTTGTGTTCCATAGATTGTCCGTACATTTTTATAAAGCTAATTTTCTGTAGATTTTTACGTGTTCAGAGACAATGCGCTTGTATTAACTGCGTCCAACCATTCTCATCAGCGTTGTTGGTACACGCAAAGCCACAAAGGGATCATTGGGTGGATGGGAGATCACCTGTCCTGCTGTCCATGCTTAAGGCTCTTGTGAATGGATATGCTAAATTGCTAATGTATATGTGATTAAAGCGAAAACGGACAAGGTAGTACAATTTTCTTATCAATGATCCAATTCTGAATTTTGTTGGATTTCTCTAATAATTCGGTTTTCTGGATGCTGACCGGCTCTACAATCATACATTTTTAAATTCATGTTACTGAGCATCTGATCAACTGAAAAAAATGTAGTCAAATGGCATATCATTCCTAGTGAAATACTTACATGGAAAGTTTCTTCAGATATCAGAGAGAACTATAATTTAATCTGCAGTAACCATTTAATAGGATAATAGATTTCAGTTTGATCCTTTCCCATTATTAGTTGAATAGGTATCTGTAGGTAGTAAGCATTATTAAATCTGTGGTGGCAAATGAGCTTTGCCAATCATGCCACGAGTGCCAAAATCTATTATTGCAGATTTTAGCGAAGTAGGATTAAAGTTCTCTGAAGATGAAAACTGAACTGATATTACTAATTTTAAAGAAAAATGACCTGCTTCTGTTAAAAGTCTTGATGTTAGGTGTACTACTCCTTATGCTTCCATCAGGTTGCTGCTTGGAGGAACTGTTTCAAATTCTTATCGAGTTTGATTTTATGGGTGCACTTAATATTCCCTTCTTATAAGAGTTAGAGAAAACAGAAGCTCTGCTGGTAAGGCCATCCACTTTCTGACAAAGTTTGAAAAGAGAAACGTTTACCTTATATGAAAGCAGTATTTAACACGTAGGCTATTTACCACCCTCTCATTTATCACGCAGATTTGTTGCACCTGTAACCCTTTCAGCTTTGCCTTGTTATTGGGTTCCATCTTCACGATCAAGTTTTTATTTTCCTTGAGGGAAAGAGACAGGTTCACGCTTAGTCTTACCTCTTCGATATGTCATATGTGGTTAACTTTAACTGATGCTATAGGATGCTAGATGGCATTTATCACGTCCATTTCACGTTCGAAACTACTTGTTTTTTAGAAGGAACGTTCGAAACTACTCCCTCCAGTTGCATTATTTAGTTATCATTTTGGACAAGCCTTGCTGTCAGAAACATCAAGTTCTCCAGACAAGCAGGAAGTAATTTTGTTGTGCAGGCATCCAAATTATCCAGCCTCGGTATTCATAAAGGTAGACGAACCCTTGATGATGACAACGCAGTATCAGCTTCAACAACTCTCATTGTATAACTCTTGCAAATTGCAGTTCTGAACTTTCAGCCATGTCAAAGGATGGACTTGTGTGGGGTGTGAATTATGAGACTTGGAACTTCTGCAAATATTTATCTCTGATGCAGACTGCAGACTGGTTAACATCAGAGCTAGTGGAATCACTAGCTGTTTGGAGATAAAGATTTCAGTGGCATCTTTGTTGAAGGGACATCTGTCAGTCGCGTCAATAGGAGGTGCTGAATAAGGCCACATATTCCCCATCGAGCACCAGAAAATGAGCAGAACAGAACATGTCGGGGGGCGGTGGACTAGTAGTTGAGTGGAACAATCTGATATATGTCAATGCCCTATGATAGAGCCATGCTTGTAAGTCTGTGTCAGCAACCTGGGAGACGCACCTGAAGAAGCCGGCGCTGACTCTGTCGACGCACACGGCTATGGCATGGAAGCTAGGCCAAGGAGTACAAGGGCATGCCGGCCCAACACGCGCGTGCAAGGCCCAGCTTGGGCGTGAAGACTGAGTGGCTGGCAAGAGAGCCGTGAAGGAGTAGTATATGAGTAGAACGATGGGAAGGAGAGAGATTATCCAAAATTTAAACCCTGTTATGTAATAAGCTTTCCTTTGTTCTTAAATCCTCTGAATTCGATCCCCAAATTCGTGTTATCTTCTACCCTATTCCTTCTCCGATCACTGATGTTAACATTTGGTATCAGTTGTCTTTGATCCTCCCTTCCTTCGCTGTCCTCTGATCCCTTTCCCAATCTTCAATTCGTTGAGCGCCGGCAACAGCCTCAGGTTGTCGAACTTGATTCGATCGACGTCGGATCTCCAACAACAACAACATAGCCTTTTGTCCCAAGCAAGTTGGGATAGACTAGAGATGAAATTCAAAAGAGACGAGAAACAGGGAGACACATAAATGAACATAAAGGGCACAAGACAAAAAGAGGTCACGGTTCAGGCACGTTGATTGCCAATCTCCAAGCGCTCCTGTCCATAGCTAAATCCTTAGAGATATTTCATTCGTTAAGATCTCTCTTAATGGACTCGTCCCAAGTTCTCTCTTAATGGACTCTTCCCAAGTTAGTTTAGGTCGACCTCTACCGCTCTTTACATTATCGGCCCGCTTTAGAACTCCACTACGCACCGGCGCCTCAGGAGACCTCCGTTGGACATGTCCAAACCATCTCAACCGATGTTGAATCAATTTCTCCTCAATTGGTGCCACCCTAACCCTATCCCGAATATCGTCGTTCCAGACTCTATCTCTTCTTGTGTGCCCACAACACCAACGCAACATTCGTATCTCTACAACACTCAATTGCTGGACATGTCATCTTTTTATAGGCCAACACTCAACACCGTATAACATCGCCGGACGAATCACCGTCCTATAGAACTTACCTTTCAGCTTCTGAGACACCCTTTTGTCACAGAGGACGCCAGAAGCTTGACGCCATTTCAACCAGCCGGCTGAAATTCTATGCCTAACATCTTTATCAATGTCTCCATCCTTTTGTAGCATCGACCATAAATACCGAAAAGTATCCTTCTTGGCCACCACTTGTCCATCGAGGCTAACGTCTCCCTCCTCATGCCTAGTCGCGCTGAAATCACACCTCATGTACTCGGTCTTAGTCCTACTAAGTCTGAACCGTTTCGACTCTAACGTGTGCCTCTATAGTTCTAACTTCCTATTAACCCCTGACCTACTGTCGTCAACTAGCACCACATCATCAGCAAAGAGCATACACCAAGGGATATCACCTTGTATGTCCCTTGTGACCTCATCCATCACCAAAGCAAATAAATAAGGGCTCAAAGCTGCTCCCTGATGCAGTCCTATTTTAATTGGAAAGTCACTGGTGTCGCCATCACATGTTTGGACAAACGTCACCACATCCCTGTACATATCCTTGAGGAGGGTAACGTACTTAGTTGGGACTTTGTGTTTTTCCAAGGCCCACCACATTACATTTCTTGGTACTTTGTCATATGCCTTCTCGAGGTCAATAAAGACCATGTGCAAGTCCTTCTTCTGCTCTCTATATCTCTCCATCAATTGTCATAATAAGAAAATCACCTCCATGGTCGACCTACCAGGCATGAACCCAAACTGATTTTGGGTCACATGTGTCACTCTCCTTAGGCGATGCTCGATAACCCTCTCCCAGAGCTTCATCGTATGACTCATCAACTTAATCCCACGGTAGTTAGTACAACTTTAAACATCTCCCTTGTTCTTGAAGATAGGTACTAATATACTTCTCCTCCATTCTTCAGGCATCTTGTTAGACCGAAAAATAAGGTTAAAAAGCTTAGTTAACCATACTATCGCTCTGGCGCCTAGGTATCTCCACATCTCAATGGCGATACCATCAGGGCACATCGCTTTACCTCCCTCCATCCTCTTCAAAGCCTCTCCGATCTCTGCCTCCTGAATTCTCCTCATAAAGCGTATGTTGGTATCATCAAATGAGTTGTCCAACTCAAGGGTAGGACCCTCATTCTCCCTATTAAACAGCTTGTCGAAGTACTCTCTCCATCTGTCCTTGATCTCCTCATCCTTCACCAGAAGTCGATCTGTCTCATCCTTGATGCATTTTATTTGGTTGATGTCCCTTATCTTCCTCTCGCGGATTCTAGCCATCCTATAAATGTCCTTCTCCCCTTCCTTCATGTCTAGCCGCTGATAAAGGCCATCATACGCCTAACCTTTTGCTACACTCACAGCTCGCTTTGCAATCCTCTTCGCTATTTTATAGCCCTCGATGTTGGTTGCACTCTTGTCATGGTGGAGATGCTTGAAACACTCCTTATTCTCCCTAATAGCCCTTTGCACCTCGTCATTCCACCACCATGTGTCTTTCGCTTCCCGTTTGCCTCCCCTACTCACGCCAAACACTTCTGAAACCACCTTCCGGACACATGTTGCCATCTTTAGCCACATGTCATTGGTATCATCTCCTTCTTCCCAAGGCCCCTCGTCTAGCATCATCTCCTTAAACGTTTGCGCTGCTTCTCCTCTAAGCTTTCACCACTTCGTTCTCGCAATCTTGGCCTGTTTGTCCTGGTGGACACGTACCTGAAAGCGAAAATCCGCCACCACAAGCTTATATTGAGGGACAACACACTCCCCAGGTAACACCTTACAATCAAAGCAAGCACGTCTATCCTCCCTACTTGCAAGGATAAAGTCGATCTGGCTCGAGTGTTGTCCACTACGAAAGGTTACTAGATGAGATTCTGTCTTCCTAAAGAGGGTGTTCGCTATCAACAAGTCATAGGCCAGCGCGAAGTTCAAAACATTCTCCCCCTCTTGATTCCTACTACCATACCCGAACCCCCCGTGCACCCGCTCGAAACCTACATTAGTCGCACCAATATGGCCGTTGAGGTCTCCTCCTATAAAGAGTTTCTCGCTGATAGGCACGGTACTAACCATGATATCAAGATCTTTCCAAAACTGCCTCTTGGTGCCCTCACTAAGACCTACCTGAGGGGTATAGGCACTGATCATATTCAGAGCTGAATCTCTAACTACCAGCTTGACCAAGATAATCCGGTCGCCTTGCCTCCTAACATCAACAACTCCATCCTTAAGGCTCCTATTGATTAAGATGCCTACACCATTTCTACCCGATGTTGTCCCCATGTACCAAAGTTTGAAGCCAATATCCTCCACCTCCTTTGCCTTCTGGCCCTTCCATTTAGTCTCCTGAACGCATAGAATATTTACGTGCCTTCTAATTGCTGCATCGACTAGCTCTCTTAGCTTACCCATTAGGGACCCTACGTTCCAGCTACCTAGACGAATCCTAGTTGGCTCGGCTAGCTTCCTTACCCTTCGCACCCGTCGAGGGAAGTGCAAAGACCCTTGCTCATTTTTCACTACACCCGGGCATAGATGTAGTGCGCCACTAAGGTTACGATGGCCCGACCCTTGCTCATTTTTCATCGTACCCGGGTCACGATATGACACACCACTAAGGGGATGATGACCCGCCCCTTGCCCATTTAACACCACACCCGAGTTCCGATGTAGCGCGTCGCTAGGAGGGTTACGCCCCAATGAATCTCTTGTGGGTTTCAAATCCATGAAAGTGGCTATTTTTTTACTATTGGTTCGCCAGACCTTAACACACCCTCCTCCTTTACCCGGGCTTAGAACTGGCTATGTTGAGACGACTTAAGAAAGTCTTCCAGTCAACATAGGCGGAGTTGATCAACGTCGGATCTAAAGTTCCGTAATTCCTAGGCACGCTAGCGCTTCGTAGCTGCGCGCTAGAGCGTACTCCTCCACTGCCGCACCTGCACTACACGTGTTTCGCTCGCAGCCGTGGCGCCATGAACCCGGACTCAACTCCTCCTCGACGAGATGAATCGGCTCTTCGCCGAGTAGAAGACCCAGATCGAGAAGCAGTTCGAGGAGTCTGATCGCAAGCTCAATGACTGCTTCACCGACAGCCACAACAAGCTCGAGCTATGATTCGCCACCATCGACGACACCATCTCAAAGCGCATCGCCAAGGTCGATGACGCCTTCGCCAAGCGATTCGCCGATTCAGACCTCAATTAGGAGCGCCACATCACCAATTTGGAGATGCATCAGATCTCCCTCATCTCTGACTCCGAGCAGCGCTAGGAGGCCCTCGTCGCTCCAGTCACCAAGGTGGCGGGCGAGTTGCAGAGCTGGCGTCAAGAGTTCGAAGGCACCGTCCATGATCTCAAGCTAAAGGTGGACAAACTCGCCAAGTATTGGGATCGATCGCTCCTCGACAATGATACGGCGTCGACAGGCGTGATCTCCCATGTTCCACCTTCCTCAGAGCAGACCACCGCACATCCTTCTGTGGGTACAACGACTGCTCGGCCCAGCAGGCACCACGTCAAAACGATGCCACGGGTTGATGGAGTTGGGGGAAAGCTTCCCTAGCTCCATGGCCCGACCAATGGTACGCATTCAGATTCCCCACCTGATCTCTCCTTGTATCATGGTGTAGCTTTTGAGAACCAGTCCTGGAACCATCACCCTGATGACCATCAGCCTAATAATCGTCATATGCCTAAAATGAATTTTCCAATCTATGAAGGGGAATACACTAGATTGTGGGTTCAGCAAGCTAAGGACTATTTTGACATGTATGATGTTCCTCCACATAGATGGGTCAAGGTTTCGCATATGAATTTCCGTGGTGCCACTGCGCGTTGGATAGAATCTTTAGCCCACCTTGATCGCATACCTTGGCCTGATTTCTACAAACAGCTCCACTATCGTTTTGGCCGTGACCAGCGTGATCGGTTGGTTTGGCAAATGTTTCACATCCATCTGCTTACCACCGTGCAAGATTATGTGGAGCGTTTTGCTACTCTTTTTGACCAACTTAAGGCCTATGAACCCAACCCTAATGTAACACCCTCGGTGTTACCGCGTGTAACAACTCACCAAAGCATTCATAAGCATCATGATTGTGTGATATTGCATGAGAAGAAATAAGAAAAGCAAATTTATTGCAACAAAAAATGATCCACCCAAATGATAGGTGAAGGTGATTCTCTATCGCATGCGATATCACTTAAGGTTCCAAACGAATTTTTATTTGGCAAAACTGTTATAGAACATATATGCAACACTTTAATAAAATTTGAAGTACAAACTTTGTACATGGCAGTGCAACTTTTGTATTGGCAAAATAATGATGTTAGCTCATGTTTCTTATAGCTTGGAAATCGGATTTGAAAACATAAAATATGCCTAGGACCTTAAGTTTGTGAGCAGTTGACAACATCGTGTTCATGAGATTACTCTGTAAAAACTTGTTACTAGCTTAGGTCATGTTTTGGCTTCTGGGGGGTAGCCCTTGGTGCCCTCTTGGCCATAGTCCTGATGTGTGTGCCGAAGTCGAGCTAGGTTGGTCGTTTCACGTGCTTTAAAGTCCGTGCATGAAACCTTGTCTCGGCTGCCGGCCTCTGCATGCGCGGTCACCGCCATGGGCCACCCTGTGCCAGTGCCTGGCCATGCTGTCGGGTTGGGTGGGCCAGTCCGTCCTGGCCTAGCCATGGTTGGCCGCAGCTGGCCGCTGCTCCGCGCTGTCTTACGATGCCCGCTGCCCTCCCCGCATCGCACACGTCGAAGTCAACGCGGCGTCGTGTCCGTGCCTTGGCCCAGCGCCTCTGTGGCCAGCCGACCGCATGCTCACGCACGCCACTTCCTCGCCACCGTGCACGTCCTGGCGTGCCCCACCCTTGTGCGCACGTTGCTTGGCGGCGTCAGTCCTAGCAGCTGATTCAGAGGTGACGCGGGCACTGATCTTTCCTTTTTTTTCCCCCTACCGCCATGGCCGCCGGCCCGCACTGGTCGGTTGCAGCTTGGTGGAGCCACCCCTGCCCAATTCTCTCATGCACCTACTTCGCAGGTCTGAGCCACAGTCACCCGTCCCCCACCTCGTCCCGTGTCGCATGCCACCGAGCTCCAATTTGGAGTTTGCCCGGCACCGGGTCCTTTTAGGCTGAGCTCGGCCATGATCCTCGACTGCCTGAAAGTCATGCTCCTTGAGTCCAATTGAAGGCACCATTAGCTTCGCCTTAACCTACCCTTTACCCTGCACACCACCCCAGAGGCCTTATCCCCGCCTAGCCGTTGTTGGCGTGGCCGTGCCGCCGCGGTGCGCCGCCAAGTCGCTCGGGCGCACGTGGCCATCACTGCCCCGACTGCCTCCAGCCAAACCGTCTTCATGGGTAGCTACGTGGTGAGTCGCTGGTGCTCACCGTTGTCTCTACTATTTCCCGTAAGCCCGTAGCTCACTGGAACGGGGATGCTATCGTCGCAAGGTGTCCGTCGTCATGGAGGAGCCGTCCTGCTGCATCCCAGCCTGTCCAACCACTGCCCGAGGTTGCGCGATGCTCTATAGGTGACTGTCGGCCTCCTAGTGGTGTCAGGGGGCTTCCGGTTGCTCGAGGCGGCAGTCCTATGCGTGTGCCATCGCGCCGACGTGCGCAGGGGTGGCCAAGGACCTAGCCGTGGTAAAGGGAATAGAGTACAAGGTCCTTTTCGCATTGTCTAGCTCTCTAGGAATAGTACATGGGACCGCAGGTCGATTCTCAGGTTTCGCGGGGGCGTTTTTGCTTAAACGCCTAGGGGCGCGTAGTCTCCCTTGTCTGGGCCGCGTCCGCACGTGGGCCGCCTTGCACAGTTGGATCGCGGGTGCGTGCGGGTGGGCTGTCTAGTGTGGGCCGCGCCTGAGGAATGGGTTTTTCTTTTCCAGTTATTTTAGTAGTGCTTTTGTAAAATAGTTTTTGAGCTAAACTTTGATGAATTATGATGACTTATGTAGATGTCCAAAAATCATGAACCACTTTAGTTGAGTTTCTAATTCCGTGCTCTTTCGGTTGGTGAATTCCAGTTATGCATTGCTGTGTTGATGCTAGGCCTATTAAATCAATGCAAAAGACAACGAATATTAATGCATCCAATCTCATAGGAATTTTTGTGGCAAATCTAGGATAGCTTTAGCTCTGAAATTCTTACAGTAGCTTCATGATGTTATTAGATGCTTGCTGTAGTTTTTATAGCACTTTAATAGCTTGCTAGATGTGGTAGCTAAGTTCTCCTAGTCATGTTATATGTTAAATCGATGACAAAAAAAGGTTATGCCATCTAATGGGTAGAAAATATTTAGACCGGTTAGCTCTTGCTTCATAGAAGTAGTGGATAACTTAGCATGTTAGCCATTACAGTTAGCTAAATAGCTTAGGGTTGTTGCTATTTTAAGAGCTGTTGTTGTCACCTTATTAAGTGTCGCATTATCATTTCATGCATGTAGATCACGAGGTAGTTGAGTACATGGCCGCGGAGGAGCAGGACTACGAGGAGATCATCGAGGAGTACGAGGAGGAGATCTTCGTGCCGGAGGAGTTCCAGAAGCCGCCTGTGACTGACACATCTGACCTTGCACCTGCCCAAGGCAAGCCCTGGTGCATGACCCATATTTTTTTATAATCATGATGTATGTGTGTGTGTGTTGTGTATTTACGTTGCAGGAATTTTATGATACCCACATGCATATATGAATTTTCCTATGAGTTTTACTAGTGCAGGATCGCGTAGTTGCTATGCTTAGGTTTATCGGTAGCGTGGGTAACCTGTCATTACCCACCACAGGTGTTTATCATTATCATGGATCTCAAAATAAACTGGTGGAAAGGAAATGGTGACCAGGCAGGGATGTGGTATGAGTATTGGTGGGTGTAACAGGTTGTGTTCCGCGACCACGGGGCATAGCTTGGTTGCACTATTTTCCTTGTCCGTGTCAATTAAGGACCGTTCATTGCATGGACCCTAGTCAAGTCACGTACTTATTATCCCAAACACATACTTGCTTATGAGAGCGGGAAGGCTTGTTACTCTCTTGTCATGGGCTTTGGCTCTTTCCGGACCGACTGAATGGAGACAGGGATAGGTGGAGGTCTAAGCACCGCATTGAGGTCGGGCCTCAAGTGTGGAGGCTTGAAGTCCAAATTTGGACGGGTACCTGGAACCCGTGATAGGAGTAGAACGGGTTGGTATTGCTTGTGCTTGGGTGCAAGCGAGGCGTGTGTTTTTTAGGGTACCCAGCTGGACACATTGATTCGCAAATCGCCATTTCTACGTGACGGTACGACTTGACTACGCTCTGGCACCCTAGTAAGAAATGGCAGAGGAAAGATGGAAAAATGGCTTTGATTGCTCAGCCCTAGCTTGATCATAGAACAGGTGCTTACATAGAATGTTGGATAACAACTAAAACACAGCTACTAAAGATTTATGGATTAAGGACACACTCTTAGTACTGCTTTTCGTAAACAAGAAACCCACAAGCCATAAAGCTTATCATAATCCTTGAGAGTCAAGAAATATATTCCCAGTCGGGTAAGTCTTGCGGGTACATTGTGTACTCAGGGTTTATTTTACCCTTGTTGCAGGTGCACCTTGAGCAGATAGGCCTTGTGTGGAGGATTCTTCTGGTGGGCACAAACGGATTTTCATTTCGCTCCGCTAGATGTTTATTTTTTTCCACTGTTACTTTTATCGCACTCTGAACCCTGGTGTTGTAATAAATGCTTTCTGAGACTCTATGTTGTATGAAATGGACTAAGTATTGTAAGTTTGTACTCATTATTGGATCTCGGGTGTAAAATGTGGATCATTCGAGTTCTCTCATTGGGTATGCTCGACGGAATTGTCTAGTTTAGCTCACTTTCAGGGCACTTAATGTCTAGTGAAAGACAAGTGCCCCTGAAAGCGTGTTAATTCAGGCAATTCTACCACACCTGATCTTCATTATTACACAACTCGCTTTGTTGATGGTCTCCGGGCTGATATTAGGGCGGTTGTTACTTTGCAACATCTTGCCAATCTCAATACTGTGTACACGCTTGCTCTCTTGCAGGAAGAGGTGGCTGATGATGCCAAGAAGTGTGAATTCCACATTTCTGATCATGGAGCAAGTACCAAGGCCTAGGCGCGGATGACTTTTCCTGTACTGCGAGCTCCAGTTCACAACGTCACTGAGAAGCCAGCAGTGCCACCTCCTGCCCAAGTAACTGACAATAAGATGGTAGCCTTACGAAAATTTCGCCAAGCTCGAGGCTTATGTGACTTCTGTGTAGAGAAGTGGGTTCGTGGCCATAAGTGTGCGCCTGCTATTTCACTTCATGCGATGCAAGAAATCTAGGACTTGTTTCAGTTATCATCAGTCTCTGAAGAACAATATGCAGATATTGAGGCTCCTGAAGCACTTGACGAGCAATTGTTCCTGGCTATCTCTCATGAAGCCCAGCAAGGCTACACTGGTCGTTGCACTATTCAATTCTTGAGCTCCATTAACAACATATCTATAACAGTCCTCGTTGACTCGGGCAGCTTAGCTTCCTTCTTAGCTACCTCCGTTGCTGACCAACTTCCACATCTGCAGCGTGTCCCAATGCAAGCTGCAATCAAGATTGTCAATGGTCAGATTTTACAGTGCACTACTACTATTCTAGCATGTTAGTTTAGTTTGGGGAATTATTCATTTTAGCATGACTTGAGAGTGTTACCTTTGGACTCATATGACCTGATACTCGGAATGGATTGGCTTGAGCAATTCAGTCCCATGGAAGTCCATTAGAAGGCTAAATGGTTGTCCATACCTTACCACGGTGACACCATTTGTTTGCAAGGTCTTGTTGCTCCCAGTGACCATGACATGGTTTTTTAGCTACTGCCCGTGCAGGATTTTGACAGTGCAATCAATACTCCTGAGTTGCCACCGGATATAATCGCATTGCTCAATGAGTTTGCTCTGGTCTTTTAGCCTCCAACCTCTTTACCACCAAAGCGTTTGTGTGATCATGCTATTCCCCTCGTGGACGGGGCAACACCAGTCAATATTCAGGCATACCGTTATCCTCTTAGTCTCAAAGATGAGATCGAGCGCTAAGTTAATACCATGCTAGAACAAGGGTTAATTCAGCCAAGTAAGTCACCATTCTTGTCACCGGTCCTCCTTGTCCACAAAAAGGATGGTACCTGGCGGTTCTGTGTGGACTACCGATACCTCAACGCAATGACTGTGAAATTAGTGTACCTAATTCCCGTATTTGAACAGTTGGTGGATGAATTGGGATCTGCTTCTTGGTTCTCTATCTTGGACCTTCACTCCGGATATCATCAAATTAGGTTACAACTAGGCGAAGAGTATAAAATAGCTTTCTCAACCCATACTAGGCATTTGAGTTATGTGTAGTACCCTTTGGCGCCACGGGAGCCCCGACCACGTTTCAAGGAGCAATGAACTCAACATTGGCACCGTTACTATGGCGGTGTGCACTGGTTTTCTTTGATGATATACTAGTGTATGATTCGTCATATGCTGAGCACTTGGAACACTTACATTAGGTACTCACACTTTTGGCCCGTGATAAATGGGTCGTCAAGCTCAAGAAGTGTCGCTTTGCTCAACAGGAAATTCGATATCTTGGTCACATTCTGAGCTCAAAGGGGGTGAGCACGGATCCAGACAAAGTGTTAGTGGTACAGCAGTGGCCAGTCCCCACCAACACATGTGAGCTCCATAGGTTTCTGGGGCTGGCGGGTTTCTACCGAAAGTTTGTGCGTCATTTTGTGATTTTGGACAAGCAGCTGATGCAGTTGCTCAAGAAACATTAGATGTTCATTTGGACTAATGATCACCGGAAGGCTTTTGAAGCTCTGCAACAAGCACTATGCTCAGCCCCAGTTTTGGCCATTCCCGACTTTAGTAAACTGTTCGCAATCAAAACGAATGCATGCTAGCATGGTGTTGGCGCTGTTTTGCTACAGGAGGGTCATCCACTAGCTTATGTCAGCAAGCCTCTTGGGCCCAAGACATAGGGATTGTCCATCTACGAAAAGAATACTTGGCCATACTCATTGCAATAGAACATTGGCGGTCTTATCTCCAATTGGCTGAGTTCATTATTTATACTGATCAGAAATCACTCATTCATCTTAATGATTAGCAGCTAAACACTGTATGGCAACAGAAGGTGTTTTCCAAGCTATTGGGTCTTAGTTACCGGATCGTTTATAAGAAAGGCGTCAAAAATAGTGCAGCCGACGCTCTCTCACGACGTATCCACACGGAGGGAGTCTGTTGTGCCTTATCTATTGCTACCCCTCAATGGTGTGCAGACATAATTCAAGGTTGCCAGTCTGACCAACACGCTCAAGACCTGTTAGTGAAGTTAGCCTCTGCAACAGCACCGTCATCTCCCTTTACTCTAAAGGATGGTCTTATCTGGTTCAAGCAACGGATTTGAGTGGGTAACAACTCTAAACTACAGCAGCAATTGATCAAAACATTCCACAGTTCTCCTCTCAGTGGACATTTAGGAATACCAGCTACCATCAAGTGGTTGCAACAATTATTTGCTTGGCCGGGTCTCAAGAAACATGTTGATCAGTTTGTGCGCAGTTGCCCCACTTGTCAACAGGCCAAGGTGGAGGTGTCAAATACCCGGGTCTGTTGCAACTGTTGACTACACCAACTGCAGCATGGCAGGTAATTTCATTGGACTTTGTGGAAGGGCTTTTGGTGTCGCACGACTATGATTGTATCATGGTGGTAGTTGATTTGTTCTCGAAATACGGGCACTTCATTAGCCTGAAACACCCTTTTCACAGCATTGTCGGTTGCTAAACAGTTTATGCTTCATATTTACAAGCTACATGGTTTGCCAATGGCGATGGTTTCTGATCGAGATAAGATTTTCACCAGCCAGTTATGGCAGGAATGGTTCCACCTTGCTGGTGTTGAGCTGCGGACGAAACGGGTAAATCAGTGTATGGAAACTTTCTAACGCTGTTTCGCTAATGCAGTCCCCCACAAATGGCATGATTATCTGCACTTGGCCGAGTTTTGGTACAATACGTCTTGGTACTCTTCATTGAAGGAAACGCCATTCTTTGTGTAGTATGGTCAGTCGCCTCACCAGCTGGGACTGGATTCTTCATCAACATGTTCAGTGACATCTCTAGATGAATGGTTACAACAGAAGTCAGTGATGCAATCCCTCATTCAACAGCAGTTGGCCCGAGCTTAGAATGGAATGAAGATGCAGGCTGACAAGCATCGTACTGAAAGGTCATTTGCAGTTGGCACTTGGGTATATGTGAAGCTCCAACCCTATGTCCAAACATCAGTTGCGGCCCGGGCAAGTCAAAAGCTTTCCTATCGCTTCTTTGGACCTTACCTTATCGTTGCCAAAGTGGGATCAGTAGCGTACAAACTGCAGCTGCCTCCATCTTCAAATATACACCCAGTCTTTCGTGTGTCCCAGCTCAAGGCGGCGGTCCCGGTAGATCAAACTGCCTCACCATTACTTGATTCCATCGATGACTTGTAGGTTCCCCAGTGTATTCTGCAGAAAGGGTGGCCTCATCAGGTGCTGATGTTCGTCTTCAAGCTCTGGTCCAGTGGTCTGGATTGTCAGCGTCGCTTGTAACTTGGGAAGACGTCGAAGCACTTCGCCAACGCTTCCCTCGAGCACCAACTTGGGGGTAAGCTGCTTCTCATCAAGGGGGGATGTCAGCAACCTAGGAGACGCACCTGAAGAAGCCGGTGCTGACTCTGTCGACGCACACGACAACGGCATGGAAGCTGGGCCAAGAAGGAGTACAAGGGCACGCCGGCCCAACACGCGCGTGCAAGGCCCAGCTTGGACGTGAAGACCGAGTGGCTGGCAAGAGAGCCGTGAAGTAGTAGTGTATGAGTAGAATGATGGGGAGGAGAGAGATTATCCAGAATTCGAACCCTGTTAGGTAATTAGCACTCCTCTGTTCTTAAATCCTCTGAATTCGATCCCCAAATTCGTGCTATCTTCTACCATATTCCTTCTCCGATCACTGATGTTAACAGTCCGTTCTTAAACAATGCACTTCACCAGTTATCTAACTTCTCTGGTGAGACAAATTCAAGCAATAAATAAAACCATTCTTTTTGAACAAAAATAAATAAACAAGACCATTCTGGTTGCACAACTCGCATGGTTTCCTAGCAGGAAGCTATATTTCTACCTGCCCTGCTCAATAATTCTGCTGTTTGACATTATTTGATGCGAAGAGTACAATATTTAAGTTGCTCGCACGTCGCAAGTCAACCATGAAATGGAGAACAGTGCAATCAGCATGTTCGCTTGGGCTGAAATCCGCTGGTTGATCTGATTGTTTTTTTAGAGAAAAACACTGCTGAATGGTTGACTGATCTGGCTGATAATCTCAAGCGAACGGGCTATATATTTAAGGTGCTCGCAAGTGGCAAGTCAACCATTGAGTGGATGGAGAAGGGAAACATGTCAACTGCTGTGGAAGTTCACAGTTCGCTGTACCTGTTAAAGATGTTCTAGCTGCTATACCAAATTGGAGCGCAGCAGGTACACGCACCACTTCCTCAGATAACGGGTGTTTTTTAAAAAAAATATAGGAGGCTCTAGTTCTCCTAGTGCGCTCTAGGTAAAAAGAAAATGACAGTGTTGTTCAGCAATTCACATGGTTACTCTTTCTTTATTTTTGCTCTCGGTTAGGCCAGTCTTAATGTCAGTTTCATGTCCTAGTTTCCAACACACTTATATTTTGAAAACAGTGTTGAAGAGTTTCATCCCCATGAAACTCTCTCTACTCCCATAAAACTATTATTATCTCTCTTCATTAATACGGTGTCATATCAGCATATTTAATGCTTATAAAACTCTATAAAATTCTCATTGAGACTGGCCATATTGCAACAGGCACGTCTTGGTGGTCCGGCGCTAGAAAGGGTTGCCCGGAATCTGGAATCTCTGCCCTGCGCCTCTATTTCCTCAATTATATCGTCCATTTGCCGAATCCGAACATTTGCCCAAGGGAAAAGGGCTAACGCGGACATGACGCCCAAAAAGCTCCACGGCCCTGGAGGGACACTTTGCCATGCCACCACTTTCACCCACGCCCAATGGCAGCGTAAAGACCGGAAAGGAGAAGCACTAGCATAGCAACGCCGGCCGGCCGTGGCTTGCTTTCACCTGGCACGAGCAAAAGTCGCCGGAGCGGGGCGCAAAGCAGAAGCAGCACCCGTACCAGCGCAGCCCGCAAGTGCTGCTACCGTTGCCGTCTCCCAGGAGGAGGGAGAGGACGCCACCGGAATTGGGTGGTGAAAGAGAAAGCGACCGCATGCAAAGCATCCGGCCGGCCGGCGCAACGGAAGGCGCCCAACGCAGCAACGCGCGCTTGGCCCGCCCGCCCGCCCGGCGTCGCGTTGGATTCGCATGAATCTTGCGTGTGCGCCCGAGTGCTCCCGGGGCCCCGCGGCTACTTCAGCCCACTGGCCACTGCTTGCGCGCGGCAAGTTGCGGCCTGAGCACTCTGGCCCTCGGCGTGTGGCTGGAGCCAGCTCAGGCAGCAGAGCAGAGGCAGCACACACACACACAGAGGCGTGTGTGTTACATGGGACAGGGGCACGCCATGATCAGCAAACGCAACAGGCGAGGCAATAAAGGCGAGCGCGATTAAACAAATAACGGGGGTGGTTTTTTTCTTTTTTTTTTTGAAAAGTAAACGGGGGTCGTTAGCGGCCGGGGGACAAATAACAGAGATGCTCATGTGGAGCATGCTGTAGCAGTAGCACCCGGGATTTTATTTTATTGATTTCAGGCGCTTTTACGCTTTTGTCCTGACCAGACGAGACAGCCCATTCGCCGGCTCAGGGCTATCAGAACAGTGCGATCTGGGCACTGCATCGCAAGCGAAACTGGACTGGGAGGGAGGAATGATGATTTGTGGCGGGAGAAAGTAGACTGGTCAGGTCATGTGAGGCGCTGGCGAACGGTGGTGACGTGACACAACTGGAATTTCCCTGACAAAGCCGAGTCCGGGAGTGTTTAGTTACTCTAAAAAATCTTCACCCATAGGATGTTTAGACACATTGAGTATTAAATATGGACGAAAAAATAATTAATTACATAGATTGCAATAAATTTGTGAGACGAATTTTTTGAGCCTAATGAATCCATGATTTGACAATGTTGTGCTACAGTAAATATATGATAATGATAGATTAATTAGGCTTAATAAATCCGTCTCATGATTTCTAAATGAGTTATGTAATTAGTTTTTTTATTAGTATGCGAATACCCCTTCCGACGTCCCTTGAAACATCCAACGTGACACCCTAAAATTTTCACCAAAGGAACTAAACAGCCCCTCGGACGACACACGAGGCGAGTGGCACGGACAACACTTGCTTGCTTGCTGTGTCACTGTGTGCTCCGTCGGGGTCTCCGTCGAACGACACGGCGAGGAGATACCAGGCTACCGGCGGAGGCTGCTCGGTGGGGCGTGCTCAACACAAACAATCAGGTGGTGGAACATAAACGTACCGACCGCGACCGGCCGTGGATTTTGGATTCCATATGACAGTGGCAGCAGTAGTAC
Source organism: Saccharum hybrid cultivar R570 (assembly GCA_038087645.1). Taxonomy (NCBI): domain Eukaryota; kingdom Viridiplantae; phylum Streptophyta; class Magnoliopsida; order Poales; family Poaceae; genus Saccharum; species Saccharum hybrid cultivar. Next base: position 18,117,524 of record JAQSUU010000139.1, read on the forward strand.
ACTAGTACTACCACATACTACTATAATAACGGCAACAATCGAGCAATGCCTCGCTTTCTGGGAAACCCCTTGTTTTAGCATTTGCTTGCAGTTTCCCACTGCTGGGACTGGGAGTGGATCGGCTTCACAGTGTGCGCCACTGAAAGCTGGGCCGTGTTTAGTTGGTCTAATTTGGGCCCTCCAAAATCTGCACAGTGGATTCTTCTACACTGTAGTATTTTGTTTGTATTTGTGATTTTTTGTCCAAACATTGACTAATTAGGCTTAAAAGATTCGTCTCGCAAAGTACAACTAAACTGTGCAATTAGTTTTTAATTTCATCTACATTTAGTATTCCATACATGTGCCGATATTTTGATGTGATGGAGAATCTTCTTTTTTATAGTGAAATTTGGGGAAAATTTTGGGATCTAAACAGGCCCTGGAGTGGATCCGCACGTCGTGGCGACGGTCATGTGCCGGCGTGTGCGTTCTAGTTGGGCAATGAGTGAACCTTGAAGCGAGCTGCTGCTGCCTGCACACTGTGCGCCCACTGGAATGTTGCAGGAAGGTACTGGTACTTCCACAGGGGCCAGGTCATCCTCCATGGCTTTGCTTTCGGAATGAAAAAAAGGAGGGCAGTGAGTGAGAAAGACGGGAGATTATTGGGGCATGTGATGCCTTCTTCTTGTTCGGTGGACCTCCTACTCAGCGCCTACTGCGTGCCAGCCACTATCATCAGGCATCCAGGGCGCTTCTTGGTATTCTTGCGACGGCCTGGTTTAGATGGGAGGCTAAAGTAAAATTTTTTCACTCTCTTCATCGCATCAACTTTTACACACACGTATGAAGCATTAAATATAGATAAAAAATAACTAGTTGTACAGTTTAGTTATAAATCACGAGACGAATCTTTTGAACCTAGTTAGTCTATAATTAGACACTAATTGTCAAATACAAATGAAAGTCCTACAGCTAGAAAAATTCTTAACTTTTCACCAACTAAACGAAGCCGACCTTCACTTCATGATTTCACACTTGTGTGTTCTAGCTGAGCTGGAGAAATCAATCAAACCTTCCGGCTCCCGATGCCGCGACTGGCCAATCTGGAGCCAGATCGGGGAGTTTCACAGAGCCAGGGAGGGGAAACAAGATGCATGCCGCCGAATATTTTATTTGAAGATTAGACGGGGAGGAGCAGTAGGTCCTGCTTTGTCTGGAACGTACGGGGGATTAATGGCCGCGCTCGCCGCAACGTCGTTCGAGAGTTTCTGGTCAAGGAGCGGCCCTCTCTCGTGTGTATTCAGGAGACCTAGCTCTCCGTGGTTTGTAATGCACTGGCTAATGAAATTCTAGGAACGGCCTTCGCCCACGACTACCTCCCTGCGATTAATGTTTCTGGTGGTATTCACTTGTGCTTGAACGCTGAAAGGTGGTCGGTGAGCGACGTCACAAAGGGTCTCTGCCAAGCTGGCCGAGACAGGTCCTCGCATGATCCTTGGTGGATCACGGTTGTCTACGGCCCACAGCTCGACCATGAGAAGGTCGAATTCCTTGACGAGTTGCTACGCTTTAGAGATGCTTGCTCGGGGCCGTGGTTCCTGTGTGGCGACTTCAAGAGAACTTTCAATGGAGTCGCAACGCAACATCAGCAGCGCATTTGGGAGTCCTGCTCCAAGAGGAGATTGACGCTCGGTGCCTGGCAGGGTATAAGCACCTGAGCTCGCTCATGGCGCTTCTCTGATGTATCTCTTACTCACATCACATCTTTTGTTTTCGTGTAATTATAATCACGTGTGAGCTTAGTTTCTTTCCGCCACCTCGGTAACCTTGGATTACCGTGGTTATTGAAAAATGTGCCTAGGCAGGTTGCGAAAAAAAAACATGCATGGCAAGTACGGTACTTCCACACGGAGGAGACGACACGAGGCTGAGATGGGAGGAGTTAGACCGACTTCACGGTGAGAGTGACCGACCGATCTCCTGCTGGAGTTTCTGTTGCTTGTACAACGAGGGCAAGCAGCACACGAAAGCTTGAGAAATCATCGCCAGAGCCGAGCACATCTAAACTCTCTTTCTTTTTAGAAGAGCATATCTAAACTTCTACTAGTAACTGGCAAAAGCAACAATGGCGGACAAAAACCTTGCGAGACCCTACAAGCATCACACTACAAGTATTACCCCCATCTGGTGGGAGATGTTGCACACCAAAAATACACTAACAAGCCAGTACAGAAATCTTCTGACCCCGTACGTGATCCTGGATCCTAATCCAAGCCGCCGCCAGTGACGCTGGAAAAGGCTTTGCTTTATTACTCGGTACCGACGTACCGTGCAAGTTCTTGGGCCCTGTACTTGTTGAATTATGTACACTGAACGGAAATGGACGCTGCAACGGCACGCCCATGGCCTCTTGTTCTCGATGAACACGGACACTCGGAGCTGCCGCGAGCTGGCAGCTGGACGCCGAGACCGTGCCACTCTTCATCCTCACACGGGACGTGCCAGCCATCTGATTGATAGGAGTAGTACACCTGAAGCACGACGACCTGCCGCCTGCGACTTGTCCCGGCCCTGATGCTCGGAGATGAGGCGGTGTTGAGACGGGAGGAGCGGTTCTCGCCGCAAGAACCGCCCGTCACAACTGTCCGCAATGCATCTGCAGGAAGACGGAGTCGTCGAAGCCCAGGCCAAGGCCGGCCACGAGCGAGCTCTTGGGCTCCAGCTTCACGTTGGCGTAAGGGTGCGACACGCCGATGAGCGCGCCAGCTGGGAGCGGCGCCATGAACGGCTTCACGTCCACCAGCTGGGCGACGGAGGGGTTGGTGGCGGCGGCGGTGGTGACCACGGATGGCGGCGAGGGCGGGGCGTTGCCGTGGTCTTCGTCGGGGAGGTTCACGGTGGTGATGTCGTGGATGCTGGACCGGCGCTTGTCCTTGCCGCCGGAGTTGAGGCGGATGAAGTACTTCTGCGCGTGGCTGGCCACCTGCGTCGGCGTCCGGGTCGTCACGTACTTGCGCGAGATGTTCCGCCAGTCCCCTCTCCCGTACTGCTTCAGTCCCATCAAGAAAAGCCTGAGACACGAAACGAAATGAATTCGTCATTTTTAGCAGACGGAAAGAAGAAAAGGAAGCGGAGCGGATCAATCGACCCGCCCCAGCACGACGGTGGTTCTGGTGGGACTGGGACTGTTGCTTACCTGTGCTCCTCCTCCGTCCAGGGGACACCCTTCTTCCGCTCCTGGTCCGACCCCCGCGCGCGCTTGAGGCAGTAGCCGCGCCTGAACGCGCCATCCCAGTCCTCGAGGGTGAACCCAGACGACGGGACCGAGCTGCTGTAGTGCGGGAACGGCACGAGCCCGGCCTCGATGAAGCCGACGTCGTTCTCGAGGTCGTGGTAGTGGTTCCTCACGTCGTCGGCCGTCTTCCAGGGCAGCATCTCCGCCACCTTCTCCCACCGGTCGGGCGCGTTGCGGTCGATCTGCGCCAGCGCCTTCTCGAACTGTTTGTTCTCCTCCGCCGTCCACGCGTCTCCTCTCCGCCAGAAAACCGAGTGCGTGTCCTGCTGCCAGAAGCAGGGCGCCGTCGGCGCCAACATCACCGGCCTCCACGCCTCCGCCATCATCTTGGCCGCTGCCTGCCCACCTGAGCTGGAGCTGTCTGGCTGGTAGCGAAGAAGGCGAGGGAGAGAATTAGGGGGAGGTGGAAGGTAGCGTGGGTATATAGGGGAGAAGAATCGAATTCCCCGGCGGATGCCGAAGTCGCCGGAGTTTTATTCCGGCTCCACCGTTGGAGGCCAAAGAAAAGGCGAGCAAGGAAGTGGATGCTTGTGATTGGGTCTTGGACTCTTGGTGGAGTTCGTGGCCTCTCAACTCTCAACCATGGCCGCTTTCTCATTGTAGATCCCTGGTAAATTCGATATTTTTACTTCAGTTGCTTTGCTTCGACTTCACTGATCCTGTTCCCTCTGCTCTGGGTCAGGTATGTCCCGGGGAAGCTTTGGCGTAATTGCATATGGTGTTGCATTCTTGCATTTGTTTATTGGGCTCGCCAGCTGTTTTCTCTCTCATGCTTGCTTTTCTTTTCTTTATTAATCATTGTGAAAGCTAGTTTAGCTTTTTTTATTTGTTTGTGTTTTTTTTCAGATGGAAGTAAGGAGTGAGAAGAAAGCTATTGTTTATTTCCAAAGAAGGCAAAAAATAGCTTTTTTATTTATTTGTGTGTATGTGTGTTTTTTTTCCAGGTAGAAGTAAGGAGTGAGAAGAAAGCTATTGTTTGTTTTCAAAGAAGGCAAAAAAAAAGTAGACTCTGAATGCCTTATTGCCCGAGGTACTTTTGCATTTAACTAACTTTGCATGTTGCTGTTTTGTATATAGGAGTAAGCCAAAGGAAACCCTACACAAAATTTAGGTGTAGGAAAGAAGTTTTTTCATCAAAATAATCATCATAACTTTCGCACAAGTCGAGTCTAAATCCAGTATAAATTGGTAGCAACTAAAATTAGCGTTTCTGCTTCTAATATAGTTTGGCACCTGAATTTTTCTTCCTAGCCACAAATAAATCCGAGTGGTTGATTTTTAATTAGATGGTCACAGAATTTAGATGTCAGCGATAGTAGCCTTTTACCTGAGTCGGTAGTAGCCAAATCCTATACGTAATACCTTCGTTCCAAAAAGAACGTAGATCCAATTTTTCGAGAAGTCAATCAACTTAAAGTTTGACTAGATTCATAGAAAAAATAATATCAACATTTATACCTCTAAATATTTTATTATGAAGTTCCATAATTGAATCTAATAATACTTGTTACACATCATATATATTAATACGTCTTTATGTAGATTGACCAAAGTTGAGATTGATTGGCTCCTTAAAAAACAAAATATAGTGTGTATATATATATATATATATATATATATATATATATATATATATATATATATATATATATATATATATATATATATATATATATATATATATATATATACAAAGGTGTGGAGATGAATATGACTTTTCCATTATATAGCCTTAAGGTTGTGCAAGGGGTTTGCTGCTAGTCAGAGTTGTGTATAAGTTCGGAATACAGCATGCGCATGGAGTACGCATCCGTAACCTGATAAAAGCGGCAACAGACAAAGGAAGGAAGTACATATCTTAAAAACAAAATTATATCACAGTCCGCTAAAAGGAGCATCATACAAAAATAGACCAAATTAAGTATTATCTGAAAGATTGCTTTGACCTAAACATGACATCAGTATATAGATTCACCTAGAGATTTAGCTTCAGTAATGGTTTTCTCCTATGGTGTCTAGTCCAACCTGTTCGCTTCGCTAAAAAATCAAGCTGAAAAGTACTGTTAGCTGATTTGTTGTGCGAGAAAAATATTATACTATGGCTTATAAGCTAGGCTGATAACATAAGGGCACACGGCATTGCTCACATGGAAGGAGGACCTTCTTTACACCCACCTCAAGAGAATTCAGGAAATGGCACTAGTTTCTTATGGTGTTCGGAGAATAACACTCTTGAAACTCGTGAATTCAAAACAGCACTGGTTTGACCAAATGATCTATGAAAACAACACTTCACATTCCTAAAAAATCACTTCAGCTAACCTTTTTTCATTTTTTTCTCATCGAAATGGACCAAACTGCCTCTGTTACAAGACACACTATGTCTCCCTTTCTACCATTTTAAGCACATATACAACACATGCACAAATACCTAACATGTTAAAGCAAATTAGGACGTTTAGTATAAATGCATAATTTTCTTAAAAAATCGTATTTACCATAGCTAGGCTCAACGAAGTAATATACATACTTCATTCTGAATTTCACATGACAAATGAGCATGGGATCTTTTTAGAACATATAAGCAACAAAGCATTATTCATAATTATTTTGGACTGCGTGCAGTGCCTTTGAACTACAATTTACGGCCTGATAAAATCAACTGCGTCCATAGCTGCTAGGCAATTTGGAGTTTTGACAGTTGACTAGTTAAAGAGGTGATTTTAAGCATTGAATAAATAGTTAAATTGAATAAGAGTATGAATGGTACCAAATTAAAAAGGGACATGAACTACATACATAATCACCTTATAGCTACGTGTGTGTCGTGACTGATAAGCCGGCTGATGGTTTTTGCGGCTGATAAACCGGCTGATGTTGTTTTGTTGTAAGAGAGAAAAAATGTACCATAGCTGACAAGTCAGGCTAATAAGTTCAAACGAACGGGGCCAAACCCCTAACCGATATGTGCAAAGGCAGTAAGAGGAAGGGTACCATTCTTAAAGTGCACGCATGTAAAATGTTGTGTGCAATATATATATAGAGAGCGGCCAGTATGCATCGGCATCTATTAGCAAACCTAACTAATGGACCACCTTAACAGTGCACATAAATGATTTGCGTTGGTGAAGGAAATTTAAGTAGAGATTCCATCTTCATTAGTTATGTTATATAAAATTGTTTCTCTTCGAGCCTCTCTGCCCTCTGAGGGTATTCTCGTGCTGCATGCTCAGTGTCATTGTGTGCAACCAATAGAAGTTTGTTTAGACACTACTGTCATTCGCGCAAGCGCTAATATTCTAGTACTAGATACATATCAACCTGATTTAATAATGGCATGTTTTTAATCCAGGCGGTCCAAATGTTCTTTTTCTGTAAAGAAGCCACCAAGTGAAACCTCTCCCTTGACAAGCTAGTAGGTGGATCCGCTTGTGTCATCGAACAATTAGAGAGACGCGCAGTTTTTCTATTGGCGCCACACGTTAAACACACTACATGTATTAGCGAGACACTATTATAAGAGTTTGAGCTCATGAGCTGAGCGTTCAATTAGTTAGTTTTTTTTAACAATGGAATCTGTTCATTAAAATTTAAGGTTTCGATTTAATGCAAGTGGTTGTACTTATTTATTTATTTATTTATTTTAGGATGGTATTCTTTTACTGGTATGTGATGCGCTCGTTGATAGCGAAACATCTACAATGCTTTATCAATATTGGGATTTATTAGCCTAGTTTTTTTAGAGATACTCATAGAGATAAGATCTATATGCTCGTGAGTTCATAAGAGCGAGTATGTATGCATGCATATTACTAATAGCATTTGTGTCTGCTGTGTTAATTGAAAAAGAAAGAGTAAATGTTTGAGCTCAGCACATTGTTTCGTGTAAGTTTTGGAACGGTTGTATTCCTCGTATGATCACAGGGATTACATATAGGGCAGCTAGGGCGGCTCACAGGCCTGCCGCATGGGCCCAATTACATTCACTAATACAGGCCTAATTACATCATGCTAACACTCTCCCTCAGTCTAATTGAGAGCATCGCTAACGGTCAGGCTGGACCGAAACTCCTGGAACAAGGAAGTGGGAAGCCCTTTGGTGAAGACGTCGGCGTACTGTGATGTCGTAGGGACATGAAGAACTCGAACGTAACCGAGGGCAACCTTCTCTCGAACAAAATGGAGGTCGATCTCAACATGCTTCGTCCGCTGATGCTGCACAGGATTGCTGGAGAGATAGACAGCACTGATGTTGTCACAATAGACCAAAGTAGCACGGTGAGGGGGGCGCTGGAGCTCAATGAGTAGCTGTCGTAACCAAGTGGCTTCAGCGACTCCGTTAGCCACAGCACGATACTCGGCCTCGGCGCTGGACCGAGAAACTGTGTGCTGTCGCTTGGAGGACCAAGACACCAAGTTGTCTCCAAGAAAGACTGCATAACCAGAAGTCGACCGTCGAGTGTCGGGACATCCAGCCCAATCTGCATCAAGCTCAGCAGGAGGGGAGCGGCGCAAGGTCAGTCCAAGTGTCGCAGTACCCTGCAAGTAGCGCAGGATGCGCTTCAGAGCAGCAAGATGAGGCTCTCGAGGATCATGCATATAAAGGCAAATCTGCTGGACGGCAAATGCAATATCAGGCCGCGTGAAGGTCAGGTACTGTAGAGCTCCTGCTAAACTGCGGTACTGGGTGGCATCACTAACAGGAGTTCCATCTTCGGATAATTTGGAGTGAAGATCCACAGGCGTGCTGCACGGCTTGCACGCACTCATCCCGGCGCGTTCCAAAATGTCCAAAGTGTACTGGCGTTGGGAGAGAAACAAACCCTTAGCAGAACGAGTCACAGAGATGCCCAAAAAATGATGAAGCTGGCCCATGTCTGTCATAGCGAACTCACGCTGAAGTGCCTCAATCACCTGACGAAGGAACTACGCAGAGGAGGCGGTGAGAACAATATCATCCACGTACAGCAGCAAGTAAGCGGTGTCAGACCCCCGGCGGTAAATGAACAGTGAGCTGTCGGACTTGGTTTCAACAAAGCCAATGGAAGCCAAGTATGAGGCGAACCTGTGATGCCATGCCCGAGGCGCCTGCTTCAGTCCATAGAGGGACTTGTTGAGACGACATACCAAGCCAGGACGAGAGGTATCCACGAAACCAGTAGGCTGCACACAGTACACTGTTTCCTCGAGAGTGCCATGTAAGAAGGCATTCTTGACATCCAACTGATGAATAGGCCAATTGTAAGGTCCAAATAGGCTAGAGGGGGGGTGAATAGCCTAATTAAAACTTCTACAAGAAATACTTAACCACGAGTTAGTATGAAAGGTGGCGAAGCAAAAGCACTAGCTCTAAATAATTAAGCAAGCCACCTACACAAGTCTAGTACAAGGCTATTCACTAAACACAACAACAACTAAAATCTAGAAACGAGAAGTAATACGAGAGAAGAGCTTCGAGTGATTATACCGCCGTGAAGAGAAGAGAAATACCAATCAATCAATCATACAAGAGAAATCCTCGGGAAGAGAATGACACAAGAATTTATCCCGAGGTTCACTTGCTTTCCGGCAAGCTACTCCCCGTTGTGGCGATACACCCACTTGTCGGTTCGCGAGCTAATCGACTATCAAGAGTCGAGCCCTCGGCGGGCGCCGCACAACCGCACACAAGATAGGGATCCTCCAAGCCACGAGCTTCACTAGAGTATCCAATTTGCGAACTCCCGCGGGGAAGGATCAAGAACCCCTTACAACACTTGGTGAAGGCTCCAACAATCTCCAATTGCGAGCTCAATCACCTCCGCTGCTCCAAGCCGTCTACCGTGTCGGGAAACATGGAAGAGTAACAAGAAATCCGCAGCAACTCGAAGATCAAGTGCCTCTAGAATGCAACTCTCAAGCAATGCACTTGAATCTCACTCAATCTCACTCAAGATGTGCAACTATGCAAAGAGATGAGTGGAGGGGTTGTTCTCTAGCTCAAAGTATGTCTCTAGTTCTCAAAATGTGCAAGAGTTACCCTCAAACCCCGGCCAACGTCTATTTATAATGAAGGGGTACACAGCTAGCCGTTACAGATGACGCAGCGAAAAACGCACTGACCGGACGCTCCGGTCAGGGTGACCGGACGCGTCCGGTCACTACACGACAGCAAGAAACAGTGCGTGTCAGAACTAGCCGTTGCCGTGACCGGACGCGCTGAACCGATTGACCGGACGCGACAGTGCCAGCGTCCGGTCGCATTCCAGTATGCTCCCGTTGAGACCGGACGCGTCCGATCGCACGTGACCAGACGCGCCGCGCGTCCGATCGTTACTCCGCTTCGTTCTACCCTTCTGGACGCCTGACCGGACGCTCCGGTTACGTGAGGGACCGGATGCGCCGGTCGCGCGCTCTGATTCGCTCAGGAGAACTGACCGGACGCGCTGTTGAACTGACCGGACGCCACAGTGCCAGCGTCCGATTAGAGTCCAGTAAGCTCCCTGGATGACCGGACGCGTCCGGTCATCAGTGACCGGACGCGCTGCGCGTCCGATCATCAAACTGAAAACCGCGCAGACGCTGAACACTGACCGGACGCGTCCGGTCATACAGAGACCGCGTCCGGTCATCTCTGTGACCTCCGTTCGCCTCCGTTTCTTTTCCGACTTCCGGCGCAATAGAAAATAGGCATTTCACTTCTCCAAAAAGCGCCGAATCCCGCCTCGCAAGCTCGGCGGGAGGGAGAGAGGAACTCAAACCCCTCTCTACCGCTTAAATTCCACCGCCTTCACAAACTGTGCTAACACCACCAAGTGTACACCACCATGTGCATGTGTGTTAGCATTTCATAAATCATTTCTCAAGGCGTTATGTTAGCTTTTTACTAGATCCTAATGCATATGCTCAAGACATTGATCTAGTGGCACTTGATTCCCGAGCTAACCGTGATTGCCCCTCTTGATAGTCGGCCATGTATCCTAAACCCGGTCAATCACTTCTCTACTCATCTTAGACCGGCAAAAGGAAAACCCTATGGTTATACCTTTGCCTTGAGCTCTTAGATCCTTCTCCACTTGATCATCATGTCCTTCCTTTTATGTGCATCTTCATCATGATCATCATTTCATGTTCATGCACCATCTCTTTGTGATCTTGTGGCCACCACACCTTGCCACATACACCTTCATCACATGTGTTTCTTATGCCTAACTCAAAACACTTAACACATGGCATTAGCAACTTGGTGTCATTAATTACCAAAACCAAACTTGGGCTTTCAATCTCCCCCTTTTTGGTAATTGATGACAACCATCACAAAGATATGAAATGAAATCAATTTTCAATTTCGATAGTATTAGCTCCCCCTAAATATGTGCTTCCATGAGTTTGGTTCAATTATGCACATATGTATGGATTTGAAATTTGAGAGAGTTACTACTATCAAATTGATGCTAAGGTATATAGAATGGACCTTTGAAGCGTGATACCAATCGGAGTTGCCTTTATATACCATCCTTAGCATCGACGTAGCTAGACACCATTTGTAATACATCACTTGTAAAGATCACAAACACTAAAGTACCCCGTGAGATCAACATTATAAGCCAAGGTGTCTAGATACCGCTTGTAAAGCTACTCTCAACAAATCATCATTCAAGTTCTATTTCTAGCAAACACCAAACAATCATGAATATGAATTTAAGCTTTGCAATGCAACAATTTATCATGTTAATGCACATACAAGTGCAACAAGTAATCCATGAGCTTGCTCCCCCTACTTGTGTGCTCAAATTTAATTGATCCCTTGATTTCTCTCCCTTTATAACTTTTCTCTCCCCTGTGACTTTTCTCTCCCCCTTATTATATCTTATTCCCTCTTTGCAATATCTTTGTTTGATTTCTCTCCCTTTGTAACTTTTCTCTCCCCTGTGACTTTTCTCTCCCCCTTATTATATCTTATTCCCTCTTTGCAATATCTTTGTGACTTTTCTCCCCCCCCCCTTTGTCAACAATCATCGAAAAGGTGCCAATTTTAGTGAGAGATAAGTCAATCAATTATGAGGGAGTCCAAATTATGGTTCAATCTAGATTACTTGCCTAGAATATGTAATTCGGTTTGATCCAAGGATAAGCTTTTTCACACCTCATAAAGTATAAGGGTTATCTTGACCATGTTGAATTACACACCATGAGCTCGTTTACTAGATTTAACACTAGGTTTGTAAGCCCACAAACATGTCATATGCTACCACTTAGATCAATCAAACATAGAAGCAATAGTGGTACCATATATACATCAAAATCATTTGATTTTCATGAATGAGCCTATCTGTCATGCAAATATGTCTATATGTTCTAACCATGTCCTTAGCAAAGTATGAATGATATGCCAAACAACTTTACCTTGCTATGTTGGAGGAGAGGCATGTCATATAAAAATGTGGGGGTGCACTCATTTCAAGTTGGAGAAGTCAAGTATGTTCAATTCGTTCTTCAACTTGTAAAATCTCTTTTCATCAAGTGGTTTTGTAAATATGTCGGCTAGTTGATCTTCGGTGCCAATGCTTTCAATGCTAATATCACCCTTTTGTTGATGGTCTCTTATGAAGTGATGCCTTATGTCAATGTGCTTGGTTCTTGAATGTTGAACCGGATTTTGTGTCATCTTGATAGCACTTTCATTATCACAAAACAAAGGCACATTCTTGAATTTAATTCCAAAGTCATTCAAAGTGGCCTTCATCCAAAGCAATTGTGCACAACAACTACCGGCACTAATATATTCGGCCTTAGCGGTAGATAGTGCAACACTATTTTGTGTCTTTGATGACCATGAAACAAGAGACCTTCCAAGCAATTGACAAGTGCCGCTTGTGCTCATTCTATCAATCTTGCATCCACCATAGTCGGAGTCCGAATATCCAATCAACTCAAAATTAGACCCCTTGGGATACCATAATCCAACATCATGAGTGCCCTTTAGATATCTCAATATCCTCTTGGTTGCTTTCAAGTGACTTTCTCTAGGTGAAGCTTGATATCTTGCACACTTGCATACACTAAACATCACATCCGGCCTAGAAGCGGTGACATAGAGCAAACTTCCAATCATGGACCGGTATTGCTTTTGATCTACCATATTTCCACTATTATCAATACCCAATTGATCATTAGAGCCCATTGGTGTGCTCATTGGCTTAGCATCTTGCAATCCAAACTTCTTGATCGTGTTCTTGATGTACTTGCCTTGACTTACAAAAGTGCCATTCTTCATTTGCTTGATTTGAAGTCCAAGGAAGTAACTAAGCTCTCCAATCATAGACATCTCAAACTCATTAGCCATCATATTTCCAAACTCTTCACAAAAGTCTTGGTTAGTTGATCCAAAGATAATATCATCCACATAGATTTGCAACACAAACAAGTCATTTCCAAGCTTCTTGGTGAAGAGAGTGGTGTCAACCTTTCCCATCTTGAACCCTTTAGAGAGGAGAAAGTCCCTCAACCTCTCATACCATGCTCTATGTGCTTGCTTCAAACCATACAATGCCTTCTTTAGCTTGTAAACATGGTCAGGCTTCTTGTCATCTTCAAAACCGGGAGGTTGCTCAACATAAACTTCTTCATTGATGTAGCCATTTAGAAATGCACTCTTGACATCCATTTGATAGAGCTTGATGTTGTGTGCACAAGCATATGCTAATAAGATTCTAATTGCCTCCAATCTTGCAACCGGTGCATATGTCTCTCCAAAGTCAAGACCCTCAACTTGAGTGTATCCTTGTGCTACTAATCTTGCTTTGTTCCTTACAACCATGCCATCTTGATCTTGCTTGTTTCTAAAGACCCACTTAGTACCAATCACATTGTAGTTCTTTGGCCTCTCAACAAGTTTCCAAACTTGATTTCTAGCAAAGTTGTTTAGTTCTTCATGCATGGCATTCACCCAATCGGAATCCTTCAATGCATCTTCTATCTTCTTTGGTTCTTCCAATGAGACAAATGAGTAATGCTCACAAAAGGATGCTAATCTTGATCTAGTTTGAACACCACTTTGAATTCCACCAATGATTTGGTCCAACGGATGATCTCTTGCAATGCTAGTAGGTTGGAGTATTGGGAGTTGATTGCTTTCACTTGTTTGACCTTGAACTTGCACTTCATCATGAAAACCACTAGAGCTTGCTTGATTTGTATTAATTTGCACACTTTGGTTGATCACATGAATATCATAATCATCAACTTGCATCAGCCTTATATCACCAATGTCCATGTTCTTCATTGCATTTGATAATTGATCTCCTCTCACATCATCAAGGTTTTGAGCTTCATTTTGAGACCCTTGGGTTTCATCAAACTCAACATCATGAACTTCTTCTAAGGTGCCATTTGTGAGATTCCAAACTCTATATGATTTGCTTGTGGTAGAATAACCAAGTAAGAACCCTTCATCACATTTCTTTTCAAACTTGCTCAATCTAGTGCCTTTCTTGAGAATATAGCATTTGCAACCAAACACTCTAAAGTATGTAATGTTGGGCTTTCTTCCATTCAATAGTTCATATGGTGTCTTTCCAAGCTTCCTATGGCAATAGAGACGGTTACTACAATAGCAAGCCGTATTGATAGCTTCACTCCAAAATGAATGACTCACATTATATTCACTAAGCATTGATCTAGCCATATCAATCAAGGTTCTATTTTTCCTTTCAACTACACCATTGGATTGAGGAGTGTATGTTGGTGAGAATTGATGCCCAATACCATAATCATCACACAAATCTTCAATTCTTGTGTTCTTGAACTCACTACCATTGTCACTTCTAATCTTCTTGATGGTAGTCTCAAACTCATTTTGCACCCTCTTGACAAAAGACTTGAATAGATCATAAACATCACTCTTGTCATAGAGAAAGAGCACCCAAGTGTATCTAGTGTAGTCATCCACAATCACAAAACCATACTTGTTGCCACCAATGCTAGTGTATGTTGTTGGCCCAAACAAGTCCATGTGCAATAGCTCAAATGCTTTTGATGAGCTCATTTCACTTTTACTAGGATGTGAATTTCCAACTTGTTTGCCGGCTTGACAAGCACTACATAGTTTATCCTTTTCAAAAGTGACATCTTTCAATCCTCTAACTAAGTCATGCCTCAAAAGTTTGTTCAATTGTTTCATTCCAACATGACCAAGCCTTCTATGCCACAACCAACCCATACTAGATTTACTAAGCAAGCATGATGTCAATTGTGTCTCACTATTATTGAAGTCAACCAAGTATAAGCTACCATGTCTAAATCCTTTGAATATCAAGTTTGATCCATCAACACTTATGACTTCAACATCATCACTACCAAATATGCACTTGAAACCAAGATCACAAAGTTGAGCCACCGATAAAAGATTGAAATCTAAGCTCTCAACTAGCAACACATTAGATATGCTCATGTCATTTGAGATAGCAATTTTACCAAGCCCCTTGACCTTGTCTTTCTTGTTGTTGCCAAAAGTGATAGCATCAAAACCACCATTTTGACTTGTATCAATTGAATTGAACATACAAGAGTCTCCGGTCATATGTTGAGTGCACCCACTATCAAGCACTCAATGCCTTCCTCCGGCTTTGTAATTGACCTACAAGACAAGATCAATTCTTTTTAGGTACCCAAACTTGTTTGGGTCCTCCAAGGTTAGAGACTAAGCTCTTTGGTACCCAAATGGCTTTCTTCCTTGAGCCCATCCATGGTGCACCAATGAACTTAGCATGAACACCATTTGTACCCTTGGTAAGCATATAGAAAGAATTAAACTTGATTGAGGATACATTTGCATTGGATTTCTTGTTCATGCAATGTTGCTCTATGTGACCAACTTGCTTGCAACTTTTGCAATAGCTACCATTGTTCTTCACAAAACGAGTCTTGTGAGGAGCAAAAGCGGTCTTGCCTTTCTTGGGGTTATAGCCCAATCCCTCTTTATAGAGAGAAGCTCTTTGGCTACCCAAGCACATAAGCAAGCGGTCCTCACCACCATAAGCCTTAGCTAATGTGTGATTGAGCTCTTTTACCTTCTTCTTGAGATTTTCATTCTCAACTATAAGTGTGGAGTCACAAGTGAAACCATTACTACTAGATGAGGATGATGTAGATGAGCTACATGAAGGGTTAGTAGGAGCAACAATAATAGGCTTATGAAAAGTTTCATCAATTATATCACATGATATGCCTATGTTGCAAGTTTTAGCTTTCTCAACATTAGTTGGTATGTTTTCATATTTTTCAACTAGAGAGGAATGAGCTTCTTCTAGCTTAATGTGAGACTTTTGAAGCTTCTTATGGTCTACCTTTAGACTCTCATAAGATGCCCTAAGCTCATCAAGTTCTTGCATAAGGTTTTTCTTTTCCTTAAGCAAGTCCTTGCACTCCTTTCTAGATTCTTTAAAATGTTGAGTGCAATCTTCTAGCATAGTGATTAGTTCATCTTTAGTGAATTCCTCTTCATCACTATCACTATCACTAGCATTATTATGATCACTCTCATCATTGGATGATACCTTAGCGGCCTTAGCCATGAAGCATGATGGAGTGTCGAAGAGGGAGACCTTCTTTTGGATGACAATGCTAGCATGTCCCTTCTTCTTGCTCTTGTAGTCATCCTCATCATCACTTGAGGAATCATCACTATCCCATGTAGCAACATGAGAATCATTCTTCTTCTTATAAGAGCTCTCCTTTTTCTCTTGCTTCTTCTTTTGCTTCTTTCTCTCCTTCTTGATAGCATCTTCATCATCACTATCATAAGGACACTTTGCAATGAGATGGTCTTTGCTATGGCATCTAAAGCATCTCATGGTATGCTCATTCTTCTTGTAAGAGTTCTTCCTCCTTCTTGCACGAAAGCCCTTCTTCTTCATGAATTTGCCAAATTGTTTGACAAAGAGAGCCATCTTCTCATCAACGTCATCACTATCACAAGAGCTTGAGTCTTCATCACTTGATGATTCAATCTTGGATTTGCCCTTAGATGCGGTGGCTTTAAATGCCACACTCTTCTTCTTCTCATCATCCTTCTTCTCATTTTCCTTCTTCTTCTTCTTTACCAACACATCCTTCTCATCATCTTCTCTATATGAATCGTCGGTCATCACTTCTTGAAATATTTGTTGAGGAGTTGAATCCTTCAATGTAGTCCTTACTAGCACGGTGATCAATGTATCAAATCTCTTGGGTAGACTTCTCAAGAACTTCATAGAGAATTGATTGTCCTTGACCTCCTCACCAAGTGCCTTGAGCTCATTGACAATGACTTGCAACCTATGAAACATCTCCGGTACACTCTCATCATCTTGCATCTTGAAGCTTGAAAATTTTTCTTGCAAGATATATGCTTTGGCGGTCTTTGTGCCTTCGGTGCCCTCAAATGTTTCTTCTAGCTTGGCCCAAGCATCATGAGCAATCTCAATGTTCTTTACTTGCTCAAAGGTCTTGTTATCTAATGCCTCATGAAGAGCACTAATGGCAATGTCATTGCATTGGAGCTTCTTCTCTTCCACCGGTGTAGGTGCTTCCGGATTAGCAACCTCAAATTTTGTTTTGGTGACCTTCCACACTTCTCTATTGATTGACTTTAGGTGTGCGGTCATCTTAACCTTCCAATATGCATAATTTGTGCCATCAAAGTGAGGTGCCTTCTTGGTGTTGTTGATGTGCAAGCTTAATTGAGCCATTTCTTTTTCACCGTAGGTTGTTAAGCCTCAAATAAACGGTGCCTCGGCTCCGATACCACTTGTAAGGTCCAAATAGGCTAGAGGGGGGGGTGAATAGCCTAATTAAAACTTCTACAAGAAATACTTAACCACAAGTTAGTATGAAAGATGGCGAAGCAAAAGCACTAGCTCTAACTAATTAAGCAAGCCACCTACACAAGTCTAGTACAAGGCTATTCACTAAACACAACAACAACTAAAAGCTAGAAACGAGAAGTAATACGAGAGAAGAGCTTCGAGTGATTATACCACCGTGAAGAGAAGAGAAATACCAATCAATCAATCATACAAGAGAAATCCTCGGGAAGAGAATGATACAAGAATTTATCCCGAGGTTCACTTGCTTCCCGGCAAGCTACTCCCCGTTATGGCGATACACCCACTTGTCGGTTCGTGAGCTAATCGACTATCAAGAGTCGAGCCCTCGGCGGGCGCCGCACAACCGCACACAAGATAGGGATCCTCCAAGCCACGAGCTCCACTAGAGTATCCAATTTACGAACTCCCGCGGGGAAGGATCAAGAACCCCTTATAACACTTGGTGAAGGCTCCAACAATCTCCAATTGCGAGCTCAATCACCTCCGCTGCTCCAAGCCATCTACCGTGTCGGGAAACATGGAAGAGTAACAAGAAATCCACAGCAACTCGAAGATCAAGTGCCTCTAGAATGCAACTCTCAAGCAATGCACTTGAATCTCACTCAATCTCACTCAAGATGTGCAACTATGCAAAGAGATGAGTGGAGGGGTTGTTCTCTAGCTCAAAGTATGTCTCTAGTTCTCAAAATGTGCAAGAGTTACCCTCAAACCCCGGCCAACGTCTATTTATAACGAAGGGGTACACAGCTAGCCGTTACAGATGACGCAGCGAAAAACGCACTGACCGGACGCTCCGGTCAGGGTGACCGGACGCGTTCGGTCACTACACGACAGCAAGAAACAGCGCGTGTCAGAACTAGCCGTTGCCGTGATCGGACGCGCTGAACCGATTGACCGGACGCGACAGTGCCAGCGTCCGGTCGCATTCCAGTATGCTCCCGTTGAGACCGGACGCGTCCGATCGCACGTGACCGGACGCGCCGCGCGTCCGATCGTTACTCCGCTTCGTTCTACCCTTCTGGACGCCTGACCGGACGCTCCGGTTACGTGAGGGACCGGACGCGCCGGTCGCGCGCTCTGATTCGCTCAGGAGAACTGACCGGACGCGCTGTTGAACTGACCGGACGCCACAGTGCCAGCATCCGATTAGAGTCCAGTAAGCTCCCTAGATGACCGGATGCGTCCGGTCATCAGTGACCGGACGCGCTGCGCGTCTGATCATCAAACTGAAAACCGCGTAGACGCTGAACACTGACCGGGCACGTCCGGTCATACAGAGACCGCGTCCGGTCCAGCGTCCGGTCATCTCTGTGACCTTCGTTCGCCTTCGTTTCTTTTCCGACTTCCGGCGCAATAGAAAATAGGCATTTCACTTCTCCAAAAAGCACTGAATCCTGCCTCGCAAGCTCGGCGGGAGGGAGAGAGGAACCCAAACCCCTCTCTACCGCTTAAACTCCACCGCCTTCACAAACTGTGCTAACACCACCAAGTGTACACCACCATGTGCATGTGTGTTAGCATTTCATAAATCATTTCTCAAGGCGTTATGTTAGCTTTTTACTAGATCCTAATGCATATGCTCAAGACATTGATCTAGTGGCACTTGATTCCCGAGCTAACCGTGATTACCCCTCTTGATAGTCGGCCATGTATCCTAAACCCGGTCAATCACTTCTCTACTCATCTTAGACCGGCAAAAGGAAAACCCTATGGTTATACCTTTGCCTTGAGCTCTTAGATCCTTCTCCACTTGATCATCATGTCCTTTCTTTTATGTGCATCTTCATCATGATCATCATTTCATGTTCATGCACCATCTCTTTGTGATCTTGTGGCCACCACACCTTGCCACATACACCTTCATCACATGTGTTTCTTATGCCTAACTCAAAACACTTAACACATGGCATTAGCAACTTGGTGTCATTAATTACCAAAACCAAACTTGGGCTTTCACCAATCCTGAGAGAGAGCCAAAGAAAGAATAACTCGAACTGTCGCTGGCTTGACAACAGGGCTGAAAGTCTCATCGTAGTCCAGACCAGGTCGCTGTGTGAATCCCCGAAGAACCCAACGAGCCTTGTAGCGATCAAGTGACCCGTCGGCATGCAATTTATGCCGAAAAATCCACTTGCCGGTGACCACATTGACACCAGGAGGTCGAGGAACCAGACTCCAGGTGTCATTACCAATGAGAGCAGTAAATTCAGCCTGCATAGCAGAGCGCCAATTGGGATCTGCGAAGGCGTCATGAACGGAACGTGGTAGTGGCGACACAGGCACGGCGTGGAGGTTTAGGCGATCCACGGGCTGTGCAAAACCGGCTTTCCCACGAGTGCGCATGGAATGCGCGTTCTCAACTGGAGCGACGAAGACTGGCCTCGTGGCCAGGGTGCGTCCCGTAGGCGCGGCGCTACTGGCAGCGACCTGTGCGGGGCGCATAGGGGCAGCAGCACCGGCCGAGGTGGACGCCAGCTCCAGGGTGCGTCCCGTTGGCGCGGCGCTACTGGCAGCGACCTGTGCGGGGCGCACAGGGGCAGTAGCGCCGGCCGAGGAGGGTGCCAGCAGTGCCCGTGGGCCGGTAGGTGACGAGGCGTGTGGCGAGCCAGGAGACGCAGCAGCAGGCGAGCCGTGGTCCTGCGGCCTAGTACCAGGTACGGTGCCTGCGTGACCATCAGCCGGTGACATAACTGTGGGGGTAGCCGAGGGAGAACCTGCATGCACAAACTTGGCTCCAAAGATTGGAGTGGTGAGTTCATCGTCATGAAGAAGGAAATCCAAGGCTGAGGATGCCATGGGGGTGGTAGACATGTCGGCAAAGGGAAAAAATTCATCAAAAACGACATGTCGAGAGGTGAGGATGCGATTGGACTCTAACTCGAGACACCGATAGCCTCTGTGCTCCGAGGAGTAGCCGAGGAAAACACAGAGGGATGAACGAGGAGCGAGTTTATGGGGTGCGGTGGAGGACATGTTAGGATAACAGGCACAACCAAAGACTCGTAGATGGTCGTAGGTGGGTGGAGTAGAGTAGAGATGAAAGTACGGGGTGGAGGAGGCGAGTGTTTTGGTGGGGAGCCGGTTGACCAGATATGTGGCAGTGCGGAGAGCCTCAACCCAGTAGACCGGAGGAAGGCTCGCCTGAAATAACAAAGAGCGCACAATATTATTAATGGTGCGGAACGAGCGTTCGGCCTTGCTATTTTGCTGGGACGTGTAGGGGCACGACATGCGAAGTGCAACACCGTGAGAGAGGAAGAACGTGCGGGCCACGGAATTATCAAATTCGTGGCCATTGTCGCACTGAACGCTCTTGATGGTGGTGCCGAACTGCGTGCGGACGTACGCAAAAAAATGGACAAGGTTGGAAAAAGTTTTAGATTTAAGGCGAAGCGGAAAAGTCCAAATGTAGTGTGAGCAATCATCTAAGATGACCAAATAATATTTATATCCCGACACACTAACAATAGGAGATGTCCAGAGATCACAATGTATCAAATCAAAATTATTTGCAGCTCGAGAGGTGGAGGTACTAAAGGGAAGTCTGGTATGACGACCGAGCTGACAAGCATGACAGAGATGCTGGGAATCATCTTTATTACATGTAATGACACTGGAGCTAATGAGGTTGGACAAAGCTTCACGTCCAAGATGACCGAGACGACGGTGCCATAGGGAGGTGGGTGCAGCGAGGAGTGCGGTGGCGCTGATGGCTGGTGGGTAGAACGGGTAAAGGTCGCCGGAGCTATTGCACCTGGCGATCACGTTCCTGGTTTGTAAATCCTTCACAGAAAGACCGAACGGATCAAATTCAATTGAACAATTATTGTCGGTGGTAAAACGACGAATGGAAATCAAGTTCTTAATAATGTATGGAGAGACTAAAACATTGTTAAGAACAAGATTACGATGAGGAAAAGAAAAAATGCGAGATCCGATGGCTGTGACAGAAAGTAAAGCACCGTTGCCCACAATGATAGATGAAGGTGTAGATGAAGTGGGCAGAGAGGTAGTGGAGAGTATACCAGCGTCCGCAGACATGTGAGAGCCGGCACCGGAGTCGGCGTACCATTCCGACTGCGGTGGCTGCAGCGTCATGGTGTTGAAGTTTTGCACCAAGGAGTCCTAGGTCCAGGGCCACCGTGGAGGGGGTTCCAAGGCGTCGCTTGGGGTGACGCGCCCTGGAGAGTTGGCGTCGATGGTGCACCGCTGCCGTAGCCGTAGGGGTAGCCGACGCCATGGGAACTGCCGTAGGGACTGAAGCCAGCCCCCGGCGTGACGTTGTAGTGGTACTGGGGGGCAGCGGTGAATGCCGGCTGGGGCGGTGGGCGCCCGTATGGCCACATCTGGAGCTGGCCATCCCAGGGCTGCGCAAACGAGGGGTGCATGCCTCCCTGGACGGGTGTGCCGCCATATCCTCCTGCAGGTGGCGCGCCATGGGGGCCCTGGCCCTGGCCGTTTGCGCCCTGGCCCTGGCCACGGCCGCCCTTGCCTCGGCGGCGGTTGCGCTGCTGGTTGCCTTGGGCGACACCGGGCGCGGGCTGACCGTGGCGTGTGGGAGCAGGTGGCGCTGATCCCTGGCGTGAAGTAGCGGGAGCTGGAGGCTGCATGTTGGCGAGGAGGGCCGGCGGTGGAGAGGGTGGGCGAGTGTCGATGTCCACCTCCTCGAGCAGCAGATGCGTGCGTGCTTCGGCGAAGGTCGGGAACGGGCGATGCATCTTCAAGATTGACACCATGTGCCTGAATTTGCCATTGAGACCGCGAAGGAGGGTGAGGACCATCTGGCGATCGCTGATGGGGTCGCCGAACTCAGCGAGAGACGCGGCCATGGTTTCCAGCTTGCGGCAGAAGTCGGTGACGGTCATGGCGTCCTGGCGGAGGTTGCGGAACTGCGTCTCCAGGAGCAGGGCGCGCGACTCCTTTTGCCCGAGAAATTCGCCCTCAATATAGCACCACGCCTCACGTGCCCGACGTTGCCGGATCATGAGGGACTGTTACAGATCGCCGGAGACGGTGGAGAAAATCCACGACACGACGACGCAGTCCACCTGGACCCAGACGGGGCGCTCGGGCAGCGCGACATCGTCGAGGACGTGGGGGTGAGGGCGTACTTGCCCAGCACGGTGAGGAACATGCCGCACCACTTGGTGTACATGCCGGTGGCCTTGTCGAGGATGATGGGAATCATCCCTTTGATGTTGACGACGGCAGTGGCCGTTGCCCAGATCGCCTCATGCGCTTTCTCGTACGTGTCCAAGGCTTCGGCGTGGAGGCGTGCTTCCTCAGCGCGACGCGCGGCCTCCTCCTCGGCAGCACGGCGCGCGGCTTCCTCCTCGGCAGCACGGCGCGTGGTTTCTTCCTCGGCCGCCTTGGCCGCAGCTGCGGCGGCGGCGGCGTCGTCCCCCGCCATGGGAACGATGCGACGGGCAGGCAGGTGGGGATCAGCTCCGGACTCGTGGTCGGGCGATCGGGTGGGCGCGGCGATCTGGACCGACGACGTTCTGGTGATCGGGAACGGCGATCGGGACCGGCGGCGCGCGTAGAGTTAGGGTTGCGATGCGGAAGCGGATCGTAACTCCTCTGATACCATGTAAGTTTTGGAACGATTGTATTCCTCGTATGATCACAGGGATTACATATAGGGCAGCTAGGGCGGCTCACAGGCCTGCCGCATGGGCCCAATTACATTCACTAATACAGGCCTAATTACATCATGCTAACATTTCGGAGCCTTGGAAGAATCGGCGTCGAACAAACTACCACCCACAACGGGTCCATGCGCCTGTATATTCTGGCACCGACCTCGCAACGCCCGTCCGGAATGTCTATCCACTCCGCCACACGATAAAATCGACGTTCCTTTCAGTCACCTGTCACGTCAATTCTTAACGCTGCAGAGTACAGTAGTATAGATACTGAGCCGTACCCAACGCAACCCAATGATGGAATGTTGATGAGAACAATCGCTACGGTCTGCACCAACCAAGTTGGGGGCTGTTTAGTTGGCGAAAATTTTGGCGAAATGCTACTGTAGCAGTTTCGTTGTTATTTGGCAAATATTGTCCAATCATGGTCTAATTAGGCTTAAAAGATTTGTCTCGTCCATTTCGTCTAAACTGTGTAATTAGTTTTATTTTTTATCTATATTTAATGCTTCATGCATGCGTTTAAAGATTCGATGTGACGGGGAATCTGAAAATTTTGGCAAAATTCTTGGGAACTAAACGGTACCTTGGGCACGACAAAGATCGAGACGAACGTTTGAAATGGCAGCAAGAGAAGCCTGCAACAGTTGGGTTTGGGTAGTTATTATTATTATTATGGCCTCGTTTAGTTCGGTGAATCGGGAAAAAAACACTGTATCAGAATTCCTGTAGCATTTCGTTTGTATTTGGTAAAAATTATCCAAATTTTGACTAACTAGGTTTAAAATGTTCATCTCGTAAAGTACAACAAAACTGTGCAATTAGTTTTTGATTTCATCAACATTTAGTACTCCATGCATTTGCCGATATTTTGATGTGACAGGGAATTTTTTTTTGCATAGTGAAATTTGGGGAGAATCGGGGAACTTGGCTATATAGTAAAGCAAAGCGGCAGGTGGCGAATGGTGACGTGATTTTTTAGCCTGAACCTGAAGAAGCTAGCGCGCTTTGGTGGCGGGCGGGTCAGGTTCGTCCGCCTTGCCTCTTGCGGGCCGCCGGGCTGGGGTCCGGGACTGCGCCACCGTACCAACGTGTGGAGCTCGACCCCTCGCTGTCACGGCCCACACATCGCCGGGAGACCCCGGCCGAAACTGACGTGACCAACTACCACCCACCCCCACCCTCACATTCGCGCGCTCGCTGACGCGGTGCGGGCCGCAGCTAACCCGTCCGCGCCCCGCCGTGTCGAGCGGAGATTGGAACGCCAGCAGTTCAGCACCCACGCCCGCGCGCTGACCTGCGAGCTACGATTTGACCAAGGGCCTGTTTTGTCCGGTTTATCAAGGTTCATGGTTAAAAGTATAAGCTAAATAAACAGCACCTCTCAAAAGAGTGTCGCTATGGGTTCGTGGTGATTATACTGGATGGCAAGTGGTCTGAATCAAATGAATTTGTTTTTTCATTTGCTTGATTATACTCTGATTTTATAATTCAGTGGTTAATAGCCAAATGAAAAGTAAAATTTTTGATACTTTATTTTGAATTAACAATTACATATGGTTCGTGGTGATTATACCAGGTGATATGACGTTTTCTTGAAAAACAACACGGTGAAGATATCTAACATCACTTGCCATAATATCTCCATGTGTATTTTGGCTTGCAACTCGAATAACGTAAGGATATACTTAACAAAAACATCTCACAGTCAATATACTATAATATTATAATCTAAGACATAATCTAGACGTAGCGCATATCAAACACAAACAAGCACCGTATGAGTGGAGGCGTGGAGGGATGACTAAAGTACTTAAGATTGTCGGACTTTTTAAGTTTAGAGTTTCTAGATCATACTAGTAATAATGATTTTAACTAAAATCCAGATAGTGTTGGGCCTACCAGAAATAAGGCAGGGTCCACCCATGAATCACATAGAGTAAGCCCCTAAGGTAACTATTACTCCAGCTTCACCATGGTCCCGCCAGATCGCAACAAGTCATTCTTTTTTTTTGTTCCCGTAGCAACGTAAAGGGCATTACTGTCAATAAAGTATTTTGGATTTTGTTGTCTTTGTCCATCAAATTCAAATATAGGTTGCAGTACATAGTCTTTCAGGTTTTTTTTTGGAGAGGACATAGTCTTTAAGTTTTTTTTGAGTGGAACATAGTCTTTAAGTTAAACAATCACAAATGGAGAAGAAACATGGCCAGAATACGATGCTTGCTAGTAGAGAAGTAATGGGCCTGAGAAACGGGCCCTTTTTCCAACCGAGGCATCACCCCATTCCCATTATAGCATAACGGAAATACAAGCATTCAGATTACAGATTAGACAGATTTCAGAAGAAGCACTGCTCAAAGGCTAAACCAGCAAACATACTAACCTTCCAGCTAGCAGGAACAGACCCACTAAACAACCCAAAAGGACAACTTCCTGCAACGTTTACACCGGACCACCAGAAACTTAAAGACAGTTCAGAGAGTTTAACAACGCTAAACCAACTAACACGAAAGCGAGAGCTCTCCAGAAATGTTGCATAAAGTGGTGCACATAAAAGAAGCTAGCTGCCACCGCCAATTCTTATCCATGACTCTTGAACTGCTTCTCAAGTTGCGTCATCAGCTTGATCAGGTGTCTCATCATCTGGCAATAGGATCTGGTTTACTTGCCTTCTGGTATGTGATGCCAGAACTTCCTTAGCGACGCGTAACATCGTGTTGACGGCATACAAACCTAACCAAAATTTCATAAGAACACATGTGTGGCAAATAATTTCCAAAGGATTTCTGATTTTTTTTCAAAACAAGCTTTATTCCTGCATTTCCATATGGCGCAACAGATAGCCCCAATCCCCCATGGGTGATATTTCTTACCAAACGGTAGCCACATCTCACACCATAGCCAACATTGATGTAGATTACAAGGGATATTTGAAGCCCTAAAGCACTTAGCAACCACCATCCAAATTACTTTTGCCACAGAACACTGAAAAAATAAGTGATCAGCAGTCTCAACACAATCAGAACATGCAACTAGGGTCACCTTGCCAATTTCTCTTTCTTAGATTGTCTTTTGGTCAAGACAACATTATTTGTTAACAACCAAAGATTTTTTTTTCTTAGCTGGGATTTTACCCTTCTAAATTCTCTTGTGATATGTACTAGAATCATTTTTAGTGAGCCCATTGTATAAAGACTTGACAGAAAATTTACCACTGTTCTCCAAAGACCCAAAGATAACATCAGAGTCAGATTTCAAAAGAAAAGAATTGGAATTATTCAAGATTTTATTCCAAATAGTCCTTAATTCATCAAACAGCCATCTTCGAAAAGTAATAGCAGTCCCATTCATAGCCTGTGCAACAGTAACTCCCTTATTCTCACATAACTCAAACAGAACAGCCGTGGTTCTTTGTAAACCTAGGGTTTCATCCAAAATCTGGTCAACTCCCCATTTTTACTAGAGATACTCCTACCTTGCAAGTAAATGTTTTTCACCTTCAATAAGTCATACCACATAGGTGAGTCATTCAATTTGTGCCCTACATCATGAATTGATTTATTCTTTAGGTATTTGAATTGGACAATTTTCTGCCATAAATCATCCTCTTTTTCTAACTTCCACCACCATTTGCAGAGTAAACTAATATTCGTTTTTCTCAAATCCTTAATCCTAGACCTCCATTTTTCTTACTTTTACATATGATCTCCCACTTGACTAAGTGATATTTTCTTTTAGTCCCCCACCTTGCCAGAAAAAATTTCTTCTTATTGTCTCTATTTTATTTATAACAGTTTTGGGTAAAGATACACAGACATATGATATGTGGGGGGAATTGTTTAAACTGGAACTTATAACTTATAAGGGTAGTTCTTCCTGCAATAGACATTGTTCCCCCCTTCCATACATCCAATCTCTTGCTACATTTTTCAAGTAAAGGAGACCGATCACTGACCCTCAGCCTGCCTGGACTGACAGGGACACAAAGATATTTAATAGGGAAGAGACCACTTGACAGTTAAACAAATCAGCATATACATGTCCCCAATTTCTTTCATTATTTATCATAAAAATTTCACTTTTGTTGAAATTAATTTTCAAGCCAGCTAACATCTCAAAAAGGTCCACAAGCAATTTCATATGAACAGCCCCCTCTATATCATGTTTAAGGAATACTATAGTATCATCAGCATATTGCAACACTGCAAACCCCTTGGGTATTATATGGCTAATCAAACCAGTGATCAAGTCATTTTCTTGAGCCCTATGTACCATTCTTGTCAGACAATCAGCAACAAAATTGAAGAGAATGGGAGACAGTGGGTCCCCTTGCCTCACCCCCTTAAAACTTTTAATGTAAGGGCCCACTTGATTATTTATTTTAACACTCACAGTCCCTCCGGTAACTACTTGCTCAACCCGTGAACAACATTTCTCATCAAACCCCCTCTTTTTCGTGCAATCAAATAAAAGTTTCCAATTAACCTTATCGTAAGCTTTCTTAAAATCTAGTTTCAAAATTATGCCAACTTCTCTTCTTCTTTTAGTTTCATGCAAAATCTCATGAAGACACATTATTCCAGACATGATATTTCTATTCTTCATGAAAGCTGTTTGAGTTTTATGTATCAACTTATCAGCCACTTTTTCCAACCTTATAGTGAGTATTTTGGTAATCAACGTGTACAGACAATTCGGCAAACAAACGGGTGAGAAACGGGCCCTGCTCTGAAATTTTTCCAATTTTCAAGTTGTGGGCTTGTATAGCAGATATTTATGAAGGGACGCGGTACGACACTTCCATCGATCGTCGCCCCCTAGCCCTCACCCACCCGGCCACCCCAGCCGCCTGCAAACCGCAAGTGCCACTGCCCACTGCCAACTGCCACCCAGTGCCGCGCCGCCGCGCCATGGCTTCCCCGTCCCCCTCGTCGCCCCTCCACCCGCACCAGCACCAGCACCCGCCTCCTCCGAATCCTCACCACCAATTCCAATCCCCACCGCCGTCGATGCCACCGCCGCCGTCAGCGGCGCTGCCTAAGGCGCTCGACCTGGAGGTTACCGTCGTCGCCGGGAAGCACCTGAAGAATGTCAACTGGCGCCGTGGCGACCTCCGTGCCTACGTCGTGGTCTACTTTGATCCCTCCCGCCGCGCCGCCACCCGCCCCGACGACGGCGGCGGGTGCAAACCAACCTGGAACGAGCGCCTCGTCCTCCCGCTTCCGCCCCACCTCTCCCCGCACGACCCCTCGATCCTCCTGTCCCTCGACGTCTTCCACTCTAAGCCCTCCGATTCGCCCAAGCCGCTCGTCGGATCCGCCCGCTCTCCTCTCCGCGACCTCCTCTACCCCGCAAACCCTAACCCTAGCCACGATCCCGCAGCCTCCGCTCTCGTCAGCCTGCCACTCCTCCGCCCTTCCGGCCGCCCACAGGGAAAGATCCGCATCCGCGTCGCCATCCGTGAGCGCTCGCCGCCTCCTCCTGAGCCGCAATACCCTCCGCCTTCCAGCTCCCCATACTACTTTCCACCGCCTCCTCCTGCCTACTCGGCCCCGCCGCAGTACGGATCCGACCAGTACTATCGCCCCAGTGGGTACTACTCTGCACCTGCACCTCCACCACCTCAGTATGAGTACACCGGAGGGCCCTCTGCACCGGTGGACTACAACAGGCAATATGAGCAGAGAGGGAGGACTGGGGGCGGTGGTAGTGGCAGTGGGAATGGAAGGTATGGAGTGGGGACTGGACTTGCGGTGGGTGCTGTTGCTGGAGCCCTTGGGGGTCTAGCAATTGATGAAGCTGTGAAGTACAAGGAGGAGAAGGCTGCAGAGCGGGTGGAAGAGAAGGTTGTACCTGCTGGGAGGGATGATTACAGCGAGTATCGTGGCGACTATTGAACGGAAGTTTGTGTGAGTGTGGAACTAAGAAAGCACTGTGAGTTAATTCTTCTTCCATGCCTATGTGGGAATAAAGTCACAATGTTAGTCTATGGTTTGCTCCATGTATGTATATATATTTGTGATGTTTTGGATTATTCTGATACCTATAGACTACAAGGTTTTATGATGACAGATTTGATGTGTAACATAAAGGTCTCATGGTTTGCTTTGTTGGTGTACTTGTGTCTTGTTGTCTTGATGTTGGGTGTTATCTTTTCCAGCAATTGTACTGCTCTGTTTTCCTTGTATTTGGTGTGTGGAAATTGTTGTATGCTCATCAAAGGCAGCATTGCTTTGTAGTAAATTCGAAGTTGGATATAAACATTTGTCTGTACAGCAAACTATGTATGGCTATGACTCCTGTGAGCTTATTTATTATTTGGTGTGCTTCCGCAACCAGGAAATGAGCTGGTTCGTGTCAACTGAAAGTCAGCATGACGTAAAACCCTACATCATGTGCTCTGTTATATTGTATTGAATTATGCGGTGTATGACTTGTCCTCTAGGGAACCCCTGCCTCTCCTTATATACTCTAGAGGAGGAGGGTTACATGTAAAGTTGGATATAAACATTTGTCTGTACAGCAAACTATGTATGGCTATGACTCCTGTGAGCTTATTTATTATTTGGTGTGCTTCCGCAACCAGGAAATGAGCTGGTTCGTGTCAACTGAAAGTGCAATTTGGAAAAACTTGGTCATACATTGCTGGGGATATGATCCAAATATGGGCAGAGACTAGGCATAAGCTACAAGGATTTATTTATTTATTAACAGAAAAGCATATGTTTTTTTTTCATAGAACTTCTAAACACATATATGTGCACTATTTAGGAATTTCCGTATGTTCTTTTCAATCAATTTTTAAATTACCCCTCCCAAGTGCTAAAAATCAAGGTTTCACTGAGCCTTAATGCCAAATAACTATGCAATATGCATTTATTAAGCTTCAGTGGCAGTGTTTGGAACTAAAACAGATTAATAGGTCTTTGTTCTCTTGTTGCTGGATGGCCTTTTTAGTTTGCACACTGAAAGCTTGAGTGCTGCAAATTTTCCAAAGGATCTTCATACACTTTTGCTCAAAATAGTTGCTGGCATGTATAAGAGAAAAAAGTTCTTTCAATGATCATTCTTATGTGTATACTGTTTTTTGTGTTTTTTTAAACATTCATTTCGAATAAGGAACTAGGTACTCGCTGTGTTACAACTCAACTTAATATGCATCCATGCTTCTAGACAGTGGTGTTCTAACGTTTCTGGGCCACTTGCAGCCTTAGACCCTGCATATGTTTTCCATTTATTATTTTCTTTTAGTGATACAACATGGGAAACTTTAACACTACTTACCGGTCTTGGTACTTCAGCTTATGAAGCCCTATTCTTTAACTTGTCAGTTAGTATGTGTAATTAAATAAAACAGGAAGCTAATTGTGTTCGGTTCATGATGGACACATTTGTTTATGGTGTAATTATGGTTGTTATGGTGTTAGTTTTGTTTTTTTTCTGTATTTCACTTCTTTTTTAATATGTAGATCGGCAGTTAACCTGTCGGCTTCTCCTAAAAAAGGTGTAATTTAGGTGCATTCAACTGTAAGTAAAAAGGCAGATAGCTTTTGTTAAATTTCCTGCATATTTTCAATTTACAGTTGCTATGGCCCTATTTGGCACGCTCCAGCTCTGAGCTCTCCCAGATCTCGAGTCTTTATGCTAAAATGAAGAACATGTCTAGAATAAGGAAACAGGTAGGCCAAACAATACTGTACCAACAGCTCCAGATTCTCAGATTTCTGGAGCTAGGAATACCCACAGCTCAAGAAATCTGTGATCCACAAATTTCTTGGATCTGGAGCTCTGCCAAACAGACCTAATGACCTATATATATGTGGGAAAAGCCACAAGTTATTTCTCTGATCCGAATCACGACAATGGCTGGAAAAATACATTTCACTGTTGGGAAACAACACATGGTTTTATGAATGGAAAATCAGATAACTGATACTAATGCATGGATGGGTTAGTACGACAATCTGTGTAGCATTCAATAATCTACAACTGCAGACTAGGAGCCTAGGAGGATGCCCCTGCCAACCTTTTTACTATTTATTGACTGGATGACAGTGGCAACATGAAGTTACCCAAACAAACAATTAGCTGTATATGTTTGCATTGCATATTTTGTTGATCCACAGGATATTTAGTTAAGCATGGGACAATGCACGTGGCATAATTTATCAACTAATCTGAAGGCCTTGTGGTTCCTCAGCTTCCCATGAAAGCTCAATTTTATGCTTGATTTTTCTGCCTAGACAATATTCCTCATATAAAGCTATGAAGTCTCTCCTGTTAATAAATGATCTAAAGATTGTCCAAGGATCTCCTTGGTGGTTGGCTCATTCCCAGAGTTGCTAGCCTTACTTTGGGTAAGGGTGAGGAGAGATTTACATGCTTTTGGGCAAGAATCCAAACAGGTATTTCCTCCACTGGCGAGTCTGGCCAAAGGATTTCAAGGGAACAAACTTCAACTGCATGACTCATTCTGTGTATGGGTGTAGATTTCTCAGGCTACCTGTGTTGATATTTTGCAAAGGATTGATGGGAACCTCTCACGTGATATGTGTTATTGCCATAGTTTCTGAGGTTTCACCTAGGCGTTGATGCGTAACCCAGGCGCCACAGGACGCCACAAGCTTAGGCGTCCATGCAATACCCCCAGCGCCACAGTATTGCCACAACGCCTCAAAAACCATGATTATTGCAGTTGATATGATAGGCTTACTACGCCTCAAAAACTAGAGTATTGGACACATACTCTAGTTTTCTTCATTGATAGGCTTACTATGCATGCAAATGGACTGCCGATATAAAACTGCTAATTTTACTCTTTAATAGCTTTGTTTATGTGAGTGTCAAGGCTCTTCTGGAACCATAGGAACTTCTCTTAACTTTTGGTTTCTTGATTGTTGTATTGTATCAAATTTGTCCTTAGTTATTGACTCTTCAATCTAAACCGAGACGATGTTACAAGACAATCCTATTGTGGCTTGTGGCATTTCTTATTTGTAGATAATCTCTTTGTTAAAGGAGCATGAATTTGTAGATAATCTATTTATTTGTAGATAACGCCTGCAAGCGAAAATCCTCTCATGATATATAACAACTTTCTGCAAAAAGAAAGAATAAAGAACGCATCATAGCATCACAAAATTGCAGACAGTACAAGAAGGCTGTTTATTGGTCTCAGTAACAAATTTTGCATGATCTTCACACCTATGTAGTATGATTTATCCTGGAGCCATGATCTTAAATGTATGTGTGAATAAAGCTTTAGTTTTCGCTATGCTATTTTTGAAGCTTCCGTGTTGAAATTCTTGAACATCCAGACAGATTAGCAGAGCCGGGAAACAGTTAAATGGGCATGAGGGCGTGGCAACATCCAGACAAATTAGCAGAACCTGGATCCTGCTGGAGTTGCTCTTAGTTTTAGAACATAATATAATATAATGCTGACATCCAACTATCTGTCCGTCATTCATATGGTGTCAAGCTTATCAGTTCAATTTATATACACATGCTACATTTCTGTTTAACTATCTAGTTGCTATTGTCATAATATTGCCCTATCTTTGGTTTTCCTATCTAATTAACGGTTAATCCGTACTCCCTTCGTTCTAAATTATAAGTCGTTTTGACTTTTTTGGTACATCTATTTTGCTAAACCAGAAAAGTCAAAGCGACTTATAATTTAGAACCGAGGGAGTAGTTCGAAAGGAACTTTTTTCTGTCAAAAGTTATATTAAATTTTTTATCATATTTTTTTATCAAATAATTGCTCAATCGGGCGTAGTTGCCTTCATGATTCTGTAGGGTTTTCTTTTGAGCGAACAGAACTGAAACAGTGCGTGGTCCATTGCGCTTTCTCCCGTTGCAGCTTGTTGTCTCCATATTCTATAGCAGCTACTCGCAAAAAATTCGAAACCATAGCCGTATTAGGGATGATGACAATGTGGAATTCTCCATCGAAAAATGACTTCGCATCCTGTTCTTGTGTTGATATAATTTGAATTCAGCTTGAAAGCAACCAATATTTTTAGCAAGTGCAAAACTGATGTACGCTCCTCCACGTGGAGACAATGGGAAATTCTTCATCGAGAAATGACTTTCCGCCGTTTCCATACGGTACATCATGGAAAATATGGCTAATATAATTCAAGTTCAGCTTGAAAGCTAGCAGCAATTTTTAGCAGAAGTGCAAAACTGATGAACTGTACAGTCCACTACTATAATTATATATTATATATACTCCTACATTTCCATAAGCGGAGCTACACACTTGCACAGTGTAGGCGATGCGTCTGTACCCATGGAAAAACAAAGATTATGTCCAGTTTTTCACAATACACTAACCCACATTTCATAAATTCATGCAATCATAAGACAAGCAGACCTCTAATTTGCTCTAACTCTACTTTTGTACCTTGCACAACAAAAATGTCACGAGTTCTTCTGATTTCTAGCCGTGTAAGTGCATATATGGTCCATATGGATAATAGGAAGATTAGAGATGGGCACGGAGAACCATCTCCATCCTAATAAGGGCCTGTTTGGATGTACTCGTATTAATTTTAATTCATATGTGTTCAAATAGATTGAGCTGAAAATTAAACTAAGTTTCATCCTAATCTACTTCAATACATATAAATTGAAATGGATATGAGTGCATCTAAATAAGGCGTAAGAAAATCTCTTGTAGGGAATAAAAAAGCACTAGAGCAGAATTCATTGACATCCCCACCTCCACATATTTGCATATGTAAGTATGAGGCATAATTGTGATTTATGAGCTAGCTCTAAGTATATTATTCATATTTTAATAGAAAGAGAGATGAAGAGCTAGTCTCATGCACACTGCTAAAAGTTAATATTATTGGAGAACTGTCTTAGAGCTAGTTAGTTATCCTAAAGCTAGAGCTAGTTTGATACACACTGCTAAACATCGAAAAAATCGTCTTAGAGCTAGTTAACCATCTCATACCGTTAGGGGGTGCACTGACAGTAGCACGCCTATCTCCTATGTACACGCTGTCGCTCGCCGTCGCTGACCACGCGAGGCACCAACAGTTGTCTCAACACCCGGTCTCGCTACCGTGAAGCCTTGCCGATTTTACAACGTGGCGATTCCCAGTGGCGGATCCAGGACAAAATCATAGGGGGGGCTGAACTTTATGGCTGACTCGACCTTCGTCTTCAACCTCTGTCTAGTGTCCAACGTCTTCTTCCTAAGTTCCAATGACAGAACTTTCATGGGGCTCAGGGGGGGCTGGTTTCTTCTTCTTCCTCTCTTTCTCTCCATTTTTCTTTTTTCCTCCGCCACTTCTTCTCCCTCACCCTCCCCATTTTCCATTGATGCATCAGCTGTAGGGGGGCTGGAGCCCCCCCCAGCCCCCCTATAGATCCGCCCCTGGCGATTCCCGATTTTGCAAGCATGAAGTATTTATTTAGATCACAATTATTTCATATTGGAGGCAACTTTTCTTTTCTTTCTTTATAATAAAGAAAAGCTAAAGTTCTTTAGTTTTGAACCAATCCATTCCCTCTCCGTGACGTGAGCAATCAACTCTTTTATAAAAAGTTGTGTGTATTCTAGTTATGTAGAGAGTAGGAGTATTTTAAGACCTTTACATCAGTTCGATGCAACGATCTTGAAGACTAATACAACTTTCTTTATGAAAAAATGAGTAAACCAACTATTTAATCTATTTTTCCTTGAGTATATGCAGTATACATCGACTCTAGCCTCTACATCTGGCTGCTAAGGGCAGTCTCAATGGAGTTTCATCAGAGTTTTATGGGCATTAATTATGCCGATGTCGCACTATATTAATGAAGAGAAAGATGATAAGAGTTTCATGGGAGTAGAGAGCACTCTCTACTCCCATGAAACTCTTACTCTCTACTCCCATGAAACTCTTCATCCACTCTCTACTCCCATGAAACTCTTACTCTCTACTCCCATGAAACTCTTATCATCTTCCTCTTCATTAATATAGTGCCACATCAGCATAATTAATGCCTATAAAACTCTGATGAAACTCCATTGAGACTGACCTAACGACACGGTTTATGTTCAATTGGTTTGGTTCTTTTTTCCCTTTTTCTTAGCTATAACTAATGCAGGCCCATGCTTGCTATTTAATAGCCGGCCCACATAATTCACTTGCAACGTGCTGCCGTGGCTCATGCACTCGTCATAGACAGAGCCCGGCGTGGCGCGGCCATCGCGGATAAAGGAAAATATTTTTTATACAGCCATATGGGCCGACCTGTTTTATGGTTTGATTGACGACGACCGTGTGGTCCAGTCTGTCGACTATTCCGGCGTCGACACGTCGGCCGGCGAGCTCCTGATAAGCACCACTCACTCCCCTGCAGCCATTTCTTCCTCACAAATGATGACGCACGTGACCTTTTCATGCCAAGAAATGGAAGAAATCGACGTCTTTGTTTTGCGTGTCCGATTGTCGCAGATCTTATCCCTCGCCCCATTTCGCTTTTTCCCTCAGCAACCAGCACCACGGCTGGGTTTAGTTCTAAAAAAAAAAGCACTATAAAAAAGATTTCTCGTCATATTAAACTTGTGATACGTGTATGGAGTATTAAATGTAGATGAAATTAAAAACTAATTATACAGCTTGGTTGTACTTTGCGAGACGAACGTTTTGAACCTAATTAGTCAATGGTTAAACACTATTTACCAAATAAAACCAAAACATGTTACAGTATATTTTTCACCCTTTTTCAGAGAAATAAACACACCCACCCCTCGCTGCTGCTGCTGCTAGAGCTACGGGTAACCGAAACGTTCAGTGAACCTGTCGTTCCCAGGCGCGACGTTGCACGTACGGCTGCAGCTGCACGCTCGCTGATACGACGCTGCTCGCTGCACCACACGCGCGCGCGTCGGGTTTGACCCGGGCCGGCCTGGCGAGTGGCGCTGCCCGATCGAAAAGGAGGCCCAACGCGCCGCACGAGGACGACCCGCCGTCGGCTTCGAGATGAGACGGGCGATCGAGCGACGGAGACCGTTAGACCGCCGATTCGTTTCGCGCGCCCAAAAGCGCCTCCGGGCGCCCGTCACGTCGTCTCAATAATTTCGCAAGTGGACCGGCGTTTGGCTGGTTCCGGTGCTACCCACGACGCCGCGACGGCCTGATGATGCCCATACGCCCGCTCTCGGCTCTTGCTGTGCCTCTACAGGCCATCAACTGCTACCGTGCCAAGCGCTCGTCCAGAAAATGATTTAGGGCCGGTTTAGTTGGAATTTTTTTTTATAAAATGACACTGTAGCAAATTTCGTTGTTATTTAACAATTAGTGTCCAATCATGGTCTAATTAGGCTTAAAAGATTCGTCTCGTCCATTTCGTCTAAACTGTGTAATTAGTTTTATTTTTTTTATCTATATTTAATACTTTATGCATGTGTCAAAGATTCGATGTGACGGAAAATCTGAAAAATTTTACAAAATTTTTGAGAAACTAAACAGGGCCTTAAGTTGCGTTTGATTCCACCGTGGCTTTGTCTAGCCTGCCTCCTCCTGCGGGCACGACCTTTGCCCGAGCATCTTTTTTAGGCAAGTGTCAATGAAGTTTCATGTGAAATTCATTTGTATTAATTTGGTTGTCACATATGTATTTTTGATGATATGGTAGTGTATTTAATAAGAGAGAAGAAATAAGTTTTATTTAGATGAAACTCTCTTGATACGATTACCAACTTTCTATGAGTCTTGAAAATTAAATGCCTAAGAAACCATAGAATGAAACTCTCCATTGAGAGTGGATGTTTCATCCAAGTTTTATTTCATTTCATATGACATGGTAGTCTTAGAAACAACGCCACAAAACTCTCCATTGAGACTGGCCTTACTCACAAGCATCTTGCCTAGCAGCTAGGCAAGAAATTAGCATCGAACAAAAAACATTTAGATGTACAACCATCTTGCCTAGAGTTTATATCTTCTAGTATTTATCTTGCTAACTCATCAAACAAGCTAATTTGGCTCTCTAGCCCTAGCAAGACAAGCCTTGCCCAACCAGGCAAGGCAAGCAAAGCTAGGTAACAAATCAAACATGTCGTAAGTCAGTTTAGCTCTCTCACAGAAACAAGAGAAATCCTGCCTATATTGGTTTGAAGATACTCGGGCAAAGGAACCAAACACAAACTTGTTTGGAATCCTCGCTTGACTAGGTAATATAGTACCAAGCAAAGGAGTCAGACAAGCCTTTAATATATATATATATATATATATATATATATATATATATATATATATATATATATATATATATATATATATATATGGCTTCAAGCCCCTGATGCATCTGTTTATCTACCATATATAACAACCCATCTAGAGCGTGTATGTATTAGTTTGGGCCGTTTTATAAGATCCAATGGCCACAAAGTAGTCACCTAATGTCGAGAGTCGTCCTTATTGACCTTATACTATGCATGTTTGGTTTAGCTTCGGAAAAAGTGCTCCTTTAGAAAAAAAAACGAAACATCAACTAAATAGGTACTAGAAGATGATTCTGTACAAGCTGCTGCTTTCGCATAGTATAATTTTAGCAGGTCTTTAACGCTACTTTTGGCTTTCATCTTTCTGCTTTTTTCAAATGCGTGGAAATAGAGATACATTTTACAATTGTTTTAAGAGAGATAAAGAGAAAGGACATGTTTCATAGCTGTATTAACCAAACAACTTACAACTTTTCTACGTCACATAACTTATTGTAGCTTTTCCACAGCTCACAAGTCACTACTTACATTAGCTTTTTCACACCTCAATCAAACACACGTTATTAATACTAGACATGTTTTTTTTATTTGGGGCATTGTAATATTTTATTTTATTTTTACCTTTTTTCCCATAACTCTTTGCTCCCTCTTTGGTGTACCTTTTTCATTTTTATATAGTCAAGTAGTAGGGCGTAAGACTGTCCGCACTTGTCATCCTCCATATCCATCCTCTAAAAGGAATATTCTGTCCTAGTCATCAAGATTCTCTCCTCTATATCATTTTCTCCCGCACTCATTCATCATCTATATTATCATCTATCCACTGTAGGACCCATATTTCAGAATTATTTTATTTTTTCTCTCTCCCTCCTTCCTCTCTATCTCCGCCCGCTCCCCTCTCTCCCCATATTCTTCCTCCCCGCTGCCTCCCTCCCCCTCTCTCTATCTCTCCCTCTCCCGCCTCTCTCACCGCGCCGGGCGGCCACGACCCCGCCCGTGCTGCCTCGGCGCCGGCGAGCCGCTCTGCCCGCCGCGGGCGAGATGGGCCTCGGGCGCAGGGACGGCCGCCTCCTCCGGCTCCGGGCGCGGGCGCGGCTCCTCCTCCGCCGGCCATCCCCTTCTCTCTCCCCCTTCCTGCTCATGGCGCGGACGAATGGGCGCGCAGCTCCCTGCTCGCGCGACCTCCATGGTCGACCTCGAGCGGGCGCGCGAGCGCAGACGCGACGGCGGGCGAGCTCGGCCTTGCACCGTACCCCGCGTCACGCTCGCCTCCACCATGGCCGCCGAGGGGCAGGTCTCGGATGCGGGCGAGCTCGGCGCGGCGGCGGGCAGGCGCGTGAGCGACTCCGGGCGAGCTTGGCAGGGATGGGCGGAGGGAGGCGCCTCGCGGTGGCGCACGACGGGCCACCCCAACCCTGCTCCCTCCGCGCGGCGGCGGGTGTGGCCCCCTCCTGCTCCCTCCGGCGCGGTGGAGCTCGGGGCAGGGCGGCGCGGAGGAGCTCAGGGCTGGGCCGGCGCGGTGGAGGTCGGGGCCGGGCAGCGCGGAGGATGGCCCGGCGCGGTGGAGGCCCGCGCACTGGCGGCGGACGCGCGCGCGGCGGACGGCTCGGCTCTGCTCCTCTTCTGCCGGCGCTGCTCCCCTTCCGGACGGGCGCGGAGAGGCGTGCGGCGTGGTGGGGCCGGCTTGGGGCGTAGCGGATGCCCTGCATCCCGCTAGATGTAGCGGACGGAGGAAGGAATAGAGGATGAGCTGGCGATTTGGCGGACGCCGCTGCAGCGATTCGGTCCGCTATCCGCGGATAGCGGACGCGGATAGCGGAGCCGGTGCAGACAGTCCAAGGGCTTTGCCACTCCCGATGTCTATAAACATGTGTTAGATCCATATATTATTCTACGAGTCGAAATTGCAATTCACAATTGGCCGGATGCTTTATAGCTAAGCTACTCTACGCCGGTAAGTAAAGCAGATAGTACTAGATTGGTGAGTACCATCCGTGGCATTGTTAATTGCGATCGTAACGGGGAAGTGTTCCTCGTTTTCGGTATGGAAATTACAGGTCTCGACAACCGCGGCGTCCCTGTCAGCGTGGAGCCAGCAACAAAGTTGGCCCGGGCCGGCCGCGCCCCCCCACTAGCGTCCGGCGATGAGGTCAATAACAAAACGTCACGAGACCAGCGGAGAGCGGGCGCCGGACCGGACGGACCGCCCCCGACCCCGAGAAACACGTGTCTCCTGCAGCGAGACGCGAGCGCACTAACCGCGGCTGGCGCTTTCCCTCCATTTGCGAGTGCGGGTGCTTTTCGTTGTCGCACCCGCATTTGCCATTGCCGTGCGCACCAGCGTCGTCAGGTACTCAGGTGAATCGATCGGACGGGGGTGCTCACGCGGTGGCCAGGAGGCGTGGACGCCCGACACCGACAGGAACCGCAGCCACAGGCCGCGCAGTTTTGATGATGATGGTGATGAATCGCGGCGCACCATCGCCTCCACCAGCACTGCACTGCACGTCGGTAGTGCCTGCCGGTCGTTGGTTTAGCATGATCTGTCGTCGAACGCAACGGTGCGGCCCTAGACCTGAGGAATCAAAATAATAAAAAAGAAAAACAGCGACACGATATACACGCCGTTGCTATCCAAGGAGGCTGCACGCAGGGTTGAAGATTTCTGAGTGTGGCAGGATGGTCGTCTTGCTTCTGTTCGGCGACTGCGATACCAGAAACAGTTGCCGCAAACCACGATCAGGTTTGGCTCCACCTTTGACTCGATGCGGCGTATGGATTGAAAGGAAACCAAGGGACAAGCAGGAGGAGACATGAGGGCGTGGTTACTGGTTAGTTAGGCCATGCCACCTGCGTTGGCTGCCGTCTCTCCCAGGCTCGGACAGCTCTGCCTCCCCAATACAGAAGTGAAAGGCCCTGGCTGACTGACCGACTCCATCGTAGTGGCCATGCATGATCGCGAACAACGGAGATTAAAGGGGAAAACGCGCTGACCTTGTTGCTTGGGACCGGACCTGGATCGTCCATTGGGAACACGGCGGGTGGCGCTATTACCTGCCTGCATGTGGATCATGGTGAGCGATGCCACTTCCACTTCCACTCGCGTCAATTCATTTTATCCGGTTCTGCCATGATCTTCTCAGGATATGGAACGGCTGGGGTAGAATTTCGAGTCACCGCTGGGAATCGACAACACATCGCGAATCCACGCTCTGCGCTCACGAAGGAGAAGGAGAGATGGAGACCTCGGTAGCTTTAGGGCCTTAAGGCTAACCCTTGGAAATGTCTGATGATCCATTGAACCCAACTCACCTCATCTTAGACTTTCCGGCAACCTCTGATGCTTCGGACTGCAAGTTGGCGATCAGGCGTCAAAAAAAGTTGGCGATCAGTAATCACTCATCAGCATAGAGATTATTGGCATATGACCTGGACACCTGCTACATGTCTAATAACGTCTAAACATATACCCACGATTGTTTTACTGACACACAAGCAAATTAAGAATCTGCTTACTCCCAATAGCCAAGAACATGGGTTATAGTTGATTCTGTTGTCCATGAAATCTGACCATGACTTCTATGCTTCCCAGTCCGGAAACTAGATGGTTTCTATGACCATCAATTAGGATGCTAACTAAGCCAAATTTTGATTGAAATCAAGATCTATGCTTCCCAGTCCATAAACTAGATGGTTTCTATGACCATCAATTAGGATACTAACTGAGCAAAATTTTGGTTGAAATTAAGAAAAAGAGAGAAGAGAAAAAGTTTCTTCTACACGGGAACCCAGATATAGAGAAATGTATAGGTAGATGATAGAAAAGACTTGTGATTAGATAAAAGATGATTTTGAAGAAAACATCAACTGGAAATGTGGTTTTTTGGTTGTAGTGTCAATATTATTTGGTAAGTAGAGCAACTATCTCATATAATCTCTGAGTTGAACCCGTCCTAAAATTTTACCTTAGCGACGAAAAAGACGGCACCTAAAAAATCTTGCAGAAAATATTTAAATCAGTGACGCTCGGTGCTTCAGTACAAAATTTACCTGAAACCTTGGGCAGAGCAAGTATCTTATATAGAGTTCTAGACATATGGTGTTTTCTTAATTGTGGGTACGTAAGTTTTTCTTCTTCCGTGCCTGTACATGTCAATGTGGACTTCTCCCTTTGTAGTGGAAAAAGCGATTTAATATTCCAGATTTGGAATTAAGTGCATGATGATTAGAGCACTCTAACTGGACCAGGATTTGTTCAATGGATTTGGTTTTTGTCTGTCGTGCCTCGCGACTGTTGCCAGATAGCAAATAAACTGAATAATATTGCTACGATCTGCTCTCGCTCTAGGTTGCAAACCCTTATCCAATGAGTGACGGCGGCTGCTGCCGCCGTGTGATGCCTCGATCCGATGGAATTTTCTTTAGTGCAAAATGCATGCATGCATGAACAATGAGGAAAAACATCACCATTATTAGGAGAAGAAATGCAAGTTGCAAGGTTGGTAGCTTTTCTACTAGCATGCATAGAATATTCTAAGAGCAAGATTAATAATACAGTCGGCTTGCTAGCTGTAAGGTTCTTTGCAGCTTTCTCTCGGTCCACTCATATAGTAGTAGCTTTTCACTATTAATACATGGTCTACTTTTCTCTCTCATAAAGTTTCTTGGTTCTTGTGTCCAAGCTTACAGCTCGCTTCTCTTCTCTCTCCTCTCTATTCTCCACCGCAGCATTTAGTCAGCTCACGGCTAGATATTATACTTGCTCTAAGCAACTACTACAGTGGTTATTCTTTTTTATAAAATAGTAATTTTATTAATTCATAATCATGACAGAGAATTGAGACAATAATTATGAACCAACTTCCGACCTCTGAGAACACACACAACCTAAATAGAATAAAAAGGTAGAACTGCACATTCTGACATTCAGGCCTTGTTCGGCTGGCTGGTTGCCAGCCAGCCAACAGTGTTTTTCTCTCACACCAGTTCAGCACCAACCACCAGCCACCAGCCAGCCAGCAGTATTTTTCTCTCACAATAAATCAGCCTCAGCCACCAGCCACCAGCTAGCCGAACGAGGCCTCAATTCTAAGATTGTACCGTCAATCATGTGTCCGGGAGAAAAACATTGTAACCATATGTGTCAATGGTTACGATGCCACTGCTTCTTCTGGAGGATAACTCGTGTGTGAAGTGGTTATTCCTTTGGGAACATCCATTGATCTCTCATGATTACTTATGATCCTCCCCAATCTTCCACCGAAAGCATTATCTTCTACGAGTGCAGTAAGCAATGGGAGCAACCAAATTAACAAGTTCATTACTCACAAGTATTTAACTGAATAACTATGCATATTGTTACAAGTATAAATGTTTACAATTAGGGATGAAAGATGATAGTGTCTTATGCAAACTCCAGAGATAGAGATATGATGAGTTTGAATCTAAGACTGTCGTACTCCAAATCTCTACCTTTGTACCTAGACATAACATACTAGTTACATTGAACAGTATGAACAACGACATAATAAACATCATCATGATCAAAACAACAGACATATTATAATAACAGATTGAATTACGGGATGTATACCTTTGGTTTGCAAAGGAAGGCAGCGCCGCTGGGGATGGACACGATGTTGCTGGTGGTTGTACGAAGTCGTTAATGAGTGGCGGAGGAAGAGCTTGGACAAATACGTCAGGACATAGCACTGCCTAACTTGGATGAAAGACGACTCGTCGTGAAAGTTGGGAGCAGTCACGCGAAGAGCCTTCCCAAAAACCTTATTCGTCCTCGCCCGGTGCAGGATCGCAAGGACGAGGATTCCAGAGATCTGGTCTCCCGATAGTCGATGCACGCAAGCGCTCAGGGTGGAAAGGCTATGACGGCAGCGCAACCGCGAGAAGAGGTAAAAACCCAAGCTCGATTAGATTAGTTTTGGCGTTTGCCGATAGGCTGCTTATATAGGCATGTCCAAGGCAGCATCGAGAAGAGGTAAAAACCCAAGCTCGATTAGATTAGTTTTGGTGTTTGCCGATAGGCTGCTTATATAGGCATGTCCAAGGCGATCTCGTGTCGTGATCACAATCTAAACCATGTAGGACTCCTATCAACAAACTTAGATGCCAAGCAACCGAAAACTAAATTTGCAAAAAGAGGTCGTGCCCTCGCAAGGCCACGTGCCGAATTTCGGCGGACCATTCATGTAGGTGCCACACACCCGAGCCCTTCGCCCAGCTCAACAAGGCGAGGCAGGCGAGCGCGTGTGGAATTTTTTCTCCTCCTCACACTAGATTTGAGATAGTGAAAGAATTTCTATATTTAAGTATAGCTAACTCCACTTCCGCAGGCAAGGTGAGACGAAAAAAGTTCTCACTTTCCCTTTTTGCACACATGAATGGGTCTTTGAGATTTCTTTATGAAAATTCCATAATTCTATTTGGGCCCAAGCCCACATGTATTGCAACATGTAACTGGTTGTACGGTGGGTAATCACCGTCCAATATGACGAGAAGGCTTGAAGCCGGTGTTTATAGAGCAAGGAGCTTTACCAAATCTATGCATTTGCCTTTTGATCTGTATTTTCTATGAATCTGGATTTTATAGAGCCGTAACATTTGGCTTGAATTCGGTAGAGTAAAACCGTTTTTGTTCAAACTGGAGCTTATTGTGGAGCTATAATTCCACCCTAGCTTGTGACGCTGGTGGGGAGAAAATGTACGGTCGCATGGGCAGCGTGTGCTCAATCAGCTGGGGCCTGGGTTGTTCCTGGACACCACACCACGATGACCGGTGATCCGCAGACAGGTGCAGAGGGCAGGGCCAGGGGGGGAACGGAGGTTGCAAAATTATGGGTTGCCAACCGGACTGGCAGGTCCCAGACAACCGAAAGGCTGCCCCAGGCCGGCGGGAGCCCAACTTGCGCCACCGTCCCACGACCGCCATGGCCGCCAGCGCCAGCGCCAGCTGAGCTGCACCTGCGCCTGCACGGCTGCACTTCATGCATCGGCCGCGTTGGTTGGTGGTTGACATTCGGCAGGGCCGGCTCGTAGCTGCCGCAGAGCCAGCGGGGCCGCGCGCGCCGGGCGGCCGGGTGCAGGCCACCTTGTGTGCCTTTTGTTTTTGTTTATTCCCGGCGCCTACAGCCAGTCCCCTCGCCCGATCGGACCGCGCTCGCGCGTTCGGGGCACCGGGCCGCACCCGCTTGCCATTATACTATGCCGCGCTGCCTGATTAGAAGCTGCCGCCCGAGTGACATCGGGATCCGCGCCCGTGGAGGCCTCAATCGAGAGTGCTGAACACGAGTCCGGAATGGCAATAAGAAAGTCGCCTCCCGCCGAGATGCAGCAGCAGGCAGGGCGGCGCTCAGGTTCAGTGGCTGGCCGATCGAGTGATCGGCGTCCAGCTCA
This sequence comes from Saccharum hybrid cultivar R570, assembly GCA_038087645.1. Taxonomy (NCBI): domain Eukaryota; kingdom Viridiplantae; phylum Streptophyta; class Magnoliopsida; order Poales; family Poaceae; genus Saccharum; species Saccharum hybrid cultivar. Next base: position 18,161,939 of record JAQSUU010000139.1, read on the forward strand.
GCGAGGGGGGAACGACGACTACTCTACACATTCCTGTCCGATACATGTATGTATGTACTCCTACTCAGGGTTGTGTAGTATAGACTAGTAGTTGTGTGCGTGGCACAAACTCCTCTGCTCGGTGGGAGGAAGAGGAGTGCATGCATGTAGCGACATGAAGTATGTACTGTAACGGCGACCAGCAGCAGAAGCAGGCGCATCGGTTTCAGCTTCTGTACCGGCCCCGACCGAAGAAGATTCTTCGCCGGACGGACGGACGGCAATGGGTAGCTGGACAGGACGGAAGGCGGCAGGTTCATGTATCCGCCGAGAGTTCAAGGACGAGCGGCCCCCGCCGCGCCGGGCCAACCGCAACCGGGCGTGCGCCCCCAGCCTAGTTTGCTGGCTTAGCACGTCCTCGCCGGCGCGTCGCGAACGCTAGCTTGGCATCGCATGATTGCAACCATTCCAGCGGAAACCGACGCATTGCATACGTCGTGCGTGTCGTTTTACACTCTAGCCTCTAGGACACGCGGCCATTGCTGCCGAGGGTCCACGTCCTGACGCTCCCTGCATGCGTGCTGGGGCACGAGGCGGCAGCCAACAACAACGGCTGGCTGGGGATGGAGAACACAGCGAGCTAGCCCCGTACGCACCTGCGGACCTGCCTCGACGCCCCCGTACCCTAAATCTTTGCTACAAAGTACAGATTGTTAATAGCATTACTGTAGTTGTGTACGGATTACGTACAGTGACAGACTGAGAACTGCGTAGGAGCGGTATCTACAGGTAATTTATTAGGTGTTCCGTCAGCAAAGCAGCACCACCGAGCCTTTTTTTAGTGTACAATACAATTCGCTTGGTATAATGCACAAAGCGCGATAAAATACTGTTGAGATGGAAAAATAAAATGCGCACAGCACCATTCTCGACGGAAAATGTAAAGAACTGAAAGCATCATTGAGCAAGCGACGCGATTCATGTCACTAGACTGACTAGGCAACAAGGCAAGAGCAACATATTCTATTTCAGCAGGGACGTAGACCACGTAACTGACGAACAGATGATGGAGGCGTAAACGCTACTGACGACTAATCAATATTGTTGGAGTATTTGTTCCTGAGGCGGATATGGATTGGACGACTTGAATAAGATAATTATGAAGATGCTGTCCCAGCTTAATCGCCTATATATGCACGAGTAGCTAGCTAGACGAACGTTACAGTAGTGCGTGGCTAACGCATTCAAAAATCCGGTAGAGTGAAGACATTAATCGAGGCTATATATATTAGCACGACAACAAAAACCTTGTGATGTTACATTTGTTCATTTTAATACAGAAAGCCGTTGCACGTTCATTGAATCCGTGTCCAACAACATGTTCAGTGTACTGTGTAATACTGTATCTCGTCAACAAGTGCTCTAACAGTCATCAAACCGATCAGTTACCGCCTTGATTAGCTAGCCTTTCAGCAGGTAACCGTCCTTGCTTATATATATATATATATAATAAAAATGTTTCTGGTGCACTGCCGGGACACTTGTTCCTCTTTTCATTCCAAAGGAGGGGACACCTGTTGGCAGCTGCAGAACAATCCAGATTGACGTTTCGAAATATATATATATATATATATATATATATATATATATGCTCATATTTTTGCGGAAAAGCTATGCTGAAATGAGTCGTTAAAAAAGCTTTTGCCGATAAGACCCAAATCATCAGTACTTTTAAACGGTATCTTTCGTGTTTTCTTGTTGCGTCACACACCACTACTGTTCACAGACAATAGAACAAATATCTAGCGTCACCTTTATCTGATATATCTGCCTCTGACAGCCACAAAAACCTGGCCAGAGAATATCCAAAACAGTACTGGCAAAGAAGGCAGGCCCAGGTGCATGCATCCAGCCCCTCGTCGTGTCCTATATAAACTGCCCAAGGTTGTTCGGTGTTCACAGCAAAGGCGGCACTGCCCAAACCACCTCTTTGGCCGTATCGCACAGCGCTCACCCACACACACGCACACGGTCTATCTACTCCACTCCACTGCCACCGCTACTGCTTCATCAGCAGATCAAGCGGCCGGTGGTGCAGCGCCGGGCAATCCAACACATGGCGCAGATGATCTCCACCATGCCCATGCTGGATCTGGATGCCGCCCCGGCCGCGTCCGCCATTATGCCCAAACTGCAGGCCGCCGCCACCTGCCTGGACGCGCCGCCCTCGGGCATCGCCGTCGTGTCGAGGCAGCACGTCCGCCCGGACGCCGCGTCGGCGATCGGCGACCTCACGCTGTCCGTCTCCGACCTGCCCATGCTGTCGTGCCACTACATCCAGAAGGGGCTCTTCTTCCCGGCCCCCGACCTGCCCATGCCCTCGCTCGTGTCGCTGCTCCTGTCGTCGCTGTCGCGGGCGCTCGCCGTCGTCCCGGCCCTCGCCGGCAGCCTCGTCACGCTGCCCGACGACCGCATCGTCATCCGCTGCAACGACGCGGGCGTGGATTTCCTGCACACCGTCGCACCCGGCCTGTCGCTTGACGACTTTCTCGTCCCTGACGCCGACGTGCCCACCAAGCTGACAAAGGACCTGTTCCCCATGGACCGGACCGTGAGCTACGAAGGCCACCGTCGCCCGCTCACATCGTTCCAGGTCACCGTGCTCGGTGACGGCGCCGTCTTTATCGGCATCGTCGCCAACCACGCCGTCGTGGACGGCACCTCCTTTTGGCAATTCTTCAACACCTGGGCGGCCATCTGCCGCGGCGAGTCACCCAAGCTGCCGGACTTCCGCCGAAACTTCTTTGGCGAGTCCACCGCCGTCCTCCGCTTCCCCGGCGGCGTCGGCCCGTCGGTGACCTTCGACGTGGACGCGCCTCTCCGTGAGCGCGTCTTCCACTTCAGCGCTGACGCAATTCGCGAGCTGAAAGCAATAGCCAACCGTCGTCCGAGCGGTGGCCAGGACGCCGAGGTTTACGGGAAGATGGCGCATGACCCCAAGCATCCCCAAGTGCGCGGGGAGATCTCGTCGTTCCAATCGCTGTGCGCGCAGATATGGCTGGCGGTGACGCGTGCCCGGAAACGCCTGGCTCCCGACGCGACGACGACGTTCCGAATGGCGGTGAACTGCCGGCACCGGCTGCAGCCGGCCATCTCCCCTGTCTACTTTGGCAACGCCATCCAGAGCGCTGTGACGACGGCGACGGTGTCGGAGCTGGCTCGCAGCGATCTAGGGTGGGCCGCGGGCAAGCTGAACGAGAGCCTCGCGGCGTACGGCGACGGCACGATCCGGCGCGCGGCGGCGGCGTGGCAGGCCGCACCCCGGTGCTTCCCGCTGGGCAACCCCGACGGCGCGGTGATCACGATGGGGAGCTCCAATCGATTCCCGATGTACGAGGGCAACGACTTCGGGTGGGGGCGGCCCCTCGCGGTGCGGAGCGGGCGCGCCAACAAGTTCGACGGCAAGATGTCGGCGTTCCCGGGACGCGCCGGAGACGGCAGCGTGGACATCGAGGTGTGCCTGCCCCCAGAGACCATGGCAGCGCTGCTCCGCGACGCCGAGTTCATGCAGTACGTGTCGTGCCCGTCGCATCTGTTGTGATGTACCCGGTGCCGTGCGTGCGGGCGCGAGTGGGGGCCATCGGCCGTCGTGACATGCCATCGGGCGGCGTCAACGCTGCTGTTGGATTGCTCGGACGTCCTTGCCTTTGGGGAGTAGTGAGTACTCCTACTAGCTAGTTGGTGCCAAGACATTGTATCTGTCTCGCTTTTTCGGAGTGCTGCGTGTAATCGTGTTAGTTAGCAACTACTAGTAGTACTTGGAATTTGGAAATGACTCTTATGCTGCAGCCTGCAAGCGATGCAACAGCGGAGAGAATATGAACAGTGTAGCAAGAGTTAGAAACAAGTTTCTGAAAATGTTGGCATTGCTGAATAGTTCATCAGATCATGAAAGCTTACCTTGTAGATTTTTTTAAAAAGCTATATACTCCTTCCATTCTAAAAAAATGAATTTAAGGAAGTTTTAATCAATACAAACCCAGAATTACACCTTTTTGAGGCGGAGGTTATATCACGATCTAGGGCGGAAGCTGAATATGAATCCACAAGATCCCAGGATCTAGTAATGTCATTTTCCAACCTTATACTTGCACGACAGTTCAATTTTCAACCTAAAACTACAAAATTGGCTTTTATATTTCTCTTAAATAATATAATTTTATTTTAATATGTAGAAATTCAAAACTGTTTATTTTATAAATTAGAAAATTGTGAAAGTATTTTCTAAAAATGTCATAAATCTGTTGGTGCTCTATTCTGGATCTTATTTGTTCATGTTACTAATGTTTCAGCACTTGAAGCCAGAACCGTTATCTATGTAAATTGTCGTTTTATACACTCTATATTGATCACATAACTAGTTGATTGCATGATATTTGAGGCACTGCCTTGTTTGAAACCTATAACGTAATAAAACAATCAACATAAAGTAAAACTCTAGTTATGTAATGCTTAAATAGGATCTATACATGTGGTAGAGAGCATGGCTTTTTGTGAGGTTTGTTTCATATTCCACATCTTTCTATATACTCATAAAATGACAGATCCTCTTTGTATATATTTAGGCCTGATACAATGCAAGCAACAATTTGAATAAATAATGAGCATAACTATGAGCAATAAAATAACAGAAACAAAAATGAGTATGATCTAAATAACCCTAAACAGATCATCAATAGATAGATATACCTAGGTGCTTGTACTTTTATTGTAAAAATCGAGGACTTAAATTCAGTCAGACAGATTTTATCATAAAAATCTAACCAGCTAAGCTGTACGTTCGGTTCACTTCAATTAATCCTCTTAACGATACGACTGAAGCATATACCCCCTCCGTCCTGAAAAGAATGCAATTCTAGCACAGTGCAATGTTTTAGTATGTCAAGTTTGACTAATTATATATAAAAAAATATAAATAATTATGACATAAAATTAGTATCATTAGATTTGTTATGAGATATATTTTCATAATATATTTATTTTCTCTCAAAAATATTAATACTTTTATCTATATATTCGGTCAAACATTGGACACGGAAATCAAAAAATGAACTAGAATTGCATTCTTAACCGGACAGAGGTAGTACTTGATAATAAGCAATGTAAATTCTCTCTAGGTTGTCTGCCGCCAATGACAGCTTCACAGCACCAGCAGTCCAGCACGCAAGTAAGGTCAACGTTGTCCATCTCGCATCTCAAGACGGTCACTTTGGTAGCCCATCGACCGTTGGGTGATGCTGGCCCAGCCCATGAAACAACAAAAAAGAAAAAACGTCAATACGCGCGCCTTAGGGGCCACTAGCTTTCTGATGTTAACGGCCACGGACCAGAATTTTTTTTTATTACTAACACGTTTTGAAAACAATTTTTAAATTTGACTATGAAAACTTTTTTTAAAAAAAAACTAACACTTTTGGCCGCGCCTAAAATCACGGCGCGGTCAAATAACGCTGTCGGCGCGGCAGCATCGCTTACGTGGCTCTCCGAGGACCCGCGGCTGGCTGACGTGGCGGGCCTGCCGCGCCACAGATCTGGCGCGGCAGTGCAGAGACCATGGCCGTGGTCATGGCAGAGGTGGTCGTGGCGCGGGGCCCAAGGTGGCAGCAAGTGGTCGTGGGCTGCATGCGCATGCGCATAGGTGCTGGCCGCTGCTGAGCGCGGACCAAGCACTGTGGAGTGCATGCTGCTCTGGAGGTACTACAGTGCATGCTGCAGTGGATGCTGAGGCAGGCTGAGCAGCACAACGCCGGCCACCAGGGCTGTTCGCCAGTCATTCAATGGTGTTTTTCTCTCAAAAAAATCAGTCAGATCAGCCAGATTTCAGCCTAAGCGAACAGGCTGCACATCTGCCCACCTCAGCCTTTGTGCCTGTTAAATCAATAGCCCCTACCATGGATGTGTATATGTAGGCAGATTTGTTTCTTTTAACAGGTAGAGATTACATCTTATTAGACTATAGTTTAGTATTTCAGGTTTGGTGTAAATTATGTGTTCAATTGGTATAAATTAATTTTTCGTACACGAGAATGATCAAGATTATTTAAAAAGTTATCTGATCTTTTTTTTGGCTTTTTTATTTTATTTTTTGTATGTTTTATTTGGTTCCCCTTTGAAATTTTTTAATTTGGCTTCATAGAAATAATATGGTTTTTTGGTTTTTATTTTTCTGTGTGTTTTGTATGGTTCTAATTTGATATTTTCTAATTTGGCTTACATAGAAATAATCTGCTTTGATTTATCTTCTAATTTGCTTGATCCGTTAATTTTGTCTGTCTTTTCTTCTTTGATCTTTTTCTAATATGCCTTTCATAGAAATTATCTATTAAATCTATATTTTTTATCTTTTTTTTGCTTTGATGTTCTTCTAATTTGCCTTTCATATAAATTATCTGATAAATTTGTCTTTTTTGTTTTGATTTTTCGCTCTGGTTTTAATCTCTTTTTATTTGGTTCGTTGGATTTTGATCTTGTGGTTATAGGAATCGAGTTTTGGAGAGGCTTGAATCACATGATTTGCTTTGTTTGTTAGATTCGAGTGATTTAAGGTGTTGTGTCACTCGGGTGACAGGATGGTGTAAATCACCTAAGTTATCCATAGACAGACCCTAATATTACTGCAGAGCTCCGCCCTAAATAATATAACTGCTATCTTGGAATTACAGTTGATTTCTGATTTCTAGCCCGTGACCGTAATTCCCGCAAAAAAGAAAGGAGATCATGCAACCGCAAAAGGAAGGTCGCAGCCTGTGATCCTTGATTATTTACTTTTATGGTTAATTATAGGGAATTACGGTTAGAACTCATGATCGGCGAGGATCACAGGAGAACCAAATAAAACATACAAAAAATAAAATAAAAAAAGCCAAAAAGAGATCAGATAACTCGATTCTACCGAACCAAGAAAATCCAGTCATGGTTTTGTATTTTAAGCTTGATCAATTATAGATAAAAAAGTATCAATATTTATGATATCGAATAAATATCATTAGATTAATTACGAAATGTATTTTTATAGTAAATTATTTTGGAGCCGTAAATGTAAACAGTATTTACTAGAAATTTGATTAAACATAAACTACTTTTGTTAGCATGGAACATGTAGTTGTATTCTTTTCTGGATGGAGAAAGGAAGTGCTATAAGATGATGTGACGGCCTAGCGGTATCCACTGCAGCATGCACTGTACCTCTAGAGCATCATGCACTCCACCGTGCTTGGTCAGCGCTCAGCAGCGGCCGGCACCTGTGCTCATGCACATGCAGCCCAACACGACGGGCTGGTTCGGCTGGTGAAAAAGCCGGCTGGTTTCGGCTGATTTAATAGTGTTCTGTGAGAGAGAATAAGCTGAAACAAGCCGAAACATGACTTGCAGAACAGGGTCGACATCTGCTGCCACCTTGGGCCCCGCACTCGACATGACCACCTGCTGCCATGATCAGGGCCTCTTTGGTCTCTGCATTGCCGCGCCGTGCGGCGCGCCCAGATCTGTGACGCGGTAGGCCCACCACGTCAGCCGGCCGCGGGTCATGGGAGTGTCACGTAAGCGACGCTATCGCGTCGCTATGCTTAGTGCGGCAGTGTTATTTGGCCACACCGTGACTTTAGACACGGCAAAAAATGTTAGTTTTGAAAGAAAAAAAAGTTTTTAGTGTCAAATTTTAAAATTATTATAAAAAGTGTTACAAATAAAAAAAATCACGGGCCACGGGCCACCTATTGGCCAACCGATGGCAACCAAGGCACACAACCCCTTTCCTCTCTTTATTACATTGATTGAAAACTACCGTGGACTACATGCATCTATCACACGACGATCCTGATGAAGACTACCGTGATTTCCTCTTCCATATCCTTTTCTTTTCTTTTCTGCCGGCGCTCAACACGACGTCGCCACGGCGAGGAGCACATGGTTGGCGCTCGACAACACGGTCGCGCAATAAAACGCAAATTCCAGGACGGCTCACACCATGGTAGACCGGTGGGTGCATCACCAACCTGCATTGTCTGAGCTCGAATACCGATTAAGGCCGCGTTCGGTTGCAAGGAATAGCTCCTAGAACGATTTCTAGCCAGATTGCTTGCTTAAAAAATTATAGGAGATTTGGACTAACCGAACGAGCCCGATTATCTTGTCGATATCTATGATAAATGAACGTGCTTCCTCGATCTGTAGAAGGTGTTATTTCAACCTATATTTTTTTATGTCTTGGATGAAAAATTAGGTGATCCGAATACTAATATATAAGAGATTACATGCTTACAACAGTACTGTAACTTTATTTCAACCTATATAGTGTACATTTGTACAGCTGCAGAGTACATTTGTACAGCTGCAGAGTAAATTTTATTATGTTATTTTTAGATTACATGCTTACAACAGTACTGTAACTTTATCACCGCATGATCACCATGCCTTGCTTGTTTACTTCAGTAAATCATGATGGCGCAGGTAAGAAGAAGGAAATGCTGGAGTTTGCTGCAATCTCTCATGATAACAAGGATGGTCAATAGCTGCTTGGGCCCTGGCCCTCTCCTGCAACATCTTGTGGATCTCTGATGTAAAAAAAAACATCTTGTGGATCTCCTTAGGAAGTTGTTCATCGGTCATAGTCTTAACAATGTTTTTGGGATTTGTTGGATCTATCAAATCATCCTTTCTATTCAGCCATTATAGTAAATTTCATTGATTTCTTTCCCACTGAAATCGCCAAAAAAGTATGTTGGCGCAAAAGGTAGCCACACACTACAGCGCTAGACGGACATGTGGATTGCAGATCGATAAATCCTCGGCTAGAAAACCTTTGAACACTGGTCCGAGAGGGACCTTGTTCGGATTAGTGCGCTTAGAGTTGTTCTAAGGTCAACAAGGTGACTTAGAACGACTCAAGTTGTCGTAGAGATTAAGAAAGAATAGAAGTTAAGGTTGGAAAAGTGTTAAAGGTTTGGAGAAAAAAATAGTAAACTTGTAGGTTTTGGTTGATTGAGAGGATATCCTCAATTGACCGCACTGTTTTATATTTATAGGGTGAGAGGCCTCTATCCCAGGACAAAGTTTGAATACATCATGAATGCGACATTAAAACCGACCCAAAACAAACACGAAACCAAGACAGCTAAACCGCTGGTACATGTATACAACACAAACAGCTATATGCATTAATTGATGCAGAAGCTGGTGAAAGTCCTATGTTTGGTGTTGGTAATTAGTGACAATGCCTAAGTACTAATCCTATGCCTAAGTTGTATGTAGCATATGAGGATTAGTACATTCCAAGGTTGGTGGCAAGATGGACATGGTGATCATGATGGCCACACTTGGATTTGGACGCAACCCTACGTGATCAAGGCAAAGGTATATGCTAAGGGGTTGTGTTTTAGTAACCAAGACACCTAGTGGGTGTGGTTACATTATAGGATAGATAACCGTACTATAAAGAGGGGAATGACGCGGCTATTGAACTCCTAAGTGCCTCTAGGTGTGCATTTCATAATCATATGCATTTGGATAGAACTAATGTCGCCTCAAAAAATGATTGTGAAAATGCTAACACACTCACACATGACGAAGATCACTTGGTGGTGTTAGCACGTTTGCGAAGGCGGTGGAGTTTGAGCGGTAGAGAGGATTTGGGATCCTCTCTCCCTCCCGCCGAGCTTGCGAGACGGGATTCAGGCGTTTTCGAGAAGTTGAAACGACTATTTTCCACTACGCCGAGTCCGGAAAAGAAACGGAGGCGAACGGAGGTCACAGAGGTGACCGGACGCGGTCTTTGCATGACCGGACGCGTCCGGTCAGTGTTCAGTGTCTGCGTGTTTTTCAGTTTGATGATCGGACGCGCAGCGCGTCCGGTCGTTCAGGGAGCTTACTGGACTCTAACCGGACGCTGGCATTGTCGCGTCCGGTCATGTTTCTTCAGCGTGTTCGGTCGTTGTTTCGTTGAGCGCTGCTCAGGCGACCAGTGCGTCCGGTCATTCACGGGACCAGCGCGTCCGGTCGTTCGCAGCGCGTCCGGTCTGCGCGATGAGCGCGTCCGGTCGTTGCTTCGCAGTTAGCCGTTGGGCGACCGGCGCGTCCGGTCAGTTGGACCAGCGCGTCCGGTCAGTGCTTCACGAGTTAGCCATTGTGCGACCGGCGCGTCCGGTCAGTTGGACCAGCGCGTCCGGTCAGCACGATTTCGGCTGTTTAAGTTTCTAACGGCTCTATTCGAAGGGGTACGTCTATAAATACTCGTTGGCCGGCTCAAGGCTCTCTCTCGAATATTTTGACATACTTGTGAGCACTTTGAGCTAAGCAACTCCCCTCCCACTCATCTCTCTTGCTTCCTTGCATATTCGAAGTGAGATTGAGTGATCCAAGTGCATTTGCATTGTGAGATTGCATCTAGTTGGCACTTGGTGGTTGATTTTGTCATGGAACCGCCCAAATTATAAGAACAAAAGTACAAAAACAATCGCCGGAGCAATTAAATTCTCGTACTTAAGCTCCTATAACTCCGGTAGTCCAATAAAATCATGAGGGATTTTAAACCAACCAACATACAAGCCAAGATCGTAGTGGTCCAACATAACAGGTCATATGTTACATCTATTTCATAAGTAATTCAACATATATCGGAGTTTGGTAGAGTTATTACAACTCAAGTTCAAAAGTAGCGGAAGCAAAATAGTTTGAAAACTAATATCACCTTAATTCAAATACATGCCAGTACCAAGGTCAAATTCCCATAAAAGCAAGAGAGACGAGATAGCTCAGACGGATCATGCCCATGATCACACTCCGCCACTACAGCCGGAGTCTTCCAATTCTTGCAGTAGCTATGTTATATCACAACCTGCAACAAGTGGGAATAAACCCTGAGTACGAGAAGGTACTCAGCTAGACTTACCCGTCATAAACCAGAAATAATGACACCAAGGAGTATGCAAGGCTTTCTTTCAGTGGGCTAGCTTGACTCATTTGCGAAAAGCATAAGTTATCATGAATAAACTAATTTAAGTATTTTTGCATCATCTTTATTATAACCTATTCAATCTAGGTAAGCACCTATGCTAAAGCAATCACTTGATTAACCATTAACATCAAAGGTTATCATTTCAGGTTTTAGCATTTCCAACATCATCCACATAACCATCCGTGTTCCATAATCATTACTACGATGCAGTAGCTCGAGTCAAGTGCTTACTAACCGGGAGCGACGGCGATTCGAATCGAATTCCTATCCAGCTGGAGATTTATTCCTCACACAAACCTCACTCACCCGCTAAAGTGAGGTGTTGGTCACCGAGTCAACCATTCAGGTAAAGTCGCGAGCTTGCCAGGAACCACTTGTACCCGGGGTCCGTCCGACTGCTCTTTGGCCTTATCATCGCGCCCTCGTTTCCTGCCACTACTGCTTCGGTACAGTGCATTGCGGGCAATCCACTCGGCCCGAATAATCTCCCAGCTTCGCGGTCGAAAGGTACCTTATTCGGCCAGCTAAATGTGAGGCATGCGTTCAACATGACCCGAGGGACAACAACGGACGGTCCTTAATCGACACAGGCGGAAACTACAAGCACCCCAGAACCCTGTCTGGTTGCCCAATACTTATTCCGCCCGGTCTCCAATTATTCATCAACGCTTGGTTATTTCCAGGATAACATCCATTCTATAGCTAAAGTATTCCCGTAACCACCTATAATTTCAGGTGACAGGAAATCACCGATCTCTACCGGTCTAAGCAGGGCTAAGCAATATTTTCGATCCTGAACTAAAATAGGATTTCAGGCATATCTACGGGACAAGGAAAGGATATATATGCAGCAAGTGTTTTCAATCAACTCCTATAACTTAATGCAACAATACATATATAACATATATATATACTCAATTGCTTCTGTAAAGTAGGAGGCTTAGAATGCTCCGGGGCTTGCCTGGGATCCGTTACAAGTCAGTAGTTGTCAGATGACACTCGCTGAGTACTTCCATCTTCGGGATAGTTCCACCAAACACCGTCTTCGGGTTTGGCTTCAACATCTCATCCTTCACGTGGTGCATCTAGCGAACCTAAATGAGATGCAAGATGCATGCGTATGAATATGATGAATGGTAACACAAGATGCATCACATAATCAATTAAAGAGGGCAAGCACATTAAGCATAACACAAGTTTAACAAGATCACAAGTATCTTAACTTGACTATCATCAAGGGTATAAGCCACACTTATCAACACATGGAGTAAACAACCATGACTAGCATCTGATAATTTCTGGACTGCAAACAACATCTACATGTTTGGATCCTAACTGGAGTTATACAAATCCAATAGACATTCAACAAGACATTCTGGAAAGCTTATGAAATTGTCTATAATTCATCTTTAATCATCTTAGCATGATTCTCAAGTTAACCAAGTCAAACATGCATAATTACAGAATCTGGTCCAGAGATTCCAGAGAACAACTATTTCTGGAACCCAACTTGAAATAGTCATTACTCACAAACTATAAGGACAAATGCCACCAAAATTTAACACAAGCTAGATTAATAAGTTATTTACAACTTTGTTATAAGCATGTTTCTCATCAAACATCATTTTCATGGTGCAATTACCAAAGTCCCAGAAACTATCCAGGAAAGCATCAATTGCAAGAATAAATATTAACTTATATTCCAAACGTACATTTGGCTACAACCAATGTAACCATCATAAAGTTCATGTTAAATGATCACCAAAAAGTATAGTGCTCATCATTAAATAATTTCTTTTAATGCATTTCTTAATTTATTTAAATAGCAAGGTGAAATAATAAACATATACCAAAAGTCCATAATAAAATCTATAAAAATTAAAGTAGCTCTTACATACACCCAATAGTCTACTGTACAAATTTCAAGCCATTTGGACATGTATATCAACCTCTATGAAAAAGACAAATTGTTATTGCAAGAATTCATGTGAAAGCAAGATACACTAATAAATCACTCATATGGCAACCAAAATTCATGAAATAATTACCACACATTAAACATCACATGAGTAGCATGCCACAAAAATTTCACTTCATTTGGAGCCCTAGATCTACAGTTATGAAAATGACAAATACATCTAGCATTAAAAACCTAGCTGCACAAATCCATTTTTACAGAGAAAACTTTAAACTAAAACATGCCATATTATAGATCTACTGCACAGACAATTTCACAAGGATTCCAAAAAGTTCTCATTTACTATTTTACGATTTTTCTACAATTTATTATGATTTTCCAAAGTTTTAGTCATTTTTCTGCAAAAGAAAATTATTAAACCGAAAAGGACAAACACTTTTACAACGGGACCCCTGGAAGAAACTTTAATCAAACCGAGCGAACAAGTCCTTCTTGCACTATTCAAATGAGTCTGTGGCTTCACAGAAAGGTCCCTCCCTTTAGTCGAATTCCTCCCGCGAGGTCCCTGGTCGCGAAACAGAGCAGGGGAGGCGCTGGGCTCGCGGTTCCGGCCGTTGGAGAGCTCGTCGGCGGCAACGAGGTGGCGGGGGAGACTCAGGGGGTCCTCGCGAACCCGTAGGCAGTCATGGCTCGCTCCGCGGTGGTCCGTGGCATCCTGGCCACGCGCACCGGCGGCCCGAGGCGACGACGGCAGGTGGCAGCCGTGCTGCGGCGGCGGTCGGAGCCGGGGAAGAGGCACGGGAGGGGCGGCGTGGTGAGAGGAAGATGATGGTGCAGTCGGCTTGGACGAATGAAGGGTTGAGCAGCGGGGACGCAGGGAGGCCAAGCTCGACCATGGCGGCCATGGCTACGGCGGTGGTTCCCGACGGGGCCGGCTTGGGTAAGCGCGCGCGAGGGATGAATGGAGGCGAGGCGGAGATGTTGGCGAGGTCGGCTCGGCTCGGGACCGAGCGCAGTAGCGGACACGGCAGCGGCACGGGCCGAGCTGGAGCTCGACACGGCCATGGCGGGCGGCGCTCTGGTGCGCGCGCGCGTGCTGCTGGCTAGGCGAGGGGCGAGCAGAGAGCGAGTGAGGAGCGTCGGGGCACCTTGGCAGTCATAATGGAGCGGTAGTGGCGCGGCAGCAAGGCAAGGACACGGGGCAAAGGAGGTGGCGCGCGGCGTGCATGCACGGTGACCACGTTGACAGAGCGTCGACACGTGGTGGGCGCAGAGTGGAGCACGGTGGGCAGCGATTTGGGCTATATCTGGGCCGATTTGGACCTCGGAGCAAAAACGAAGTTTGAAGCCCACACAATGCTCTACAACTTTCATTAAGGGGCCAAGGTCATTAGAGCAATGGATTAGCGGTTAACTGGTTGCCAAAACTGCAGTGTCAACACCTTACTGACAGTCACAGAAACTCACTTTCGATGGTCAAAACTTCGTCAAAATGAACTCAACTTTTTGTATGCTCTTCATCATCATGTATTCTCCAACTTTTATATTTGGCTCAACTGGAGTTGCTTAGCAAAAACACAAGAACGCGACGTGCCAACGTCGACGACGATGAATTCCAGACTTAGAAAAATTCTAAGTCTGAAAACAGCCGCTGATTCAATCTTCGAGCCTCTGTTTGACTTATTTCCAAGTTGATCAAGCTCTTGGTCCAAAAACAAAGTTTGTTCTACATGATATGTACTACAACTTTCATTTAAGGTCCAACCTCAAAACTGGTATAGAACCTACTGTTCTACTTTAACCAAAGTAGGATCACGATGAAGCTTAAATTATCCTTTTTGATCAATTGGAGCATTTTCTGGGCATTTGCTCAACACGAACCTTTCTTGACTTTTGTTGTAGAGTCCATATAGAGTCATTTGGGCAAGGTTGCAAGGTTTGGTTGATGACCTATATTTCCATCCACTTAATAATGCAATTCCAGCACTTAGTAAAGTCATTCCAACAAGCATATAACTTATCATTTCATGTGACTTTTTGATTCCAAACGTCATGAAATTTTTCCAGGGATCAATATAGATAGGTACTAAGGTGAGACATATGAAGATATTGCAATAACTCTACCCAAGCATATATCTTGAAAATGGCCTATATATAAAGCAAGGGTGCAACATCCAAGTTTAGGTTGGGGCTCGTTTCTATAGGTTTGACCTTGACATTCTCATCATCACTTAATATGCCATGTTTGAGCTCAAACCCACTGCTTAACTGGTGGCAAACACCTGGGGTGTTACAGATTTGCTGCGGGATTCTTGTTTCTCTTGGTGGTTGCCGCCACCTAGACGGCTTGGAGCAGCTCGGAGGCTTTGGCAAGAGTTGGTGTTTGTTCTTGGCCACCTCCGGTGATTGTGAGGGGTTTGTGCCTACCTCGGTGAAGCGCCAAAGGCAACATTAGTAAATTGCTTCGTGTCATTGCAACCTTTTGCCATTTGGTAGGTTCTTGTGGCGTCTTTTGAGAGGCTCGGTGTGAGACCGATTAGCCACCGAACCACGTGGTGAAGAGGGACACAACGGGGACTAGCGTGCCGGCAAGCACGTGAACCTCGAGATAAATCTTCGTGTCATCATTCTTATTGTGTTTGATCGATCCCGGTGGTTGTATTTTGTGGTATTCATCTCTTGATCATATTGATTGGTTGGCTCAATACTTTGCCCCTCGGTGATATCCTCCTAACTCTCTCTGGTATTAATTTCTTAGTTACCTTGCTAGCTTGTTAGTGTAACTCTTAGCTTGTGTAGCTAGCTAGCTTTAGTTGTAGTTAAATTGTGCGGTTTGACTTGTGCGGTTGAGTGCAAATATATTAGAATTGTAAATTGGTTAGGTGGCTTGCAAACACCCCGTAGGCTAAGCAAAACTCACATCTCGCTATTTGTTATATTGATAAACTTGTTTAGCTTGTCTTTGTAGAAAGTTTTAAAAGGCTATTCACCCCCCCTCTAGCCATCAAGACCTTTCAGCTGGGATATTAACATATTCCCCTTTCTAAAAAAAAATGTATACAACACGGGGCTACCAATTTTGACTGCAAACAGTACAAACATCAGATAATAGTGGTCAGCACCGAGTCACGTAGGTCATGCATCATGAAATTGACCACCGAACGAGTGAGAGAACCACAAAGAGTTGCAGCAAATAGAGTTGTCCCAAAATAATAGATTGAGAATAGCATGACTAAGCACTAGTGCTTGCATTTACAGCTAATACTCGTAGGCAACATTTCAGTCTTGAAACTACGATAGTGCTTGACTGCATGTTGATGATACTCACAGGGTTAGATATGTGTCCGTAAGCTCGTATGAGTATAGTGTGTTTTGGTAAAAACAAACAAACACCCGAGCCAGATTATGCATCGTGATCCATTCTCTCATGCAATGTCCGAGATGCAGTCAAAGACAATCGTGAAAGACAAAAACGCCAAGCTCCCGGTTTCCAAGGCGAGAGGGCGAGGCCGAACCTGTTCGGAGTCGGAACTCGAAGCGAACAATCGGTATCCGCAGCCAGAGAAACCAAAGGAAAAGTACTAGCGCGCGCGTAAAAGACGACGGCAGGAACGCCGGCGCCCCTGGCATGCTGCAGCACTGCGACTGCCACTGCCCGGGACCTGACCTGCACAGCCGACGCAGTCGTCTGTCGCCCCAGCGCTCTCGATCGGGCAGTCTGATTCGGCAGCCCACCCACATTCCCGAGAAAACGTCCCCCCGAAATGCTCAATGATTGGTGCCCGCGCGCCGCATCGTCCATGCCGCACACGTCGCGTCCCATGTCATCATGCCTCGGGCAGCGCGCACGCCGGGGCAGCCCCCACCGTGTCCGGTGTCCCCTTCCGCGAGCACCGCCGCGCCGCGGCCGCCCCGTCCTGTCAATTCCATGTCTCCCCGTCGCGTCGCCTTCTGAGAACGGCTTCGGTACTCAGCACTCAGCACTCAGCAGTTCAGCACGGCTCGGCTAGCGCGGCCAGCCTCAAAAGAACTGCGAGCTCGGCCTCTTACTCTGACAGTCATGTTCTCCCTTCCGGCCTCCCCCCCTCTCGCTCTGCTTTTACTTTTCCGTCACCAGCCTCGGTTAGGCTTGCATCCTTTGCAAGATCTGCGTCTGCTTGCTCGCCTCCACTGGAAATATTCTCCGGCCACCACCACCGGCGCAAGGCAACAAGAATATACAGCCCCCCGGGCACCAACCCACACGTCGGGGCCTCGTCTCGTCTCCTGTTGCTCTGGGCCTCTGGGCTCTGGCTCCCCTGCTTTAAAGCTGCAAGCCTTGGCGGGTTCCTGGTCATATTGAATCAACGAACCACTCTGCAGTCTGCTCATCGCTTCTCTGATCCGATCGATGCCACCATAGCGGTCAATTAGACCAGCCTTTTCTTCCAGTGCCTTGTGTCTCAGTCTCCCTTTGCTTCTTTTTCTTTTCTGCTCTACTAGCTTGCAGTGCCTTTCATGCTCTTGTAGTCCGCTTGCTTTTTTCCTTTGAGCTGAGTGAGACCGAGAGGCACAGGCACAAGCCCTTGCCGTATAAAACGTGTCGCGCGTAGGCGACTAGGCTGTCCCGGTGGTACGCGCACACTATATTGTGGTGGCACCAGGCATCAGACCGACGAGATGAGGAGGAAAGGGAACGAGTGTACAAGGATCAGCCCAGCTGAGATCGGCGCCGGCACGCCCATGCTCTCCCTGGCGTCCAGATCCGGCCGGAGGGCGCCGTCGTCGGACCGGGACCGGCCTCGGCAAGTGCGGGGCGCCTGCGGCTCTCGCCTGCTGCGGACCGCGCGGTGGACGGCCGCGCGCTTGTACAGGCGAGTGAGGGTAAGCATCGTCAGGGCGTTTCGGTCCTCGTCGTCGGCGACCAAGAAAGCAGCTGCTGCTTCACCGGATTGCACGCCGGCGAGGCATAGCAGTAGGCGGCAGCAGCAGTCCGCGCCACCGGTGGTCGTCGATGACTCGCACAAGAGCGAAGCGGTGGAGGAGTGCATCAGGTTCATGAACTCGTCGTCGAGGAAGTACCGGTAGAGTTCTCTGGGGGTTCTCTGTGCGCGGATGATGGAGTCTTTCTTGTATTTCTTCTTTCTTCTTTTTTTCTTTTGCCTTTATTTCATTTATGTGCGCATCTGATCAAACCTTGTACTTGAGAAACATACTGGTGGCTACTTCTTTCATCTTTGCGTACCCTGAAATATCTCATTGCCGTCAAAGTCTGTCTGTCAGTGAGTCTGTTTATATATATATTTTTCATTTGAGTGGAACAACATTTTTCATCTTATTACGTGAGCAATTCTCTGTGTAACTAGCAGATATTTATTTCTACCACCACATTACGCCATCATCGATGTAAAATGTTTGTTTCTTGTTCGAGATTTTTCTTCTTCTTCAATCTTCTTGTAATAGTATCCGAGCGATCAGGGCCTTGTTTAGATTGGAAAAAATTTTAACCCGATGAATAGTACAACTTTCGTCTTATTTGACAAATATTGTCCAATCGTGGACCAACTAGGCTCAAAAGATTCATCTCGTGATTTCCAACTAAACTATGTAATTAGTTATTTTTTTTCCTACATTTAATACTCCATGCAAGCGGCTACAAATTGATGTGATGGAGAGAGAGTGAAAAAACTTGGAATTTTGAGGGTAACTAAACAAGGCCCAGGATAAACTAGAGCTAAATCTATGACATCATTTTCTTATCTGTCAGAAGACGAACAAAGAAAACCACATATTCAACGGAACAGATAGAGGAGATAAGAAAGCATATGAACATCGTATTGGATCCAATCAGTCCAACCTACGGTGAAACAGAAAGAAAGATTACATTGACAAAGGAACCATATATGTAAGAGCAAAACAGAAAGAAAGATCGCAATGGAAGACAAAAGACGGAAATGTACGTAGCATAGAGCTGTTTGTGTTTGGATTGAAGCCCGGGCAAGCAGAACTTTTGGCCCCTGCATCTAAAACCTAATAGAGCATGTGCAAGAGAGTTTTCAATACACATTTCCAAACTTGATTTTTTTTTGGCAAGATTGAAAAACCCAATCTTCAAAGACTCCCTATCCCAATTCCCAACGCATTTGGAGAAATCTATATAATCGCGCAGAAATATACACACCCGTATCAGTAAGCCAATAAGAAGTAAAAACAAGGTTCAAGTTTCTGATGCAAATGTACGAGAAAAGAAAAGTATAAGTGTGGTTTGGATATATTTGAAAATAATATGTGGTTCCTGATGCTATCTTTAGAGCATGATTTTTTTAAAAATTGGGGAACACAATAAATGTGCTCCTAACTTTTTTTAGCCATTTGAAAACTTCATTGATTTACCAATTGTTTTTCTTAACTATTAGAAAGCTGGCTCAACAAGTTGCATATAGGGGCAGATGTGCGCGCTTGCGTTCACACGGATGGATACACGTATATACATATACGTACGTGGATGTCCATGTCTATTCCATTTGTTTTCTCAATCAAGAGAAAAAAATTTTTAACCGTGTTCTCGCATTTCGTCCGTGCTTTCAACCTGTTGGGTCGCTGGGCCGGTCTGGGCTACAACACAGACGAGCCCAGTAAGCATTATGTTCCTACGACAAGCGTACGAGCGGCGAGCCAGCATTATGTTCCCGCGACAAGCTTAGGAGCCCATTTGTTTCCAGCCAGCCCTTCCAAACTGAAATGATGGGCTCTGACTAGTACAGGCTTCCTCCATTTCCTTTGCAAGTGACTTTTCCCATCCTGGTCTCCTCTTCCTTTTAAAGTTGATTTCTTATCTAGTACCCCTCTCTCCCAAAAAGAAGTGGGAAGTATTGTTCTCGTTTTCTGAGAAGTCAAATGTTTTCAACTTTGATTAAATATATATAAGAAAATATTGATATTTATAGTATATAGTTAATATCATTAGATAGATCATTGAATATATTTTCATAATAAACTTGTTTGGAGATACAAATGTTGTTAATACTTTCTACAAATCTAGTCAAACTTAGAATAGTTTGACCGGCACGATTACCAAAGCGACACTTATTCTAGGACCGAGGGACACCCTCTTTCTCTTCCTTTTCCAAGTGTGCGCTTCTCATTTCTGTTATTATTCTATATAGTTGTTTAGTTTTTTTTTGCGCACACTATAGTTGTTTAGTTGACCTTCTCTTTACAATTGCTACATATAGAAAATTTATGGAGTGCCAGATTAATTTGCAAATAATCCGAAACAAAAACCTAATAAATTTTAGAAACTGTAATGGTAAAACGGAAAGCACATTAGTTATTTACAAATTAATTTGTTAACCCAAACATTCTTCAACACGAGTACCTTTTTCGTCAACGTTAGTACAGTTACTACCAAACATTCTGCAACACTAGTGTACTTCTCCTTTTCGGCCGGTGAGTCCGTCAGGCAAATTGAATGTTTCTTTTTGCATAGGCCGTGTTCACTTCCCAAATTCGGAGCACCGATTCGGGCACTGTAGGTACAGTGCCCGTGTCGGAACACTGTAGCAGCTTTTGTTTTTTAGTGAAAAAAATTATCTGAAAATTGATTAATTAGATTAAAAATGTTCGTCTCGTAAAGTACAACAAAACTGTGCAATTAGTTTTTGATTTCATCTACATTTAGTACTCTATGCATTTGCCGGCATTTTGATGTGACGGGAAATCTCCTTTTTGCATAGTGGAATTTAAGGGGAGAATTTAGGATCTAAACAAGGCCATAGTTTGAAACCTGCAAAGCAGCACATGGAATGTGGTACAACAGTACCAGTACTGTTCGCTTGCAGATTAAGTGACCAGTAGTCAGTGCGAAAAGAGTCAACAAACAAGAGAGATGGCCCAGATGGCCGAAAAGTTAGCTGCAAGCTTTGAAACTCCATATGTCCAACGACAAGCATCCAAAGCAAACTGCTCAAATAGCCAACAATTTCCTAGAGGCAAGCGGGTGGTGGTTGACTATCAGTATCACATGCTGTGAACAAGTCAGAAGTATTTTCTTATGATGATAGCCAGCAACAGCAAGCACTCACGGTACCACAAGCTCACGGTTAAAAATTGGGTGGCCGTAGCACGACAGTTTGAATCCAATGCATATGCATCCTGTAAAAGCCTGTTGTGTTCCTACTGCATGCGTCTCTTTTAGTTCCCACCTAGTAACGCAATATATTCATGCGTGAATCACAGATCACAAGCCACACAAACATATAAAATAAAACAGTCAAGTTCATAGAAGGGTCAAAGACGTTCAGAGCGTACGGCAATAGATTAGTGCTAGACCGATAGAAACAGACTACACGTCACAGGAATTACTATGCATATGTATATGCATGAATATAAATAAATATGAACGAAATGAACGAAAGCAGAGCACACGTCACAGGAGTTTAGATATGTCATCAGTAGTGAGCAGAAAGTTAATAATTTTAGTATGCCATGGAGGCACCACAAGAAATGAACGAAAGCAGAGCACGCAGTACATCTCACGATGAAAAGATCAACGAAAAGGCAGCTGAAATCTCAGCTGCATGCTCTTTCCCTGATCCTCTCAGATTCTTCATGCAACGTCGTTGGTAGCGCGTACGTACAGCTTATGCCGTATTTCATCTCACACATCTTTTCATGTCGGTATTAATTAGCTACTAGAACCAAGGACTACACAATGATGCGTGCGACAAGGCCACACAGTCGCAGCCCCGCAACCTGCAGCTAGCAGTACGTGCGTGCGTGCATGCGCCGAGGCCGATCTAGGGACCGAAGCTGCAGAGCCTGAGCTCAAGCGGCGGATCCCGGCCGGCGGCGGAGACGTCGAAGAAGGAGAACTCCCTGCACTGCTCGCTGGCGGCGCTGCCCCTGACGTACCGGACCTTCTCCGCCGCCTCGAGGTCGACGTACGATTTGAGGGGGAAGAGCTCCAGCGTCTCCACCTCCCTCATCGGCCGCTCCCACGTCGCCTCCTGCTGCTCCACCACGTCCCTGACGTAGCCTGCATGCACGGAGCACGGCAACCCGATCGATCCATCAGTTAGTTCATCTCAGGGCCCTAGCTGCTAGTAAGGACGATGTGTGTGCTGCATGCTTACATGTCACGGCGAGACGGTGATGGTGGCCGTAGCTTCTGGCCTCCCGCTTGCTATCTGGCAGCTGCAGCCCGAGGTCGACGTCGGCCTCGGCGTCGTGCGAGGCGGCAGCACGGCCGTCTTCCTCGTTGCTACCACTGCCGCTGCCGCTGTCGGGGGAGGACGCGCCGCGGCGGCGCTTCTTGTGGTGGTGGCGCTCGCGGGCCTTGTGGTTCTGGAACCAGTAGAAGACGTTCTTGCTCTCCACCTTGCCGAAGGCGCTGAGGTGGGTGGAGATGCGCTGGATCTGCTCCGTGCTGGGCGTGCGCAGCCCCGCGCGGAAGAGCTCCGTCAGGACCTTCACCTGCTCCGCTGTAGGGTTCCACCGCCCGCACTTGACGCCTACCCGCCCGCTCAGCGCCTCCATGATCGTCGTCGATCGATCACTTCACCACCTATAGATAGATATATCGATCGTAGCTACACTACACTACACTACACCCCCAAGTGGATCGGATTTGCTTCAGCTATATATATCCTGGTGGTTTGTGAAAGATCGATGAAACGAATGCAAGAAGCTGCGTGCTAATGCAAACTACTAGCTAAGCTAGCTTCTGCTTCTGATTTGGTTGCTTCCGGGATCTTCTTCCGGTCAGAGGAAATGCTGAAATCAATAGATGCGCAGAGGGGGTACTTATATAACCGGCGCAGGGGGGCAGTGCCGAGGCCGTGGTCGTGGCAGTGGCTGTAGCGGATTCGAAGGTCTCGGTGCTTTTCTTTCTCCAACTGTGCGAGAAAAGAAGAGCGCGCGAGGTGGGGAGGGAGACATGCGCAAAAGCTGCCACTGTTTAGCAAAACGCTCTCTCGCGAGGAGAAGCGCGCCCGACATCCTTAAGCGCGATTGATAATGCGGTTTTGGTCGCCCATGCATGCAAATCTAAGTGCCGTCCTGTCGCGTAGCACCATGTCTTAGAATGAGCCCTGTTTGCCGAGAGAGTCCATGAGAGTATTCTAATCTAATGATGCCGAGGTGGCGGGTGCTGATTTGGGGTGCGCGGCGTGGCGTCCCATGGAGATCTCTGGCTCCTTGCATGGGTCGCGACCTAGTCGAAGGGAATCGATCGCGGCGAGGACAAGCAGCAACAGGGCTCCCCTAGCTCACGGCGCACGGGCGATCGGCGATCTGGTTTCGGAGTTCGCTCTCTACTGCTTGCGCTTTGAATAAACGGCCGGCGCGGCGCGGCGTGCTAACATCTATCTCTTTCTCTTGACGAGTATATAGCTTCTCTGAACAAGTTAAGCAGCAACAAGACAGGGTCGACCCTGCATCTCTCCCGCTGCAAAACTACGATACCGGTTGCCAAGACGCATGCATGCCAGTTTCACATAAAAATATAATCACCTCGCTCTCTTGTTTATTACTCTACTTGTATGGTGACTTTGTATTTGCATGCGAGTTAATTATTGGTAGCTGCTGGAGGTCTTAATTTCTCCATGCGTTGGGGATCCGACTTGGAGTCAAACTTGTCAGTGCATGCATGCTTGCCAAAATTAGTGTGATAAGTCGTGCATGCATGGGATTCAAAAGAGATGTCAGGGCGGGTAACATGTTGCATGGCCTTTTGTGTTCTGTCAACCAGCGCCCTATCTATCCGTTCCAGCTATATATGTCTCCCGATCCAGTTCTCACCAGCTAACTTTAGGCAGTACCACTGCAATTCCATTGGTGAGGCACCTACATACACTGTTGAGCATGTGAGTAGTAGCCGCGGCCTGGCCTGCGCGCCTGCGATCGATCGATAGCCGCCTGCACCACCCGGCCGCTTGTTTTTCACACGGCGACAGCTACGCGCCTACGGAACATGCCCAATCATCACGAGGACGTGCATGCAAGTTAACGCAGAAACGCGAGCGCCGTACGTGCATGACACTCGATCCGGCCGAATTCCTGTCGTCTGCTAGCTACTAGTAGTAGCTTTAATTTGCACAAACTCTCATCAGCGCTGCTAGCTCAAAAAGGTGTGGCAGCATCAGTCACGTTCCAACAACAACCAGCTAGGAGACCGTACGTACGAGGCTAAGCAAGGCAAAAACAGTCCTCGTGATCCGGCTTGTTCGGAGTGCGCGCACTCTATTAGAGCTTAGAGGTTCGTAGCAGTAGCTTAATTGGCCACAGACAGTCACAGTCACACCCGTTAAGTCCGCGGGAAGATGGAGCTTTTCGACGACCATGGGGCTGAGCTCCTGAAAAGCTGAGGCGGATGTCATGCTTTTGGGGCGTCGCTCGGCAGATTCCAATGATAGGGCCACGCGGCAGGGGCGGGCAGTCGGAATGAGATCGCGAGCGGCCGCTCCGGAAAGCGGCGGCAGCACCACCTCATTCCTTTTGCTTTGCCGCGTTTTTTAAGCCCGCGGTGTCACGGCCGGCTCATCAGGGGGAAGCTGATGCCGTGTGCCGTGCCATGCTGTTTGAATAATGCCGGGGCGCCGCAAGGTCCGCAACGGCGCAACGCACCGCCGGTCGTCTACGGTGTGGGATGCCCAGCCGCCCTCCCCCATTGCATGGCGTCGCGCGCCCTGCTAGCTAGCTTGCTCGATCCATCGGCAGGCATGCAGTCCAGTCGCGGGCGGGCGGGCGTGTCGGTCGTGGCGCCGGCCGTGCCGGCTTTACGGCCTTTGGGCGTTCCCGAGCGCGTCGTGCACGGAAAATCCGTGCTGCGTGGGAGCCAATTCCCGAGGAATAGGCGCGCGCCCGGCCCGGTCGCGTCGTCGCGGGATCTTAATTTGGGCCCTTCGGCTAGCCGGAGGATCGGATCGCCCCGGCCTCAGCGTGGTCCAGCTCCAAAGACGGACTAACGTGCCGCCGAGCCGGGGATTATATTACTAGTTAACTCGATCGCGCGCAATCCTGTCTCGCGTGACGAGTGGATGGATTTGGATTGGGCGGAGGACGCGACGCGCGACGGGGGCCATGCCATGATTGGTTTCTCCTCCTGATCGGCCTAGCTCGCCGAATCGTTTACGTGTGCGTCTTTTCGTGGCAAAAGTGATTGACGTGCATGCATGGAGGAGCGAGATCCTTTTTTATCATGCACAGCACAGGTGTGCGTGTGTTGAAGGCTCGTGCCCGTGCATGCGAGCATGAACCGGCTCCTCCGGGTAAAGCTGTTTTGGGGGATGATAATAATCATCGTGGCTTTATTCGGATGATTTGTTATGGTGTATTTGGTCGGTATCCTACGTTTGTGAGGGATCACGCTGGTTGATTAGCTATAAGACTACTTTGTCTCCGACAGGGCATCATCAAAAGTAAAGCAAATTGGAATTTGTGGAGCTTAAATGCATGGGCTTATAGTAGTAAGTATGGATCATTATAGCTGCCTCATGTGGGATACCCTAAAAGATCATAACAAGATCCATGCACCTGGTGGCAATAATAATTACTTCACCATGCATATTCCTGCCCCAATAGGTAGTGAACGTACGTAGTAGATTTCACAAACGTAAGGATCTCCTGAACTATATATGTACGTCTGCATAACCTGATCTGCAGGACAATCAATTCTATTTAGGGTCAATATATACAGTCAATACGATCAGACGGGACGTATGTGTAGATGAATATGGTCAAATGCAGTCAAAATGATAAACAAGTAGAGCGACGATGTGCATGGCGAAGGCCTGTTGTCCTGACGTGTTCGTCGAAATCAGATTCGGCCTCCTCACTTTGATCACTCCCGATTCTTTTATCCTCGCGCGCACAACAACCTGGGATTTGGTCTAATAACCATCCTGAGAGGCCTTAGCTTCTCGCGCGCACCCTCCGGCCGGTCTGGTCTTGCACTGAGTCTCCATGTCCGTTCTCCCTTGTCCTCTACAAAATCCACCACCAATCTCGATCTCGGTGTGATGGACGCACCACGCCACCGGCCCTAGTAGACTCTGCACGCGCGCCCAGCTCCGACCCCCGATCGATCAACTGGACGCCCTAATTTTCTGAGCTCCAGTGACCAACGATCTGGATTTGGCTAGATAACCAAATCAGGAGTTGTGCACGGCGACGCAGTTGGACGACCGATACGGGGACGCCCTTTGACTTCAGAATATGGCTTGGCACGGCTCGTATGGACTGTTCTCTCTGACCGTGAGCGCCGGTAATTCCCAATGCAGGGTGGCCTAGACGGATAGCGATCTACGTCGCCGCCGCTCCCAACTAAAGCTACTGCGTCATTCCATTGATATTTCATCTAATTTTGGCATAAGTCGATTTTTTTATTTTTAGTAGCAATATCCATACAATTCATCATCTCATCATCATCATCATCACACTATAAAAGAGCGAGTTTTTTTTATGGGGTTCTCTCTCTATGATAACCGTTTAATATATACGTCGTGCTATCTGAGCCCTCCGTCATGCGTGATCTTACTCTTCCTCTTTAGCAAATCTACACGTCGTGCTATATGAGCCCTCCTTCATCCGTGACCTTACATGTAAGATGTAAGACTCCTCCTCAAATACGTCTCACGGTATGTCTATAATCTCACCTGCCATAAGTCACATTTAAATATCTGGGCCTTTGGACATCAGATGTATCATGCAGATTATGGAGGCCTTTGGAGATGCTACCGGCCTGCGCATTAATATGACAAAGAGCACAGTCGCCTCCATAAGATGCTCAGGGATCGATATGGACGAGGTGATCGGCGACTTCGCAGGCGATAGGGTGCCCTTCCCAATTAAATATCTGGGCCTCCCGCTCAATTTGGGTCGACTGCGTATGGTACACTTGCAGTACATTCAGGATAGGGAGAAAGGCAAAATAGCTGGCTGACAGGGTAAACTGATCACAATTGCCGGTAGGAAAGAGCTCATTCGATCCGTGATTAGTTCACTTCCTGTTTACCTGTTAACAGCCATCAAACCACCAAAGAAGTTTTTCAAAGAGCTAGACAAGTTTAGACGACGATTTCTCTGGGCGGGCGACGGCCAACTCACTGGTGGAAAGTGCAAGGTGGCATGGCCAAAAGTGTGCACGCCTACAGAAAAGGGTGGTCTAGGGATCAAGGATCTTGAAGCCTTAAGCCGATCGCTTCGTTTACGATGGCAGTGGTATGCGTGGGACGACAGGGAACGCCCCTGGAAGGGGCTGCAGCTACAAATTGACATTGAAGATAGACGCTTCTTCGACGCTGCAACAATTGTGGAAATTGGCAATGGGTGCAAGGCTTCGTTCTGGACTTCTAGATGGCTTAACGGCCAAGCCCCCGGGGTGTTGTTCCCGGCTCTGTTCAGGCACAGCAAGAGGAAGAACCTGTAACACCCCAGGTGTTTGCCACCAGTTAAGCAGTGGGTTTGAGCTCAAACATGATAGATTAAGTGGAGATGACGATGTCAAGGTCAACCTATGGAAGCGAGCCCCAACCTAAACTTGGATGTTGCACCATTGCTTTGCATATAGGCTATTTTTAAGATATATGCTTGGGTGGTGTTATTGCAATATCTTCATGTGTCTCACCTTAGTACCTATATATAGTGGTCACTCAAAAAGTTTCATGAAGTTTGGAATCAAAAAGTCACATGAAATGATAAGTTACATCCTTGTTGGAATGATTTTACTAAGTGCTTGAATTGCACTATTAAGTGAATGGAAATATAGGTCATCAATCCAACCTTGCAACCTTACCCAAAAGACTCTAGATGGACTCTACAACAAAAGTCATGAAAGATTCGTGTTGAGCAAATGCCCCGAAAATGCTCCAATGGATCAAAAAGGATGATTTAAGCTTCATCGTGATCCTACTTTGGTCAAAGTATAACAACAGTTTCTATACCAGTTTTGAGGTTGAACCTTAAATGAGGGTTGTAGTTCACTTTATGTAGAAGAAACTTTGTTTTTGGACCAAGAGCTAGATCAGCTTGGAAACGAGTCTAATCGGTGCACAAAGATTTAATTTGCTGCAGTTTTCAGCACTTAGAATATTTCTAAGTCTGGAAATTCATCGACATCGGCATTGACGTCTCGCGTTCTCCAAAAATTGTTAAGCAACTCAAGTTGAGGCAAATACAAAAGTTGGAGTAGATATTATGAAGAAGAGCATGCAAAAAATTGGATTAAGTTTGATCAGGTTTTGACCTCCGAAAGTGAGTTTCCACGATCACCATTGTTGTGTTGACACTGCTGTCTTGGCAACCATTTTACCGCTAATTGGTTGCTCTAATGACCTGAGTGCCTTAATAGAAGTTGTAGAGCAGGCCGAGGTGAGCAAACTTCGTTTTGAGCCCATTCACTGATTCGGCCCGGATCGAGCCCAAACCGGCACCCACCTTACTCAACTTATCGCGCACCACGTGTTCGCTGTTTTGCCGACGCGTCTTCCATGCGTGAGTTCACGCCCTCCATGGACACCGCGCGTCCACCTCCTTGCCGCGCGTCCTGCAGTGCCCCTGCTGCTCCTTAATGAACGCCAAGCTGCCCCAGGCACTCCCCATCCACTCAGCATCCTCTCCCTCCCTCGCTCTCGCGCTCCCGCTCGCCCTTGCCGCACGCGCTGAGCACGCCCGCCATGGATGGCCAGGCCGAGCTCGCTGTCATGTCGTCCTTGCTGCTCCGCACCTCCTCCGCCCTAGCTAGCTACGCCCTGGTCTTCCTTACCCCACGCCGCTCCTCCCGAGATCTTTTTCTGGCGCCGCTCGCGGTCACTGCTCCTCGTCGGCGGAGCAGTTAACGCCACCACCCCTGGCCCGTGTGGCCGGGCCGCCTCGGGCCGCCACAGGCCGAGCTACGACCTTCTACGGATGCGCGAGAGGCCCTTGGTGGTCCCTCGCCCCTCAGCTGTCGACGACGAGTCCCCCTCCGGCCGGCACCACGAGCTCCGGCGACCTCTCTGCTCAAAATCGTGTCAAGGACCTCGCGCGACAATTTGACTAAAGCCAGGGGTCTTTCTACACTGTCATAGACTCATGTGAATAGTGCCAAAAGGACCTTTTTGTGGTAGTTTTTGCTGATTTTTGAAAAGGCATAGTAAATCATAGGAAAATCGTAAAATAGCAAATGAGGACTTTTTGGAATCCTTGTGAAATTATCTATGCAGTAGATCTATAATATGACATGTTTTAGTTTAAAGTTTTCTCTGTAAAAATAGATTTGTGCAGCTAGGTTTTTAATGCTAGTTGTATTTGTCATTTTCATAACTATAGATCTAGGGCTCCAAATGAAGTGAAATTTTTGTGGCATGCTACTCATGTGATGATTGATGTGTGGTAAAAATTTCATGAATTTTTGTTGCCATTTGAGTGAGTTATTAGTATATCTTTCTCTCACATGAATTCTTGCAATAGCAATTTGTCTTTTTCATGGAGCTTGATATACATGTCCAAATGGCTTGAAATTTGTACAGTAGACTATTGGATGTATGTAAGAGCTACTGTAATTTTTATAGATTTTATTATGGACTTTTGATATATGTTTATTATTTCACCTTGCTATTTAAATAAATTAAGAAATGCATTAAAAGAAATTATTTAATGATGAGCACTATGCTTTTTGGTGATAATTTAACATGTGATTTATGATGGTTACATTGGTTGTGGCCAAATGTATGTTTGGAATATAAGTTAATATTTATTCTTGCAATTGATGCTTTCCTGGACAGTTTCTGGGACTTTGGTAATTGCACCATGAAAATGATGTTTGATGAGAAACATGCTTATAACAAAGTTGTAAATAACTCATTAATCTAGCTTGTGTTAAATTTTGGTGGCATTTGGCCTTATAGTTTGTGAGTAATGACTGTTTCAAGTTGGGTTCCAGAAATAGTTGTTCTCTGGAATCTCTGGACCAGATTCTGTAATTATGCATGTTTTACTTGGTTAACTTGAGAATCATGCTAAGATGAGTAAAGATGAATTATAGAAAATTTTATAAGCTTTCCAGAATGTCTTGTTGCATGGCTATTGGATTTGTATAACTCCAGTCATGATCCAAACATGTAGATGTTGTTTGCAGTCCAGAAATTGTCAGATGCTAGTTATGATTGTTTACTCCATGTGTTACTAAGTGTGGCTTATACCCTTGATGATGGTCAAGTTAAGATACTTGTGATCTTGTCAAACTTGTGTTATGCTTGATGTGCTTGCCCTCTTTAATTGGTTGTGTGATGTTAGTTAATTAGCTTTTGGTGTCTATGTCTTAATCGTGTGTTTACATGAATAATTATGTGATGCATCTTATGTTACCATTCATCACATTCATACGCATGCATCTTGCATCTCATTTAGGTTCGCTAGATGCACCACGTGAAGGATGAGATGTTGAAGCCAAACCTGAAGACGGTGTTTGGTGGACCTATCCCGAAGATGGAAGGACTAAACAAGTGTCGGGATGAGAGATGCACGCCAAGCGAGTGTCATCAGTCAATCACTAACCTAGTGTTCGATCCCAGGCAAGCCCCGGAGCATTCTAAGCCTCCTACTTTACAAAAGCAATTGAGTATATATATATGTTATATATGTATTGTTGCATTAAGTTGTAGGAGTTGAGTGAAACTGTTGATGCATTTATTACTATCCTTGCCTACCTTATTACATTCTTATCCTGCTAGGTTTAGGGTTGAATAAATGCTTAGCCCTGTTTAGACCGGTAGCGATCAGTGATTTCCTGTCACCGGCAACTATAGGTGGTTACTGGAAAACTTTAGCTATGGAATGGATAATATCCTGGAAATAACCAAGTGTTGATGGATAACTGGAGACCGGGCGGAATAAGTATTGGGCAACCAGACAGGGTTCTGGGGTGCTTGTAGTTTCCGCCTGTGTCGATTAAGGACCGTCTGTTGTTGTCCCTCGGGTCATGTTGAACGCATGCCTCACATTTAGCTAGCCGAATAAGGTACCTTTCGACCGCGAAGCTGGGAGATTATTCGGACCGAGTGGATTGCCCGCAACGCACTGTACCGGAGCAGTAGTGGCAGGATACAGGGGCGCGATGATAAGGCCAAAGAGCAGTCGGGCGACCCCTGGGTACATGTGGTTCCTGGCAAGCTCGCGACTTTACCTGAATGGTTGACTCGGTGACCAACACCTCACTTTAGCGGGTGAGTGAGGTTTGTGTGAGGAATAACTTACCAGCTGGTTAATAATCGATTCGAATCGCCATCGTTCACTGGATAGTGAACACTTGACTCGAGTTACAGCATCATAGTAATGATGATGGAACACGGATGGTTATGTGGATGATGTTGGACATGCTAAACCTGAAATGGTAACCTTTGATGTTAATGGTTAATCAAGTGATTGCTTTAGCATAGGTGCTTACATAGATTGAATAGGTTATAATAAAGATGATGCAAAAGGACTTAAATTAGTTATTCATGATAACTTATGCTTTTTCGCAAAGCAAGTCAAGCCAGTACACTTATAAAGCCTTGCATACTCCTTGGTGTCATATTATTTCTGGTTTATGATGGGTAAGTCTAGCTGAGTACCTTCTCGTACTCAGGGTTTATTCCCACTTGTTGTAGGTTGTGATATAACATAGCTACTGCAAGAATTGGAAGACTCCGGCTGTAGTGGCGGAGTGTGATCATGGGCATGATCCGTCTGAGCTATCTTGTCTCTCTTGCTTTTATGGAAATTTGACCTTGGTACTGGCATGTAATTGAATTAAGGTGATATTAGTTTTCAAACTACTTTGCTTCCGCTACTTTTGAACTTGAGTTGTAATAACTCTACTAAACTCCGATATATGTTGAATTACTTATGAAATGGATGTAACATATGACCTGTTATGTTGGACCACTATGATCTTGGCTTGTATGTTGGTTGGTTTGAAATCTCTCGGGATTTTATTGGACTACCGGAGTTATAGGAGCTTAAGTACGGGAATTTAATTGCTCCGGCGATTGTTTTTGTACTTTTGTTCTTATAATTTGGGTGGTTCCGTGATAGCTGGCATCGAAGCAAGGTTCAACACTAAACATGTCATATGTGTATTGAAAAATAAAGGTTTTGTTTGCAAAAATAAGTTTTTGACAACTTATAGCTACTACATATATAGGTTTGTTCAAATCTGAATTTTAAATCTAAGTATGCCAGTGGTAATTTCCTTTATGCCCGATTAAGGACCCTTAGGTGGCTTAATTAAGTACTAACTTGGGGGTTTAAAATTTTTGCATCTACGCCCAAGCCAAGGTATGTATGAGTGATAACTTGACTGCATTGTTACCCTGTGGTCGAATGGTAGTGGTAACCTTCATATATGAAATAGCCATATATGTCGCTAGAGTTACATTCTTGTAACGTCGCACCTACGCCAAGGTAAGTGTGAACTGGGAGAGCATGACCGTTCAACCATCGGTCTAGGGGAGAGTTAGCTATGGTTACTGACATAATTACATGTTTAACCATGTAATTATGAAAGTACTTAATTGTGGGTACATTTGTTGGGTAGTTATGATACCGAAGTATATGCATCAGGGGATGTATGTATGGAGAGTATTTAGTTTACTGCTTTCATCGTGTGCTATATTGAGAATTATTGGGCTGCAATGAATTTTTCTGCAGGTACGCTAACCACGAATACGTAAGTTGAATGTAGCAGGCGACTAGCTCTATATCGAGAGAATACGTGTTATGCCACCGACATAGAACGTGATTGCCACCTTAGGCTGGCAATCTTGTGAGGACGAATAGGACGAAGCATGCATCATTATGATTGTTGCTTTGTGCATATAACTATGCTCCTCCCACTTTTGTCCTAATAAATAAGTAACTTGTGATTGATGTGCTGCACTATCCTCCTTGTATGTAGTTAGTCAAGAATGCCTTGTTCCATGTTACTTGAATAGGAAGTGCTTGAAATAGTGTGTGCTTAGTCTTGATAGAAATAATTAGAGTTATATGTTTGATCTTATAAAGGTCCTCTAGTTAGTCGAGGGGTGGATGTGTTGCTCCTACAAGCTCTTGCAAATGCTTACTCAAATAATTGTGATTACTATGAATAAACTAAATTATTAATTAGTCTAAAGCAAGAATGTTTGGAGTTACTAGAATAATGTGGTTGTGTGCTCTCTTGTTAACACAACAAGGTTAAACATTGTTTTGCATGTAATAAACTTTGATTGCTAGAACAGTTTCTGTTGTAGTAATATTTCTATGGTCATAATAATGTAATCTGTGAATTAGTCCTTAGTGTGGATAAGAAAGTTATAGATAACTTAGTAAGCTTTCCAATAAGTCTAGTACCACACCTTAGTTTGATGCTTACAACTTATGTTTTGTTTAAAACATGTGCCTGCTGCGTTACTGTCTAGACTCTGTGCATGCACTAGGTTGATTGCTTTAGCATGCTTTTGTTTTAGCTAAACTTGTAGTTAGTTCTTGTTGGATAAATTCTTGTTAGGTGTGAGCCTTCTGCTTAGTATCGAGTGCTTAAGTTAACCTGACTAATTATCTCAAGTGTCCGCTTAAAACTATGATGTTGTGTAGATGCTTGTTATCTAGGTAGTGTCATAGTTGACCTCTCTTTTGTCCTCGGTGAGCATGTGAGTATCGAAGATGCTTTATCCTAGATCAACGCTCATGTTACGTAATCGCATGGTTGTTGTCTCTAATTAGATTCTCTCGTAGGAGCCAGAGCCTGTAGATGTGGTTGCTAGCCCTTGAATATTTTTGTATCCATGCCTTGCTTGAACCATAGGCCCTAGCGTAGTCCCCTTATATGTTTGCTTAGGCCTTAGACATCCGCTACCTTTTGGAGAATGCCCTTGTCGATTGACCAACCAAGTTAAGTCCTAACGAACGTCGATCTTGACCACAGTTGTTGCTTGCCAAGTTTTGGAGACCATACCCAATTCCATGTTGAACCTCCCGATTGTCTCTCCTACAGATGATCCGAGCAATGCTAATCTCTCGTTGTCTAATCTAGAAATCTTTGCTTGCAAAATCACGTGGCTACCTTATCAACCAAATCTCTGATCGGTGTATCATTTTGTTCTAGAAGTCTGCTAAAGTCCATCTCAACTTCTAACGTCTCTCAACGTTATTAATCTTGATCTCATGTTGTTGTCCAACGTGACCGAGAACCCTTGCTCAGTTGTCTTCGGCAATTACGCTATTTTCTCTTGCGCTATGTTTTAATCTTCGAATCGCCTCCGTGTTGACTCTAAACCTTGTAACTACCCTTGCTTGCTACTCCTCCCTTGTCTGGTGCTTGTTCTTACCACCTAATCGGTGCCACTTGAAATTTACTTTGTTTGTGCTTTTAATAATGGTGTTACGATTAGTATTTTATGGTGCCGCGACGAAACCGAGAGCCTCCTGTGGGCGCGCACACAAGGTTGTGCTGCTCGGCACGCGCTGGTATCAGGGATGCTATTCATGATCTATTATGAAACGACATCCGATGTGTTATTTCTCGTGACCGTTTTCCTTGGTTATCTCCCTATATCTTATCTGAAGATTCATATCTTAGGCCTGATGTAGTAGATATCCCTTGAAGTTGCTAAGAAGATGACCTTTGAAGAACAGTCACCGGCATAAGCATTAACAGACTGCAAGAGGTGGTAGACAAGTGACTCTCCCCAAGTGTCCTTGTACAACGTCGGTCATCGATTGAGCAATGTATGCCATCCTTGTTGAATCGAATGGGCACCTAACACTAAATGATTGGACAAGTTATCCATTGGGAAAGAACCAATCGTCACATGGTGCATATGACCTAACTATCAATGTCTTGATCCTTGTGTGGATGATAGTCATACAGATGAAATCAACTCTCTCTGTTGTGACTCCTTATCTGTAGACTTCGATGCCGACCACTTGTTTGTGCCTCGACTATAATTATTGTGGTGGTCAAGAGTAAAGGTTGGAACTTTGAGAATTGAGAGACAACTAATTAATTACCAGTAAGAAGGTTAATCTCCAGTCATATAACAATTCTTTGATAGACATGATGGTTATGTCTCAACGAACAATAGTAAGCAAGGAAGCCATAAAGCCGGTCAGAAAGGCAAGTGCTACTTCTTCTCCAAATGTACTTTCAAGTCAATTCCATCTTGGACAATCACGTATATAGTGCAAGATGTTGTATTAGCCAAGTGAAGAACTAGAGAAAGCATGTCCCTAGTTTTGATCAGCATCATTGTGCCACTGCGAGTTGAAAGCATTTGTGAAAGTGTCAAACCACAGATTTTTGGATTATGGTTTTGAGGTATCGATTGACAATAGAATGGAAGCCTCAATGTCAAATATAGATCAAGAAGGTTAGTTTTGCTATAGTGCAAGTCAACCCAACTTATTACGCAACTGCACCACAAAGGAAAATTTTGCTCAACCTCCTTAGTAGTGAACTAGTTCCCTAGTTTGGTGGATACTTGCAACTTTTGTTGTCTTTTAGACCTAGCTATCATCCTTTTGCGGTAATGGTTCTCTAGTGCTGACATGTCTCTGGTACTTTATATGTGTTTTTACCCAAGAGATTGTATCTGATTCAAACCAGATAACTGTTGCCTTTGTATAAGAGAATCTTTTTAGGTGACATTTGGCAGAAATCCAGGACAGACAGAGTCAGCTATCATTTTCATTGTTCCCTCAATAGACTCAGATAATACAGTGTTGGCATCAGAGAAAGAGAACTGCATACGTGGAACAATATGTAGTTTTCCATCAGTTGGCGTCTGAGTGAGTGAATAGTCTATGACTGATATAGACATTATCTATTGGTTAGACGGTTTCTGATAGCCTCAAAGAATATTTACCTCATATATGGATCCAACCCTTATCGGAAGTTGTACATGCTATGCCACTAGAAAAGTAAATGCTATGAGTAATTAGTCCACGCTCGTAGTACTCTCTGTGCACCGTGAACAAAGTACTGTATTGTCTTGGATTCCTCCCAAAGTAATAATGCTTCATGGAAGTCAGTGAAGGAAATTCTTCAGACAAAAAAATTTCTATGTAGAGTGAGTACCAGAAAGTTGTCTTCCAAATTAGCCTCTCTGCTACTTGAAGCTAAGTATCCTGATGCGCTTGCAGATGTTGGAATTGGATAACATGCTTCTCTTCCCTTGAAAAGTCCTCCGCACCGAATCTCGGGACGCGATTCTTTTAAGGGGGGAGGGCTGTAACACCCCAGGTGTTTGCCACCAGTTAAGCAGTGGGTTTGAGCTCAAACATGATAGATTAAGTGGAGATGACGATGTCAAGGTCAACCTATGGAAGCGAGCCCCAACCTAAACTTGGATGTTGCACCATTGCTTTGCATATAGGCTATTTTCAAGATATATGCTTGGGTGGTGTTATTGCAATATCTTCATGTGTCTCACCTTAGTACCTATCTATAGTGGTCACTCAAAAAGTTTCATGAAGTTTGGAATCAAAAAGTCACATGAAATGATAAGTTACATCCTTGTTGGAATGATTTTACTAAGTGCTTGAATTGCACTATTAAGTGAATGGAAATATAGGTCATCAATCCAACCTTGCAACCTTACCCAAAAGACTCTAGATGGACTCTACAATAAAAGTCATGAAAGATTCGTGTTGAGCAAATGCCCTGAAAATGCTCCAATGGATCAAAAATGATGATTTAAGCTTCATCGTGATCCTACTTTGGTCAAAGTATAACAACAGTTTCTATACCAGTTTTGAGGTTGAACCTTAAATGAGGGTTGTAGTTCACTTTATGTAGAAGAAACTTTGTTTTTGGACCAAGAGCTAGATCAGCTTGGAAACGAGTCTAATCGGTGCACAAAGATTTAATTTGCTGCAGTTTTCAGCACTTAGAATATTTCTAAGTCTGGAAATTCATCGACATCGGCATTGACGTCTCGCGTTCTCCAAAAATAGTTAAGCAACTCAAGTTGAGGCAAATACAAAAGTTGGAGTAGATATTATGAAGAAGAGCATGCAAAAAGTTGGATTAAGTTTGATCAGGTTTTGACCTCCGAAAGTGAGTTTCCGCGATCACCATTGTTGTGTTGACACTGCTGTCTTGGCAACCATTTTACCGCTAATTGGTTGCTCTAATGACCTGAGTGCCTTAATAGAAGTTGTAGAGCAGGCCGAGGTGAGCAAACTTCGTTTTGAGCCCATTCACTGATTCGGCCCGGATCGAGCCCAAACCGGCACCCACCTTACTCAACTTATCGCGCACCACGTGTTCGCTGTTTTGCCGACGCGTCTTCCATGCGTGAGTTCACGCCCTCCATGGACACCGCGCGTCCACCTCCTTGCCGCGCGTCCTGCAGTGCCCCTGCTGCTCCTTAATGAACGCCAAGCTGCCCCAGGCACTCCTCATCCACTCAGCATCCTCTCCCTCCCTCGCTCTCGCGCTCCCGCTCGCCCTTGCCGCACGCGCTGAGCACGCCCGCCATGGATGGCCGGGCCGAGCTCACTGTCATGTCGTCCTTGCTGCTCCGCACCTCCTCCGCCCTAGCTAGCTACGCCCTGGTCTTCCTTACCCCACGCCGCTCCTCCCGAGCTCTTTTTCCGGCGCCGCTCGCGGTCACTGCTCCTCGTCGGCGGAGCAGTTAATGTCGCCACCGCTGGCCCGTGTGGCCGGGCCACCTCGGGCCGCCACAGGCCGAGCTACGACCTTCTACGGATGCGCGAGAGGCCCCTGGTGGTCCCTCGTCTCTCAGCTGTCGACGACGAGTCCCCCTCCGGCCGGCACCACGAGCTCCGGCGACCTCTCTGCTCAAAATCGCGTCAAGGACCTCGCGCGACAATTTGACTAAAGCCAGGGTCTTTCTACACTGTCATAGACTCATGTGAATAGTGCCAAAAGGACCTTTTTTTGGTAGTTTTTGCTGATTTTTGAAAAGGCATAGTAAATCATAGGAAAATCGTAAAATAGCAAATGAGGACTTTTTGGAATCCTTGTGAAATTATCTATGCAGTAGATCTATAATATGACATGTTTTAGTTTAAAGTTTTCTCTGTAAAAATGGATTTGTGCAGCTAGGTTTTTAATGCTAGTTGTATTTGTCATTTTCATAACTATAGATCTAGGGCTCCAAATGAAGTGAAATTTTTGTGTCATGCTACTCATGTGATGATTGATGTGTGGTAAAAATTTCATGAATTTTTGTTGCCATTTGAGTGAGTTATTAGTATATCTTTCTCTCACATGAATTCTTGCAATAGCAATTTGTCTTTTTCATGGAGCTTGATATACGTGTCCAAATGGCTTGAAATTTGTACAGTAGACTATTGGATGTATGTAAGAGCTATTGTAATTTTTATAGATTTTATTATGGACTTTTGATATATGTTTATTATTTCACCTTGCTATTTAAATAAATTAAGAAATGCATTAAAAGAAATTATTTAATGATGAGCACTATGCTTTTTGGTGATAATTTAACATGCGATTTATGATGGTTATATTGGTTGTGGCCAAATGTATGTTTAGAATATAAGTTAATATTTATTCTTGCAATTGATGCTTTCCTGGACAGTTTCTGGGACTTTAGTAATTGCACCATGAAAATGATGTTTGATGAGAAACATGATTATAACAAAGTTGTAAATAACTCATTAATCTAGCTTGTGTTAAATTTTGGTGGCATTTGGCCTTATAGTTTGTGAGTAATGACTGTTTCAAGTTGTGTTCCAGAAATAGTTGTTCTCTGGAATCTCTGGACCAGATTCTGTAATTATGCATGTTTGACTTGGTTAACTTGAGAATCATGCTAAGATGATTAAAGATGAATTATAGAAAATTTCATAAGCTTTCCAGAATGTCTTGTTGCATGGCTATTGGATTTGTATAACTCCAGTTATGATCCAAACATGTAGATATTGTTTGCAGTCCAGAAATTGTCAGATGCTAGTTATGGTTGTTTACTCCATGTGTTACTAAGTGTGGCTTATACCCTTGATGATGGTCAAGTTAAGATACTTGTGATCTTGTCAAACTTGTGTTATGCTTGATGTGCTTGCCCTCTTTAATTGGTTGTGTGATGTTAGTTAATTAGCTTTTGGTGTCTATGTCTTAATCGTGTGTTTACATGAATGATTATGTGATGCATCTTATGTTACCATTCATCACATTCATACGCATGCATCTTGCATCTCATTTAGGTTCGCTAGATGCACCACGTGAAGGATGAGATGTTGAAGCCAAACCTGAAGACGGTGTTTGGTGGACCTATCCCGAAATGGAAGGACTAAACAAGTGTCGGGATGGGAGATGCACGCCAAGCGAGTGTCATCAGTCAATCACTAACCTAGTGTTCGATCCCAGGCAAGCCCCAGAGCATTCTAAGCCTCCTACTTTACAAAAGCAATTGAGTATATATATATGTTATATATGTATTGTTGCATTAAGTTGTAGGAGTTGAGTGAAACCGTTGATGCATTTATTACTATCCTTGCCTACCTTATTACATTCTTATCCTGCTGGGTTTAGGGTCGAATAAATGCTTAGCCCTGCTTAGACCGGTAGCGATCGGTGATTTCCTGTCACCGGCAACTATAGGTGGTTACTGGAAAACTTTAGCTATGGAATGGATGATATCCTGGAAATAACCAAGTATTGATGGATAACTGGAGACCGGGCGGAATAAGTATTGGGCAACCAGACAGGGTTCTGGGGTGCTTGTAGTTTCCGCCTGTGTCGATTAAGGACCGTTCGTTGTTGTCCCTCGGGTCATGTTGAACGCATGCCTCACATTTAGCTGGCCGAATAAGGTACCTTTCGACCGCGAAGCTGGGAGATTATTCAGGCCGAGTGGATTGCCCGCAACGCACTATACCGGAGCAGTAGTGGCAGGATACGGGGGCGTGATGATAAGGCCAAAGAGCAGTCGGGCGGCCCCTGGGTACATGTGGTTCCTGGCAAGCTCGCGACTTTACCTGAATGGTTGACTCGGTGACCAACACCTCACTTTAGTGGGTGAGTGAGGTTTGTGTGAGGAATAACTTACCAGCTGGTTAATAATCGATTCGAATCGCCATCGTTCACTGGATAGTGAACACTTGACTCGAGTTACAGCATCGTAGTAATGATGATGGAATACGGATGGTTATGTGGATGATGTTGGACATGCTAAACCTGAAATGGTAACCTTTGATGTTAATGGTTAATCAAGTGATTGCTTTAGCATAGGTGCTTACATAGATTGAATAGGTTATAATAAAGATGATGCAAAAGGACTTAAATTAGTTATTCATGATAACTTATGCTTTTTCGCAAAGCAAGTCAAGCCAGTACACTTATAAAGCCTTGCATACTCCTTGGTGTCATATTATTTCTGGTTTATGATGGGTAAGTCTAGCTGAGTATCTTCTCGTACTCAGGGTTTATTCCCACTTGTTGCAGGTTGTGATATAACATAGCTACTGCAAGAATTGGAAGACTCCGGCTGTAGTGGCGGAGTGTGATCATGGGCATGATCCGTCTGAGCTATCTTGTCTCTCTTGCTTTTATGGGAATTTGACCTTGGTACTGGCATGTAATTGAATTAAGGTGATATTAGTTTTCAAACTACTTTGCTTCCGCTACTTTTGAACTTGAGTTGTAATAACTCTACTAAACTCCGATATATGTTGAATTACTTATGAAATGGATGTAACATATGACCTGTTATGTTGGACCACTATGATCTTGGCTTGTATGTTGGTTGGTTTGAAATCCCTCGGGATTTTATTGGACTACCGGAGTTATAGGAGCTTAAGTACGGGAATTTAATTGCTCCGGCGATTGTTTTTGTACTTTTGTTCTTATAATTTGGGCGGTTCCATGACAGAACCGCACTGTGGCGAACGCACTAGCTGGCAATACGTGGGTACGGGATATTGATCATAATATGAGTGGGCAGATCATTGAGGAATACCTCCAACTCTGGGATATGATATCCCCCGTAGTGCTGTCACAAGCCGGTGAGGACAGAATTTTCTGGGCTCGCTCTTCCAGTGGTGAATATTCAACCAAGTCCGCCTATGATTTACACTTCCAGAACTTAGAGCGATGCAGTGTGGCAAAACTCACTTGGGAGACCAAGGCACCACCAAAATGCAGGTT
Organism: Saccharum hybrid cultivar R570; assembly: GCA_038087645.1. Taxonomy (NCBI): domain Eukaryota; kingdom Viridiplantae; phylum Streptophyta; class Magnoliopsida; order Poales; family Poaceae; genus Saccharum; species Saccharum hybrid cultivar. The sequence goes on from JAQSUU010000139.1 coordinate 18,202,961, forward strand.
CTTCATCTGGTTACTACTCCAGAACCGGATATGGACGGCAGCACGGCTGCAGATGAGGCACTGGCCAAATGAGTATTTCTGCCAACTTTGCATTCGGAACTTGGAGACTGCAGGCCATCTATTTGTTGAGTGTCCAGTAGCCAGGAATGTGTGGCACCAAGTGGGGCTATGGGTGGGGGCACCGAGCCTCAAGCCTGAAAACTGGGCAGTCGTGGCCAATGTCAGGGCATGGTTCATTCATATGATGAAAAGTGTGCCGTCGCAGCTGAAGAATGGGCTGAGGTCACTTATAATATTGACCATCTGGGCGATATGGCGTGAGAGGAACGGCAGAATCTTCAAGAAAGAATTCAGACAGGTGCCAAAGATCGTCGAAAGCATCATTGACGAAGCTAACATATGGGCACATGCGGGTAACAAAGGGCTGCAATTGATGTTGCAGATGCAGAACAATGCGCAGGGATATTCGGATGGACAGCCATCTTCGGCAAATGTCATGGTTGCTAATCCTTTGTATGTAATCTAGCCTTTTATTTTTCTAGGGGTGGCCTGGACCTCACTTGTGAGCTCTGGGCAAAAAAAAGGGGCAGTGCGGCGCGACTTGTGCCTGCACACATGTTGTAATTATATTCTCCATTCTTATCAATGAAAGGCGGTAACGGATCTTTCAAAAAAAAAGTCACATTTATATTTTAGTAACATGAATCAAGTAGGATTGCTATATATATATATATATATATATATATATATATATATATATATATATATATATATATATATATATATATATATATATATATATATATATATATATATATATATACGACTCCGTGTCTTTCAAGCTCTTGTGTTCACGAGATAGGCTTTGATAGAGTCAAATATAATTGGTTTAGGATGCTTCAGAGTTTAGCACGTGTTAAATCGAAAGGGGACCAGCGGTAATTTCTCCTATACAGTTTCATGGAGAGAAGCGGGGTCTTGCCCCGATTTGGACGATGCACGAGAATCTTTGGTGGACAATAACATTAATTTTTTATAATGATCATTATTAAATAAATTATAGCTTTAAAATTATCACACTATAAAGAACGAGTTTTAATAAAGTCATAATCCCTCACATTGTTCGTGTGTGCCTACGGTAAATGCTAGGTAGCCAAGTATGAAAAGGATAAACTGCTGAAATCATATAAGTAGTAAGGTCACTCTAAATGAGTGCTCTCTTCTCCGACCTTCCTAGAGCCTCCGATAGCACTACTGAGACAGCAGTGGGTTCTCCACCCATGCGGGGATGGGGGATTCTCCACCCGTACGAGGATGGATCGACAGAGTATGGAAATAGGATAAGATAGCGACAACATGAGCTATTAAAAATGTGTCAAGTGAGAGTGCAGTGATATATGCAGCTGAAACATCCTAACAAACGAACAATTTGAACCTCGTTCTACACGAACCGATCAAATCGATCAAACAATTGCCATATACATTTACTATATATCGACAATTCAATTAACATTTACATTTCATTTGAAATAGTTTCTATAAACACATGCGTGTCGCACGTGCATATTTGCTAGTATATATAAAATGAGTAGCATTATCTTATCTTAAATGAAAGGTTTATAACTATGAAAGTTCTTTTTTATGAATCTTGCAAAGAATTCAATTTATGCAATATAAGGCATTGGTCCGTCCAAATAGCGTGTGTAGATTTTTTTCTTCATGGTAATATTTGGGTCCTTTTACTTAAAAAAACTTTTTTTGGTTCTAAAAAAACTTAAAAATAATTTTTGAAAGTAGGTTTCATTTATTTATTTAGGCCCCGTTTGGATTAAAGCTGCTAAAATTTAGCCAGCTAAACCAGCTGCTAAACTTTAGCCGTCCTGTTTGGTTAGGTGGACTAAAAGAGGCCTCGTAGTCCCTTTCAGTCAGGGTGTTTGGATCTAAAGTGATTAAAAGGTGAGGTAGCTTGAGCTTCAGTCCCATTTAGCAACTCCTTAGTGACTAATTGGGTAAATGCTCATTTAGTCCTATTTAGTCAGTGTTTGGATAAAAAGGGACTAAATATGACTAAAATTAGCCAGTTAAACTTTAACAGCCCAAACCAAACACCCATAATTGGCTAAATGCTCATTTAATCTCATTTAGTCATAGTGTTTAAATAAAAAGGACTAAATGTGACTAAAATTCGTCAACTAAACTTTAGCAACCATACAACCCCCCCCCCCCCCCCCCCCCCCCATTCTACTTGTCCTCTTCCCTGAGCCCTCCATATAAATTCCGTATAGTTATCGTCCACAACTTCTTTTGTTTAGAGATATTGTCATTTCCCCCTTCTTTCTCTTTTCCCGCTCATATTCACTCTGACTTGTGAGATTCTTGTCGATGTCAATCAAGGTTGCCTTTAGTTTTCTTTTTTTGAGCTCCATTCCTCGATAAAACCACTATCCAAGTTTCACTAAAATTCCATTCCTTGCCCCTCTTGTATTTGTTTTTTTTAATATGATCCTGTAACTTCTCTTGCGGACTCAGTTGCCTTTTCCCTCCCGCAAGCATCTAGACTCCTCAGATAAGTGGTTTTGGACTTTTGGTGGCTAATGACAACTATATGGTTGTGACTAACGTATGCTGTTGCCTTGTTGGATAAATAGGTGTTGATGTTATATCCAGTGGCCTAGCTCGGGGGTTGTTTGTGTGGACCAGGGACCAACCCTAGAATTTTGGGAAATTGTATTGTAGATATTAAGGGTGTGTTCACTTCGCGAAAAGTAGGCGAAAAGTTACTGTAGCATCTTTCGTTGTTATTTGGTAAAATTTGTCTAATCATGGACTAACTAGGCTCAAAAGATTCGTCCCGACATTTACAGACAAACTATGCAATTAGTTATCTTTTTTACCTACATTTAATGCTTCATACATGCGTCGAAAGATTTGATGTGATGGGTGGAAGAGAAAATATTTTGGGTTGGGACGGGGAAGTGAACAAAGCCTAAGGTAGTAAGTTACTTTATGTAAATTTCAGTGTTTATTGCTCAAATTTTATTTTTGTAAGTCTTTTTAATATGTTTGTATTATGTTTCAGTAAATTACATATTCGTACGGTAAGATGTGCTACGTTTATATTGTAAAAAGAAAAAAAAATTATATTGCACCACTCTAGTTGAAATTCTGGTTACACCACTGTAAATCACAATGGTGAGGACTCGGTGTTTAAGATAAAAGGTGGTTCAGAGTCGAGCAGCGCAAAAGGACTCAAGATTGAAGGCAAAGGATCTTTGACTTGGAGATCGATCTTTATTAAATCCAATGGTACATATTATTCTTATTTTTTTCAATTAATCTGAATAATTTTTAGTCTCTCTCAATGAACATGAGGCTACTTTTGTATATTGAATGCCAGACTTGGGAAAACTAGACTTAAACAAACCTAGATAGATTAGCAACGAATTTGTAACCCTAGTAGCAATATGATATTAGCAGATTTGTCCTAAGAAAATATTTCCAAATCACTATATTTTGGAATCAATAACCCTTACTAATAATAGTAATAATTTTGAAAAATATTGGTCAAAGACTAATTACATCTTATTTGTTGACTCGAGTGGGAGATATCTCGATACAGTAAAAAACAGCAAAATTCTAGCTTGCTATTGTCAATCCTTAACACGACCTATGTGTTTCTTCTCAAGATTAGCAAGAACAACACAGCTTCACTAGAAAATGTCGACATGGTACAGAACAGATGCCGACTATAGTTGAAATCAGAATCCATGGTTCATGGCAACGGAACAGGCGTCCTCCAGCTGTGGAACTCAATCAGATCTCTATTCACAATCGATCTGTTGTGCAGCCAGAATGTTTCGGGCGATTGATGGAACCGCCGCACTTTCTTCTGCAGCTCTGTCAGGATACCACTCATGGCAGAGCACGGCTCAGTATCAGCTGCATACACCCACAAGCATCTCATCTGACGCCCATGACCAATCATTTCCTCGATCCTTTCATCTGCAACACCAACAGACGTCAACTTCCCTTTTGATCCTGTGCAGCCTTAACATATATTTACAACTACAATTGAGAACTCCTCCCTCCATTCCAAATTATAAGTTGTTTTGATACATACTCTCCGGTCCAGTTTATAAGGCTCAGCTTGATATGGCACAATCTCCTAGGATACACTTTGACCATTCATTTATTTTACATCATACATTTATTTATGACTATAAACTTATGATTATTGGATAATACATTTGATTACAAATCTAACCATATTAAGTCTATATTACAATAGCCAACTGCCAAAGTTGTAGGCCCAATTATTGGTTAAAGATCATAAAGTTTGAACCTTGAAATGCCCGTGCACCTTATATCTATGACTATAAACTAATGATTATTGGAGGGAGTAGTTTTTACTATGTATCAAGACATATTTTATATCTAAGTGCACAATAAAACTATATAACTAGAAAAGCTAAAATAACTCAAGAGGTTGGACGAGTATAATGCAATACCTGATATTGATTCAAGGTACTCAAGGAGTTCAGGTCCAATCCTGGATGATGGCCACTTTATCGAGATTTCACTGTAGTCGATCACATTCTGGAAAGGAAGCTCAACTTCATCTGACAAAATCACCGGCACACATTCCTATCATCAAGATTCTCACAAGTTCATCATCACCATGCTACAAAAAAACATCTCTTAGCAGGAGGAGAAATAGGATAGCTAACCACAAAGAAGGACTCATAGAACCGAAGTGTCCAAGATGACTCTCCACGTGGAGCCAAGCAGAACTTTGCATTTCTCAGGTGCTTGAAGTACTCGATCCTCCCCAATTTGTTGGGGCCAGAAAACTTGAGTTCTGGAGATTCCAGCTATTCACAAAACCAAAGTTACATTACATGTGATCAGAATTCTAAACAAAAAGGATGTGTTCAGAGCTCTGTCCAACAGGGGCAGCCTAGAAAAATGAATATGGTGCAGTCATGATTAATTTGAGGTAGACACACTAAACAAGGATGTTTAATGCCAACTTCCATGCATTGCAATGTGCCTATACCCAGATAATTAAGGAGCCAGACTTTGAATTATCACTTTTCATCCATTAATATTGAATGAAATCATAAAAAAGTTTACAATAATCTTATTTACTCCCTCCATTCCAAACTATAAGACGTTTTAGCTTTTCTAGATACATATCTTTTATTATGCACTTAGATATACACTATGTCTACATAGTTAAAGCAATGTATCTAGAAAAGCCAAAATGTCTTATAATTTGGAAAAGAGGGAGTAATTTTTATTTTAATACAATTTTAAACTTAGTCTGTAAATGAAATGGAAACTAACCTTGTCAGGATACTGCTTTGCAAGCTCTACCAGTTGAAGGCGCCCTGCTTTCCCCTGTGCACGTCCAAGGAAGTTGGCCAAGTACTTCCTTTTTGGTAGCGGGATTGGTTGGACAGCACGAGCATCAGACTTCACCATAGAATCATCCACGTTCCCAGGTATAATAATATCTTTCCATGTATTAAATGCACTCGTACCACGTTTGTCAGTCCGGTCACCCTGACAAATGAAACACAGGGTCATAGCTCAAATAGACAACAATAAAACAGCGCTAGAGCCACGTCCTAAGATTTGGATAATTTAAACACTACAACTCCTTTCTTTTGTGGAAAATATGTGGCGCATGTTAATAGCGTCACAAACAGCACATACCTCTGGAGTAAGGATAATAGATCGATTCAGAAATGTTGCCCATGAGCGAAACAGATGAGCTCCAGCACCACTACATATGACAGAAAAAGCATAGTTTTCTCAGGTAAATGAAAGGTCCCCAAACATATATTGTTCTGGCAAAAATGAAGAAAACTGGTTCCCAAATAGTAGTTACAAGATGTACCTTGGGAAGACAAAAATGTGGTCACGCCCACCTGATCTACGGAAATATGGCATCTGACTCAGAACCTAAAGCAAATGAAGGTGAAACAGTAACAAATTTGTTTTAAAACACATATGATCCAGGAACATCATATGGGGGGTTACCTTGACATAGGTCTGATTGATTTCCTTGTCACTTAGTGCCCCTGTCATGCGAACACACTTGACATAGCTTGGAACAAAGAAGAGATTTGCTTGATCCTTGTTGAATGTTCTGAACCTTGACTTTAGAAGAAACTGGTGGATCTTGACCTATGAAATGGAAAACCACTGACTTGAAGTTAATTGTTTCAGTTTTCTGTAAGGGATATTGGGTGCAGGTACCCAGAATCTAATGAATAGCAGCAAGGATTATACTAGCAATGTCGTTAGTTTGGTAGGAGTGGCTCCTGCTATGCTACTCTGACAAGATGAACAATTGAAAATTTGACCTAAGTTGTGTGTAATAAAGTAACAAAATTTTGAATCAGGAATTTATCGAATTGCATGATACAGAGTACGTTGCTTGAAACACTGATTGAGATGGACGGCCTAGACAACACAAGTATGATTGATGTTGTGCAGGTTCAATAGTATACGCCCTCTGCGTAGAATTAGGTTAGGACCAGGGGGGCAGCAGCTGTACTGTAACGTAGGGAGCGCAATTTGCAACAAATTATTTGTGCGTTGTCTCCTCAGACAAGATCAGTACCGCTGTTCTGTGACTAAGGGGGAGGGGGATTGAAGTTGAAGATAAAAGAGGTGGTGGGGGTCCAAGGTTTACCTGGGTGCCCCATTGGCCCTTGAGGCATGTGGCGGCGGTGATGGTGCCGTCGCGTCCCCGGAGCAGGGCGCGGAGGCCCTGGATCTCGTCCTCAGCGTAGACGTAGATGCGGAGGTCAGCGGAAGAGGAGGGCCGGCCGGGGTTGATGGGGGCGGAGGAAGATGTGTCGAGGAGGAGGCGGTCGAAGAGGCGGGTGAGGAGGAAGGTGGCAGCGACGAGGAGCAGAGCGCCCACCTGGTGAGCGCGGCTGCAGGCTTGGTGGTGCCGCATGCTCCGATAGCTCGCCGGAGCCAGAGATGGGGTAAGAGGTGAGGGGATCTGATTCCGAATTTCCGATCATGAGCTCGGCGCGCCGACGATCAGCAGCAACCCAGCAGCGAACCTGCTGCAATCTCTCCAGTTGGGCCGGGATATGCTTCCTTTTAGGGCCCCTTTGGATTGTAGGGTGGGCAAACGAATTTTGTAGGATTCAATTTCTTAAGGAATTTTTCCTTTCATAGCCTTTGGTTCAAAGGAAAAGCTAAGAAAGTATTCCATAGGATTGGAGTCCTATAGCTAAATTCCATAGGAAAAAAAAAGCATGAGCTTGGAGCTCTTGGAAACTTTCCTGGCGGGAAAGAAAACGCTCGCGCGTATCGACCACGTTCGTTCGCGCTTGATTTTTTTGCTTGGCGGTAGAAAACAGAGGCTTTGTGCGTTTCTTCCAATGAGGATTACGTGAGCTGTTGTGGGCCTTGTAGTGCCAAACAACACAATCCGAGGGCAGTAAAAAAGCAGGCTTTGGCGTTTTCTTCTTCTTTCGATGCTTACGACTTACGAGCATAGTTGTTTAGCTTTCCTTTGTTTCACCCGTGGGCTCGTACCAAAGGGCCATCTCATCCACCTTCTTCCATGTTTTCACACCCCATAGGAACAGAGAAGTACGCCATCTGATTTCCTAAATTTTTCCTATTCCTATCCAACAATCCAAAAGGGCCCTTAGATTTCATCATTCTTTGACTGGGCCTCCCCCCCCAAAAAAAAACACACTGAAAGTCTATATGATCTCACTCAACCATCGCAAAAATCCAATTTGCCTCACTCAGAAAATTGGATTTTTTTAGACACCTTTAACTTTTGAAACACTCAATTTGCCTCCTTTTGATTGAGAGGCTATCATAGACGACACCTTTTTCATGGCTTTTGCATTGAAAAAAGTGCTCAAAATATATGACAAAACCTGAGAGACATACGACACTTGTAGGTTGGATGGAAAAGTAAGCTAACTATTATGTTGTGGATAATTCGTAGTTGGACAGCTTTTGTGCCACGGTTAATCTGTCCAATATGTGTCAAGTTGTGAATTGGCCATCTATTTGCGCGGATTATCGACGGATTGACACTACACAACTACTACTGATGCAGATTATCCAAGGGGTTATCAAGTTACAGATTATCCACAAATTGACTGAGCCTTCCACATGTTAAACCGTTGATCGAGCAATTTGCCTATGCAGTGCAGGTCTTGCAATATTTCCAGAATTTCCCATAGTATCTCATACGGTGGGGGTGCGGGGGGGTCATTTCTATGGTCATTGGTGACATTACGTCAGTACCTTATATATTACATAAATATATCACAGCATATTGCCCAGGACTAGACGGGTTACATATAGCACAAGCTAAAACTAAGCCTCACACCAGCCAAATCTAATCTGTAGAAGTTGCTCCTGAGAAGCTGCTTTGTTTCTCTAAGGCCAAAACCTTCCGTCGCTTGTAATGCCTTTCTGTTTTTGCATCACCGGGGATAACTCTTTCATTCTCTTCCAAGGTCCTATCAGACGCAGGCCTTTTCTCAGACAAGCCATTCCTTGGCGTGGAAGGTCTATCTACAAGTTCGCAGGTGCCATCAAGCAGAGGCAATTCAGCATCAGAAGATGTGTTCTTGGAAACTGTTTCGTTCTTCGTGCTACAGGGTAAATCTAGTGATAGAATCACACCATCAGTGCAGGTTGTGTCATCTTCACAAGGAAGAACACTGTCAGTTGCTAAATATTTGTCAGCACCCTGACCATCAGCATTTAAATCGCTCTTATTTCCACAATCACCTGCTATTGTTTGGTCAGTGTTTCCCTCGCTCTCGTCACGGAAAACTGTACTACCACCAGTAATACTATTATCAGTATTTCCATCTTTCAACTCAGAGCTATCCTTGGCATTTATCTCACTTTCATGTGCACAGTCATCTGCCACTACTTTGTCAATATTTTCCTCTTTTAAGTCTGAGGAAGCTGTGCTAACACCAGTAATACCACTGTCCGTATTTCCTATTTTCAACTCAGAGCTACCATTGGCATTTATATCACTTTCATGTCCAGAGGCACCTGCCACTACTTTCTCAATATTTCCTTCTTTTAAGTCTGAGGAAGCTGTGCTAACACCAGTCATACCATTGTCCGCATTTCCCTCTGGCAACTGCAATGAAACATACAGCTCACCATGATTGACATTGCTTGCAGTTGGGTTAATACTCTTCACATCTTCAATGATTGCATTGTCTACAACATTTTTGCCAATATCACCTAGTGTGACTGAATCCAGATCATCATGAGGATCGAAACAATCACCTTCAGCTGTCATTCTTTCTGGATTTGGTCCATTGTCATCTTTGCTCGAGTCAAACATCATAACATAATCCATATCTTGAGAAGGTATAAAGCACTCATCCCCAACTTCTATGCTTTTTTTAAAGGACTGTTCTTTGCTGGTAATTTTCTGAGCAAAAATTTCAGAGATTGAGCAGCTTGTAGAAACCATAATATCCTGCACCTCAGCTTCTGCTTGGCTGTGAACTTTTTGGTCATTGTCCAGAGAAAGAAACAAAGACTTCTCATTTTCCTTATCTGTTACCACATGATTTGATTCCTTGAGCACTGCATCATCTTCTGGGGCATATGATCTCATATTAAGTTGACTGCTAGATACAAGTGGCTCATTTTTCCCATCCTGGCTTGACAAGCAAACAATAGTATCCTTGACTGAAGCACACACCTGCTACCAAACAATATAATACATCATGGTATCAGTAATCAAGATCAAGCAAAGTAAAATAGGAGTTTAAACTTATCAGCTAATAACTATACCTCTGACTCTTGTAGATTCTGTACATCGACAATTGGAACACTTACAGTGTCCAACATGCATCCAGAAGTAGGTAGCCCCTTTTCTTTGGAATCATTTAAACAGATGGACTTGGATGGCTGAATTTCATGAGTCCCGTCATCAACTGTGCAAACTGTTTCAGGTTCACCAGCAGAGCACCTCTGAGCACGAAACTCTCTAGTTGGTTCCAGTTCAGCATTTGAGCATCTTTGATGTCTTTCATCAAGCTGCTCACCACCACAAGCTAGCATGGGATGATTCTGAAAAGATCCAGTCACCAGCTCAAGAATTAACTTTCGGACCACCGAACGCTTGAGAGAAGCTTCAGGGGGTGGAAACCAATCATCACTAAGCTGAAAAGTATATTAAGAGTGAAAGTTCAAGAAATTAATACACCTGTTAAAATCCGAACTCAAAATATTTCAGAGTATGACTTTGCTCTTCAAGGATATTGTGATGACTCAATTTGAAGAAAAACCAGAATTAAATGGCCAAAGCACAGACAAAATAGTGAAAGAAAAAGAAAGCCGTAATCAAACAAAACTAATGCCAAGGAAAAGTTTTACTAACAAAAGCTATAAAAGGATGTAAAGGTGGAACAAGGAACAAGTGAAGGTGACCTGTTTATACATAAATGTTCAGACAATATCTATCATTGTAATTTAACTACGAATTTGAATATCAAACACTCATAATTCTGTGAGATTGTAAATATTCATATTGTTTGACTTGTGTAATTCACCAACTGTACTTAGGTTAGAGCAGTGCAATTTTCAGTGACTTAATTGATAATTGTACTACAATATTTCCAACATATGAAGGCACATCAGGATTATAGTTGAATATAATAATAATAAAAATGCAAATTAAGTAAACATCCACTATCGAAAATTCTTAGCACCCATAGATTATACAACAATAATAAAGAAACAGTTAGCACAGTTCTGACAGAGTTCATAACGGCAACAACATTGAGCTTGAAGACCAAGCAAACTACTTGCTTCAGAATGGCAGAGAAACAGTAGGATGCCATTAAACAACAAAGAAAACAAATTAAGACTTTGGAACTCACAAAGCCAGATAATACATCAATCTTCAGAGGGTTGAAGTTACTTGGAGCATCTGTCAAAAATAGTTCCACATAATGGAGCAAGAACAAGCCACAATCATATGAATTATCCTGCTGAGGGAGCTGCACCGCAAATAGAACATAATTGGATTACAATCCAAAATTAAAACTGCTAGAAGATGTGTCTCAATTGATTTGGTCTAACCCTAGAAGGGTAGCTATATAGGTAGCCATACATGGGCCTCATGGGCCTAGCCTCATAGGCCTAATATACTCATAATCCAACACCCCCCGCAGTCTAAACTACCGGCGCAGCGGAGTTCCAGACTGGACAGGAAAGAAGAAAGAACACACACAAGCCCCCCACAGACGCAACTAGCCACTGGTGATGTTGAGGCTAGAGCGAAACTCAGTGAAGGTCGTGGACGGGAGGCCTTTGGTGAAGATGTCCGCGAACTGGGAGGTGGTCGGAACATGAAGAACCCGGACCTCGCCGAGGGCAACCCGATCCCGAACAAAGTGTAGGTCGATCTCCACGTGCTTCGTCCGCTGGTGTTGGATGGGGTTGGTGGAGAGGTAGACCGCACTGACATTGTCGCATTAGATCAGTGTGCTCCGGGAGGGCGGAGTGTGGAGCTCGGCGAGAAGCTGCCGGAGCCAGGAGACCTCAGCCACGCCGTTAGCGACAGCGCGGTACTCCGCCTCGGCACTGGACCGGGAGACCACACGCTGACGCTTAGACGACCAGGACACCAGGTTGCCGCCCAAGAAGACAGCGTAGCCGGAGGTGGAGCGCCGAGTGTCTGGGCACCCCGCCCAGTCAGCGTCAGTGTAGACGACAAGGTCGGCGGAGGAGGACCGGTGAAGTAGGAGGCCGTAGTCGATCGTGCCCCGGAGGTAGCGGAGGAGGCGCTTGAGAGCCGTGAGGTGGGGCTCCCGAGGATCATGCATGTGAAGACAGATCTGCTGAACTGCATAGGTGATGTCCGGCCGGGTGAAGGTGAGGTACTAAAGGGCACCAGCAAGACTCCTGTATGCAGTGGGATCAGACACTGGGGGCCCTCAGCCTCTGACAGCTTGCCCTGAGTATGAACCGGAGTGGAGCAGGGGTTGCAGTTAGTCATCCCAACCCGCTCCAGGATATCCCGAGTATACTGCCGCTGGTGAAGAAGTAACCCGGCAGGACGAGGCACAACAGTGACCCCGAGGAAATGGTGGAGCACACCCAGATCCTTCATAGCAAACTCCTGCTGAAGAGCGGCAATGACCCGGCGGAGAAAGGGCTCACTGGAGGCTGTGAGGACAATGTCATCAACATAGAGCAGCAAGTACGCAGTGTCAGCCCTATGGTGATAGATAAACAGAGATGTATCAGACTTGGCCTCCACAAACCCCAGAGTCAGCAGGAAAGCAGCAAACCGATGGTTCCACGCCCGGGGTGCCTGCTTGAGGCCGTAGAGAGATCTGTTGAGCCGGCAAACCATGTCAGGACGAGAGGAATCAACGAACCCCGCCGGCTGACTGCAGTACACCGTCTCGGTGAGAAGGCCGTGCAGAAAAGCATTCTTGACGTCCAGTTGATGGATGGGCCATGAGCGAGCAAGCGCCAACGAGAGCACGGTGCAGACGGTGGCCGGCTTAACCACCGGGCTGAAGGTCTCATCATAGTCAACCCCAGGGCGCTGAGTGAAACCCCGGAGAACTCAGCGAGCTTTGTAGCGCTCGAGAGTGTCATCAGCCCGACACTTGTGGGTCCAGATCCACTTGCCGGTGACGACATTGGAGCCCGGTGGCCGGGGCACCAACTCCCACGTTTGGTTGGCGAGAAGCGCGGCGTACTCCTCTTCCATCGCGCGGCGCCAGTGAGGATCCAACAGGGCGTCACGGACGGAAGAGGGTACCGGGGAGACCGGCGCGTCGTCGGTCGATGCCGCAAGGGCCCGGGGTGGCAAAGTGCCAGCCGCGTGCCGTGTCACCATCGGGTGAACATGTCGCGGGTGTCGGTGAAGAAGCGGCGGGTGGTAGACCGGCGGTGCATCACGGGCCGGCGGGGACTGAGGCGGTGGTGTAGGTGTCCCCGGCGGAGACGGGACCGTGAGTGGCGGCGGCGGCGGCCTGCGCTGGTACACCCGTATCGGCGCAGCGAACCACGAAGGAGGTGCCGGCGCATCGGGCGACCGGCATGCCCCCCCCCCGGGGCAGTATCGGGGAGCGAGGTCCCCGGAGCTGCACCAGACGGAGAGGTCGGAGCCGCGGCAGAGGACGACGGGCCCGGACCATCCGGGGAGTCGGGACAGGTGGCCGGCAAGGAGCGCGGCGAAGCAGTACCGAGGAGGGGTACCGAAAAGAGCGTGGTGTGGCGTAGGAGCGGGACAGGCAGTGGAAGGAAGGCGGTTGAGGAGGTAGGTGGAGGTGTGCAAGCCCTCAGCCCAAAAGCGAGCAGGGAGCGAGGCCTAAAACAGAAGGGTGCGCACGGTGTCGTTGGTGGTGCGAATCATGCGTTCTGCCTTGCCATTCTGGGAAGAGGTATATGGGCAAGACATGCGCAACTGAACACCGTGAGAGAGAAAGAAGGCACGGGAGGTGGAGTTATCAAACTCGCGACCATTGTCACACTGGACGGCCTTGATGGTGAGGCCGAACTGTGTGGACACCCAAGTGAAGAAGTGCAGGAGCGTGGAGAAAGTATCAGACTTCGCACGCAGGGGAAAAGTCCACGAATAATGCGAAAAATCATCGACCACCACAAGATAGTACTTATAACCAGAAATACTGATCACAAGAGATGTCCATAGGTCGCAATGTACAAGATCAAAAATGCGGGCCGCATGTGAAGTAGAACTATGAAAAGGAAGACGAACATGTCGGCCCAATTGGCACGCATGACACAAATGCTCATCAGGAGCTCGAGTACATGGAAGACCGGAGCTACGACTGAGCTGTATCAGGGCATCACGTCCAGGATGGCCGAGGCGCCGGTGCCAAGTGGTAGAGGAAGTAGAGGCGGCGAAAGCAGCTGACAAAACAGACGGCGAAGTAGAAGAAGTAGCCGCCGGGAAGCGAAGAGTGTAAAGGGGCCTGGTGCTGTCACATCGGAGCAGAGGACGCCGGGAAGCCAAATCCTTTACAGTAAGACCAGAAGAGTCAAACTCCACAGAACAAGAATTGTCAGCTGTAAAACGACGAATAAAAAGAAGGTGGTGAACCATAGGAGCAACAAGAACATCAGGAAGACGAAAGGAGCCATGAGCACCGGCGGTACCCACAGACGTGACAGGAAGACACGAACCATTTGCGACCATAATGGACGAATGAAGAGAAGAAGAGGGAGAGTGGACAGACGAAAGTATACCAGGGTCAGGGGTGGTGTGGTAGGTGGCACCCGAGTCGGCGATCCACTCCGGTCCGACAGGAGGTGTCAAGCCCATGGTGCTGAACGAGCGAGCCAAGACCGCCTGGTCCCATCCCGCAACCCCAGGAGGGGTGCCGGCAGGTGCAGCCCACTGTGACGTAGGGAAGACGCCGGGAGGTGGAGCGCCAGTGAGCATGGCCACCGGTGGACGAGGCTCGCCACCGGGAGTATGGTAGGGCCACATAGAGATGTGCCCTGACCACGGGTTGTGGAACGAAGGCCATGGAGTCCCCTGTGGTGCCGTCGGCGCATGGTTGCCCCCGCCACGCCCCCCCCAACGTCCAGTGCCGCGGCGACGGCGACCGCCACGCCGCCCCCCCCCACCCCCGCTCGGCCCAGAGGGAGGAGGACCAAGAAGGGACAACGGCGGCGTAGCGGACGGACGCGGGGAAGCGAACGGACGCGGTGGAGTGGCCGCGAGGGCCGTCGAGGACCCCGGTGCGGTAGCTGACCCAGGCTGGAGGCCCTGAGTCAGCTCCTCCATGACAAGATCGTCACGGACCTGGAGGAAGGTGGGGAAGGGGCGCTGGCGGGTGATCCATGTCCTGAGGTGGGCGTAGCGGTCGCTGAGCCCGCGGAGGACATTGAGGACCAGGATGCGGTCCTCCACGGGCCAGCCCAGGTCACCGAGGGAGTCTGCCATGGTCTTCATCTTCCGGCAGAACTCGCCAACAGTGAGGTCACCCTGGACGAAGGTCCGGAAGCTCGTATCGAGCCGCAGAGCCCTGGCCTCGGCATTGCCGAGAAACTGGCCCTCGAGCGCCAGCCAGGCCTGTCGAGCATCTGTCGTGTCGCGGACGAGGTCGTGGAGGTCGACGGAGATCGTCCCGATGATCCACGAGAGGACGATGCTGTCAAGGCGCAGCCACGAGGGGGTCTGGGCCGCGACCGAGGCATCGACGAGGACGTGGTCGTCAAGGGCGTAGCGGTGGAGGGTGAGGAGGACCAGGTCTCGCCAACGGGCGTAGGAAGGCGACTCGGGCTCGAGAACCACCGGGACAAGCAGGCGGATGTTCTGAACACCCCCGGCCTGGTAGTGGAGCTGCGTCACGAGCGGATCGGCCGGATCGTGCCAGATGACCGCTGTGGTGGACGCGCGGTGGCCCGTCGAGCCAGAGGAGGTAGCCCCGAGGTCGTTGTAGACGGGAGGAACGAGGCGCTGCTCCACGTCAGCGATCTGACGGGCCAGGGCATCGGCCGCATCCTGCTCACGCTCCCAGGCGAGGGCCGCCGCGCGGACACGAGCCTGGCCCTAAGCAGCTGCAGCATGAGCGGCGACGAGTGCAGCAGCGAGAGTAGGAGCAGCACGACCGGGGTAGGGGATGGTCGGCGGCGGCTGAGGTAGGGTATGGAAAGCGTGAACGCCATCAGTGGCCGCCGCCACCGGGAGGAAAGCGCCTGGGAAGAGGCCACCGGCGTCCAGGGCGCCTGGAAGATGTCCGGCAGCGTCCAGTCCCGCGCCGGGGAGGTGAGCGGCGTCGGCGGGCGGCTCGGCAGCAGCGGCGCCCGGGCCCGCGGCTGCGGCACCCGCGGCAGCGGCTCCCGTGCCCGCAGCAGCAAGGGCGGCTGCAGCGCCGGGGAGGAGGGCGGCGGTGGGAGCGGCGGGAGCTGCACCCTGGCCGGCCGCGCGCCCAGCGGCAGGAGCAGCCGCGCCCAGGGCGGCAGGGGCGGCAGCAGCATGGCCGGCTGCGCGCCCAGCGGCGGGAGCAGCCGCGCCTAGGGCGGCAAGGGCGGCGGCAGCATGGCCGGCCGCGCGCCCAGCGGCGGGAGCAGTCGCGCCCAGGGCGGCAGGGGGCGGGCAGGCGGCTGGTCCGGCGGCTGCAGGGGTAGGGGCAGCGGCAGCAGAGGGTGGAGCGGCAATCTGCGCCCAGGAAGAGGAAGGTAGGGGTGGGAAGGTATGGAAGTAGGAAGGAAGGGGAGGAGGAGGCCGGCCAACCATGGAGATGGCGGCGGCGGCGCCAGCCAGGGGGCGGCGGCTGGGGGAGGGAAGGAAGAGGAAAACCTAGGCTGCTGATACCATGCTAGAAGATGTGTCTCAATTGATTTGGGCTAACCCTATAAGGGTAGCTATATAGGTAGCCATACATGGGCCTCATGGGCCTAATATACTCATAATCCAACAAAAACACCAAAGTTATAGAAAAGGTCAAATTCTAAGTGTTGGTTAGCATACATGTAAAAGGTTGTGATCGCATGTGATTGTGACAGCCCAATAGCATATGCAATTATGTCTTCATTCAAGCTATTCACATTAGCAAGCCAGATCATCCACTAACATACATTTAGTTGTCAACATCAGCGTGCTACACCATCCACTAACATGCATTATGATATTTATCTATTCATGTAAGTAAATATAAGTAGTATAATTTCATTTCAAATCATCTGCAATTCCCGCATTCGAAGTATCCTTCTAATTCTTTAAATGCATATACCATGCTCACTATAAACCACCACACAAAAATTTGGCAGTACACATTCATGGGAGAAAAACAGTGTTAACTGTGGCCAGGATTTTTTCTCCTTAAAAATGTGATAAACCAAATAAACCAACACTTTGTACATATAAGCAGAAGTGTACCATGAAACAAGTCCAGACATAAATTCATGCAGGGAAGGATAAGCCATTCATGCAGGGAAGGATAAGCCAAGATCAGCGAATATACAATGTGCATGATCAAAGGAATTCAGTCAAGCAGTCTATTGACTGCAATTTCAGTTGAAATAGAGAGCATCTGATCAACTTAATCTAATGCAAATTAGACAATTAGCAGATGTTTATGCCAACAATTGGCATATTTTGTACACAAAGATTGATAGTCTTTGATTACCCAAAAATTGCTAGATACATGGAAAGAATATGAATTAGGATGCAAGCGTGAACAAAAATCCTGTCCAAACTAGGGGTTTGTTACAAATACCCTGAAAAATCAATCATCCACGACACGAAGTAATAACACAAATCTATCTCCACCACTATTTGTATTTATAGATTAAAGATTCAAAGTTCCTGCACTCTTCAAACAACAAATGAAAATCTGAAGCCACAGAACTGAATGGTACTTTTAAGAATTTCACCTAGGGATTTAGAACAGGTAATGAAACTTATTATGTACGAACCTCAAGGGAGACAAATCTCAAGTTCAAGAACTTGTCTGAATGATCTGATGCTGATTCAGGGTGCCTTTCCTTCCACTCTTCCCATAAATAACTGTGGCAGAGAGAATCAAACATCACATAGGATCCACCAGATATTGATCACAGAGTGTGGATTGACAAAAGAAACAGAAGTTATGGGCCAAAGAACCATCATTCTCAGTTAGTGCCCTGATCAAAATAGATGTTGTATAGAACTGACTGTTACCTTTTTGTAGGTAAGCCACAGTCACTGCTAAATCTAACCCAGGCAATCTATGACCCAGAAAAATCTTCATACCGAAGTTCAGGTAGTAGGAGTGCTGTTTTTAAATCCCATCTCACCCCACCCCACCACAAACAACCCCCACACCCCCCCCCCCCCCCCCCCCCACCGCCCCCCCACCCCCCGCGCGAGGACCTTTACATCTTTTGTAAAGACCCTTCTTGTCAAAAGATCACTCTAGTGAATGACTGGTCATCACATAACCAAAGGGCAAGCGCTGTTCTCAACATTTTAAAATCAGAAAAATTGAAAGGAAATAGTTTGTGTGTGTTTTCAAATATCATCTGGATCCCTCAATCGTAAATACAATTATGCACAGGTCAAACAAAAGTAGTAAATCTACCATGCCTCTGGAAATAGACTTACCTTTGAATGATGTCCTTGAGTCCAGTGTGACTTCCTTTAAGTGAATCCATGTGTAAAATGCATGGGAGTTTAGCTGAGACCTTTGCATCACCATCTGAAGCAAAACCACATTTTTAAAGAAAAAAAAACTACTAAAAACATGTCAAAGATGCCATTTTCAATTTATATGCATGCCTTCAAATGTCACCACTTCGCCAGGATAGCAAATGACAATTAAACTCCAATGCAAGCTGCAACAACGGCACATAATAACAGTTTACATTGATTATCATCACATAAGCATAATTTTTGTTGTCAGAAGGTTCTTACTTGAAGTTGACAGGAATGAACAGAAAATCTTTGTCAAATACATTTATTTTGCGGGTCCATTTGCGAACACGTAAGAAGGCTGCTCTACCTTCCGGAGCTCTCCCCTGATCTTTGTCAAGATCTGCCAGCTTGCGAAAAAAGAAGCTATTAAAGAAATGGTACCTGCGCTTCACGGTAGATTCAATTCTTGTGCTCAAGTATCTGCAGAACATAAATTAAGGACTCATTTAATGCGAGTAAAAACACTCTGCAGAACAACTTAAATGATACAAATAATAAAGAATGGCAACCATGTTTCTCTTACTGCTAATTAAGAAAGACAGACCTCATATATCAGAAACAATTTCCTTTTATAATTCATGCTATTTAAATTCTCATCTTAATAACTTGGAAACATCTTTGTTTCCATCCAGCGAAAGGGCCTCTAGCTGAGTTGAGTTCGTTAGGTGGCTTGAGTAGCACTCCTCAGGTCTTGAGTTCGACTCCCGTGGGAGCGAATTTTCAGGCTGGGGTTATAAAAAAAAAAAATCCCCTCATCTGTCTCACGGCAAAGCACAGATCTAAGGCCCGGCCCCGTTCATGGTCGTTCTCACATTGGCTACGGCTGTCTGCCCCCCGCGCCTCTCACCCCACACCCAAACCACCCCCCCCCCCAAAAAAAACACTGCAGGTCGAGGTTTTTCTTTAGAACATACATCCACCCCCGGTTTTGAACCTATTTGAGTGGAACTTTGTGTGCCAGGGTTTTTTTTCCTTGAAACGGCCTTGCAGTCAGTGTTCTCTCCAGTTGTTTGTTCAAGATTTTTTTGGGGGGAGGGGGGGGGGTTCCTTTCCTATCATGACTTCTGGGGAGCAGTGACTTTTCAGCACACATAAAGAGCAATTTTTTATACAAACATAACATGTAATTTCATATCATGTTTGGGGCATGAGAATTGTTACAGTAATCTTATAAATCTGCATTAGGCAGCCAGGCATTAAAATAGTCGAGAAACAGAGCATATCCAAATGCAAGGAAAAGTAGTAAACATGGTTTAATGCACACTGTTCTCAATACATGTGTCATTTTTAATCTTCAATTCTTCATACACCTCAACAAGTGGAATATTTAACTTGTCATCAAGAATCTAATTTAAAGTCTTCGGTCCTTTGCTTAGATTAAAGTACGAAAAAAAGTTGAAAATTCTTCATACACCTCAACAAGTGGAATATTTAACTTGTCATCAAGAATCTAATTTAAAGTCTTCGGTCCTTTGCTTAGATTAAAGTACAAAAAAAAAGTTGAAAGATTCAAAAGTTCCTACTTTCTGGTATCAAACCATAATGCAGCAACCAGCTGCATAATGAGTGACAAATTTCAACACAAACACACACAAAAATAACAATTTCCACCACAATCAACTTAAGGCAGCAAAAATATATGTGCTTGGAAAAAAAACAGGAAACAAGGTGTACAAATATTACTAGCAGTACAAAAATGTAATAGGATATTTAACAACTAAAACTATAACGACAAGATGCTGTCCAACAAAAGGTTCAACCTACTTGATATAAAAGTCAATTATTGTATCATTGACAAAGGTTTCAGGAAGTAGAAGCTCAACATCTCTTTTGCTAATGGAAACAGCATCAGGATCTCCTTGGGGATAAATAACATCTTCAAAGTCCTCAGTGCTGAACCAATGAAAACAAATAACAGGAAAAAAAATAAGTATAACAAGTTCAAATTGCCAAACATGCAAAAATAACTTTAGCCTCTGAGTACATAGATGCTTCAAGTTAATAATAGCACAGGCAGAACAGAACATATACATATTTGCCTTACTGGAAATATTGCCTCAAATAGAGTTCGAGTATAGTAAAGAATATCCTTTGTCAGGATGTGAAATACAAACTAAAATGGAGATACAATGCTGTGAAATTTATCATGGCATAAACATTGTCAATATGACCACTGACATGAATGTTGTGAAGCCTTAAGTTTTTTAGGTATCAAGACTTCTCACAAAAAAAGGGAAAAATAACAGGCAAGACGGAGAACAAATTGTGCAATTGTCATATAATCACCTGGAAAAGTATTGCCTGGGGAAGAACAGACAGGGTTCGATGCTCCAATTCTCCAATGCAAAATCATCTCTGAAAAATGTGTGCAATTAAACAATACAATTGTTAAAGTAGTCACAATACAACAGCCAAAATTGAAATTGATCTTTAAAAAGGTTCACATTAAGAGTGTAAATAAGTAAACAAAAAAAAATATCAAGCTGCTGACTACAATAATATTTACCCTGCCATGGTCTATGGCTCTATGCCCATGCTTGAGACTTGACATCCATATCCAAACAAAAGCCCAATACACTAGCATATTGTCCAAAAAATAACTAAAAGTTACTAGAGTCTGCAATTTGCAGCATGCATCACCTGGTAAATCAGCGAATGAAGAGCTCAATTTATTGCTTTACTTTCTGCTATGTGTTTGCCTGTCTAGACTTGGGGCCTGTTTGGAACCACTAGTGTTAAGCTAGCTCATAGCTGCTAACTATTATCTAGCTAATTATTAGCAGGGGGCTGGGCTATTTGGATACACCAGCTAATAGGTGGCTGGATAGTTGGTTGGAGGTGTATGAACTATTAGCACCTCTCCACCAACAACTAATGAACTAAAGTAATTGTTAGCGTCTCTCCACCAACTAGGCCAGTTTGGACCCTCACCTATTCATTTAGCTGCTAACTGCAGCACTAATGGATCCAAACAGGCCCTTATAAATTAACAGTTAATTCTAATAGACACTGCATATCCATGATTCATCATATTTCTCCACACCTGATA
The DNA here is from genome assembly GCA_038087645.1 of Saccharum hybrid cultivar R570. Classification (NCBI taxonomy): domain Eukaryota; kingdom Viridiplantae; phylum Streptophyta; class Magnoliopsida; order Poales; family Poaceae; genus Saccharum; species Saccharum hybrid cultivar. The sequence goes on from JAQSUU010000139.1 coordinate 18,224,212, forward strand.
GATTAATATTTGCCAAATCTGAGCAATATCAAACTTAACAAAGTTTATTATAAATTTTGGATAGTGAATTGATAATTTGATATAACTACTGTTTGTTCTCTACCTAATATGTTAGCACAAAAAACAAAACCATCTGCTCTAATTATTAAGGATAGCATGGTCAGTTAAGCACTCAGCAAGTACAAACGTTATCCCACAACTTACGATGGGATGTCTTTCCATATTTCTTGATATCTTGGTCCCAGTTCCCAAATTTTCTGTTGTCTCCTTGGCCATTGTAAGTCATCAAGAGGAAATTGTGCTGTAACAGGTCCTGTCGAATATAAGAAGAAAATCAAGCTAGTTGGTAAGAAGCAAGGAGTATCTCAATCTCAACTATATATATATATATATATATATATATATATATATATATATATATATATATATATAAAAGCTGCTTATTACTTATCCATTAGAGTTACTGTCGTTTTTAATGAACTAAGTAAACATCTTAGATTAGATGTATGCAACAAAACAAGATCTCATGTTGAGACCACATCACAAATGGAAAGAGCAAGCATAACTCAAGGAAAATGGCATATTTGACAGTCATTGGACCCTCAATTTGAGATTTTCCATTAAAAATGTCTAAGTTCAAGCTTTTCACAAGAAAGCACAAGAGTTCTCTCAATCTACAAGAATAGAAGGCAAAATTATGCTATGTAATATGTAAATAATCGTAATGCCCCCTTTACCCCCACCCCTTTTTGCATCGCACATGGGTAGGCAGTGAACAAAATGCATGGATTGCCTGAGTAGTTGGAACTCGAATCGATACTATCCAGGGCACCCAAAGTTGGTGCACCCGAATCTGGAGATATTTAAGTTCAATCCCCGAATCATGGTTATTAAGTTAGTAAATGGAGGGGAGGCAATCTATCACCTTCATACCACAGAAGTGCTCAACACTTGACAAATGGATGGCATAAAAACAGAACCTAGAGGTGATTAGATAGAAATGGCAAACACAGAGGGATGGAAAAAGGGCAAAAGATAAAAGAAAACCACCTCCCCGGCTACCCCTATTTCCCTATCCCACAGTAGCCAACAAGCCCAGAAACATCTCACACATACATGTGACGTCAAGAGAGGAGCTCTGAATCTTTGCCCCACCTTTTCCACCTCCACTCTTCTTGCCGTCACCTGTCCTACCATGCCTATCCCTCAGCCCCAGGGGCGGATATAGGCCTAGGGCGTGTCCCAAAAAGTACACTTACCCTGTCGAAAATTTATGGTCCCATCCATTGAATCTCACGGCCCAGCAAGAGCAGCCTGCTCACTCTCTATCTCCGCGCAGACAGCGCTCGTAGGTAGGCAGCTGGCCCTTGGCCATTCTCCGCAATACGATACCCTAGCGCGGTACCACCGGCGGCATGGCAAAATCCAGTGGCGACATGGCCATATTGGGTGGGGCCATGGACAAATTGGCCAATCGAGGATGAGCAGTGAGCGACGGTGCTGCCAAATTGATGAACGAGCCAGTCATGGGCAGGGAGTGGTTAGCAGAGGCCGTGCGACTGTGCTCAGCGTGCCGTGCGCCCGATCTCGTTCCGTCATGTAGACGAACGACCGTCTGCGAGCGTTGGAGAGCATGACAACAGCCAGCACTTCCAGCAGGTCTGAAGGTATTAGAATTACGCATTCCCCAATCTGTGGTCCATCAATTGTGAGTGCAGCAGCTAGAGATACCTCTAGCAGTGAGGAGGGAGATTCAGCCTCATGATTGAATATTTTACCTTCTAGATAGTGCCTACATTCGTTTTGAGATGAATAAGCTAAGAAATAGTGCAGGAAATCAATATTTGGATGATTCCACGCTTATAATTGATCTATCAAAAATAAAAGCCATTTTTCTACAAGTCAGTGATAACTGATAAAGCCACAACCTCTCATTTTCAACAAACCCATCTTCCAATCAACTTGTAGTATTTCACGTTTAGTTTATAATTTATATAAACCATTATGTTGTATAGATAATGAAACTATTTGGTTCTTTTTATGAGCCTTCCTTCACCTATACCCAAAAGAAATATGTGCCTTTTCTGTTCTTTGTTATACCTAATGTGAAAATCCTAGAACCACTGTTGACTATCGGCACTTAGGCCTGAACGCCTGGTATAAGTTGTTTAGGCATTTAGATAATGGCCCTAGGCATAGAAATTGACCAGCTCCGCCACTGCTCAGCCCCAACATCATCAGCAACTACTCACCTCCACAAGTGCCTTCCACGCCTACAGCTACCTCATCTCCAACGCGGTCTGGGGAATTCGGCAGCAGCAAAGGAACAGCTGTCAACAATCAAAAGCACATGCCAAATGGGATCACCGACCTTGACATGCCACATAGGAGGTTCCTTGAAAACCATGTCCACCAACATGAACCCTAGTGGTAGGATGCATTCCAGACAGGATGCATCTGGCACCATCCTAAACCATGCAGAGGCAATGCGCTCTCCACTCTGCGCTGCTACTCTGCTAGCCGCTGCGTGAACTCCATGAAAAGCATATGGTTTAACATAGAGCCACTGCCAGAACTACTACAATGTGACAGGAGTGGGGAAGCGAATTGGAAGGGTAATGGGATGCTAATGACAAATATGGCTTATTAGACGCCATTAGTGGGCATAATAAGCCGCCATTATAGTGGCATATTTAGGGCTAGGCTTTTGAAGGTTGAAAATGTGCAAAACTGATACATTTTTCTGCTACTTAAAACAGGAGTTGGTGGTGATGCTGTGCCTGCCACCACCACCAATCTGCCCCAAAAACTTTTTTCTTATTTACCCACCTTGCCTCTGACTCTAAGTAATGGGAATTTGCTGACTGTCTTATTTCATTTGTAAATGGTAATAGTTACATGTTTCTCATTTGTATTCTCTGTGACACCATTCTTACAAGAACTATGTGCACGTGTTTAATTGTTTGGTCTGTTTTGCTGTTGCAATGCACAGGTAATTTTTCTAGTCAACACCCAATATATCTTTTAGATAAAAAAAAGGATGGCAATGCCAAATGTTCAAATCACCTCAAACTTATGGCACTTAGTACTTGATAATATTTCAAGCTAGCTAATAAACATGTGAAAATTAAAAATAAAATCTAACTCGATGAACATGGAAACGGATGTTACTTTGCCACTCAGTATTAGCCTCAGTTTACATTTTTCCTGAACAAAACACACGCAACAGTGCAACACAACATGAAAACAATAAAACACCCTTAGCCACCTTATTATAAGCTTAAAATATACAAACTATTGTGCAAGCCAAACTGTTGTCATATTTTACAATATCATACTACTTTTAGGTCACTGAGAATGTGTCAGGGGACCACATAGAATTTTCTATCGAAGACAGAAAACTAATGTTGACCTCTGCTAGTGGCAGGAATATTTTTACACTTCCATCAAACATGAAAACTAGACCTCTCGATTTTCCATGTGCCGCCCTCGCTGCAGATTCCACTAATGCATGTGTACAGCCCAGGGGCAAAGTTATTTAGACCAGACTGAACGACGAACCGATCAAAGTCTCAGTTAACGGTTTGATTAGTTCAACCATCAACCTCCTAAGGGAAGGCTCAAGGGTTTGAAAGCCCATGATGTTGCCTTTTCATCAATGTTTTCACATTTATTATTATTTTGTTATAATTATCTTTATGTTCCCCTTGTACTCCTGGTTTCGTCCAAAACACCGGCCACTGCTCCCCCTTCACAAGGTTCAAAGAAAACTTAGAACCAAAAAAATAAGCATGTGAGAACAGAAAAAAAAAAGACGGGAAAAGAGGGGGAAATCGGGGAAAAGGCAAAAAGAAAACAACTGACGAAGAAAAAAATGTGACCCCAATAAAAAGACAGATGAGCGAAAAAATGATCGTGAAAAAATACGGAAAAAAACGACGGACAAAGATTCATGTTGCTGCTTTAGTATTAATAACAGATATATGTCATCAGCATTGAAATATGGAGGAAAGCAGATAAATCTGGAATACAATATCTTAACACATATGATACCTGCATTTCCTGTTTCTGCTTCGGATCCAACAAGGAGTGTTATTAAGGCAGATCCAACCTGGTTAGGATGATAAAATGGTAAAGAAAACTATGAAAAATAATAGGGATAGTAACAGTAAAATAAAGTGAATTGCTTACGCTCTGAGCCCATTTACAACTGATGGAAATAATATTAGATAAATCCCATTGTAGAGCTACCAACTTCTCATCTTCCAAGGAATCTAAATCCAAATACTCAATCTTGATCCCGTCCAATGAGAAAGTAAGGTGAGGTTCAAGACACAAAGTTTTGTCACATATCATGAAGGCAGGACTAAGTACGACCGGTCCTGCTTTGTCAACCTAAAAAGAGGCCCCAGAAGAAAATTACAAGTGCCGGTGGCTTTAAGCAACATAGTGGTCCAAAATCTAGCAGACCAAGGTGGCATAAAATATATTAAGCATCTAAAATTGCAGCAATCTAAGAAAAAGATCAAACATATAAATGAACAGTTTAGAGTAATCTTGAAGGGGAAGTACCGAGAAATGTCATGTGGTGGGCCTTGGAAAAGCACAAAGTCCCAACTAAGTACGTTACCCTCATCAAGGATATGTACAGGGATGTGGTGACGTTTGTCCGAACATGTGATGGCGACACCAGTGACTTTCCAATTAAAATAGGACTGCATCAGGGGTCAGCTTTGAGCCCTTATTTATTTGCTTTGGTGATGGATGAGGTCACAAGGGACATACAAGGTGATATCCCTTGGTGTATGCTCTTTGCTGATGATGTGGTGCTAGTTGACGACAGTAGGGCGGGAGTTAATAGGAAGTTAGAACTATGGAGGCACACGTTAGAGTCGAAAGGGTTCAGACTTAGTAGGACTAAGACCGAGTATATGAGGTGCGATTTCAGCGCGACTAGGCACGAGGAGGAAGACGTTAGCATCGATGGGCAAGTGGTGGCCAAGAAGGATACTTTTCGGTATTTAGGGTCGATGCTACAAAAGGATGGAGACATTGATGAAGATGTTAGGCATAGAATTTCAGCCGGCTGGTTGAAATGGCGTCAAGCTTCTGGCGTTCTCTGTGACAAAAGGGTGCCTCAGAAGCTGAAAGGTAAGTTCTATAGGACGGCGATTCGTCCGGCGATGTTATATGGTGCTGAGTGTTGGCCTACAAAAAGGCGACATGTCCAGCAATTGAGTGTAGCGGAGATGCGTATGTTGCGTTGGTGTTGTGGGCACACAAGGAGGGATAGAGTACGGAACGACGATATTCGGGATAGGGTTGGGGTGGCACCAATTGAGGAGAAATTGATTCAACATCGGTTGAGATGGTTTGGACATGTCCAACGGAGGCCTCCTGAGGCGCCGGTGCGTAGTGGAGTTCTAAAGCGGGCCGATAATGTAAAGAGCGGTAGAGGTCGACCTAAACTAACTTGGGACGAGTCCGTTAAGAGAGATCTTAAGGAGTGGAATATCCCCAAGGATTTAGCTATGGACAGGAGCGCTTGGAGATTAGCAATCAACGTGCCTGAACCGTGACATCTTTTGTCTTGTGCCCTTTATGTCCCTTTATGTGTCTCCCTGTTTCTCGTCTCTTTTGGGTTTCATCTCTAGCCTACCCCAACTTGCTTGGGACAAAAGGCTATGTTGTTGTTGTTGTTGTTGTTGAAGGGGAAACGACGGAATTCTATCGTGGCAGGGTACTAAAATTTTAAAAAGCATACTAGAAGATTTTAGGTGGCCTTAACATGTTGCCTATACAAATTTGTATATTACATAACTCAGTGCAGAAGAAGAAGAGAGACATCAGGATGTAGGTCAACTCACACTTATAACTAGTCTAAAGAAAAGGTTCATAAATCATGCTTGTATACCAAGGTCAGTAATTGCACGCATCAAAATCCTGATGATTAATTTTAATGTATGGCCCCACAGTTTATGAATTGCTTCCAATGCAATTACTCAAGCTTTCCTCAGAAAATAAACTGAAAAGGTTTGACATGTTCACCTAAAAAGATCCTTTTTGTAGCTAACCACTTATCGGGAAAGAGAGAGAAGATGTTAAGATGCGAGCACAAACAAACAGAAGCGGCGTTGTATTGGGCATCTAATATTTTTTTATCCAAAATGTTTACCGTACAATCACAAATTATAATTTAAGGAGACATACCAGCGCATCATAGGAATTATAGATATGCTGCAAATTTTGCTCCATATAACCTGGAATTGCACAATGATTACCAGAATTGAACACAGTTCAAGCAGAAGCCATTACAAAAGTCGAGCATATTACCAGGCACATCATAATTACTGGTAGATGAAGTGTCAGGGCTGGATGGCATGCTTTCTTCCTCAGAATCAGCTACCATTCCCTGGTAGAAGACAAACAACTAACAGTTAACAAAAAAAATGCAGTGAACAGAAAGGGATACTTAATTGTATGGATAAATAAATATATACTTCTGATGGAAGCTCAAAGGGATGTGCACTGCCAAATCTCATTTCTTCCACAGGCTGATTTCCAGACATGTGATATTCATCTAAGCAAGTATTGGTATTGATACGATCAGTATAGATTGCCGAAGTCGCCATTACTACATCAAATTTGGTTGTTGCATTGGAAGTATCCTGATCCATTTTAGGGTACTCAGCTCAGGGTTCCAAAAAGCGGCACTAAGCGCACGCTTCGCGCTGAAGCGCTAATCGGACAGGTAACGCTTCCAATTAAATATCCCTGAAGCCGCCGCGAGCCTGGGACCGCCCCGCCGTCGCTGCCGACGAATCTCCGCAAAACGCACCGAGAGAGAGCTGCGAGAGATGGAGGAGCTGAAAAAAGTAGATCTCACTGGCTCCTTCTCCCTTCTCACGCGGGATGGACGCCGCTGCGCCTGGATCCACGCGCTGCGCCTCCTCCTCCCTCCTCACACGCGTAGCCGGCGACGGAGAAGAAGCCCCGCGGCCAGGAACGACGGAGGGAGGCGGGGCGGCGATGAAGGGCGAGACGGCGCGGGAGGCAGGGCGGGAGGGGCGGAGCGGATGAGGCGGATGCGCGCCGTCGCTCGGCGGCGCGACGGGAGGTGTGGGGCGGTGGTGCTAGGCCGAGCAGGAGCGGTGGGGCGGCGGAGAAGAAAGAAGACTTGGTGGTGCGCCGCGGTCCTCGTAACCCGGCTGAAAAACCCTCGTGCCTGATTTGCTGCGAGACGAAAATACCTCAAAAAAAAATGAAAAAATACAGATTATAAGCCAAATGAATCGAGCCTAAGAGCATGTTTGGACGTAGGGATTAAAGTTTAGAGGACTATAAACATGAGGTGATAAAAAATAATTTATAAGACAAATCTATTAAGTCTAATTATTTTATTATTAGCACATATTTATTATAGCACTATATTATCAAAACATAACTAATTAGGCTTAATAGATTCGTCTCGTAAGTTAATCATAATCTATGCAATTCGTTTTGTAACTAGTCTACGTTTAATACTTCAAATTAGTGTTCAAATATTAACATGACAAAGACTAAGCTTTAGTCCTGAACCAAATATGCCCTAAGAGCAACTCTAGTATGAGCACTCAAATCAGGACCACTACTTTTAATTTGGGTGCTTGTAGAGTTGAGATGGACTAGAGGGGGGTAAATAGTCATTTCTAAAATTTAATCGCGTCGGCTAACCGAAATATGTGTGACGGTCTAACCAAGACTATATCCCCCTATCTAAATTCTCTAGCACCTTATAAAGATACTAATTAAGTGACTAAGGTGACAAGCTCATCAAGAGCTCACCTAATCAATTCTAACTTGTAAGGTCACACTAACCTATGCAAATAGTACTTTACCAACCGGAGGAGCTCATACACAATTCTAGTAAAGTAAAAGCACAAAACTCCTAAACTCACTGCAATACTCAATAAGAAGGCAATCAATGCCAAATTAGAGAGCATAAATTACATAGCTACACAAACTAAGCAATGTGACTAACAAGGCTACACAAAACCAAATTTGCCACATAAGGGAGGTACTTATATGCTATACAAATAAGAAGATAATTAGCAAACTACATAAGCACAACTAGTTACAAATAACAACTGCACAAGCACAAGTATAAGAATACAAATACAAGCTTTTGCAATGAGGATGCAAACCATCGAGAAGAGAATGGAGACAATGCTAACACGATGATTTCCTATCGAGGTTCACTTGGTTGCCACCAAGCTACGTCCCGTTGTGTCGATCAACACCTCATGGTTCGGCGGCTACTCGGTATTCCAAAACCGAGTCCTCCCAAAGGGCGCCGCAAGAACCTACCGCAAGTGTGGTAGCTTAATGATACGCTCGACTAGAGTTACTCTTCACGATCCCCGCGGGGTGAGCATAATCCCCCTCACAAATCTTCTCCGGAGCCACATACAATCTTCTTGCGTGCTTCGACAGAGCCACAAGCTATCAAGCCGTCTAGGAGGTGGCAACCTCTAAGAGTAACAAGCACCACCGGTTTGCAAAACGAACACCTAGTGCCACTCGATGCAACCTCACAATGCAAGCGTACTAGAATTGCTTGCTCACTCAATCGAATGAACACTACAAGTAAAAGTGAGTTAGAGGGCTCTCAAGCACTACCACATAAGCCACCAAGGCCCTCGTGTGCTTAGCAACAGGTCAAAGGCCAGCCAAGTGCTCTATTTATAACCCCACAGTCAAATAGAATCGTTACCCTTTCACTGGGTAGAACTCGGGCTGACCGGACGCACCTGGCCAGAGCCCAGTCGCTCCTGGACATCCACGTGTACTAGCCATTTAAACTTAGCCGTTGCCACCAATAGCTACTTTGCACGTGCACAGACACACCACTTACCAGACACGTCGGTGGAAACGACCTGACACCGCCTAGCCAGCGTCCGGTCTCGAGGAGGTTTTGCGTGACCTGCCGCTTATGACCAGACGCAGGCCAGCATCCGCTCGCCCCCTGACCACACGCAGAGCTGCCACGTGTCAACGTTGCACCTCACGCCATTGCGTCAGCATACGTCAGAGGGCTTGCGCCCAGTCACTTTTACTGTGCAGCATCTGGTCATTTGACCAAGACCGCACCTCAACTACTGCCACTGACCGGACACGTTGGTGCCCCCGAGTTCAGCGTCCGATCACTCACAGTGACCTATTTCGCTTTCGTTTCTTCGCCGAGTTGATCTGTTTCAACTCCAACTTCTTTCTCCTATGTAATTGTGTCAACACCACAGAGTGTACACCACCATGTGTATGTGTGTTAGCATTCTCATAATCATTTTCAAGGAGTTAGCCACTCAACTTGCCACGCCACTCGATCATAGTGACGATGCAAAGTCAGATCACTCGAATGGCACTAGATGACCGATATACAAATAAGTTTGCCCCTCTTGATAGTACGGCCATCTATACCTAAACTTAGTCATCAACTTCTCTACACACTTATGACTGGTGAAATGGAAAAGCCCTAGGTTATATCTTTGTCTTGCGTATTCCATTCCATCTCCTCCAATGTTGATGCAACACATGCACCAACATGATCAACAATGATATGGTCCACTCCATATCATCACGTGATCATATTAGTTCATCGATCTTGACTTTACTTGCTTTTCACCGTTGTGTCGGTCCATCGGTGCTAAGTCTTGCTCAAGCTTCACCGTCACACGTGGTCCCTCGCTTCGAAGCCCCCGACTTGTCCTTCACCCTTGCAACCGGTCCGTCGAGCCAAGTCATATCTTAATCTTCTCCACCTCGATCACATGACTCAATGTCATGTCTCATGTGCAATAAGCTCCTCTATCATCACATGTGCAAGCTTTGCAATATCTCCAAGTCATTTCCACCTCCATGACATATGCTGCTCACACACATGTGGACTAATCTCCTGTGTATCTCATATAAACATAATTAGTCCATCTAAGGTTGTCACTCAATTACCAAAATCAAACAAGGATCTTTCAGTGCTCCCTCTATTTTTGTTGGGATAGTATTTTTCACTTCTACTCTAGCAGCAATACCTAAATTTAAGCCCCAAATTCATTCCAGTAGACACTAACAAATAGGGCCTGCTTGCCATTCTCTCTATATTCTTCCTTGTCCTCCCTACGGGCCCTCTCAGCCTGCATCACGCGAAAAGCCATGCTCGTGCGGAGGCGGGCGAACTGGCAATGGCCACACTCACGCTCGCACGGAGGTCGTTCGCCTGGTAGATGAGGTCCCTGCGACGGCCACGCTCGAACGGAGGTAGGCGAGGTCCCAGGGAGGCCCCTCCCTGGCGCGTTAGAAGGAGATTCGTGGAAGGAGGCCCCTCTCCTGCGTGGAAGAAGGAGATCCGTCAGGCATGCGAGGTCTCCAGCGAGGCCCCTCCACTGGCTCCTCTCTCCCTGACTCGCCGCTCAGACCTGGCCTGAGCTCGCCCCATGTGTGGAAGGAGATCCGCTGGAGACAGAGTGACTCGCCGAGGATGAAGGGATCCGCGAGCTACCTGAGCTTGTTGCGTGCGAGCATGGAGGGAGCTCCACCGGGGAAGAAGGAGCTGGCGGTGCGCAGGCAGGAAAGGAGAGAGGGAGTCGCACCACCATCTGTTGGAGCTCGTTGCTACAACGAGGAGAAGAAAGGGAGTCATGCCGCCAGCGCTGGAGCTCACTGCCGCAACCGGAAGACGCGAGCGAGAGCTGGACGGTCGTCCTTCTGTGCGAGTGTGCGAGGAAAAATGGCCACAATGGTGGGATGGGGGCTGAAGGCAAGCCAACAAGAATGGGGTCCTTGGGGTAAATATGGATGCCTAGCCAAATATGGGTCTGTAGTAGGGGGCCCTAATCGAGTGATGTTTTTAGCCTGGACACCCATATTTAGTTATGGGGGCTTAAGTAGATGCCCTACTGAAAGTCCTATGTTTGGTGTTGGTAATTAGTGACAATACCTAGTACTAACCACATAGCAAAGACATGTGTGTAGCTATGATGTGGTTGGTGCAACGACATGGTGAAGTAAGGATCAAGCAATGGTGATGTGATCAAGTGCTTGCCATGATGGAGTTGGATGAAGGTGCAAAGCCAAATCATGAAGCTCAAGGCAAAGGTATATGATAGGGTTTTTCAGTTTGCATCCAAGACACCATATAAGATGTAGATGGCTTAAGATCGATAGCCGTACTATAAAGAGGGAATTTTTAGGGCTATTAATCACTTAAGTGTAACTAGATGAGGATTCTTTGTATATGCATTTAGATCTAGTGGAGAGCTAACTTAACGCCTCAAAAATGATTATAAAAATGCTAACACACATGCACATGGTGATGTATATTTGGTGATGTTAGCACAATTACGAAGGTGGTGGTGTTTGAGTGGTAGAGATGAGTTTGGGGCTCTCTCTCCTGCCAAGCCTGCGAGCGCGGGATTCGACGCATTTTTATGGAAGTGAAACGCCTTTTTTCCACTACGTCGGTGGCGAAGATTTTCTCTAAGTCATCGTGGATAGAAACAGAGACGAACGGAGGTCAATGGGGTGACCGGTCGCTGGACCGGAAGTGGTCTCGACATAACCGGACGCGTCCAGTCAGTGATAGTAGCAGTTTAGCGCGTGGACTGGGGTTTACCACCGGCTCATCTGGTCACTCGCGGGACCGGTTGTAACGGATCAACGTAATTATATGAGATTAAGTAAGAAAATCTTTCACCGAGGCAGTTAATTTATCAAACTTAAACCTGTATAACTCGAGATTCCGTGAAATCACGAGGGATTTCAAACCAACCAACATACAACCAAGATCGTACTGATTTAGCAGCCACAGTTCACATGATACGTAGAGTTCACAATAAAAGTGGAGTACATCGGAGTTCGGAATAAAAGTTATTACAACACAGTTCAAAATAACATAGCGGAAGCAAGTAGTTTTCCACCCACACTTAGTTCAAATACAGTGCCAATAGATAGTCATGGTCCACAAAAGCAGTAGATAAGACGAACAGAGTGACCCTTGCCCAAGGTCCTAATTGTCGCCCATCGCCGGATACAGACAGTTGGAGCAGTACCCATAGTACATCTGACCATCTGCAACAACAATGGGAACAACGCCCTGAGTACGAGAATGTACTCAGCTAGACTTACCCGTCATAAACCAGAAATAAAGGACACCAAGGATCATGCAAGGCTTTATAGATTGGACTGGCTTGACTCATTTGCGAAAAGCATAAGTGTTTATGAAAAACTATACCAGTACTTTTTGCATCACTTTTAGTATAACCTATTCAAGCTAGGTAAGCACCTATTGCTAAAACAATCACTTGATTCCTCATTAACAATCTAGATTATCATATCAGGTTTAGCATTTCCAACATCATTCACTTAACTATCAGTGTTCCATTAATGTTACAACGATGCCATAGCTCGAGTCAAGTGCTCACTAACCGAGAGCGACGGTGATTCGAATCGAATTCCTATCCAGCTGGAGATTTATTCCTCACACAAACTCTGCTTCCCCCGTCAGGGTCGCGTAGATCACCAATGACACTTTCCAAGAAGCCGCGGGATAACAATCATGGATCGCACTACCCAAGAACCGCCCGACTGCCAGGACGCACCTTGGGCTCACTCTTCGCGTCCCCGTTACACCCACTTCAACACCAGTCTGTCAACCTGAGTTTATCCCGGCTCGAAAAGTGTCACTAGCTTCGCGGTCGAAAGGTACTTTATTCGGCCAGCTAAATGTGAGGCATGCGTTCAACATGACAAGAGGGACGAGCAACGATCGGTCCTTAATTGACACAAACGGAATCACTATAGTCCAAAACCTTATAAGACTCCGTCCGGTCTTCATTTATCCATCAACACTTGGTTACTTTTTATGATCACAATTACAGCTAACCATACCTCGGTATCCACCTATAACTCGCAGGTGACAGGAAATCACCCGACTTCTACCGGTCTAAGCATAGCTAAGCAATTCACTCGATCCTGACCTAATAGGGTGAAAGATAATCCGGTGGCCAAGGTAATAATACAACAACGGTTTTACTCAACTCCTATAACTTAATGCAACTATATATATAACTATAGTTCATGTAGTAAGGAACAACTTTTATAAAATAGGAGACTTAAAATGCTCCGGGGCTTGCCTTTTTCGAACGAGCTAGGATGGTGGTCGACGCACTCTGGCAGCTCCTCGCCTAACTCTTCCTCCTCGGGCACCTCCTGTGCCTGGGGCTCCTGCTGATCCGTCCAAACTTGCTCCTCCGGTACTGCTACCTGTGACTCTTCCTGCGATCCTGTATGATGCAAGTGCATAAGTAATCATGCGAATGATGCATCGGATTGTGGTGGAGTGCTTTGATGACATGAGATGCAGATGAGCACATGGAATGAGCAGTTTGAATATAACTATTTTTTCTACAAGGTAGTCAATGTCATCCAAGAACATGTACCCTAAAACATGCACCTTATCCTTCTATTAGTTAGCCTATCATCTACACATACAAGTGAACCTAAGCTACCAAAGATTACCAACCTAACTCAACCACAACATCAGCAAGGTATAATGATGCTTCAAAGATACACCAAACATATTTTATTTCTCTTAATTTCTCATAAAGAATAATCTTCTATTCCCTATTTAATTAGGGTTACACAGCAACACCTATTTCTGGTGTAGATAAAAATCTACCAAAATTACAATAGATTACTCTTACCCTAACTAACCTACTACTAAATTTTCATGAGAATTGCCTACGTAAAACTGCTTGTACAAAATAAACAAGTTATAGCCTAAATATGAGCATGAAATTATTTTGTACTAGAAAAAGTATCAAACAACAGATTTCACATTTTTTCTAGGTTACTAACAGTAAACTAACATACTACAAAAATTATCACATGTATGTTCTATACAAATTTAGCTCTCTACTAAAAATAACAAAGATTATCAATTAAAAGCATTTGAACTACACTTCAAAAATTTCTCACAGAACATGCTTCACTAATATTTTTCCTAGAAAGTGCATCACTAATAAAGATTAAAGCAATAAGAATCACATTTTTTCCTTCATTATTTTATTTACTACATATTTTCTAAGATATCAGCAATTATAGCAATTAAATAAATTTGCACAGTAAAGTGTTACAAAAATAATATGAGATATTTTTAAACTATAGATCTATTCAAGAGGAACATTTCAAACTTTGTTTCATGATTTTTGGAGCTATAAATTGTACACAAACATTTTTCAAGTATTTTTTTTCCCAAAACAAAATAGGAATTCAAAAACGAATTTTGGAAATCGTTTAACGGGCCAGCCCACTTGAAACCACCGGCCCACGACCGTTTTCAGCCGGAGCGCCGCGCAGGAAAAAGAGAGGCGGCCCGGCTCGGTGGTTCGGCCCAAGGCCGCTGGCCCAGCAGGCAGAGAGCGGGGGCGGAACGTGGGACGCGGCCACGGGTGCCGGCATCCCGACGTCGCGGGGGCGAAGCGGTGGTCGCCGTCGGCCAACGGCCGTCCTCTGGCTCCGAGTTGTAACCCCGAGCACGCATGACTCCCGCGCAAGGATGGCGAGCACGATCGCGCGAAGCAAGGGAAGAAGGAGGGAGCGAGGGCGCCGGTGGCGGAGCTCGAGCCCAGCGGCCGGCGACGGTGGCGCGCGCGGGAAGAGGAGAAATTGAGCCTCACCGTCATCGAACAAGGGATACCGAGCCCCGTTCGGAGAAGAGGAGAAGGTGGCGGAGCCGGTGGTGAGACAAATCGGGAGGCGGCGCGGCCGTTGAGCGGGAACGGCGGTGTTCGTCTCGAGCGGAGCGGCGGCGGCGCGAGGAGGCGAGAGCGGCGGCTGCTGCTGCTCGCGCGAAGCCGAGCGAGGCGAAAACGGGGGTATGCTGGCGAGGGAGGAGCGGGCGCGGCTTCAAGGCACGTGGCGTGGCCGGTGGAGCCTATGGCTCGCCACCCGTACGCCGGAGGCGACGAGCGGCGGCCGCGCGGCGGCCACGGCCTGAGCGCGGCGTGCGCTGGCGCGGGCGGGCGCGTGAGACAGGCCAGGCCGGCTTCGGCAGTGGGCCGAGAAGTGAGGCGGCGGCCCAGCCAAGTGAAAATCCATTTTTCTTTTATAATAAATATTTTCAGATTTGTTTCTTTGTTTCAAATTTGAATATGAAGATGAAAAATAGGTTTTCAGAACTTTTGCCCAAAATAAAAGTTGTTTAAAATTTTATTCTCTACAACTTTCATGTAGAGCATTTTTCAAAATTCTCAACAGATTTTGAATTTAGGATTTAAAGCTAAGTGGTTAATCAAAAATCTATTTGTTTAGAATATTTTTAAAACAAAATTTGAGAAAAACTTGAATTCAAGAATTGCTCCAAAAATCATGTTAATTTATTCTAGATTATTTAAAATTACTAATACCCAAAAGTATACTACCTTTTTGGCACTTACATCAAAGTTAGGGTTCTAATTATTTGCTTTTCAAATTTAAATTTAAAAGAGCTATATTTCATGCAATGCTAGTCATGAAATGATGCTGAATGCTTTATGCTTTGAAATGCTAATGCATGCTTAACACCCAGGGGTGTTACAACCCTCCCCCCTTATAAGAATCTCGTCCCGAGATTTTGAGTTACGAACCATTTATCGTAAAAATCTTTATACACAGTTTGAAGATATTCTCCCGTCTCCCATGAAGCATCACTCTCATCATGATGGCTCCACTGAATCTTGTAGGTTGTTACCACTCTATTCCGAGTGACTCGGTCCTTAGTATCCAGAACTCGAATCGGTTGTTCACGATATTCCAAGTCCGCCTTGATCCGAATACCCTGCGGTTCTATTCTCTCTTCCGGAACACGCAGACATTTCTTCAACTGGGATACGTGAAAGACGGGAAAGATCGAACTCATCCCTTCTGGCAATCGCAACTTATACGCCACGGGACCCTTTTTCTCTATGATCTGGTATGGTCCGATATATCTAGCAGACAATTTCTGCTTGATTCCAAACCGTTTCTTCTTCATGGAGGTAACCTTCAAATAGACATAGTCACCCACTTGGAAATCTAATGGTCTCGTTCTCTTGTCTGCATAACTCTTCTGACGGGACTGTGCAGCTTGCATGTTTTGCCGGATAATACATACCTTCTTCTCTGCCTCATCTACAAAATCAATTCTATAAAACCTTCTTTCTCCAGGCTCTACCCAATTTAACGGTGTCCTGCACTTCCTGCCATATAAGGCTTCAAAAGGTGCCATCTTGATACTCTCTTGGTAACTGTTGTTGTAAGCGAATTCTGCCAACGGTAACCAGGATTCCCATGAGCCTCTGGATGATAGTACACAAGCTCTAAGCATATCTTCAAGTACAGCATTAACTCGTTCTGTCTGCCCGTCTGTCTGTGGATGGTAAGCCGTACTACGAATCAAACTAGTACCCAAACCTTTATGAAGGTGTTCTAAAAAATGAGAGGTAAACTATGAACCACGATCAGACACGATCGTTTTTGGTATACCATGTAATCGGACAATCTCAGCAATATACTTTTCTGCATATTGAGGTGGTCGGAATGTTGTCTTAACTGGCAGAAAGTGAGCTGTCTTGGTGAGACGATCTACTATTACCCAAATAGAATCGTGTCCCTTCTATGTGGTGGAAAGACCAGTGATGAAATCCATACTTATATCATCCCATTTTCAATCGGGTACAGACAAGGGCTGCAGAAGTCCTGCGGGTCTCATTTGAAGAGCTTTAACTCTACAACACATGTCGCAACGAGCAACGTATGCTGCAATTTCCTTTTTCATCTTAGTCCACCAATAACGGGGTCGCAAATCTTGGTACATCTTACTACTTCCGGGGTGAATAGATAGCTTGGAATGATGGGTCTCATTCATCAACTTGTTCTTAAGCTCTCTATCCTTAGGTACCACCAGGCGATCCTTAAACCATAACACTCCTTGGTCATCCAATCGAAAGTGTTTGGTGGGTTCCCTCTTCATCTTCTCTTTGATATGAAAGATTCCCTTATCTGTCTTCTGACCTTCAATGATTTGGTTTTCCAGAGTACAACTGATCTGAATATTATGCAACACAGTAGGATGTAACAATTTGAACCCTTCTTCAAACAACGGTTGCACATCAATAGCATGTGATTTTCTACTTAGTGCATCTGCTACTACATTAGCCTTCCCGGGATGATAATGCACGTTTAGATTATAGTCCTTTATCAGCTCTAACCATCTTCTATGTCACATGTTCAACTCAGATTGGGTAAAAATGTATTTGAGACTCTTATGATCTGTAAAGAGGTTACACACATTACCCATTAGGTAGTGTCTCTAAATCTTTAGAGCATGCACTACTGCTGCAAGCTCCAAATCATGTGTAGGATAGTTAACTTCATGCTTCCTCAATTGACGTGAGGCATAGGCAATGACCCTTTCATTTTGCATTAGTACACATCCTAACTCATTCTTAGATGCGTCACAGAACACATCAAAAGACTTTTCTATATCCGGTTGGGCCAGAACAGGAGCAGTGGTCAACAACTTTCGCAAGGTGCAGAAAGCTGCCTCGCACTCCTCTGTCCATACAAACTTATGATCCTTCTATAACAGGCTTGTCATTGGTTTGACAATCTTCGAGAAATCCGGTATGAAGCGATAATAGTAACCGGCTAAACCAAGAAAACTGCAAACTTCATGCACTGAGGTTGATGACTTCCAGTCCATAACCTCTTGCACCTTACTAGGGTCTACGGAAATGCCATTTTCAGACAACACGTGGCCGAGAAAAGGAACTGTCTTAAGCCAGAACTCACACTTGCTGAACTTCGCATACATTTGATGTCCTCTGAGTCTAGTCAAGACAATCCTGAGGTGCTCTGCGTGATCTTCTTCATTCTCTAAATATATTAGAATGTCATCAATGAACACAATCACAAACTTGTCCAACTCGGGCATGAAAACAGAATTCATCAGATACATAAAGTATGCCGGAGCGTTTGTCAATCCGAAGGACATGACAAGATACTCGTACAAGCCATATCTGGTAGAGAACGCAGTCTTAGGCACATCTTGTGGCCTAATCTTAATCAGGTGGTATCCTGATCTCAAATCTATCTTAGAGAATACTTTGGCTTTAGACAATTGGTCAAACAAGATATCAATCCGAGGAAGAGGATACTTGTTTTTAATTGTCACTGCATTCAGTGGTTGATAATCCACGCACATGCGTAAGGAGTTATCCTTCTTCTTTTTCACAAATAGAGCGGGGCATCCCCATTCAGACGAGCTGGGACGAATCAAACCTTTCTTTAGTAAGTCCTAGAGTTGCTTCTTCAATTCGGCTAACTCATTGGGAGGCATCCGATAGGGCCTTCTCGAGATCGGTGTTGTTCCCGGAATTAACTCAATTACAAACTCAACATCTCGGTATGGTGGAAGTCCAGGTAACTCATCCGGAAACACATCTGGAAACTCACAGACCACTGGAATCTGGGCTAGCAGAGTAGTTTGGACCGCACAAGTCGTGCTAGCTAGGTCTACTTTCCGAGGTAGGACCACCCGAAAAGTGCCTTCTCCACTTGGTTCCTTAAGAGAGATACTCCTTCCTCCAATATCGATTACTACCCCCATCTTATTCATCCAGTTCATACCCATGATCACATCCAAAACTAACCCTGGCATGACTATCAGATTAAGCTTATATTGTCGGTTTGATATGTTTAGGGTTACTCCCTGAACTATCTGATTAGTCAACAGATCAGCCCCAGCTGAACTGATTTTATAAGCACATTCCAATTCGACTATCCCTTGCTCATGCCTCTTAACAAATGCTTGACTTACAAAGGAATTAGATGATCCAGAATCAAACAAGACTACTGCAGGATGATTGTTGATAGAAAACACACCAGCTGTTACCGGTTCTCCTTCAGGGATGTCATCCACGGTGGTGTGACGCACACGAGCTTGATACTGCGTCTGTTGTTTCTTAGGGTAGGGACAAAACTTTGCAAAGTGTCCGGGTTGGTTGCAGTTGAAGCACGGTCCCTTCACTTGAGCCACAGTTCCAGATGAACTGCCTTGTCCTATCTTCGCCTGAGGCAATGCCATCTTGAATGGTTTCTGGTTCCTCTGGGGTTGCTGAGCATTCTGATTCTTCCTTTGCGGTGGCCTAAACCTTGCACCTGGGGCAGGCGATCGATAAGCTGGACGGTTGGCCACTGGGGCTCTGGACTAGGACGGGCCCGACTCGAAAGCTCTCTTACGGATCTTGGAAGCAGCATAAACATTGTTGTTCTTCTCTTGTTTCAGACAGTCACTAACGAAATCGTTGAAACTAGTCCTCATATTTGTACCCACATGTTTCATCATCTTGGGATTCAGGCCTCTCTTGAAGCTAGCGATCTTCTTGGCCTCAGTATTCACCATATCAGGAGCATAACGGCTCAGGTTATTGAATGCATGTAGATATTGAGTTACAGTCTTCGTGCCTTTATTTAGTGCCAGAAATTCCCCAAGCTTCATCTCGGTCAGACCAGGTGGAATGTACGTTCCACGGAAGGCTTCGGTGAACTCCCTCTAAGTGATGTGAGCGTGGGGAGGAAAAGTGGTGCGGTGATGTTTCCACCATATTCCTGCCGGACCTTGAAGCTGATGAGCTGCATACTCAGTCTTCAACACTTCAGTCATTCTCAAGACACGGAACTTGTCTTCCATAGTATTAATCCACTCTTCTGCATACAAGGGTTCTGCGGCTTCCTTGAAGATCGGTGGACGAGTATCCATGAAGTTCTTGAAACTGCTGTACTGATTTGCTTCGTGCCCACCCGGGTTTATTCCCCAACGGGTGTTGTCTGCGATACTACGCAACGCAGCTTCCATATTCTGTTGCATGCCCTCCATATTAAGTTGGCTTCCAAGAAATTGTGTGAAAAACTGTTCCGCAATGTAGGGTGGAGGAGGCAGTGGTGGATCACGGTCATCACTAGCAGCTGTACTGCCACCAGCCTCAGCGGCACCATACACGGTACGACGAGTGTTCGGCATCTGCATGTTTCAGCAACAGTAATTATTAGGTGATGTTGTAGGAATTGCGTCCGAATGAAAAATCATGCTGACTAAATTTACTGGAGAGAATAAATTCATACAATAAAACAGGGCATAATAAGTCATTCCAATTAACACAACATCACTAATTAGATTACTTAAAGCACACACATCGCGTCCATTACAACCAAGTTGTCAGCATACATACACTGGACTTTTTGACGTTCGGATACCGCCACAAACACATCCAAGCTTTCCAACATTACATCAAAGCCTTAGTCTTTCTACTCATTATTACATGCCCAACGTGCCAACAAAGCAAAAGATCATGTAGATGGAACCTAGTAGCTAGCGCAACAACTACTAGCCTACTCATCGTGGTCGCTGTCTAAGTCCGAGACGTTGGCGTTGTCGCCATTAGCAACGTCGTGGTGCTCCCCAACTGGTGCTTCGGGCTCTTTAGGATCTTCGTCTTCATTCAAATCCATCTCTGCCGCACCAGGAGGAACATAGGGGTTGAGTTGATTGTTCAGCCGATGAACCTCCTCATGTAGATTGTCATTATATTCCTCTGCATATGCCAACTGTTGCTCTAGCTCAAATTGTCTAGCCCTCAACACATTCTCTGCGGACCAGGCTTCATTCCTCTGATGGAGCACATGAGTCAACATGCGCTCAGCGTTCCCGTTGGCGGTGGTCAGTCGCCCAACCTGCTCTCTCAGGGCACGTACATCTCCTTCGAAAGCCACAGTCCTCTGGGTAGCCTGATCTCTCTGACGAGTCAACTGAGCCATCTCTGTGTTGAGCCTCTCAATCTCGGCGTCGTGATCTCTCTGAAGCTGACGGCGATCATCGCGAGCCTGACCAAGAGCACTAGACACACGTCTCAGGCTACCTTCCACTCCATCAAAGGCCCTCATCACTGCGAACATGGCACTCATAGTGGGGTTGTCACTGTTCTGTACTTCTGCGGCGCTAATCTCCAGAGATCTTCCTCTTGCCTGCTGCCACGAGTCAGTGGAGGGGTTGCCCCTCCGAAAGACTCCAACTATAGCTGCTGCCAACTCCTTAGGAAAGCGATCCATGATATCCCTCAGGATCCCAAAGGCTGCCCTCTCAGCGGCTTCTTCAGGGGTCCTGCCAGTTGACTCAAAATGCCAACCGGTCCACTCAGAACCATCACCTCGGGGACGAACTACCACTACCACAGTCACCAAAAGTCCTTACCCCAACCGCTCATTCGACCAAAAGTAGCGGGGATCCATCCCATCAGGATAGCCTACATAGCTGAGTACTCTCCACAAGAGCGTAGGCATCCCAAACTCTCCAAGAAAAGTGTGGCGCTGACGAGTGCGTGGAGCAAGCTGATGACGGGGAGCTCTACCGGTGGACTTGCAGGCTGTCTGCTTGGTACGTGCCATCTGTAGCAAAATTTTATTACCGTGGTGAGAACAGATTTTTAAGTTGGCATTTTTATCGAAATGAGATAATCAACTTATAAGGGGAGGAACAATGCCATGAATGAAATGCATCACATGATACATGCACGTTCCGTACGTCCTCACAAACTTAGAAAACTAATAACTACTAACAGAATAAACGGTGGCATACAACGATCTCTTGTAACGTAACTAATACGTACTACTCGAAAGCGTTGTTATGTACCTGCAGAAAGTCACTTCAGCCCAACCCTCACAGTATGAAAATATGCAAGAAAGCAGTAAAGTAAGTTACTCGCTCTACACGCATCCCCAGATACGAGTATAACGGTAACAACTACCCAAATCATCATCCTATTGACGGCATCGTCACCGCATGACGGAAGTCCCCACCATTTGAATACCCTCCTACGAACATGCGCATGGCACGTAAGTATTTCGGTATCACATAAGCACTCCCCTAGATCGGCAGTGTATCCGACCATGCTCTCACAACTCTCACTTACCAGGGCGTAGAGGAAATTGATCCATACATTACCACTCAATTGAATGGCACTCATACAATAGCACGTCGTATGAGCGACGAAATTTCAAATATGATGCAAACCCCCAAGTTAGTACTTAATTAAGCCACCTAGAGTCCTTATGGGGCATAAAGGATATGACCACTCGTACACTCTTAAATTTGAAAGCTTAGTTGAAAACACAGTTTTATTTTTAAATACCCATGTGAACAGCAACATGATAAACCATGCTCCGATGCCAGCTGTAACGGATCAACGTAATTATACGAGATTAAGTAAGAAAATCTTCCACCGAGGCGGTTAATTTATCAAACTTAAACCCGTATAACTCGAGATTCCGTGAAATCACGAGGGATTTCAAACCAACCAACATACAACCAAGATCGTACTGATTTAGCAGCCACAGTTCATATGATACGTAGAGTTCACAATAAAAGTGGAGTACATCAGAGTTCGAAATAAAAGTTATTACAACACAGTTCAAAATAACATAGCGGAAGCAAGCAGTTTTCCACCCACACTTAGTTCAAATACAGTGCCAATAGATAGTCATGGTCCACAAAAGCAGTAGATAAGACGAACAGAGTGACCCTTACCCAAGGTCCTAGTTGTCGCCCATCGCCGGATACAGACAGTTGGAGCAGTACCCATAGTACATCTGACCATCTGCAACAACAATGGGAACAACGCCCTGAGTACGAGAATGTACTCAGCTAGACTTACCCGTCATAAACCAGAAATAAAGGAAACCAAGGATCATGCAAGGCTTTATAAATTGGACTGGCTTGACTCATTTGCGAAAAGCATAAGTGGTTATGAAAAACTATACCAGTACTTTTTGCATCACTTTTAGTATAACCTATTCAAGCTAGGTAAGCACCTATTGCTAAAACAATCACTTGATTCCTCATTAACAATCTAGATTACCATATCAGGTTTAGCATTTCCAACATCATTCACTTAACCATCAGTGTTCCATTAATGTTACTACGATGCCATAGCTCGAGTCAAGTGCTCACTAACCGAGAGCGACGGCGATTCGAATCAAATTCCTATCCAGCTGGAGATTTATTCCTCACACAAACCCTGCTTCCCCCGTCAGGGTCGCGTAGATCACCAATGACACTTTCCAAGAAGCCGCGGAATAACAATCATGGATCGCACTACCTAGGGACCGCCCGACTGCCAGGACGCACCTTGGGCTCACTCTTCGCATCCCCGTTACACCCACTTCAACACTAGTCTGCCAACCCGAGTTTATCCCGGCTCGAAAAGTGTCACTAGCTTCGCGGTCGAAAGGTACTTTATTCGGCCAGCTAAATGTGAGGCATGCGTTCAACATGACAAGAGGGACGAGCAACGATCGGTCCTTAATTGACACAGACGGAATCACTATAGTCCAAAACCTTATAAGACTCCGTCCGGTCTTCATTTATCCATCAACACTTGGTTACTTTTTATGATCACAATTACAGCTAACCATACCCCGGTATCCACCTATAACTCGCAGGTGACAGAAAATCACCCGACTTCTACCGGTCTAAGCATGGCTAAGCAATTCACTCGATCCTAACCTAACAGGGTGAAAGATAATCCGGTGGCCAAGGTAATAATGCAACAACGGTTTCACTCAACTCCTGTAACTTAATGCAACTATATATATAACTATAGTTCATATAGTAAGGAGCAACTTTTATAAAATAGGAGACTTAAAATGCTCCGGGGCTTGCTTTTTTCGAACGAGCTAGGATGGTGGTCGACGCACTCTGGCAGCTCCTCGCCTGACTCTTCCTCCTCGGGCACCTCCTGTGCCTGGGGCTCCTGCTGATCCGTCCAAACTTGCTCCTCCGGTACTGCTACGTGCGACTCTTCCTACGATCCTGTATGATGCAAGTGCATAAGTAATCATGCGAATGATGCATCGGATTGTGGTGGAGTGCTTTGATGACATGAGATGCAGATGAGCACATGGAATGAGCAGTTTGAATATAACTATTTCTTCTACAAGGTAGTCAACGTCATCCAAGAACATGTACCCTAAAACATGCACCTTATCCTTCTATTAGTTAGCCTATCATCTACACATACAAGTGAACCTAAGCTACCAAAGCTTACCAACCTAACTCAACCACAACATCAGCAAGGTATAATGATGCTTCAAAGATACACCAAACATATTTTATTTCTCTTAATTTCTCATAAAGAATAATCTTATATTCCCTATTTAATTAGGGTTACACAGCAACACCTATTTCTGGTGTAGATAAAAATCTACCAAAATTACAGTAGATTACTCTTACCCTAACTAACCTACTACTAAATTTTTATGAGAATTGCCTATGTAAAACTGCTTGTACAAAATAAACAAGTTATAGCCTAAATATGAGCATGAAATTATTTTGTACTAGAAAAAGCATCAAACAACAGATTTCACATTTTTCCTAGGTTACTAATAGTAAACTAACATACTACAAAAATTATCACATGTAAGTTCTATACAAATTTAGCTCTCTACTAAAAATAACAAAGATTATCAATTAAAAGCATTTGAACTACACTTCAAAAATTTCTCACAGAACATGCTTCACTAATATTTTTCCTAGAAAGTGCATCACTAATAAAGATTAAAGCAACAAGAATCACATTTTTCCCTTCAATATTTTATTTACTACATATTTTCTAAGATATCAGCAATTATAGCAATTAAATAAATTTGCACAGTAAAGTGTTATAAAAATAATATGAGATATTTTTAAACTGTAGATCTATTCAAGAGGAACATTTCAAACTTTGTTTCATGATTTTTGGAGCTATAAATTGTACACAATCGTTTTCCAAGTATTTTCTTTTCCCAAAACAAAATAGGAATTCAAAAACGAATTTTGGAAATCGTTTAACGGGCCAGCCCACTTGAAACCACCGGCCCACGGCCGTTTTCAGCCAGAGCGCCGCGCGGGAAAAAGAGAGGCGGCCCGGCTCGGTGGTTCGGCCAAGGCCGCTGGCCCAGCAGGCAGAGAGGGGGGGCGGAACGCGGGGCGCGACCATGGGTGCCGGCGTCCTGACGTCGCGGGGGCGAAGCGGTGGTCGCCGTCGGCCAACGGCCGTCCTCCGGCTCTGAGTTGCAACCCCGAGCACGCATGACTCCCGCGCAAGGATGGCGAACACGATCGTGCGAAGCTAGGGAAGAAGGAGGGAGCG
This sequence comes from Saccharum hybrid cultivar R570, assembly GCA_038087645.1. NCBI lineage: Eukaryota > Viridiplantae > Streptophyta > Magnoliopsida > Poales > Poaceae > Saccharum > Saccharum hybrid cultivar. The sequence continues at coordinate 18,249,444 of JAQSUU010000139.1, forward strand.
AGGGCGCCGGTGGTGGAGCTCGAGCCCGGCGGCCGGCGACGGTGGCGCGCACGGGAAGAGGAGAAATTGAGCCTCACCGTCGTCGAACAAGGGATACCGAGCCCCGTTCGGAGAAGAGGAGAAGGTGGCGGAGCCGGTGGCGAGACGAATCGGGAGGTGGCGCGGCCGTTGAGCGGGAACGGCGGTGTTCGTCTCGGGCGGAGCGGCGGCGACGCGAGGAGGCGAGAGCGGCGGCTACTGCTGCTCGCGCGAAGCCGAGCGAGGCAAAAACGGGGGTGTGCTGGCGAGGGAGGAGCGGGCACGGCTTCAAGGCGCGTGGCGTGGCCGGTGGAGCCCACGGCTCGCCACCCGTACGCCGGAGGCGGCGAGCGGCGGCCACGCGGCGGCCATGGCCTGAGCGCGGCGTGCGCTGGCGCGTGGCGCGTGCGCGCTGGCGCGGGCGGGCGCGTGAGACGGGCCAGGCCGGCTTCGGTCGTGGGCCGAGAAGTGAGGCGGCGGCCCAGCCGAGTGAAAATCCATTTTCCTTTTATAATAAATATTTTCAGATTTATTTCTTTGTTTCAAATTTGAATTTAAAGATGAAAAAGAGGTTTTTAGAACTTTTGCCCAAAATAAAAGTTGTTCAAAATTTTATTCTCTACAACTTTCATGTAGAGCATTTTTCAAAATTCTCAACAGATTTTGAATTTAGGATTTAAAGCTAAGTGGTTAATCAAAAATATATTTGTTTAGAATATTTTTAAAACAAAATTTGAGAAAAACTTGAATTCAAGAATTGCTCCAAAAATCATGTTAATTTATTCTAGATTATTTAAAATTACTAATACCCCAAAGTATACTACCTTTTTAGCACTTACATCAAAGTTAGGGTTCTAATTATTTGCTTTTCAAATTTAAATTTAAAAGAGCTATATTTCATGCAATGCTAGTCATGAAATGATGCTGAATGCTTTATGCTTTGAAATGCTAATGCATGCTTAACACCCAGGGGTGTTACACCGGCGTGTCCGGTCAGGCGTCAGAGGGACAGCGAACGCAAAGGGTCCATCGGACGCGGTGGCGCGTCCGGTCACGATCGACCGGATGCTTCCAATCGTGAGTGGTAGCTTACTGGAATCGACCAGACGTTGGTACTGTGGCGTTCGGTCAGTTCAAGCAACGCGTCTGATCGCATAGTCAGTAACGCGAATCAGTGGTGACTGGACGCCAAGGCGCGTTCGATCAGTTTGATCGGCGCATCCGGTCACTCTAGTGCGTGAACGAGTTCAATTAAGTGACTATTACGATCGAACGAATGAGATTCAAAGTGAGACACGTGGCTTTCATCGAGAAAGTCGTGCGGGCGCAACTGGACGTTGATCGCGTTCGGTCAGTTCGACCAGCGCGCTCGGTCAGTACGCAGGCAGCAACAACTTATTTCTAACGGGCTGCTTATAAATATGTATTTGGCTGGTTTGGGAAGCTCTCTCTTGACATTTTTTTACTCTCTAACATCCTCTTGAGCTGAGCGCATCCCCTCTCACTCATCTCTCTTGCTTGATTGCCTAATCAAAGTGAGATTGAGTGATCTCAAGTGCATTTGCTTGTGAGTTTGCATCTAGTTGGCACTTGAGTGTTCTTTTGCTACGAGATTCTTATTTCTCTTGGTGGTTGCCACCACCTAGATGGCTTGGAGCAGCGGAGGAGGTCCGGCACGTGTTGGTGATTGTTCGTGGCCGGCTTTGATGAGCTCGTTGTGAGGGGTTGTTGTGGTTCTCCGGTGAAGCACCGAATTCTAACTCTAGTTGATTTCTCATGTCAGAACTTCTCACCATTTGGTAGGTTCTTGTGGCGCCTTTTGAGAGGCTCGGTGTGTGATACCGATTAGCCATCAAACCACATGGTGTAGGGGGACACAACGGGGACTAACGTGCCGGCAAGCATGTGAACCTCGGAATAAATCATTAGTCTTCACTTCTTGATTGTGATTGATTCATCTCAGTGTTTTGGTTATCTTGAATATCATCTATTGAAATCATTGATTGGTTGGCTTTATTCATCGTCTCTCGGTAAAATCACTTCTGTACCTACTCTTACATTACTTGTGCTACTATCTTGTTGTAGTTTAGTTTTGCTTAGTTACTTTGATTAGCTTGAGTAGTGTAACTTATTCAATTGTTACTCTCGCGGTCTAAACTTGTGCGGTTGTGTGAACCATATTAGAATTGTTAATTGGATAGGTGGCTTGCATCACTTCATTAGGCTAGGCAAAACTCGCATCTCGCCATTTGATATATTAATCAACTTATCTAGCACATTTTGTAGAAATTTTTGTTAGGCTATTCACCCCCTCTAGCCATCAAGACCTTTCACCTGCTAGAGTTGCTCTAAGGGAAAGAACAAAATAAGTAAAAGAAGAAAAAAGAAAAGAAAAATGTGGGATTATAGGTATTTCGGCCTTCTTATATACCAGGAGAAGCTGTTTTTACCAAATGTTTTACCAAAACAGCAACGATTCTACTTCTGAAGCTACTTCTTCAGATGAGCCAGAGTCAGAGTTGTTTTGGTAGATCCAGAGCCTTGCCAAATAGGCCCAAAGGAACGGTGGTGGATTGTGTGCCTTAGCTAGAGCAGCGAAAGGTCATGTGGCGTTTGGATTGTGGGAAAAGGATAGTGGGAATACAAAATGAGAAGTGGATATCATAACCCTTGTTTATATATCCGGAATGGGATAAAAAATCAAGTATGGGATAGGGATAAGATGAGCTCATATCCCACCAATCCATACACGATGGGCGGTGTGAGTTATGGCTGGGAAACAATCGACGGAGAGCCACACCCGTGAGCTCCATTAGTGGGGAGAGTTGGTTCTATGACGAGATCGCCCACGAATGCACCATTGCTAGACCATGGGTGTAGAGCCGGTGGTCCGCTCATTGGTCTGGAATCACCAATCCCCACGCTGATAGGATCTAAATAGCTAGAGTGGTGAATGACCTATAAAAATTTTATTTGAAGCACTAGAGCAATCTTTGTTACTTCCTCTGTTCCAAATTATAAGTTGCTTTGACTTTTTTTCATCCATTTTACTGTATACCTAGATATATTATTTATCTAGATACATAGCAAAATGGATATACTAAAAAAGTCAAAGTGACTTATAATTTGGAACGGATGGAGTAGACAATAAGATGGAGGGTTAGCAAATTGCTCTAGCTCTACTTCACCGCAAGCAAGCCTCCTAACCAATGTTAGTTACTATGATCTCTATGGTCAATTTCACTCAAACGAGCAATCTAGCAACTACTACTACACTAGAGAGCTAATTGCAACTAGTTACAACTAAGTTGCTCTACTAGCTACTCAAGCAAGTAATCAAGCACTACACAAGTATACTAGCAAAGTAATGAGCAAGTGAAAGAGTGTTATACCAAACCGGGCAAGTGACAATTAAGAATACCAAGGAGACATCAAGATATATCCCCGTGGTTGGCAACCTACGTCCACATTGTTGCGAGTCCAAACTAAGTGGTCCGTGTTCTAATTGACATCACATGCCAAGCCCACCATATGGGCGCCATAAAGAACCATTAGAGAGGCACTACCAAGCCACAATTTCGCTAGAGTTGCCTTTCGTATTCTCCCATAGAGAATAGGCACCAGAACCCCTCATAATCGATCGATCGGAGCCGAAAACAATCGCCATCTTTTGTTGCGCTTAGATCATGCGTGCACATGTCTAATGTACTAGACATGTTACTAATAATTTTTTGGATTAAATTGGTACAAATTTGACTAATTTTCTAACAATATGAAACTCCATGGTGACATCTACGTATATATACGGTATATTTGGGTCTGTCCTGCTTCATGTTTTTCAGCCAAACAAGTACAATTCATTTTGCTAATCTTTTAATTTCACACAAGTTTATCATAAGCTGGCAAATTTGTAGCATTTTGTAGCGTTCAATCGTTTTTCTTGTGATGTTGGAATAAATTTTCTCGTTACGTTGGAATAAATTTCTAGTACTAAATGTAGAACATTATTTGGTTATGAAGCTGGCAAATTTTCTTGTGGGCCGAGGCCCTGTCTGAAGTGTTCAACCAAAGCGAACAAAATCAGCCGAACCAGCCCCTCTGCCCAATGGCCATCAAGCTCTTGATCTCTCTCAGCCAGGCCCAGGCCGTACGAAGAGCAATTACTGTACTAGTGGTGGTAATGGGCTTTGAACTTTGATGCGGCGGCGCGGGTCGGTGATGGTGCGGTTCCAGTGGCCGTCTGGCGCTTTGACCATCGCCGCCTCCCTCCTGTGCTGCTCCAGCACCTCCATGTGGCTCGCCGGCAGCGCGCAGAACCTTTCCCTCAGTTCCGCGGGCTCTATCCGGTCGTGCACCGCCCACCACCGCGCGTGCGCCTCGTCGCTCGCGAACCGCCGGAGCGCCGCCACGTTCCAGTTGCAGTCGTAGTCACGATAGCACAGCCACGGCTTCATGCCCAGGTAGTGCACGGCGTGCACCTCCGCCGGCTCCGCGGTAAGCATCCGCGCCTGTGCCGCCCGGTCCCCTTCGGCCCAGACGTACTTGAGGAAGTTGACGTGGCGCGGCAGGCGGTGCCACCACGTGAAAACCTCGTTCAGGTACCCCTGGTCGCCGCCGTTGTAGGATTCGATGTCGTGGATGCCCGACATGAGCAGGTCGAAGGTGCAGTTGCACGGCTCCAGCACCATCACCCCCGAGTTGAAGCGCGCGCCGCTGTTGACCGTCGCGCTCAGCTCGAGCGCCTCCTCGAACAGAAAGTCCATGTTGCGCAGCACCAGCAGGTCGGCGTCCAGGAACACCACCTTCTCGTAGTCGGTCAGCTGCCACAGCCGGAACTTGCTATAGTTCCACTCGTTGTAGGCGTGGACCTCCGCGTGCGGGTTGCGGATGCGCGGCGCCAGGCGGACGTGCCAGCCTGCCGCGGCGAGAGCGGCGCGGTGCTCGGCGCCCACATTGTGCGCGTCCACCAGGGCCACCAGGTCGCGCGTGGACCCTGTCTCCCGGATGCTCTGCGCCAGCGCGATGGCGCCGCAGACGTAGGCGTCGGCGGAGTGCAGCACGGTGGCGTAGGCCTGCCTGCTCATCCTGCTTGTACCTGGCGTTGCACTTGGTGGTGTAGGTGAGGGCCGGAGAAAAGGAACGGCGAGCTGGCAGGACCCGACGGGCAGGTTGAGGCGGTGGCGGAGGTAGGTGGCCTCGGGGCGGTAGAGAAAGGCGTGGCCGCGGCGCGCGAGGAGGTGCTTGCAGGGGAAGAGGTTGGGCACGGGGAGGCACCCCGACTCGCTCAGGATCAACACCATGCCAGCCTTACTGCTGCTGCCATTGCCATGGAGGGTGAGCTTGGCGGCGGAGAGCTGGAGGTGGAGCCTGCGCACGTCCCTGGACCAGCCTTGTCCGCGGCAGGGAAGCTTGACGGCGACGAGGTCGTAATTGCGATGAGGGGCGGCATCCGGGTCGGGGAGGGAGGGGCAGCTGCTTCTGTTGCTCTCCTCGTCGATCCAGTCCGGGTAGAGGGCTTGCCAGGTGACAGCGTCCGCGGCGGGCGCCAGGCGCACCGCCCGAACGTCGGCGGCAGGCAACGTGCTCGTCCAGCGCGCAACCTCCGACGCGTCGAAGTTGAGAAGGCCCACCCTGGCGATGCCACGCCCAGTGCCATTACTGCTGAATGGTGAAAGGATACTGGCGACGCTCTCCCACTGGATGTTCCACCTGCTGTCTGCCGCGTACGGGGCAGCTGCAGGGGGCTCCTCTTCCTCCGAGGCTGATACTGCCTCTGAGTCCTCCTGACGATCATCGTCTGATGACGACGCTCCCCTCGTAGACGTTGCAGGGATGATGATTTCGCCACTTGGAGTTGTAGTAGGAGAGGCGTCCCAAGAGGAAGCTGGAATTATCCGTGGCAGTACTGCCACTTGGACGACGACGCAGCAGCCGTTGCCGCGGACAAGCAGCGCCACGATGATGATGGCGCACACAAAGAACAGCAAGACCACCAGCAGCTTACTGAACCCCCTCTTCTTCCGTACGCCGCCGATCATGTCTCTGCGGAGTCTCAGTCTCAGGTTCCCAAGCACTGAACTGACAGAAGCAGGATGATCATCAGATGAAATGTGGTGTGGCAACAGAACAACCGAGACGGATAGAATGATTGAAGGTAGCTGCATGCGCTCCAGCAGCAGCGACCACCGTCCCCCAGGCTAGTAGATATATCAGGCCAGTTTCCTTTCTAAAGTTGGAGTAGCTCTTCTTTTTTTGTTGTTAGAGAAAGAGGCAGTAGCTCTTTGTATAGTGCATTTGTATGCTTTTGCTTTGACATAAAATAAAATATATATATGCATGTAATCCAAATGGACAAATACATAGGGAGAGTATCATGCAGGCCTATAGATACTGTATGACAACAGAGACAAGAAACTGAAATTAATCGCGTTTGCTAGGTCAGATGGTTCGTAGCTTGCTTTGTAGGGAACGCCATCTGGAGGATTCTTATAGATGGAGTGATGGATGGGCACCTCACAGTGAGGTGCCATTTGGAAATTAATCGTCTGCCATTAACTAAACAGAACTAGCAAGCTCGTTTTTAGATAATTCTTCGTATACTCGACGTCTACTGGAGTTCGATTGTTCATATATCGGACCGCCACAAAATTTAATGGCGAATGGTTCCATCGATTGTTCCGTCACATTGTCCGATCAAGTGATGCTATCTGTTTGGTTGCAAATGACAACTTATTTCTGCTGCCCATAGTTTTAGGATAAAATTAAGTTCAGGCCACTCTCGTTCCAATAGTGTTTCACAACTATTCTTCTTTTATTATTATAGATATACTCCTAGATTGTATAGAAGGGAAAAAAAAGAAACGTTTGTTTAACTCTTCCTACCTGCCTTATGCATGGAAGTCATTATTGGTCCTCCCTCTGTTCCATGATAAATGTGTTTAAATCAAATATTTTAACTTTAGATCCAGTATAAAATGATTTCGTAGTGTGTTTACTCAGCTTCGTTAGACCTGTTCAAAGTTAGATGAGTTTGAGGACAAAACAAGGCGCTTCTGCTTTTGATTTTTGTACCGTAAATTGACCCAAGCTGAAACAAACAAAAGCCTACTCGTCTTAGAACATAAGGGCTTGTACAATGCATAGACTCTTATACCGTAGCTGAGAGAGAGAGAGGGAGAGAGAGATACTGCATCATTAAGCGCCTCTAAAAAAACTGAACACCAAACCATTGAATATAACCTGTTATTTGTCTATACTTGGTTAGCCTAATTCCTGGCCGTGCTGAGATTTAACCAAGCAATCAAACAAACCGTAATAAGCTCAAACTAAAAACTTGCTCACGCATTGGAACCTCAATCAGGTGATGCAGTAGAAACACCTTTCACAAAATAGATGGGTAGGCGTTGTCAGTGTGCTATACTGGGCCGGCTTTGCATTCTGATGAAAACCTGCCTACTTTTCTAGATAGGCCTTTCCTAACTGAGTTCTGGCATCACGCCCATGTCATTCTTTAAGGCCTCTGAAGCAGAGCTGTTATCCTCTGAAGCAGAGCTGTTATATATATGTGCTCTAATGCTAGGAAACCGGTGTCCGGGTGGCTGGATGCACCGGTGGCGGGCCAAGCCACGCCAGTACAAGACTCCCCGCTCCTCCGTTTCTAACTAAAAAAATCAGCTCGTCCACATGCTCGTTCCTATCCGCTCGCCAGCCAGCGCTCGGCCACTGGCCCAGCCAGGCGCGGCGCGCGACTGCCTCCAAGGCGCAGCGCTCGGGTGCCGACCCTGCTAGGCCACCCTGGCGCGCCACCGCCGCCATCCCCTGCAACGCTCCTGTCCCCCGCCGCGCCAAAGCCCATCCTCCGCCGCGTCCAGGGTGCGCTGGCCCAGGCCCCGGAGCAGGTGCTCGCCCAGGGGTGCTCGCGCGCCTCGCACAGGTGCTCACCCAGGACGTCGAGCATGTCCTCGCCCAGAGGCATACCGGCAAGCTCCATGCGCCATGGCGGCGTCGAGCTCCGTGATTCGTCCAAGCAGCAAGGTGACATTACGCGTTGGAAACATATGTTGCAAAAGTATGTTTCAAGTGTTTCAAATGTTTCATCTGAATGTTGCAAGTGTTTTATGTGGATGTTGCAAAAGTAGATCGAGATGTTGTATATGTTGCAATGATTGTACACTTATGTTGCAAGCTTTTGTTCCTAATGATTCAATTGTTTTTCTAGACGTATGTTGCAAGTGTGTTTATTTGAATGTTGCACGTGTTTCACACATATGTTGCATGCGTTTTGTCTGGATGTTGCATATATTTTGCAATGGCCTTTTTCTAGCGTTTTCAGGTGTCTTTACAAGTGTTTCAGATGTATGTTGCAAGTGTTTCAACTATTTTTCGAACGTATGTTGCAATCATTTTATTTGGATGTTTCAAAAATAGATCGGGTGTTGCATCTCCCTCGTTACCTTCTGCAGCCTCGCCTCGGTGTCTCCTCCTCTTTTTGATGCTAGTGATGTTTGGGTGATGTGGGCCCGCGTGGGGACGGGCGGCATGGGTGGGGCGAGTCGTTCGAGCGGCACAGAATCCGAGCTGGTGGGGCATGCGGAACGGAGGAGGAGCGGGGCGTGGGGAGCAACATTCAGACGCGGGCCTCACGCCGGACGTCCTAGCGCTAGTCGTTCAGCTCTAGAAAATGATATATAATAAGATTGCTAAGTGGTGTAGGTTAGATCCAATCCACTATGACACAGTGACACAGTCGCTATAATATGCCTCGTAATAATAATTGATGTGGCTACAATTCTCTAAAAATTGATGTGGCTACAAAGTTCACCTTAAAATAGGGCTATATGTAGTGGCAGACCTAGAAATTTCCTAGAGCTTGGGTGAACATAACAATGGATAACAAGTTCACATAAACATATCGACCACTGATATACATGATAGTTTTGAAATTAAAATCACGATTCAGCATTACACAAGTGGATATGCAAACATTAAAGCTTTGTTTGGCGTAGCTCTGAATGCCTTGGGCTTCTTGTTATAGTGCACAGAGGAGAGTAGGAGACGAAGCCGGTGAAGCTAAAAGTTATGTCTTCATTGACTCATGTTCATTTTTATAAGAAAGACAAAAAAATGACTACTTGCTACAGTGTACAAAAGAGGCAGCCCCGAAGCCAGCTGGACCACCAACCAGTAAGGAAAAGGAGATATAAACCAATTGTCTAAATAATATGACAATAAAAATTAACTGTATATTAACAAATTGCAACCAAAAGTTCAATATACACCATGCGTGAGCTATATTTTAAGCTTTAAGGGGGTGTTTGAGACTCCTTCGATCTACGTTTTCAGCTTCACTTCACATTTTTTTAGCCCAACGGTTTCAGCTCCACGCACTCCGTTCGAGGAAAAAGGGTGAAATTGTGAGAGCACCTAAAGAGGTGCTCCACAAACTCTAATTTTTTGTGGAACTGCTCCACAGTGGAGTTTGTGGAGCAGTGCTAGACACCCTCTATGTTTTGAGACCATAGATGAGTGATAATTTGACTGTTGAGTGAAAATGGAAAGTCAATTATGAATTACACGTGGTAGCCGGTAGTTGAGTACTTGTGTATTGCTCCGTGAGACATAAGAACCAGTGAATCAAGTGACTGATTTTCTGGAGCCGAGGCAGTAACCAAGACCGCAGACCTACAGTGCTGCATTGGTATTGTTGTCTTTCACTGCGTCAGGTCGTCACCACAGAGAGCCCGGGCACGTGCCCAGGGTCATTGGGCCCTGGGTCCGCCCTGGCTATATGCATCTAATTTGTAGCTGTCGATAAATTGGATAGTGTCATAACATATGGTCATGCAATGTGGGTAAAATCGACTTGTTGTTCTTGCGTTCTCTTGCGTGGCGGCCAATAATGAAAATTTGTTAGAAGATACTCATCAACTCTATTGCGATTTTTGACCATCATAAATAATATCGTATATATATGCTTCCAATAAAAAGCTTCACCTGAAAGCTGGAAATAAGCAAGCGCTTCTAAGACCCACTTCGATGTCAAACAGAGCTAGGATGCGTCCTTTTAGAACCTTAGGCCAGTCTCAATGAAATTTCATCAGAGTTTTATAGGCATTAAATATGCTGATGTGGTACCGTATTAATGAAGTGAGAAATGATAAGAGTTTCATGGGAGTAGAGAGAGTTTCATGGGGATGAAATTCTTCTGCACTATTTCCAAAATATGGATGTGTTGAAAACTAGGTCATGAAACCTCCATTGAGACTGACCTTACTATCCGTGGAAAATAATTAATTGAGAGAAGTAATTTTACGACTAAAAATAATTCTATAGAATAAACTATATGTAGGTACGAAGTAATTATGTGCGAAAATTGAATAGTGAGAAGCTAGTTTTTGTAGCTTCCAACCTCTAACCTTTTATTTTCATTTGAGAGAATCACTTCGTAGAAATCAGTATAGAATCACTCCTCTATATACTGTTTGCACTGGGTTTAGTTGGTGAAAAGTTTTTTTAGAAAAATATCACATCGGATGTTTCGTGCGATGTCGGAAGGAGTTTTCGGATACTAATAAAAAAAACTAATTATATAGCTTGTCCGGAAACCGCGAGATAAATTTATTAAGTCTAATTAATCCATCATTATCATATTTGTTACTGTAGCACTTTAGTGTCAAATCACGGACTAATTAGGCTCAAAACGTTCATTTCGCGATTTCCAACCAAACTGTGCAATTAGTTTTTTTGTCTACATCTAATGCTCCATGCATATGCCGTAAGATTCATTACTGTAGTTTTTCGTGAAATTTTTTTGGATCTTAACGAGGCCTTGATAGAGTTGCTCTAGGATTTAGCTGAAATGCTTCTCTTGGAACCTAAAAAAAACTAGTTCTCGTGTAGGCCTTTTTGCACAACCCGATCAGGTCTAGAATTTTTTAAGTTGGTTGTCTCTAGCTCCAGAAATCATTAAAGTAGAGGTGTGACACAATGAACCATTCAATATAGCAATTTAGTTATTATTTTGAGTTAAATGCATATAGTTAGACCATTATTTGTATTCTACACATGCTCTAAACAGTCATCTGGGGATGGCTGATTCCATCTCGTTTTGCTCTGTAAGCAAACACACACTCTGTAGATTCTAGTGCTAAAGCTATGTTCAACTAGATCATCTAGAACAGGGACCCTAGACAGGGGCTCCTATTTATTTTTTGGCACTAGAGCAAAAAAAAATCCAATCAAGTACGAAAAAGTTGAGTTGAAATTTTAGCGCTTGAAATTACCAAGGCAAAAAAGAAAGGAATTGAGAAATATGAAGTGTTCCAAAATAAGATAAATAAAATATTTGATATGTATAAATTCAGTTAATAGTGAAAAAACCAAGAACACACCCTGAAAACTATGCAAATCTCTAAAAAGGACGATTGTGAGCGTGTGCATGCCAATCTTTGTAGGTTATCTGAGTGGAGATCTCTGCAAAGTATGAGTAAAGGTTTACTAGTGAAGGGAATGTTAATGGCTGACCGAAGCGGCTTGTCTTAGGACTTTACTTCTATTCACACTAGATAAACCCAAAACAACTAACTAGGATGATGTGAACTTAAGTTTATCGGATTGTCGGGTACATATAACTAGGGGTATCCACAATTAACGATTAAGAAAAACAAAATGTTACCCGTAAACGAGACGAGCCAAAATAGCGGACGGAACGCCTCGACCGCGTTCCGACTCGTACGAGGCACACTCGACGGAACGCCTCGACCGCGTTCAGACTCGTACGAGGCACACTCGACGGAACGCCTCGACTATGTTCCGACTCGTACGAGGCACCCTCGATGGGACGCCTCGACCGCGTTCCGACTCGCACGAGGCTCGCTCGACAAGGCATCTCAACTACCGGGAAATCTCCGACTCGCACGACCCCGGGTCGGACCGCTCGACCCACCTTGTTCACCAACTCTGAGACAAAAGTCAGAGCATTTAATGCAACCACCTACTACTTTCTACCATCATGGCTACAGCAGTTACCGACGTGGAAGCAGTACCGGTGTCAAATCTTACTTTTTACTGTCCATCCCGGGATGGGTGGTGAAAACCTGTCACTGTACGCACCATACCGCGCACTATTTTGCCACCGATCACCCTTAAGGGAGGATACGACAAGGACCGTACTCCACGATCTCGGGGATTCGGCCTTATCCACTCGTCCTCGACCTAGCTTCGACCTATCATCGGTCAGCAGGGAGGCACAAGACTCGGGGTCTTTTCACCGTCTCGTCCTCCACGTCACCATGGTGTCCAGGGATGACCGGCCATTCCCGGGGCACGTCGCTATAGCCACCTCCACAGGGATCGATAAAACTTTACTTCAAAGGCACCCCGGCGTTCCTGCCTCCTCTTACCCTATAAAAGGGCAGGCAGGGGCTCTACGAGGAGGAACGAACAACAGACAACGAGAAACCAGTCTCCATCCCACCAAAAAAGATCAACATCTCAAGCAATCTCATTTGTACTCTCATTTTTCCTTTGAGACCTGGGCTCGGTTCCCTCTCTTACAGCTTGTAACCCCTATGCAAGCACTTAGGTGCAAGGAAATATAATACTCCCCCTTCCCGCTGGACATAGGGTCTTCCTTTGCCCGAACCAGGATAAACCTTCGTGTACCCTCCTTGCATCACCATCTAGATTAGGGACACACAACATTTGATTCACTCGTTGGCTTAGGACCCCTGCGGGACCAAACGCCGACACTAATGTTCTCTATTTACCAAAACCCACAAGAAAATGTAACATAGAACCAATCCTATTAACTAGACTAAGCTAATGTACAAAACGTAAAGTCACATAAAATCAATTGCGAAAATGTAAGTGCATTAAATAAAGGGTTCATGTTAGGAGGTGCAAAGTCATGAAATGAGGTGATGTATCTCATGGTATCAGTTACCAAAATACAACTCATAGTCCATGTTCGAGTTCCGCTGAGGTACACTCTATGGTTCATCGACTCGTGGGTCACGGCGCTGGGCTCACCATATAGGCTCCTGTCAGCCAAGGCAAATGTCGTAACCCACTTAGGCTCACCACCGCCACTAGACTCTCCCACTAAAGAGTTTCTCAACCAAGAAAGCGATATCTTTATTGCCCAAACCCCAAGTCACGTTGATCCATACCAAGCTTGGAGGGTAGATGTCACTGTAGATTCACTAAGACTCCAAGTGTCTCAGCCTACCAAGATTACAAGAGCACAAAGCCTAGCTCACTCTAGCTCTCAAGCTAAAACCTAATGACTTGCTAAAGATGACACTAAGCACAATTCTAGCCTTAGATATGATCATAAAACTCATATGCGATTGGAGTGTATATATCTTCAAGTGTATCAATGCCCACTAGCTTCTTTGGTTTCCAACCTACTCAAAACAACTAGCCAATGGCATTTTTGTAGCCCCTAAGTAAGTCCTAGCCATTCGGCACAATATGCATTTGCAGGCATCACTTGGTGATCTGGTGACCATAAAACCCATCACTGGGTCATCTGGTGGGGTGATGGATTGTTTGGTGACTGTTGTTTCTCTGAGCCACTAACACTAGGTCCCAAATCACTTGATGATGTAGCACTAGGTCCATCACTCCTCTATATTATTCGGTGGGTCATTCCATCTTACTGCACACATATCTGGTGATCGTTGCCTCGCTGGATGTTCCACTGTACCTCTATCATTTCATTTGGTGAATGATATGGTGATCCTTGTTTTCAATGTGCATCGTCCATGTGCCTCGACGTTGGTCTCGATCAAGTGCTCAGATGTATGGTTTAGCAAGGAATCTTCATCGTATCTTCTTTCTTTTAACTCGGATTTTGATCGTTCTTCTTCTATACTGTTCCTTAGCATCCATACACCTATGCAAATATGTCTAACATATCTTGATGAGTTTACACTTTACTACAAATGCATCTATTGTAGTAAGCATGAGCCTATTGATGATCAAAATTGGCCCGTTGCGGCTTTGTTGGCAAAACCGGCTAGGTAGGGTTGTCAGGCCAACTAGGCCATGTTTTACAAACTAGTTAGGCTAGGTTGCCAGGTCGGCTAGGTCAGTTTTAATTTTACATATCCGAGTGGAGATCCATGTTGAGTTTGAGTTGTAAACAATCTTTAGATGCAATAAGTCCATCCCACCAAATAAATATGAGGGGTAATGACCGATTGAGGATATTCAGTCGATGATATATTATTTTGCCTTTTCCAAACCCTAGCATTTCCATCCCCGATTGTTATTCTGCAAGCTCCTCAATAGTGTTTGTGGGTGTTCTAAATGACCCGTCGAGATCCTAGGACAACCCTATGTGCACCTTCCCAGTGGGTTCTTTCTCAGGATGCGTTTTCTAGGCTTTCGTGATTTCTCTAGTAAAATCAGTGAGGCCAATTTCTGAAGTCGGCTAGGCTAGGTTTGCTAGGGTTCTTCGCGAGGTGATCTCCATATGACCCGAGCGTTCTAGCTCTTTGAGCGTGGGATCAGATTTGCGTCCATAGAGCAAAAATGATCTCACGATGTAGTAATGTAGAGGCTGTTATATCAGTCAAACCATTTAAATAAACTGGGCATTAAAAGAATGTAATGTGAATCTACTCCCACGTTTTTGGCTTTCTGTGTATTTAATTTTAGCCTTGTCTTTCTTGTTCGATATGTTGGATGGGAAGTAATAGGCAACAGATTTCTCACCAACTATTGCTACCAGGTCGATGTTAGAGCAATGCATGGTTCTAGTACGTGAGAGGTGAAACATTTGACGAAATAGATTTGCTAAAGTATGGGCAACCTGCTCGGTAGTTCGCACTAACAAGAAAGAAAGCGAGAGTTCTTGAAGGAAACACACACGCACTGAATTTTCTATAGCAAAAACCACTGCCCAATACCTGCAGCGCTCCTTGCTTTCTGTTACACTCTTGAAACAAATGGCACCAACCCCAGTTAGATTAGTCACTACCAGCACGTTCACTGAAGTGACGAACATTGCCTATTCTTGTTAGGCAGGATGGGCAAGAAGGCAAGAAGTATGGACAAGAGCAACGCATTCTATTTGTCCTTGATTAATTCAAAATCTTGCGAGACATGGGCGCAGAGGAAAGCCTCTCCACACGGCTCGTGTGCAGAGGACATATATATACACGAGGGCGCCAAACACATTTCCCAACTCACCAAGAACAGCGCCATTTCTTAATCGCAGCGCCTAAACCCAGCCCTCCTAATTATATCGCCACAGTGCTGTTATAACCAGGTGCGATTCCAAGCTTAAAACGCACCGGCATGGCCACTGTACTGGATGCCGGTGTGTTGCACTCGCACCCCTATGCTGTCGCCGCGGCGGCGGCGGCGTTGGTCTCGGCGTACATGGTGTGGTTCTGGGCTCTGACGCGGCGGCTGTCCGGGCCGCGGATGTGGCCCCTCGTCGGCAGCCTGCCCAGCGTCGTCCTGAACCGGGCGCGGGTTCACGACTGGATCGTCGACAACCTGCGCTCCACGGGGGAAGCGGCCACGTACCAGACGTGCATCCTGCCGCTGCCGTTCCTCGCGCAGCGCCAGGGGCTGGTGACCGTAACGTGCAACCCGCGGAACCTGGAGCACATCCTGCGCGCGCGTTTCGACAACTACCCCAAGGGCCCCATGTGGCAGGCGGCGTTCCACGACCTCCTAGGCCAGGGCATCTTCAACTCCGACGGCGAGACGTGGCTGCTCCAGCGCAAGACGGCGGCGCTCGAGTTCACCACGCGGACCTTGCGCCAGGCGATGGCACGCTGGGCCAACCGCATTATCAAGTTCCGCCTCTGGAGTATCCTCGCAGACCACTGCGAAGCCGCAGCGAGCGTCGACCTCCAGGACCTGCTCCTGCGCCTCACCTTCGACAACATTTGCGGCCTCACTTTCGGCAAGGACCCCGAGACATTGTCGCCGGGGTTGCAGGACAACCCCTTCGCCAATGCCTTCGACTCCGCTACCGAGGCGACGCTGCAGAGGTTCCTGTTCCCCAGCTTCTTGTGGCGCATCAAGAAGGCGCTCGGCGTCGGCAGCGAGCGGAACCTCCGCGAGAGCCTCGCGATCGTGGACCAGTACATGACGGAGGCCATCGCGGCGCGCAAGGCGACGCCGTCGGACGACCTGCTCTCCAGGTTCATGAAGAAACGCGACGGCAATGGCAGGGCGTTCCCAGAGGACGTGCTCCAGTGGATCGCGCTGAACTTCGTGCTCGCCGGGCGCGACACGTCGTCCGTCGCGCTCAGCTGGTTCTTCTGGATGCTCATGCTGCGGCGCGACGTCGAGCGCAAGGTGGTCCTGGAGATCGCCTCCGTGCTCAGGGAGACGCGGGGCGACGACACCGGGAGGTGGACTGAGGAGCCGCTGGACTTCGACGAGCTGGATCGCCTCGTGTACCTGAAGGCGGCATTGGCGGAGACGCTGCGGCTGTACCCGTCGGTGCCGCAGGACTCCAAGTACGTGGTGGAGGACGACGTGTTGCCCGATGGCACCGTGGTGCCGGCCGGCTCAGCGATCACCTACTCCATCTACTCGGTTGGACGAATGGAGAGCATCTGGGGGAAGGATTGCGCTGAGTTCCGGCCTGAGCGGTGGCTCTCGGCTGACGGGACCCGGTTCGAGCCGGCCAAGGACGCGTACCGCTTCGTGGCGTTCAATGGCGGGCCGCGGACGTGCCTGGGCAAGGACCTGGCGTACCTGCAGATGAAGTCCATCGCGTCCGCTGTGCTGCTGCGCCACTCGGTGGAGCTCGTCCCTGGGCACAAGGTGGAGCAGAAGATGTCGCTCACTCTGTTCATGAAGAACGGCCTCCGCGTGGACGTCAAGCCGCGGGACCTCGCCGCCTGCGTCACGGCACCGGAGGAAGCACCGCAGCTGGGAGCCTTTGTGATCCCGACCACAACTGCAGCAGCTGCATAAGCCTTGCTCGTGCCCGCGCACATTGGCATTGGCTTCTTCGTGCTGAAGTTCTTCTATGCGCCTCTGCCTGTCAAAGTCATATCGTTTTCTCCGTTTCCCCCCCTCTTCGATAGACCGTTAGGTTTGTGGGTACTTGGCGTCGTATGGTCGTGCTTGTGTGCTTTTGTGTGATTGGATCGATTTATGTACTTTTGTTCAGGTCAATGGATCGACTGAGCAATGGAGCTTTTTACTTTGCACATACGAGTATAAAACCTGTTTTAAATCAGTGGCAGAGGAGGGAGGGTGTATGTCTCTCTCGTCTCTGGCTGTGTGCACACAAGTGCTAAGCTAAAATGCGCCCAGGCATATTCTATACAATAAATGCGTCACTTTAAGGGCGTGTTTGGTAAAACTTCTATTTGGGGGCAAAACAACTCCTCTGATAAAATAATTTTTCCGCTCCAACTTCACTTGGTAGAAGAATGTTAGGCAAAACGGCTTCTCATGGTTAGTGAAAAGGGCGAAATGTCCATAATATCCTTATTTTTCCTTTTCTTCTTCACTCTCCTTATCTTTTCCTATGCTGAAACCGCAACACACCTCTTCTCTTTCTTCTTTCCTCTTCCGACGCCTCCATTACTCGGAAACCATTAGTCATGGAGTACTTGATCATGCAGTTTCATCGTCCTTAGTCTCAATCTAGAATTCTGGATTGAGTAGGAATAGATGTTATTTAGTCTATTTACACTGTCAGAGCGACTTCCCGATGATAAGCTTGTAGAATGCTTTAGAAGATATTCGTTTCAAAAAAAATCATATTGAAGATGCAGAACCATATGTGTATAGTTATTGAAGATGCTAAGAGCAATGCTTTAGAAGATAAGCTTGGTCTCTGGCTTGATATCGCAGTGTATGATGCATTCGCGGCAACTCTGGTGCAAGTAGCACAATCCTCTAGCAACTCCAATGGCTATTTTATACCTTCCGGTCCAATTCAGGACAGTAGCGTTGATCTGAAATAGATGGGCATCAAGGGACCCATTTACCACGTGCTCATACACGAGTAGCCTCTTATCACCTTCGCGGCAGAAACCAATCAATTTGACTAGATTAATATGTTGGATCATTCCGATCGAGCTCACCTCAGCACGAAACTGCTTCTCTCCTTGGCGGGCATCATCAAGTCTTTTCACTGCGATAGCGGTTGAGTCACTTAGTACCCCCTTGAACACAGAACCAAAACCACCTCCTCCAAGCTTCTCACTGAAATTCTTAGTAGCACGATACAAATCAGTGTATTTAAAGGCTACAATTCCACCACCACCATCTTGGATGCTGTGAGCATTGCACCACCTGAATCTGTTCCTCCAAATCATAAACACTAGCATGAGCACTACTAATCCAGAACCAACAACACTTGCAACAATAATAACCGTTGGTATTCTTTTGTTGGTTGTGCTCAAACTTTGAAAATCTTTGGCAGCAAGGCGAAGGTAAAGAACATCTTGAGACCAGATAACATTGCCGTCATCATGATTTACATTAAGCAGTTCCCCATGCCAGACAGAGCATTTGCTATCATTATAGGAATAAGCGGTGCAAGAGCAGTCAATGAGACAAGCTTGTGCGCAATTGCTTAGTGCGGCGGCGCCTTCTATTGTCCGGGGATCATAGGGCAGTGTAACTTTAGATATAGCATGGAACACATATGTCGAACCTGATGATGTATTACTTCGGTTGCTAGTTTTGCAATCTAAGGGTGTTCTTCTTGCACACCCTCCTGTTAGATCACCAAGCTCCCATTCCTGAGGAGACCTGTGAGAGAAGGTCTCCATGCAGTCACAGAATGATGGGCCTGAATTGCCGTTGCAGATAGTGAAAGGTCCGCAGACCGCATACGTGACGCAAAAATCAGAAGGCTGGGCGTATATGGTCTCCCAAGACTGCTTGGCTTCTGACCAAACCATCAGCTTGTATATTGCAACAACCAAACCAAGTAAGTGGAATTGTTCACTCACTTCTTGAATCTGCTAATAACTCCCCTCTCCACGTGCCTAGACCAGACTTCTGAAATTCACGACTTATCAATGTATACAATTCCATTGTAGGACCTAAGCCAGTGCCCACTTCCTCTTATATTCTACTTCGAGTAGAGCATTGCTCTTAGCATGCGACTTCATCATTTTTGCAGCTGAAACCAGTATATCATCGCGATCAACTTTGAACTTTTTTACAGCATATCATGACAAGGAAAATTTTGCATTATTAGCCTAATAATTTCATTTACAGCATGGTAACACGGAAGATGACGGCTATGCAGTTAACTCAGTGCCAGTACAAGATTACAGTCAGAGACTGAATAGGTTGATGGCTAGGCAGAAATCATTATTAGCAGCAAATGAGTCAAGGAAGCGAAAGAGATCAACTTCAGTCGTTAATCCATCAAATACACAACAGGTGCTTTTCAGTTTTCCACTTTCATATTTATTACACAGTTAAGTAGAGAGGATTTCCTATTGCTCAGTTTAGTTATTAATGCATCAATATTATATATATCATTATTGCAGTTGGATGTTCAGTCAGCTAGCTCTCCTACTCCGGTCTCTCTAGTTCAGAAGAGACGTAAAAGAGTTGGTACAAAGAAATCACTTGTTTAGAGATATTTCACTACTGGATTTAGGGGCCAGGATCCAATTGCCACCTGCAAGCATTGTGGGCAGATTTATTCCTGCGACCAGTCAACTCATGGAACAAGCACCTTACGGTACCATTTGAGGAACTTGTGCCCTGAAGATCCACTCAAAGGTCAGGACATACAAAAGAAGAACCAAGGAACACCAAAGCAACCTTTCAACATTGAAGATTGCCGCAAAGCACTTGCTGAGATGGTTATAGTTGATGAGATGCCTTTTAAAACAGTTGAAGGTGTGGGGTTCAAGAGATATTCCAAAGTGCTACAGCCCAAGTTTGAACTACCTTCTAGAATCACAGTAGCAAGGGACTGTTGGCAGCGATATATTGAAGAAAAACCCAAGTTGAAGAAGGTTTTGGCAAAACAAAGAATCTGTCTAACAACAGACACTTGGACCTCAAATCAAAATTTAAATTATATGTGTCTCACTGCACATTGGATAGATGATGAATGGAAGTTGCAGAGACGCATTCTTAATTACTGCTCGGTTGCAGACCACAAAGGAGTAACCCTTGGAAAAAGAGTTGAAGAATGCTTGCTAGAGTGGGGTATTGATCGTTTATTCACAATCACAGTTGACAATGCGAGCTCCAATGACAAGTTAATTCTGTATTTGAAGGGAGTGTGCAAAAACTGGGAGGGGGTTGTGTTGAATAACAAATTCCTGCATGTACGGTGCTGTGCCCACATAGTCAACCTAGTTGTGAAGAGTGGACTGGAGGAGCACAATGTATCTATTGACAAAATAAGAACAGCTGTTCGATTTGTTAGATCTTCACCATCTAGATTGAAGCTTTTCAAGAAATGTGCAGAGTTGGAGAAAATAGCAAGCAAAAGCCTTTTGACCTTAGATGTGGAGACAAGATGGAATTCTACCTATCTGATGTTGGAAAGCGCAGAAAAATTTTAGAAGGCCTTTGCACGATTGGTGAAAGACTACAAACCATACAATGCTCAGTTTGGTGAACAAGATCCCCCTAATGCACATGACTGGGAAGCTGCAAGGCGCATGTTGTGTTTCTTGAAGCTATTTGAAAGGGTAACAACACGTCTATCAGCTTCCTTGCACGTGACCTCAAGCTTAGTATTTCATGACATAATGTTGATGCATGCAAGATTAAATGAGATTGCTACGGGAGAAGATCCAATATTAGCTTCAATGGCCTACAAAATGAAATTAAAATTTCAGAAGTATTGGGAGGAAGAAGGCAATTTAAACCTCTTGTTGTTTATTGCTGTGATTTTAGATCCAAGATGCAAGCTGAAGTATTTGGTATTTTGCTTAGACATTTTGTATGAACCAGATGTGAGTAAGAAATTAGCTGAGAAAGTTCAATCAGCCCTTGCTGAGTTATTTGGTTCCTGTGCTGAAACTGTTAGTGCTTCTAGCAACAGAGGTTCAAATGAAGCGCCACTTCACATAAATGTAGATGAACAGGATGAAGAGAACCCATGGGACATGTTGGCATCTCAGTTTGAACAGCATATGGAGGCAGTTGGGGTTCAGAGCTATCGAGGTATTTGGATGAGAAGCTTGAGAAGAGAGACAAAGATTTTGATATATTAAATTATTGGAAAGTGAACTCCAACAAGTACCCTGCATTATCTCTTCTAGCAAAAGATGTGCTTGCTGTCCCAGCTTCTACAGTTCCTTCGGAGTCGGCTTTTAGCACAGGTGGGAGGATTATTGACCCACTTCGGTGCAGCTTATCAACTAGCACGGTTGAAGCCTTAATTTGTACACAAAGCTGGCTACATACATCTCATAGCAAAGTAAGTGTAAGAGAGGCCGCTGAAGATGTTCAAACATATGAGGACATTAGAGAAGAGTTTTTATCTAAGGACAACGCTGATCGCGAAAATCACATTGGTATGTTGCTTTTCCTTCATGTCTGATCTTGCTCTGTTCATTGCCAAACTTTTGAGGTAGCATTCAGTTAGACAATATTTTAGCATAGCATCATTGGTAGTGTTTCTTCATTCAGTGACCATGGCCATGGAGCTGTCTGAGGGAGTAATGTACAGTGTCTGTCATGTAGTGTTAGCATAGCATCACTGGTAGTGGTACTAATATATTTGTTTTAAGGCTGACTGGCTACAACTTTTGTCGATATAGCTAGTAGAATGGGACTGAAATTAAACTGATGTTATTAGCTATACTTTCCTTACAGAGCATAGACGAAGGTAGCTAAATATAATTAATCTTCTGGGAGAAAGGCTATGTAGCAGCTATTGGTAGCTGGTAGTGGTACTGATATATTTGTAGTGTTAGCAATGTATCACTGGTAGTTATTGTAACTTGGCATCAATCATCATTGACTGCTTATTTATATTACTACTAGTTCTAAATAAGTTTTAACATAAACTTATTTAGAAATTCTGTTATGGACAAATTTATGTATTTTATCTTTTTTGGCAGATCTCGCTGAGTTCGAAGCTTAGCATTTTTATGGAAGTTTGTAAAAATCATGGTGGTGTTGGTCCAAAAGCTACTGCAATTGACTTCATAAAGTCATTAATCTGATGTTTTTGGAGTTTATGTTTTGATCGGTTAATTTTTTATTCAGTGAGAATTCACTTTTTGATCCAGAGTATGATAGTATATTTAAAGGACATTTTATAGTAGTGCTACAGTAAGATGTTGGACAATTTGAGATCAAGTAATCGGATATATTTTGTAGTCCTGGCATGTGAAAAATATTTTATTAGCATGATACAAGCGACATTGACATATGTACAAAAGGACGGCTCAATGTATGAACGTACATGGTTACAGGCTTACAGCTGAGCCATTCGTTTTTAACTTGGCAGCCCGTACTAACCAATGAAAACTGGCTTACCAAACCAACCCAATAAACAAATTAACTTTATGCCAAACCGCCGGAAGCCAGCCCGCACCGCACCGTCGCGGTGATCCTGGGTTGGTTTGGAATTTAACCGGTACCTGCTGAAACCAGCCTATGAACAGGGTGACGTCAAGCCGCGGGACCTCGCCGCCTACGTCACGGCACCGGAGGAAGCACCGCAGCTGGGAGCCTTTGTGATCCCAACCACAACTGCACCAGCTGCATAAGCCTTGCTCGTGCCCGCGCACATTCGCATTGGCTTCTTTGTGCTGAAGTTCTTCTATGCGCCTCTGCCTGTCAAATTCATATCGTTTTCTCCCTTTCCCCCCTCTTCGATAGACCGTTAGGTTTGTGGGTACCTGGCGTCATATGGTCGTGCTTGTGTGCTTTTGTGTGATTGGATCGGTTTGTGTACTTTTGTTCAGGTCAATGGATCGACTGAGCAATGGAGCTTTTTACTTTGCACATACAAGTATAAAACCTGTTTTAAATCAGTGGCAGAGGATGAGGGTGTATGTCTCTCTCGTCTCTGGCTGTGTGCACACAAGTGCTAGGCTAAAATGCGCCCAGGCATATTCTATAGAGAAAATTTGTTCACTACCATCAAAATCTATAACGCTTTTCTCATTGCCATAAAAAATTAGAGTTTATGTTATCTGCCATCATTTTGTGTTTTTTGTTTCCTTATCTGCCATTCTGTTAGTCTTCTGTTAGATGGGATGGGGAAGACAGTTTACCCATCCAAAAATTTGATCCTAAAATTTCTTGAATGTCATTGATATCCAGAACCATATACCATATAAAATGGAGATCAATAAATGATAGCAACATAATTGTGACAACATCAATATAATTACTATAGGAACATGACAGGCAACATTAAAACAACATTTTGAACACAGTTCACATGACCTTAGAAATACACTACATAGATATTCATTGGTTCAAATATTTACCAAGCAAAGTAGCAATTCGTTGGTTCACAGACCAAGCAAAAGAGCAAGTTCAACAAGCCATCATTGTCCATATAATTCGCAACTTGGCTCATTCTCGCTAAGCAAAATAGGCAGCCATAAGTTTGCATAGCAAGCAAAATAAGGCAGTTGCACTACTTAACATCACAAGCCACATAGATGATATGCACGAATTACAAATTAAGATCTGGAAGTTTCCTCTTGCTTCTGGTGTGTGTAGCAGGGCTTTGGTTTAGAGGAGTCTTGCTTCTAGTCGCCATAGCTGGACTATCTGGTGGCACTGGAACCATCTTTTTCTTCTTCTTCACTTGCGCCTTGGTCTTTCTTTTATTCTTTTTCTGTCCTGTAGATGTGGAAGGTGGTGGTGTTGTTTCACCTAAAGACATGAAAGGGTACTCAATGGCAAACGGCTCAGGTTGGTTTGAACCACTTCCAGACCTGCACGTGAGAGAATTTTACAATTTCAGAGGATAATATTGAGAATGGTGTGAGCAGAACATTAACTTTACAAGTTGAGCATATGATATTGAGAATACTATAATCAAGAACGGGAGTTTTGCAATTTTAGCATACCCGAGAGAGTTTCCAGAAGCTAAGTTAACTGAAGCGCCTTGGCTGTAATTAAAAAAAGATACATTTTTAAGAAAAACAAATAAGAATATAACATGTGAGATCCGTAAAAGTGTAGACATAAGCTATACATCTAAGCATATGTAAGAAAAATGCAAACTAGCCCTTTTTGTTAAACTTGGTTAGCAGTTCCTAATCTGAATAGAGCAAGACATATCAAATTTTTTGCAAAAATGCAAAGGTGAGGATGGTACATTAGATGATATACTGCTAACTTTACTTACTGTGCCAAACAAAAAAGGAGCTTATTTGTCTAGTTGCTTATCTTATCGCCATTCAGGTATCTATTTCAACCAAAAGAAATTGTATTGGACATGTACATCTGAATTGTTGCAAATACCAACCTATACATCTAAAATATGGCAGCTGTTGCAAATACCAACCTATACATCTAAAATATGGCAGCTTACTGCTTATAGATTTAATTTAGTGCATATTTATTCACATTTGAGATCTGCTTGTAAAATTTTGCTAGATGCCTAGATAACTTTACTTACTGTGCCAAACAAAAAAAGTGATGAAATATCAACTTCAAAAAATTAGTTGTCTTTAAGACAAAATAGGAAATGCATAGGTGCTGCGAGTGCAAATTTGTCTGTACTGCAACAGAGAAACAAAAAGGATAATGCATGCATATAAAAATGGCAACATAGGGTGCTTGTAGCATATAAAAAAGGACAATGCAAGCAACATATCACCTTGTAAGCTATGTGCAAGCTTAGCATTATCTCTTCTGTACATTTAACCAATGCTACCCAAATTTGCTAATTTATCTCCAGGTGAGCTGCCATCTATCTTACAACTATTTCTAACAGTTGGATTGAAACTGAACCGTCCTACCCATTTCTCCTTATTATACCATGCTTTCCTACAATCTATATTTAATTTCTCTACTTTGAACACTGTTTCTCTTAGACTGGAATATTACAGACGAGCCAAAAAAACTGAGTAGGGAAACTCATTAGACAACTAGCAGTTTGAGATATCAAAAGTAATCAAATGATAGACTTCCTCATATGCTGATCTGAACAGCCATTTATGCGAGATCTCTGAGTGCATAGAGGCATACCTAAATGGAAACTGCATTGTTTTAGGACCTGCTTGAACTGGGACAATACTACTCTCGCACGATGGTTCCATTGTTTTCTTCCTCCTCTTCGGTGGTCCCCTGCATTGTGGTAATATGAAATTAATAACAAGTGGCAATATAAAATTAATAAGTGGCAAAAAATAAAGATGAGCAATTTCAGCATGCTTACTTCTCAGCTAGCATGGCTGCTATGTCATCAGGGTCACCATACTTGCTGTTATACCAGAGGTGGCCATATCCCTTGCAGATGGGGCACTGATGTGACCCTTTCCTCTTTGTCGTGCTGCTACCACCCTCAGTACATCCTTTCTTTCTCTTTCTGCCTTCTACCAGTTGTAGGTTTTAGAAGCGGTGGCTCCATGAAGAAACCATGGTCAGATTTCGGCCACTGAGACTTGTCTGGCATGGCAGGTATAAGGGCCTCATATGCTGCTCTAAATTTCTCAATGGAATAATACATGTCAACATGTTTCTCCAATTGATCCGAAAGAGATGTGATGAATGCAACAGCGTGTTTACAAGGAATCCCCGAGACTTCCCATTTCCTACATGTACAGGTTCTTTCTTCTAGGTTGACAACACATTTGAAGCCACTGTCACCCTTCACAGATACCTCTGCTGCGGTATCCCCACATCTCTGTACATCTATATCTAAGTTCCTGCTTTGCTTCTTCAACATCTTGATGATGTGTGGCAAAATAATTCCTTGAATCTTTCTTGAGATTGTTCTCCTAACATCTCACTTATCCATAACAAGTTGCCTGATCTTGTCCATAAGGTCATCCAAATTCAGACCTTTGTACTTCTTGATCCAATTATTGAAGCACTCTGTTAAATTGTTGGTCACATAGTCAACTTTGCAATGTGTCCAGAATTGACTTCTTGTCCATATCTTAGTATGCCATTGCCGTATATAAGCCATTGCTTCTGGTTTAGCATCTTCCATTGCTTTCCAATGCTTCTAAAAAAAGTAGGGGCTCCATGAATATGGCTCCATGAATATGATGTGGGCCAAAGATGGTCCTCAAATATCTTCCCGCTGTATCTTTTCTTGAAGTTTGACACCAAATGCACCATGCACTCTCTATGTTCTGCATTTGGGAACACTTCCTTCACTCCTGTCATCACTCCTTGACCAGCATCTGTACAGATAGCTAAGCCTGCAGGAGCTCCAATGGCATCTCTATGCCTTTGCATAAACCAAATCCAATTTTCATTTGTTTCTGAGTCTATCACTCCAACAGTACCTGGATACATCCAATTATGCCCGTCAATAGCTATTGCACATGCTAGCTGCCCCCTAAACTTTCCTGTCAAAATGGTGCTATCTATGGCCAAGTATGGTCTGCATCCTTTTAGAAAACCATCTATGCATGGTTTCATAGCAAAGAAGAACCTATTAAATCTGATCTGATCAGCAATTTTATGGTGATCTATGACTACAAAACTTCCAGGGCTGCACCTTTCAACCTCTGCCTTAAACCTATATAGGTTGTCAAAGCTACTGTCCCAACTACCAAATAGTTGTTTATCAGCTAGCTTCATACCATCATACACTCTTTGGTAAGGTACATCTACCTTGTGCTTATCCTTTATCCGCTTCACCAATTCTTTAGCTCCCACGCTTGCATCTTTCGCGAGCCAATCCTTGACTTGTTCACATACCCAAAATTTGCTTGCATTCCTCACTACCTTACTCCTCCTTGAACTGGAACATGAATGTTTATGTGGGTTCCTCGTCACCTGCATATACATTTCAACAAATTAAACAAATGTTCTTAGGGGGCAGCTAAATAAAGCACTCATCCTTTAACAATATACCCAGAATTTTGCAAAATAAAGCACATAATAAAAAGAATTCAATTGGACAAAGGTTACCTTCATTGTAATCTTGTCCTTCATTGTACGAGCATGTAATCTCCATCTACATCATTCGTCTTTCTTCCTTGAACAATATACCCTCACTCTCCCTAGGTCACTTTTTCGATGTTAAACTCAAATTCATGTTTAATAGCATTCTGAAGTGCTAATCTAAACTCACGCATGTTGGGATATATGCTGCCTACACACATTGGAGGATTATTTTTGTCATAAGCTAAAACTGGTGTAGGTGGCAGCGGATCTTTCCCAACTAGACCATCCTCTTCCTCATACTCTTCATCAGACTCAGAGTCACTGCTCTCAACTTGAGCAGGTCCAGATTTACCATGGGTTAGGTATTCGGCTTCATCATCAATACCCACATGTTCATTTTGTGGCTTAGGATTTCAAAGAATACCATCATTAGCAAGAATATCATCATCAACAGGCTCATTTATGCAAGGTTGGCTTGAAGGCATAGTGGACTGGCTTGCTGAAGGCATAGTGGATTGGCTTGCTGAAGGCATAGTGGACTGGCTTGCTTGAGGTATAACTAGATAAGCCACAGATGGAGTACTTGGGATATCAAGGACCTCTGAATTTTCAGAAGTATAAGGCTCAGGTATAGGCACAACATCTCTGGGTTTAGTGTATGTAATGGTCATGCGAACTACCTTGCTATGAACATGTTTGCTGAACATTGCAAGAAGTTCTTGATCTGTTGTGACTTGAGGAAAGATATTGCAACGGATCAACGTAATTATACGAAATTAAGTAAGAAAATCTTCCACCGAGGCGTTTAATTTAACAAACTTAAGCCCGTATAACTCGAGATTCCGTGAAATCACGAAGGATTTCAAACCACTAACATACAACCAAGATCGTACTGATTTAGCAGCCACAATTCACACGATACATAAATCTGATCATAAAGGTAAGATACATCGGAGTTCTGAAATAAAAGTTATTACAACATAGTTCAACATAAAGTAGCAGAAGCAAATAGTTTTACGCACACACACTTAGTTCAGTTACAGTGCCAGTCGATAGTCATGGTCCACAAAAGCAGTAGATAAGACAAACAGAAAGACCCTTGCCTAAGGTCCTAGTTGTCACCCATCGCTGGATACAGACAGTTGGAGCAGTACCCGTAGTACATCTGACCATCTGCAACAACAATGGGAACAACGCCCTGAGTATGAGAATGTACTCAGCTAGACTTACCCATCATAAACCAGAAATAACATGACACCAAGGAGCATGCAAGGCTTTATAAAGTGGCTTGGTTTGACTCATTTGCAAAAAGCACAAGTTAACATGAATGACTAAGGATAAGTACTTTTAGCATCATTTTTAGGATAACCTATTCATGCTAAGTAAGCACCTATTGCTAAAACAATCACTTGATTAACCCATAACATCAAAGATTATCATCTCAGGTTTTGGTTTAGCCTTTCCAACATTATCCACATAACCACCCGTGTTCCATCATTAATACTACGATGCCATAGCTCGAGTCAAGTGCTCACTAACCGGGAGCGACGGCGATTCGAATCAAATTCCTATCCAGCTGGAGATTTATTCCTCACACAAACCATGCTTCCCCCGTCAGGGTCGCGTAGATCACCAATGACACTTTCCGAGAAGCCGCGGGATAACAATCATGGATCGCACTACCCAGGGACCGCTCGACTGCCAGGACGCACCTTGGGCTCACTCTTCGCGTCCCCGTTACCCCCCTTCCACACCAGTCTGCCAACCCGAGTTTATCCCGGCTCAAAAAGTGTCACTAGCTTCGCGGTCAAAAGGTACTTTATTCGGCCAGCTAAATGTGAGGCATGCGTTCAACATGACAAGAGAGACGAGCAACGATCGGTCCTTAACCGACACAGACGGAATCACTATAGTTCAAAACCCTATAAGACTCCGTCCGGTCTCCGTTTATCCATCAACACTTGGTTACTATTCATGATCACAATTACAGCTAACCATAACCCGGTATCCACCTATAACTCGCAGGTGACAGGAAATTACCCGACTTTTACCGGTCTAAGCATGGCTAAGCAATTTACTCGATCCTGACCTAACAGGGTAAAAGATAATCCGGTGGCCAAGGTAATAATGCAACAACGGTTTCACTCAACTCCTATAACTTAATGCAACAATATAACTATAACTCATGTAATAAGGAATAACTTTTTATAAATTAGGAGACTTAAAATGCTCCAGGGCTTGCCTCTTTCGAACGAACTAGGATGGTGGTCGACGCACTCTGGCAGTTCCTCGCCTGGCTCTTCCTCCTCGGACACCTCCTGTGTCTGGGGTTCCTGCTGATCCGTCCAAGCCTGCTCCTCCGGTACTGCTGCCCGCGATTCCTCCTGCGATCCTGTATGATGCAAGTGCATAAGTACATGCGAATGATGCATCGGATTATGGTGGAGTGCTTTGATGACATGAGATGCAGATGAGCACATGGAATGAGCAGTTTGGATATAACTATTTTCTTCTACAAGGTAGTCCACGTCATCCAAGAACATGTACCCTAAAGTATGCACATTGTGGTTCCACTAATTATCATGCACCTACACAAGCAAGTGAACTTAAATGACCAAACCTTACCAACCTAACTCATCCACAACATCAGCAAGGCATAACGATGCTTCAAAGATACACCAAACATATTTTATTTCTCTCAATTTCTCATAAAGAATAATCTTTTATTCCCTATTTAGCTAGGGTTACACAGCAACACCTATCTCTGGTGTAGATAAAAATCTACAAAAATTACAGTAGACTACTCTTACCCTAACTAACCTACTACTAAATTTTCATGAGAATTGCATAAGTAAAACTGCCTGTACAAAATAAACAAGTTATAGCCTAATTGTGAGCATAAAATTATTTTATACTAGAAAAAGTATCAAACAACAGATTTCACAATTTTCTTAGGTTACTAACAGTAAACCAACATACTACAAAAATTATCAGATGTATGTTGTATACAAATTTTGCTCTCTACTAAAAATAACAAATATTACCAATTAAAAGCATTTGAACTATACTTCAAAAATTTCCCACAGAACATGCTTCACTAGCATTTTTCCTATAAAGTACATCACTAATAAAGACTAATGTAACAAGAATCACATTTTTCCCTTTATTATTTTATTTACTACACTTTTTCTAAGATAACAGCATATATAACAATTAAATAAAGTTGCACAGTAAAGTGTCACAAAAATAACATAAGATATTTTTAAACTGTAGATCTAATCAAAAGGAGCATTTCAAAATTTGTTTCATGATTTTTGGAGCTATGGATCTTGAGATACAATTTTTGGAGGCCTTTTTCAAATTTTCTGGAAATCAATTTCTTTAAAACCGGCTTTAAACGCTACGTGCACACCGCGGTTTCACCCCCAACTCCCACCGAGAGACAGACAGATGGGTCCCACGGGTCAGCTGACCCCACCGGTCAGCCGGAGCCGAGCCGGGGAAGGCGCTGACCGGGGAAATCTTGCCGTCGGCGAGGTCGCCGGCGACGAGGTCCGCACCAGGCGACTCCCCGCAACCGCGCGAACCCAACGAGGTGATTATCGAGGCGAGAGGAAGAGCGGAGCACGGGCCGAAGCGGCCATGGCGGAGGCGGTGGCGTGGCTTGCCGGCGCTAGGCCGGAGCAGGCCATGGCGGAGGTCACGGACGGGCGCACGAGCTCCAGCGAGCGGAGGCGATCATGGTGCGCACGGGGAGAATGGAAATGTGATGGCGGGAAGGTGGGATTGACGGGAACCGCGGCGGCGGGCTCACCGGTGGGGGAGAAGACGGCCAATTCGGCCGCTTACCTTGCCGAGGTGCGCGTTCAGTGACTCGACGAGGTCGGTCAGGAGGAGGGGAAAGCTAGGGCGGGCGGAATTTGGCGGAGGAGCCGCGGTGGCGAGGTGAGGCGCGGCAATGGCGCGGCGGCGGCTCGGCGTGCTGCGGTGCTGGCGAAGCACGCGAGAGCGAGCGGGAGCGGAGTGCGGTGAGGGAGCGGGAGCTGGCGAGTCTGGGCGGAGGTAAGCGCGGGGCTGCGGGGGCCACAGGGCGCGTGTCGCGCGACGTCGCCGCCGTTCGGCCACGCGGCGGCCGAGCTCTGCCACGGCGCCACGGCGTCGCGCGCGGGCGCGCGCGCGGGAGGACGCCGACGCGGGGCTGCGGGCTGGGCTGCCAGAGCCGCTGGGCCGAAAAGGAGGCCGCGGCCCACGAAAGCGAAAATCCGATTTTTCTTTTTCAAAATATTTTCTAGATTTAATTCTCTGTTTGAAATTCGAATTTGAAGATGAAAAAGAGGTTTTCAGAAATTTGGCCCAAAATAAAAGTTGTTCAAAATTTTATTCTCTACAACTTTCATATAGAGCACTTTTCAAAATTCTCAACAGATTTTGAATTTGAGATTTAAAGCTAATTTAAAATCAAAAACTTATTTATTTAGAATATTTTTAAAACAGAATTTGAGGAAAACTTGAATTCAAAATTTGCTCCAATAATCAAGTTGATTTATTCTAGATTATTTGAAATTGCTACTTCTCAAAAGTTCACTGACTTTTTAACACTTATATCAAACTTAGGGTTTCCATTTATTTGTTTTTCAAATTAAATTTGAAAGAGCTACAATTCAAATAATGCTAATCATGCAATGATGTTGAATGCTTATGCTTTGAATGATAATGCATGCTTAACACCCAGGGGTGTTACAGCCCTCCCCCCTTATAAGAATCTCGTCCCGAGATTTTGAGTTACGAACCACTTATCGTAAAAGTCTTTATATGCGGTTTGAAGATATTCTCCCGTTTCCCAAGAAGCATCGCTCTCATCGTGGTGGCTCCATTGAATCTTGTAGGTTGTGACCACTTTATTTCGAGTGACTCGGTCCTTAGTATCCAGGACTCGAACCGGTTGCTCATGATACTCCAAGTCTGCCTTGATCTGAATACCCTGAGGTTCTATTCTCTCCTCTGGAACACGCAGACACTTCTTCAGTTGGGATACGTGAAAAACGGGAAAGATCGAACTCATCTCTTCTGGTAACTGCAACTTGTACGCCACGGGACCCTTTTTCTCTACGATCTGGTATGGTCATATATATCTCGCAGACAGTTTCTTCTTGATTCCGAACCGTTTCTTCTTCATTGGGGTAACCTTCAAATAGACATAGTCACCTACTTAGAAATCCAATGTTCTTCTTCTCTTGTCTGCATAACTCTTCTGACGAGACTGTGCAGCTTGCATGTTTTGTTGGATACCACGGACCTTTTTCTCTGCCTCATCTACAAAATCAATTCCATAAAACCTTCTTTCTCTAGGCTCTACCCAATTTAACGGTGTCCTGCACTTCCTGCCATACAAAGCTTCAAAAGGTGCCATCTTGATACTCTCTTGGTAACTGTTGTTGTAAGCGAATTCTGCCAACGGTAACCAGGATTCCCATTAGCCTCTGGATGATAGTACACAAGCTCTAAGCATATCTTCTAGTACCGCATTAACTCTTTCTATCTGCCCATCAGTCTGTGGGTGGTAAGCCGTGCTACGAATCAAACTAGTACCCAAACCTTGATGCAGATGTTCCCAAAAGTAAGAGGTAAACTGCGAACCACGATCGGACACAATC
The DNA here is from genome assembly GCA_038087645.1 of Saccharum hybrid cultivar R570. Classification (NCBI taxonomy): domain Eukaryota; kingdom Viridiplantae; phylum Streptophyta; class Magnoliopsida; order Poales; family Poaceae; genus Saccharum; species Saccharum hybrid cultivar. Next base: position 18,282,134 of record JAQSUU010000139.1, read on the forward strand.
GTTTTTGGTATCCCGTGCAATCGGACAATCTCAGCAATGTACTTCTCTGCATATTGAGGCGGTCGGAATGTCGTCTTAACTGGCAGAAAGTGAGCTGTCTTGGTGAGATGATCTACTATTACCCAAATGGAATCATGGCCCTTTTGTGTGGTGGGGAGACCAGTGATAAAGTCCATACTTATATCATCTCACTTCCAATCGGGTACCGACAAAGGTTGCAGAAGTCCTGCAGGTCTCATGTGAAGAGCTTTAACTCTACAACACATGTCGCAACGAGCAACGTATGCTGCAATTTCCTTTTTCATCTTAGTCCACCAATAACAGGGTCGCAAATCTTGGTACATCTTACTACTTCCGGGGTGAATAGATAACTTAGAACGATGGGCCTCATCCATCAACTTGTTCTTAAGCTCTCTATCCTTAGGTACTACCAGGCGATCCTTGAACCACAACACTCCTTGGTCATCCAATCGAAAGTGTTTGGTGGGTTCTCTCTTCATCTTTTCTTTGATATGAAAGATTCTCTTATCTATTTTCTGACCATCAATGATCTGGCTTTCCAGAGTACAACTGATCTGAATATTATGCAACATAGCAGGATGTAACAAATTGAACCCTTCTTTGAACAACGGTTGCACATCAATAGCATGGGATTTTCTGCTCAGTGCATCTGCTACTACATTAGCCTTTCCAGGGTGATAGTGCACGTTCAGATTATAGTCCTTTATCAACTCTAACCATCTCCTCTGTCGCATGTTCAACTCACATTGGGTAAAGATGTATTTGAGACTCTTATGATCTGTAAAGATATTACACACATTACCCAACAGGTAGTGCCTCCAAATCTTTAGAGCATGCACCACTGCTGCAAGCTCTAAATCATGTGTAGGATAGTTAACTTCATGCTTCCTCAATTGTCATGAGGCGTAAGCAATGACTTTTCCATTTTGCATTAGCACACATCCTAACCCATTCTTGGATGCGTCACAGAAAACATCAAACGACTTTTCTATATCTGGTTGGGCCAGAACATGAGCAGTGGTCAACAACTTCCGCAAGGTACAGAAAGCTGCTTCACACTCCTCTGTCCATACAAACTTATGATCCTTCTGTAACAGGCTTGTCATTGGTTTGGCAATCTTCGAGAAATCTGGTATGAAGCGACGGTAGTAACCGGCTAAACCAAGGAAACTGCGAACTTCGTTAACTGAAATTGGTGACTTCCAGTTCATAACCTCTTGTACCTTACTAGGGTCGACAGAAATGCCATTTTCAGACCACACGTGGCCGAGAAAAGGAACTGTCCTAAGCCAGAACTCACACTTGTTGAACTTAGCATACAGTCGATGTTCTCTGAGTCTAGTCAAGACTATCCTGAGGTGTTCCGCATGTTCTTCTTCATTTTCTGAGTATATTAGTATGTCATCAATGAACACTATCACAAACTTGTCCAATTTAGGCATGAAAACCGAATTTATCAGGTACATAAAGTATGCAGGAGCATTTGTCAATCCGAAGGACATGACAAGATACTCGTACAAACCATATCTGGTAGAGAACGCAGTCTTAGGCACATCTTGCGGCCTAATCTTTATCTGGTGGTACCCTGATCTCAAATCTATTTTAGAGAACACTTTGGCTTTGGACAATTGGTCAAACAAGATATCAATCCGAGGAAGAGGATACTTGTTTTTAATTGTCACTGCATTCAGTGGCCGATAATCCACGCACATGCGTAAGGAGTTATCCTTTTTCTTTTTCACAAACAGAGCGGGGCATCCCCATTCAGACGAGCTGGGACGAATCAACCCTTTCTTTAGCAAGTCCTGAAGTTGCTTCTTCAATTCTGCTAACTCATTGGGAGGCATCCGATAAGGCCTTCTTGAGATCGGTGTTGTTCCTGGAATTAACTCAATGGCAAACTCAACATCTCGGTCTGGTGGAAGTCCAGGTAACTCCTCTGGAAACACATCTGGAAACTCATAGACCACTGGAATCTGGGCTAGCAAGGTAGCTTGGATCGCACAAGATGTGCTAGCTAGGTCTACCCTTCGAGGTAGGACCACCCGAAAGGTGCCTTCCCCACTGGGTTCCTTAAGAGAGATACTTCTTCCTCCAACATCAATTACAACTCCCATTTGATTCATCCAGTTCATACCCATGATCACATCCAAAACTAACCCTGGCATGACTATCAGGTTAAGTTCATATTGCCGGTTTGCTATGTTTAGGGTTACTCCCTGAGAAATCTGATTAGTCAACAGATCAGCCCCAGCTGAACTGATTTTATATGCACATTCTAATTCAACTATCTTTTGCTCATGCCTCTTAACAAATGCTTGACTTACAAAGGAATGAGATGATCCGGAATCAAACAAAACTACTGCAGGATGATTGTTGATAGAAAACATACCAGCTGTCATAGGTTCTCCTTCAGGGATGTCATCTATGGTGGTGTGGTGCACACAAGCTTGATACTGCATTTGCTGTTTCTTAGGGTAGGGACAAAACTTTGCAAAGTGCCCGGGTTGGTTGCAGTTGAAGCACGGTCCCTTCACTTGAGCCACAGTTCCAGATGAACTGCCTTGTCCTGTCTTCGCCTGAGGTAATGCCATCCTGAACGGCTTCTGGTTCCTCTAGGGTGGCTGAGCATTCTGATTCTTCCTTTGCGGTGGCCTAAACCTTGCACCTGGGGCAGGCGATCGATAAGCTGGGCGGTTGGCTACTGGGGTCCTGGACTGAGACGAACCCGACTTGAAAGGCCTCTTACGGATCTTGGAAGCAGCATACACATGGTTGTTCTTCTCTTGCTTCAAACAGTCACTAACGAAGTCATTGAAACTAGTCCTCATGTTTGTACCCACATGTTTCATCATCTTGGGACTCAGGCCTCTCTTGAAACTAGCGATCTTCTTGGCATCAGTATCCACCATGTCCGGAGCATAACGGCTCAGGTTATTAAAGGCATGCAGATATTGAGTCACAATCTTCGTGCCTTGATTTAATGTCAGGAATTCCCCAAGCTTCATCTAGGTCAGACCAGGTGGAATGTATGTTCCACGGAAGGCTTCAGTGAACTCCCTCCAAGAGATATGGGCGTGGGGAGGAAAAGTGGTGCGGTGATGCTTCCACCACATTCCTGCCGGACCTTGAAGCTGATGAGCTGCGTACTCAGTCTTCAACACTTCAGTCATTCTCAAGACACGAAACTTATCTTCCATCGTATTAATCCACTCTTCTGCATCTAAAGGTTCTGCGGCTTCCTTGAAGATCGGTGGACGAGTATCCATGAAGTCCTTGAAACTGCTGTACTGATTTGCTTCGTGACCTCCCGGGTTTATCCCCCGTCGGGTATTATCTGCGATACTGCGCAGCGCTGCTTCCATATTCTGTTGCATGCTCTCCATGTTGCGTTGGCTTCCCAGGAATTGGGCGAAAAACTATTCCGCAGTGTAAGGTGGAGGAGGCGGTGGTGGATCCCGATCATCATTAGCAGCTGCACTGCCACCAGCCTCAGCGGCACCATACACGGTACGACGAGTGTTCGGCATCTGCATGTTTCAGCAACAGTAATTATTAGGTGATGTTGTAGGAATTGCGACCGAATGAAAAATCATGACGAACTGAATTCACTGGAGAGAATAAATTCATACAATAAAACAGGGGCACAATAAGTCATTCCAATTAACACAACATCACTAATTATATTACTTAAAGCACACACATCGCGTCCATTACAACCAAGTTGCCAGCATACATACACTGGACTTTTGACGTTCGGATACCGCCACAAACACATCCAAGCTTTCCAATATTACATCAAGCTTTAGTCTTTCTACTCATTATTACATGTCCAAAGTGCCAACAAGCAAAAGATCATGCAAACGGAACCTAGTAGCTAGCGCAACAACTATTAGCCTACTCATCATGGTCGCTATCTAGGTCAGAGACGTTGGCGTTGTCGCCAACTGCAGCGTCGTCGTGCTCCTCAGCGGGCGCCATGGGCTCTTCAGGATCTTCGTCTGCATCCAAATCCATCTCTGCTGCGCCAGGAAGGTCATAAGGGTTAAGCTGATTGTTCAGCCGATGGACCTCTTCATGCAAGTTATCATTGTACTCTTCTGCATCAGCCAGCCGCTGCTCGAGCTCAAACTGTCTAGCTCTCAACACATTCTCTGTGGACCAGGCTTCATTCCTCTGATGGAGCACATGAGCCAACATGCTCTCAGCATTTCTGTGGGCGGTGGTCAGTCGCCCAAGCTGCTCTCTCAGGGCACGTACATCTCCCTCAAAAACCACAGTCCTCTGAGTGGCCTGATCTCTCTGATGAGTCAACTGAGCCATCTCAGCAGTGAGCCTCTCAATCTCGGCGTCGTGATCTCTCTGAAGCTGGCGGCGGTCATCACGAGCCTGACCAAGAGCACTAGAAACATGTCTCAGACTTCCTTCCACTCCATCGAAGGCCCTCATCACTGCGAACATGGCACTCATAACAGGGTTGTCACTATTCTGTGCCTCTGCTGTGCTAATCTCCAGAGATCTGCCCCTTGCTTGATGCCACGAGTCAGTGGAGGGGTTGCCCCTCGGAAAGACTCCCACTATAGTTGCTGCCAACTCCTGAGGAAAGCGATCCATGATATCCCTCAGGATCCCAAAGGCTACCCTCTCAGCGGCTTCTTCAGGGGTCCTGCCAGTTGACTCAAAACGCCAACCGGTCCACTCAGAACCATCACCTCGGGGATGAACTACTGCTTCCACAGTCACCAAAAGTCCTTCACCCAACCGCTCATTTGACCAAAAGTAGCGGGGCTCCATCCCATTATGATAGCCTACATAGCTGAGCACTCTCCACAAGAGTGTAGGCATCCCAAACTCTCCAAGAAAAGTGTGACGCTGGCGAGTGCGCGGAGCAAGCTGATGACGGGGAGCTCTGCCGGTGGACTTGCGAGCGGTCTGCTTGGTACGTGCCATCTGTAGCAAAAATTTTATTACCGTGGTGAGAACAGATTTTCTAAGTTGGCATTTTTATCGAAATGAGATAATCAACTTATAAGGGGAGGAACAGTGCCATGAATGAAATGCACAACATGATGCATGCACGTTCAGTACGTCCTCACAAACTTAGAAAACTAATAACTACTAACGGAATAAATGGTGGCATACAATGATCTCTTGTAACGTAACTAATACGTACTACTCGAAAGCGTTGTTATGTACCTGCAGAAAATCACTTCAGCCCAAACCTCACAGTATGAAAACATGCAGAAAGCAGTAAAGTAAGTTACTCGCTCTACACGCATCCCCAGATACGCGTATAACAGTAACAACTACCCGAATCGTCGTCCTATTGACGCATCGTCACCGCATGACGGAATTCCCCACAATTTGGATACCCTCATACGAACACGCGCATGGCACGTAAGTATTTCAGTATCACATAAGCACTCCCCTAGATCGACAGTGTATCCGACCATGCACTCACAACTCTCACTTACCAAGGCGTAGAGGTACTTGATCCATACATTACCACTCAAGTGAATGGCACTCATACCATAGCACGCCGTATGAGCGACGAAATTTAAAATATGATGCAAACCCCCAAGTTAGTACTTAATTAAGCCACCTAGAGTCCTTATCGGGCATAAAGGATATGACCACTGGCACACTTTTAAGTTCAAAAGCTTATTTGAAAACACAGTTTTATTTTTAAATACTCATGTGAACAGTAACATGCTAAACCATGCTCTGATGCCAGCTGTAACGGATCAACGTAATTATACGAAATTAAGTAAGAAAATCTTCCACCGAGGCGGTTAATTTAACAAACTTAAGCCCGTATAACTCGAGATTCCGTGAAATCACGAAGGATTTCAAACCACTAACATACAACCAAGATCGTACTGATTTAGCAGCCACAATTCACACGATACATAAATCTGATCATAAAGGTAAGATACATCGGAGTTCTGAAATAAAAGTTATTACAACATAGTTCAACATAAAGTAGCGGAAGCAAATAGTTTTACGCACACACACTTAGTTCAGTTATAGTGCCAGTCGATAGTCATGGTCCACAAAAGCAGTAGATAAGACAAACAGAAAGACCCTTGCCCAAGGTCCTAGTTGTCACCCATCGCCGGATACAGACAGTTGGAGCAGTACCCGTAGTACATCTGACCATCTGCAACAACAATGGGAACAACGCCCTGAGTACGAGAATGTACTCAGCTAGACTTACCCGTCATAAACCAGAAATAACATGACACCAAGGAGCATGCAAGGCTTTATAAAGTGGCTTGGTTTGACTCATTTGCAAAAAGCACAAGTTAACATGAATGACTAAGGATAAGTACTTTTAGCATCATTTTTAGGATAACCTATTCATGCTAAGTAAGCACCTATTGCTAAAACAATCACTTGATTAACCCATAACATCAAAGATTATCATCTCAGGTTTTGGTTTAGCCTTTCCAACATTATCCACATAACCACCCGTATTCCATCATTAATACTACGATGCCATAGCTCGAGTCAAGTGCTCACTAACCGGGAGCGACGACGATTCGAATCGAATTCCTATCCAGCTGGAGATTTATTCCTCACACAAACCATGCTTCCCCCGTCAGGGTCGCGTAGATCACCAATGACACTTTTCGAGAAGCCGCGGGATAACAATCATGGATCGCACTACCCAGGGACCGCCCGACTGCCAGGACGCACCTTGGGCTCACTCTTCGCGTCCCCGTTATCCCCCTTCCACACCAGTCTGCCAACCCGAGTTTATCCCGGCTCAAAAAGTGTCACTAGCTTCGCGGTCGAAAGGTACTTTATTCGGCCAGCTAAATGTGAGGCATGCGTTCAACATGACAAGAGGGACGAGCAACGATCGGTCCTTAACCGACATAGACGGAATCACTATAGTCCAAAACCCTATAAGACTCCACCCGGTCTCCGTTTATCCATCAACACTTGGTTACTATTTATGATCACAATTACAGCTAACCATAACCCGGTATCCACCTATAACTCGCAGGTGACAGGAAATCACCCGACTTTTACCGGTCTAAGCATGGCTAAGTAATTTACTCGATCCTGACCTAACATGGTAAAAGATAATCCGGTGGCCAAGGTAATAATGCAACAACGGTTTCACTCAACTCCTATAACTTAATGCAACAATATAACTATAACTCATGTAATAAGGAATAACTTTTTATAAATTAGGAGACTTAAAATGCTCCGGGGCTTGCCTCTTTCGAACGAACTAGGATGGTGGTCGACGCACTCTGGCAGTTCCTCGCCTGGCTCTTCCTCCTCGGACACCTCCTGTATCTGGGGTTCCTGCTGATCCGTCCAAGCCTGCTCCTCCGGTACTGCTGCCCGCGATTCCTCCTGCGATCCTGTATGATGCAAGTGCATAAGTACATACGAATGATGCATCAGATTGTGGTGTAGTGTTTTGATGACATGAGATGCAGATGAGCACATGGAATGAGCAGTTTGGATATAACTATTTTCTTCTACAAGGTAGTCCACGTCATCCAAGAACATGTACCCTAAAGTATGCACATTGTGGTTCCACTAATTATCATGCACCTACACAAGCAAGTGAACTTAAATGACCAAACCTTACCAACCTAACTCATCCACAACATCAGCAAGGCATAATAATGCTTCAAAGATACACCAAACATATTTTATTTCTCTCAATTTCTCATAAAGAATAATCTTTTATTCCCTATTTAGCTAGGGTTACACAGCAACACCTATCTCTGGTGTAGATAAAAATCTACAAAAATTACAGTAGACTACTCTTACCCTAACTAACCTACTACTAAATTTTCATGAGAATTGCATAAGTAAAACTGCCTGTACAAAATAAACAAGTTATAGCCTAATTGTGAGCATGAAATTATTTTATACTAGAAAAAGTATCAAACAACAGATTTCACAATTTTCTTAGTTTACTAACAGTAAACCAACATACTACAAAAATTATCAGATGTATGTTGTATACAAATTTTGCTCTCTACTAAAAATAACAAATATTACCAATTAAAAGCATTTGAACTATACTTCAAAAATTTCCCACAGAACATGCTTCACTAGCATTTTTCCTATAAAGTACATCACTAATAAAGACTAATGTAACAAGAATCACATTTTTTCCTTTATTATTTTATTTACTACACTTTTTCTAAGATAACAGCATATATAACAATTAAATAAAGTTGCACAGTAAAGTGTCACAAAAATAACATGAGATATTTTTAAACTGTAGATCTAATCAAAAGGAGCATTTCAAAATTTGTTTCATGATTTTTGGAGCTATGGATCTTGAGATACAATTTTTGGAGGCCTTTTTCAGATTTTCTGGAAATCAATTTCTTTAAAACCGAAAATCAAAACCGGCTTTAAATGCTACGTGCACACCGCGGTTTCACCCCCAACTCCCACCGAGAGACAGACAGATGGGTCCCACGGGTCAGCTGACCCCACCGGTCAGCCGGAGCCGAGCCGGGGAAGGCGCTGACCGGGGAAATCTTGCCGTCGGCGAGGTCGCCGGCGACGAGGTCCGCACCAGGCGACTCCCCGCAACCGCGCGAACCCAACTAGGTGATTATCGAGGCGAGAGGAAGAGCGGAGCACGGGTCGAAGCGGCCATGGCGGAGGCGGTGGCGCGGCTTGCCGGCGCTAGGCCGGAGCAGGCCATGGCGGAGGTCACGGACGGGCGCACGAGCTCTAGCGAGCGGAGGCGATCATGGTGCGCACGGGGAGAATGGAAATGTGATGGCGGGAAGGTGGGATTGACGGGAGCCGCGGTGGCGGGCTCACCGGCGGGGGAGAAGACGGCCAATTCGGCCGCTTACCTTGCCGAGGTGCGCGTTCAGTGACTCGACGAGGTCGGTCAGGAGGAGGGGAAAGCTAGGGCGGGCGGAATTTGGCGGAGGAGCCGCGGTGGCGAGGTGAGGCGCGGCAATGGCGCGGCGGCGGCTCGGCGTGCTGCGGTGCTGGTGAGGCACGCGAGAGCGAGCGGAAGCGGAGTGCGGTGAGGGAGCGGGAGCTGGCGAGTCCGGGCGGAGGTAAGCGCGGGGCTGCGGGGGCCACAGAGGCGCGTGTCACGCGACGTCGCCGCCGTTCGGCCACGCGGCGGCCGAGCTCTGCCGCGGCGCCACGGCGTCGCGCGCGGGCGCGCGCGCGGGAGGACGCCGACGCGGGGCTGCGGGCTGGGCTGCCAGAGCCGCTGGGCCGAAAAGGAGGCCGCGGCCCACGAAAGCGAAAATCCGATTTTTCTTTTTCAAAATATTTTCCAGATTTAATTCTCTGTTTGAAATTCGAATTTGGAGATGAAAAAGAGGTTTTCAGAAATTTGGCCCAAAATAAAAGTTGTTCAAAATTTTATTCTCTACAACTTTCATATAGAGCACTTTTCAAAATTCTCAACAGATTTTGAATTTGAGATTTAAAGCTAATTTAAAATCAAAAACTCATTTATTTAGAATATTTTTAAAACAGAATTTGAGGAAAACTTGAATTCAAAATTTGCTCCAATAATCAAGTTGATTTATTCTAGATTATTTGAAATTGCTACTTCTCAAAAGTTCACCGACTTTTTAACACTTATATCAAACTTAGGGTTCCCATTTATTTGTTTTTCAAATTAAATTTGAAAGAGCTACAATTCAAATAATGCTAATCATGCAGTGATGTTGAATGCTTATGCTTTGAATGATAATGCATGCTTAACACCCAGGGGTGTTACAGATATTTTGGAGTTCATCATAGTAAAAAACAGATACTACTTCATTGTAGCCATGCGGATATGCATCAACAATTTCTTAGACAAGATCCATAAAATTGCATCGATCATCATCAACAACCTTGGAGATATGAAAGCATGCAAACTCCTTCCTACGCTTTTTAGGATTCCTAGAAAGTCTTATATTTAGCAGGTAGCTGGACTCAGGGTCCATCATGTGAATCAATATGCTATCAAAAATATGCACACCCATCAAAATATAGAGAACTCATTCGTGCTCCTTATCTTCTAATCGACAAGAGATAAGAAGAGAAAAGAAAGAGCAAGAGCAATTATCCTGTAGGAAGCCATGATGTGTAAGGACTATGTGCTGGCGATGCCATGCCTCCTCAGACCATGTGCAGGGAGGAGGGGCGGTCGGTTGGGCCCAAGGAGAGGTGTCCCGTCGGTGAAGGCGTCCCGGCGTCGGTTGGTGGCGGGTGCTGCTAGAAGCTAGGGTAACCTGAAACTTCCAAGAAAGGCTGCATCAGAATAGGATCACATATGAAGAATGTTAATAAAGCAAAATTCAAGATATTCAATTGCAAATTTATAATGCCATTTTACTTAAAAAGTCCATGCCAAACTATCAATGCAATAAGAGTACATACGAAGAAATAAGAGTACATACAAAGAAAATAGTAGGTCAGGAGCTTCAAAATTTGCCACGTAATAATAAGAGTATAGAAAAAATAGTGGATCAAAAATCAATAGATAACATAAAAAAGTCTTGAAAATCAAAGTGATTAATATCGGTAAATTCATCCGAGACAAACAAAATTCTAGTGCTAAGTTCATCGATAACCCAAGTGGACTAAAATCAAAGTATAGTACTAATAATATCTCATATCTAAGTGAGCCGAAATCTGAAAATCATAAGATCAAGTGAAGTAAATTCAAACAACAAAAGCAGTTAGCAGCACCTCCCAACAACCAACGGTACGTGACACTGAATAGGTCTACACTGAGTTTGCCGATCAAGGTACATGACATTAAGCATGCTGATCAAAGTACAAGACATTGGGCTCATATAGGTGAAGTACTGAACCAATAAAATTAAGCAGCAGTAGGCAATGGCACACCCAACAGTAGGCAGGAGAACAAGCCATGAGGCATCTCTGCTCGCCTGCAATTTTGGAAGAGGAGGAACAACATTGTATTCAAGAACGATCATACTACTCTTATTTCTTCGTATGTACTCTTAGGCCAGTTTCAGTGGGGTTTCATCAGAGTTTCATGGGCATTAAATAGACTGATGTGGCACCATATTGATGAAGAGAGATGATAAGAGTTTTATGGGAGTACAGAAAGTTTCATGGGGATGAAACTCTTCTCCACTGTTTCCAAAATATGGATGCATGGGTAACAGAGCCATGAAATTCCCACTGAGACTGGCCTTATAAAAAACAAGTATTAACCACATAAAGGGGAGTCAGCTGCATGCAAGGGGAACTACCGAACTAGTACTAAAGCACAAATCTTAGGAGGAGTGGGTTGCCAACTTTTGGTCTGTATGGCTTAACCATGATTACATGATATTTAACAACAAACATACTAGCACCCTGCTACAGAGGGGGGAGCATATTGTTTGCGCTTCCGGAGATAGCTACAAAAGAAAAGACAAAGAGAAGCCTTCTTCAAGGCAAGCCACTCTTCGGAGGTGGTAGCAATGAAATTTTTCACCAAGTATGGTTGACTGCTTAATTATAGGCTAGCAGTTGATGGTGTGGACACATGAACCAACTTTCTTTCTATAACCTTGCAGAAGTTTTTTAGGAGCAAAAATGTTACATGCCAGTAGAATATTATTGCCTGTAAGGAAAATATTTACATTGCACCGCAAATATGAGCACATACTGAATTATAGAATTTTGTGTTGCACAGGGTATATTGCTACTAATTTACACCCATCCAGAGTACCATAATTGTGTCTTAAGTAAAACTAAGTTTCTGACACAGCAAAATAGAAGGATAAAAAATCACAATGTACATGACTATGTGCACATTTGAACAAAAGATTGCCGTACCAGAACAAAGAAATTTGGATATGCAACTGAGAAAAGGGAGGTTTTAAAAAGGTAGGCGCATGCTTGCTACTTCTGCCACTAGCTAAGTGATGAACAATCAGTGTAAACACTCGGAATTAATGGTGTTTCATTGCAGTAATGAATACTTAGAGAATGTAATCCTCTAGCTTTGGCGGGTCGGTGGCGTCAGTTGATGGCATCGGTCCGTGATGGCTGGGTGGCGCGGCGGCGGCAACCGACCGCGCGGGTCGCGGCGGCAACCGGCCGCGCAGGTGGCGGTGGCGGCGCCCGGCCCCGCGGGCACCGCGGGTCGCAGCGGAGGTGGACTCCGGCACCGCTGGTGGCGGTGGTGGCGGCGGTGGCGCCTGGCTGCGCGGGCGTGCGGGCTGCGCGCGAGCTCGGGCGCGTGGCTCGGGATCGCCGAGATCGGGTTAGGGTTCGTCGGGTTCCTTTTTTTGTCTGTCTATGCTGGTTGAGGCCGATCTGGCTGGGAACACCGATACGTCGGGTTTTTGATCGGCCACCGCTTCCACCTGGCGTAGGGGCAAAACCGGACACTGTGGTCAAGTGAACATGGACACCGTCGCCACGCTGTCTGCTGAATGGCACTTGACGAAACAAACTATGAAAGGAAATGGCAGTTAAGGAAATAAACCACAGGTAAGTAACGGTGATGGCAGCTAAGCAAACAAAAAACACAAAATGATGGCAGATAAGATAAGCTCTAATTTTTTATGGCAATGAGGAAAGCGTTATAATTTTTTATGGCAGTGAACAAATTTTCTCTATTCTATACAAGGACGTGTTTGGTAAGACTTCTGTTTGAGGCAAAACAACTTCTCTGATAAAATAGTTTTTTCGCTCCAACTTCACTTGATAGAAGAATGTTTAGCAAAACGGCTTCTCATGGTTAGTGAAAAGGGCGAAATGTCCATAATATCCTTATTTTTCCTTTTCTTCTTCACTCTCCTTATCTTTTCCTATGTTGAAACCGCAAACACACCTCTTCTCTTTCTTCTTTCCTCTTCCGACGCCTCCATTGCCGTCACACCCCTTTCCTCTAGGGCTGTGCCGAGCCATGCCACCGTCTCCAGACTAGCATCGCACCATTGAGCCGTGCCGCCGCCGTCTCCTTGTCCCACTCCACGCCATCTCGCCACGCCGCCGTTTCAAACTATGTGCCTCTTTGCCTGCCAAAGTCATATCGTTTTCTTCGTTTCCCTCCTCTTCGTTAGACCGTTAGGTTTGTGAGTACATGGCGTCATATGGTTGTACTTGTATAATTTTGTGTGGATGGGTCGGTTTGTCTACTTTTGTTTAGGTCTGATGGATCGACAGAGCAATAGAGCTTTTTACTTTGCAAATACATGTATGAAACCTGTTTTAAATCAGTGCCAGAGGATGGAGGGTGTATTATGTCTCTCTCGTCTCTCACTATGTACACACAAGCGGTAGGGCTAAGGGGGTGTTTGGATCCTTAGAGCATCTCCAGTCCAATCTCATCCCTCATCTCCATAAAACTATCAATTTTGGGAGATGAGTTATTTTGTTGCTCCAGCATGCCTTAGACATGCCAACAGTGTTTAACATGACGTTCACCAAATCAGTCAGCATGCATTTTTTCGTGTCAGCAATCCCAATTGATTCCGACGAATAAGGAGGCGTACTCTCATGAATAATACCGTGTTCCTCACATAATTCATCAAACAATATGAGAAAATAGTCACCACCATGATCCGGCCTTACTCTCTTAATCTTTCTCTCTAGTTGGTTCTCAACTTCAGCCTTATATATTTTAATGTAGTCTAGCTTTTTCATCCTTAGATTTATAAGCAAATAAATATAGCAGAATCTAGTTGCATCATCAATTAAAGTCATGAAATATCTCTTTCACTTTTTATCAACACACCATTCATCTCGCATAGATCAGAATATATGAGTTCTAGAGGTGCCAAGTTTTTCTCCTCCGCTGCCTTGTGAGGCTTTTGAGACAGCTTTGATTGCACACGATCATGAATATTAACACATGTATCAACCCACTAACTTTGAGATTTAAACACTAAAAGCATTGTTAGTAGTCACGAGGTTGACATTCTTCTTTTTCCCTTTGCGGTCCACTCGATCCCGATACTCCTTGAAAAATTGGGCAAGCTGAAGCAAGACCACTCTGCTTTGTCAGTTCCTATTTTCTTTAGAAAAGAAAAACAAATTTCCTACATTGGTGAATTGCCTGTGCCTCTAGGTAAACATGATATTAGCATGTGAAAGCTTTTGGTTCTGAATATTCAGTGTGAAAACTTTATGTGAAATGTACTTCCGTGTGAAAGCCAAAAAAAAAGCAATTGCATGTGTGCTGGTCTATAAAATTGTGAGCTGAAATCTCTGCACCGAGATGGGTTGTTTCATTCATCAACCGAATAGTGTGAAACTGATGTAGTATTCTTGGAAACTATGATGAAACTTTGTATTAAGACAGGCCTAACAACTCTTCCGCCCTTCGTCCGAAAAGGAAGAACTTGTAGATAATTATATGATCATCAAGATTGTACTAGTACACGGCCCACATCACATGGCCCTTTTTAAAAACAATGAGTAATTGGCCAACTCCTCGACAAGGAACAATTAATTGGAATAAATTTCAGCAGCAAACGGCATGCAGTGTGCTGGGCAGCAGCGACGTTGGCCGTTAGTTCTTCTCCTTCTCCATGTCCTTGTTCTTGGACAAGACACGGCCGTCGGTGCCAGCGAGTATGCCGTACTTCTCCTTGCGCGTGATGGTGGTGCACTCGAAGCCAAGCTGTCCGCTGAGCGTCTTCTGGATGTAGTTGGCCACCTCGATGGGCGACTTGCCGCCGCTGCAAGTGAGGTCCTTGGGGAGCTGGGTCAGGAACGTGATCTCGTACGTCGGCCGCGGGTTCATGAAGAAGAAGTAGGGGTCCATGAGCTTGAACCCGCGCACGGTGGAGCCGTGGAACATGCTCTCCTTGGTGTTGATCGCCACCGGCACGATGCGGTCGGTGAGCTCGGCGAAGAGCGCGCTGAACCGCAGCAGGAAGGGCTCGCGGCAGGTGGTGCCCTCGGGGCAGATCACCAGGTCGCCCTCCTCCAGCAGGCGGCGGATGTTCTCGGCGTCCTTGTCGCGCTCCCGCGACAGCGCGACGGCCTTGATGGGCGAGATGAGCTCGGAGAACTTGGAGATGCTGTAGGTGACGCAGCTGACCTTGCGGCGCAGCGCCACGGCGACCTCGACGGGGTCGAGCACGGTGCGGTGGTTGCAGACGAAGAGGACGCCCGGGTGGCCCTTCTTGGGCGGAGGCGGCGGGTTGCCCTTGACGATGAGCCTGATGCCCATGAGCTTGTAGGTGTAGTAGACGATGCGCTCGGGCAGCGGCAGGTTGATGTACACGCGCATGAGCGCGAGCGCGAAGCCGAACGGCATCCAGAGGAAGGTGACGAGCGCGACGAGCGGCGTCGGGCGCTGCACGAGGCGGCCGTCGTGTAGGATCAGCGGGCTCAGAAGCTGGTTCTTGGGCACCGGGCTGTACTTCCTCGACGTCACCAGGTAGGCCTCCTGCACAGGCACGCACGCACCCACATTACGTACGCTGTCATCGTAGTACATAGGCAGTGTTTAGATGGTTTAGAAGTTGGTGTAAAGTTTCTATAACACTTTTCGTTGTTATTTGATAAAATTTATCTAATTAAAGACTAACTAGGCTCAAAAGATTCGTCTCGACATTTACAGACAAACTATGCAATTAGTTATTTTTTTTACCTACATTTAATGCTCCATGCATACGTCTAAAGATTCGATGTGACGGAGAATCTTGTAAAATTTTTAGAAGTGTGAAGGGATCTGAACACTGCCATAGTAACAGTCAACAAGTGTACATCACTCAGTAGTAATTTTCGATCAGTATTGGACATTAATTTTTATCATTTGTTCAGTGCGACAGCAGGGCGGATAAACTAGCCCTGCAAATACCAGCAGCGCCAACTCCAGAGAGCAGTAGTCCGACTGTCCTGGTAGTTATACAGGCAGCACACGGACTGCGGCCGTGTTTAGTTCCCCAAATCGGGGGCCCGATTCGGGCACTGTAGCTACAGTGCCCGGGTCGGGACACTGTAGCAGTTTTTGTTTTTTAGTGCAAAAAATTGTTCAAAAATTGATTAATTAGACTCAAAATGTTCGTCTCGTAAAGTACAACAAAACTGTACAATTAGTTTTTGATTTCATCTACATTTAGTACTCCATGCATTTGCCGGCATTTTGATGTGATGGGGAATCTTCTTTTTCATAGTAAAATTTGGGGGAAAATTTGGGAACAGTGCCAGCACCGTATTTACTCCGGTGCAGGAAGAAAGAAAAGAAACACGGCAGTCGTAGATCTGGCACGCTCAGCTCCAGCTTTCATGCTTCACGCGCCAGCCAGCAGGGCCGGTCTCCTTCATTGCGCCAGGGGACAGGACGCCATGAATTCTCCACCAAACAACCGTAAATGGCGCCTTCAATCCGCCCGGGCCAGCAGCCGCCAGTGAAACCGATGATCCCCGGCGTCCACTTGCTTGCGCTGTGAACGTGTCAACGGGTGGTGTCATGACGTTAAGACCTCAATCTGGTTGCTCAAGTTGTGACAACTGACAACCACCCTGAGTTTACGGTTAAGGAGCATAGGACGGTCGCTGTTACTGTACAGTACGCAGTGGCGTGGACGGGGGTGCTGTTCACCGTGTGTACAGTGTCTGCATGTACGTATGTGTCATAAAAACCTTTTTTCTAGGCATGTGTCATAAAAATCTGACGTGGACTAAACTATACGATGCCTACGATGATACTGTACCTGGACTAGAAAACCCATGGCCATTTATGTGTATAAAATATTTCAAACCTGCGTTAGGGCGTCTAGCTATTCTGCGGTGACAAGTGAAAAAGGTGAGAGAGAAAAATAGCTGATATATTTCTTGTAGTCCAAGAATAGTCCAAGACCATGAGAGAGAAATACGTATGTCTAATAATACATAGAAAAATAATAATGTACTCCCTCCGTATCGGGTTTAGAAGTCGTTTTGACAGCGACATGGTCTCCAAAACATAACTTTGACCTCTTGTTTTTATAAAAAATATTTATGAAAAAGTGATATATATGCATACTTTTATGAAAGTATCTTTCAAAACAAATCTATTCATATAATTTTTACATTTGCAAGCTCAACAACTTAAAAGTTATTGATGATTTATATTTCCAATGTTTGACCCACCAAAACGACTTCTTCATCCAATACCGGAGGGAGGGAGTGTAAAATAGTCTAACTACCGTGATGCTAGTACCTCCCTCTAGCCTTTTTTTTTGAAAGATCGACTGGCCCTGTTTAGTTCTCAAAAAATTCGTAAAATTTTTCAGATTCCCTGTCACATCGAATCTTTGACATATGCAAGAAGCATTAAATATAGATAAAAAATAAAACTAATTACACAGTTTAGACGAAATGGACGAGACGAATTTTTTAAGCCTAATTAGACCATGATTGGACACTAATTGCTAAATAACAACGAAATTTACTACCGTGTTGTTTTACAAAAAAAAATTGCAACTAAACAGGCTCTAAGAGTGTGTTTAGTTCGTGAAAATTTTTAGCTTTGACTATTGTAACACTTTCGTTTGTATTTGTCAATTAGTGTCTAATCATGAACTAATTGGCTACCGTAGCACTTTCATTTGTATTTATCAATTAGTGTCTAATCATAGATTAATTAGACTTAAAAGGTTTTTTACCAAAATATGTAATTAATTTTTTTTTATTTATATTTAATGCGTGCCAACGTTCGATGTGACAGGAAATATTGAATTTTTTTTAAGCTAAACGTGGCCTAAACTGGTGCTACTAGCTATCGTAGTCAGTCAGACCAAATTTAAGTCCAATCTGGGTGGCCTTCAGTTGAGGCGGATGAAAAACTTGGCCTTGTTTACTCCTTGTTTAGTTCTCCGATTCTGGCCTTGTTTAGATTCTAAAGTTTGCCTCCCAAATTTACTATGTAAAATTCATATTCTCCGTCACATCAAAATACCGGCACATATATAGAGTACTAAATATAGATGAAATCAAAAATTAATTACACAGTTTTATTGTACTTTGCGAAACGAACATTTTAAGTCTAATTAATCAATATTTAGATAATTATTACCAAATAAAAATAAAATTGCTACATTGTGACGAGACACTTACTATGCAAACTTTGCCTCCAAAGTTTGCCATTTAAACAACGCCTCTCCCCAAATTCCACTATGCAAAAAGAAAATTCCCCGTCACATCAAAATATCGGCAAATGCATAGAGTACTAAATATTGATGAAATCAAAAACTAATTGCACAATTTTGTTGTACTTTGCGAGACGAACATTTTAAGCCTAGTTAGTCAAAATTTGGATAATTTTTACCAAATACAAACGAAATGCTACAGGAATTTTGATACAGTGTTTTTCCCTATTATGTGAACTAAACGAGGCCTTAGATGCACCCCAAAAGTTGAAATTTTTTCACTCTCTCCCCTTCACATCCATCTTTGGACCCATGCATGAAGTAGTAAATGTAGGTAAAAAAATAACTAATTACACAGTTTAGTCGGAAATCACGAGATGAATCTTTTGAGCCTAGTTGGTCCACGATTGGATAATATTTGCCAAATAAGACGAAAGTGGTACTATTCATCGGTTTGAAATTTTTTTCAATCTAAACGAGGCCTTAACAAGTGTCATTTAATTAGCGGTCAGATACTCAGACGTACCTAAATTGTGAAACAGTTGGGTGTTGTTTCTACTTCAATTCCAACCTGCATCAACTACCCGATATGTTCCGTGTTGCCTGCTCAAGCCTAAATAGTCTGTAGTAGTTGCAAATCTGGGTGCTAACAAATACTAATGCATCGACGAGATCACATTATCAGAAAACAACGTCCAACGTTTTGATGAAAAAACAACGTCCAACGTTACCAATTCAACAAGCCATCAGGCATTTGAAGTATCGGTTTCAAAATTAAGAGCCAAGTATAGTTGAGCCAGTGGATCCATACCTTGCAGATGGACATGAAGTCGAAGTCGGTCTCCCTATCCCCCATGCCAACGTCGGGCACGGCGTCGCCCAGCTCCTTGACGACGGCCTTCTTCTTGTGGTCGCCGACGAGCACACCAGGCTTGACCATGAACCCCGTGGCCTTGCCGTTCTTGCCGACCTCCAGCTCGGTGCCGACGACCTTGTCGGCGCCGAGGAAGGCCCTGGCGAAGGGCTCGACCATGATCCTGGGGCTGGCCGTGATGATGTAGCGCTTGCCGAAGGAGCTGAACACCCTCCAGCTCTCCGGGTGCACGTCGCCCGCGTAGAACCGGGGCAGCACGGACCGCGCCACCATCTCGATGCTGCGCACCTTGAGCCCCGCGACGGAGATGTACACGAGCGTGCTGATGGCCAGCGACTCGGAGACGAAGATGTAGGTGGCGTAGACGAAGGGCACGGACAGGAGCAGCAGCGCGGCGCGGAGGACGCTCCCGGCCTCCAGCGCCACGAGGAGGTAGTAGGGGAACGCGCTCCGGGAGATGAGCAGCGTGCCGTCCAGGTCGGCCGCCACCGTCTGCTCCGACCGCCCCTCCGAGCTGCACTCCTCGATGGGCTTGAACCTGCGAGACGCCACCATCTTGTCCGTCTTTGCTAGCAGTGCTCGATCTCACTGCCAGGCCCCAGAGAAGGAGTGGGAGCAGCAGAGGAGAGACTGCTGCTGCGAGCTGGCAGTGGAGAGCGTGGGGCGGCGAGGTGGAGTTAATATAAGCGACGCGAGGTTGGTGGTGACGGGCCGGGGGAGCATGGATGCGGATGGATGGGGGGAGGCTTTTGCATTGCAGTTGCAGGCCAGCCCCAGGCCCAGCTAGCCCCGAGCCACGACGGGGGACGAGACGGTGTATAATTGCAATGCAAGGCAACCATCTAACTTGAGTGGCCATTACGTCTAGAGAGCGATGGCTGTGCGCGAGGAGGTTAGCTAGGCGATGCAGCGACACAAACTTCTCGCTTGGGTTAGCTAGTCCAATGCAAGCCGAGTACGCTGTACGCCGCGCCAGGAAAGGTAAGGGGTTGTTTAGTTGGTGAAAAAGTTTGAGTTCGGCTACTGTAGCACTTTTCGTTTTATTTGGTAATTTGTGTCCAATTATAGACTAATTAGACTCAAAAGATTTGTCTCGTGATTTACAACTAAACTGTGTAATTAGCTTTTTCTTTCGTCTACATTTAGTACTCCATACATGTGCCGCAAGATTCGATGTGACGGATACTGTGCAAACTTTTTTAGGTTGCATGGGCAACTAAACAAGCCCTAAATGAAGCTGCTGCGCTATCTCGTCTGTTTTGTGTTTTCTCACCAACATGTTGAATTTATGAGGCGGCCAGACGGGCAGCTGTGTCGCGGCCCGCGTCATATCTGGCCTCACCTGTCCACAATCCTCTTTTCCCGCTGAAAAACCCCTCTCCCGCCAGGAAAGGATATAATTGCTGCTGCTACAGCATGGAGCGTGCGCGACTGTGGAAGGGCAGCGGCTTTAATCGCGTCGGAATAGTTGGTTGGGAAGTTTATGGAGCGTCCGCCCATTGATTTGCGTCGCCGCTCGCCGACTCGCCTCGCCGTGGATCAGTCCGATCGCTAGGCCTTGTTTAGATGCACTCCAAAAGTTGAAATTTTTTCACTCTCTCTCCATCACATCAATCTTTGGACCCATGCATGAAGTAGTAAATGTAGATAAAAAAATAACTAATTACACAGTTTAGTTGAAAATCACGAGATGAATCTTTTGAGCCTAGTTGGTCCATGATTTGACAATATTTGCCAAATAAGACGAAAGTGGTACTATTCATCGGTTTGAAATTTTTTCAGCATCTAAACGTGGCCCTAGTCAACAATTAAACCACGACAGACAGGTGATGACCAACTGCAGGGACAGCTCACAGCTCAGAATTAATCACGCTCTTCGTATTACGCAAGATTGTACTACGTACAAGTAGTAGTAGCAGCAAACACATGTGATGGAGACATGCACTGGACGCAGTGCTGTTCACGGCGCGGAAATTCCCACGTCCAATAGCCGAAGGCCTCGTTTAGTTTACCGATGACTCAAACACTGTGCTGAATCATTTGTTTTTATTTGGTAATAATTATCCAAATATTGATTAATTATGATCAAAATGTTTATTTCGCAAAGTACAACGAAATTGTGCAATTAGTTTTTGATTTCATCTACATTTAGTACTCCATGCATGTGCCGATATTTTGATGTGATGAAGAATCTTCTTTTTACATAGTGGAATTTAGGGTGAATTTAGGGAACTAAACAAGGCCCAAGGCGAGAAGCAGCAAACTTTTAGGCCTCAGAATTATTCGCTTTTTTGGGACGTGACAAAATTAAGACAGGTACGATACGAAGGGAGGATATATACTACTCCTTATATGTATAGGCTTTGTTGGAAAGCGTGGTACTGTATCATTTCATCTGTAATTGGTTGTGCACAAGGATACGGTGGTATCTTTTTTCAGCGGCAAGTTTCTTGTTTGGGAGAATGGGAGGCGAGACAGCTTCTCATGACGCGTACAGAAGAACAAGCTAGCTAATATCCTAACTCATGAACATGGCGATGGTGGCCTCTGACCTCCAGGGGCAAGCCCACCACCTCGAGCGCTGCCACCGTACCAGGCTGACGACCTTGAAGCCGGCGAGGACGACACCAGCGACTTCACCCTCTACACCAACAGACCGCAGCTGAGGACGCAGGATGCTCCCCACCATGTCCGATGATGCCACTACCAACCCGCTGCTCCCGTCGCCGCTCGGCATGGCCGGCGCGTTCTCCCTGGCTGGCGCCTCGGTGAGCATGTCGGCCATAGCGCTGGTGCAGAAGGATGCGGGTCGGGCGCCATCGCCTAGACGGCACTCGGAATCGAGCTAGGTTGCGATCGCCGCCGCTAAGACGTGCGACAACGGTGCGAGGCGCGCGGCTGAGCTCGTGGGAGAGGGGTGCGAAGGTGAGCACATGGGAGAGGGGCGATGCCGAGCTCGCGGGAGAGGGGTGCGGCCACGGGCTCATCGCAGGAGAAGGGCGCGGCTGCGATGCTTCTGCGGTGAGCCCAACAGCGCGGGGAGGAGAGGAATCCACCGGAGAATTGATGGAGGAGCCCAATGTTTATCGGTTTTTTTACAGGCCTCCACACATCTTTATTTTTTCCAACGGTTTTAGCCCAAAACAGGTGTAATTTTAGTAGGCTCACCGGTCTTCCAAACAGCGATTTTCATCTTGAGCCGGAAAAAAAATTGGGGTCTGTAACTTACAGGGGTTTTGAGTAGATTACCGGGCTTCCAAACATGCCCTTACACTTTTAAAGCCAAGAGATATGTTACGCAGCATACACCAACTCGACATCTTAGTCCAAATCACGCTAGAACCAACTCAACCAAAACTCGTTGGTCTCACTTGATAATCACTCATCATCTATGACATGGGCACATATCAACCGTGTCATCTCACTAACTTAGGGTGTGTTTAGTTCACAAAAATTTTTGGCTTTGGCTACTGTAGCATTTTCGTTTGTATTTATCAATTAGTGTCCAATCATGGACTAATTAGGCTCAAAAGATTCGTCTCGTGGTTTTCTACCAAACTGTGTAATTAGTTTTTTTCGTCTACATTTAATATTTCATGCATATGTCTAAACATTCGATGTGACGGAGAATCTTGAAAATTTTTGGGAACTAAACAGGACCTTATTTACAAGGGAGCTCAACATGTCCTTATGCAGGCTAATTTGGTCGGTTGCTACAGCAGCCACCATTGAAGTGACTGATTTCGTTAATCCTGCTTTTGCTAAAAGCTTCAATGATCAACTATTGTTTAGCATTACTCAATCAATTCTGATTTTTATTTTCGAGAAAACAAATTGATTCCAACACATGCTGATGCTGACAGAGTTTTTTTTTTGCGTCGAAAGCTGATGCTGACAGAGTTGTTCATTAAATGGTGACTTGTTTTATACGTCACTGTTAGCATGACATAGTTGTTGGGCGACACAAATAGTACTAATAAAACAAGTGACTTGTCGTGGGTACGTTATCAACTTATCATATAGTGACTAAAACAAGTCTATACGTAAAGACATGTCACTAGACCGAGGCTTTTCAAGTGAGGCCTCGTTTAGATCGGAGAGAGAGTAAAATTTGACGCTGTAGCATTTTCGTTTATATTTGGTAATTATTGTCTAATCATGAACTAACTAGGCTCAAAAGATTCGTCTCGTAATTTACAATCAAACTGAGTAATTAGTTATTTTTTTATCTACATTTACTGTTCCATGCATGTGTCCGTAGATTCGATGTGACGGAGAGAGAATGAAAAAACTTACAATCTAAACATGGCCTGAACATGCACACTAGAAATTAATGATATATGTTTGCCAGCACACAAGACGGTTGACAAATATTGCTGTTTTTGTCATCTTCCGGAAACAATAAACTGTTAGTTTGATCTCCACCGGACTTGGCCCAACGGCCATGTCTGGGCTCTAATCTCGCGTCCTGATCGGGGACGCCTAGCCCAATGACGTGGCTGGTGGGCCCCCGTCGCGCAGTGCTATAAATAGGAGGTGGGGGCCAGTGGTTAGGGTTACGAGGTTCACCACCCAGCTGCCACCCACTCCGAACCCTAGCCGATCTAGAGGGCAGCACTGCCAGCGATGGGAAGACCCACCGGTGCTGCCACTGCCTCCTCGTCACCGACACCAGGCGAGTTCCTCCAACCAGGATCATCGGTAACATCGTTTCTCTCCATTCCCATTCCCATCCTCTCTGTCTCTATCTAGATCTCTCGGATCTATGTGATGATCTACTCATTTATCCAGTAAAGAAAGAATTCACCCACTGGATCCGCACCTAGAACGATCCTATAGATCTAACATTGGTACCGGAGCCAGGTTTTTCCTAATCTAGCGCGTGGATCCAGTTTTGGGTAGGTAAAAGCAAAGAAATTTAGAATAAAGAAAGGAGAAACCGAACTCGATTCGGAAGAATAGCAAACCCTAATGGAACCCTAACCTAACTGCCCGATGTCGGATCGGGTGGTGATGGGAAGAACAGAACAGAGAAGAGGGGAGGGGGTTAGAAGAAGAAAAAGGAAAGAAAAGAACGAACTTGATTCGGCTAAAATCACCAAATCCCTAACCCTAACCCTAACGAAGTACACAGAGAAAGGAAAAGGGGGCCGCTGATGGCTACCACCGCCGGCCGCCAGATGGCGCCGCGCGAGAAGAAGCAGTCCCGCCGTCGCGCGGGCAGGACGGCTCGAGCCGCCGCTTGATGTCTGGGTACGGGCTCGGGCCAAGGGGCACCGTCGCGGGGCCGCTCGATGGTGGTGCGCTCACCCTCCGGTGGGCGCGCGCGCCGGCGGGGGGCCCACGGTGGTGCCGTCACCCTCTCCTACGGTCACCGTCCCAGGCCGTCGGGCCGCCATGGCTGCTGCTCGGGTCGCGGTGCTAGAGAGAGAAGGGGAGAGGGAAAAGACAAGAGAAATGAAAGGAGGCCGAGGGGAGCCGGCGTCGGCACGGGCTCCGGCGAGGCCGCGCCCTTGTGGTCACCGGTGAACCCCACAGCCACCGAGCGCAGCGAGAGAGAATAGAAGGGGAAAGAAGAAATGTGGCTTAGGGTTTTCGGTGGAGGCGGCAGACGGGTTTTGTTCCGCCGAGACACGCGCAGAGCCGTCGGATGCGATCCGACGGGCAACCTTTGCTCGGGCCTCTTTGGGCCCAGGCGGGATTGAAGTTTCCCGGCCTAGGCCCAGGTTGCGGCCTGGGCGCGGGGGAGAGCCGAGCGTGGCGCTGGGTCGTGTCCAAGTGGGCCGCGAGCTGCGCTGCTGGAGCGCGGGGTGCACGTGCCCGAGTGGGCCGCGAGCCGCTCTGGTTCTGGGCCGCAAAGAGCGCTGTGCGCGCGCTGGGCCACGGGCCGCAGAGTGCATAGCGCGGCTGCGAGCAGGCCTTCGGGCCAAATTCTGTGATGAATAGTAAAGTTTATGAATTCTTGTTTTATTATTTCAGAAGCAAATTGTAATGAATTTTCACAAATTTGAAGGTTACATCTCTACTCAAATTTAAACCAACGCGATAATTTGTCTAGAGAGTACATGAGTATGAAAAATGCTTCTGAATAAGAATTATTTTAAGAATTTTGATTAATGTTTCCGCTGCAAAGAAAAGAATATTATCTTCTCATTAAATCTGAACCAACGGGAGGATTTAATTTGAAGAGCAATTACAGTTGTTCAGAAAATGATGAAAAATTTATCCTCTAATTAAAATTGGAACCAACGAGAAAATTTTAATTAGAGGGATATTCACATTATGATTTAAGTGAAATTATGATATTGTTATTTTCTGACCAACGTTGATGATAATAATATTATAAGCTTATTTATGAGTTTGAGGTTGAAATTTAAATCTCTGACATATTATGCATCAAAGTGATCAAATTTTCAGAGAATAGATAAAGATCAAGAAATGCTCATGAAACAGAAAGATGTATTTTCCGCTGCAATGATGATGATGATGATCTTCTAATTAAATTCGAACCAACGGGAGAATTTACTTTTGAAGGGTGTTAATGATAATTGACTGTGATCTGAAATTAATGTACAAGAATATTGTATTCATGATGTTGCTAATTTTAGCAAAAGTTATTGATAGAGAATTTTATGAATTTTATCTATGAGTTTTATGCATTTAATTCTATTTCTGCCCAATGGTGATATAGAATTAATGTATAAGAAAGTTGTTTTGTTCTATATCTGCCCAAAGGTGATATAATATAGAACATAAAGAAATCAGAGTTTAATGAGCATTATGAAAGAGAAAGAAAAGCACTGGGTACTTGTGACTCAGATGATGGAAAGCCTAAACACAAATTGTGTATAAGAAAGTAGGTCATTGCATGAGAAATTATGTCCTCTTTAAGAGTGGCTTGAAAAGAAATAATTTTCGAAGATTTTAGGGATATTGATCCAAAAAGAAATAGAACAATAAGAGTTTAGTTTAAAAAAATCTTTTATGTACCCTCTATGAAAAATAATTTAATTTTCAGTTTTTATCATCATGATATGAATTGTAATGAATGACATGCATGTTTAATTTGACCAACGTCGGATTAAGCATGTGTGTTAAAGAATATCGAATTTATTCCTGAATTTGATGATTGAATATGAGCCAATCCTGGCATTTATGTCTCTATAAGAGAATTGTCTCGGCATAAAATTTAAGAAAAAAAACCTGTGTTGTGGGGTAAAGTTGGCATAGCACTTGTCCTGCATGGCAGGAGAAAGTGAGATGACCATGTGTATCCCGCACAGGGAGAGAAGTTTAGGGTGGCTCTTATGCTATCCTAGTATGAATTTAAGAACGAAAGAAGTTGAAAACGAACCTCATGATAAGAATGACATGCAAGCATGAATTACAGAAGTATTGATGAAAGGACTCTGTTGAGTTTCTGAAGTGAAATGAGGAAAAAGAATACATACTTCCATACGAATTAAGAAATAATTTCATCTTCCATGATGTAATCATGTGGATGAAGTAATCAAAGTTTCCTCACTCACAAGAATTATGAAGGTTTCGAAATTGTGGTAGAAAAGTTTGAGCCACATTTCGAGGGGGAGAATTGTGACATGAATTAAGAAAGAAAGATAGAAAGACAATAAAAGAAACTCAGAAAGATAATTCCCCATTATATGCTTTGTATTTAGAGAAAAATGATCTATAAAAGATGAAGGTGATCGTTGAGGGAGTACAACGGTCATAATAAAGATACCCCTAAGTACAGAAATGGCTAAATTCCTGAACCTTTTACAGTTCAACAGGAAGATAGCAATGAGACTAAGAAATACTAAGACGGTGCTCAAAGCACCAAATGTGATAGATTTTAACAGAATAAACCCAAAATAAGAAAGATTGAAGATACATTATCCTTACACCAGATGGATTAATCTGGGGGAGCATGGTATGAAAAGATCTACGACTTGAAGAGAAGTGGGACCAGTGCCTACTCCAATGACTCAAGATCGACAAATGTTCAACACCATGTTGATGTTATATGACTCATACAACACATGTTGTTAGCCCTTTAAGAAGATGAATAAGAAAACAATGATCTGGTTATCCTATAGAATCGATTGACGATGAAAGAGCAACAACAACCCCATGTGAAAGAAGTGTCATGCCATTAGCTACAGACCAGAAGGTCTCAAAGAATAAGAGAATCAGATATTATTGATAACTATAAGTTATATATATTAATGAAGAAATTCAAATGGAGGGTGATCCACCTCATTTGAAGAAACCATGAGAGACGTTAACACATCTAAATGGCAAGAAGCTAAGGAAATTGAAATAAAATTGATGAATACCAATGAAGTTTGAGAAACAGAAGCAGTTCCTAATAGAGCCAAAACAGTAGGCTGTAAAGGGTCTACAAGACGAAATGTGGCTCCAAAGGGAACAGAAGATATGAAGCACGACTTGAATCGAAAAATTTTACGCAAGAGAATGAATAGATTACAATGAGTGCTAGTGGCACATCATGATCTGAGATGAAAGTAAAGACAGCATTTCCCAAATAGGATTTGTATAAAAAATAATTTCATGGCACAACCTAAAGGTTTTGTCGTGGAAAGAAAGAAAGAACGAACGAATGGGATACCACCCGTAAAAATCCTTTATGAACTAGAGCAAGTCTCTAAATGGTGGCATTTCGAGTAGAAAGGTCAACTAGAAATTTTGGGTTAAAGAGAATGAGAGGACAATTGCACATGTACAAAGTTATAGAATGGGAGATTCAATTCCTAACCCTGTATATGTGGATGACACCTTACTTGCTAGTAGTGATGTCCATCTACTATATGTGAAGAAGCTCTTGTCTTTGAGACTCAATAAGAATGTTCTCGGTGAAATGACTCTCGTTATAAGAATTGAAATTCACCGAGACAGATGAAAGGGGTATTAGGATTATCACGAAGGCATGCTTAGAAAAGATTGTAAAGAAACAAAGTATGCATGCAAGTGAATCTACGCCTGTTCATATAGTCAAGGGTAATAATTTTGAGAATTCTAACGTTACAAGAACCGAAATGAGATTGATCAAATAAATATGGATCCATATGCTTCAGCTGTTGGAAGCTTAATGAGTGCACAACTATGATATTACAGTTAATGAGTGCACAAGTATGATATTACCCTGACATAGTTCATTTATCCGGGATGTTTTGGCAGAAAGTCCAGTCCAGACATAGATCACTAGAATGGAGTTGAGAATGTCTTGCAATTGTGCAAAGATTTAATAAGCCTCATGATGACTAAGAAAGAACAAGTACTCTCAAATGGTTGTGGGTATAAGAATAATGAATTTCGGCGAGATGTTTAGTGAAACCCACATAGTAGCTAACTCTCGCAGTTGGAGTTTTATTGTGGAAAAGCTCCAAAGAAACAGTTGTGGTGTCATCAATGATGCATACCTATAGTACAACTTATTATGAGGCTTATAGGACAGGCGAAATTGTTAACTTATACCCGGAATTGGTAATGGTATACAACAGCAATTACCATTTAAAGTGATTGACTCCTATGACAACGGGTCAAGTGTGCTACCAAACACATTGACATGAAGTTAGACGTTGTGAAGGAGAAAGTCCGGAATCTTTTAAAAGCTTTCGAATGTATAAGTAAAAGCAAGTACTTGCAGATCAGCTTATAAAGGCTTACCACCTAGTGTGTTCAGAAAACGCACAGTCGACATGGGTTTTATGGTATAGCCTATGATTCCCGGACAACAAAGGGCCCAAAGAAAGTATCATTTCAAAATAGAGAAGTGTATTGTGGCTGTTAGTCTAGCGGCACTAATTGCTGTGACGATGGGACAGTCCTTTGCGCTAATCTATGATGAAATAGGAAAGAAGGAAGAAAAATATGAATTGAAATTTTGAATAAGAAATTGAAGAACGAAGAAAGTGATGAGAGATCAAGGGGAAGAATGTTAGTTTGATCTCCACCGGACTTGGCCCAACGGCCATGTCTGGGCCCTAATCTCGCGTCCTGATCGGGGACGCCTAGCCCAATGACGTGGCTGGTGGGCCCCCGTCGCGCAGTGCTATAAATAGGAGGTGGGGGCCAGTGGTTAGGGTTACGAGGTTCACCACCCAGCTGCCACCCACTCCGAACCCTAGCCGATCTAGAGGGCAGCACTGCCAGCGATGGGAAGACCCACCGGTGCTGCCACTGCCTCCTCGTCACCGACACCAGGCGAGTTCCTCCAACCAGGATCATCGGTAACATCGTTTCTCTCCATTCCCATTCCCATCCTCTCTGTCTCTATCTAGATCTCTCGGATCTATGTGATGATCTACTCATTTATCCAGTAAAGAAAGAATTCACCCACTGGATCCGCACCTAGAACGATCCTATAGATCTAACATAAACATCTCTTTTTCGATTGTGTTTATGCCAGATTCTTATGGCGTGTTATACATATGCATTTTAATTTAACACCACCAACAGATATGAGTGATCTTTTTTTAGTTTGGTCAAAAATTGGACACAAAAAGTATAACTCATTGTTATTAACAGCAGCTGCTGCACTTTGTTGGACAATTTGGTTAACTAGGAACGAAGTGATTTTTGATAAATGTAGACCAAAAACTTTTTTGCAGGTACTCTTCAGGAGAACGTACTGGCTCCGACAGTGGGCAGGCCTGCAGCGGCATGATGATCAGAGGGACCAACTGATCCAAGTTGGACAGTTCCTAGAGACACCGGCATTGCAATTTTTTAGTTCCATTGGGTGGTTATCCTCAAGATACATTGGTAATGTTTAGTTTAAACCTTATTTCGTTTTGGTTTTCCGTTGGTGGACTGCATAAGTGTTATTTGCAGGCCGTGTTTGTGCCCATTGGCAAAACTTTATAATAATTGGTCTGATTTTATCTGTTGATAGAAGAAGCTGGGTATACAATATCCATTATTAAAAAAAAGTGCAAAGGACTGCGCAAGGTCAGTTTCAGCCAGCGCTTGAACTTATCAGCCAGAATCAGTCAGCCATTCAACAGTGTTTTTCTCTCACAACAAATCAGCATCAGCCGCTTTTATAACAACATGGCCAAATAAGATTCCAACCCAAATTCATTCTTCTCATATCTTTATTCAGAATATCAATATATTGCAACTCTAAAGAACATACAATAGCAAGGAGCCAAAAGAGAGCACAAAAAGGCACAAACATACTGAGTACTCTATAGTAATAGCCGATATATTGGTATGAACACTGCTCAGTAGCTGACAGGGAAGTCAGCAGGTTCTCATCGTTTTTTTGAACCCTGGACCTAGCACCTGTTACATTAACAAATTTATTTATTAGACCTATCGACTTTTGCTTCTTAAAGAAGAACACCGAGGAAGACTGGAAAGCTAGAACAACTCCCGCTCTTCTGACAACAATAATCAATAATTCAACTGTTATGTGGGATGGGAACTAGGAACAACTCCCGCTGAGACAAGAAACACAAGGTGCCAGAGGAGCCTGAATCAGGCTGAAAAGATCATGTCCAGTTTCTTAGCCGGCCACTAAAGAATAGTAGCAATTGTGTCGGCCAAATATGTTAAAAGTTATTGCCCATTCTCCTAGTCTGTGTCTTAAGAAACAATCCTTTGTATTCCAAAGGAGTCAAGAAATTAATTAGTCTTCTCCTACCTCCTGTCTCTACCTCCACCATAGGGTGAAGAGGTAATAATTTACAAACCTTGGGGGCTCGGCCCATATCTGATCAGTCTTCCAAAGGAGAGGCAGTAATTGGTTCTGTTGACTGTACCAGACTAGGAAAATCATCTAGGTTTAATTCAACATTGAGATCAGTGGGGAGATTAGTCTCCAGATTTTTATCCAAAAATTCTACCATCTAAATCTTTACTCTTAATATATTCCACGTTACTATCCACCATTGCATCATTGCAACCTAAAGAAATATCCACACATCTTGACTTAGCAATAAAAGACTCATTGCTTTTAGAAGCAATAAGGAGAGATGGTTTGGTACCTTTGCACAGATTTTTATACTCCTTAAGCTCTACAGCCCTCTGCATCATAGTCTTCCCATCTTCAGGGTGCCTTCTTGGTCTCGCTATCCTTTGGACAGGCCTCCGCTGGATCTATTTTTTCTGTTTCTTTCTTCCAAGATTCTCTTCAATTTGAGTAGCTTCCTTTTCAATCTCCTCTTTACTGATAATATCTGCCATTATCTCATCACTGTCATCCTCTGAATCTTCTAATTCCATTCTCCTTAGCAGCAGTGAGCATTCCTCATTTGCAGTTTCAATTCTAGCCGTTTGTCTGAATTCTTCCCATTTTGAGTGTTGAGATTCATCAGTGAACAAGCCCTTCATTTTATTACCAACTATGTTACATTCAGACTTTGAAGATAGTATGCAATCTGGGGTAACCCAGTCTTCACCTTCATCACGTCTTTCTATAGAAGTCACCACACAATTATCAGTAACTATGTTGCCTTTTTTATTAGCAATATGGGACTGGAGCTCAAGCTCTTGGACTTTGTAAACCTCCATGGGAGTTAAAACTCCAGAATCCTTTGAAGGATGGTAGTTTTAGTTTAGAAAACTCTTGGACTGATATAACTAGTAAGGATCTTAAACCCTTAAAATCTAGTGAAGATGATAGGTGCAACATGGAATGTTAGAGGCCTCAATAAAAGAGGCAAAATTCAATGCATCACGGATTTTATAAATGATAACAAACTTGATTTTGTTGGCTTCCAAGAGGCCAAAAAAGATGAATTTTCTGATGCATTTTTAAACCAAGTTCATAAGGACTTTATTTGGCATTTTCTTCCCGCTGATGGCACTGCAGGGGGAATCCTAGTTGGTTTGAGCAATAAACAGTTTGAGCTGATAGCTTGTAGGAAAACTAATTCCTATGTGTCTATGATAGTTAGAAACTCTGTTGACAAATTTGTCCGGAGATTTATTTCTGTCTATGGGTCTGCTTATGAAGAAGGAAAAGATGACTTTATACAAGAGTTACATGAAGTCATGAACAATTGGGATGGCCCAACTTTACTTGGGGGAGATTTTAATCTGGTGGTAAATTTGAAATAAAAAAGTAATGGGATAGTGAATCAAAAATGGACGGATCTTTTTAATGACTGGGTGAATAACCATGGTTTAATAGAGCTGAAATGTTCTTCGAGGTCTTTCACTTGGTCAAATAATGAAGAACAGCCTATGATGGCCGTCATTGATAAATTTCTTTGTAATAGTAGTTTTGAATAGAAATATCCTTTAGCTTTTGTGATTACCAAATCCGGGGCTGGTAGTGGCCATGTCCCTTTGGTGCTTAACTTTGGGGTGGATGAAGCTAAAAAACCTTATCTGTTTAGATTTGAAAAATGGTGGCTAACCCACCCAGATTTTAAAGACTTTGTCATAAAAAATTGACAGACAGATTGTATTTTCACTGAGCCTATTCAGATCTGGCAATTTAAAATTAGATTGCTTAGGAAAAAGCTCAAGGGTTAGGCTAGAAATGTAAATGCTGAGATTAGAAAGCTTAAAAGTGATCTCCTTAAGGAGTATGATTCTTTAGATATTAAGTATGAACAAGGGTGCCTGCTACCAGGTCAGAAAGATAGAATGGAAACTATTATTTCAGAGTTAGAAAGCATTTGGAATATGGAGGAGATTAAAGCAAGACAGAGGCCTAGAGATAGGAACATTAGAGAAGGAGATAAAAACACCGCCTATTTTTAGGCAGTAGCTAATCAAAGAAATAGGAAAAAAAGAATCTCCTGTCTTGAGACACCTGATGGGGTTATAGAAGATAATGACTCGATGCTAAACCATGCGGTTGAATTTTATAAAACTCTTTTTAGCGCTGAATCAGATAGGGGTGTTAGATTAGGTGGAGAGTTCTGGGATGAGGAAGATAAAGTGACCTCACAGGAGAATGAGCTGCTGGAAGCACCTTTTTCTGAGGAAAAAATTAAAACTGCTGTTTTTTAATCTTATGCTGATGGTGCTCCAAGCCCTGATGGTTTTTCTTTTATGTTTACCAACATTTTTGGGAAGTGATTAAGAGTGATTTTATGAAAGTAGTGAAGGACTTTGAAACTGGTCGTTTAAATTTGGATAGAATCAATTATGCATTAATTACCTTAATTCCAAAAGAACCTAAAGCTAGACTTCTTAAGAAGTTTAGGCCCATCAGTTTACTGAATTGCATTTTCAAGATCTTTGATAAAGCACTGAATAATAGACTGATTAAGATTGCTGATAGGCTCATTGCCAAAAATTAAACCGTTTTTATACAAGAAAGATTCATTCTTAAGAGTGTGGTTGTTGCTCATGAAATTATTCATGATATTCATAGAAATAAGGAGAGGGGGGTTATTCTGAAATTGGATTACGAGAAGGCTAATGATAGGGTCAGCTGGTCCTTTTTAGAGGATATGCTGTTGTCTAGGGGTTTTGGTGAAAAGTGGATTAGCTGGATTATGAAGGTAGTAAAAGGTGGTTCTTTGTGTGTAAGAATTAATGATGAAAATAGTGCATTTTTTAAAGCGGAAAAAGGACTTAGGCAGGGGATCCTTTATCACCCTTGCTGTTTAACTTAGTTGCTAATATTTTCACTAGAATTCTTATGAAAGCTGCTTCACACAATTTAATTTCTGGTTTGCTGCCTCATGTGATTGAGGGAGGGGTGGTCAGTCTGCAATATGCAGACGATACCCTTCTTTTTTTGGAAGATGATCTTGAAAAGGTTAACAACTTAAAATGTTACTTCTATGCTATGAGCAAATGACTGGGATGAGGATAAATTTTGATAAGAATGATTTACTGACAATAGGTATTGATGAGAAAAGAGTTAATGAGTACTTCAAGATTTTTTGTTGCAAGAAGAGTGAATTCCCTGTTAAATACCTTGGAGTGCCTTTACATTTTACTAATCTAAGACAAGAGGATATACAACCTATTATCGACAAAATCATTAAACGTATTGCAGGTTGGAAAGGGAGATTACTCTCCTGTGCTAGTAGGTTGATTTTGCTGAAAACTTGTTTGGCTAGTGTGCCGATTTATCTCATGTCTATTATTAAATTTCCAAAATGGGCCATTACTATGATTAATTCACAAATGTCTCATTTCCTGTGGAATAACAATGAGGATTGTCATAAATACCATTTGGCTAACTTGTAGTTGGTTGCCCAGAAAAAAGAAGTGGGAGGATTTGGTATACTAGACATGAGAAGCTTGAATATGTCTTTGCTTAGTTCATGGATCTTTAGATATGGTCTACAATCTGAATCCATTTGGGTTAAGATTGTTGATCATAAATATAATAATAACAGTCCTAACATCATTTGTAGTGATAGGACGGCTGTTTCACCTTTTTGGAAAGGAGTCGTGTGGGCTTTGCAAGCTGCAAGGATGGAGTTTAAGTGGCTGGTAGGTAATGGTAGAAAGTTAGGTTCTGGGAAGATCATTGGTTCGGCAATTCAAGCCTAGCAATTCAGTTCTGGCCCCTGTATGTCATTAATGATCAACAGAGTAAAACCATCAACCAAATGTGGGATGGACAGGTTCTTAGACTATCATTTAGATGTGTGGTCTTAGAAAATTTGATGAATATGTGGTTTGATCTATTAAGCATAGTAGAAGGTGTTCGCTTGCAGGACGGTAATGATCAGATCATTTGGTGCTTTAACTCCAATGGAAAATACTCTGTACAATCTTTGTATGCTGTTATAAGTAACAGAGGTGTGGTACCTGTCTTTATTTCTTCAGTGTGGAAGTTAAAAGTTCCTCTAAGGATTCAAATCTTTCTGTGGTTAGTTACTAAGAATAAAATTCTGACTAGAGATAACTTAGCCAAACGGAGAGAGCTTACAGATAAAACCTGCTTATTTTGCAATGAGCTAGAATCTGTTAATCATCTGTTATTTGATTGTTGTGTTGCGAGAGGGGTATGGCTTGTGATAGCAGATGTCTTGAACCTGAGCGGTATTTGGAACTTTGAATTTATAGCTACTTTTTGGCTGGCTCATAAGAAGCATCTCAACACTAACATAGTTACTTCAGCTGTGCTCTGGTGTTTGGACTTACTTGGACAGGGGAGAAAGTAGTACTGTTGGAAGTTACCAGGATCCTGAGGAGATGGAGACCAATATACAATCAAGAGCTAGGAGACTGGCTGGACTCGGTGATTCGGAAGCTGGAGATAAAAGCAACCTTGCCGCCAAGAATATGTTGGAATGGGGAAATGAAATTAGGATCGGTGATGTCGGTTTCTCAGTCCTCGGCACAGGTCTTCGATGTTGCAACTCAGAGTGATATCATATTCGATTAGGGCGTTGACATTCTACAAACTGTTATTGGGGGGTGACTGTTGCTGTTTTATGGCCTTTAGGCTTTTGTGTTTGAATCTGTGCGTGAACTGTGGCGGGCGCGCCTATACGCTGTGCGTAAACGATGTTTGAATGCTTTATGGTAATAAAGCAGGGCAACCTTTCATCTAAAAAAAATATCTGATCAGTCTTGGTACTCTACCCATTAGCAATAACATTAACAGGTAGACAGATTTTTCAGGATTTAAGGTGCATACATGTGACTGTCCCCTTTGTACTGATGCACGCACTGTTGCAAAATTACTGATGACAGTTTGACTTAAATGCTAGAAAATTTGTTGTAATAAAACCCCACAAGTAAATTATTCTCCTTCGTACCACACAGACTTCCCGACTGGAGGTCCCAAATACAGGCCTTCAGCTAAGATTCTACAAAACAAAAATTAAGTGTATTTCAATGGACACATTAATATCCTGAGTGATTAGTGATAGATGTTGTACAGAAGAAGCAGCCAGCAGTTCCTTGAACGCAACCTTCCTAAACAGAATCAACATCAGGGCAGGTCACAAGTTACCATATTAAAGAGAGTTTTCCAAAATGGCAATCATGGTAACTACTTCGGAGAAACATCAAATGTGTATATCTGGAGAACTGTTCCCTTTTGATTGACGATAGCAACAATGCAACATCATTGGCAATGGCAAATTTGATGATGAGCCAAAAATAGGCACACATCCTGACAACCAGTTGTCTACCATCATAAGAAAAAAGCGGTGAAGAAAATGACATTAGAATTCACATCTAACTTTTCGCACAAGTAAGTTCTAAACGCATATGGAATTATGCAAAGCGAGTAGGCTGGTGTAACTAACAGGAAATCGAGGCATGAGGCATAGTGACGCACTGACTAAACGATGCAACCACTACTGGGCAGAGGAATCTCGTGGAGTGAAGTAGTATTAATGTAAGTTACAGGTAGGAGTAACTTAAACTCCTAGGATACATAACAACTAGCCCCTTCATAATCATCCCTATGTAGGCTATGTTCCAACACACGAGTGTTCTCCAAAAATGTTCACTTTGGTATTATATTAACATTAATTGTACAGCGGCTACTTCGTCTTTCCCACGACACTTCCTGTTCATGGTTCACGTGTGCCTTCCGGAGGCTGATGTTGTGGCAGAACCTCCTAATTACTATGGCCCACCTGTACTTGTTATTGTCTTAAAGACTTCTAACCACTGTACAAGTGTACCACAGATCTTAAGAAGTCTGTCGGGTGTCCTCGGGAAACCCGAATCATCCACAATCTTCCGAGCAGGATCACATTACAGAGGCATCACAATATTACAACAGTTTATATAATAAATTACATCAGAGTACAAAAGCGGAAGTCTTACATAACATAAGTTTACAAACTTGATGTTCCAAACTTACAAACCTTAAGTTTAGTGTTACAACCATAGTAGTGGAGTAGCATTATTAACATTATTACAACACCCAAACGCGATGCTCTGCCCAAGAGCCAAACAGCTCTACTCGTCGTCGCTCGCTGCAAAGACAGTCATGCAACAGGGTCCAAAACACACCTGCTCATGAGACGCACCTGCAACAGGGGTTTAACAAACCCTGAGTACGAAAGTACTCAACAAGACTTAACCGACAAAAATAAGTGGAACGACTCAGGAATGCAGGCTCAGGGGAATCAAGGTGAGGTTCCAGCAGGAAGTCAAATTCTTTTTCATAAAAGCTACTAATGGTGAATCCTTAAGATCACGATTTTATTTCAATATTATTTATTGACGGAATGAAAGTGATCCTATTCTAGATCATATAACTCATTCAATATCTTTCTGATTCTCCGACCAAAGTTCTATTTCTTATCTACGATGTTGAACAGAGAATCGAGTCTCCTTAACCGAGGAGCAGCGACGATTCGAACCGATTATACCCAGCTGGGGATTCCTAATCACACGACATATGTAGGACTCTAACCGACATATATCAACCTTCACTCGGATCCTCCAAGACATGACCGGGTCCAGCGCCACCCGAGAGTATAGTACACCTCCAATCCAGCCCTTGGCTATGAGGGTACACACTACTCTCGCCATCTCTCCACTGCCAGTGCGCGGTTGGCCGTTCACATGTTGGCGTTACCGAGGTCCTAGGCTTACCGGAGCATGTGATCAGTTACAAAGTCTCGACGCACACAATTCAAACAACGGTACGGTCCTTAACTGACTCAGTCGGAGACACTACAGGGGGGACTCCTTTCCCGATGCAAGTACACTGACCGGTCCCAAATTATCATCATTAACAATCATCAAGTGATTGTCCAACAACCCTTCAAACTTTGTTTAAAAGTTTTAAAGTTTTCTCATTAAGCAATGCTAAGCTTACTAAGCATTTTTAAATCAAAACAGTAACAAGGATGGTATTGGAATATCAAGGATGATAATGCAGTAATTGGGTTATCACTCAACTCCTAGCACTTAATGCAATAGAGCTGTAATAAAAGTAAGTAAACTTTTCAAATTGCAAGGTAAGTTTAGATGTAACTGGGGCTTGCCTAGGTCGACGGGAAACTCAGGCTCGGGTTCAGTACCGCAGATGTCAAACCCTACTTCCACGGACGTCAGTTCTTCTGCAGGGACGGGTTCGGCTTCGGTACCCTCCTCTTGTACGGGAACTATACGCAACGATAATGCATGCTTTTAGGATGATGAGATAATAAACATGATGCTCGATGGATACTTAATAGAGTTAACAACTAGAGTACAACTTCTCTTCACGGTACAGTTGAACAACAAAAGCTTCTAACCTAACCCTAACCTAGGGTCCGATTACCCTAATCAACTTATTAAGGGATTTTGTTAAACACATGAAATAACAGTAATTAATAATTAACAACATGATTAGGAAAGCCTAAGCAACCAATTAAGAATGCTAAAGGTCATCCAGGGTTAATGACCTAAAGTCAACACTCAATCATAAAGTCAAGCAACATTAATTATTATGCCCTAATTACCTAATTAATTAATTAATTAATCAAAGCATAAGTTTAAGAATAAAAATTAACTTAATCTAATTAAGCTAAAATTTTTAATTTAAGAAGCTTATATCATAATTAGATGATAAAACAATTTCCATGATTTTTGGATAATTAAATAAGCCTAGAGAAATTAATTAAGGACCACTTAAGAATTAAATGGACTAATTAATTAACCTATAAAAAGTATTAAAAATTGATATTTATTATTTTTATTAAATAGTACACAGTGAAAAAGAGTTACTCAAAATTTTTCACAATTTTTGGAATTATAAATAATTTATAACATAATTAACAAAACTGAAAATCATTTTACATTTTTAGAAAAGGAAAAACAAAAACTTATCAACGCGGGCTGCTTCTCCTTCTTTCTCTTCTCTCGGCCCGGCTTGCTTCTCACGCGCGCGGCCCGCTTCTTCACCCGCGTGCTCGCCTGCTCGGCCCAGCCTCACGGACCGTCAGTGCGGCCCAGCCTGCTCGCGCGCTCCCGCGTTTCCCCCTCTCGCTGACGCGCTGACCCCACCTGTCATCCCTGACCTCCCGCTCTCCCTTCTCCTCGCTGCGGCACGGTGGCCGGCCGGCGACTGTGACCTCAACGTCCTACTCCTTCTCCACTAACATGATCTACACCACCCTACGGACTCTCTCCACCACTCAGCTACCCAGCTCAAGCGCCGGCGACCGCTTACCGACGGCCATGGCGAACCACCACCACGGTAAACCGCGAAAAACGCGTCACCGACGAGGTAACATCTAAATTGAGACGTGAAAAACAACGAGGGGCTCACAGCGATCCTGTAGGTGCTCTTGGCGAAGACGGAGACGCTCGGGAGTGGCCGGTCCACGGTGAGGTGACCGCGGCGGTGCTCTGCTCGGCAGCGAGGAAGACAGCGGCGGTGCAGGTACTCCAGGCGGTAGCAGTGGGCACGAGTGAGCGGGAAGGTGCGCTGGAGCAAGGCGGTTGCGGTGGAGTGGCTAGCACGACCAGAGGGGACTCGACGAGGGCTACGGCGAGCGGCGAAGCAAAGGCGGCGGCGGAAAACCGAGGAAGAGGAAAACTCAACCACGACGTGCTCGGTATTTATAAGGCGATGAAAACGATCTCCAGGCGACGTGTGGCCAGTCCAGAAGACGCTGAAGCAAGAGCTGGCGGTCGAGAACGCGCCTGGAAGGCGTTCGAAGCTCGCCGGCGTCGTCGGGAGGTGGCGTGCGGTGGTTGGCGACGATTTCAAATAAATTACCAAATTGCCACTGAAAGAAAATTTCAAATTACTTTCAAATCTTCAATAGAAGTTGAAAATCTGTAAATACAAAAGTTGTTCCATTTTCAAAGATCTACAACTTTCTTAATATGAACATTTTCCAATTCGGCTTAGTTTTTGAAATTTGAATTTGAATTCAAAAAGGGACATTTTCTGGAATTCTGAAAAACCAAAATTACTTTGAATTTTGTATTGAAACTTCAAAAATTCAAAATACCAAAGTTGTACATCTAGGGCAGACCTACAACTTTTCTATTCAAAATATTTTCAAATTATGCCTCCATTTTGAAATTGGATAGGGAAAATGAAAAGGAGACAATTTTGAGATTTGAATCTTTTCAAAATTACTTCAAATTTTACACTGAAACTCTGAAAACTCAAAACATCAAACTTGTAGCCCTAGAAAAGATCTACAAACTTGGTTTTACACTTTTTCCCAAATTTTGCTTAGATTTTTATCTATATCAAAAGGGGTAAAACTAGGGTTTTGTTTTTCAGGGTTTTCGGAAAGGTTTTGAATTGAAACTTGATTCTTTCTTAATTTGGGGTTACTTAGGGATCACACCCTCACCCTAGGATATCATTGAGTCAAGCCTCACATGGTTGACCAAATGGCTCCCTAGGTTGACCAGTTTGACTTAAGAAATTCTTTTAGTAATTCCTCAATTTTGAATTCGAATTCGAATCAGAAAACTTGTAACAAGCTTTGGATTCCAAACCCTAACTCAAACTTGAAGCTTCATTTTATAAGTTGGACTTGAGCTCATACCCTACAATTGGCACTAGTGTATAACACCGTCATACACCTCAAATTACGTAGGGTATAAACTAAGTATTTGCGGTGATAGTCAAAATTAGAGTTTTCAGATTTCGAACCACACAACGAGAAACACATTCAACCTAAGAATTCAAACTCATTTTAGTTGATGCATAACATTGTTAACCTAATCATGGATGATTTGCAGTGCAAATGATGACATGGCAGGTTTTTAGTTACTATAACACCAGGGGTGTTACAGCCCTTCCCCCTTAAAGAAATCTCGTCTCGAGATTTAAAGCCTTGGGTTAGGTAATGGAAAAGGAAACGTGTCAAACAAACACGTTCAAGACTTGTTCATAAAATAGGTAGGTATTTTACATTACAAGGTTTAAAAAGAACGAGTTACAATCTAGAGAGGAAATTGTAACTTAGATAGAAGCAAAGAAGTCGGGAAAGTTCTCCAGCAAATAATCTTCAGATTCCCAAGTTGCTTCTTCTTCTGAATGTTGATTCCATTGAATCTTATACCACTTGATTGTTCTACTCCGTGTGACACGGTCTTTCTGATCCAAAACTCTGACAGGATGCTCTGAATATGTTAGATCTGGCTCAAGCTCGACCCCCTCGAAATCAATCACTTGGTCAGGTACTTGTAGACACTTCTTTAGTTGTGACACATGGAACACATTGTGCACTGCGGAGAGCTGTTCAGGTAACCTTAAACGGTAAGCCACTTTACCAAATCGTTCCAAAATTTGAAACGATCCAATATATCTGGGTGCCAATTTGCCTTTAACCCCAAATCGGTTAACTCCTTTCATGGGTGATACCTTTAAGTATACATAATCTCCTTTGTCAAACACCAGTGCTCGTCGTCTCTTATCTGCATAACTCTTTTGACGAGACTGTGCTATTTTTATATTATTTTGTATACGTCTGACTTTCTCTTCAGTTTCTTTTACTAAATCAACCCCGAAAAACCATCTCTCTCCTGATTCTGACCAATTCAGTGGAGTTCTGCATCGGCGTCCATACAGTGCTTCAAACGGTGCCATTTTGATACTTTCTTGATAACTGTTATTGTAAGAGAATTCTACTAAAGGTAAACAGTCATCCCAAGAATCCGAGTAATTGAGCACACAAGACCTCAACATATCTTCTAGAATCTGATTGACTCTTTCAGTCTGACCATCTGTTTGAGGATGATAAGCGGTACTATGCAGGAGTTTAGTACCCAGTGACTCATGTAAGTGCCTCCAGAAATTGCTAACAAATTATGTACCTCTATCAGATACAATTGTCTTGGGTATCCCATGCAGACTGACAATTCTGTCAAAATATATCTTAGCATACCGAATAGTTGGATATATAGTTTGAACTGGAATGAAATGTGCAGACTTAGTGAGGCGGTCCACAATAACCCAGATAGAATCAAACCCTTTTGCTGTTTTGGGCAAACCCACAATGAAATCCATATTGATATCTTCCCATTTCCAGGTTGGAATGGGTAACGGCTGCAATGCTCCGGCTGACTTCAAATGTACAGCTTTCACTCTCTGACAGGTGTCACACTTGGCTATGTATCCGGCAATCTCAATCTTCATCTTGGTCCACCAGAATCCTTGTTTCAGATCATGATACATCTTATTACTTCTAGGATGGATAGAGAATTTGGTCAAATGTGCTTCATCCAGAATCAACTGACGTAACTCCGGAACCTTAGGTACAACCAAACGATCTTTGAACCAGAGGACATCTGTTTCATCAATTCTAAAACATAAACCTTTCCCCTTTCTGACTTTTTCCTTTATGTGGACTATACCCTTATTTTTCTTCTGAGCAGAAATAATCTGATCTCTTATAGTTGTTTCCACTGTGATATTGGCAACACTACCATGCTGAACTATTTCAATACCCAGCTTTTCTATCTCATAGCACAAAGATAGCTCCAACGGTTTCACTGTCAAACAGTGGCAAT
Organism: Saccharum hybrid cultivar R570; assembly: GCA_038087645.1. NCBI lineage: Eukaryota > Viridiplantae > Streptophyta > Magnoliopsida > Poales > Poaceae > Saccharum > Saccharum hybrid cultivar. The sequence goes on from JAQSUU010000139.1 coordinate 18,324,476, forward strand.
GAGTCTTTCGACTGAGGGCATCGGCAACCACATTTGCCTTACCCGGATGATAATGTACTTCTAAGTCATAGTCCTTTATCAATTCTAACCATCTTCGTTGACGCATATTCAAATCAGACTGAGTGAAAATGTATTTCAAACTCTTGTGATCTGTATAGATGTGACATAGATTACCCAACAAATAATGCCTCCATATCTTCAAGGCATGAACAACAGCCGCTAACTCTAAATCATGGGTTGGATAGTGCTCTTCATGTTGTTTGAGTTGGCGAGAAGCATAAGCAATCACTCGACCTTCTTGCATTAACACACATCCAATACCAGTACCACAAGCATCACAATAGACGTCAAACGACTTTTCAATATTTGGTTGAGCTAACACTGGAGCAGTGGTTAACAACCTTTTTAAAGTCTGGAAAGCCTTCTCACATTCTGATGACCAAACAAATTTAACCTGAATCTTCAACAACTCAGTGATAGGTTTTGATATCTTCGAGAAATTAGGAATGAATCGACGGTAATAACCCGCCATTCCTAGGAAACTGCGAACTTGATGAACAGTACTTGGGGACTTCCAATCTAATATATCCCTTACTTTGCCAGGGTCAACAGCAACACCTTCTGCCGACAAAACATGTCCAAGAAATGGCACCTCATTAAGCCAAAACTCGCATTTGCTGAACTTAGCATACAACTGATGTTCCCTCAGGCGACTGAGAACGATGCGTAAATGTTCCGCATGTTCTTTCTTGTTTTTGGAGTAAACCAAAATATCATCAATGAAGACAACGACAAACTTATCGAGCTCGGGCATGAAAACCGAATTCATGAGATACATGAAATGAGCAGGTGCATTGGTAATACCAAAGGACATGACTAGATATTCATAAAGACCATATCTAGTAGTGAAAGCAGTCTTTGGAATATCCTCAGGGCGAATTTTTATTTGGTGGTAGCCAGATCGGAGATCGATCTTAGAAAATACTTTGGCTCCACCGAGTTGATCAAAGAGTAGATCAATACGAGGCAGTGGATACTTATTCTTGATAGTCACTTCATTCAACGGACGATAATCAACACACAGCCTCAAGGTTTTGTCCTTCTTTTTCACAAATATGGCTGGACATCCCCACGGTGAAGAACTAGGTTGAATAAAACCTTTATCATGCAACTCTTGTAATTGTATCTTGAGCTCTGCTAATTCTTTCGGTGGCATTCTATATGCTCTTCTAGATATTGGGGCAGTGCCAGGTTTCAACTCAATTACAAATTCCACATCTCTGTCAGGAGGTAATCCAGGTAGATCATCTGGGAAAACATCCGGGAATTCACAAACTACAGGTATATCACTGATTTCTTTCACCGAAGTTGCACAAACTCTTTCGACTGCTCTTTTTGGTGTTTGAAGTTGGATAAGAAGTTGAGAACTACTATCAGGTAAGTTCAGTCTTATTGTTCTATTCAGAGTATCTATTACAGCTCCGCGCTGATACATCCAGTTCATTCCTAGGATCACATCTATATCCTGATCCTTCAAAATTATCATGGACGTGGGAAAAGTATGCCCACCCAATTCTATAGGTACCTGATATACCATTTCTTTAGTACACAGACGACCCCGGGCGACTGTATAAAGAAGTTCTCTTTTGTTTCCCCAATTGGAATTGCATGTTTCATAACAAATGTACGATTGATGAATGTATGTGATGCGCCCGAATCAAAAAGCATAACTGCAGGGTGATTTGCGACAGGAAACATACCCATCATGACGGGCTCTCCTTCAGGTATTGCCCCGGCCTACGTGTAAAAGACTCGTCCAGTTTTCTTCTCGGCCTTGCCCTTCTGAGCATTCTGGTTATTGCCCCTCTGCTGATTCTGGTTATGTTGTTGGGGCACAACAGCTTTCTGATAATTCTGATTATACTGTCTCGGGTATGGACACTCCCTTGAGAAATGCCCGGTCTTTCCACAGTTATAACAGGGATAATTATTGATATTGTTGCCCTGCTGAAGTGGGGGACGAATGCCAGGAGCATTCGGCTGACGTGGATAGGATAGAGCTGCAACAGGATGGACAAATGCCTGTTGCCGGGCTTGGAATTGTGGTGGACGAAAAGAAGGACGGAAATGATTTTGGGGATGGTATATTATCTTCTGGCGCTTTTGATTGCCACCAGATGGTCCATACGACACCTTCTTCTTCTTAGCCTCTTTATGCTTCCGGTATTCTTCTTCTGACGAAAGAGCAATATCAACGGCCTCATGATAAGTCACATTGAGGCAACCAGTCATCATAGTGCGAATCTTCGAGTTCAGACCCCTCATAAAACAAGCTTGCTTCTTGCGATCAGAGTTGATTTGATCAGCAGCATACTGTGATAGGTGATTGAACTTGCCCACATATTGCATTACTGTCTGGTCTCCCTGCTTCAGTGCAAGAAATTCCTCCAACTTTCTGATCATAATTCCTTCTGGAATAAAGTGAGCTCGGAAAGCCGCACGGAATTCCGCCCAGGTCACCCGATGACCAGCTGGCTGTGCAGCAAGGTGATTTCCCCACCATGCTCCGGTAGCACCCCGAAGCTGTTGGGCTGCAAACATCGGCTTCTGGTAGTCGCTACACTCGATGAGTTCAAACTTTTGCTCCATAGTGCGGAGCCAGTCATCTGCTTCTAACGGTTCATCAGCTCTGGAAAACACTGGGGGCCGGGTATCAGTGAAATCCTCATAAGTGGTCTCATTCCGGTGGTTATTCCGACCCCAATTGCCAGGTGGTGCATTGTGATTATTCTGAACCACTTCCCTTAGTAACCTAGCATTTTCTGCGGTAGAATTGACAAGGGCAAACATAGCCTCTGCCATATTTAGTGGAACGGGTGGTGGATTAGGGACACCATTCCCACCCTGTGCAGCCCCCGTACCATCATCATTATGAGCCATCTGTTGATAACAAGCCAAACTTTATTCATAAACTTTTATTGAACCTTTACAAAAGCGATTACAAACACACCACGCAGATTCATTTATTTATTATACAGGTCCGCACACATGCCGGACTTCCCAGTTAACTAAGGTTGACAACAAACATAAACTTCTAACTACACACTGCACTTGACCAACTCAGTCCTCACGGTCAGTGTCCAGTCCTGAAACGTGACCTCCTTCATCGTCACTCTCGTCCACAGGCTCTATCTCCTCCGGATCTTCTTCTTCCTCTGACTCCTCTGCAGATTCCCCACCATCAGCGAGGATAACACCAGGGTCTAGCTCAGCTGCACCAGGTGGAGGATGCAGTTGATAGAACAACTGATGTACTTCCTCGTGGAGAACCTGATTATCTCCCTCCAGATCGTTAACATAGAACTGTAACTCCTCAGCACGTTCCCTGGCAACATCCTCTCGGTGCCATGCCTCATTCCTTTCCGTCACTAATCGACCCATCATCCGCTCACAGCTCAGATGAGCCCCAGTGAGCCTTCGTAGCTGATTCTGTAACTCTCCGACCTGGATAGCATCCATAGCTCTATCACGTGTAGCCTGGGCTAACTCGGTGGAAAGCCTCTCTATCTCCGTCTGAGGGACAGTCCTGCTGCCGCTAGCACTTTCATCCCTGGGAGCAAGCTGGTGACGAGGAACTCCCTTCGGTCCGGTGGACTTGCGGGGCGTCAACTTAGTACGGGCCATCCTGTAGCGGGAAAAGGTAGAATTTGATAAAGATAGCTGGGGAGGATCTGAAGGTTAGCATGAATAGGATTGATACTACTTAACCCAAACCTCATTAACGGGGAAGGTAAATTAATAGATTCATTAAGCATGATGCATGACTTAACATACGGACGATCATTAAAGATTTTTGAATTAACTGCACAAGGGTAACAGAACATAAACTTTATTTATAGGGCACTTTTAATATGCTATTCCACCAAAGCTTTTAAACATGACTAAAGATCTACCAGAGGAATAGAGATAGGTAATAAGCAATTTGGACCAAAATAGTCAGTTACATTTATTTGACCCAAATGTTTTGAAGTTTTTTAAATGTAATACTACAATCGCTCTGTCCATGATCGCTCTGATACCAGCTGTGGCAGAACCTCCTAATTACTATGGCCCACCTGTACTTGTTATTGTCTTAAAGACTTCTAACCACTGTACAAGTGTACCACAGATCTTAAGAAGTCTGTCGGGTGTCCTCGGGAAACCCGAATCATCCACAATCTTCCGAGCAGGATCACATTACAGAGGCATCACAATATTACAACAGTTTATATAATAAATTACATCAGAGTACAAAAGCAGAAGTCTTACATAACATAAGTTTACAAACTTGATGTTCCAAACTTACAAACCTTAAGTTTAGTGTTACAACCATAGTAGTGGAGTAGCATTATTAACATTATTACAACACCCAAACGCGATGCTCTGCCCAAGAGCCAAACAGCTCTACTCGTCGTCGCTCGCTGCAAAGACAGTCATGCAACAGGGTCCAAAACACACCTGCTCATGAGACGCACCTGCAACAGGGGTTTAACAAACCCTGAGTATGAAAGTACTCAACAAGACTTAACCGACAAAAATAAGTGGAACGACTCAGGAATGCAGGCTCAGGGGAATCAAGGTGAGGTTCCAGCAGGAAGTCAAATTCTTTTGCATAAAAGCTACTAATGGTGAATCCTTAAGATCACGATTTTATTTCAATATTATTTATTGACGGAATGAAAGTGATCCTATTCTAGATCATATAACTCATTCAATATCTTTCTGATTCTCCGACCAAAGTGCCATTTCTTATCTACGATGTTGAACAGAGAATCGAGTCTCCTTAACCGAGGAGCAGCGACGATTCGAACCGATTATACCCAGCTGGGGATTCCTAATCACACGACATATGTAGGACTCTAACCGACATATATCAACCTTCACTCGGATCCTCCAAGACATGACCGGGTCCAGCGCCACCCGAGAGTATAGTACACCTCCAATCCAGCCCTTGGCTACGAGGGTACACACTACTCTCGTCATCTCTCCACTCCTAGTGCGCGGTTGGCCGTTCACATGTTGGCGTTACCGAGGTCCTAGGCTTACCGGAGCATGTGATCAGTTACAAAGTCTCGACGCACACAATTCAAACAACGGTACGGTCCTTAACTGACTCAGTCGGAGACACTACAGGGGGACTCCTTTCCCGATGCAAGTCCACCGACCGATCCCAAATTATCATCATTAACAATCATCAAGTGATTGTCCAACAACCCTTCAAACTTTGTTTAAAAGTTTTAAAGTTTTCTCATTAAGCAATGCTAAGCTTACTAAGCATTTTTAAATCAAAACAGTAACAAGGATGGTATTGGAATATCAAGGATGATAATGCAGTAATTGGGTTATCACTCAACTCCTAGCACTTAATGCAATAGAGCTGTAATAAAAGTAAGTAAACTTTTCAAATTGCAAGGTAAGTTTAGATGTAACCGAGGCTTGCCTAGCTCGACGGGAAACTCAGGCTCGGGTTCAGTACCGCAGATGTCAAACCCTACTTCCACGGACGTCGGTTCTTCTGCAGGGACGGGTTCGGCTTCGGTACCCTCCTCTTGTATGGGAACTATACGCAACGATAATGCATGCTTTTAGGATGATGAGATAATAAACATGATGCTCGATGGATACTTAACAGAGTTAACAACTAGAGTACAACTTCTCTTCACGGTACAGTTGAACAACAAAAGCTTCTAACCTAACCCTAACCTAGGGTCCGATTACCCTAATCAACTTATTAAGGGATTTTGTTAAACACATGAAATAACAGTAATTAATAATTAACAACATGATTAGGAAAGCCTAAGCAACCAATTAAGAATGCTAAAGGTCATCCAGGGTTAATGACCTAAAGTCAACACTCAATCATAAAGTCAAGCAACATTAATTATTATGCCCTAATTACCTAATTAATTAATTAATTAATCAAAGCATAAGTTTAAGAATAAAAATTAACTTAATCTAATTAAGCTAAAATTTTTAATTTAAGAAGCTTATATCATAATTAGATGATAAAACAATTTCCATGATTTTTGGATAATTAAATAAGCCTAGAGAAATTAATTAAGGACCACTTAAGAATTAAATGGACTAATTAATTAACCTATAAAAAGTATTAAAAATTGATATTTATTATTTTTATTAAATAGTACACAGTGAAAAAGAGTTACTCAAAATTTTTCACAATTTTTGGAATTATAAATAATTTATAACATAATTAACAAAACTGAAAATCATTTTACATTTTTAGAAAAGGAAAAACAAAAACTTATCAACGCGAGCTGCTTCTCCTTCTTTCTCTTCTCTCGGCCCGGCTTGCTTCTCACGCGCGCGGCCCGCTTCTTCCCCCACGTGCTCGCCTGCTCGGCCCAGCCTCACGGCCCGTCAGCGCGGCCCAGCCTGCTCGCGCGCTCCCGCGTTTCCCCCTCTCGCTGACGCGCTGACCCCACCTGTCATCCCCGACCTCCCGCTCTCCCTTCTCCTCGCTGCGGCACGGTGGCCGGCTGGCGACTGTGACCTCAACGTCCTACTCCTTCTCCACTAACATGATCTACACCACCCTACGGACTCTCTCCACCACTCAGCTACCCAGCTCAAGCGCCGGCGACCGCTTACCGACGGCCATGGCGAACCACCGCCACGGTAAACCGCGAAAAACGCGTCACCGACGAGGTAACATCTAAATTGAGACGTGAAAAACAACGAGGGGCTCACAGCGATCCTGTAGGTGCTCTTGGCAAAGACGGAGACGCTCGGGAGTGGCCGGTCCACGGTGAGGTGACCGCGGCGGTGCTCTGCTCGGCAGCGAGCAAGACAGCGGCGGTGCAGGTACTCCAGGCGGTAGCAGTGGGCACGAGTGAGCGGGAAGGTGCGCTGGAGCAAGGCGGTTGCGGTGGAGTGGCTAGCACGACCAGAGGGGACTCGACGAGGGCTACGGCGAGCGGCGAAGCAAAGGCGGCGGCGGAAAACCGAGGAAGAGGAAAACTCAACCACGACGTGCTCGGTATTTATACGGCGATGAAAACGATCTCCAGGCGACGTGTGGCCAGTCCAGAAGACGCTGAAGCAAGAGCTGGCGGTCGAGAACGCGCCTGGAAGGCGTTCGAAGCTCGCCGGCGTCGTCGGGAGGTGGCGTGCGGTGGTTGGCGACGATTTCAAATAAATTACCGAATTGCCACTAAAAGAAAATTTCAAATTACTTTCAAATCTTCAATAGAAGTTGAAAATCTGTAAATACAAAAGTTGTTCCATTTTCAAAGATCTACAACTTTCTTAATATGAACATTTTCCAATTCGGCTTAGTTTTTGAAATTTGAATTTGAATTCAAAAAGGGACATTTTCTAGAATTCTGAAAAACCAAAATTACTTTGAATTTTGTATTGAAAATTCAAAAATTCAAAATACCAAAGTTGTACATCTAGGGCAGACCTATAACTTTGCTATTCAAAATATTTTCAAATTATGCCTCCATTTTGAAATTGGATAGGGAAAATGAAAAGGAGACAATTTTGAGATTTGAATCTTTTCAAAATTACTTCAAATTTTACACTGAAACTCTGAAAACTCAAAACATCAAACTTGTAGCCCTAGAAAAGATCTACAAACTTGGTTTTACACTTTTTCCCAAATTTTGCTTAGATTTTTATCTATATCAAAAGGGGTAAAACTAGGGTTTTGTTTTTCAGGGTTTTCGGAAAGGTTTTGAATTGAAACTTGATTCTTTCTTAATTTGGGGTTACTTAGGGATCACACCCTCACCCTAGGATATCATTGAGTCAAGCCTCACATGGTTGACCAAATGGCTCCCTAGGTTGACCAGTTTGACTTAAGAAATTCTTTTAGTAATTCCTCAATTTTGAATTCGAATTCGAATCAGAAAACTTGTAACAAGCTTTGGATTCCAAACCCTAACTCAAACTTGAAGCTTCATTTTATAAGTTGGACTTGAGCTCATACCCTACAATTGGCACTAGTGTATAACACCGTCATACACCTCAAATTACGCAGGGTATAAACTAAGTATTTGCGGTGATAGTCGAAATTAGAGTTTTCAGATTTCGAACCACACAACGAGAAACACATTCAACCTAAGAATTCAAACTCATTTTAGTTGATGCATAACATTGTTAACCTAATCATGGATGATTTGCAGTGCAAATGATGACATGGCAGGTTTTTAGTTACTATAACACCAGGGGTGTTACAGATGTGAATTGCAATCTAAATTTTCCCTGCCCTTTAAAATTTTGGCACCACTTGAGATCAATCGGTCTTTGGAGAACTATACATCGAGCTATGCCATTGCCATATGGACGAATAATAAGCATTCCCAATAACACACGGGGAAAGGAAAATCGCCGCAGCCCCTTTGCCTTTCAAGAGGTTTGGGAATCCACCTGAGACTGCCCCATTATTACATGGGCCACGCAATGATAGCAGTATAGGACTAGGCTATTACGTGGACTATGCAACCTATTGGGCCAGATCTGTAGTTCTACTAGCGGCCTAGTCAAAAACCAAATGCTTTGGGTTTGGGGGGTCTGGCGCGGACGGTGTGTCATGGGACTTGCTGAGCAACGAGGAGGTGTTGTCCATCGTGTGGGCCATGCCGCTGAAGCAGCACGCGTCAAGGCCGTGGCGCAGGCGTGCAGCGGTGGCGGACGAAGCCGTAGACCAACGGTGACGAAGGGGATGGAGGCGGAACGTAGCAGCGAGTAGCGACCAGCCGCAGAGCGAGGCGGAGGTGCACTCCTCGGTGTCAGGCTCCAACGGAGAGGCCAACGACGGCAATGATGATAATCTAGCCTCTCTCCGTTTAAACTTATCAATCATAATACTGTGTTTTTCTCTCACGATAAAACAATATCAGCCGACTTTTCAACCAAAAAAATCATTATCAATCAAATCGGAGGAACAAGTTTGAAAAACATCAGTGGACCTTACTTCTTAATATAAAATAAACACTAGGAGGGTCTTTAGGTGTTCCAAAAACACCCCATAACCTCCCGGTACAGCGGCGTACTCGATGAAAATATGTGTTGACCATCAAGTTGCTCTCCATTGCTCCGGCGCTTTCGGGAAGTCTTGAACATAAACGGGCACTAAAATCCATGAGACAGGTAGAAAAAGCATGCCCTGAAATGTCAGTAGGAACAACCAAGCCCAACCACGGCCCGCACAGTGCATCAGTCGGTATAACAGGACAGATCACGAGGGGGTAAGGCGCGTGACGTCACCACAGCAGCAGGTGGCGCCTACAGCGACTCGCAGGGCCATCTGCGCCACACATTTTTCCGCGGAGCAGACCCACCGTCCTGGGCCCGCGTATCGAAATCAGCCCAGAAAGGTTTGGTGAGCGGGCCATGCGTGGCCCATCCGGTTGCCGGGTCGTGAGATCCAGCCGGGGCACCCTGACCCCGGATCGCACCAGCGATTCGGCCTATTCCCCAACGCACACGTCAAGTTGCGCGCAAGGCGCAGTGCTCTCACCACTGTCACTCTCATCTCCATCATTGTTATTGTCATCAGCAGCACCAGAAAAACCAGATTCCTAAATAGATGAACTTAGCACACTAACTAATAAAAACATGTGCGAAATAAACTTATCTGACTGGTAATTTAACTAAACAAAATTGAGAAAGAAATTGCCAAACTGAGAATTTATAGAACATTAGAACACTGTGATCTTAGGCCCTGTTTGCAGTCTTCTATATAAACTGAGAATTGCAAGATCCAAGCAGACAGAACAAAAAAGGGTGCTAATTGGCCTAAGACAATAATTACTAATCCATTTGAACTATACTGACTTCTATGTTAATCACTTATCACTGCACTAAGCATAAAAAGGTTTGCTTAACCTGCAATTTCATGTCAGTCAAGTCATGGTGACACAATATTAGTCTATCGTTGTGAAGTTATGGCATAACATTAGCACAGAACAGACACAATATTTAAGGAATTTATAGAACATCCCAATACAATATAGCGAAAATAGGCCACCACTTCTTACATCATTATTAGAAGACTGTAACTCCAACTCTTCACTTGACTTGGACTTTTCTCATTCAGAAGAAGAATCTCCCTCATCAGCCATCTGTAACCAAATGTATTTAAAAAAATTAGAATCACTTCGTATTGAAGAATTTTTCTACTCTCAACTCTACTGGATGGCTGTATTAGTGATGAATGAAACACGTAAAAGTGAAAAAAAAATAATTAGCAATTTGCTCTCATTTTGTATGCAATTGCTTAATTTGGAAGGAACTGAGCTTGCAGTTGAACCATATGTAATATAAAGTACAACTTAGCCTATTGCGTCTGATGAATTCATCTATTCCCTACTGATCAGGTTCGAGCAATGCAAAAAGATATTGAACAAAGGACTAAAACATTTACCCCTTCTACATTTCTTATTTAAGTTTCAATCTCCACGTAATTTAGATCACAGAATAGGAAAACAACAATGAGAAAATACTAATGATTCAGAGGGCAAAATACCAAAAAAATAAACCAAACCTAATAATCAATTAATGTATGACAACACGATCCGTGGCTGAAGCAGCTCTCTGCCGTGGCGCCGCCCTACAGCTCCAGTTGTGGCGCCGCCCTACAGCTCCAGTTATGGCACCGCCCACAGCAACGGAGATGTCGAGACGTGCAATGCGGGGCATAGCAAGTCCTACTGCGATGCATCCCATTGCGACATCGCTCTACCGTTCGACTGTGTCGGGGCCGCGGCCGGTGTAACACCCTAGGTGTTTATCACCAATTAAGTAGTGGGTTTGAGCTCAAATATGACAGATTAGTGGAGATGACGATGCCAAAGTCAACCCTATGGAAATAAACCCTAATATGAACTTGGAGTTGCACCATTGCTTTACATATAGGTCCCTTTTCAAAGATATATGTTTGGATGGTGTTATTGCCATATCTTCATGTGCCTCGCCTTGTTACCTATCTATATTGATCCCTGGAAAAGTTTCATGAAGTTTGGAATCAAAAAGTCACATGAAATGATGAGTTATATGGTTGTTTGGATTATAACTAAAACCTACACTTTTGTGCAACCTATGCATGGTGTGTATGTTTGGACTCTACAACACCTTAACTACACTTAGGACACTTAAAGGAACAATGTTCATGTTGATCATTATGCCTAAATATGCTTCTAAGTGATAGTTGACCATGTATGGACCCTAGAACACTTTTGTTTGACCATTTCAAAAGTGTGACCTAGAAGTTTTGCATGACTGTGCACCCTTTTACAAAGTTCTAGAGAATTTTATAAGGAACAAACTTTGTTTAAGAGTCAAGTCATGAAAATATGTGGAACATGCTCAAAAAGGGCCTACAAGTCAGAAATAGAGCTGAATTCAGCACTTAGAAAATTAAAGCCCTGATTTCAGTGTCATCGACATTGGCATGTCACGTTCTCCAAAAATTGTTAAGTAACATGGGTAGGTCCAAATGTAAAAGTTGGAGCTCACATGAAGGGAAAGGCCATGCAAGAAGATGGCATAAGTTGCATTTCATTTTGGCCATCAATTATTGTAGTTGCTAATCACTGTCAACTCACTGACGCTGTCAACTTTGAGATTAATTAGCTGCTAATACATTGCTCTAATGACTAAGGTCCTTAAACAAGAGTTGTAGGGCATCATGAAATGAACAACTTTCATAATTGGCCCATACCCAAATTCGAACCCCAGACAGCCCAAAAATGGAACCCAAGGTGGTCTCGTCGACGCCCACCACGTGTTCGGTAGTAGGCTTCAATGGGCGCCGCGCGTCCGGACGTGGCACTCATGCCCGGCTCCCTCCCGGCACGCGTCCCTGCCGCGCCTGGCCCTGCTGCCGTGCGTCCCACCTTCGGCCACGTGCCCTGTGCCCTGCTGCCGATGAGGAGGGGCACCAGCACGCCCTCTCCTTCCCCTCTCCACTCCCTGCTCGCCCTCCTCGCTGGTGCCAAGCACGGCCACCGCGCACCGCCATTGCAGAGCAGAGCTCACTGCCGCTCTCGCTCCTCCACGCACCCTCCTGCATCCTCGAAAGCAGAGCACCGAGCCGCCATCGCCCACGCATGCGGGCGTAGCCGCTGCTGCCCCTGCGCATCACCCTCGCCGGCAGAGCCGAGCAGCGCCACCGCGTGTCGCATTCCCTGCTGTGGCCGCACATGGCTAGGGCGTCATGGGCCACCTTCGGCAAGCCCAAGTGCTCCCACGGGTGCGGGCGGACATGTTGGTGCTCGAGCTGCCTTTCCCCGCCGTCGTTCGCCTCCGGTTCATCGCCACCGCCGGCGCGGCCACCACTAGGCCGCCCGTGCACGTGGCCAGGAGGCCACGGTCCACCTCCGGTCGTGATTCCACCTCCCTTGGTTGTGGGTGGGCAAGCTGGTGCTCGTGCCGACCTTGGCCACCGCTGCCGGCGACTCCATCGCCGGAGAATGGCCGGCCGGCAAGCCACCGGGCGCCTCCCCTGTTTCCGGTGTCGGGGGGGAATGAAGGCCGACGCCTCTCTCTGTCTCTCGGGGTGAGCATGACAGGTGGGCCCGGCTGAGCAGCGGGTCCCACATGTCGGTTTTAGTAGTGTCAGATCTGGGGTGGGAAATCGGGTGCGCCTAGCAGATCTAGGGTGGAGTAGTTGGTTTTGTTTTTGAATTTCAGAATTTGATTAAATCATCTAAAATTCATATCTCTTGCTAGTTAAGTCCAAAAATAGCAAATGTGGACTTTTTGAGAACCTTGAGAAGAGATCTATGCAGTGGAGTCATAATATGTTACATGTTTGTAGAAGTTTCCTGATGTCTTTATTTTTGCTTTAAAAAGGTTCCAAAAATGCTTATAAACTTAACCAGAGCAAGATCTGGAGTTTTAGAACCCCAAAAATGGTGATTCTTGTTTTGTTAATTTTGTGATGACTTTTACTTGCTAGGAAAAATATTAAACACACTACTTATTCACTGTTTTCTTAAAGTTTTGTTTGAACCTTGATAAATAAGGAATTTACATTATATTGCTTGTTATTTTTATATCTTGAGTTGTGTTGCTCCAATTGATGTGAAATTTTTATGGTAGGATTGTCATGCTATGCATGTACTGTGGTATAAATTTCATGGTCATTGCTTATTGTATGCTCAAGTTATTGAGTTAACTTGTTTATGGCTTAATAAATAGCTTATAAATAATATATAAATGATAAAATAGAAAATGTTGTTCCATCACCTTATTATAATGCTGCTCTTTGATGTTAGTTCATTCTATGGCCATGTGTTCACAGAAAATATTGAGTTTTAGGTTTAACTTGCTCTCGCATGATTTATTGCAATAGCTATTTGTCTTTTTCATAGAGGTTGTTATACTTGCCCAAATGGATTGAAATTTGGACAGTAGACTTTTGAGAGCATTTGTGGACCCATGTAATTTTGGTAGAAATTATTGAGTATCTTTATTATGTGGTCATAATTCCACCTAATTATCTAAATAAATTAAGAAAATGTATTAAAAGAATTTATTTAGTAATTGACACTATGTTTTCTGGTGTTCATTAGTCATGTATGAAATGTTGGTAAATTTGGTTTTATTCAATTATATGTTTGCAACATAAGTTAATAATTATTTCTTGCAAATGAGGTTTCTGAATAGATTTGAGAATATTGTTAATTACCCTATGCAAATGATGTTTTCATGTCTTGTGTGCTATAACAAAGTTGTTGTGAATTTCATGATCTAGCTGCTGTTAAATTTTGGTAGTATTTGGCCATATGGTTTAGAAACTACAGCTGTTCTAATTTAGGTTCAGATTTTTGTTGCTCTCTGTCCTTCCAGGACAGATTCTGTACCTTCTGTATTTCGACCTGGTGAATGTTAGAATCAGGTTTAGATGTTATAAATGAACTGTAGAGAATTTCTTAAGCTTTCCAGAATGTCTTCTTGTAAGTCATTTGGATTTGTATAACTCTAGTTATAGCTAAATCTTGTAGCTATTGTTTGCATGTCTAGAAATTGATAAATGCCAATTATAGTTGTTTGTCTTGTTTACTGTATGTGATGCATTATCCATTATGCTTACATGTATTCATACACTTGCATCTTGCATCTCATTTAGGTACGCTAGATACACCACGTGAAGGACCTGATGTGGAGCCAAACCTGAAGACGGTGTTTGGTGGATCCATCCCGAAGATAGAAGGATCGGGCAAGTGCTAGATGGGAGGATGCTCGCCAAGTGAATTCATCTGACATACTCTAACTTGAGTCGGATCCCAGGCAAGCCCTGGAGCATTATAAGCCTCCTATCTTCAAAGCAATTAATTATATATATGTTATAAGTATTGTTGCATTAAGTGGTAGGAGTTGGTTGAAAACCTTGCTGCATTATATCATTCCTTGTCCAGATATATGAATCCCTGAATCCTACATAGACTAGGATCGAGTAGATGCTTAGCCCTGCTTTAAGCGGTAGAAGTCAGGTGATTTCCTGTCACCTGCGAGATGTAGGGATATTCATATATGGCACGGTTGGCTATATTTGCTATCGTGGAATGGAACCATATGTTAATAAAATGAAATGAGACCGGGCGGGATGACGATAGTGAAGCAACAAGGCATGGAGGTCTTGGGTGTGAATCTATCCCCGTCTGAGTCGTTTAAGGACCGATTCGCTGTACGTCCTTGAGTCATGTTGAACGCAGTCTAACACTTAGTTGGTCGGATAAGTCGTTCCGACTGCGAAGCCGAGTAATGTGATTCAGGCCGGGAATCGAATGGTAGGTTGCTTCTTAGAGGAGAGAAATGATGTGCTTGGGGACATTGGCGTGAGACCAAGGGGGGGTTAGAGTCCCTATCACCTGGCAGAGTGTCGCCCTTGGGGTCGCGACATCATTCGGACCTGCGATTCCTGAATCATATGAAAAGGTGGCCTGTGCGACCCTGGCAGGGGTCTGCACGGTGAGTGTTAGAAATACCCCTCCAGCTGGATAGGAATTCGATTCGAATCGCCGTCGCTCCCGGTTAGTGAGCACTTGACTTGAGCAGCGGCAACGTAGATTCCATTAAATTGAACGGATGGTTAATTGGATCACGATGAAAAGGTTGCCTCAATTTATACCTGCTATGGTTAATATTGTTTGCTCCTAATAAAGTGAGTGCTCTAGTACAGGTGCTAATATAGATGACAGGTTAATGATAATTAACTTGATGCTTAAGCATTAATGATTACTTATTCATAATAAGCTTTTATGCAAAATATTGTCAAGCTAGCCCACTTCATATCAGCCTTGCATGATCCTTGGTGTCACCTTATTTCTGGTTTCTGACGGGTAAGTCTAGCTGAGTACCTTCTTGTACTCAGGGTTTTATCCCCACTTGTTGCAGGTTGTGATGTATCATGGCGGCTGCAAGAGTTGGGTGGCTCCTGCCATAGAGGCGGAGTGTGATCACGGGCATGATCCTTCTAAGTTATCTTCTCTCTAATGCTTTTGTTGGAAGTCGACCTTCGTACTGGCATGTATTTGAAATAAGAATAATGTTAGTTTCAAATTACTTTGCTTCTGCTACTTTTGAACTTAAGTTGTAATAACTTTGTTGAACTCCGATGTATATTGAATTACTTGTGAAATGATTGTAACATGTGACTTGTTATGTTGAATCACTACGATCTTGGCTTGTATGTTGGTTGATTTGAAATCCCTCGCGATTTCATTGGACTACCGGAGTTATATGGGCTCAAGTGCGAGAATTTGATCATTTCGGTGATTGTTTTTGTACTTGTGCTCTTATAATTTGGACGGTTCCGTTACAGCTGGTATCGGAGCAAGATTCAACATTAAACATGTCATATGTGTATTTAAAACAAAGGTTTTGTTTTATAAAATCAGTTTTATCAACTTATAGCTATATATAGGTTTGCCAAATCTAAATTTTAAACCTAAGTATGCCAGTGGTCAATTTCCTTATTGCCCATATAAGGATTATTAGGTGGCTTATATAAGTACTAACTTGGGGGTTTTTTTATTTATGCATCTACGCCCAGGCCAAGGTATGTATGTGTGATAACTCTCCCACACTATGCTACCCAGTGTGTCAGATTAGGGGTAGCCTTCATATATGAAATAGCCATATATGTTGCTAGTTTACTTTTATGCAGCGTCGCACCTACGCTCAGGTAAGTGTGAGTTGTGAGAGCATGACCGTACAACCTGCGGTCTAGGGGAGAGCTAGTTTTGGTTACTGGATTATTTACATGTTACACACATGTATATATGAAGGTACTTAATTGTGGGTGATCGAATGATTCGGGTAGTTTTGGTGCTACATGTACGTATACAGGGGTATATGTATATGGGAGTGCTTAGAATTTTATCTTCCTATTTCATTGTGTGCTATATTTGGGGAATTGTTGGGCTGCAATGAAACTTTTCTGCAGGTACGCTAACCATGAATGCGTAAGTCGAATGTAGCTGGCAACTAGCTATATATCGAAAGAGTGCGTGTTATGCCATCGACATAGAACGTGATCGCCACCTTAGGTTGGTAATCTTGTGAGGACGAATAGGACGAAGCATGCATCTTCATGATTGTTGCATTATGCATGGCTATACTCTTCTCACCCTTGTTCTATAGTGTGTAACTTGTGATCAATGTGTTACACTATCTTTCTTGAGTAAAGTAAAACAAAAATGCTTTGTTCCATGTTGCTTGAGAAAAGTGTGTGCTTAGTTTTGTTAGAAATAATTGTGGTTACATGCTTGAACCTATAGATGCCCTCTAGTTTAGCCAAGTGGTGGATATGCTATCATACAAGTTTTTGAAAATGTTTTAGACCTCACTTAAGTAAATTGGATTCTCGTGAATGAATTAAATTGGTGTTGGTCTAAGGTAACAATGTTTAGAGCCACTAGGATGATATGTTTGTGTGCTCTCTTGTTAAGTAGAACAAAGGCAAACTTTGTTTTGCTTATTAAACGTTGGCTGCTAGAGCGGTTTCTGTTGTAGTGATGTTTTTATGATCATAATGGTGTTTTCTGTAGTTATAGAGAATACCAAAGTTGTAGCTAACTTACTTATCTAGCTTGTCCAAAAATTTTAAGACCCTAGGTCTTATGGTTTGAGAGTTATAAATTTTAGAAGTTTGTTGTCAGAATCTGCTCATGTTCAGAACAAATCTGAATGTTTGCTTTAATTGACCTGTGTGCATATGGAATCATGTCTTGGAGATAATAGAAGAAGTGTAGTACTTTTTCTAAGCTTTCCAAATTGTCCTATAGCACCAATTGGGGTGGTTTAAATCTCTACTTATGAGCTTGTAAAGTGGAATGACAGAATCTGTCCAAATCTGGGCAGAGATGTCTTCTTTGTCTTGTCTGGCCTTGTTAGATATAGAATCATCTTAATATGATAATAAGAAAGTTATAGACAACTTAATAAGCTTTACATAAAGTTAAGGCTCAGCCTTGTTGGACCCCTAGAACTCCAGTTATGCAATTTTGAAGTTCTTGTCAGTTTTCTGTCCATATTGGTACAGATCTGAAACTTCAGCATGTTTGACCATGCTAACCTATGATTTAGCTTTTGGTATGAATAACTAATGTGTAGCCATCTTTCTAAGCTTTCTAGAAAGTCTAGGATCACCTTTATGGGATGTCTACAACCTCAGCTATGGTCGAAACAATTAACTACTATGTTGCTGTCCATGTTCTGTGCCCATGCTAAGTAGCCACCTTAGCTAGTGTTTGTCTTAGGCTAAACTCGTAGTTAGTTCTTGCTTTAGATGAATGTTTGTTGTGGGTGAGCCTCATGCTTAGTAGTGGTTGCTTAAGCTAATTGGATTGGATCTCTCCAATGCTTGACTATGATGTTTGTATGTATGCTTGTTAGTTAATTAGTGTCATAGTTGTCACTTCGATTGTCTTCGGTAAGTATACGAGTGTCGAGTAGCTTTATCTTAGAGCAATACTCGAGTTACGCGAAATGATCTCTTGGCGTCATCCCCAATTAGGTTCTTTTCCTTATGAGCCCAAGTCTGGACCATTAAATATTTGTGTATACCATGATTGTCCTGCAACCGCACGTGAATACCTTTGTTTGATCTACTAGCCAAGATAGTTTCTCTTCAACTCTTCCTTTTGGCTATAGTTGTTTGATGCCAAGTTGTAAGACCCTTAACTGAATCCTTGTTGGACCTTTCGGTTACCTCTCTTAAAGGTTAGCTAGTGTGACGCAATGTATCCATGCTATGGCCTCTAAATCGTGTGCTTGCAAATTCATGCATCTACCTTATCAACCCAATCTATGCCATTTGAAATTCCTCATTGGGTGTATGTTCAGTAATGGTGTTATGAGTAGCAACTAATGGTGCCGCGACGAAACCGAGAGCCTCCTGTGGGTGCACACACAAGGTTGTGCTGCTCGGCACGCGCTGGTATCATGGTTTCTAATCGTAATCCATTGCAGAACAACACTGATGTGATGTTTACGTGACCTTCTTCCTTGATTGTTTTCCCATATCTTATTGAAAGACCCTTATATTGAACCAAAAGTAGTAAAACTTCCTTCTGAAGTTGCTAATAGGATAACCTTTGAAGAACAGGCCACCGACATAAACATTAACATACTACAAGAGGTGGTAGACAAGTGACTCTACTTAGTTGTCAGACTATTGACGAACGTCATCTAGTGAGCAACGTATCTCATTTCTGTTGGATAAGAATCGATTGTCACATTACGCAAGTCTTAACCTTTGTATGCATAATGACCATACCATTGAGATCAACCATCTCTGGTGAGACTCCGTATCTGCTGACTTCAATGGCAACCATCTGCTTTGTATCAACCGCAATTATTGTGATCAAGAATGAAGATTTGGAACTTTTTAGTATTGAGAGACAACTAATTAGTTACCAATAGGAAGGTTAATCTCCAGCTAGGTAACGACTCTTTGGTAGCTATGAAGGCTATGTCTTACAGAGCAATAACCAACAAGAAGTTAATCAACTAGCCAACAACTTGAGTGATACTCTATCTTCCAGAGCCATTGTGATCAAGTCAATTCCATCTTGGACAATCACACAGATAGTGCAAGATGTTCTATCAGCTAAGGTGAAGAAGTAGATAAAGTATGTGTTTTGCCTTGCAAAAGTAACCCGCAAGTTCAAAGCGTGTGCATCCTCGAATTGATATGTAATTTAATAGTCGAGATCTGCTGTTGGATGACCCTTTGAGGTCTCACAGATACTAGTTTACACTCTTTCATTTGCTTTTGCTTTCTTGTATCCCTAATGTACGAGCAGCCTTGGTTTCTACAAATCAATGTATGCCATCGCGAAACAAAAGCAATTTGAAAAGTGTCAAACAACAGATTTTCCATCTTGGAGCTGCTGTTTGATCCTAAAAAGGAAGCCTCAAGGTGAAAGTTGGCCTGACAAAGTTGTTATGCTGCAAGTCAACTCAACTTACAGTGCAACTAAGTAATAAAGGAAAAATTTTACTCAATCGCTTGGTGGTAGACTACTCCCCGCGGTTAAGTGAATAAGTACAACTTTTGTTGTCCTTAAGGCCTCGTTACATCTTTCTTTGGGAATTATTTTCCAATGATAACATACTTTGGTACCTTATACATGTTTTTACCAAGAGGTTGCATCTGATTCAACCCAGATAACTGTTATCTTTGGATAAAAGAATCTTTAAGATAACTGTTGGTAGAAATACGAAGCCGACAGAGTCAGCTATCACATTCAATAACCCATCGATAGACTCAGATAATATAGTGTTGTCATCAGAGAAAGAGAACTGCACACATGGAACCTCAAGTAGTTTTCCATTAGTTGATATCGGAATGTTTGAACATTTACGACCAACCTAGACCCTGTCTATTGGTTAGTCAGTATCCTATAGCCTCAGAGGATGTTTGTCATCTATGATCTCACCCTTTTGGAAGGTTGTACTCAAGCCATTTTGGTAGAGAGTTGCTTTTCAAAACCATGTGAACATAGAGCCATTTCAACGAGTATACTTCTAAAAAAATTTTGGTCTAGTGTCAAGTTCATATGGCCTATGTTATGCTCATGAGAGAGCCAGATACTTGTGAGTGGTTCACTCATGGACCAAATGACCTCTATACACTAAGAATGCAGTACGTGCTATCTTGGATTCCTCCCAAAGTAACAATGCTTCATGGAAGTCAATAAAGGAAATTCTTCAGACAAATTTTACCATGAAAAGTAAGTATCGGAAAGTGCCTTCGGTCAAATTGTTCGCCGATGTTGAAGCTTTATAGCTGAATGCTATAGCAGATGTTGGGAACTAGACAACATGTCTCTCTTCCTTAAAAGATCTTCCATTCCAAATCTCGGGACGCGATTCTTTTAAGGGGGGAGGGCTGTAACACCCTAGGTGTTTATCACCAATTAAGTAGTGGGTTTGAGCTCAAATATGACAGATTAGTGGAGATGACGATGCCAAAGTCAACCCTATGGAAATAAACCCTAATATGAACTTGGAGTTGCACCATTGCTTTACATATAGGTCCCTTTTCAAAGATATATGTTTGGATGGTGTTATTGCCATATCTTCATGTGCCTCACCTTGTTACCTATCTATATTGATCCCTGGAAAAGTTTCATGAAGTTTGGAATAAAAAAGTCACATGAAATGATGAGTTATATGGTTGTTTGGATTATAACTAAAACCTACACTTTTGTGCAACCTATGCATGGTGTGTATGTTTGGACTCTAAAACACCTTAACTACACTTAGGACACTTAAAGGAACAATGTTCATGTTGATCATTATGCCTAAATATGCTTCTAAGTGATAGTTGACCATGTATGGACCCTAGAACACTTTTGTTTGACCATTTCAAAAGTGTGACCTAGAAGTTTTGCATGACTGTGCACCCTTTTACAAAGTTCTAGAGAATTTTATAAGGAACAAACTTTGTTTAAGAGTCAAGTCATGAAAATATGTGGAACATGCTCAAAAAGGGCCTACAAGTCAGAAATAGAGCTGAATTCAGCACTTAGAAAATTAAAGCCCTGATTTCAGTGTCATCGACATTGGCATGTCACGTTCTCCAAAAATTGTTAAGTAACATGGGTAGGTCCAAATGTAAAAGTTAGAGCTCACATGAAGGGAAAGGCCATGCAAGAAGATGGCATAAGTTGCATTTCATTTTGGCCATCAATTCTTGTAGTTGCTAATCACTGTCAACTCACTGACGCTGTCAACTTTGAGATTAATTAGCTACTAATACATTGCTCTAATGACTAAGGTCCTTAAACAAGAGTTGTAGGGCATCATGAAATGAACAACTTTCATAATTGGCCCATACCCAAATTCGAACCCCAGACAGCCCAAAAATGGAACCCAAGGTGGTCTCGTCGACGCCCACCACGTGTTCGGTAGTAGGCTTCAATGGGCGCCGCGCGTCCGGACGTGGCACTCATGCCCGGCTCCCTCCCGGCACGCATCCCTGCCGCGCCTGGCCCTGCTGTCGCGCGTCCCACCTTCGGCCACGCGCCCTGTGCCCTGCTGCCGATGAGGAGGGGCACCAACACGCCCTCTCCTTCCCCTCTCCACTCCCTGCTCGCCCTCCTCGCTGGTGCCAAGCACGGCCACCGCGCACCGCCATTGCAGAGCAGAGCTCGCTGCCGCTCTCGCTCCTCCACGCACCCTCCTGCATCCTCGAAAGCAGAGCACCGAGCCACCATCGCCCACGCATGCGGGCGTAGCCGCTGCTGCCCCTGCGCATCACCCTCGCCGGCAGAGCCGAGCAGCGCCACCGCGTGTCGCATTCCCTGCTGCGGCCGCACATGGCTAGGGCGTCATGGGCCACCTTCGGCAAGCCCAAGTGCTCCCACGGGTGCGGGCGGACATGTTGGTGCTCGAGCTGCCTTTCCCCGCCGTCGTTCGCCTCCGGTTCATCGCCACCGCCGGCGCGGCCACGACTAGGCCGCCCGTGCACGTGGCCAGGAGGCCACGGTCCACCTCCGGTCGTGATTCCACCTCCCTTGGTTGCGGGTGGGCAAGCTGGTGCTCGTGCCGACCTTGGCCACCGCTGCCGGCGACTCCATCGCCGGAGAATGGCCGGCCGGCAAGCCACCGGGCGCCTCCCCTGTTTCCGGTGCCGGGGGGGAATGAAGGCCGACGCCTCTCTCTGTCTCTCGGGGTGAGCATGACAGGTGGGCTGAAAGTCCCTAGTTTGGTTTTGGCTAATTGATGAAACCTAGGACTAACCTTTGTATCTAAGTGGATGATTTAGATAAAGGTGGTCATTGCATATGAGACATGACATTGACTCATGTGACCAAGATGATGAAGACCAAGATGAGGCTTGGCTCGATGGACCGGTTGTGAAGGTGAAGGGCAAGTCGAGGCTTCGAAGCGAGGGACCATGCGATGGTGAAGCTTGAGCGAGACTTGGCGCCGACGGACCGATGCAACGGTGAAGAGCAAGTGAAGTCAAGGTCGATGGATCGAGACGGTCATGTGATGATATGAAGTGGATCATATCATTTGGAGAAACAAAATGGGCTCAAGGCAAAGGTATAACCATAGGGCCATTTTGTTTTACACTCAAGACACCATAGAGGGTGTGAGTGGTTTAGGGTCGATAGCCGAACTATTAAGAGGGGAAGTCTTATCGGTTATTCGACGCACGGGTGCCACTAGGTGAATTCATGAAGTACATTGCATGTAGGGCCTAGTGAGCTAATTGGAAAACCTTTGAAAATGATTGAGAAAAAGCTAACACACAAGCACATGGAGATGTACACTTGATGGTGTTGGCACATTTGTAAAGGTGGCGTTGGTCGCGCTGTGGTTTGCGGGTAGAGAGGGGTTTGGGTTCCTCTCTCCCTCCCGCCGCGATTTCGGGGAAATGAAATGCCTATTTTCCACTACACCGGAAGTTGGAAAGAAACGGAAGCGAACGGAGGTCACAGAGGTGACCGGACGCTGCACCGGACGCGGTCACGGTATGACCGGACGCGTCCGGTCAGTACAGCGTGGTATCGGGCGCGCGGGCTAGGGTTTGCAACCGGCGCGTCCGGTCACTCGTGGGACCGGCGCGTCCGGTCAGGTGCCTAGAATGAACTGCGGTTCGCAAGGACGATCGGACGCGGGGCGCGTCCGGTCACACACGATCGGACGCGTCCGGTCGTCAAAGGAGCTTACTGGACTCCGACCGGACGCTGGCACTGTCGCGTCCGGTCGTTCTCTAGAGCACGTCCGGTCGGTGTTTCGCGGCGCGGGTGCTGTGCGGATCGGCGCGTCCGGTCGTTACGAGGGGCGCGTCCGGTCATTGCTTCGCGCGCGCGGTGCTGAACGACCGGCGCGTCCGGTCTGTTGAGAGGCGCGTCCGGTCATGGGATTTGACCGTTGGCGCAGTAACCGTTGGAGGACCGGACGCGGTTGAGCGCGTCCGGTCAGTTTCGACCGGCGCGTCCGGTCATCCCGAAAAACGGTCAGTGGAGTTGCAACGGCTCTATTTGTTTGGGGTGCTTATAAATACTCGTTGGCCGGCCCTTAGGGAGGTCGCTTGGCATTTCTAACACTCTTGTGCATCCTTTGAGCTAGAGCTACTCCTCCCACTCATCTCTCTTGCTTGATTGCAAATCAAAAGTGAGATTGAGTGATCCCAAAGTGCATTGCATAGCTTGAGGGCATCTAGTGGCACTTGTGGGTGGTTTAGCCGGTGGATTTCTTGTTACTCTTGGAGAGTACCGCTCCTAGCCGGCTTGGAGATTGTTGGAGGCGTTGGCAAGAGAAGGTGATTGTTCTTGGCCACCTCCGGTTGTTTGTAAGAGGTTCTTGTGCTTTCCTCGGCGGGACGCCAAAAGCAACTCTATTGGATTGCGCGTGTCATTGAGTTACCTCACTTGAGAGTGGTGTCTTGCGGTGCCTTGCGGGGCGTGCCTTGAGGGGCAAGTGACTTGAGGGTCACACCGAGGAACCATCTAAGTGTTGGTCGACACAACCGGTGACGTAGCTTGTCGGTGCACAAGTGAACACCGGGTGAACAAAAATATTGTGTCTCTTGTCTCCCGGTGATTGGTCTACATATTGTGTTGTTGTCAATATTAATTGATTGTATATCATCTTGGTGATTGGCAACATCTTCACTCCACCGTCGGTATAAGATTCACAATCCTTTCTCTCGCATTTACCTTTACTAGATTATCATGTGTAGCTCTAGTGGTAGCCTTTTCTAGTAGTTGTTAGCTTGCTCACTAGTGTAAGTTAGTGACTTAGCACTTGTGTGAACTAGAGATCATAATCTACTAGACTTGTGGATAGGAGGCTTGCATCACAACCTTTGGCTAAGCAAAACTCGCTTTACGCCGTTTGTTATTCTAACAAGTTTACTTAGTGGTGCTTGTAGAATTTTTATAGGCTATTCACCCCCCCTCTAGCCATCTAGGACCTTACATGGGCCCGGCTGAGCAGCGGGTCCCACATGTCGGTTTTAGTAGTGTCAGATCTGGGGTGGGAAATCGGGTGCGCCTAGCAGATCTAGGGTGGAGTAGTTGGTTTTGTTTTTGAATTTCAGAATTTGATTAAATCATCTAAAATTCATATCTCTTGCTAGGTAAGTCCAAAAATAGCAAATATGGACTTTTTGGGAACCTTGAGAAGAGATCTATGCAGTGGAGTCATAATATGTTACATGTTTGTAGAAGTTTCCTGATGTCTTTATTTTTGCTTTAAAAAGGTTCCAAAAATGCTTATAAACTTAACCAGAGCAAGATCTGGAGTTTTAGAACCCAAAAATGGTGATTCTTGTTTTGTTAATTTTGTGATGACTTTTACTTGCTAGGAAAAATATTAAACACACTACTTGTTCACTGTTTTCTTAAAGTTTTGTTTGAACCTTGATAAATAAGGAATTTACATTATATTGCTTGTTATTTTTATATCTTGAGTTGTGTTGCTCCAATTGATGTGAAATTTTTATGGTAGGATTGTCATGCTATGCATGTACTGTGGTATAAATTTCATGGTCATTGCTTATTGTATGCTCAAGTTATTGAGTTAACTTGTTTATGGCTTAATAAATAGCTTATAAATAATATATAAATGATAAAATAGAAAATGTTGTTCCATCACCTTATTATAATGCTGCTCTTTGATGTTAGTTCATTCTATGGCCATGTGTTCACAGAAAATATTGAGTTTTAGGTTTAACTTGCTCTCGCATGATTTATTGCAATAGCTATTTGTCTTTTTCATAGAGGTTGTTATACTTGCCCAAATGGATTGAAATTTGGACAGTAGACTTTTGAGAGCATTTGTGGACCCATGTAATTTTGGTAGAAATTATTGAGTATCTTTATTATGTGGTCATAATTCCACCTAATTATCTAAATAAATTAAGAAAATATATTAAAAGAATTTATTTAGTAATTGACACTATGTTTTCTGGTGTTCATTAGTCATGTATGAAATGTTGGTAAAGTTGGTTTTATTCAATTATATGTTTGCAACATAAGTTAATAATTATTTCTTGCAAATGAGGTTTCTGAATAGATTTGAGAATATTGTTAATTACCCTATGCAAATGATGTTTTCATGTCTTGTGTGCTATAACAAAGTTGTTGTGAATTTCATGATCTAGCTGCTGTTAAATTTTGGTAGTATGTGGCCATATGGTTTAGAAACTACAGCTGTTCTAATTTAGGTTCAGATTTTTGTTGCTCTCTGTCCTTCCAGGACAGATTCTGTACCTTCTGTATTTCGACCTGGTGAATGTTAGAATCAGGTTTAGATGTTATAAATGAACTGTAGAGAATTTCTTAAGCTTTCCAGAATGTCTTCTTGTAAGTCATTTGGATTTGTATAACTCTAGTTATAGCTAAATCTTGTAGCTATTGTTTGCATGTCTAGAAATTGATAAATGCCAATTATAGTTGTTTGTCTTGTTTACTGTATGTGATGCATTATCCATTATACTTACATGTATTCATACACTTGCATCTTGCATCTCATTTAGGTACGCTAGATACACCACGTGAAGGACCTGATGTGGAGCCAAACCCGAAGACGGTGTTTGGTGGATCCATCCCGAAGATAGAAGGATCGGACAAGTGCTAGATGGGAGGATGCTCGCCAAGTGAATTCATCTGACATACTCTAACTTGAGTCGGATCCTAGGCAAGCCCTGGAGCATTATAAGCCTCCTATCTTCAAAGCAATTAATTATATATATGTTATAAGTATTGTTGCATTAAGTGGTAGGAGTTGGTTGAAAACCTTGCTGCATTATATCATTCCTTGTCCAGATATATGAATCCCTGAATCCTACATAGACTAGGATCGAGTAGATGCTTAGCCCTGCTTTAAGCGGTAGAAGTCAGGTGATTTCCTGTCACCTGCGAGATGTAGGGATATTCATATATGGCACGGTTGGCTATATTTGCTATCGTGGAATGGAACCATGTGTTAATAAAATGAAATGAGACCGGGCGGGATGACGATAGTGAAGCAACAAGGCATGGAGGTCTTGGGTGTGAATCTATCCCCGTCTGAGTCGTTTAAGGACCGATTCGCTGTACGTCCTTGAGTCATGTTGAACGCAGTCTAACACTTAGTTGGTCGGATAAGTCGTTCCGACTGCGAAGCCGAGTAATGTGATTCAGGCCGGGAATCGAATGGTAGGTTGCTTCTTGGAGGAGAGAAATGATGTGCTTGGGGACATTGGCGTGAGACCAAGGGGGGGGGTTAGAGTCCCTATCACCTGGCAGAGTGTCGCCCTTGGGGTCACGACATCATTCGGACCTGTGATTCCTGAATCATATGAAAAGGTGGCCTGTGTGACCCTGGCAGGGGTCTGCACGGTGAGTGTTAGAAATACCCCTCCAGCTGGATAGGAATTCGATTCGAATCGCCGTCGCTCCCGGTTAGTGAGCACTTGACTTGAGCAGCGGCAACGTAGATTCCATTAAATTGAACGGATGGTTAATTGGATCACGATGGAAAGGTTGCCTCAATTTATACCTGCTATGGTTAATATTGTTTGCTCCTAATAAAGTGAGTGCTCTAGTACAGGTGCTAATATAGATGACAGGTTAATGATAATTAACTTGATGCTTAAGCATTAATGATTACTTATTCATAATAAGCTTTTATGCAAAATGTTGTCAAGCTAGCCCACTTCATATCAGCCTTGCATGATCCTTGGTGTCACCTTATTTCTGGTTTCTGACGGGTAAGTCTAGCTGAGTACCTTCTTGTACTCAGGGTTTTATCCCCACTTGTTGCAGGTTGTGATGTATCATGGCGGCTGCAAGAGTTGGGTGGCTCCTTCCATAGAGGCGGAGTGTGATCACGGGCATGATCCTTCTGAGTTATCTTCTCTCTAATGCTTTTGTTGGAAGTCGACCTTCGTACTAGCATGTATTTGAAATAAGAATAATGTTAGTTTCAAATTACTTTGCTTCTGCTACTTTTGAACTTAAGTTGTAATAACTTTGTTGAACTCCGATGTATATTGAATTACTTGTGAAATAATTGTAACATGTGACTTGTTATGTTGAATCACTACGATCTTGGCTTGTATGTTGGTTGATTTAAAATCCCTCGCGATTTCATTGGACTACCGGAGTTATATGGGCTCAAGTGCGAGAATTTGATCATTTCGGTGATTGTTTTTGTACTTGTGCTCTTATAATTTGGACGGTTCCGTTACAGCCGGTGAACCCATAGCAGCCGCGTAGGGCAGGGTAGGGAGCTGGAAAAGAGAAGAGGAGCGGCGAGAGGACGGTGGCTGTCAGCAGCGCATAAATGAGGCGTGACGTCGGCACGAGAGCCAAGGTCGGTCAGGACCGAGGCCAGAGCCGGTGAAATCGCTGCGCCCGCACGAACCAGGGTTAGGGCCAAGGCGGGTGAACCCACCGGAGCAGAGGAAGAGCGGGTAGAGGAGGGCGCGGAGAGAGAAAACCTAGAAAACTAATCGTATCGATACGACCTCGAATCGAATACCCGTTGATGCAATCACGACGAGACGAGAGAGAAGAGATCTCAGCAATACCTTGCGATGAACCCGGCAAACCCCTCGAAGTTGAATCCAACGGACGGCAAGGTCAGCCCGAGGAGGAGGTGTAAGGTCCAAATGGATGGTTAGAGGGGGGTGAATAGCCTATTTAAATTTTCTATAAGCTTTACTAAACAATAAGTTAGTAAATAAGATGGCGAGGCTAATTCTAGCACTAGCTCAACTACTTTTATGCAAGCCACAAATATAATTCTAGTGCAAGGCTATGATCTCTTGTTCACACCAACAAAGCTAAGTCTCTAAACTAATTACTCCTAAGTGATAAGCTATTATACTCGAGCTAAACAAGGCAACGAACAATAAGTAAAGGAGTGAGCTTGAATAGATATACCAACGTTGATGAGAAGAGATATGTCCAATGTATCAATCAATGTGATCACATACACAAATGAAATCCCTGGCAATAAGATGACATAAGATTTTTTTACCGAGGTTCACTTGCTTCCTGGCAAGCTACTCCTCGTTGTGGCGATGCACCCACTTGATGGATCGTGAGCTAATCAACTATCAAGAGTTGAACCCTCGGGTGCCGCACATCCACTCACAAGATGGGGATCCTCCAAGCCACGAGCTCCACTAGAGTAGCCAATTTGCGAACTCCCGCGGGGAAGACTCAAGAACCCCTCACAATCATTTGGTGAGACTCGAAACAATCTCAATCACGAACTCAACACCACCGCCGCTCCAAGCTGTCTAGGGTGTCGGGAAACACCCAAGAGTAATAAGCAATCTGCAACAAACTCAAGAATCAAGTGCCACTAGATGCATCTCTCAATGCAATGCACTTGAATCTTACTCAATCTCTCTAGAGTATGCAACCAAGCAAGGAGATGAGTGGAGGGGAAGTTCTCTAGCTTAAAGTATGTCTCAAGTGTTCAAAGAGCCAAGAGTTCGCCCCCCAAACCCGACCACCATCTATATATATAGCGAAGAGGTAAGCAACTAGCCATTACAAGACAACGCAGTGAAAATCGTGATGACCAGACGCACCGCTTAGGGTGACCGGATGCATCCGGTCACTACAGGACAAACAACAGCAGTGCACGTCAGAGGGAGCTGTTGCCGTGACCAGATGTGCTACACCATTTGACCGGATGTGCTGCACCCTGCGTCCGATCAGAGTCCAGAGAGCTCCTCGCGCGATCGGACGCGTCCAGTCGCACGTGACTGGACGCCCTGCACCATCAGAGTCCAGAGAGCTCCTCGCGCGATCGGACGCATCCGGTCGCACGTGACCAGACGCGCCACCGCGTCCGATCGGCACTGAGACACGCGCTGCCCACTAGGTGCGTGACCGGACGCTACGGTTCCGCGAGGGACCGGACGCGCCAGTCCGCGACCATCACGCGTGCGTCTCTGCCTGTGGTTTGAACTGACCGGACACGCAGGTCCACCCTGGACCGCGTCCGGTCCAGCGTCCGGTTGGAGTTTTTCAGAGATAAACACTCCAGACTTTCGCCACCTTTTCTCGTCTCCGGCGCAATAGAAAATAGGCATTTTATTTCCTCAAAAACGCTTAAATCCCGCGCTCGCAAGCTCGGCAAGAGGGAGAGAGGACTCCAAACCCCTCTCTACCATTTAAACTCCACCGCCTTCACAAATGTGCTAACACCACCAAGTGTATACTATCATGTGCATGTGTGTTAGCAATTTTACAATGATTTTTCAAGACGTTACGTTAGCTCTCTGCTAGATCCTAATGCATATGCTCAAGAAGATGACCTAGTAGCACTTGATTCAAGAGCTAACTGTGATTGCCCCTCTTGATAGTCGGTTATCAATCCTAAACCCGGTCAATCACTTCTCTACTCATCTTAGACCGGCAAAAGCAAACCCTATGATTATACCTTTGCCTTGAACATTTTGTTCCATATCCATCTCCTCATGCTTGATCATCATTTTATGTGCATGCACCATCATGCTCCTTGCTCCTTCATCACATGTGTTGCTATACCAAACTCAATCCACTTGACACAATGACATTAGCAACTTGGTGTCATTAATTACCAAAACCAAACTTGGGCTTTCAGAAGGGCGATGGGGAGAGAAGATGAATGACCGCATTGTTCAAAATCACCACCCGCTTCGTTTGGGCGTCGCGTGGAAGGGGAGGCGCGGGGGAAATATTTCAGAATGAAATTTTTAGTGGTGTCCGCTGCTGGCTCACGCGCTCGTCACATGCAATAGACAGAAAATGAAAGGGAATGGCGGGCGGGAAAGGAAAGGGAAGGCTGGTCGGATCGTTCGCTCGAAACAAATACGGTGAACGACCGTTGAAGTGGATTTGGGCCGTCGCGAGTCGCGATGTACGCCCAATTCGCCAGTAGTATTTCCTTCAGAGAATCGCTATAAGTTTCCTCGTGAGCGCTCTGAATTTGCACGCGTTTTCATCTACACATTCTTGGGTGGAGTTTGCCTTTCGGGGATAGAGGTCGACTACGGTGGCGTCGATCGTTCCTCGTGGCACCTGGCTAGATTTTTGTACAGCCTGGCATTCACTAGACTTTTTTCGAAAGGCGGCGAGAGATTTGCCGGATTTTTATTAGACGAGAGAAAGAAAAACACATTAACAACTTACCAGAAAGCTACTAGACATTCACCGGACTTTCCATGGACTATTCCCAAGATCTGAGTGTTCTTCGGCATATTCCTGGGGTACGCATGAATATGCACCTCTCGTATGGATTTCCTCAGACCTCAGGGGACAGATATTTTTGCGTACGTGCAGGAAGATAGATCGTCAAATTGCTTCAATGATTTTTTGGCCCTGCTTGGAAACCACGCCACTTGGCAGACCTGCGCTGACATGGCAGATCAGCAAATGTAGCTACTGAAACTGTTTGAGACAGAGAGAAAAGTTTGGCAGTTCTTCAGCTTTTGGTTCTCGGGAATGACTGAATGAGGGTTCAATCCACATAAACGCTTATGGAACATGTACATGCCAAATTGGTGTAACTTGTTTGCAGTTGCCTATCTCTTAGCATTCGTCACTCAGGTTGCCAGTACTCTTACTTCCATTTAGGTACCGTTTAGTTCCCAAAAATTTTGCCAAAATTTTCAGATTCCCCGTCACATCGAATCTTTAAACGCATGCATGAAGTATTAAATATAGATAAAAAATAAAACTAATTACACAGTTTAGACGAAATGGACGAGACAAATCTTTTAAGCCTAATTAGACCATGATTGGACAATATTTGCCAAATAACAACGAAACTGCTACAGTAGCATTTCGCCAAAATTTTCGCCAACTAAACAGCCCCTTATTGTAGCACAACATATACTAGGTTCTTGTTAATCCTTTAATACTGAGGTTTGATGTAAGTTGACCACTTCTACTCTCTCTTAATGAAATATGTGTCACAAGGACACGTTCATGAAAAAAACATTCTAAGCTTGAGCAAGTTTGTAAAGAAAAATATTAACACTTACCACATCAAAAAGATAATGTATCTAATAGAGTTCATTTGATAAAAACTTAATCAGACTTAGAACAGTTTAACGTATTTTAGGATGGAGAGGATATAGTTTTGTAAAGACAAATGTAACAGAATGTTCCTGCAAATATATAGAATGTTCCTCGCACTATGGAAGTACTTTGGTGATGGCGTCTTCCAAACGTCTTTTTTTATTTTATTTTTTAGCCCTTTTTTCAAAAAAATTTCTCAAATATGCCTCTGACGGAAAGATTTCAGGAAATGGACATAGGGTTTGACGCCATCCACGCTGGCGCCAAGGTAACACAACTTGGCGCCGTTAACGTTGGCGTCAAGCCACCATGCCACTTGGCTGACGACGCCGAGCTGGCGCTGACGTGGCAGCACCTTGGCGTCGTCACCATTGGCGTCAAGTTTGGCGCCATCGTCATTGGCGTCAAGCTTGGCGCCAAGCCTGGCGCCACAAACCTAATACCATATATATCGGCCCTGTTCGACAGGCTGTTTTTTGGCTTATAAGCCGTCTGTGGCTGATTTGCTGCGAGAGAAAAACACAGTTCCACGGCTGATAAGCCGTGCT
This sequence comes from Saccharum hybrid cultivar R570, assembly GCA_038087645.1. NCBI lineage: Eukaryota > Viridiplantae > Streptophyta > Magnoliopsida > Poales > Poaceae > Saccharum > Saccharum hybrid cultivar. Next base: position 18,356,571 of record JAQSUU010000139.1, read on the forward strand.
GATAAGCTCAGCCGAACAGGGGGATCATTTTTTATACTAAGTATTTCTAGGTTATTCTAAGTGATCAAACAGAAAGTCACTGTAAAAACTCTAGAGTTATTCACATTTCTTAATATCCAAGTCATGATAAAATTTCAAATTTGTAAATGTCCAAGTCATGGTAAAAAAACCATTTTTTTCATATGTCTACCACATGGGGATTTTTACTGTGATTTGGACATTGACAAATTTAAAATTTTACCATGACTTGGATATTGAAAAAGGATTTCATGTTTTGGACTTGGATATTTAAAATTTTACCATGACTTGGACCCTAATTTTACTATAAGATGGAATTTTAAGTCATAGTAAAAAGGGCTTCATGTTAAGTCATGGAATTAGGGACCAAGTCATGGTAAAATTTTAAATATCCAAATTCAAGACTTAGCCAAATTCCAAATTATTCATGTTTTGGATTTGGGTCCAAGTCATGGTAAAATTTTATAGTAAAATTAACATGAAGCCCTAATTCCATGACTTAACATGAAGCCCTTTTACGTGACTTAAAATTCCATCTTATAGTAAAATTAGGGTCCAAGTCATGATAAAATTTTAAATATCCAAGTCCAAAACATGAAGCCCCTTTTCAATATTCAAGTCATGGTAAAATTTTAAATTTGTCAATGTTCAAATCATAGCAAAAATCCAGACTTAGACAATTTTTAGGTTGCCCATCATATGGTAAATATTAAGACTTTGCCAAAATTTTGTATGTCCATCTCATAAAAAAATTAGGGTCCAAGTCACATTAATTTAGAGCTTTGTATGTCCATCTTACGGTAAAATTAGGTAGTCAGGATTTTTGTTGTGGCCTGAATATGTTAGAATACCAACTACCATGGGATAGCATCAAATTTGTCAATGTCATGGTAAAATTTCAACATGTCCCATCTCATGGTAAATTTATAGACTTAACAAATTTTCATATGTCCATCTCATGTTAAAATTCAAGAATAAAGAAATTCTAACAGCTCGACGCCAAGATCCATGGTGCCAGGCTTGGCGCCAATGGTGACGGCGCCAAGGTGCTGTCACGTCAGCGCCAGCTCGGCGTCGTCAGCCAAGTGGCATGGGGGCTTGGCGCCAACGTTAACGGTGTCAAGTGGTGTTATCTTGGCGCCAGCGTGGATGGCGCCAAGCCCTGGATCTATTTCCTGAAATCTTTTCGTTAGGGGTATATTTGAGAAAATCTTTTGAAAAAAAGCTAAAAAAATAAAAAAAGACGGTCTTCCAAACAACCACATAGAAATTCTTCATAGTACTAGTACAATAGTTTCTTCGGAAAGGGAGGACCGAGCTCTGCTCAGTTGGCTAGCTCCGACAGCGTTCGGACAGCCCACCCGCGTTCGAGCGCGGGCCGGCGCAGGTGCCTCACCGGGAATAGTAAGTTCTCAATTATAATTTTCATTGTGTCACAGGTGGATACCCCATAATGATCGGGGTGACATGCCCGTCACATTTAAAACCTGGATGACTTCGGATACCTCTCAGCCACGTGGAGCCTCTTCGTATAGGTGTAGATCTAGCTTGCACACTAGAACGTGTGTGTGAGTGTGTGTACGTGTGTGGTGGTATGAGTTAGTGTGTGAGTTCAGATACTACTACTCGTACTTGAAGAGAAGGCATAAAAATAAAGTTTCTTCGAAAAAGGAAGGAAGGTTCTAGAGAATTGATGGCTCACTAGTCATCCGCGCGGCTTGATCATGAAAGGCAAACGCCCAGGCTTCTTCAGATATTGGTGTGTGAACAATGAAGACTAAGATGAGTTGCAGTGTTGCACGTTGAGTGGAGCGAGGATAGGCGGCAGATGTAACAGGTACGGTCATTTGAGCTTCAGAGATCCGGTGACGACGGGTAAACCGCGCGCGGGGATAAGAGAGCAGGACGTGTGAGAGGGAAATCGCTGAGGCGAGGAGATAACTGAGGGGTGGCGTCGGATCGTCGGCGGCTGCTCATCAACGGCGTCTCTGTCGGCCATCGAGTCATCCAGCTGAATCTGATGCCATTCAGAGGATCTTTGGCACGAACAGTGTCTAATTAAAGTCGATATACTTTTAGCGCCCTACTAGTGGTGTTCTGATGAAATATATTACGGATTCAGAATCATATTAACAGAGCTTGTGATGGTTTGCTCACCAAAGCTACCAATTTGGTGCGTTGGTTGGTCTTCCAAAAGCTGCAAGCAGACAGTGTTCCGACTGTAAGCGGTGGGGCCGCTGCGTGGAAAATTGCATTCGTGCAAAGACAAAAACACGATGATACCTTATTGGTTAGTGACCATTCCCTGTTCGAGAGGCCCGTAACGAAAATATCTGAGCTGAGGCCCGAGGCAAAAGCAAACTGGTACTCCCTCCGTCCAACAAATAATTATGGGAAGCGTGCCAGTCAATCTAATTAAAATTTGACCAAATTTATAGTAATTAGTATTAACATTTATGTCTCCAAATAAATTTATTATAAAAATATATTCTATAACTAATCTAATAATACTTATTTTGTATTATAAATATTAGTATTTTTTAAAAAATTTAGTTAAAATTTAAACTGTTTGAATTCTCGAAAAACGAAAATTACATATTTTTATGGACGGAGGGAGTATAAGCCATTGCGACGCCGATTGACGTGAAACAGTCACCTAAAGGCGCCGAATTGCCCAGGTAATTTTTTAACCGGTGGTCAAAATCCTGGTCCGGGGGCCGGGGCGATAGCCGATAGGAACGGCAGCTGCTATAAAACCGGCGCACACGTGATCAGTCTTAATTAAGCCACTGTTAGTAATGTGGTACTGCGAGTTTTGTTGGGAAGCGGGTGCAGAGCTCACGCTAGCCGGTCATGCCGCTATCACCGCGTCGCGTCGGCATGCCGGAAAAAGGAAATTTGCGAGATGAAAGGAGCTTGGGCACGCAACGCACGGCGACCGTCCACATCGCCGGGAGATACAGATACATGTAATCTCAGGATACACTGACTGATGTAGTCACCTGTTTAACTTCGATCGATCTCGATCAGTAGATGCCTCAGGCTCTGAGCTCTCATGATCCTCTAATCATTCTGGATTGCCATTAGGGCAAATGTTTATGTCCAACTTCTCTCTCTTTTTTTGACTAATTAGCAAGAGCACCGCTATATCATATAAGAAGGAAGCAAAACCAGTTTACAACAAATAGGTCTTACATTACTGTGACCACTGGAACACAAAAACGTCAAGGAAAATAAAAGAGACTCACGAAGGTAATGCTCGTTTCCAGGGTGCAGCAGTCCCCGCCGAGGGCCTCTTTGGACTTGCCCCGCAATGCTCGACTAAACCTCTCCAGGTCTAGAATGCTAAGCCCCTCAAGTAACTTTGGTCTGGTTGCTTTCAGCCATAGTACCTGACAATGGCCTCCATTTGCCGAAGCTGCCCCAGTGCCCCCTTCCAGAAAAAATGATCTTCTGATTCTGTCAATCTTTCTTACTGCCCACTTCTTTAAGGCAAACACTGTCACCTTTTTTGAGAGAGAGGTGTTTTCAGTAGGAGAGACGGTCACGACACAACCTCTTAGAGGGAACAGCACATGTTGAATTCAATTAACTAGTGTGGAAGACTGACAGGTTCAGTGCCAAGTTGAGACAATTTGGCAATACTCCGTATTTCTCAGTAATTTCAGAATTTTGACGTAGTACCTAGACTAGATTGGGAAGTGGAGACCATTCAGATTTGCTTTGTAGTTTGGGACCATTTAGCAGAACCAATTTGATTCTGAACATGTGGATGTCGTTGGAGATATCATTGGTATCTACCGAGTTGATGCGGTTTCACTGTCTGGACTTGCTGCCAAAAACAGCAGGAGATGCAGGCATATCAAAATCTTCACACCCACAGATGTTGAGATCTAAACGCTGAATTGGAAGAAAAAGTTAGTGGTTGACCACACAATGTTGGAACAGCCATCTTTACTACCAGCCGTTTGCCTGTAAACTCTCCAAAACGGTTGAACACCTTGCTGGCTTGAACAGTAGCTGCCCAAAAGTCTGTACATAAGAGAACATCAACGCATCTAGATGCAAATGCAACTCTGTACTTACACATAGTTCCAGACACAGCGTTACAGTTCAGAGTTCAGACATTTTAACAGTATACTCGATTATTAGTTGGTAGATTCAAGGTTTCCTTAGCCCAAACAAATGATTCGGGCAGAGCAGGCACAGAACGACTTGGATGTTTCTCCCCTGTTGTCCGGCATTATTCTGAACCGTCCATCGTTTTTTATCTTTCGACATAGAGTTAACACTGTGACCTGTCATCGAGGTAAAAACTAAAAAGATTGCCATCTAAGGTCATTTTCAGTAATTTTCCACACTAGGCACTAGCTGGAGCACAATCCTACAGGGTACTGTCATCACACCAACGCCTCAAAAATAGAAACCAAGAAATACTTCGTACAGAATCATAGGAGAAAGAACCAAACAAGCATCGACGTCAACAAGTGGAGAGAGCAAATCTAAGCGGCACACCGCGCCGCTCTGTAGCGCGCCAGTGATGGCGATGCAACTTGCACTCCCTAGCTTTGGCAGCTTGCCCTGGCCTGGCCGGGCCCCCGGCAGACACTTCACCCGTCTGCTGGCGGCCCGGGGTGGCCCAGGCGCCACCGGGTGCACTATCGATCATTGCAAGGACTGGTCCTCTCCTCCCTCCGTAGCCACGCAGCCTCTTTCCCCAGCCTAGAGCCCGTTTCGACCGTCGAATTCGCAGCGGAAAGCTAGCAGCTGATTCGGCCCCGGAGATCTTCGGCAGGGCCGAACCGGACGCCGGCGATGGGGACGTGGTGCCCATCGGGGTCGGGCCCGCTCGCCGCCCTTGCGTCGCGGCCGTCCGTTGCGGGATATTTCCTGTCGGACACGGTGGCGCGGGCCGAACGGGACGCCGTTGCTTGCAGCGATGCCTTCCGCGGAAGGAAATTCTTGAGGAATGTAGGCTGTCGTTGCAGGGTTGTGCTTTTATGCCTCAAGGAAAATCAGCGGCCAGTCTCTCAGGCATGGACTACACACGATATTTCTCGCGTATCGTGGTCTCTTCAGTTGGTCACCGGTAACAAAATGCTATCTGAAGAGTGAAGACGAGTGCTACATTCTGGCAATCTATAGCTCTTACGAAGCAAATCTTCGTTGCTTATTTCTCTTAACATGCAAGACGTTCATCTCAGCAGTCCACTGTCATTTCAATTACCTATATTTTTTTTACATGCAAGGCGTTCACCTCAATAGTCCACTATCATCATTTGTCAGTAGCAGTTTCTCTTGACATGTAAGGTGTCCATCTTATCAGTCAACTATCATTTGCAATTAAAGTTCACTAGCATAAGAATTATGATATCCACTTCAACGAAACACATCATCCACTATGGATACAATCTCTACGGTTATGCTAATAAATATATACATATATTATATCATATTCCTGCATTACCAACACTATATATATACATCTTCTAATTCTTATTAGTTAACATTCTAACCTATTTATATTTCTCCTTCGTATCCGTGGCAACGCGCGGGGAATCCTCCTAGTTTATAGAAATCCGCAATCCGCAATTTATTAGGGTTGCCCAGCTGCCCCGCCTCTCTGTCGCACGGCAGTCGGCAATTCCATCTGCTGCCACTAACCGCTCTCCTAATGATGACCAAGGGATGCAGAGTTTTAAGTCAGTGTGCTCATTCTCTCTCTCCTTTAAAACTAGCTATGAAAAAACTCTCTATTTTCATGCATTTATAAAACCAAAAACCATAAGCCATAATCATAGTTTAAAGGTGCTATGAAAACGGTACTACGCAATACCTGCGTCTTCCGAAAGAGCGGCTTCAATTTCTTGTGTCGCCGTTCAACTTCTGAAACAGAAGCACTTTTTAGAAGCTGAGTGACGAGCCCGACACGTTGGTGCGGAGATGGTCCTCCGACGAGAAGTTCACGGTGCAATCAGCGTATGCAGCTTTGCACCAAGCGTCCCACCCTATCCCTGGTTGCGTCTTCATCTGGGAGACGTAGGCACCCCTCCGCGTCAAGCTATTTCTATGGCTAGCGCTCAGACGGAGGCATTGGACGACCGATCAGAGGCATCGACATGGATTACAGGCAAACGAACGGTGCTTCCGCTGCGACCAAGAGCCAGAATCCATCGACCACATCGTCATGTCATGCTCATTCTCTCGGGAGATTTGGTGGCACGCATATACATGTCGCCCTCAGGGGATCGCAAGTGCTCCCAGATCAGCGGCCCATCCTCAACTGGTGAGAAACATGGCGAACACAATGGACAGGAAGCTGCAGGCAAGGCGTGGGCTCAATGTTTGCCTTGGTCGCTTGGGAGTTCTAGAAGGAGCGAAACACAAGGCGCTTTCGCGGCACAATCGGGCATGTGCCGAATTTGCTCAGTTCGAAGCCCGCGACAAGAATTTGGGTGGTCTTCTACAACGAGTACCCTAGCTTGTTCCGTGTCCATCTAGGGAGGCCCAATGCTCAAATGTAAATCCAATCGTCCCCCTAGAACGCCTCTGCAGTGTGTTGTAATCAACTTTTTTCTTCATTAATGTAAGAAGCTGAACTAACACAACCTTATTTTAAAAGAAATTTGATATATATGTATGGAAGGTGTAACAATTTTTCTAAAAAACGAGAAGGTGTAAGAAAATTAAAATAGATCCCTTCCTTAATGACAATTATATTTGTTAATTTGGACCACATTATTAATCTGATTCGTGCTCCGTCCAACCGGCGCCTTCCACCTACCATGGCCACCGACGCACCACCACCTTTGCTGCCTCGCTCCACCGCAAACTACCGCCGGGGATCCATGGTTGAAAGGAAAACACATTTCCTAACCCTCCGGCAAAGGATGGCACATGACACCGGCGCGATCGTAGATTGATTGTAATTTATCTTGCATCTTACTTGGTTCCCTAAGATATGAACAATATATTATACTCCCCCGTCTCAAAAAAATATCATTCTAAATTTCTGAGAAGTTAAACATTTATAATTTTGACCAAATATACATAAGAAAAGATTAATATTTATAGTGCATAATCTTATCATTAGATGGCTGAATATATTTTTATAGTAAATTTATTTGAATATATAAATGTTGCTAATATTTGTTATAAATTTAGTTAAACTTTAAAAACTTGATCAGTTCGAACTGCCAATAGTATAAAAGTAGTATCGCTGGCAGAAACTTAACGCCCTAATATAAATACGGAAAACCAGTGAATGGAACAAACAACACGTGATTCATTCCGTGCCTGTCAACTGGGCGCACCGCGCACGTGATTCATTCCGTGCCTGTCAACTGGGCGCACCGCGCACGTAAGCACTGAACCCGGAGTCAAGCCCATGCTGCCATGCAGCCATGCCACTCCGTGGGGACAGCCGGACAGGTCCCATGGAGGCTCGGTGACTTATTATGTGGCACTGTCTGATCGCCGGTTGCCACCTCGGTGCATAATGGCGGACGCGTGTGAGACGGAGGCGGATCGGAGAGAACTTCAGCGAAGGAAGGCCTCGAGGCTTCGCATTTGCAGGCTTGCAGCACCATTGCCGCTGGTGATGGCACGTTGAACAGAGGTTGACACGTCGAGACTACCATCTCGTCTCGTCCTAGTTGCCCTCTTGTCCCTCGGCCTTGTTGCCTCTTGTTCCTCGTTGAAACACAATAATTTTTTCTTCTTCTTATTTTATGTGTTTTTCCAAACAATTAGCCTTATATTCCTGTCAAATCACATTACAGTTTTTATAAAATTCCTGCATTTTTATTGGAACTCCTAAAGCTTAATCCATGCAATAAAAATAAAATATAGTTACTCAATCTGTCTTAAATTTCTATTCATTTTAACTTTATTCTAAAAATGGTAGTTCTCTAATTTAACCAGGTTTACATATATCTTACAATGTCTCAGTTTCAAACATCCTACAATGCCGAGTTAATTTTATTAACTAATTTCTCCATTACAATGTACTCCATTTATTTAAAATTATGACATTTTGACCTTTCTAGATACATTATTTTTACTATGCATTTATACACAATGTATATCTATATACATAATACATAACTACGTATCTATAAAAGAGCTAAAACGTCTTATAGCTTATAATGGAGGGAGTATTACTTATGTATTTATAACTTGAAATGGAAGGAGTATTACTCATATATTTATTTTAAGTTGTGTGTGTAGAGAATTTTGCCTTATGCATGATAAACTAAACTTGAACTATAAATGGGAAAGCGGTACAAATAGCACCAACCATGTAGAGCACTTTATCAGGTGTAAACATATTCGAAAATGCACTTTTATGTATCCTTGGGATCAAATTGGGCGTAGGAAGTAAGATTTTTTTGACTACTTTGTGAAAGTTATAAGCTCTGATTCTTCTTTCTCTAATAACTACTCCGGTTCCGAATTATAAGTTGCTTTGACTTTTTTGCTACATAGATTTTGCTATATATATATATATATATAAACATACGTTATATCTAGATATATAGAAAAAATTGTTATACCAAAAAAAGTCAAAACGACTTATAATTTAGAACAGAGGAGTACCCAATTAAAGTCATGGTCCCTCATAACATGTTGCATGTGGTGTAAACATGGAATCTGCTGCATTTTGACAAACTATTGTCGAGTACCTAAATTAGGGGTACTCAAAACCAACGATTAAATGGAGCAAACCACCGAGGCATCTGCGCCCTGAAAACTCCCTAAAAATCGAATTAAGGCTCCACCTCCACGGATGCCCCGGTCCAAGCCGCATACATGTGGAGACATGGCACCCTCGACTGAGTTCCGACTCGTACGAGGCCCGCTCGACGGAAAGCCTCGACCCCGGAAAACTTTCGACTCGTACAACCCGGGGTCAAGTCGGTCGACCCCTCCTCATCTACCTACTTATTGACAAAAGCATTCAATGCAACCACTTTCACTAACGTGGCTACAGCGCCACCAGCGTGGGAGCAGCGTCCGCGTCTAATCCCACTTTTTAGTGCCCATCTCGGAATGGACGGTGAAAAAGTTGCCACTATTCATGCCACGCCAGGCATTGTTCCACCATCAACACCCCCTCAACTCACAAGACGACGACCACCGCGCCCAGGTTTTCTAGGGCTCGGCCTTATCCGTTCCTCGTCGACCCCCTCAGTTACGTCCCGACCCGGCCTCGACCGCCGCCGGTCAACAAAGGAATGACGCCTGCACGTCGGCTACAGGGATCACACGCTCGACACAGGACCCAGGACCTTTCACTGTCCCGTCATCAACGTCACCACGACACCCCGGGGATGGCCGGCCATTACCAGGGCACGCCGCTACAGCAACCTCTACAGCGCCCATCGAACCTTCACCTCTAAGGCATCGCCTTATGGTTTTAGGAACCCCTCAGCATTCACTCGACCCTATAAAAGAGAGGGCAGGGGTTCTCCAGAGAAAAAAGGAAGAAGTTAGACGTTTTTCTTCACTTCAACGATCAACATCCCAAGCAACACCCTATTTTTACCTTTCTTTTGAGACTTGAGACCGGTTCCCTCTCTCACAGCTTGTAACCCCTACGCAAGCACTTCGGTGCAAGGAAATACAATACCCCCGCTGGACGTAGGGCCTTCTTTGCCCGAACCAGGATAAACCCCCGTGTACTCTCCTTGTATCACCATCCGGATTAGGGAGCACGCAGCACAAATTCGCTCGTTGGTCTAGGACCCTCCCGGGTCTGAACACTGACAACTATACACGATCATGTTTTCTCGAAAATGTCAAATCTGAAAATAGATTTTGACAAACCATACACAATTATGTTTTCACGATAATTAGTTCTAGCCACGGCTAGATTTTGACAAACCATACACAATTATGTTGTCCAATGTTATAGATTGGCTATGGTATAGATTGTGACCGTGGTATAGCGAAGATTTGTCGGCTTCCTAGCTTTTTCTTGTACACCATGTTTCGGGGAAAAAATAGTATTGTGTTTGCTTGAGCTATGGGTGGGTTTAGTTCGCGAAATTTTTAGGCTTTTGGCTACTGTAGCACTTTTATTTATATTTGTAAATTAGTATCCAATCATGGATTAATTAGACTCAAAAAATTCGTCTCGTGGTTTTCTACTAAACTGTGTAATTAGTTTTTTCGTCTACATTTAATGCTCCATATATGTGTCCAAATATTCGATATGATGAAGAATCTTGAAAATTTTTAGGAATAAACATGACCTATAGTTAAGCCACCACGGCTGTTTTCATAATGTATCATTGAGAAGGACTACAGGAAAAAAAACTGTAGCCAAACATTTCCTTCAGTGCTACTGAACACATGCCTAACGTAGGCTGTGTTTACGTGAAAAAAGCACTATGCAAAAAAAAATTTCCCATCACATCAAACTTGCGCATGCATAGAGTATTAAATGTAGATGAAATCAAAAACTAATTGTACAGCTTGGTTGTACTTTACGAGACGAACGTTTTGAACCTAATTAGTCAACAGTTAGATACTATTTACCAAATAAAATCAAAACCTGTTATACTACACTTTTCCTAGTACTCAACGGCATCTATATGATACGACATGCGAACAGCTTGTGGCTAGAAACAAGGAAGAATTGTCCTACCGTAGCAACCGCTGATATTTATGGCGCAAATTCATCTATGGCTGTTTTTAGTTTCTCCAAAAAAAAATGCACTATATAAAAAAAAGATTCTTCGTCATATTAAACTTGTGATACATGTATGGAGTACTAAATGTAAATAAAATCAAAAAACTAATTGTACAGTTTGGTTGTACTTTGCGAGACGAACGTTTTGAACCTAATTAGTCAATGGTTGGACACTATTTGTCAAATAAAACTAAAACGTGCTACAATATATTTTTCACCATTTTCAGGGAACTAAACACAGCCTATATGGAAGTTGGTGTGGTGTGTACACACAAAAGGAAAATAAAAAACAAATCTAGTAGACTTCTTGTAGGTGCAGACACTCCTAGTGCATTTTGTTTTTTTAGCGTAGGACTGTGGTCCTGTTCATTCCGCTTATAATCCGTCTTTTTCAGCTTGTTTTTTTAACCGGAACAGTATTTTTCTCACAACAAATCAGTCAATCATGTTTTTCAGCCGGCTTATCAGCACAGCCGAACGGCTCCTATGTATCCCTACAGAACCATATCAAGGAAAAATCTATATATACTTGTGCATTTTGTTTTTTTTTTGCGTAGGACTATGTATGCCTACAGAAATACAATAAGGTTCGTTCAGAAGAAAATAAGGAAAACTATCGACATTCATGATGGCCACACCCACACCCTGCACACCATGATGGTAGGAGTGGGAGCCCGCCCGTGCGGAACAGGGAGGCAGGCAGGCGGCGGTCTACACATTCTTCGAGCACGCATCCCGCCATCCCGGGAGGAGATAAATAGGCTCGGCCTCTGCCTTCTGGCGAGCCTGGCCTCTTCGTGCTAGACGAAACACGCTACGGCGTCTTCTCCAACCACTATTTTCCTTTGATTTTTCATCCAGTACAGTTTCCATTTGTAGCCACCTGACAGTACAAATTAGAAATTACTACTAAATTTGGCCTCGCCTATTGTTTTACGGACTCAACAAATATCATTCATTTCTGCCTTTTGGGTGTCTATAAAGGTGGTGTCGCCATTGCAGCACTAGCACTGGTACCAGCTACTCTCACGAGCTGCGCTGCGAGGTGAGGTTGACCAAGACTCCTTCCGGATCCTGAAATAAGGGGGAACGAGATCCTCTGCAGTTGAGGAATACGACTGCACTCTGCAGTTGCTCATCCAAGCCGTTGATGCTAGATCCAAGGGTAAAGCTTCAGGAAACTAATTGAATAGGCCTCCAATCGGCCCAAAAAAGCCCAACGCCCCAACCGAACGATTCTCCTCGTGACTCCTCTGCCTCCGTAGTCGCTCCTTCCCTGAGCGGTGCGGCTCCTCCATCGTCGGCGCGCACATAACAGAAGCACCCCGGTGCTACCGTCCTCTTCTAGCGCCACACCGGATCGGGCGCTGCCGTCCTCGCTAGGCACGGCGCGTGCGCCGTTGGTGCCGGTCGTCGTTCCTGGCCTGCGTGCTGCGGCGCCTGGACGAGCGGTCGTTGGTCGCGGCTAGCTGCGCCACGGCCGCGCTCCGGGCACTGGCCACGGACCCGGAGACGTGGCGCGCGCTCTGTCTCGCTGAGTGGCCGTCGCTGGCGCTGCCGGCGGTCCAGCCCCAGCGCCGCCGGCTGCTCGCCGCGCTCCCACCGCAGCGGCTCTTCGCCGACGCGCACCCGTTCCCGTCCGCGGACGCCACCGGGGCCCTCCCCTCCCCGTTCCCGCCGGGGAGCTGCTGGTCTCCGCGGTGGACGTCTACTACAGAGGTGCTCCCCTGCTCTCCCGCGTGGTGGAGACACCCGCGTCAAGCGAAAGAAGCAGCCGGTGCCGGAGACCGCCGCTGCGGCGGCACCCACCGGCGGAGCTGGAGCTGAGCTGGGTGGTCGTGTACCTGGACGCCGGGCCGTGAACGTCTCCAGTCGGTGCCCCGTTGCGGTGGACCGGCACTGGTACACGGGCGAGACGCTGGCGTTACACCGGAGCAGCGCGACACTCCTGTCCTCGTCATGCCCGGCACCCGCCCTCGCCAGGCGCGGCGCACTCACTGTTGGTGGGCGCTCCTCCCCGTGCCACCACACACGAACCTTCTCATCGCTGAGGAAACTGCCGCGCCGTGTCTAGTCACCACTCCGGCGTTTACCCCTCCCCGCCGTACCGGTACCGTTCCTCACAACGCCGGCGTTTACCCCTCCGCCGTCGAACAGCGATGCCGAGCCTCTAAGTGAAGCGGCGCCGTGCTGATATTGGGCCAAAGCCCAGCTGAGCAGCGTGGGGGCAGCGTACAGTCCCGGTCACCGTTGGATACAAGCGAACGGCCAGATATCTAGCAACTGCAGAGACAAGTTTTGTGGCCAACTGCAGACGATCTCGTTCCGAAATAAGGCCACCGCTCGTTTCCTCTCACCCCCCCTCCTTCCCTCCCCTTGCATTTAGCCTCCCGCGGTTCTGGAGCCGCGGGCCATTCCCAACCATCGTTGCGGTGGTGGCCGGTATTGGCCGAGACCCATGGCCATCCAGGTCGCGGCGGTCGTGACCCCGCCGCCGTGCTCTTCCCCCTCCTCGTCGTCCTCCTCCTCTCCGGCGTCGCCTTCGTCCTCCGCCATTGCCACGTCGCCGCGGCATGCCGTTCTGGGCGTCAGGCTGGCGAGGAGCCAGTCGTCGCTGGCTGCCTGGAACGCCGGTCTTATTGGCGGTCGGTGCGGCGGGCAGCACGCGATCAGGCGCGCTCTCAGCACGAGCATCGACAGCGTCGGGAGCGACGGCGGGGACGACGAGGAGTTCCTGAGGAGGATCCAGGAGCTCGCGGCGGGGCAGCACCCGGGCGCGGGCGGCGGCTGCGGGTGGCCGGCGAGCGTGGAGCGGAGCGCGAGCAGCGTCGGGCTGCCGCTGTCCCTGCGGATGCTCAAGCGGAGGAAGCAGCAGCAGCAGCAGCTGGAGCAGGGGCGGTGGGACGAGCGGCTCATCGACTGCGCCGGCGAGTCCGCGCGCGCCGCGGTGGGGCGCGCCTTCTCCTCGATGGTGCTCATCATCCGGGAGCTCCAGAGCTTCACGCTGCAGATGCGGGAGGCGCTCTTCTACGAGGACCTGCAGGGCGTCCTGGCGCGCGTCCACTCCGAGATGCACGCCTCCTTCGTCTGGCTCTTCCAGCACATCTTCTCCGGCACCCCGGCGCTTATGGTCTCCCTCATGCTGCTCCTCGCCAACTTCACCGTCTACTCCATGGGCGACAGCGTCGCGGCCGCCGCCATTCTCCCCCCTCCCCACGCCGCCGTGGCGGCTGTGGAGATGGTGGACACCCAGCAGTCGGAGCAATCGTCCCATTTCCAGCAGCGGTTCGACACCCCCGCGCTCAAGACTTTCTCCACCGGCCGCACGGCCTCGGTGGGCGGAAACGGCGACGGGGGCGGCAAGGTGCGGCCCGTTGCCGGCGCCACCGGCGACGGCCAGTCGGACGAGTCGTCGTACCGACAAAGCGGAGCGGTGCTGCCGCAGGACGTGTCGCAGTCGCAGGTGACGCCACTGGGCGCGGGCGCCGGCTCGGAGGCGTCCGTGTCCGACTCAATGCCCGTGGAGGAGGCACAACAGACTGTACAGGACGAGCTGGTCATCTGGAAACGGATCTCCGATGAAGCCACCAGGATGCAGGCGAGCGTGCGTGCAGAGGAGCTGATGGACCCGGAAATTCTAGAGCAGCTCGTCGCGCCGGTGGAGGCGCCGAAGACAGACGTGGCCTACTCGTGGGAGCACGTGGCCACGGCGCAGAGATACGAGCAGGCTGTGTCCGAGGAGCCCAACAGCTCGCTGCTCCTGGCTAACTTTGCGCAGTTCCTGTACCAGGTGCAGGGCGACCTCGACAGGTGAGTCGATCGGCGCCGACTGCCGCGCCGCGCGCGATGGTTTCTTTTGGTTACAATACAATAACGCTCTATGGTGCATGGAGTCAGTCGCTGACGGATCGGAGCCGTGTTGTTTTTGCGCGCGTTCGCTTCAGGGCGGAGCACTTCTTCAAGAGGGCGGTGCGCGCGGAGCCGGCGGACGCGGAGGCGCTGGGGCGGTACGCGGCGTTCCTGTGGCAGGCGCGCAACGACCTCGCGGCCGCAGAGGAGACGTACCAGGAGGCCATCGCCGCCGACCCCGGCAACGCGCACCACGCGGCAGCCTACGCGCATTTCCTGTGGAACACGGGCGGTGAGGACACATGCTACCCGCTCGACTGATGCGTGCACCGCCGCTACCGTCCAGCACAGATCAACGGTGCCTCCCATAAAAACTTGTGAAACAAAAAAGAAAGAGAAAAAGATCACTCCGCCGCTCCACTCACACTCCCTCGGCAAGTCCACGCTCTTCTCACGGCATGTGCTTGAGCGGCCACCCGGGCAGCAGTGCTAGACTACAAGTGAAGCTGAAGCCGATACACTTCGCGTTACTGGAACCGGCCGTTTGCTTTAGCCTCTAGGCATCTTCTCTTCCTGCGGTTGCTCGTTTTGGGGTAAGTAGCTAGTGTGGAGCAATGGCCAACGGGAATCCGCGGCTCGCTGCTGCTTCCCGATCTGGAAACCCGGCGACTGCGAGTTGAGAGGCCGGGAACGGCGGCAACGCCCGGTTGTCGGTGGGTCCGTCCACTTGGCGTCGCGTGGATGTTTGTATACTGGCACTTTTGCACGGTGTCGTCGAGATTTGCTAGATGCCGCTTCGTTCAGTGGAGCAGGGAAGTATATATACTTATATACTAGCAACAATTTGCTTATTGTAACTGTGCAGATCAATAAACTGTATAAAAGCCCTCCATTTTTTTTTCACTCGTGGCAGTATACTACTAGGATCAAATGTCCACTTTCTTTCGTGAAAATGATGAACAGTGAGGCACCGATAACAAGTGAGTACATTTACATGTGTTCTTTCATTCTGGAACTTGGGAGTCGTATCTGGACGTGAACCTGTGCTGTGTAGACTGGAGAGATCTTTATCTTTAGGAACCGGGGGTTGCGGCAGTTGACCATTAGTGGGCCGTGTTGCGCATGCAAAACTTAAGGACAATTTGCCCTGCCCTCATGCTTTTTATAAGACTACTACGGTCACCGAACCCATATCCCTGATCAAATTCCGAATATAAATTACAATATATACATAGTAGTTTTGAAGTTATGTTTGCGACTTTCGGCTGCACTCAACAAACTCAAACAAATAAAAATTACAAATTTACAGTACTGAGTCAACGACTGTGAGACCAAATGTCTGAAGAAACCGAGCACAGATTTTCTAGAATGTGCAACGCACGACTTCAATAAGGAGAGAAATTCAACACGCAATTAAGAAGCCAAATAAGAAACCCACCCACAAGTCTTCTATTCAGCTAGGTCAGTCTCGGTGGGGATTTCATGTCACTATTTCCAACACATTCAAATTTTAGAAACAGTGCAGAAGAGTTTCATCCCCATGAAACTCTCTTTACTCCCATGAAACTCTTATCATCTCTCACTTTATTAATATGGTGTCATATCAGCATAATTAATATCCATAAAACTCTGATGAAACTCCATTAAAACTGGCCTTAGTCCTCAATTAACTCTTTTAACCTAGGAAACTTGGAACTCTGAAGTTGAATGCTAAAACTGCAAATATGTTATATGTGCATGATGAGGGGTGTGTGCATGCACATCACCATGTAGTCGAGGGGTAAAAAAGGACTTTTAAATCATTGAGCAAAAAAATGGAAAGTGATATCATTTCGTGAGAATTTGCATATCCGGTGAGTACATCTGTGATTGATTAATTGGCCGCTGATGGAAACATTCATGTTCCTTAGCACCTAAGGCTACGTAGTAATGCGGTACCGAATAACAATTTTCAACATTTAAAAAAGAAAAGTAAAGAATATGTCTACTCCGTACATAACAAATATATAAAGGTGAGATGAAAGGACACACCTTTCCATATGGCGCTGATTATATCATTTCGTGTATATAAACTATTTTTTGTAAGCGCAAGAGGGAAAGAAAGAGACCAGCCGGAATCCCTCTCCTTTCATTTCCGTGTATACAGAGTAGTTTTATAAAGTAACATAACAATGTACCGGAGATAGAGGGCAGATTGATTCAATCAGAGCTTAGGACCGACATCAGAAATGGAGAACCTGGGAAAATTCATTGATTTCAAACTTCCAGATACACTGTGCTGTAACTTCCGGAGGTCAAGTAGGAAGGTCTGCATCAGATCAGACTGGCATTATAGGCAGGCCTTTTATTTGAAAACACAGATGGAATCAGGCTTGCCGACATAGCAGCACTTCTTCCCAAAGTCGTTTGCACTTTCATCAGAATATATGCCCAGTTACCTTCATAGAAATAATTCTTTCTCGCTTGCGCTGTATCCATGCAATGATGTAGTGGCATTGTAGTTCTTGATCAACCCCGTACGAACGAACTAAATTTTGCGAAGTTCTTGAGTACGAAACATTCATCAGTAATCAGTAGGCATGGTTCAATCATGATCCATGAAAGAAGCAAATACATATTTCCTAGGGAACAGCATTGTAGGTATCACCATCGCCAGCAACAGCTTCACGACTGGCATGAATAACCTTGCAAGCGGGGCGGGTTGCGGACAGCCGCGAACCCACAAAGCTCGCCGCAAAACTGATTAAGCGGGTTTGCGGCTGGCCACTAGCCCACATTCGCTACTGTCATATACTTCGTGGACTTTGCAGCCTTGATGATAAAACCCGCAAAAGCCCGCATACGTGCGTACGACGTCTATTTGTTCGCTCTCCGTTGCTTGTATTCGACTTGGACACGACGACGCACACCCCAAAGGACTCGCATCCCACGGCGACACCTCGTACACCACGTCCGCCAGCTGCAGCGCGAGCGTGAGCGCGCGCGTGAAGGACACGATGGCGCCCTTGGTGGACGTGTAGTCCAGCAGCTCACTCCATACTCATCATCTCAACGCCAAGGTAGCAGCCTAGAAGCAGCTAGCAAGAACACCTCGTCCATGGCGATGGCCTCCGCGGCTTCCGGCGCTACTCGGCTTGGACACCCTGTGCGCCCACCCGGCCCTCCTGGACGGCCTGCTCTTCCTAACCACCGTCACGGCGGCTCTGATGGCGTGGGCCGCGTCGCCGGTAGGGCCTGCTTGGGCGCACGGCCGCGGCCGCAGCGGTCTCCCCACGACGCCCGACGTCAGATCGTACGTTCGTCGTAGCGATCCTTGCGGGTCTTGCGGGTTCTTGCGGCTTTATCTCTTGCCGACGGGCTTCGTGGGTTCAAAGACGTTGGGCCACAGAAGAATTGCAGCTGGTCCACAACAGTCACAAAGGGAAAATTTGCGGGGCGGGCGGGGCGGGTTACGTTAACAACCCGCCCCCCCTACAATCTGAGGCATGAAATTGACGAGATATCATGCTCTCGCAGTCTGAATCCAACCTGATGTGTCACTGCCTGACGAGCCGGTATGCCCATCTTTTTTGTTTTTAGCCCTTTTTCGAAAGATTCTCTCAAATATGCCCCTGGCGGAAAGATTTCAAAAAATAGACCCTTGTCTTGCCGCCATAGTCGTCGGCGCCAAGATATAACGGCATGGTGCCAGAGTCACTGGCGCCATGACCTTGTTGTCGTGGCGTTGACGTGGCAGGGAGCATGGCGCCATGGATCTTGGCGCCAAGCCTTGGCGCCATAGATCTTGGCGCCATGCATGGAGCCATGGATCTTGGCGCCAAGCTCCCAGTAAAAACGTATTCTTCTTTCTTTTCCTTTCTCTCTCTCTTTCTTCTTCGACCTTGTCCGCCCGAACGTCGACGACGGTCGCTGGCCCGCCCGCGCCGCCGACCATGCCCGGCCGCCCGCACCCGCGCCCGAGCGCCGCCGCGCGCGCGTGCCCGCGCCGCCGGCCGCCCGGGCCCGCGCCGTGCCGCGCGCCCGAGCCGTGCCACGTGCCCGAGTGCCCGCGCCGCGCCGTGCTGCGTTCCCGGCCACGCGCGCCTTGCCGCGCGCCCCCACGCCCGAGCCCGGCCGCGCGCGCGCCTGCGCCGGCCCGCCCGCCGCCCATGCGGTGCCGCCTCGGCCGCACGTTGCTGCTCGTCGCTCACATCTCAAGCGCCGTCATCTCCGCTTCTGCACAAGGTAAACTACTTTGTTGTTCTTACTTAATAATAGTAAGTTAGTTATGAAGCTAGTTAGTTAGTGTATTATAGATTAAGATTGATGGATACTTTATATAGTTACTTAGTTATTTAGTTAGTTAAATAGTTATATAGTTAGTTACGGAGATAGTTACTTGACATAGTTAGTTAGTAGTACTGTGTTGTTAGTAGTAGTTATTAGTTATAAATACTTAGTAGTTAGTACTATTTAGTATTTACTTTTTATGTATATTGTAGTAAAGTAATTGTGCTTCGTTATGTTTGGGATCTAGATGGGCAACCTAGTGAGCATATATCATGGAGGAACTGTGGAACGAGATCGCTATGAAAATGTTGAGTTTGTTGACATGCAAAGTGTGCCTGTGCTATTCAATGAGAAACCATCATTTAGTGAGTTGACTGCAAGGGTTCGTGAGGAGGTACATTGCTATGAAGATGATGGCATCATAGTTGAGGGTGTACTTCACCTAGGTTTTTCTCCCAACATGCTAAGGAAGATGATCCTAATAGGGTGTGCAGATCAGTGGGACAACTATGTTAGATCGGCTATGAAAAGCCAATTCCAAAGTTTGGACGTAGTTATGCATCGGGTGCTCGTTGATCCCATCCATCTTGGGTTGTCCCCGCCAATGGGTGAGCAGGCTTTTTTTAAACCTCCCGTCCCGAAACGTGATGTGGATGCTGAGGTTCCGCCTACCGTTCCCGATACGCAATCTGCCTCCAATGATGTGGCACATCCTCCTCAGGAGATCCCTTTGACACAGAATCATCCGAGTAAGTGTCAATTAGGCATCGTTTTATCTTTGTAGCAGAAGTCTCTTCTTCTCATCCACTTTTCTTATCATCTTCTCTTATTTATGGCTATGTTGTAGGAGACGTTCCCGATAATGAGGGCGCTCCTCCTGCTGATGCTCAAGTCTAGATTGGCGATGGAATCTGTGCCTCCAATAGTGTTGAAATTATGAATGATTCAGAGCCATATGAGATTGCAAGGGCTGTTGATTCTGACGATGATCGTCCTGTTGGAGAGCTCACGGAGAGTGACGTTGAGATGCTGAGGCGTATTTTTCCCGGCCGCCGTGATCCTGTGGTTAATGAGTTCAGTGATCTTACTCATTCAGATCAGACGTGTGCCGAAGGATGTGAAGATGAGCTGCAGGAAGCTCCAGAGGCTGGTCCTAGTATGGAGATAGAGAATGAGAGGGTTTTCAATGACCTTCCTGTATTGAAGAGGTGGTTGCAGGCGTTTGCAGTGATACGCAAGAGACCGTACAAGGTCCTGCATTCCCATGTGGAGCGGCGTTACACGGTTGTTTGTGACAAGGAACGCTGTCTATGGAGGGTTTGTGCAAGGAAGCAAAAGGTCTCCGGAAAGTGGAAGATCACAAGAGTTGTCGGGTCACACACTTGTTCTTCACATGACCTCAGCACGAAGCATCGACAGTTGACATCTACCCTCATTGCCAAGCGGTTGATGAAAGTATTACAGGGTGAGCCGAACATGAAGGTCAGGACAATTATCAAAATAGTTAATGAGGTGTATGGAGGATATGACATATCTTATGGCAAAGCCTGGAGGGCTAAGCAGCGGGCGTGGAAGATGATATATGGGGACTGGGAGGATGGCTACGAGCAGCTTCCAGTACTTCTCAATGCAATCAAAGCAGTGAATCCAGACAACAACACGCCTCATTTCCTCCTCTTCCTTGTGCTCCTTTTGCTGCTGCCTCCTCTCTGCGTCTCTTCTCTAATATCTTCAGGCGCTCTGCATCCCACTCCTTCAGGCCTTGTAGAAGCCGCATGTCAGCCTCCTTGATCTCAGTGTCGATCCACTGCTCAAAATCACATAGCGATAGAGGGGTCTGCAGCAAATGCAATTGTTTCAAATCCAGTTAATATGCAAAACTTCATAAGACACAAATTAATTAATAAACAAAAGCAATTTCTCACAATAAATGTACTGCGGCGCTGACGCTCTGTAGGCTCCCATGCAAAATTAGAACACATCCAATATCTCTGCTTATATGTTGCATCATCTTCAGAAATATCTACCTTGCAAGGATCGCCACAGAAGCATATGGGTATTGGCACACCACTAGGGAGCGGCTTTGGGACGTACGGACTTTCGGTCATCCGTCCATAGCTATAATTCAACAAATTCTAGTCTAATATAACAAAACAAATAACAATAAACCTAAAAACTAAGGGTTTATTATATGATGAAAAAGATCTACGCATACCTTTGTTTTCTACCTTTTCCACGCCTAGGCATCCTACGGTTGTAAAATACATACGAATTTTAAAAAGCACATGAACAAATAATATGTGAAGTTTATAGGTTAAGAATATGATTTTATTTTACCAAATTGATTCGAAATAAATAACGAAGGGTGAGAGAATATCTAGCTCTCGAAGATCGACGGATAAAATCCAACTTCTCACGGTCTAATAGGTCGATTGAAGAGGTTGGGCGAAGTGTACAAAGAAAAAACCCGAAGAGTGGGAGAAAGAAAACGAGAATGACTCGAGGGGAAGGGGATGGCTAAAACGTGTGTTCTTGGCGCCAAGATGCATGACGCCATGTATGGCGCCAAGATGCATGGCGCCATGCTACCTACCACGTCAGCGCCACGACGGCGGGTCATGCCGTCAGGGTCACTGGCGTCATGTCGTTGTATCTTGGCGCCGACGACTATGGCGCCAAGAGAAGGGTTCATTTTTTGAAATATTTCCGCCAGGGGCATATTTGAGAGAATCTTTTGAAAAAAGGCTAAAAACAAAAAAGACGCCCGGTATGCTATCCCGTCCGTCTTTTTTACTTTTTAGCCCTTTTTTCGAAAGATTTTCTCAAATACGCCCCTGACGGAAAGATTTCAGAAAATGGACCCTGGGCTTGGCGCCATCCACGCTGGCGCCAAGATAACACAGCTTGGCGCCGTTAATGTTGGCGCCAAGCCTCTATGCCACTTGGCCAACGACACCGAGCTGGCGCTGACGTGGCAGCACCTTGGCGCCGTCACCATTGACGCCAATGACGATGGCACCAAGCCTCACAGATCAAATCACCATGTATATCATTTTTTATCCTAAGTATTTTCAGGTTGTTCTAAGTGATCAAACAGAAAGTTACTGTAAAAACTTTAGAGTTAGTCATATTTCTCAATATCCAAGTTATTGTAAAATTTCAAATTTATAAATGTCCAAGTCAGGTTAAAAAAGTCATTTTTTCATATGTCTGCCATATGGTAGTCGGTATTCTAACATATCCAAGTCTGGATTTTTACTGTGATTTGAACATTGACAAATTAAAAATTTTACCATGACTTGGATATTGAAAAAAGGCTTCATGTTAAGTCATGGAATTAGGGTCCAAGTCATGGTAAAACTTTAAATATCCAAATTCAAGATTTAGCCAAATTCTAAATTATTCATGTTTTGAATTTGGGTCCAAGTCATGGTAAAATTTTATAGTAAAATTAACATGAAGCCATAATTCTATGACTTAAAATGAAGCCCTTTTTATCATGACTTAAAATTTCATCTTATAGTAAAATTATGGTCCAAGTCATGGTAAAATTTTAAATATCCTAGTCCAAAACACGAAGCTCCTTTTCAATATCCAAGTCATGGTAAAATGTTAAATTTGTCAATGTCCAAATCATAGCAAAATCCAGACTTAGCCAAATTCTAGCATAGTCAAGTCGTAGTAAAATTCAAGATTCAGCCAATTTCTATGTTGGCCATCATATAGTAAATATCAAGACTTTGCCAAAATTTCATATGTCCATCTCATAGAAAAATTAGGGTCCAAGTCATGGTAATTTAGAGCTTTGTATGTCCATCTCACCGTAAAATTAGGTAGTCAGGATTTTTGCTGCGGCCTGAATATGTATGAATACGAACTACCATACGATAGCATCAAATTTGTCAATGTCATGGTAAAATTCCAGACTTAACCAATTCCAACATGTCCCATCTCATGGTAAATTTATAGACTTAACAAATTTTCATATGTCCATCTCATGATAAAATTCCAAACTTAAGAAATTCCAACAGCTCGACGCCAAGATCCATGGTGCCAGGCTTGGCGCCAATGACGATGGCGCCAAACTTTGCGCCAATGGTGACGGCGCCAAGGTGTTGTCACGTCAGCGCCAGCTCGGCGTCGTCGGTCAAGTGGCATGGGGGCTTGGCGCCAACGTTAACGGCGCCAAGCTGTGTTACCTTGGCGCCAACGTGGATGGCGTCAAGCCCAGGGTCCATTTTCTAAAATCTTTCCGTCAGGGACGTATTTAAGAAAATCTTTCGAAAAAAAAGGCTAAAAAGTAAAAAAAAAGACGGCTATCCCGTCTGCCAGTGTCAGAGCACAACAGAATCTTCAGTGGTAACGTCGTTTTCTACGGAGACATACTCGGCGTCCTTCTGATGCGTGATGGTCTTCCTCACTTCCTGCCTGTCCAACGCCATGCTGGACAGAACCAACCGACTAATCCGCCAAAGACGAGCAGCCAAAGCCTGCAGGGCCATGCCCAGTTCGGACGAGAACTACAAGTCCTTGAGTCGAACTCATGTTACCTCATCAGAAATAGTGCTGAGAATTGATACGGTCCCCGGTTCCGATCAAGATGTGCCTGTGATGGATGCGACCAACGGGGGCCAGTCACTCACCCAGTCGTCGTTGCGCACTGCGTTGCAAGCGACGGGGCATGATCGAGCTTTGCATTGTGCCACATGCCCGGCCGGCTTCGCCACTTGTGATATGTAAGGTTGTGCCTGAACTTATTCTGAACTAACTGTTCTGGATCGCGTAGAGATCAAGCTGTGATGCTATCCTGTCTCTGTGGATTGTTCTGTTGTGTTCCCTGACCGAACTAGGATCCGGAGTTCGCAGTCGTTTCCAAGAGGAAAAATCCACGATCAAGTTTGGTTCACAACTTCAGGTTGATGTTCGCTAATATAAGTTGTTATCCATAGTCTATCTCAGGCTTGCTTTTTCGAGATTGGACATTGGAGGTAGCATGCACCCTAATAGCTCAGGCTATTCTGATACCTTCTCTTTTTTTTTTCTTATTTTTTGCGAAACACAACACACAGATGTATAGTGCCATTAAATCTTGCAACAAATCTAGAAAAATACGAATATCTGCATCAAGTTGAGGACTTTAAACCTGAATGGACATGTTACACCACAAGATTTTTCTAACCAACAAAGCTATGGTCGGTTGTCAATTCGCATTCGCACCTTTTTTCTGATGATGATCTGCAACAATATCTTTTTACGCATACTCATCACTTGCACTGCCTGCATGTCCTCCAACAAAACTTGCAATTATGATCACTGATCCCAGAATCTGAACGGTACTATCTTTTTTAAGTAAGAACTAGCGCTGAGAATTTGCTGCGCTGAAATAGTGGTTGTTTTAGCTGAGCATGGATTGAAATTTTGCTGATCTAGCTTCCCTCGAGTCCCAACTGCCATGTCTACGTTCAACGAATCCTGTGAGGTACTAGCAGCTAGCAGCATGTACTCCACTGAGGAATGGCGTGTCCTTGCTCCTTGGCTCCTTGCCAAATGAATCAATGCTTATCGGATTATTGAAGTCGATATATAGAGGCATGTGCTGCCGGCGTGCGGCATCTGCCGTTGCCACCACCAACCAGAAAGGATATGATCTTTTCCTTCAGGAGAGACCACTCTGGGTCTCCACTCTCCAGTACAGGGTGCACGGTTTGAGAAGATAACAGACTGAGTGTCTTATAATAAGATACACGCTCAGATAGCTAGGGTTCTTACTTCTTACTGTGGAAGAAACTGCAATGGATTGTAAACACTGCACTCAAACACTGAGATTTTTCTTGAGAGGAAAAAAACACAACTAGATCCAAACACTTTTCAGAGAACAAATTGAGTATGATTCGAAAAAAATACCGAATAGGCGACAAGTCCAATGGTTTTTTTTTTTAGTTTGGGCCATACCTGGAGACACAGCCCAATACAAAAGTCCAGCCTAGTGGGCGTGATGCTTAAGCCTGGCCTGCCTTTAAGCAAAGCACGTACGGTGTGGGCTGGGCTGGCGAGGCCAGCTCATGTGCATGCATTTATCGGTCTATCACATCCTTGTATTGTGTATGGGCTTCAAATGAACCGACACAGGTCCTGAATAATTTTCACAAGAGTGGAGTTAAGAAAAAAGCTCCAATTTTGATGCTCATTGTTTAGCTAGGAGCTATGTTAATTTTTCGATAAGAAGATATATTTGATTTAGTTCGCCTTTTGATAGTCTGTAAAAAATTTCATCTGGTATATGATAAAGGATGATTCTTTTGCTAAAAAAAGAAAGTTGGCAACGGCACAGCAAGGAGGAGGCCAGGAGTTTCCTTGCGGTTGCGGCGTCCCCGCACGGAAAGTAAGACCCGCGAAGAATTCCAATACGGCTATTTATGGAGACTACTGTTGACCCTTCCAAGAGCGATTCAGTTCGCTTTCTCCCGCTAGAGTCACGAGCTGCTGCTGCTGTTGCTTCCTTTCTGAGAGGCGTCAAAGCCTCCGGCTTTCGGCTCACGGCACAAAACATCCGTGGAGAAGAAGACGATAACCATTGACAAACGTGCTACAATCAACAGCGAAACATCTCATAGCCACAAGTTCGTCGCCATTTTTGCTTTTGAGAGCGAAGCCTGTCCGCCTTCTGACCTCATATAAATATGACCACGCCCATCCATAAAGTATCATATAATAATGCCAATGGAGAAGAACATCATATACAGCACTTCCCACAGCTAGCTAGAACTAGAACTGGTCCTAAGTTTCAGCTCATCGCACGCTCCACCATCACCGCCGCTTCACCACACAGGAACCATGTAGAGATTCTACTACGTCGCCGTGGTCACCTCCGTGCTCCTCGTCTTGCTCCACCACCTCTTGATGAGGCGCAAGAAGCAGCAACGGCTGCCACCTGGCCCCCGGTTCGCGTTCTCCATCCTCGGCCACCTCCCCTTGCTCAAGAAGCCGCTCCAGACCTCGCTCGCGGACCTCGTGTCGCGCCACGGCCCGGTTGTCCACCTGCGCCTCGGCGGCCGCCACGCCGTCGTCATCGGCTCGGCGGCGCTGGCCAAGGAGTGCTTCTCCGGAGAGCTCGACGTCGCGATCGCCAACCGCCCGCACTTCCCGTCCGCGCGTGAGGTCTCCTTCGACTACTCGGTGCTCACCGTCGTCAACTACAGCGCGCTCTGGCGCACCATGCGCCGCGTCTCCACCGTGCACCTCCTCTCGGCGCACCGCGTCAACATCATATCCGACACCATAATCGCCCGCGAGCTGCGCGCCATGCTGCGCCGCCTTGCCCGCGCCTCCGCCTCCGCGCCGGGCGCCGCCGCCAGGGTCGAGCTGAAGCGGAGGCTGTTTGACCTCTCCCACAGCGTCCTCATGGAGATCATGGCGCAGACCAGGAACACCTACTCCGACGACGCGGACGAGGACATGTCCAAGGAGGCGCGGGAGATGAAGGATATCATCGAGGAGATCATCCCGCTTGTTGGTGTGGCCAACCTGTGGGACTACATGCCCCTGCTGCGGTGGCTCGATGTGTACGGCGCCAAGAGGAAGCTCGCGGACGTGGGTAAGCGAAGGAACCTGTTCTTCGACAAGATGATCGATGCAGAGAGGCAGAAGCTGAAGCAGCTGGAACGCAAGAAAGGCGAGGCCGATGCCAGTGACTCGGACGAGAAGATGGGCATGATCGGTGTCATGCTGTCACTGCAGAAAACAGAGCCTGATGTCTACACGGACACCTTTATCAACGCTCTTGTGCCAGTGAGTATCTGGATTAATAATTCTACTTCTGCGCAGCTAATTATCATCCTTTCTTTCGCTAATACCTTTTCCTCGTTTCTGTATTGAAGAATTTGCTCGGTGCCGGCACGGAGACGACCTCAACGACTATGGAATGGACAATGTCGCTCCTGCTTAACCACCCAGATGTGCTGAAAAGGGCGCAGGAAGAAATCGACTCCAACGTCGGAGGGGGTCGTCTTCTCGACAAGAACGACCTTCCCCGTCTGCCGTACCTCCACTGCATCATTAGCGAGACGCTTCGCCTCTACCCGGCCGCGCCGATGCTACTGCCGCACGAGGCGTCCACCGACTGCAAGATCCACGGGTACGACGTCCCGGCAGGGTCGATGATCCTTGTCAATGCGTACGCCATCCACAGGGATCCGGCGACATGGGAGGACCCGGAGGAGTTCAGGCCGGAGAGGTTCGAGAACGGTAGAGCAGAGGGCAAGTTTATGATGCCATTTGGGATGGGGAGGCGCAGGTGTCCCGGTGAGAATCTCGCGATGCGAACCATGGGGCTGGTCCTGGGGGTGCTGCTCCAATGCTTCGATTGGACCAGGGTTGGGGATGGAGAAGTTGACATGGCAACAGCCACTGGCACCATCATGTCTAAGGCTGTCCCACTGGAAGCTCTGTGCAAGCCACGAGCGAACATGTCTGCTGTTCTTCAGAAAATCTAGAGTGGAATTGTGAATTTATAGGTACAAATAAACGAAACATAACTACATAATGCTTAGATACTGTGTATTGTAGTTTCTTCATTTTAAAGTTGTACCACCTTACTTGAACAGGATCTGTTCTATAGGCTCGTACCGCTGCATCTTTTACCAAAAAAAAAAGTTGTACCACTGCACATGTGTGCATATATATTACATTATATTTCTTTTGGGGTTTATCCATCGAATTGAGAGGAACTAGCCATCGACTCGTGTTCTCTCACGATCTTGAATCTTATACCCCATCTGTCTTAAAAAAGATTTGTAAGTTGTTTGGCTGATGGTTTTTTCGGCTGATAAGCCTCTGATGCTGTTTTGTTGTGAGAAAGATACTGTAACATGGTTGATAAGCCGGGTTGATAAGTTTAAGTTTTGTCCTAAATCAAACTATTTAAAGTTTAACCAAATTTATAAACTAAAATACTAATGTCCTCTATTATCAAATAAGTATCGTTAGATTTATCATGCAATATATTTTAATAATATATTTATTTGGTGTCATAAAGTTAGCAAATTTCTCTATGGATTTAGTCAAACTTATTTTACTTAGGATAAAACTAAAACATATATTTTTTGGAACGAAGGGAATATTACATTAGAATTTAGTGAACAAATTTAGTAAATATGACTACTAAAAATAAGGACGGACGTGGGCCTAAAGCCTCTAGGACATGGCCCTAGTTGTAGCTTAGTAACACTCACTACCTATATGTAGTATTGGCCCATGAACATCAGGCCCAAAAACAAAATTACTAAGGTCCACCTTCCACTGGTGCCCTCCGTGGCTCCGTGGCCACCTACCCGGTGAGCGCCTCGTCTTGTTATTCACCACTAGACTGGGACGAGAGTAGGAGAATGAGAGAGGAAATAAAAAATAATAAGAGTAATTTGACTCATAAGTAGGTCTTAGAAAAATAGAGGTCCTAATTTCTGGACTGCCGCAGGAGTTGAGCATAGTAAACAAAGTCCTTAAAAGCAGGAGGTCCTTAAATTCTAAGTAGGAGCTCTATTTTAGGGGCCATTTTTAGAGTTGATTAACCATATTATACTAATGAATTGTTCCCTAAAAAAGTATTATACTAATGAATTATGTGCCAAAACAAAAGTAAGGCCCTAGTATTTGGCAACCTCTAGCCTATATATATATATATATATATATATATATATATATATATATATATATATATATATATATATATATATATATATATATATATATATATATATATATATATATATATATATATATATATATATAGAGAGAGAGAGAGAGAGAGAGAGAGAGAGAGAGAGTATGGTTGTTAGGATATAATCTAATAGCCGATGTCAAGACAATTCATTTCAATTATATATACCAGCATTACAACATATGTACAATTTGTTGCGCGATGTCTGTGTTAATGATAATAAGCTAGCAATTTTTTGTTGTATTTAATTAAGCTTGGCTTAATTTTGAATCAGATAATTTTTAAAGTCTATGATAAATGCTAGTGCAATAAATGATTAGTCTCATATGAGAAATTGAGATTAACTCAACTTAAATAAGTGGCTATCGTGTTCATTCATTCTAAGTTTAAGAAAGGTGGAAGGCGAGCCATACACCCATGCGTGCCGCAATGCAAACGGGTTTCGATGGCTAGGTGAAGAGATGAGCGGTGCGCACCAAAACGTTTTGCAGCTCTAAACTCAAAATGAGAGGTGAGAGTGATGGTTGGCGAACTGAGAGAGGATGGAGAGAGTGCAAAGAGAGGGAGACATGGAAGAAAAAATTACAGTATAGATATAGACAGTATCTCCAAGAGTACCTAATAATCATTCTCAATCCATGATTTTTCAGAAGAATGAAAACAATCAATCTCTAATAACTCCAAAACTCACCTCACAATCTTTTGCCACTTGGGGGAAAAAAACTCATTTGCTCGTAAAGATGCGCGGACTCCAGGTCGCGCGTATCTTCTCCCGCAACTATCCAAATGCCCCGTATACTTTGGGCAATATAAAGGTGGGAGGGCGGGGAAAGAATAAAGAATAAAAAAGTGGTTAGAATAATTTAGATACAAGATTCATGATGTAAAATTGTCTTCTATATTTTATGAGTGAATTATTAGAAACCATTGGAAATGATCTTATTTATTCCTCTCAATACTTTTTGATGAGTTGGAAAACTCTATAATTTTGAAAAAGAAATTTTTGGGAACTCTTGAGATGCTTACCTCCGTAATATATTTTTACTTGGTTATCGGGCGTCAGTGGCTGCCTATGCCAAGCGACTTTCCGTGGTTGGGAATTATTATATGCTCAAGCTCAACTTTCAATCCGCTAAGGAGAAGAACCAAGTTGCTCGGGCATTATATATGGATAACTTTCAATCCGCCACAGGCAACGATGGAAAGATTTTACTATGTCACCGGGGTCACCATGGGACTACTCGTCTTTCTGCATTACTGTCTCTTGATACGGCACAAGAAGCGGGAGCGTCTGCCACCGGAGCCACGGTTCACGGTTCCTTTCCTCGGCAGCCACATCCCCATGCTCAAGGAGCCACTTCGGACCTCGCTCGCCAACCTCGCCGCACGCCACGGCCCCATCGTCCACCTGCGCCTCGCCAGCCGTGGTGCCGTCGCTATTAGCTCCGCCGAGCTGGCGAAGGAGTGCTTCTCCGGCGAGCGCGACGTCGTGCTCGCCAACCGCCCGCACCCCGCGTCCCTGCGGGAGCTCTCCTTCGACTACACCGTGCTCACCGGCGCCAACTACGGCGCGCACTGGAGCACCATGCGCCGCGTCGCCACCGTGCACCTCCTCTCGGCGCACCGCGTCAACCTCATGTCCGACAACGTCATCGCGAGCCAGATGCGTTCGATGCTGCGTCGCCTGGTGCACGCCGCCACCGCTGCGGGGGGGGGGGGGGGGGGGGGGGGGGGGGGGGGGGGGGGGGGGGGGGGGGGGGGGGGGGGGGGGGAGTGGCGCTCACAGCGCTCTCATGGAGATCATGGCGCAGACCGGGAGCACCTACTCCGAGGACGCGGATATGTCGAAGGAGGCGCGTGAGATGAAGGACATCGTCGAGGAGATCTTCCCGCTCGTCAGCGTGTCCAACCTCTGGTACAACGTGCCCGTGCTGCGCTGGCTCGACGTGCACGGAGTGAAGAGGAAGCTTAAGGGTGCGGTCAACCGGAGAAACGCGTTCATCTGCAGGCTGATCGAAGCAGAGAGGCAGAGGGCGCTGCAGCTGGAACGCAAGAACGGGGAACAGAGGCGGAACCGCCCCCCCCCCCCCCCCCCCCCCCCTAAACACACTAGATTCATTTAAATACATATGTAAATGTTTGTATTTATAGCACAAAAAATATTTATTTCACCCATTTTTTTTATTAAAAATACGATGATTTTGGTTAGAAATTGTGTAATTTTTTTTTGAAAAATTTGTTAAAACATATAATTACGTATATTTTATCACACTAAAAAAATACGATCATATTTGCCCGAACTCCTTAATCAAAATCGCTGGTTGGGAAGGCGATGATAATGACTCTGACGAGAAGAAGTGCATGATCGGCCTAATGCTCTCGCTGCAGAAGACGGAGCCTGACGTCTACACTACACAGACACTTTCATCGCCGCTCTAGTAGCCGTAGTCCCCGTATCCTTCTGCTATCTAATAGTCCATTACGATGCTTTCTCTGATCATTCTCCTTATTTCTTCCTTAATATAGAATCTACTTGCCGCCGGAACAGAGACAACCTCGACAACCATAGAGTGGGCAATGGCGCTCCTGCTTAACCACCCAGATGCACTGAAAAAGGCGCAAGACGAGACTGACGCACAGATCGGAGACAGTTGTCTTCTTGAGAGGAACAACCTGCCCCATCTGCCTTACCTTAAATTCGTCATCAACGAGACTCTGCGCCTCTACCCTGCCGCGCCGATGCGACTTCCACACGAGGCATCCACCGACTGCAAAATCTACGGGTACGTCGTCCCGTCTGGATCGATGACTCTTGTCAATGCTAATGTCATTCACAGGGATCCGGCGATATGGGACACCCCGGACGAGTTCAGGCCGGGGAGGTTCGAGCACAGCAGAGCAGAGGGGAAGTTCATGATACCGTTTGGAATGGGGAGGCGCAAGTGCCCCGGAGAGAATCTCGCCATGCGATCGATGGGGCTTGCTCTCGGGGCACTGCTCCAGTGCTTTGACTGGAGCAGGGTTGAAGATGGAGAGGTTGACATGGCGGCGTGCTCTGGCTCGATTATGTTTAAGGCTGTCCCCTTCCCCTTGGAAGCTCCATGTAAGCCACGCGGGAACATGTATGCTGTTCTTGGGAAAGAGTAGGTGGTAAACGGCACCTGGAATTTTTTTATTTTTTTTTCTTGAATAGGTAAAAGGTTTGCGCATCATTTATATTATACTAAGATTGACAAACAGTGAAAGTTACAATTATATGCTATTACTCACTAATCATGTTACCTAGGCAGCATCGGCAGTCAGACACGCTTGCTTGCGCGGCGCCTCACCTGCTCTCCCTGTGGGTCAGGGAAGAGCTCTCGCATTGTGTAATGCCCCAGGCCCGGCACACAGCCCAGGCTCACTCTACCGAGGGGTGAGCCCCACCTATGTAGCAACCCGCTTACGCTTTCGTCCTCGTTTCGCGCAAAATGCTTAACCGAAGATTATTACGTGTCTTTGGCCTGACTATTTAAGGCATTGTTTAGTTCTAGAAAATTTTGCAAAATTTTTAAAGATTTCCTATCACTTCGAATCTTTAGACATATGCATAAAACATTAAATATAGATAAAAAAATAAAACTAATTACACAGTTTAGTCGTAATTCACGAGATGAATCTTTTAAGCATAATTAGTCCATGATTGGACACTAATTGCCAAATCATAACGAAAAGTGCTACAGTAGCATCTTACAAAAATTTTCGCCATCTAAACATAGCCTAAGTCGGTCCAGCGAATCTCAGTTTCCAGTATGGTATTAACCATCCGGCTGAACAGTGCTCCACATATACAGTAGCCTGCGTGTACCGTACCTAAGCTACAGTAGGGTGTGTGTTGGCACGCCGATGGACTCAGTGCGAGTAGGAGAGGCAGTTGAAGCATCTACCGTGAAAGCTCCACTGGGATCTTTCGGGACTGCGGAAGCTGCTTTGGGCGGCGGCGAGGCTGAGGCGAGGCGAGGCGGTTGTAGATCCCATCTCATGTCGGGGGAGGATCTCACGCCACCCATCGGCTATGGGCGCGGACACCCGTCCCCGACGACCGAGGCGTTGGCGGGCAGGGACACGACCATTCACTGGCTGAGTAGGCATGCTGCACAACAGCTATGGGCACCGCTTGCTGCGCTTCCTTTGCCTCCGGCCAGGTCCCTTCCGGCCAAGGTCAGCTCCACCACGACCCATAGCCGCGACAGGGCGAACCTGGGCACAGTGACCGCCTTCACCGAGCGACGAGCGGCGTCCAAGTAGGTTGTGGGGTGATCGTCGTCGGACTCATCGCCATCGTCGTCCGCCCACCGGCGTCGTTTGGTGCACCCACCGGAGACTGGGTAGAAAGGAGCCGCATCTGGTGAAAGGGAGGAGCTTGGGGTGGCTGGCGGTGGCAAGGTAGGTTGTGGCTAACGGGACGTCGTCCCCGGAGATGAGCACACCTCCCCAGGCCTCATCACAGTTGACTGGTCGCCGCTGGCGCTGGCAGCGGTGGCGTGGAGCGGCTAGATCTGGTGGCCCCCACGCACGGCCTTGCTGCGACCGCAGCTGTCCTCAGCGGTGGCTGGGGCTATGGCGCACCGGAGGAGGTGGTTGCGGCGTCGTTCACCCCCGGCAGCCGGGGGGAGCGGCCCCACGCAGGCGGCGGCGGCGGCAGGGAGGGGCCAGATGCCGCTCCCACGCGCGGCTCTGTTGTGGCCACGGCAGGCCCCTGCGGGGGCTGTGGCGGTGGCGCGCCGGTGGAGGATGCCGTGGTGGCGGCGCCCATGCCCGGTGGCCTAGGAACGCCTGAGGAGAGGCCCGACTCGGATGGCGACGACGACCTAGCGATGCTCTCGAGTGGACCCACGCGAGAGAGAGGGGCGGAGGGGGGAGGGCACCGGCGCCGACAGGGTAAAGGCTAGGGGCTCCTAGGGTTGGGGGCGTTGAGCCTCCTGGAAACTTTTAGTGATACTTGTGTTTTGATGTATGAATTTCTATAAGATGTCACTCAAAATGAATTAGAAAATGAAAGTCTTGCTGAATCTGGCTGCATTAGGGATTAAAGTTGGACCCATGGGTGTGGGTGCCCGCGCGGACCGCACCTGCTTGGGTGTGGATGTGGGTGCCAAATCACACCCATAATTTTCACTAGGTCAGTCCGAGACAAACAAGAGTTGGATGTGAGAATAAAATTACACCCACAAGTGTCTATCGGGCTTTGAAATATAACGACTGAAAGCTTTTAAGCTTCTAATTTTGTTTTGATGATATTATTGTAACTAACGTGTGTTTTACAGTTGCATTGTTGCGATATCACAATAATAATAATTGAATGAGAAATTATGGTTTTCATGACCGTAATGACGGAACGCATTTCAGTTTTCAAAGGATACGAGTAAAGATTAAAGACATATTGGGAGACAATTAAAGATTATAGGTCCTTGTTTTTCTTCTTTGGCTGTGCTATTAAGGGGTATGAACAAGTAGTCTGACCTATGTGAATCTAGTGAGTGGATGTGATGTGCGAAACTAGCGCTAGGTAGCTCAGATGCAACCCAAGAATTAATGGAACTTGGCTAGCTTCCTAGTTTCCCTTGGTCTGTAACTTGCTTTCTAAGCCGGTGATGTACCCTGTCTGAGATGGGCTTCATCTTTGATAGCTTTGGCCTACCCCGTCAATATTGGGCCTTCCTCCGGACGGTACCTTAGGTCCATGATACCGACACAATTGTACTTGCTCCCACACAAATTTGAGAACATTTGGTGCCTACTCGTTGAAGCCAAACTCCGCAAACAAATCTTGCAACATGATAATAAATAAATATTGAATGGTCTCTTTTTCTATTTCTCTTTATAAGGTTGTCCTTTGTTAAAATAACGCCATTTAATAAGAACCAAACAAAAACCTTGATTTTAAGAGGTAATTTCAACTTCTAAATATATTTATTTAGAGGTATAATTGTTTGGTTTATTAAGTATTTGTACATTGACTGGACTGTGAAAGCACCTTCATTTGTATGGGACCATTTGATAAAGTCATTTTGGTTATCTATTTTTCACAACCAAATCATTCTACTGAAATAACTTGTCTCCCACTAAATACCCTTCAGCCATCGAGTCATTGCAATCTTTTTTTTTTGAAGGTTCAACCCGAGGGTGGGGATTCCCCACCTGATTTCATTTATTTGCATATCATTGCAATTTGGCTGTGACAGGCTACATATATCGGGAGTTTAATAGTGGTGGGAATTTACATAAGGAATTACATAGATCTTTGTATAGCTTGCTCGGTTCTGGCATCAGCAATCGGTTTTTGCCTCCTGAGCAGCCTCACTTTTCACTGCTTGGCTTCAGATGAGCAGTCAATGAGTCATTGTCTTAAGTACATTTGTCATACCCAGTACTATAGGATATATGGGCTGGAATATCATATGCTTTGGGTCTTGTGGTGGGCTAGCAGGCTACTTATCAATACTGAGTACATAAAGGGAAGAGGCAGAAGATGCAGAAAGATAGATAACATTTCAGAAACATGAACCGAGGTCGGGAAGGCGACCTTCCTCTTGGTTACCGAGATCCCCCTCCTCCGATTTGTCTCCTGTGATAGATCACGTCGTCGGCTTGATCTCACCAGCGGCCATGGGTTGTGACTCAAGATGGCAACAGGTACGTACCTGACGGGTAGTGCCCACCCGTACCCATATCCGCAAAATTTTACCCGTCGGATTACCTGTACCCGCATGCGGGTAAAAAAATAGTTCCATACCCGTACCCGCCGGGTAATTCTCACCCGACGGGTAACCCGTACCCGATAGCATACCCGAAAATTACCTAAAAATATCAAATAGTCACATGTAAAAATAAATCATTCTAAGCTTCCAACAAGTTACAAACATGCTAACAAACATTATTAGCATCATTACAACAAAGGCAATATACTAGAAATATAGTGGACGTCTCAATGGACCAAATTCATGACTTATATGCGCTAAAATAACTGAGGTTGACTAGTTATTTTTGCAGGTATATCTTACCCGCGGGTATGCGAGTATGGGTAGTATACACCCGTACTCGTACCCGCCATACCCGATGGGTATAGGATTTTGCCCAATAACGTACCTACGGGTAGAAAATTCACCGTCTTTTTTGTTTTTTAGCCCTTTTTCGAAAGATTCTCTCAAATATGCCCCTTGCGGAAAGATTTCAAAAAATGGACCCTTATCTTGGCGCCAACGACTATGGCGCCAAGATATAACGTCATGGCGCCATGGTCACTGGCGTCATGACCCTACCATCGTGGCGCTGACGTGGCAGGGAGCATGGCGCTCTTCCTTTCTCTTTCTTTCTTTCTTCCTTCTCCGTTGCCCGCACGGCCGCCCTCCCGAGCGCCGCCGCCGATCGCCGTAGGCCTGCCCGCTCCCGTGCTGCCTCCCGCGCGCCGCCGCCGGCCCGCCCACGCCTAGCCACGCGCCCGGCCGCGAGCCCGCCCGTGCGCCTCCGGCCGCGCGCCCCCGGCAGCCCGTGCGCCCGTCCGTGCGCCTCCGGCCGCGCGCGCCCCTGGCCGGCCGACGCCGCTGTCCGCCCGCACATCCGTTCGGCCGCCGCCACCCGCCCGCACGCCTAGTGAGGCCGCGCGCTGCTGCCCGTCCCTCCATTGCCAAGCGCCGGCATCTCCGCTTCTCCACAAGGTAAAATACTTTGTTGTTCTTACTTAACAATAGTTAGTTATGTAGCTAGTTAGTTAGTGTATTATAGATTAAGATTGATGGATACTGTATATAGGTACTTAGTTATTTAGTTAGTTAAATAGTTATATAGTTAGTTACATAGATAGTTACTTGACATAATTAGTTAGTAGTACTGTGCAGTTAGTAGTAGTTATTAGTTATGAATACTTAGTAGTTAGTAGTACTTAGTATTTACTTTTTGTGTATATTGGAGTAAAGCAATTGTGCTTCGTTATGTTTTGGAACTAGATGAACAACCTAGTGAGCATATATCATGGAGAAACTGTGGAACGAGATCGCAATGGATATGTTGAGTTTGTTGACATGCAAAGTGTGTCTGTGCTATTCAATGAGAAGCCATCATTTAGTGAGTTGACTGCAAGGGCCCGTGAGGAGGTACATTGCTATGGAGATGATGGCATTATAGTTGAGGGTGTACTTCACCTAGGTTTCCCTCCCAACATGCTAAGGAAGATGATCCCAATAGGGTGTGCAGATCTGTGGGACAACTATGTGAGATCGGCTATGAAAAGCCAATTCCAAAGTTTGGACGTGGTTGTGCATCGGGTGCTCGTTGATCCCATCCCTCTTGGGTTGTCCCCGCCAATGGGTGAGCAGACATACTTTGAACCTCCTGTCCCGGAACGTCATGTGGATGCGGAGGTTCCACCTACCGTTCCTGATGCGCAATCTACCCCCAATGATGTGGCACATCCTCCTCAGGAGATCCCTTTGACACAGAATCATCCGAGTAAGTGTTAATTAGGCATCGTTTTATCTTTGTAGCTTAAGTCTCTTCTTTTCATCCACTTTTCTTATCATCTCCTCTTACTTGTGGCTATATTGCAGGAGACGTTCCCGATAATGAGGGTGCTCCTCCTGCTGATGCCCAAGTCCAGATTGAAGATGGAATCCGTGCCTCCAATAGTATTGAAATTATGAATGATTCAGAGCCATATGAGATCGCAAGGGCTGTTGATTCTAACGATGATCATCCCGTTGGAGAGCTCACGGAGAGTGACGTTGAGATGCTGAGGCGTATTTTTCCCGGCCGCCGTGATCCTGTGGTTTATGAGTTCAGTGATCTTACTCATTCAGATCAGGCATGTGCCGAAGGACGTGAAGATGAGCTGCAGAAAGCTCCAGAGGCTGGTCCTAGTATGGAGATAGAGAAGGGGAGGGTTTTCAATGACCTCCCTGCATTGAAGAGGTGGTTGCAAGCGTTTGCAGTGATACGCAAGAGACCGTACAAGGTATTGCATTCCCATGTGGAGCGGCGTTACACGGTTGTTTGTGACAAGGAACACTGTCCATGGAGGGTTTGTGCAAGGAAGCAAAAGGTCTCCGGAAAGTGGAAGATCACAAGAGTTGTCAGACCACACACTTGTTCTTCACATGACCTCAGCACGAAGCATCGGCAGCTGACATCTACCCTCATTGCCAAGCGGTTGATGAAAGTATTACAGGGAGAGACGAACATGAAGGTTAGGACAATTATCAAAATAGTTAATGAGGTATATGGAGGATATGACATATCTTATGGCAAAGCCTGGAGGGCTAAGCAGCGGGCGTGGAAGATGATATATGGGGACTGGGAGGATGGCTATGAGTAGCTTCCAGTACTTCTCAATGCAATCAAAGCAGTGAATCCAGACATGCATTATGAGTACATCCCTAGGCCAGACGCATGGAAGGATGGGAGACAGATATTCTTCCGTGCTTTCTGGTGCTTCCCTCAGTGTGTTGAGGCATTTAGACACTGCCGTCCAGTCTTCTCCATTGATGGTACATTCTTGATTGGCAAGTACCATGGCACACTTCTCATAGCCATATCGTGTGACGCAAACAACAAGCTTGTTCCTTTGGCATTTGCTTTGGTTGAGAGGGAGAATAATGATAGCTAGGGATGGTTCTTGAGGCTAGTCCAGATACATGTGGTTGGGCTTGGCAGGGAGGTGGGCGTCATATCTGATAGGCACTAGGGCATACTTAATGTTGTGCGAGAGGAGATAGAGGGGTATGCACCTTTGCACCATCGTTGGTGTACTCGGCACCTTGCTAAGAATCTACTCCGGAAGGATGGTATGAAGGATAATTTTGATCTTTTCCAGGAGGCTGCTCGATAGCTTGAGGATAGGTATTTCTAGAGGAAGTTAGAGGAGGTCAGAACCGCATCTAATGCCGAAGGTAGACAATGGCTGACAGGTTTGATGAGAGATGTGGACAAATGGACAAGAGCTCACGACGTAGGTGGTTGGAGGTACGAGTTTCAGTGCAGCAACATGGCCGAGTCTTTTAATAAGCTACTGCTAGGGATTCGTGGTATGCCCGTGAACGCTATCGTTCAATTCACATTCTACAAGCTTGTTGCCTGGTTCAACGATCGGCACGCCCATGCATTGCAGTTATAGAGTGAAGGTAAGATTTAGGCTCCCACACCACATGCACATCTAGACAAGGCGAAGGAAAGGGCTGGCACACATGAGGTCACATGTTTTGACCATGCCACAGGAAGATATGAGGTGAAGCATACCGGTGATACTACATCTGATGGTGAGGTCCGAGAGTCGAGGATTCATGTGGTAGTCCTCCAAGATTTCTCATGCACTTGTGGGAAACTAAGACAGTATCACTTTGTATGTTCTCACCTTGTAGCAGCTGCTAGGCATCACAACTATGATATTGAGGCTAGGATACATCGCGAGTTTAGTGTCGACACGCTTGTCCAAACATGGAGGCCCCGCTTCGTGCCTTTCCGAGACCCTGGAGAGTGGCCTCCATACGACGGTCTAACGTACGTTGCAGATCCAGCTTACCATTGGGACAAGCGGGGCTCTAGAAAGAGGACGAGGCACAGGATGGTTATGGATCAGATACCTAGTAGAACGCGACGTGGGAGAGCGACGCCATTTCTTAATGACCCAGAGCAGTACGAGTTGGCAAGTGCGGTAGACTTGGCCACAATTCCCGCACTTGCCATTGGTAAATTAGTCAGGTGCGACTTGTAGTTGTTTCTATTATTTAATACCTATCGTATTTAGTGTACAATTCTTGCTTTATGTTTAAATGCATATTTATTTTATAACTTACTGACTATATTCTTTTTGTAGGATGGCGCAATTCCACCTTCTAGACCCGGTGTACGACGAGAGCCACCGAGGACGTCTCGTAGCGTCGGGGCAGGTAAGATTTTACACTCCCATATCACATACTTCGAATTATAAGTGCATATGTGTATGTCAAGTAACATTTGTATTTCGTTAAAATGCAGGACCTTCCGCTCCTTCGTTCTAGAGTACATGGAGGGTTCTTGGAAATGCAGTACGACGACATATACACACCTTACCTATCGAGAGCTGGCCTAGACGTCATATCTTTCCAGGTTCGTCGTGGCCTGCCATTGTTCAACTCAGCGGGCTTGACTTTGTTGGTTGACAAGTATTTTATGAACACATAGGTTGTATTAATAATCATTTGTTCACGTGGTTATGTTTCTGAGGAGCATTACTGTTTTGCTAAAATTATAGGTGGCGACTTGAGACTCACAGCTTTCACATGACGTTTGGGGAGATGATAGTCACGCTATAGGACTGTCAGAAGATGCTAGGTCTGAGGATTCGTGGGAGGCAGTGACAGGGCAGTGTAGGTCAGAGGGTTGGAGAGCTCGGGTGGAGGCCTTCCTTGGACGTCCGGTGGGTGAGCAAGGAGAGCGCACTTCTGGTGTTCTTCTCTCATGGCTTCGGGCTGAGTTCGCACAGTGTCCTCCAGGGGTAGACGAGCAGACAGTCCAGTACTACTGTAGGGCGTGGATCCTACACTTGTTTAGCTATGTTCTCTTCCCCGACAGAACGGGGCACACTGCGTCGTGGATGTGGATCCACTGCCTCATAGACTGGGACCAGGCGGGTCACTACAGCTGGGGCTCTGCAGTGTTGGCTTTTCTTTACCGTCAGCTTTGCGAGGTGTGTCGGCGGTCTTCATAGTCAGCCTCACTTGGTGGGTGTGCGTACCTACTCCAGTTGTGGATGTGGTCGCGGCTTCCAATTGCTCATCCCGTGGTGCTGGCTCCTCACGACTGGTTCCCAGTGCAGAACGCACGTCTATAGCCGACGTGGGCGTACCTGTGGGACCAGGTGACAGTTCCTCACGCGAGGATGGAGCGGGCGTACAAAGAGTACACGGACGAGCTAGACAGGCTAATGGCCTCTAGTGTAAGTACAAATTATTATACATGTTGGTTCGAAAGAAATAATTTATTAAGCTATCTAACTTCTTGTTTGGACACGTTGCAGGTGACTTGGGAGCCATACGCGGATGAGGCCGCACTTCCTTTTGCGGTGAGCAACGTGTGTGACAGCGACATCGAGCTCTACAGGGTGAGGTGCCCTCTTATCTGCTTTTATGCTGTCGAGTACCACCTTCCACATCGAGTTGCACGCTAGTTTGGAGCAAGCCAGCGTTGTCCGCCATCTCCAGTGTCGACCGGTGTTGACTTGCACAAGTAAGTGTTCTATTCTTTGTAATTGGACCTTTTTCCTGAAGTTGAACTTATATTATTACCATTTGATATATGTCGAATAAGATGGATGAAATAATTGTTGGTATGTTTGTATGTCTATGGAATGCATATAGGTGTGGTTTGCTTCAACAAACAAAGGAAACTCTGCCAAAATTTTTAACTTTGGCATACATGCATGTTATAGTCACACGATGTTGACTAACTTGTGTACGTGTTTTGCAGG
This sequence comes from Saccharum hybrid cultivar R570, assembly GCA_038087645.1. NCBI lineage: Eukaryota > Viridiplantae > Streptophyta > Magnoliopsida > Poales > Poaceae > Saccharum > Saccharum hybrid cultivar. The sequence continues at coordinate 18,397,596 of JAQSUU010000139.1, forward strand.
CTCGATCGTAAGAAAAATAGGAAAATCTTTGATTAGGCCCATCACCACCGAGACTACATCGAAGAGTGGGAGATGTTCGAGGAGAACGTGGACAACAACGATGAGCCGCACATGAACAGAGACTACAGGCGATACCAAGCTTGGTACCACCAAGCGACTCATCCGAGGCTTAAGCTACAGTGGACACACGATGACTACGCTGACATTGAGTCGTCTGAGGATGAGGACACGGCGTACGACCACTCTACTCGTGTAGGTCGCCAGGTGGAAGTAGGACCGATCTTGGATAGAGTGGTATGTCATTTGCTCTACTTTTATATATCGATTTGTGTAACAATGAATTATAACTTAAAATTTTATTGTAGAGAAACTCCCTCAGGATGTCGGTCTAAGAAATAGAACGCTTTCGTCCGAGGGTGAGGGACGATGACACACGAAGCTTCCTTGATGTAAGTATCTATAAATATGCAAATATTAGATTACTAACATGTTCAATACATTCAGTTGACATGATTTTGTGCACCAGAGACTGGCTCGTCGGCTACACTGTACCGCTGCACGCTGTGGTTGCAGGACAGGCACGATGCAGGACGTGCACGTTCCTTCTGCACCCAGAGGTGGCGTAAATTCGTCTAGCCACCCACCTATAGGGTCGCGAGGCATTTGCACCGAGGATGACGACGAGGATGATGACGACGACCACAAGGACGAGGACTAGGGGCACGAGGAGATTGGACCGTCTCAGCTAGACGATGCTCCTTGGACTCAGCCTACGCAGAAGGTCGGTACCAGGCGACGTCGACCACCTAACCCTTACACTCTAGGCACCCACGCTCTTGGACACAAGGGCAAGGGTAGGTCTAGGAGACAGTGAGGGACTTTAGCCGACTTGTGGACTATATGGACTGTATGGACTATTATTATGGACTGTTATATCCTATTATTATGTATTGTATGAACTACTATGGAGTTTATGGACTCCAGGCACCCACGCTTTGAGGATACTCATATATATTGTTTAAGGTGAATGTCATATATAATTATTGATGACATATGTTTGGATTAAATCAAAAATAGGGAAAACTCTGCCAAAATTTTCTGTAACATGTCAAGTCATGCAATACACCGATAGCATGTAGCCTTTTCAGTGATTTATCATGTTACTATCCTATCGTACATCCTCTTTTACAGATGAATTGATTGATCAAGGAATCTAGCCTTTATAGATGAGTTTTCAAATAGGCTTTTCATTAATTCAAATAGGCTTTTTGGGATAGAATCTAGGCTTTTCAGGAGCATTAAAGCCACAATACAACGGCTCTCCACTCCACTGCTGGCTATATATACATCTTCCTTCATAGAATGGTAGTCACTTGAAACCAGAAGTTGGTTATCTACGAGTAGTAATGTCTGGAGGGTCATCTAGAGGGAAGGGAACGGGGGGGGCACTAAGGGTACTCCCATTGTGTGGGAGGGGTCTCTGGGTCCGGAAGACTTTGATGAGCCAGTGAATTATTTTCCTGTCGAGACCAAGAGATATTTCACCAAAGGGTGTCCACTCCGAGGATATGATAACCGGAAAGAAGATTGGCCAAAATGTAGGCATGGTGAGGACTGCTTAGTGCATATGTTCGTGGAGGGTTTGGATGGAGGTCGCCGATTCTTCAAATGTTCGCGAGCAGAGGTAATTGGTTTTAAAATTTATTACTCAAATTTTTTTACTAGCTTGTTTTTTCATCTCATAGGCGAAACTAATTGCATGTTCACTAAAATCTTTGAAATGCAGTGTTCAGAGTCCAAAGAAAACTGTGGCTTCACTAGGTGGGTCGATCCTAGACCAATCTATCCACACGCACAGTACATCTACTACTTGCAAGACCGTATCTTCGAACTAGAAAGGGAGGTTAGCAACGGTTACAAGGACGACGAAGCAGACGATACTAGTAGTGGTGCCGTTTCACAGGACGGACCATGCCATGATCCATATTGCACCTACCCTAACCTCAAGAACAACGGGCCTTTGCCACCACCCCCGCCACCTCCACCATCAACAATGGGAGGGTACTGTGGAGAAGGGGCTACACAGTTTGCTATGTGGCTGCACTATTAGATAGAACAAATCTATCGTGTACACATGCCATATAATGTGCTTGTTGTTCGCTCTAATTACCTAAGGCATATTAGGTTTAGTCTAGGACATATGTGCTCTAGTTTGGTACAGATTCTGACATGCCATGTCCTATGTTATGCGTGTTCAATTGTGAAATCCAGTACTTCCTTAGTGGTGCCATGTCCTAGCTTGTTATTCTCGCAATTGAACACGCATAACATAGGACATGGCATGTCAGAACTTCGATGAAATGCATCTTGCAGATGTGATTTGGGATCAGGAATTGCTGCATAGCCCTGAATCACATGGATTATTGCTACAAGTAGCAGATGGTGATGAGTTGGTGCATGTGCAGCAAGAAGCTGGGTTTGACGAGTGCTTGGTTGCAGACAAAAGAGCAACAATTGATCTTGTCATCAATGATTTGATCCCTCATGATAGTGACATGGATAATGTGAAACATGAATTAGCTGCAACAAATTGTCAGGTTTCAGCATGTGAGTTCAGTGAGAGTGAGACAATTGCGCTTGGGATAAGGCAAGAAACAATTGATGCTTGTAAAGTTTTCACTGAAATGCCATGTCAAGAGGACACACAACTAGTTGAGCAGGTCATGTCTAGGGTGGCTACGGTATCCAAAGGGTCTGCACATGTATTTGTTCGATGAAATATCTCCCAATGAAATGGCCACAACACATCTAGAGCAGGTTGCCTTCATGATATCAGGGGTGTCTAAGGGTGATGTCATTGAGGTGTTGGTTCAAATTTTTGGACAGGTTGTGTGGGATGAAATGCGCCCTGCTATCGGCGCGCACCACGGTTTACTACAACACTTAACTCACAGTGGAGATTACTTTGGCGAGGAGAAGAAAGTCGAGTCTGTGGATCCTGTGACATCACAGGGAGCTTCATATGTGATATTTCTTACAATGCCTTTTATGGATGTGATTTGGGATGATGACCTGTGTAACACCCTATGTTTTAAGCATGCATTAGCATTTCAAATCATGAGCATTAGCATCAATTGCATTCATCATCTCATGAAATATAAGTGAAAAGTTGAATTGAAACATTAGAAACATGCATGTTGCATATGCTTGTTAATTATACTTTTGACCTAACTTTGCTTGCTAGGTTAGTAAAACTTGTTTGGCTACAATTTTAAATAACCTAGAATTAATTAGCATGACTTTTGGAGCAACTTTTGTATTCAAAATTTCCTCAAAATTTGCTTTTAAAAGTATTCTTGAAAATGGGTTTTTAATTGAAAAATGGACTTTGAATCCTTAATTCAAAATCTGTTTAGAATTTCAAAATGTGCCCTTAAGCAAAGTTGTAGAGAATTAAATTTTGAACAACTTTTGTTTTGGGGTCAAATTTTGATAATTCCTTTTTCATCTTCAAAAATTTGAATTTGAAATGATTTCGAAAATCTAGAATTTGATTTATGAAAGAAAAAGGAGTTCTCAGTTTTACCGGGCCGCCGTCTTACTTCTGGCCCAATGGCCGAAGCCGGCCCGGTCTGCCCCGCGTCCCACCCGCGCTCCTTGCGCCCGCGCTTTGGCTCTCCCTCGGACAGCCCAAGCCACGCGCCTCCTCCTTCGCTCGCGCGCGCGACGCCGCTCCGACCACGCTCAAGCGGCCATTGCCACGTGGCGGCCGCATGCCGGTGACGTCCAGCGCATGGCCGCTGTGGCCCCCGCCGCCCCACGCTTACCCCGCCCAGAGCCGCCTATTCCCACTCCCTCGCCTCATTACCTCTCGCTCGGCCACACTCGCCTTGCCAGCGCCCGCAGCGCAGCAGAGTAGCCGTCCGGCCGCAGCGCCATTGCTACGGCAGCCGGACCTCGCCACCGCTGTTCCTCCATCCAATCACGCCCGCACTAGCCTTCCTCACCCTCTAACTGACCTCACTGAGCCATTTGAGGCTCACATCGGCAAGGTAAGCGGCCGATTTGGTCATCTCCCTCCCCGCCGATGAGCTCGCCATCACGGCTCCCGTCAGTAATCCCTTCCCGCCATCGCATTCTTCTCCTCCCCTTGCGCACCACGACCGCCTCCGCTCACTGGAACTCGTACGCCTCTCCGTGGCCCTTGCCATGGCCTGCACCGGCCTGGCGCCGACGAGCCGCGCCACCACCTCTGCCATGGCCGCCTTCATGCTTGCTTCGCTCCGCCTCTTGCCCCGCTAACTACCTAATTGAGCTCGCGCGGTTGTGGGGAGTCGATTTGTGCTAACCTCGTCGCCGGCGACCTCGCCGACGGCGAGATTCCACCGGTCAAACGCTCCCCCTGCTCGGGTTCGACTGACCGGTGGGGTCAGTTGACCCGTGGGCCCCAGTTGTCTATTTCTCTGTGTGATTCGGGGGTGATCCCGTGGGGTGCACTTAGCATTTTCAGCGACAAATTTTGAAAAGGAGTTTAAGAAATGTTTTTTAGAAATTACTTAAGAGCTTTAGAAATTCATAACTTGCTCATTTTAGCTCCAAAAATTATGAAACAAATTTTATAGTGTTTCTCATGAGTAGATCTATGGCTTAAAAATATTGCGTGTTAGTTTTGTGGTACTTTTCTGTGTAGATTTATTTAATTCTTCTTATTGTTGTTATCTTAGAAAATGTCTAATAAATAGAATATTGATCAGAAAAATATTGTTCCAGTTTCATTAGTCTTCTTTAGTGATGTACTTTCTAGAAAAAATGTATATGATGCATGTTCTGTGGAAAGATTTTGATGAGTAGTTCAAGTGCCTTTAATTGATAATTTTTGTATAGTGATGGTGTGTTGTGTAGAACATAAGAAAAATGCTAAATATGTTGTTTGATACTTTTCATAGTACAGAGTATTTTTATGCTCATTTTTAGGCTAGAGCTTATCATTTTTGTGTAGGTTGTAGTACTCATCCAAATCTTATGAAATTTTTATGGTGTGCTATTTGGAGTAAAACTTTGCTACTGTAATTTTTATAGATTTTTCTAGGCATAAGAAATGCTTGTCACTGTTGTAACCCTAGTTTAAATAGGAAATAAAATGTCATTTTTATGAATATTAGGAGTATTAAGGAGTGTTTGGTGTATCTTTGAGGCACCCAATCACCTTGTTGGTGCCACTTGAAAAGTTAGTGTAGTGGTGTTGGTAAAGTGTAATAGCACTCTTGTTAAAGTTATATAATAGCTATAGTATCAAGAAGATGACATGTTTTGTAGTACATGTTCTTGGATGATGTTGACTACCTTGTAGAAAGCTTTTCGTTTCTAATCTATACTATAGGTTTCAATGTGTTCATCTGCATATCATGACACCATGAGCATGGCATTCCACTGCATCTGATGCACTGTTTGCATGTTTACTTATGCAATTGCATCATACAGGATCGCAGGAGAAGTCGCCAGTAGCAGTGCCAAAAGAGCAGACCGGGGCAGATCCGCAAGATCCCTAGGCACAGGAGGTGCCCGAGGACGAGGAGCAAGGAGAGGACTTGCCCGAGTGCGTAGATCACCAGCCTAGTTCGTTTGAAAGAGGCAAGCCCCGAAGCATTCTAAATTCCCTATTTTATTTAAGCAATTCTTTATATATGAGTTACATATTGATGCATTAAGTTATAGAAGTTGAGTGAAACCATTGTTACATTTATTACTATCCTTGTCCACCTGGTTATCTATTACCCTGTTAGGTCAGGATCGAATAATTGCTTATAGCCTTGCTTAGACCGGTAGCGATCGGTAATTTCCGGTCACCTACATTGATAGGTGGTTACTGAAAGAATTTAGCCATGGAAAGAATGATATTCCGGAATTAACCATGTGTTGATAGATAATTGAAGACCAGACGGAAAAGTTAGAGGCAACCAGACAGGGTTCTGGGGTGCTGTTAGTTTTCCGTCTGTGTCGATTAAGGTCCGATCGTTGCTCGTCCCTCTTGTCATGTTGAACGCATGCCTCACATTTAGCTGGCCGAATAAAGTACCTTTTGACCATAAAGCTAGTGACACTATTCGAGCCAGGATAAACTCGGATTGGCAGACTGGTGCTGAAGGGGGGTATGACGGGGACACGAAGAGTGAGCCTAAGGTGCGTCCTGGCAGTCGGTCGGTCCCTGGGTAGTGCGGTCCATGACTGTTATCCCACGACTACTTGGAAAGTGTCATTGGTGACCTGTAGCTCACTTCGCGAGTGAGTGTGGTTTGTGTGAGGAATAAATCACCAGCTGGTTAGGAATCGATTCGAATCGCCATCGCTCCTGGATAGTGAGCACTTAACTCGAGTTACAGCATCATAGTAATTATGATGGAACATTGATGGTTTTTGGATGGAATTGGAGATGCTAAATCTAAAAGGGTAACTAGATGTTATTGGTTAATCAAGTGATTGTTATAGTATAGGTGCTTACCTAGTTGGATAGGTTATAATAAAGATGATGCAAAGTACTTAAATTGGTTTCTTCATAGTAGTTTATGCTTTTCGCAAATGAGTCAGCTAGCTCACTAAAGAAAGCCTTGCATGCTCCTTGGTATCACTTATTTTTGGTTTAAGATGGGTAAGTCTAGCTGAGTACCTTCTCGTACTCAGGACGTTGTTCCCATTGTTGTTGCAGATGGTCAAATGTACTACGGCTACTGCATTAACTGTTTGTATTCAGCGATGGGCGACAACTAGGACCAAGGGCAATGGTCACTCCATATCTCTCCTCTGATGCTTTTGTGGGAGATGACTACCTACTGGCAATGTATCTGAACTAAGTATGTGTGTTTTAAAACTACTTGCTTCCGCTATGTCATTTTGAACTTGTGTTATAATAACTTTATGTTCTAAACTTCGATGTATTCAACTGTCGTTGCGAACTTTATGTAACATGTGATGGTGGCTGCTAAACCAGTACGATCTTGGTTGGAATGCTGGTTGGTTTGAAATCCTTCGTGATTTCACGGAATCTCAGATTGTACGGGCTTAGGTTTGGTAAATTATCTACCTCGGCGAAAAATTTTCTTACTTAATCTCGTATAATCATGTTGATCCGTTACAACCTGCTGGGTGGCCATGAATATCATGAGCAAGCGGAGTCTAAAATTGCAGCCATAAGCAGAATATGTGCCAATCTGGACAAGCAGAAAATGGACGGATTGAACAAGTTGCAAGTGCAAGAATTGTAGGTTTATCTTGACAATAGTGAGTTGTTTGCTGAACTGCATAACAGAGTTGCGTGGGATTCCAAGATACAATCTGGCATGGACAAATATGAAGGTATGTTACAACAGCTAGTCTTGGGTGTGGATATCAAGAAGGGACTTGAATGATTCTGGATGAGTGATTTCAGCTCGAGAGAAAGAGCTAGGCGACATAATATGTGCTTGCTGACTATTTTGAAACTAAAAGAAAATCTAAAAAAGTGCAGTTCTTGTTCAGATTCAAAATTATGTGCTGCATCCTTCATTGTGCCTAAGGAAGTGTTCTGGAGTTCAGGACTCAATGATTCAGTCATTTGCTTCTTTTGGCCATACATACGTATTCAGTCTTCAGACCCATTGTTGTGATCTGCACCATGGAGAAATGCAAAAGCCTATTGCTGAGGATTTTTTGGAAGGTGTTCTCATTGATTTTAGCAGCTCCCTTCTTTGCATTGGTTCAGGCAAGCCACAATTAGCATGTGGTAAAACATATGTTGATGGTGAGAAGAACAAGCAAACTGTGTGGCTAGGTGATGATAAGGTGCTTACTCTTGTTGGTGATTCATCACGATATCCAAAGGTTGGTATGGTTGATGCAAATCATGGGCTCTATGTGGTGGATTATGGGTTAGAATCAAATAACTTGTTCAATGAGGATGGTAATCACTTGGTTATCTTTGATGAAGAGCAAGAAATATGTGGTGCTTAGTATGTGATTGATGGAAGGCCCCCATAGAGGCGAAGTGCATTTAACCTAGGAAATGATGATAGGACTGTTGCTCCCTCAGTGTTTCATCAAATACCTTCATGGAATCCAAATGATTTCAGTCCCTGGAGTTCAGCTGGGTTTTCGATTGTTGGCCTTCAGAAATTTCAATATGGTGACCATTCTATTCATCGAACTACTATTGTGAGCAAGTATGACATGGAGAGGATGCTCTGTTCTAGATGTTTGAATGTGCCATGGGATCCAGGTGGCAATCATGACTGCTTCATTCTAGCCATTGCTTGGGGACAAGCAATATTTTGTGGGGACATTAATGTCATACTCGGTCCTATAGGATATATGGGTTGGAATATCATATGCTTTGGGCCTCGTGGTGGGCTGGCAGGCTACATATCAGTACTGAGTACATAAAGGGAAGAGGCAGAAGATGGAGAAAGACAGACAATATTTCAGAAACACGAACCGAGGTCTGAAAGGCGACCTTCCTCCTGGTTACTGAGATCCCCCTCCTCCAATTTGCCTCCTGTGATAGCTCATGTCGTCGGCTTGATCTCACCAGCGGCCACGGGTTGTGACAACATTTTGTCATGGAAAATGGCGTCATTTCTTCTCTTCCAAAGCTGCCAACAGCATAATGCACCAAACATGCTATGCTGCTGCTGGGGAACTGCACTGATTTTGATTGTAGAGGGAATGTCATATGCGGCCAAACCATTCTGAGGGATGGAATGCCTAGAACTGCCCAAAATTATGTAAGCTTCGTGCATTAGAACAACAGATGTTCTGTTGTTTCTTCCAATGAGCCATAGATCATGCATGATGGGTTGTCCACAATGTGCTTCCTAAAAAGATTGAAACGACACTGAATTCTTCCTTTGACGGCAAGCCACATGAACAGTTGCACCCTCGGTGGCGAAGCGTTCCTCCAAATAAACTCTGATGTCGGGTCAGAGTTCTGCCCTCTAGCTTTCAGAAGCTTATAGATTGCTGAAGTATCAAGTTTGCCCTGGTCATAGATGAATGGAGACTGCCTCGTGTCCTCAATAGCTTCATCAGGCATTGTTTTGTTGGATGAGTAGGTGTACCTGGCCAAGTTCAGCAGCAGCTTACGTCGTCATTCTGTTAACAAAGACGTTCTGAAGCTTGGAGTTTACTGCAAAACTGACTGAAGCATCTTTTTGAGTGCAGTAAGAAAATAAAGTCGAGTCACCGTTATGGCGTTATGGCCCTTTCTTTTTCCATTTTCCTGCTGGAGATTCTTCTACACCTACATTGCGATAAGGTTCTCTCTTATCTTGAGACTTCACCTTGTTCTCATTCTATTTTTTACAGGCATGGCTTGCGTAACCGGTCGATAACCACCATTGTGTTGCTTGAACAACTGCAATGAACCTGATGAGTAACCACCCGCTGAATTCGCTCATCTCGAGTTGAAAGACAGATTGCTTGCCATGTGATGCAAATGAGAGCAGCATGTGTGCATCGCCTCGGTCTCGAGGAAAGGCATGTTGGTCCGTGCAGCATAAGTTTTTATACACGAATGGGCGCGGACGGCCCAGTTCTCAAACATGTAAAGCTTAGCTCTTAAACAAAGAGGTAGTGTTTTCTAGAAAGACCTAGTTTGATGTGATATTTCTTATTATAACTGGCAGGTAAACATGCTTTCTTCATTGTAGAAAAGATTGTAAGGGCATTCCCAATATGGAAATCACACAGCAGTTTCTACTCCGTGCACCATAGAATATAAAATATCCAAATAATTTTAGGAGATATTATTTGTGGTAAGACAAATGACCCATATAACCACAAGTGGCCAGGCTAGCGCCCAGACATTTGGACAGACGCGTGCGTCTGGACGCCCACGGATGCAGCTGCGCTGCCCGCCCGCCCGTGCCTGTTGTGTTGTATCGCCTGTTGTTGCCTGCTCTATTGCTACGCCATATCGCCTGCTGCACGTAAGGCTAGACGAAAAACTCGAAGCTCGTTAGCTCGCTCGGCTCGTGGCTGACTCGGCTCGGCTCGTTATGATAACGAGCCGAGCCGAGCCAGGATTTTAGCTCGTTAGCTATAACGAGCCAACTCGAGCTGGCTCGTGAGCCGCTCGTGAGCCAAACGAGCCGTAGTTTTAGAGAAAAAGTCATCATAACTTATATTAGTTTTGTATTACTTCATGTTTTGCACTTCACAAATAGATGATATGTTAGCTCATATGAATATTTTGTTCGATTTAAAGCTATTGAATATATTATTTTTATATTATTAATATTTTTATGCTTTAAATAAATACAAATATTATATTTTGTATTTTTTTTTCCTGGCTCGCGAGCCTAACGAGCCAGCTCGAGCTCGTAACGAGCCGAGCCGAGCTGGCTCGTTATCCTAACGAGCCAGAACGAGCCGAGCCGAGCCGAGCTGGCTCGTTAGCCAGCCTTAGCTGCACGTGACTGTTGCTGCTTGCTCTGCTCCTGCACTTGCCATATCACGGGGACCGCCTGCGCCTGCTCACGAAACACTTGCAACATGAAAGCACTTCCTACAACATACGTCTGAAGCAGATGAAATATTTGAAACATATGCTTACAACATATGCAACATCCATATAAAAACACTTGCAACATATGTCTGAAGTAGATAAAACATTTTGTATATACACTTGCAACATACATATATAGCCATTGCAACAAAATACAACATACCTCTAGAACATTTGAAACATTTGACACATATATTTTGCAACATACGCTTTCGATGCAACATGGGCGAGCGACGCAGCGGAGGTGGCCCTACGAGATGACTGCAGCAAGCGAGGTGCATGCTGCCGGGGCGAATGGTGAGCAATGGCATGGGCGGGCGGGGAGCGTGGAGCGAGCGGCGCGAGTGGGGGTGAGCAACAATGCGGGTGGGATCAAGCAATGGCGCGGGCGGGTGAGGTGCACGAAGCAAGCGGCGCAGGCAGGGTGTGCGGAACGGTCCTTCCGTTCAAACGGACACTTGCTTCGTAGCATTGCCGAACCACAAGACACCATGTCACGAAACTATTGTCCCTTATGCCACATTCCTATAAGTGGGTCTAGATAAAAATCTATCCAGTCTTCTCCCACCTCACACGAATCACAGGCAAGCGGGGGTGATGGGTCGATGACTCGACATGAGGTCGTTAGCAAGCAACTTAAGCACCGACGGCTAGCGGCTTGAGGAGCAGGATGGCGGCGTTGGCCACTCTGTGCGGGCGGTGGCGCACGCGGTCTACGCGCCGTTGGCGCATGGCGGCGGTGACTGAATGATGGTGCGGGGACACTGCTATGCAGGCGTCCAGCTCGATGTGCAATGTGTCCGACCCGCGGCCACCAACATTAGGCAAGAACGAGTGGGGTGCCAGACGGAGCAGAACGGCAGCACGGGTGCGCTCCTACATGAGGTGTCATGCGCCTTGAGATGGCAGTGCTCGTAAGACTGTCTCCAACAGGTGACCCATAAGGGCGCTCAAACCCAAAATGGATCTCCGACAGTAGTGTACCAGCTTCTAACAGAGTAGCTATACAAGAAACTCATTTTGGGTGATAGGAGAGACACAACCTAAATCTAAGTATCCTCTCTCGTGCAGACCCATTTGCAGAAATGGTTCTCTTTTGGGTCTTATTGTTGGAGAAGACCAAAAATAGTTATTGAACTCTTTGCCTATAGCGCTACCCAAATATGGAATTGGTCTTGTATTTTGAGTACCATTATTGGAGATAGTCTAAGTAGAGCTAGGCCTTTGGACGACATCGACGAAGTCAGTCCATGGCCGGCAACAGGAGGCTTCTCCTCCTCTTTCGATGCCAACTCTAGCCAGAAGAATCCGGACGGAGACAACAGTAACCAAGCTGGCCTATCAAGGTGGCTTTTGATGATTTCTTCTCACCTTGATACACAGGAACACCTGGTTTTTTCCTTAAAAACAGTTTCTTTGTTTTCCTCCTATATCTTTGATAAATCTTATGCTATATCAACAAATTGCTTATGTAGCATGATAATTAATGCACTTAGAAATTATGGCAGTTCATGCATTGAGAGTGCTATAAGGAGAAATTAGTCAGAAGGGATAAGTCATATATACCCCTACTAATGTCACACGTGAAAGTCACACGTGTGATCCAAGAGGGTATAATAGCACAAATCGCTTATGTAGCATGATAAATAATGCACTTAGAAAATGGTAGTTTATGCATTGAGAGTGCTATAAGGAGAAATTAGTCAAAAGGGTACGTCATGTATGCCTCTACTAATGTCGCACGTGAAAGTCACACCTGTGATCCAAGAGGGTATATCTATATGTAACGTCGGCCCTAGAATTGGATGTTTTTCTGAAACCAACATTAAAGCATATATGGTAGTTTAAGTTTTAGCACGTTGGTTCGACTCTTAATCTGGCCACTTAGCCACATTTGTTTCTGCTTATAATCAGATCCTAGTTGAAAAAAAACGAAAAACTCACTAAACGGTTTGATTATTTTTGCTTTTTCTTGGCCTATTTGAAACTTTGAAATAGTACGATCGAGACGGAGTCTGTTCGTCTGAACTTATTAGCCCGACTTATCAATCATGTTATAGTGTTTTTCTCTCACAATAAAACAGCATCAGCTGAACAGCCCGATGATTATAGCGAAAACAAACAAGATCCTTATCAACTTTGTCTCTAACAAAAAAGAGCACTTGTTCAGGCTATTTGGCTCAAAGTCCAATCGAACTCAGTAACATTGCCGAAACGCCTAAACGAGGCCATATCGATTTGCATGGCAACATATTAGGACCCTGTTTGCCCGATTTTTTTTTCTATTCCCACGTTTTTTCACTGAAATTGACTAATTTCTGTAGAGTTTCTATGAGATCTTCGTTGAATGGGTTCTTAGGTTTTGATTTCTGGCTTCTGCGCTACAGTGCAGGCATGATTCCTGGCTCCTCAATTTACTCCAGTAGAGCATTTACTCCAGTCTTCATATTGCATCGATCAACAAAATTCAGTCAGTTCAATACATGAAACTATCTGCACGTTTTTACAAAAATTCCATATATACACCGTGTCCAATTGAAAATTGAAATGCTTGCCTATAGTTACAAATGGCATCTAACTGAATCAATCTCTCTACGTATAGAACAGAACACAACGCAGTGCTACATGTACTACACTAGTACATGATCGATATAGAAATGAATCACCTATCACCACAAGGCCACAACGAAACTACGACGCATCCATAATAGTAGTATCTTCAGGCCTGCAAAACTGCGCGATTCAGTCGCTATCCAGCCGCGCCATTTCGCCGTTTCAGCTAGCTTTGTCTTGACGGAGCAGAGGCCCCCGCCATCTGCTGAACCCAGTAATCCGCCAAAAACGTCTTGGCGGCGTCCAGGCTGGGGTAGTAGGGCGGCTCGAGGAACATCTGGGCGAGCGGATCCATCCCGTCCGCCGGCACGAACAGCGCCCGGTTGCCCGACGCCTCCGCCGTGCCCATCACCGCCGCCACCAGCTGCCGGTACGCGAAGAAGAATCCTCTCACGGCCACCTCCACTGCTTGGAAGGCCTGGAGCAGCTCCACCTTGCCTGCCTCCTCGCCCTCACCGCGCCTACGGCTGTGGTACAGCTTCATGGCCGCCTCCTGCACCCGTGGGCCGCCGTTGGGGTCCGCCTCGACACCGAGCACCCAGGGCACACGCATCTTGAGGTCCCTAGTGGTGTTAGCGACGTGCAGGAGCGCCCTGGACCGGAAACAGAAGGACGCGTCAGGCCCCGGAGCCGCCCGTACAGCGAGCTGGCTCTTGAGCCGCAGGAAGTCGTCCGGGTCCATCAGCAGGTGGAGGTCCTCGACGTCGGCGAGCAGCTTCCACACGCGCTCCAGGATCCAGCAGTCGCTGGCCGCCGCCTCCCAGTTCTTGGTTTCGATCCGTTCGTTGAGGCGAGTGAGGAGCTGCGACGCGGCGCGCAGCCATGACTCGAGTATCTGGTACATGGTGAACAGCGTCTCGAGCTCCCGGTTGCGGTAGCCAGACTTGGGCTCGGGCGCCGGCTTGGGCTTGAGCGCGTGCAGCTCGTGCGGGCGCACGACGCGGTCGTACTCGAGCACGGGCTTGCCGGCGAGGTTGGGCTCGCCGAGGCCGAGCGTGAAGGCGCAGCCCTGCATCTGGCTCTCGATGGCGTACATGATCTTGGCCGCGAGCGTCTCGGACTTGTCCCACGCGGCGAGGCGCGGGAGAAGGCTGGCCTCGCTGACCTGGCACACGACCGCGGCGGCGCTCCCGGGCAGCTGCCACACCTCGGACGCGCTGCGCTCCCGCGGGAGCACGCCCCCGGAGGCGCTCAGCTCGGCGAGCGGCGCGCTCCGGTCGCCGCCCTCGCAGAGCGCGGACACCAGCTCCACCTCCCGCGCCGCGAGGGACTCGAGCCGGCGCGCGAGCTCGCGGCGGCTGGCGTACCCGCGCGGGTCGGACAGCGCGAGGGACGCGAAGCGGAAGGTGACCTCGAGCGCCTGCAGCGCCGGCTTGACCAGGCCCTCGCCCGCCCACTCCGGGAAGCACCGGGCCTTCCACAGGCCCGACAGCTCCGGCAGGCGCAGGTACTGCTCGTACGCCTCGGCCGCGGACGCGTCCTGCACCCTCAGAACGGTCGACGAGGAGGAGGAGGATGGCGCGCACGGCTTGTCGTCCTGCCGCACCGGCGAGACCGGGGACAGCTTGGGCGTTGCCATTCCAGCTCCAGTAGTTGAACTCTCAGAGGTGTACGTTTGCTTTTCAAATTCCTCCTACGGGACTGAGGTTGATTGATTATCAGGTTCTTGTTTTGAGTTTGGCCTCGAGAACGAGGAGGGGAAGGCATGCTTTATAGCGAGTGCTCCGCTGGCTGCTGGGGTTCGATGGCGGGGCCGAGTTGAGGGGGGAGGACAGGAGGAGCGTGGCCTGGCGTGTGGACCCGAGCCGCGGCGCGAGTTTGAAACGGCGGAGTCCGGGAAACCGCGGGGTGGGCGCGCATGCCAGTGGGGTACGCTGGAAGGCAATAAATTAGGGCGGAAAGGACCATTGAAGAAAGGGTTTTCGAGCTTAGGCCTTGTTAGTTTCTCAAATTCATCCTCAAATTCTACTATGCAAAAAGAAGATTCCCCATCACATCAAAATACCGGCACATATATGGAGTACTAAATGTAGATGAAATCAAAAACTAATTGTACAGTTTGGTTGTACTTTGCGCGACGAACGTTTTGAGCCTAATTAATCAATGTTTGGACAATTATTACCAAATAAAAACAAAATCGCTACAGTACTGCACAGTAATTTAGGGAGGCCCAAATCGGCCATCTAAACACGGCGTTATCCGCAGGAGCAGCAGCTGACGATGCGCCTCTGCCGTCCGGGTCGCGATGTTTTCTCGTGTTCGGCCCGCGCACGCCGCTGTATTTTACGGAACAACGCGGCAGTCTCCATCCGGCGTCCATGCTAGGAGCCTAGGACGGCAGCACAAGGTTCCCCGAACACTCCAGTATTATCCTTTTTCTAAGCCTTTTTTAATCCACGAACGGTATCGACAATCGAGTATAAACTTCCTTTACTCATCTTCAACTGTAGGCAATTTCTGTATCTATTGGAAAGGCAGTATCAGTTTCTTCTGAATGACGTGATGCAGGGTAGAGTATATGTAACTTTGGGGGTAGAGTATATGTAACTTTGGTCGGCAATGCCGTGAAGGCGTAAATTTGATTTGGCGATCGGGACTAGAATTAGCTGCACAGATGTAACTTTCATATAAAGAGGCAAGCACTGATTTGACTTTGTGTTTCGGTCTTGGTTTTTTAAAACTACTAGACGTTCTAGTCAACCTATTTAGAAGTGTTTGACGTTGCTTAAGTGGTTTTCTTCTTATACTCCCTCTATTATAAATGGTATTCATTTTGGATTTGTTCTAACTAGGGAGTTACCCCTCTCCGATTTTGACCAAATTTATATAAAAAAGGTCGTACTAACATTTTACAAGGTCAGATTATTTTTATTAAGTCTACCATGAAAATGTATTTAATAGCATGATTGTTAGATAGGTAGATGTTCATATATTTTCTATAAACTCGGTCATTATGATCAGATAAGTTTAAGTTAGGATAAAATTAAAACACCTCTAATTTGAAGCGGAGTGGACACATATTACTATATTAGAATCCTAGTATAAGATTGGCAATAGGAGTTGCCGATACTTTTTTATAAGAAAGTTGCCAATCTTCTAAACAAATGCTTGAAGTTACTTGAGGAGCATGAAAAATAAAATGCTCAAAATTACTACTACTAGGTACTAGCTATTATTCACAGATAAAAAGGGGAGATTGATGGTTGTAATAACTACGGGGAATGGAGATGGGGATGTGCCAATATTCTCAATTAATTCCATGCTGTTACGGCATGTACCATGCAGGAGCAGCCGGACAGCCGAAGTTCAGAGGGGTGTGCAATCTATGCTCTGATACGGCATGCACCAAGCCACCAAACCATATTCGGGCATTTGGTTGGCTACATTTCCAGCTGCTGGGGCCCTGTTTAGATGTCAAATTTTTTTCCAAATTTTACTATGCAAAAAGAAGATTCCCCATCACATCAAAATGACGGCACATGTATGAAGTACTAAATGTAGATGAAATCAAAAACTAATTGCACAGTTTTGTTGTTCTTTACGAGACGAACATTTTGAGCCTAATTAATCAATTTTTGGACAATTTTTTACACTAAAAAACAAAATACTACAGTGCGCTACAGTGCGAAACAGTGATTCAGCCGTCCCCAAATCTGTCGAACTAAACACGGCCTGGGTCGAATTGCACTGTTCCAAACTTCCAATCGGCTCTGCTCCCCACCTGACTCGGAATGTTCTCACTTGTCACCAAGTCAGCGGTCGCCAGGAAATCTCTTCTACCCAACAGGGATTTGCTCGAAATCTTGGACCGGCGAAAGCTCCAATACTGGGCACCCCCGCGAGAACGTCTGCGCTGCCGAACTTTGACGGCGGCCGGCCGCGGCAGGAGAGTCTGCGCCCGACCTCGTTGTGGTCTGCGGAAGCAGCCCGGAAGGCTGTCGATGTTCAGGAGGAAAGCTGCAGTTACGCAGGCATTCACGGTGCTTATCTCTTGATCAGTCAATTCTGAACGTAATTCGCTTGGTTCGTCAGCTCTCCTCTTTGACCCAGTATATTCCAGGAGAACAGACTTGTGCTAGCAGCTTGCTGCTTCAGGCAAACGCTGGGAAAAGCTCGGGTCTTTGCGATGACTGTGAGGTGCATGAATTGATTTGTTAATCTGACCTGCAACTGGCATGCTTGTATATCCAGTTTTTTTTAATAGAAGAACAAGAGATGATAATAACATACTCCTACAATGTCGGTCCTCGTGCATATCCATGAAGAGGCGGCACAGCGGGAAACAGTTAGGTGAAAATGACGTCGTTAAGGCGGCAGGCGAGGTGATGCAAGCGGATGCAGTGCAGGTCGGCAGATAACCTGTTTGATTAAGCATTTAAGCTACCCCGGACGCCACAGCCAGAGGATATATATACGGGCACCGACGAACCGACCGAACAGTTGATCAGCACGGCAGCGGAGCGCTCAACGCCGACGAGCTGGAATGATCACCTTTACCTCCCGATCGCTCGTACATATCCCTGTTTCAGATTAGCGAAGAAAGCAGCCAGAATTCAGAAGGATGTTTGCTTCTGACTCTCCCGGAATCGATTCATCTGAGAACACAAGGCATGCAAGTCACGGAATCAAGGGCTACCGCTAGTCGTGTGACGCTGCGGACGCGTATGCATGTGATGTGACACAGTTTGCTTGGAGTCTAGCATCCGATCCCTCTCTCGGTTCCCTAACAATCCATATCATGCGAGGTTACCAGAGTCATATACTCATATGCCAGCGCTTAACAGAGACGCCCCGCACCGCTCCCGCCGAATTAGCACGGTCAAGCACGTGCATCAGCCTGGCATCGTCACCCGGTACGAAAATTCCGGCACTCGGTGGTGCTGCATCCGGCAATCACGTCGCGAGCATTTCGGTAAGGGCCCATGATCTGTGCATCAGTGGGCCGTGGGCGCGCGCCGATATGAGGCGTGCGTGACGTCCCGGAGACGCGCGTGCGGACGGGTCCACATCGATGGATACGAAGCCAAGATTATGGCCACCGGCCATCTCATCTCATCTCATCTCATCTCATCTCATCATCCGAAGTTTCGGATAAGAGCCAGCACGCTAGGCAAGCCGCTGACCATCCGACTCCGACTCCGACTCCCTCATCCTCGTGCCGAGACCGGTAAACCGTCGACCGTATCCGAACAACCCTCGCCGGGTCGCCGGGATTTGTTTCTAGAGGGAACGAGGCCTCCAGGCAACGCCGCCACGTCGCCGTCGCTGCAAAAGGCGAAGAAACGGATCGGACTGGTTCAATCTCCGACGAAGCTGAACTCTGTGCCCAGTCTCGAACGAAAAGGAGACATCAGACATCCGCATATGGTGCTCCGCCCGGCACAGTCGCGGAGACGGCGGCAACGCTGTGGCCGGACGCATCGACTTTACTTATCGGTTATCCGTTCGCCCACCCGGTGCATGTGCGAGTCGGGCGGCACGGCAGCGCGTGGCCGGGCCGACGACGGCAGCTGCGTACGGTCCGCTGCCGTGCCCCCTCCTCCGTTCCATTCCCCACCGGGCAGGATGCCAAGGCGCCCCACACGACCCAAGTGGACTGCGCTGTGCGGAACGCGGAGGCTCCGACGGCCCGTCGGCCACATGGGCGCCACGCGGGCCGGCTCGCCAGGGGACCGTACGCGGCCCAGCATGTGAGCACCCCAGGTGAAGTGACGCCGTTCCCCTAAAAAAAAAAGGTGACGCCGTGACATACTGACAGCGACTCGTGTTCATCACCTGACTCCTTATGACTCGGTCAATGATCACGTAGAAGGTCGTCCGCCATCCACTGCATCTCTGTTTCCTGCCTTGGATAGCTGTGGTAGAGAAAGGACAGAGAATCAGGGATCAGCAGGCGACATTCTCGTCGACAACGAGGTACCTGTGATGCACAGTCTTTTGGAGGTGCTTATACAAATAGGATTTTCGTACGTGTGTTTATAGGGGTGAGTGTGCGTGCATGTTTTTTTTTGAGGTCAACGATGGGGAGGTTTAAAATAACCCCACCTGATATATTGCAGCCATAGATTCCAGGGGGTGCCCGGTGATGGCTGTGCGCATGGCCCAAAGGTTTGCAAAGTTACATTACAAGGATGCAAAGATCAAATAGGTAAGCTATTACACCAGAAATTAGAAAGGCGAGTGTCGTTCCTTGGGAGGCGGCATCTCCATTGCATAGCTGAACTTCTGCAGGCAGCGATCAGCCTTGAGTGGTCTGGGGGCATTCCTCTGAAAACCACATCATGCCTGTGTTTCCATAGTTGCCAGCATATGAGAATGATTATGGAAGAGAACGTTGTCCGTGGCATGGTTACCGGTGGTGTTGTCTCCCAGAGGCTCTGAACTTGGGCAATATTCTCTGGCTGCCAGCCAATTCTGCACCAAAATTCTTTTACAAAGTGACAACCTGAGATGATGTGGTCTGCTGTCTCATGTTCCGCGCTACAGATGGCACAGGTGTCTTCTTGGAGCACTCTTTTTTTCACTAGGTTGCTCTTGCATTGGATCCTGTTCTTAGTGATTAACCATCCGAAGAATCTGACACGTGGTAGAGCAAAGTTCTTCCACACAAACTGATATGCAGGACAGGCTTCATCACCCTTCATGGAAGTTGTGTAGATCATGCCTGATATGAGGCGCTGATTGTTGTCGGCAAAGAAACATGATCTGTCATCCGTATCTATAGTTAGAGAAACATCTTGTAGCAGTGCTTGTAGAGCCTGAAGCTCATTTCTTGCTTGTGTGGACAGTCGTCTCTAGAACTGCAGCTCTAGAGGAGTTGAGATGACTTGTACTGAGGAGCCACGTCCATCGAAATGGCTGTAGAGAGCGGGGGAAGCTGATTTGTAGGGGGAGTCGCCCAACCAAACATCTTGTCAGAAGGCTGTGTCACGTCCATTGCCGATGCTGACTCTTGTGATTCGTTGGTATGCTGGCAAAAGATCTCTCAGACTGTTCTAGTGAGTGCCGGCTAGCTCTCCCTGCATGGTATCTAGATGAATCTGTGATCTGACCCAAGTTGCCCAAGCAGAACCCGCTGGATGGTGGAGTCTGTGTAGTAGCTTCAGCAGTAGGCAAGCATTCTGGGTGTCCAAACACTTAATGCCTAGACCACCATCCTCTTTTGGCTGGCAAACATTTTCCCAGGCAACCAGACACTGTGCACCATTAACCTTGTCCGCAGCAGCCCAAAGGAAAGCACGCCGTCTCTTATCCAACGCCTCTCGGATGGCAGGTGGCAGCATCATGGCCCCCATGGCATAGGAAGGAAGGCCATCCAGGACCGAGTTGATTAGGACCACCCGCCCTGCTGTGCTTAATAATGTCGCTCTCCAACCAGCTAGGTAGCGGTCCACCTTGGCAATCAGAGGAGCGAAGGCAGATAGACGGAGTTTGACGTTGGACAGAGGGAGTCCGAGGTAGACTTGCGGGAAAGAGCCTTCCTAGCATTGCAAGATGTGCAGGATATCTTGAAACTCAGACTGGGGGATGTGCATCGGAGTCACTGTGCTCTTGCTGAAGTTGATGGATAGTCCGGTTGCCTCGAAAAATAGTTGCAGTGCATGTTTGAGTCTTGTTGCATCTTCTGTACACCCTCGAACCAAGATGATTGTGTCATCGGCATATTGTAAAATCGGGCACGGTCCAAGCATCAGAGGATGACGAATGCTTCCATCAGCCTTGATCAGTTTCTGAAGGATGTCCGCTACAAGCAGAAACAGATAAGGGGACAGGGCGTCTCCCTGCCGGAGGCATCGGCGACAGGAAATCTAGGGTCCCAGAATTCCATTCACTAGGACCACCGAGCACGAGCTGGTCAACAGACGTCTCATCCAGTTACGCCACAACGCAGGGAAGCCATGAACCTCCAGCACACGATCCAAACTGTCCCAGTTTACCGAGTCGAAAGCTTTTGCAAAGTCCAGCTTGATGACTATTGTTGGTGTCTTCCTCTTGTAGCAGCACTACACGAGCTCTGTGGCATAGATGTTCTCTGATATGGACCTACCTTTGATGAAGCCCGTCTGATCAATGTCTATGAGCTTGGGTACCTGTCTCTGCAATCTCGTAGTTAAGATCTTAGTTAGAATCTTGACAGGACAGTTCTATAAGGACACAGGCCTGAACGCATTGGGCGTGATCGCCGGTGACGTCTTCAGGATGAGGACGATGACTGCACGGTTGATGCAGTCCAGGTCCAAGCTGTCAGCATGAAGGCATACAGGAACTCCATGACGACGTGCTTGGTAGTCTCCCAGGCCGATGCATAGAAGCTCAGGCCGATGTCATCCGACCCAGGGGCGCTGGCCGCGTTCATCCCCTTGACAGTAGCCTTTGTTTCATGCTTAGTGAACAGTGCCGTGAGGGTGTCGCCCTGTGCACGGTCTGCATTGTTGTATAGGCTGAGCAGGTCAAAGGCCCAAGACGTGGGCACCACTCGGCCTAGGATGTCGGTGTAGTAGGTCGTGAGTGCCGTCGTCTTGTCTCCATGAGAGACCAGTGTTGTGCCTTTGATCTCCAGCCGTTGTATCTGGTTCCGTCGTGCCCTTGTGGGCGCCCAAACTTGGAAGAATTGGGTGTTTGCGTCGCCTTCTCTTAGCACGCAAAATTTTCCACGCTGCTTCTAGTACGCCGCGTTGGCTGATGAACAAAGCCAAACGTGCCCGGCATAGCTTCCGTAAACATCGTTCACCTACAGAGTGAGTTCTCCATTCCTTGAAGACATCAAGCATTAGGATTATGAAAGTGCAGTTATGGTAAATAGACGGAGGAGAGCGATGCTTGTGCGCCTAGAGCTTTGTCGTGTGCCTGACAGCTTTGACCCATGCTACCAGGCGCCCGGCAGCGTCCGAGGCGTTCGTCTGATAGTTTGACCAGGCAGGGAGGATGGAAGTCAGGAAATTGGGGCTTTTCAGCCAAGCATTTTCGAACCAGAATAGTTGGGTTTTGGGAAGGGCCATGGGAATGCTGACTAGGAGAGGGATGTGGTCAGAAGTAGTTCCTACTCTTGAAGAAAGGTTAGTATTAGGAAAGTCGGAAGAGAAGACCGTGTTCATGAAAGCTCTGTCCAAACGAGCAAGGGTCAGGGAGTCACGCTTGTTACTCCAAGTGTAAAGGCGGTCTAGGAGTGGGAGCTTAATGAGCGCTAGGTTGTGGATGAAGTCGTTGAATTTGTTAGCCAGTGTCCTGTTGAAACCAGTGGTGTTCTTATCATCAGGGGAGCAGGTGAGGTTGTAGTCCCCTACAGCCAACCAAGCATGGTTAGAGGGGGGCTGGAGGTTACTAAGTTCTACAAGGAAGGCATCAGTTTCGCCATGGTTACTAGGTGCATAAACATTGGTCAGATGGAAGGAATAGTCAGAGGTGGTAGTGTAGAAGGGGATGCTTAGGGTATAAGCACCGGGCACCGGATCACCTACTTTGAGCACTGCCGGGTTCCAGGCAGTGATCAGGCCGCCCTTGGTGTTATCGGCGGGCACGGCGGAGAACTCACTGAGGTAGAGGGGAAGGAAAGTTCAGCATTTTGCCGGGGTGGCAGAGTCTAGCTTGGACTCCTGGAGACAGACAATGTGAGGGTGTGAGACAGAGATGGCGTCGCGAACGGCATCACACTTATCATTCTGACCAAGTCCACGAATGTTCCATGACATCAAGATATAAGTGAAGCGCAATTGATTCATAGGAACGAAAAAACAACACAGGTAGAGATACAAAGGGGGCACAGGGGAGAAGGAAGCAAAAAACAACAACAATCAACAAGGTTGTCACCAAGGGGGCTACCCATGAAATTAAACTTGGAACGAAAAGGATGCGCTTCGGATAGGTGAGGCGCCTGTCAACACGGTTGTGTCGAAGGTGCCTGGAGTTGACAGTCTGGTGTCCTCTCATGGCGCGACGGTGGATGCAGTGGCCATCACGACGGCCTGGTGGTCTGAGCAGGAGAGGCAGGCAGCTCTGGCGAGCCTTCCCAGATCCAGAGCCCCAATTGGGTTCTTCCTCTTAAGTATCTTCCTTCCCTTGATCTGCTTCTTCAGCTGCGCAGAGCAAGCCACCAGACTCTCCTTGAGGGCCTTGCGCTAGATGGCCTTGGTGGCCATGGGCACAAAGGCACCTCCATCCTTCTCGGCTAGGCGAGAGCTGGCACGGGATGGAGCAAGGCTGCGCGGGCGACGGCCATGGCGGTTGGTCCTCGCCGGAGGGCTCACCGAGCGTGGAGGAGGGGACACAGGAGTTGGTGGTGGAGGAGGAGGGGTGTCATCGTCATCCTCGTACCAAGGGAGGGCGAGCAGGGGAGCAGGTGAGGGCGGCGCAGATCTATTGAGGGTGGGAGTGAGGAGCAAACGGAGGAGCTAGATGACGACTAAAGATGGCAATAGGGACCCGCGACCCAATACCCGATGGGTATTTACTCCATTAGGGTACCAATATAGAGTAAAACTCGTACCCATGGGTACGTAAACGGAGCAAAACCTTCACCCATCGGGTACGTGGGTACGGGGACGGTGTAGCAGGCCCCATACCCGTTTACCCGTGGGTAAAAAATACTCGGCCCAAAATTAAAGAAGCCCAAAATTAAAGAATTATTATGGTGCTATGTGATTGGTGGTTGTAATAGAAATTATTATGCTACTATTTTGTCTATTTTTTTGTTCTAGGAGTGATGGTTGCTTGTGATTTGTGAATTACTGATTTTCTATGAGGCAACAAAAGAACTTTTGGTGGGTATGGGTGACCAGCCGGGTATAATTTACCCTGATGGGTATGGGTCTGGAGAAATTCCCCCACCCACAACCAGATATGGGGATACCCGCAGTGTCATATTGTTATCATGGGAATGGGTCTGGGGAGTCCATACCCGATGGGGATTTACCCATTGCCATCTTGAATGACGACTGAGATTGGTGGTAGCGGTGGAAGGGGAGATGCTAGTGATAGATGATAGTAGAAATAGGGGTGGCCCAAGTAGTGACCTGGCCCATCGAAGCCCATGTCGGGGTAGCCCATGACGTGACCCGGGTAAACCGACCCAAAGGGGGGCAGATCCACGAACCGTTCCAGCCCGGCTCCACCGCTACCATTTCCCGGCCCAGGCGGCTGGGGGAAGAAAGGCCTTAGGAGGCCCAAGGCGTCTAGCTATTCGGCCCGGGGCCAAACACGGAGTACCTCGATGTCGAACGTGGAGCCGAGCACCCTCTTGTTGGCGCCCTTTCCCGGTTTTCCCAAGAGCTTGCGTTCCGGGATCCCCGAGGTGGAGGAGCGCGCCACCACAACGCGAACGGTGGAGGAGTCTCTCTCAAGGTAGGCCAAGTCAATCTCTACCACCGTCCCTAGCTTACGGAAGGCGTCGGGGATGCCTGACTCCGTGCAGTGTTCGTCGGGGAAGTTGGTCACAGACAGGGTAGCGAGCCAGGGCTGGTACGTGATGAAGTGGTTCGGGCCCTCCTCGGAGTGCACCAGCAACACGTGGGAGCCATCATGGGTGATGGGGCTCAGGTGGACCATGTAGTCACGCTCCGCCATGGAGTCAAAGTGTAACAACATGTGGCCCCTGGAAGAAGGAAACATGCGGTAATGGATGCCAGGAGCAGTAGAGAACAGAGCAGAGTGGATGAAAGGAGCCGGGTTGTGGACCGGGCCGTCCTCGGTGACGGAGGCATAGGCGATCTTGCTGGCGCGGGCCATGTCCCCCTCTGGCATCCACAGGATGTCGCGGTCGACCTCCTCCTCCTCAGTGTCGGCCGAGGACGCTGAGCGGAAAGGGGACCCGTGGGAGTCGACCTCATCCTCCTCCTGCGAGCCGCCGGTAGGGAGGGAGGACTCATCGATGTCATCCATGCCTCGAGTCGGTGGTGGGGGAGCTACAGCCTGGCCCGGGGGTGAGGTGGACGGAGGAGCACGGCCATCCACCGGGGCCGCATCATCTACAACCCGAGTCAGGAGAGTTAGGGAGCCAGTGCAGTGGACCTCCAGGCACCGGGAGGGTGATGGCGTGAATAGCAGACGATCCGACACCGTTGTGGGAACGGCGGCAATGGGTGGTGCGGTAGGAAGGGAGGAGGTGGAGGAGAGAACATGGTAAGGATGGAACACGCTGGTGGGTGCAGGGAAAGATGGCGCCGGCACAGCAGTGCTAGGAGAAGACGTGGTGGTAGGGGTAGCCCACGGCAGAGGACGGGAAGCAGGCCAACCACGGTGGATAGCCCTCCGGGGGACCTACAAAGGTGCTCCATGTGCCCACTGGCACCACACCGCCGGCAACGCACAGGATCACGACACTCGCGGACGAAGTGATCCGAGGCAAGGCAACGAAAACAACCAGCAGGTGGAGGGTGGAAGTGAGTGCGAGAGTGCATCTTTGGTTAAGGAGGGGCAGGGGTTTTAACAATGTCCCTGAACGAGCGATGGAAAGTAAAAACTCCGGCGTTGGGCTCCAAGCACCGGCGGGCCACGTCGGTGTTAACCATCTCTGGAGGATCTGTAATGCCGGCGTTGGGCTCAAAGTTCAGCCGGTTGTCGTCAGGGGCGACCATTGCTGGGTTCGTGGCGACAGGTGGAGTTGGGAGTAGAGGAGGAGGAGAGGGGTGATTGACAGTTGAAAGTTGCAGAAGATATGCTGACCTTTTAGGGGGGAAATCTAGACTTTAGGCAGGGGGGAGAGCTGGCAGACGGGGAGCAGCCAAGAGACAGCTGTGGGACAAATATCTAAGTATCATCTGAGGGGGATACGGGGGAGTAAAAAGCTTCGCTGGCAAGCTGCAAAAGCCTGTCAGCTTCAAGTTCCATGCTAGAACGGTTAGCGTGCAGTGAAATTTGAAAATCTCCTTGGCCAAGGTGGCCGGCGAGGCTGCAGAAGATGACGACTGACTTGGTAGCCATGGCGGCGGTGAAGAAACATGGTTTGGGGGAGCGGACTCTGATGACTACCGGGGGGCAGTGAGGTGATATGTGAGGACGTTGGCAACTTGCAGGCAGGAAAGGGCGGTCGGCCGGGACGGCGAGACCCATAGGGTGCCGCGGTCAAGACC
The DNA here is from genome assembly GCA_038087645.1 of Saccharum hybrid cultivar R570. Lineage (NCBI taxonomy): Eukaryota > Viridiplantae > Streptophyta > Magnoliopsida > Poales > Poaceae > Saccharum > Saccharum hybrid cultivar. The sequence goes on from JAQSUU010000139.1 coordinate 18,423,807, forward strand.
ATGGCCGCCGGCAAACAGAGTGGAGGCGGTGGTATAGAAGTCTAGGAGTAGGCGCTCCTAGAAAGCAAAGCCTGGTTGAGGCGGAGAAGCAGGGACGCGTACCTAGGGGAGCTCCGACAAGTCTAGACGCAGCTGGGTTGACGACGCGCTCTTAGGCTTAGCAAGATCATCCCCTCCGTCTAGAGCAGGCTGTGGAAGCGGTGGCGCCGGCGTGGAGGAGTCCGCGACGGTAGGGCAGGGTGTTGGTGGGCTGAGCTGGTCGTCGTTGGCGATGACGGGGGCGGTACCATCGCCGACGATGGGGGCGGGGGTGGGTCAGGGTGAAACATCTTCGTGAACTAGTATCCAGCCGAAGATGAAATTATGTGCGTGCGTGTTGAGCGTCTGCGCCGATACTTGTGTAATTCAAAAAAAGTAAAGGAAGTATAGGGTTCTAGAGGAAGAAGAACAACAGTAAATAGAAGGGGAATTCTGGAGAAGGAAGATAACCTTTAGTTTCTGAATATTCGATATTGTTTCCCCTCTAGCTGTTGTTGCTTTTATAGTGCTCCATAGTGTCTTCCTTAGGCCTTGGTTGCGAGGTACATGCTCTCCCCTTGAGATTTGGCTTGCCCCCAAACCGATGAAGAAGTATGGAACCACCAGGATCCCAAATGATTCTTGACTTATCAAGGAAAAATGGTAATAAGCTAGCTCTAGTGTTTTCCTTTGCCGCCATACTGATCAATATTGTAGTAGCGATAAGCTCATGAGACGAGGAATATGTCAAGCTAAAGCCATTAGCACTATACTGCGCGTCCTTGCTAGTAGTCAAGAAGCCCATATCAAGCATCAGCAATTCCCAGCAAAATTCCAAAGTCACAGACTATGCAACCAGTAAAGGTCCCAATAGCACTGAGCATGCTATCATGCGAGCTGAACTGCATGCCCAAACCTCTAGTGACCAAGGACACCCATCAACTGCAGAAACATATCAGAGGTATATCTGGTGAACCATGGTCAAAACTTCCATGGAAGAACTAAAATAATTTGAGCAGCAATCAAACACACAGGTGCATGCATGTGTAAATTTCTCTGAGCTTTTGCACTATTAAGTTGCCTTAGTAATGCACAGGGATCACACCTAGAGCCATCATCTGTAACTAAAAGAGGAGCTGCACCTAAAGTGTAAGTTCCAGAAGTATTTGTCCCCAATATAAAACTCCAGACAAGAGTACCTAAAGGACATCTGAGGTATCCGCAATATAAAACTCCAGAAGTATCCGCAATTTGTATGCACCCAAAGGACATCTGAGGTGGAACAACTAACGCTGATGTGTTCAAGAGTACCATAACTGCATAGCTACAGAAAAATGGCTAGAGTTGGACTCCATCACATTTGATCTCAAACAGCAAATGCAATGACCATGGTGGCATGAACTGCAGGGATAACCAACCCACACAAAATATGAACCATAAACTGCAGCAAAGCTTAATGGTGTCCCCAAGCAAAGTATTGCAGTCTTGCCTAGGAGGTGGCCAAGGCTGCAACTCAATTGAGCCATTCATGGATAGTCCAGCCTTGCATAAACAAGAAGCTACCAAAAGCTTGTCCAACATAGGTACTGTTGTCAGGATGCAATCCAAAAAAGCCTTCATACCAATCTGTGTCATTGCAACCACTCTACGCTCAGGCAGCAGCAAACCCTTAGCCATCCATCGTGCAGTGGCAACAGTCAATAGAGGAAGAACTTCGGCACTTCCATTTAGCTGTGACTGAATGCTCCACTTTATATTCAATACTTTTGTATAGCTAGGACCAGAAGACAAAAAATGTTGCAACAAATCTTGTTTAGCCTGCCAGTGATCCCTGGCCTTTTCTCCTACAACTCAAGATTGTTGTCTGTTGACGGTCACTAACACTAATTATAAACCGTCAACATAACATGTATATATACTTAATTTCATCACCAAACATAGGAATAGGGGTTTAAACTAATAAATTCCACGAGCTTTGGTGAATATTTGTATGCAGGAGGATTTATCTATAAAACAGCTTTGGGACTACTGTAATACACTCCAAACAAGCAAATCGACGATAACAAGTGATTCTATTCGCGAAAACTATGAAAGACAACTCTAGAAGGCTCTAGAAGACACCACGACGAAGTGTGGGCCGAGACTCCACCGTAGTGGGCCGGCCGTCCCATGGGGGAGGCCGCCCAGCCTAGCCCGGAGCCCGCTCGCCCTCCACCGCCTCGTATTCCTTCTTACAATTTACTTTGTTGATTTTAAGGCGGTTTTAGGTCAATTTATCCAACGGTGGTCGAGGGAGGTGACGCGGATCGATGACGTGGCATTTTTTTTGATGCTACTCCATCTCCCCCTATATAAGGACGCCCAGACCCCCTCTAGGAGGTCATCTCTCATTCAGATCAAGTCACAACACCAGGAGAATTAGGGCTAGACTCTCCAATATAGTAGATTAGTTCTAGTTGAGAGTTAGGGAGAGTCGAGCTATGCTCAAGTTCTGAAGAATTCTTCGAAGGTCCGGTATATCTTTGTATCTTACCTTTGCAAGACTTATGCTTTAATATATTTCTCTTCTCTATTTACTTTTATGCCTTTCATGTGTATGGTTAATATAGTTATCATATCTTTGCATGGGATCTCCACTTGTATCGAGTGCTTTAGTTATCATATGTGACTACAGTAGTAATTCATAGTATAGACATAGTGTCTAGACTATAGGTTACCTGAGATTGCACCCAACCTCACGAATAGTTGTGGTAGCCCCAAGTGGTGACAGCCCTGACGACCGACGTAGTCCACCACGTTCAGGTTGGTGTTTGTAGGACTATAGTCAGAGCTTCCTAGCCCCTTTCTCATCCCTTTCTACGACTAGTGTTCTGATGTCCCAAAGTGTTATTATGTATGATCGCTTTATCTACCCATGCTTTATCTACCATCTAGCCTAGACTAGAACAGAATCAGAGTAATAGAGAAGTATCTAGGAACCTTGAACTCACCCGTTGTCCTCTCAATCTAGCTATGCTACTCATTTATCATGGAATTCTCCTATCTATGTATCATTATTCATAACTCCTATCATTTATCACTTACCTCCACTTTAGTCTAGTTGATATATTAAGTTAGTAGATGCATGATGGTGAATTATCAGTTTCTTTAACCATTGTTTCCCTGTGGATAAATACGATACTCTGGAATACTCCCAGGTAAAAGCTATAACGGTATCCGTGCGCTTGCGGAATTTTCTATGTGCGTTATAAAATACCAACATTGTCCTACCATTTCAAGCAAGAAACATCGATAATTGCCACCACACTTCCACTGTACTAGCTCATGAATAAGTGCACAACCAACTATGGGATCAATGGAGTGCCTAGAGGGGGTGAATAGGCCTATGAAAATTTAACTCAAACAGAAGTCAAATTCACTTGCAGCACTGCCGCTCTGGGACCGTGGCACTACCACGCCTATAGGAGAGTCAAGCTCACAGTTCAAAATCCAGTGAATAAAATTTAGATCTGGTAAATTTCTTAGCTTCCTACATAGGTGTAGGTCACAGATCAATAGCTAGAAGTGGTACGAACACCTCACACAAGTAGATCAGCCACAAACCCTAGAATCACCTCAACAACAATATGAACAACAAGTAAAGCAACATAAGCACAAGGTGACATAAGGGATTATCCCATGGTTTAGCTCGGCACTAAGGCTTGCCTAAGTCCACATTGTTGAGGTATGCCACTAAGGCTTAGGGCTTTACAACCTAACCTCATTCTCAAGTCAAGAGAGTGAACTCTTAAGATGAGGGGTAATTTTATTAGCTGCAAGAGATGGTTACAAACTTCCTAGGGCTGCCACAAGGTTGGCAAGCTCACCAGGCGATGCTCTAGCCGGCTAGGAGCCAAGCTTCAAGAGTAACAAACACAACCACCGGCCAAAACATGAACCAAGTACCCTTTAGGCTTTGGGAATTAGTGGATCTGCTCTCTAATCGCTTTTGGCACCTTTTTCTCTCAAGGATTGATGGAGAAATCAATGGAGAAGCTTAGGAGCTCAAGGTTTCCAATGGAGGTGAGAGAAGAGTGAGCATAGCTGGTGTTCTGTCGAAGTGAACATTTGGGAAGAAGACTGAACTGTTGGAAGAGAGAGAGGTATAAATACCCCTTGGGTCCCAATGCGGCACTGCCGCACTAGCTAGGACAACAGAAAGGCAGTGTGAAAAGCATAGCTATCAAGGCTAAGGAACAAGGATGTTTTGACATAAGATTGAGCACTTGGTTGCAAATTTTTAGCAAGTTGTTATGTCCCTCTTTATAGTACGACTTTTCCTATACTCAAATTCTAAATATAAAAGAAATTAAACCTTCCTTGAGTGAGATGTCATTTACATTTGTAATTGGGGGCTCCTTCTTTTGATATAACATCCTCGATAATAAATTTCCTGCTAGTTATCTTGATAAATCTTATTAGTCCTCTAATTAGGTGGTCATTACCACCAAAACCCACGATAGAGCTTGATTGCACCTACAATCTCCCCCTTTTTGGTTATTGGTGACAACCCAATTAGAGCTTACAAAAGATATGAAATATAAACTGAGATTTTCGAACCATGGGTGTAGAGCCTCCCCCTAAATTTGTGAATAGATAATTGAATTCTCAACTTGGCATAAGAGACCAAGATTCATAATTTAGAAAAAGTGAAAAGGGGCTCACCCTACATCCATGCTCCTATGGGGTGCTGCACACTTGTGTCAAGTATATATATGCATGATGCGTATGACAAGTTATGCACACAAAGCTTTGCTGTGATAGCAGGGTGCGGCACCGTCGCACTAGGAGTGCGGCATTACCGCACTTGCTGCAACAGCCTAAGTAAACCGAGCACCACACAACAGATTATAATTGAAAAGACAAACATTCTAGCACAAATATGATAAGCTAACACACATCCATCGATACATGTCCATATTCGATTTAAATAAAATCACACAGGTAGCATTATTACACAAATAGAGTTTTGAGCGACTCTCAAACTCTCCACCTAACGAAGACTAACTCTCATTGGATAAGACATGAAGCTCCTGCAGCAAACACATGGCATCAAAAAAGTTTATTGAGCCCTCTAATTTTCTCCCTCTTTGGCAATAAGCACCAAAAAGTGAGAAAAAGAGGAGAAATCAACGAACTCACTCCTTATCCCTCTGGATGCCCTCCCAATCGATGTCATCACCTCTAGCAGCCCTGCTACCTCCTATAGCTGTCCCTGCACCGTCGGCGTTGTCGTCAAAGTCAATACGTGCACGGCCCTAACGATGAGTGGTGGTGGTGTAGCGAGTGGGGAACACCTTAGCTCCTGTCTCTGTCGGTACCCCTCCAGGGTCTCCTCTCAATCTGCTACTTGTCCTTGCTCCTCCTCCTCCTCCCCATCATCCTCATCATCTAAATCTATGTCAGACAGGATAGGTAGGTCAAACTGAGGTGGAGGTGGAATAGGAGAAAGTGGTGGAAGGTCCTGTCCACGCTGTTGACACTGCTCAAGCTGTGTCTCATACGCTCTGTCAGCTATATAGGCGCACTTGCCAAAGATCGCCTTCAGCCACTTTCCAAATTTCTTCATCTTGCCTCCTTTGTGAGTCTTAGAGCGGGAAGACTCAGGGACATCCACATGAGCATAAGAGCCCCTAGCTTCTTGAGTAGCTACAGCTGGCTAGGTCTTCTCAATCTTGTAGACGGTGTGCATCCCATCCTTTGGAAAATAAAATTTAGTGGCCCTCTCAATCATGAACATGAGGTAAGGGGCATAGGGCAGCCCCCTCCTCTCATCCTCCATTGCAAATCTCAACTCAGTCCACATGAATCTAGGGACATTGAACCTGTCCCCACCTGAAGAAAATCTAGCCAACACATTCCTCACATAGCCATTAATATCTAAGGCTACTCCATCCTTTGGGTTGATGGTGTTCCTGATAAGGTTGTTGAGGATGTAATAGAAGATGTGTAGACCACTCCTCTTGCCATCTACAATCCTCCTATCTCTCCACATGTAACTGATGTCATGGATCTTAGCTCGAGGCTCATCTTGAATGTAAGTGTAACCTCTGTGCTCCTCCCTAAAGCCAAGAATCCGGCTGAAAGTGACAAAATCGACTCGGTAGTGCCGACCATCAGTCATCTAGTGAATCTCATCAGAGGTTTGGTCATAGAAGTATGTGACATGAAACTATGCAATGACCTCCTCATTCTAGTTATACTAGAAACCCACGATGTCTGAGAGCTAAAACCTATCACAAATTTTGATTACTTTGTCAAACTCAGGCTCCTCCTTCTCCTGCATCTTATCCCAATCAATATATTGTATCTTGATCATCTTGGTTTTCTTGGATGCAAGAATGATAGTGGCATAAAAGTTGGAATGAAACTCATTCTAGGATCGGTAATCAATGCCCAAATCCTTGTGCACTGCATAGGGGTTGATCCCTCTTGCCTCTTCCACTAGCTTCCAACTCTTGGAATAGTTGATAATTGCATGCTGGCGGGAGTCATCTGGAGGTCTCATGATGATCTCACCCTCAAAGTCTCTCATATATCTGCCATCAAACTCAAAGAGATGATGTGGGGTGTCAAGAATAGCATCTGTAGCAAAACCAGGCATCTCCTACCTTTCCTCATCCTCAATGTACTGATCACGCCTCCCCTATCACCACGACCATGAGGTGCTGCACCACTATTGCCAGCTATAGATGATCTCCCTAGACCACGACGGTGGTGATCTTTCTCAACCATCTTTCTCTTCCCTCTGTCTTCGGGATCCATCTATGCACAAGTATAGGTCCAAATAAGAAATTGTTTTGATATGGTATAGGAAAACATATGTGAAGCAATCTAGATAACTAAGATGATTCAAATCTCAAGCTAGAAAAGCACCCTAAGCCAAACTGGTTAGGAGGTGCGGCACTGCCACACCTAGTGCTTCACTCTCCCAAGACTCATTTCTTCTTAGATACTCAGATCACATCTCATACGTTCTTCTAAGCCATAGGACAATTTCAGAACACAACATACCTAACTAGATATGGAGTGGACTGCTGGAGAGACAAAGTAATTGCATACTTGAGAGAGATATAGATCTAGTGTGCAAATCCAACCAGAATAGGGAGTCATTGATGGAATATCATTCAAAGTAGCAAAATCATGCTGCCGAGTGCGTCACTGCCGCACACCTGAGTGGCATTCCATCCATGAATCCACCATTTTTATTTGATTTTTCCATCAAACCTACATTTATCCAAACCATGTAGTCGCTAGAAATAGTTCTCCAACAAGGAAACAACTCCATTGCATAGATTGGGATGGATTAGGGTTATACCTTTGATCTTCACGGATTGGAGAGGGAAGAAGAGAAGGCAGCTTGAGCAAGGGGCTATATCCGCTACTGGCATCGTAGAGGATGGCCACCAGCGGGTGCAGCACTGCCGGAGGTGGCAGTGCATGGCCAAGAACGACAGTGTCGGCGCTCACGCGAGAGGCAAGAAGGGCGCGAGGCTACAGCATCAGGGAGATAATGAGAGAGAGAAAAGTTACCGTGGGCCAGTGAAAAGATAAGGTAGAAGATAAATGGGCCCCGCAGTAACTATTGTTTGACCGAATCTTAGTTGAGATTTAAAGTGCGGCACTACAGCAAGCAGAGCCTGGCACTGTCGCACAACGGCACTGTCGCAGGCCAGGCGTGGCACTACCGCACTCCCCAAAATAGTGGGAGTTAGCTATAATCTATATGACTCTCTCTATGTAAGATATGGACATATATCACCTATATATCATGACCAGATACAGATAAACAAAACAGACCATGATCAAGATACATAAGTTACTTTTGTTAAATTATTTCGAAGCATAATATGAAATTTTTTCAAATCTTTTGCCTAGATACTAGTTGGTCAAACAGAGACATGCTAAATTTCAAACAACGTTACGAGAATCAAGTATATTTAGCTCACTACGCAAAGCACAAGACATCGACTCATCAAGGGGCTTAGTGAAGATATCGGCTAGTTGTTTTTTGGTACTCACATGACGAATTTTGTTATCTCCTTTGCTTCATGGTCTCTCAAGAAGTGATGTTGGACGTCTATGTGCTTAGTTCTTTAATGGCTTACGGGATTATTTGTAAGCTTTATGGGACTTTCATTATCACACAATAATGGGATTTTGGTAAAACGAAGTTTGAAATCACGAAGGGTTTGCCTCATCCAAAGTAGTTGGCACAACATGAACCAGCTACAACATACTCGGCCTCAGTGGTGGAAAGAGCTACACAATTTTTCTTTTTAAAACTCCAAGACACTACGGACCGTCCAAGGAATTGACATGTCTTCGAAGTGTGTTTTCAATCTATTTTGCAACCAGCTTAATCGGAATCGATTGAACTTAGAGCCCTTAGGATACCACAAGCCAAGGTTAGGAGTGTGTACTAAATATCTCAAGATTCTCTTAACGGCCACCAAGTGACACTCTTTAAGGTTAGCTTGAAATCTAGCACACATGCACACACTAAGCATAATATCGGGCTTAGATGCGCACAAATAAAGTAGAGAGGTGATCATAGAGCGATATACCTTGATATCCATGGCTTTTTCTTTCTTATTGAGACCAAGATGTCCATTGGTTGGCATGGGAGTATTGATAGGCTTGGCATTCACCATGTCAAACTTCTTAAGCATATCATGGGTGTACTTCATTTGGCTGATAAAAGTTCCATCCTTCACTTACTTGATTTGAAATCCAAGGAAGAATTTCAATTCACCCATCATGGACATCTCAAATCTCTTGGTCATGATCCTACTAAATTCCTCACAAAAATCATGATTAGTACTACCAAATATTATGTCATCGACATATATTTGGCACACAAATATATCTTTACCAACTTTACGAGTGAAATGGGTAGGATCAACTTTGCCTATTTCAAAGCCTTGTTTGAGCAATAATTCCTTAGGGCATTCATACCATGCTCTTGGTGCTTGCTTAAGCCCGTAGAGCGCCTTTTGGAGTTTGTAAACATAGTTGGGGAACTTGAGATCTTCAAAACCCGGTGGCTGCTCAACATAGACAAGTTCTTAAATAGGGCCATTAAGGAGTACACTCTTCACATCCATTTGATATAGCTTTAAGTTGCGATAGGCAACATAGGTTAGGAGCATTCGGATTACTTCAAGCCTTGCCACTGGTGCATATGTTTCTTCAAAGTCCAAGCCCTTTACTTGAGTAAAACCTTGCGCAACCAATCTTGCCTTGTTCCTTGTCACCGCTCCATTTTTATCTTGCTTGTTATGGAAGACTCACTTGGTGCCAATCATATTTATCTTGGGTATTTCCACTGTTGATGGTCACTAAACACCAAATATAACCATCAACTATTGCATAAATTGATATGAAATGAATCACAAACTATAGTTATAGGGTTTGGCTCTAACAAGTTTCATAAGTTTTGGTGCTCTCACTTGTCTTGCAGGAATATCTAATTTTTCACCAAATAAAAGAATCCCAAATGATGAATTGGAGTCCATCATTGTGAAGAGCTCGTTAGACGATTGAAATGGATATATTATTTGCTATATTTGGAGCCCGAAATAAAAAGATATTAAATCCATGACGAAACCTACGCGGAAAGACTCTAGAAGACTCCAGAAGGTGAATCACTGAAGCGGAGCCTAAGGGGCTTCCATGTGGGGCCAGGCGGCCCTACCCCATGTTGGCCGGCATGTGGGACCCATGGGTCAGCCTCTCCTTCGTATGTTAGTTTCCTACCGCCTCCTAGGACGCATCTACACCATTTTTCAAGTTGGTTTGATCTGAGGGCTCATGTTGCACCCCTCAGCCTATATAAGCAGCCCTGTACCCCCTCCTTGGAGCTATCCCTGAAACCCTAATTCATATTCATCTCTCATTTAGATCAAGACACAACACCAGGAGAATTAGGGCCAGACTCTCCAATGTAGTAGATTAGTTCTAGTTAAGAGTAAGGGAGAGTCAAGCTACGCTCAGGTTCTGGAGAATTCTTCAGAGGTCTGATATATTTTTGTACTTTATATTTGCAAGACTTATGCTTTAATATATTATCTTCTCTATTTGCTTATATGTCTTTCATGTGTATGGTTAGTATAGTTATTATACTTTGGCATGGGATCTCCGCTCGTATTGAGTGCTCTAGTTATTATATGTGATTAGAGTAGTAATCAATAGTGTAGACATGGTGTCTAGGCTACGGGTTACCTGAGATTGCACCTAATCCCATGAATAGTTGTGGTAGCCCTAGAGGTAACAACTCTGACCAGGCCTTTGTAATCCACCACGTTCGGATTGGTGTTTGTAGAGCTTTAGGCAGCCTTCCCCCGACTACGCTTTCTCACCCCCCTCGAGAGTCAGAAAAGTACTGCTGCTCTGGAGTATTATTCTATGATCACTATATTTATTCATGTTTCAGTTATCATCTAGTCTAGATTAGAATAGAACCAAAGCAATAGAGAAGTATTTAGGAACCTTGAACTCTTCTGTTGTCCTCTCAGTTTAATTAATCTACTCTTTATTCATGGAATTCTCCTAAGTGTGTGTCATTATTCATAACTCATATCATTTACCATTTACCTCCACTCTAGACTAGTTGGTGTATTAAGTTAGTAGATACATGACGGTGAATTATCAATTTCTTTAACCATTGCTTTCCTATGGATAAATACGATACTCTATAATACTCCTGTGTAAAATCTATAACGGTATTCATGCGCTTGCGGAATTTTCTGCGTGCGTTAATAAATACCAACATCCACCAAGATCCACACTTGATTCCTCTCAAAGTTGTTGAGCCCCTCTTGCATGGTCATCACCCAATCTTCATCTTCAAGAGCCTTTTCAACCTTGACTAGTTCCATAGGAGAAATAAAAGAGTAATACTGACAAAAATTTACTAAATGAGAATGTGTCAATACTCTCTTTCAAAGGTGTGGTAGAACCGCTCGATTTATCACGCTTTTGGAGGCACTCGTCCTCCACCAGACACTAAGTACCCTGAAAGGGAACTAAATTGAGCAGCGCCGTCGAGCACACCCAATAGGAGAACTCAAAATAATCCACAATTTACATCCAAGATCCAATAATGAGTAGAAGCTTACAATACTTAGTCCATTTCATATAACATGGAGTCTCAGAAATTATTTATTACAATACCAGAGTTCAGAGTACGATAAATTAAACAGTGGAATAAAAATAAACATGGAGTCTCAGATCGTAGTCCAGCCGTACCGTCATGTAGAAACAATGATTCACGAATCAATGTGCCCAACTAGGTACCTCGAAAAACACACGCCTGTTGACACTTCTAACACCACTTAAGCTAAGTTGTCATCCCTAGCATGGCGCCAGAAGTGTTGGTATAGAACTGCTCCTCTTAGAATAAAAATGGGATCCGCAAGCGTACATATAAAATAGCACCGTAGCACTTCACCGGGAAATATTCCAGGTATCGTTAATTTATATTTAGCTCAAGGGAAAGAACTAAGGACTTAAACCTAAAGGGATGGATTTGCAAAATACGACTACTTATGAGAAATCAATCACATAGTCACTTACTTTGGCAGGGGGGATAAACCATGATAAATAAGTATAATTGAATTGTAAAGCATAGGGAATAAATCACGCAGAGATTAGAGATAGACTACTCATCATAAAGGTAGGTTGACGTCTGATTAGTTCAAGAGATTGAATTCTAGGTAGGTTCTAATCTACTAAGTCATTCATCTATTCTAGTAAACACACCATCACATATAACACAAAAGACTCTTCATCTATGTATAAGGAATATTATTGAAGAAAGCCAAAACATAGCATGACACCCTACACAATGTTGTTTTTGCCTGTCCTATCAACGGAGGGTGGACTATATAAGACTCAATAGAACAGTCACTTCCACGAACTACCACATGACCCAGCCAATAGGATACATTTGCAGGTAAATAACATCTAAGCACTACGTTTACATGTGATCTACCACTTAACCCCCTCATAAAGAGAGCTAAGCGCTTTGCAAACTTATACATAAACTCATTATCAATCATAACCATATCAAATGTACTACTAGAGCAAACTAAGAACATAATAAATAGAAACATAATTATATTAGAATAAAGTCATAGATCAAAGATACAAAATAGTACCAATACTTTGATGACGAAGATCTGAATTCCGAGCATAAGTCACCCGACTCTTCCTCTATCTAGTCTAAACCTATATAGAAGTTGAAGAATTGGAGTAGCTATTCTAATTCTCTAGTGGAGAGAAACTCTCTAAACCCTAGCTCTGCTAATGGCTCCCTCTGCTAATGAATTGCTAATGAATTAGGGTTTTTCCTAAGGTGAGGGGCCTTGCTTATATACCCCTATAGGAAGCACCACAGCCCTCGGATCAAACCGACCTTGATCTATGGTTTTTATTCATCCTTAAAGGCGGTGGAGGCAGGATTCACGAGGTTGCACCTAATTGGACACCTGAGTAGGGCGGGTGCCCAGGGCCAAGGGCGGTCGCCCCACCTGTCAGCCCATTTGGCCCTCCTCTTCGAGGAGGTGTCTTGTCGAGTCTTCTAGGTTATTTTTTTCGTAGTAGGGTTGATTTCTCTCTATGTAAATCTGACATGTGGGTCTCCTTTGGTCTTTTCCTGATAACCCCCTGTAGAAATAGACATGCACCAAAACTTGTGGAAATTATTAGTTTAAAACCCCTAAGTCTAAGGTGAAGCTCATTTTAACCCTTCTTTTGATTCTTATTGACTTATAAAGTTGATGGTTAATTACCATCAACAACGCCTCACTTGTACCCTAGGCATAAATGAGACCAACCTATTCCACTCATGTCAAGGGTTCTAGGTCCCTGAACAAACTAGGATCCAAGTCCCCACACTTGAGGCCCGACCTCAATATGGTGCTTAGACATCCACCTATCCCCGCCTCCAGTCAGTTAGTCTGGAAAGAGCCAAAACCCACGACAAGAGAGTAACAAGCCTTTTCGCTCCCATAAACAAGTATGTGCTCGGGATAATAAGTTTGTGACTTGACCAAGGTCCATGCAACATACGGTCCTTAATCGACGTGGACAGAGAAAATAGTGCAACCAAGCTATGCCCTGTGGCCGCGGGACACAACCTGTTACACCCACCAATACCCATACCAAATACCTGCCCAGTCACTATTTTCCTTTCCTCCATTTTTATTATGAGATTCATGATAATAATAATCACCTGTTGTGAGTAACGGTAGGTTACCCACGCTACCGATAAACCTAAGCAAAGCGCTGCTCGAACCTACACTAGTAGGACTCATAGGTATATATATATATATATGTGGGTATCATAAAGTTCCTGCAACGTAAATGCACAACATACATATATAGATTGTTTATCAAAAATACGGTGATGCACTGAGGCTTGCCTTGGGAAGGTGCAGTGTCAGTTACAGGTAGCTCCTAGAACTCCTCTGCATGAGGATCTCCTCCTTGTACTCTTTGACGATCTCCTCGTACTCCTAATCGTCGATGGTCATGAACTCAACAAGGTCGTTCTCTACATGCATGCGATGATGATGCAACATTTAGTATTTAGGCAACAACAACTCATAAAATGCAACACACATGCTACGATACAAAGCTAGCTCTAATGACTAAGGTAACAAGCTATCTATCATCTTCATCAAGCATGATATCAAACTCATCTTACAAGTGCTTCATTTTACCCATCGATATTATGCTTTCATTTATATTCGTTTTAATGGATATTTAGCTACCATATGAAACAGTCTAATCTAATGCTATGAAATTTACAGCAAGTACACGATAACACCACAAAGCTACTGTGAGAATTCCATGATCAAAGATACTACCAATTTGCCACAAAGATTTCTACAAATATTACCCTAGTAATAATAAGCTTTTCCAATTGATTTAACATATCTTGGCATCATCACAGAAGCAAATTAACTAACTACACTAATCGATAGAGCATGAATTTAGGAACCTAACAAAATTAGTTTCACATTTTTTGGATACCTATGTGAATTGACATTAATTCACAAAGATTAGCTCAGAAAATAAAATATAAAGCTATTTCTAATTCCTTAGAAAAAAGAAAAACAGATTCCACACCGTAGCCCACCATTGCACGGCCTACGCTGGCGTGGCCCGCAGTGAGGTGGCCCACAATGGGGAGGCCCACGTGCGCTGCACGTTTTATAGAAAGACCCCCGCACTGACCACAAATAACATGACCACCAAGTGCCATATTCCCACAGTCAGCGCTGTTGCGCTAAGGCCCTCGTCTAAACCCGCCTTCACATCGGGGAGGTCCCCGATGCCCCCACGCTCACTAGCGCCGCACCGGCAGCACTGGCTGGCCACACTAGCTACCTAGGGCTGCTAGCAACCCAGCTAGCGGGCTGACCTCCAAATACAGATCTAGTGCCTACGCTAAACGGGGGTACGGGAGCAACGAAGCTCTTAGAGGCAGTGGCCACGGTGAGTGGTGACTTGCGATGGTGGCGTGGCCATTCTAGCCACCCTAGACCACCGCACAGCTATGTAGCTAGTGCATGAGCAAGGTTAGCTTACCCTAAACCCAACTATAGCGCTAGTTGGAGCCGGGGTGGCGAAGAAGGCTGGCCATGTGCGACCCGTGAGGCGCGGCGGCGCTCCGTGGCAGCACGGCCATGTCAGCAACTCCGGCGAGGTGGTAAGGTTATGGTTGAGGTGCGCAAGGCAGCAAGGGAGTTGGGGCAAAACTGGTGATGCAGCTGATTAGGCTCTCGGTGGTCAGCTGGGGAGCGTTTCGCGCTAATGGCGGCCTTGGCCTTAATGGCGCGGTGGGGAGGAACGCTCCAAATTAGGCTCGATGGGGGCTGAGCTCGAGGTGGGGTAGGGTTGGACGATTGGCTAGCTCCACTATGATGACATGGGCATGGGGAATTGGGCGTTGGCAGTCCTTTGCTACCGGAGTACAGGAGGTGGCAGACAAAGAAGTAGGGGGAAACTAAGTCCACGCTCGGGTCACCTCTGCTGGCGGGATGGGATCAACGCGGTTGGGGTGGCCCGAGTGCTGGAGCCACGTCGAGACGTGCGTGTGCAGGCAGTGAAGTCGGGTGGCATGTGCGAGCAGGAGCCGACCGACCAGCAGCGGCGCTGGGGTCAGGGCACGGACGCGACGCGGGTTGACTTGGCAGCAGCCGCGTCACCGTGCATAACGTGGGGGGTAGCTGGGCAGTGCAGACAGGCTCACACACAAGCGGCCAAGAGGAGTCAACAGTAGCAGCGTAGAGCCGGTAGCACAGGCGGGGCAGAGCGGCAGAGGAGCAGCGTGCAGGACGGCAGCAGCAGCGGGGCACCGTGGCCCATGGTGACCGGCCACAGGCGATGCGGCCAGAGCAGCCAAGGCATAGTCGAGCCACGGCCAGGACGTAGCCTAGCCGCAGCCAGGCCGAGGACCGGCCTAGCCCCTAGTGCGCTACCACCGACGTGCGCCGCCCAGCCGGGCGTGAGCAAAGCAAGCACAGGGCCACGGTGACCGCACCCACTGCTCGAGCAGGTGCCGCGCACAAATTTTAAAGCCCACGCCAAAACTAACTCAAATTAAACTAAGTCCAACTACTGATACCATACTCTACGTGATACACCAGGCTATCGCTGAGTGCTAAAACACGACACCCTTGCTTTGCTCAATCTTGTAGAAAAAAAATCCGTGAACTTCGTGTTGTCCTGCTGCTTTCAAACTTGAGTATTACCCTAAGTCTTAGATTGATTTTGTTTGCAAGTTCAATTTCCAAGCTACTAGAAACACCAGCTAGCAATAACACTTTGCTAAGACAAAAGTTGCATTATCACCTATAAAGTTCACACTTCAAACTACATGTAAGGATCACACACATGTTCTATAGCATTTTTGCTCAATAAAAATTAGTTTTCACCCTTAAGTGATATAACAAGGACGATTGCGTCAACTTCCATTTAACATTTTTATTAATTATTTTTGGTTGCTAAAATTGTTCTACGCACTACAACACATGCAAAAATCACATAGACATGATGCTCATGACATGCTTTAGTGAGTTGTTACACGCAGTAACACCGAGAGTGTTACAGCTGGAAGGCTTGTTACTCTCTTGTCGTGGGTTCTGGCTCTTTCTGGACCGACTGATTGGAGGCGGGGATAAGTGGGGGTCTAAGAACCACATTGAGGCCGGGCCTCAATTGTGGGGGCTTAGAGTCCAAGATTGGACTAGGACCTGGAACCCTTGACAGGAGTGGAACATGTTGGTCTCGTTTGTGCCTAGGGTACAAGGAAGGTGTGTGTTTTTTGGGGTATAAAGCTTGGCACATTGATTCATGAATCGTAGTTTCTACGTGATGGTACGACTTGACTATGATCTGGCACCGTAGTAAGAACTAACATATGAAAGGAGGTGAAATGGTTCTGATGGCTCAACTCTTGCTTGAAAATAGAACAGATGCTTACATAGAAGGCTAGGATAATGAACTAAACATGACTACTAATAATCTAAGGAACTAACGACACATCTTAGTATTGCTTTTCGCAAATAAAAAAACCCACAAGCCATAAAGCCTATCATATTCCTTGAGAGTCAGGAAATATATCCCCTAGTCAGGTAAGTCTTGCGAGTACACCGTGTACTCAGGGTTTATTTTACCCTTGTTGCAGGTGCACCTTGAGAAGTTAGACCTTGTGTGGAGGATTCTTCTGGTGGGCACAGTCAGATCCTCGTACCCTACCGCTAGATGTTTATTTTTATTCCGCTATTTAATTTATTGCACTCTGAATTATGGTATTGTAATAAATAATTTCTGAGACTCCATGTTGTATGAAATCAACTAAGTATTGTAAGCTTGTACTCATTATTGGATCCTAAATGTAAATTGTGGATTGTTTTGAGTTCCCCTATTGGGTGTGCTTGACGAAGCCGCTCGATTTAGTTCCCTTTTGGGGGTACTTAGTGTCTGGTGGAAGACGAGTGTCTCCGAAAGCATGCTAAATCGGGCAGTTCTGCCACAGAAGACTCCCAAGGATATTATCGGCGGGGTGATTTCCTTGAATGATTTGCTTGAGCCTTGGGTGCTCAATGGCTTCATGTTCGTCTCCTGGACTTTCATCTTCTTCTTGCCAAAATATTGGTTGTAGGTTCTATCCTCGAATCAAAGTCAGACTTGCTGCTGTTTATAGAGGAGGTGCGGCACTGCCGCTCTACTGATTTACAGCAAGGCTCAGCTCCTCCTCAACATTAGGTACGTCAGCGGAAACTTGTTCATCAGCAGCTTAGGGAACCACCAGATCAGTGACTTCATCCTCTTGTGGCCTAATATCACCGATAGCTAATTGCTTGATTGCATCACATGGTGGATCCTCCCTTCCTACAACACTTGAATCAACTTGCTCTATTTGAGAGCCATTAGATTTATCAAATGTCACATCTACCGCTATTTCGACTCTCCCAGAGGTTTTATTGAAAACATGGTAGGCATGCTCATTTGATCCATAACCAAGAAGAAAATCTTCATCAACTTTAGGTGCAAATTTAGAGGTTTTAGGTTTCTTGTTAAGTATGAAACACTTACACCCAAACACTCTAAAGTAATACACCTTTGGTTTGTTACCTGTCGGTGTTCGGACCCGAGGGGGTCCTAAACCAACGAGTAAATACTGCGTGTTTCTTTCCTGGATGGTGATGCAAGGAGAACACACGGGGGTTTATCCTGGTTCGGGCAAAAAAAGGCCCTACGTCCAGTGGGGGGGAAGAAGTTTGTATTTCCTTGCACCGAAGTGCTCGTGTAGGGGTTACAATCATGCGAGAGAGGGCGCCGAGCCCAAGTCTCAAAGAGAGGAAAAAAGGACAAGGGTGGTTGCTTGAGGTATCGATCTCTTGTTTTTCTTCGTTGTCTGTTGTTGTTCGGTCGGGTGCTTCGTTTTTCTCTCTTTTCGTAGAACCCTGGCCTGCCCTTTTATAGGGTGAGAGGAGGCCAGGATGACGGGGAGCCTTGAGGTGATGTTTGGTCGATTCCTGTTGAGTTGACTGTAGCGACGTGCCCTGGGAATGGCCGGCCATCCTTGGACACCATGGCGTCGTGGGAGACAAGACGGCGAAATGACCCAGAGCGCCATGCCATACCGTCCTTCCCTTGCCGTTGAACTATGCCGAGCGTCGAGGTTGGGTCAAGGCCGGGTCGAGACCGGATGGATAAGGCCGAATCCCCGAGATTGCGGAGAACGGGCCTTGTCTTATCCTCCCTCGAGGGTGATCGATGGTAAATAGTGCGCGGTAAGGTGGGTATAGTGACGGGTTTCACCTCCCATCATGGGATGGGTGGTAAAACAGTGAGACCTGACACGGGCATTGTTCCCACATCGATCCTGGTCGCAGCCATGCTGGTAGGTGATAGTAGGTAACCGCATTAAATGCTATGGCTTTTGTCCTGGGGTAGGTAAAGAGAAGGAGTCGAGGCGCTCGACCCAGGCTCACGCGAGTCAGAGTTTTTCCCAGTGGGCGGACGAGCTTCGCGCGGGTCGGAGCGCCGTCGAGGTAGCATGTCGTACGGGATGGGGCGCGGTCAAGGCGCCCCGTCGAGCGGGCCTCGTACGAGTCGGAGCCGGAGCACGGTCGAGGCACCCCGTCGAGCGGGCCTCGTACGAGGCGGACAGGATGCGCGGTCGAGGCGGGCTGCCTTTTATTGCGGTTTCAGTTGTTTTAGTTTTTTACTAGCGATGGGTGTGGGTACCCTCATACTTTTGGTACCGACAGTAGCCCCCGAGCCTTTGGGTGAGTGTGTGATCACTCTCCTAGAGGTTTGTTCGAACTGGAGTCGTAGCGTCGTGATTTTTTCTGGTGGGGGCGCGCGAGCGCACCCACCGGGTGTAGCCCCCGAGGTCTCAGTGGAGTGCTGGGACTCCTCCGAGGTCTTGTTTTTGTTTTATTGGGGGATGATTCGTTGCGGCCGAGCCCCCGAGCCTCGCGCGCACGAGGTCGATCAGAGTCCCGACCGTCTTTTGTGCGACCCTCACGCTCCTTTTCGAAAAAAGGAGGAGGGGTGGAGAACGTCGTACTACCCCTGTTTGGGCGAGTTCCGACGATCTCCGGTGAGCCGCTAGCGGGGGAATTCGAGTGAGAGCTCGTGCCCCATTCGTTAGGGGTCAGCTAGTGGCCCGGAGGCGCTCTCAAAGATGCCAAGGAGTGGTCGTGTGGATCTCGATTCCCTGCGATAGGATTCGAGGGCTCGATGCCTCCCTCGGGGGGATTCCTACGACGACCTCCTCCTTCAGCCTCGAATACGTCCTGGGGTGCCTCGAGAGCGTGGCTCGAGCCCTTGGCCATGTACGGGCGCACCCTGGGTCGTCCCTAACTCTGTTGCTCGAGGGTAGCTGTCGAACCCTGGTCGAGGGCCAGCTTTCGTTCCCTCGAGGCTTAGGTTTCTGCGGTTGAGCCCCCGAGCCTCGCGCGCACGAGGTCGATCAGAGTCCCGATCGTCTTTTGTGCGACCCTCACACTCCTTTTCGAAAAAAGGAGGAGGGGTGGAGAACGCCGTACTACCCTCATTTGGGCGCGAGTTCCGACGATCTCCGGTGAGCTGCTAGCGGGGGAATTCGAGTGAGAGCCCGTGCCCCGTTCGTTAGGGGTCAGCTAGTGGCCCGGAGGCGCTCTCAAAGATGCCAAGGAGTGGTCGTGTGGATCTCGATTCCCTGCGACAGGATTCGAGGGCTCGATGCCTCCCCCGGGGGGGATTCCTACGACAACCTCCTCCTTCGGCCTCGAATACGTCCTGGGGTGCCTCGAGAGCGTGGCTCGAGCCCTTGGCCATGTACGGGCGCACCCTGGGTCATCCCTAACTCTGTTGCTCGAGGGCAGCTGTCGAACCCTAGTCGAGGGCCAGCTTTTGCTCCCTCGAGGCTTAGGTTTCTACGGTCGAGCCCCCGAGCCTCGCGCGCACGAGGTCGATCAGAGTCCCGACCGTCTTTTGTGCGACCCTCACGCTCCTTTTCGAAAAAAGGAGGAGGGGTGGAGAACGTCGTACTACCCTTGTTTGGGCACGAGTTCCGACGATCTCCGGTGAGCTGCTAGCGGGGGAATTCGAGTGAGAGCCCGTGCCCCGTTCGTTAGGGGTCAGCTAGTGGCCCGGAGGCGCTCTCAAAGATGCCAAGGAGTGGTCGTGTGGATCTCGATTCCCTGCGACAGGATTCGAGGGCTCGATGCCTCCCCCAGGGGGATTCCTACGATGACCTCCTCCTTCGGCCTCGAATACATCCTGGGGTGCCTCGAGAGCGTGGCTCGAGCCCTTGGCCATGTACGGGCGCACCCTGGGTCGTCCCTAACTTTGTTGGTCGAGGGCAGCTGTCGAACATTAGTCGAGGGCCAGCTTTCGCTCCCTCGAGGCTTAGGTTTCTGCGGTCGAGCCCCCGAGCCTCGCGCGCACGATGTCGATCAGAGTCCCAACCGTCTTTTGTGCGACCCTCACGCTCCTTTTCGAAAAAAGGAGGAGGGGTGGAGAACGTCGTACTACCCTCGTTTGGGCGCGAGTTCCGACGATCTCCGGTGAGCTGCTAGCGGGGGAATTCGAGTGAGAGCCCATGCCCCGTTCGTTAGGGGTCAGCTAGTGGCCCGGAGGCGCTCTCAAAGATGCCAAGGAGTGGTCGTGTGGATCTCGATTCCCTGCGACAGGATTCGAGGGCTCGATGCCTCCCCCGGGGGAATTCCTACGACGACCTCCTCCTTCGGCCTCGAATACGTCCTGGGGTGCCTCGAGAGCATGGCTCGAGCCGTTGGCCATGTACGGGCGCACCCTAGGTCGTCCCTAACTCTGTTGCTCGAGGGCAGCTGTCGAACCCTGGTCGAGGGCCAGCTTTCGCTCCCCTCGAGGCTTAGGTTTCTGCGGTCGAGCCCCCGAGCCTCGCGCGCACGAGGTCGATCAGAGTCCCGACTGTCTTTTGTGCGACCCTCACGCTCCTTTTCGAAAAAAAAGGAGGAGGGGTGGAGAACATCGTACTACCCTCGTTTGGGCGCGAGTTTCGATGATCTCCGATGAGCTACTAGCGGGGGAATTCGAGTGAGAGCCCGTGCCCCGTTCGTTAGGGGTCAGCTAGTGGCCCAGAGGCGCTCTCAAAGATGCCAAGGAGTGGTCGTGTGGATCTCGATTCCCTGCGACAGGATTCGAGGGCTCGATGCCTCCCCCGGGGGGATTCCTACGACGACCTCCTCCTTCGGCCTCGAATATGTCCTGGGGTGTCTCGAGAGCGTGGCTCGAGCCCTTGGCCATGTACGGGCGCACCCTGGGTCGTCCCTAACTCTGTTGCTCGAGGGCAGCTGTCGAACCCTGGTCGAGGGCTAGCTTTCGCTCCCTCGAGGCTTAGGTTTCTGCGGTCGAGCCCCCGAGCCTCGCGCGCACGAGGTCGATCATAGTCCCGACCGTCTTTTGTGCGACCCTCATGCTCCTTTTCGAAAAAAGGAGGAGGGGTGGAGAACGCCGTACTACCCTCGTTTGGGCGCGAGTTCCGACGATCTCCGGTGAGCTGCTAGCGGGGGAATTCGAGTGAGAGCCCGTGCCCCGTTCGTTAGGGGTCAGCTAGTGGCCCGGAGGCGCTCTCAAAGATGCCAAGGAGTGGTCGTGTGGATCTCGATTCCCTGCGACAGGATTCGAGGGCTCGATGCCTCCCCCGGGGGGATTCCTACGATGACCTCCTCCTTCGGCCTCGAATACGTCCTGGGGTGCCTCGAGAGCGTGGCTCGAGCCCTTGGCCATGTACGGGCGCACCCTGGGTCGTCCCTAACTCTGTTGCTCGAGGGCAGCTATCGAACCCTGGTCGAGGGCTAGCTTTCGCTCCCTCGAGGCTTATACCGGGCTCGAGGCCCGTTTCCTAGATATCTGGGAATATCCGTCCGCGGATCCCTCCCTCGCCCGTTAGCCGGGCGTGTCTTTTGGGGGAGGCGAGATCGGTGCGGTAGTGGGTGACGTGGCATACGGTTACGACGTGGGGGACGACCACGTGCCTGACTCCTGCGAGATGTAAGGAAACGGTTAGGTAGGCGCATTTAATGCGGGAAACTGTTCCTACCTTTTTCACGCGGCTGTTGGGCTTCCGCCTGGGCATATAAAATCAAGGCCTGGGGGTCTGCGTTCCCCTCCGTTCCCTTGTGCTCCTGCATTCTTCTGCCTCAGACAACCCTTGCCTTATTGCGCTCTGCGCCCGCATCGCTGTCGCCACCGCGTCCTCTTCGTCCACCCCCCTTTCGACAACACCGATGGCAGGAAAGAGCCAGATCCTCCCCGCCGACCACTGGGCCGCCTCCTCGGTGACGGAGAGGAGGTTGGAAGAATTGGTCGAGGACAGGCTGCTGCGGCCGAGGATGAGCCGGTCGCAACCGGAGTGGATCGCGCCACCCCCTGCCCACCGGGAGCCGGCGCCCCCGGAGGGGTACGTGGTGAGCTTCGTCTACTTCCACGAGCAGGGGTTTGGCGTGCCAGCGTCCGTCTTCATGCGCGCGCTCCTCCACTACTACCAGGTGGAGCTTCACCACCTTTCCCCCAACGCCGTCGCGCAGGCCGCCATCTTCGTGGCGGTCTGCGAGGGCTACCTTGGGGTGGAGCCGTAGTGGAACCTGTGGCTTCACCTTTTCAAGGCCGAGCTCTTCGCCAAGAAGGTGGGGGAGAAGGGCGTCTTGTGCGCGGCCCGAGTAGGGAGCTACGTCCTGTAGGTGAGGTCGAGCCGGGCAGATCTGTACATCCTGGCTCACCTCATCTCTTCGAACAGTGGGTGGCACGAGGGTTGGTTCTACCTCCACAATGATAAAAATCAGTTGCCGAGGTACACCGGCCGCGTGCTAACCGCTCAAGAGGATTGCTGGACATACGGAGTGCCGGAAGCCGAGAAGCCGCGCCTGGACCCGCTGCTGGCGGCGCTGCAGCAGCTTCGCCTTTGGGGCTTGACGGCTGCGGCAGTGGCCACGGCCTTCCATCGCCGTAGGGTGATGCCGCTGTGTTGGCGTCATCTCCGCCTCGACCAGATGACTCCGGAGGCATCGCTGGAGGGGACCCGGATGTCCCACGAATCCCTTTCCCTCGAGGAGGTCCTCTGGTGAGCACGTCGGATGGTCGGGAACTTCAAGGTGGAGGAGGCTAACCGGGTCCCCATGAGACCTACCGAAGGGTTCGAGCTAGTGGTACGTATCTTAGGGTTAGTAGGTTTGCCAGTTTCGTTTACTTTTGGATTTCGCTGATTTGGTCGAGGCCGGCGCGTAGGATTTGTCAGCGCTGCGAGAGACGCGTCCGCCAGTCCCAGAGGACCGGCCCGCTCGGGAGGCTCGACGCCAGCATGCTTCCAAGAAGAAGCAAACCAAGGAGATGGCCAAGAAGCGGGTAATCCATAAGGCCAAAGAGGCGGTGGCGTTGAAGAAACTCCGGCGCCAGCAGACTATCGATGGGGTCCCCCTGGCGCCATCGCCTTCCGAGACGATCTCGGGAGAGGACGACGACAGCAGCGGTGAGGACGATGACGCCCTGTCGCGGTATGAGACCGCGACCGAGCTAGGGGATCTTCCCGACGTTCACCCCCTGGTGGAACCCATCAGGGGGGCGTCCTCCTCGGTCGTCGTGGTCGAGGAGTCCGAGGAGAAGGAGAAGACGGAGAAGGAGACGGGCCCCTCGACGGGAGGGGCCGCTTTACCCCGGACCCATCAAGAGGGGTCGATGGGGACGTTCGCACCAGCCCAGGCCTTGCAAGCTCGGGCAGGGGCTGGGACGGCAGTACCGGCGTCGTCATCGGCGGCGGTGTCGGCAGGCGTGAGAACCCGAGGCCAGCTGGCCTCAGAGGCACAAAAGGCGCAGGGCGGTGCGTCGGTCAGGGCCCCTAGGAGTGCCCGGCCTGCTGGTGAGGCCGTTGCGAGGCCACAATCGGCCGCCCCGGGAGGCTCGGGTCGCACGGGGTCGAGGCCCTTGGTGCCAATTTCCGGGTAAGCGTCTCTGCTCGGTTGTCCTGCCTTTCTCGGGGTCCGTTGGCTGACGTTTCTTCACTTTGCAGGTTAAAGCGGAAGGCGGAGCCAATGGGGCTTACCCCCGTGAAGTCGCTGCGGGCCAGCGCCGTTGTCCTTAAACGGACGGCGGAGCAGGATGCGGCCTAGGTCCGGCAGGTCGAGGCCGCGAAGGGGCGCCTGCGACAACGGCAGGAACCAACGGACGCCACGGTGGTTACTGGCACGGACCCTGCCGTGGAGGGATCCGAACCGGTGGAGATGGTGGCGCCTGGTGCGGTCGAGGCGGGGCCCAGGTCATCAGCGACGGCCGAGGTTGCCGTCGAGGTCGCGACGGGCGAGGCACCCGTCCGTGGCGCGGAGCGGGCGGGGGCTGACGTGACCATGGAGGAGGTCGCGTCGGTGTTGGGGCAGGAGGCGGCCCTGGCGGGCGGGTCGCCGTCGCAACAAGACCCGTTGGCCGAGCCAGCGGGTATGGTGGAGGGCAGGGCGGTCGAGCCCCTGACCAGAGCACCAGAAGAAGAGGCGCCGGCTCCGGGGGCACCTACGGTCGAGGCGCGGGTACCAGAGCCGTCTTCGGTCGAGGCGCCGGCTCCGGAGGCGCCGGCGGTTGAGGGGCCAGTTCCCCTAGGGGGGCGGGCACCTATGGCCGTGGACCTTCCCCCTGACGACACCCCCTAGACAAAGGGAAACAAGTGATGGGGGTCGAGGGGGGCGAAGCCGTGGATCAGGCCGGTGCCTCGACGGCCGTCGGAGAGGCGGAAACTGCGGGCGAGGCCGGTCCTTCCGCGGGACCAGGAGACGCCCCGGCTGGGTCGTTGTCGTTATGGCCCGACATCGCCGCGCTGGCGATAGCGTGGGCAGAGGCAGAGATACCGAGGTGGGGGGCCGTCGCTCCAGTTTAGGGACGCCGCGAACCCCGACGTCGAGCCCATCTTCGTCCTAAACGACAAAGATGAAGTGCACCGATGGGAGTACCTCGAGGGCGTCCGCCGGCACCTTGATCGGTTGCTCCGAGTGGCGTCTGGTGCCGTGCGGAGCATGGGGGATGCCACCGAGGTACGATCGACCCGTCGGCTTTTTCCGTGGTTTTCTTGGTGTCTTTTTCCCTCGGCTTTTTAACCTTTTTGGTTTTTTTTCGGATTGCATTCAGGAGCTGAAGGAGCACTCCCACCGCAAGTCACTCTTCATCCGGGATGAGAGTGGTGTGTGGGCCGCGCTGTCTCAGCAACGGATCTTGGCCGAGGAGGCCCAGAAACGGCTTTCCGATCGGAACGCCGAAATGGCTGAGCTGCGCGTCGCCTACGCGGTGCTGAAAGAGGAAGCGATGTAGGCATGGGCGGCCGAGGCCGTGATGCGCACTGGCATGGACAAGGCTCAGGAGGAGGCTGCCCAGGCCCACAGGGATCTCGAGCCCCTATCGAGACGGGTGAAGGAGCTCGAGGAGAATGTCTCGCAGGTAAGTCGTCAACGTGACACCCTCAACGTCGAGGTCGAGCAGGCCACCGCTCGTTCTGATGCTCTGAAGGACGAGGTCACGACGCTAAAGGGAGCCGTCCAAGAGAAGGACGCAACTCTCGAGTCTGCTCGGCAAGAGATCGAGGCGCTAAAGGCAACCATTGGTGACAAAGACAACGCCTTCCTTGGGCTCGAGCGGACTTGCGGGGGGCTTCGTGACGAGGTTGTGGGCCTACAGACCCATATCGAGGGTAAGTGTGATTGTTACGGCCATGATGCGGAGGGCCTTGCGTTGGGTATTAATCTGTTCGTCGTGTTTTAGAGCTGGAGAGGGAGAACCGAGAGGCCCAATCCTCTGCCAACTCCTTCCAGAGCCTTCTCGAAGCCGAGATCCGGAGGACCCAACTGCTCTAGGGTGCGATCACCATCATGTGTGATGGCCTGGGGGTCGAGCCCGACGCCGACACCGGGGAAGATGTTCTGGGGAACTCCTTCGTCCGTCGGATGGTGGCGCTGGGCCGCCTTGCCCGGGAGAAGATACGGGACGGCCTCCATCACGGCGTGAAGAGGGCGCTGGCCGTCGTCCGTTCAGGGTTTGTGTTCGACATGAAGCTCGTCGCTGAGGGCTTTATCACAGACCCGGACCGGACAGACAAGGAGAACGAGGATGCCTGCGTGGAGCTGATTGAAGCCGCTGAAGAGCCTGGAAGTCATCTGGCCTCGCTTTTTGAAGCCGAGGTGGTTCCGCCTAACGACGATGAGGGCATGTGAGCCAAATCTGGGCATGAAGGCCCATGTAATAAGTTAGCATTTCGAATTTTGATCGTGGTGGCCTCGAAGGCCTAAAAACTCGAAACATAAACCGGTTCGTGGTTGATTTAGTTTTATTCGAGCTTTTCTTCCCTTTATCGCTTGGATCGTGTTCTCGCGTGATTTACTTAGCACGCAGCTGCATCCTTTGGCGTAAGGGAGCGAGTGGAGGTACCGTAGCCTCGGGGGCGTAAGTGATCTCACGGCTCGACCGCCCTCGAGCTTTAGGGTGATGTTGTGGCCTTGTAAATCGTGTGAGAGCCTGATCTAAGCGACAGGGGATATGTTCTTTTTCAAAGTTAGGAACCATTATTTAGATCTCCTTAGCGTGAAGTCGCACCTCTAAAAGGCGTAAGGGGTGAGTGGAGGTACCGTAGCCTCGGAGGCGTAGGTGATACTCCTGACTCGGGAGCCCTTTCGAACCTTAGGGTGCTCTTGCAGCGAAGTCGATCTAAGAAGCGGTTCTTAAATTTAAAAAAGAGCATAAGTTTTTTCGGGGACTGGGGGGTTCCCCCCTTGTAGCCCCCGAGGGAGAGTCGATTCTGGGAGTGCAGAGTCAATCCTTCCTCACTGTAAAACAAAAGTTTGAACGTCGCTGTATTCTTTATTGACGAAAAAGAAAATACAGAGCCTCGAGGCTTTTTAAGGAAAGAAGCGACGTAGCTGTTCAATGTTCCAAGCGTTGGTGAGGATTTTGCCCTTCTCGTTGGATAGCTTGTAGGTGCCTGGCTTTAGTACTTCTACGATGATGTACGGCCCTTCCCATGGTGGCATGAGCTTGTGCCGTCCCTTGGTGTTCTGGTTCCGCCGTAGCACCAAGTCGCCGACGTTGAGGTCACGCTTGCGGACGTGTCTATCGTGGTAGCGTCGGAAATCCTACTGGTACCTGGCAGAATGCAACAGAGCCATATCTCGGGCTTCCTCGAGCTGGTCGAGGGCGTCCCGTCTTGTGGCGTCGTTATTTCTTTCGTTGTAGGCCTTCAACCTTGGGGATCCGTATTCTATATTAGTTGGGAGCATAGCCTCAGACCTGTAGACTAAGAAGAACGGAGTGAACCCCGTGGCTCGACTCGGCGTTGTTCTTAGGCTCCACAGGACCGAGGGTAGCTCGGCAGCCCATCTTTTGCCATGTTTATTTAGTTTGTCAAAGATTCTGGGTTTTAGGCCTTGTAGGACCATACCATTGGCACGTTCCACCTGACTGTTTGTTTTTGGATGGGCCACGGCTGACCAGAGCACTCGGATGTGGTGACTGTCGTAGAAATCCAAAAACTTTTTGCCAGTGAACTAGGTGCCATTGTCTGTGATGATACAGTTAGGGACCCCGAAGCGATGAATAATGCCGGTGAAGAAGAGCACAGCTTGCTCGGACCTGATGCTGGTGATAGGGCGGGCCTCGATCCACTTGGAGAATTTGTCGATTGCGACGAGCAAGTGGGTAAAGCCGCCAGCTGCCCTTTTCAATGGTCCGACAAGGTCGAGCCCCCAAACGGCAAACGGCCATGTGATGGGGATAGTTTACAGGGCATGTGCCGGAAGATGGGTTCGTCTCACATAGTACTGACAACCCTTGCAGGAGCGTACTAGCTTGACAGCGTCGGAGACCGCGGTCGGCCAATAGAATCCTTGTCGAAAGGCGTTTCCGACGAGGGTTCGAGGTGCTGCGTGGTGACCGCAAGCCCCCGAGTGGAGATCGCCGAGCAGGTTCCTGCCTTGCTCATTTGAGATGCATCGTTGGAGGATACCAGTAGGGCTACGGCGGTAGAGCTCTCCGCTGTCGCCCATGATCACAAAGGTTTTGGCCCGGCGCGTGATCCGTCGAGCCTCGGTCTTACCCGAGGGGAGGTCCCCTCGGATAAGGTAGTCGAGGTACGGGACGCGCCAGTCAGGCTCGAGGTCAGACGGCGGGGTCGAGTCTTCCACCTGCATGGCTTCTGCCCCGGTCGAGGGGGCTTCTGCCTCAGGTGGAGGGTCGAGTGACATCCCGCCAACCCCTCCGTCTAGCCCGAGGTCAACGGATGGCTGCTGAAGGTCTTTTGCAAAAACGTCTGGT
Organism: Saccharum hybrid cultivar R570; assembly: GCA_038087645.1. Lineage (NCBI taxonomy): Eukaryota > Viridiplantae > Streptophyta > Magnoliopsida > Poales > Poaceae > Saccharum > Saccharum hybrid cultivar. Next base: position 18,452,190 of record JAQSUU010000139.1, read on the forward strand.
GGAACCGTAGCTCGACTGGACGCGATTTTTGCCAGTTCATCGGCGGCCTCATTGTACCTGCGTGCGATGTGGTTGAGCTCGAGGCCGTGAAACTTGTCCTCGAGGCGTCGTACTTCTTGACAGTAGGCTTCCATCTTAGGGTCACGGCAGCTCGAGCTCTTCATGACCTGATCGATCATGAGTTGGGAGTCACCTCGAACGTCAAGGTGTCGGACCCCGAGTTCGGCGGCGATTCTTAATCCCGTGACGAGCGCCTCGTATTCGGCGACGTTGTTAGACGCAGGAAAATGAAGCCGGATGACGTAGCGCATGTGAACCCCGAGGGGTGAGACGAAGAGCAAGCCCGCGCCTGCTCCTGTTTTCATCAGCGACCCATCGAAGTACATGGTCCACAGCTCCGCCTGAAGCTATGCAGGGGGGAGTTGGGTGTCGGTCCACTCAGCCAGGAAATCTGCTAACACCTGTGATTTGATAGCTTTTCGCGGCGCATAGGACAAGGTCTCACCCATGAGTTCGACTGCCCATTTGGCAACCCTACCCGAGGCTTCCCGGTTCTGGGCTATCTCTCCCAAGGGGAAAGAAGAAACCACAGTAATCGGGTAACCCTCGAAGTAGTGTCGGAGCTTGCGCCGTGTCAGGATGACGGCATATAGCAGTTTCTGGATCTGTGGGTATCGACTCTTGGTTTCAGAGAGCACTTCGCTAATGAAATAGACCAGCCTCTGGACGAGCAAGGTATGTGCCTCCTCGGCCCGTTCGACAACTAGGGCAGCACTGACTACTTGTGATGTCGCGACGACATAGAGTAGGAGTGGTTCACCCGGGGTCGGAGGGACGAGGATTGGTGAGTTAGAGAGTGTGGCCTTGAGTTTTGTGAGAGCCTTCTTAGCCTCAAGGGTCCAGGAAAAGTGCTCCAATTTTTTCAAGAGACGGTACAGAGGGAGTGCTTTTTCGCCGAGGCGCGAAATGAAACGGCTGAGTGCCGCCAAGCAACCTGTGACCCTCTGTACGCCCTTCAGATCTCGGATGGGGCCCATCTTGGTTATTGCAGAGATTTTTTCAGGGTTGGCCTCGATGCCACGTTTGGATACGATGAACCCTAAAAGCATACCTCGTGGGACGCCAAAGACGCATTTCTCTGGGTTGAGCCTGATGTTTTTTGCCCGAAGGCATTTGAACGCGACGTCGAGGTCGCTGACCAGGTCGTCGGCTTGTTTGGTTTTGACAACGATGTCGTCAACATAAGACTCGACGGTCGACCCAATGTGCTTTCCGAAAACATGCTGCATGCATCGCTGGTACGTAGCCCCCGCGTTTCGGAGACCGAAGGGCATCGTAACGTAGCAATACATGCTGAACGGGGTGATGAATGAAGTTGCAAGCTGGTCGGACTCCTTCATTTTGATTTGGTGGTAGCCGGAGTATGCATCTAAGAATGAGAGAGTTTCACATCCCGCAGTGGAATCAATGATTTGGTCAATGCGTGGCAAAGGAAAGGGAACTTTTGGATATGCTTTATTTAAACCGGTGTAGTCTACACACATCCTCCATTTCCCACTCTTTTTCCTAACTAATACGGGATTAGCTAGCCACTCGGGATGATGAACCTCCTTGATGAATCCAGCCTCCAACAGTTTGTGTATCTCCTCGTCGATGACCCTGCGCTTCTCCTCATCGAAGCGACGCAGGCGTTGCTTCACCGGTTTGGATCTAGCCCGGATCTCCAAGGCGTGCTCGGTGACTTCCCTGGGTATGCCTGGCATATCCGAGGGACTCCACGCAAAGATGTCGACGTTTGCGCGGAGAAAGTCGATGAGCACTGCTTCCTATTTAGGATCGAGGGTGGCACTGATGCTCAGTGCCTTTCCCTTGGGATCAGCGGGGTTGAGGGGTACGAGTTTGACATCTTCGGCGGGCTCGAAGCTGCCGGCATGGCGTTTTGGGTCAGGAATCGCATTGGCAAGACCGTCGAGGTCTGCAGCCAAGATCGCCGACTCCAAAACAGCCTCGCCGTGCTCGACGCACTCGACGTCGCACTCGTAGGCATGTTCATACGAGGGCCCTACAGTGATGACACCGTTTGGACCTGGCATTTTGAGCTTGAGGTAGATGTAGTTCGGGATCGCCATGAACCGGGCGTAGCATGGGCGTCCCAGGATAGCGTGGTACGTTCCACGGAATCCGACCACTTCAAAAGTGAGAGTCTCCTTTCGGAAGTTGGCCGGTGTGCCAAAACAAACGGGCAGATCGACCCTTCTGAGGGGTTCCGCCCGTTTCCCTGGCACGACTCCGTGGAAGCACCGACGCTAGGTTGGAGGCGCGCTCTCCCGACCCCCAGAAGGTCGAGGGTCTAGGAGTAGATGATGTTGAGGCTGCTTCCGCCGTCCATGAGCACCTTGGTGAGGCGTGTGTTGGCGATGATGGGGTCAACAACGAGCGGATAGACTCCCAGGTTGGGGACGTGGTCTGGGTGGTCGTCACGGTCGAAAGTGATGGCCACCGCAGACCAATCAAGGAAGCGAGGGACTGCCGTTTGTACGGAGAAAACCTCGTGCCGTTCTCGCTTGCGCTGGCACGCCGAGAGGCGGGTCGAGGGCCCTCCGTAGATCATGAAGCAGTCGTGGATCTCGGGGAATTCCCCATCCTTGTCGTCGCTTTTAGGGTCCTCCTTCTTGTCGTCCTTCTTGACGCCGGCACCCCCAAAGTACCTGCGAAGCATATGACAGTCCTCGAGGTTATGGTTAGTAAGTCCCTTGTGGTAGGGACATGGTTCTTTGAGCATTTTGTCGAAGACGCCCCCGCCAGGGGGGGCTCGAGGCTTTTTGTGCTCGGTAGCAGCGACGAGCTCGTCGGCTGGGGCCTCGAGCTTGCCCTGCTGGCCTTTCTTCTTCTTGCGGTTGTTCCTCTTGGAGCCCCGGGTGGAGCTCGCGGGATCGTCGACCTTCTGCTCCCCCCTCTCTAGGTCGCCACCAAAGATTGCACCAACTGCCTCCTCGCCGGCGGCGAAGTTGGTGACAATGTCCATTAACCCGTTGGCAGTGAGCGGAGTGTTACGGCCCAATTCTCGGACCAACTCTTTATAGGTGGTGCCGGAGAGGAAGGCCATAATTACGTTGGAGTTAGTGACGTTGGGGAGTTCGGTACGCTGCCGGGAGAAGCGTCGGATGTAATCCCGGAGGGATTCACCTGGTTTCTGCTTGCAGCTCCGGAGGTCCCATGAGTTGCCGGGGCGCATGTAGGTCCCCTTGAAATTTCCCTCAAACACCCTCATGAGATCGTCCCAGTCGTGGATCTGTTGAGGTGGGAGATCCTCGAGCCAGGCTCGGGCGGTGTCGGAGAGGAACAGGGGGAGTTGTCGAATGATGACCCGGTCGTCGGTGGCCCCGCCCAGCTGACACGCCAAGCGGAAATCGGCGAGCCAAAGTTCGGGTTTGGTTTTGCTATTGTACTTGGTGAGAGTCGTGGGGGAGCGAAACTGAGCCGGGAGCACCGTCTCACGGATAGCCTTACTGAAGACCCAAGGACCCGGAGGCTCGGGTGAAGGGCTTCGATCTTCCAAACTGTCGTAGCGTCCGCCCCTGTGGACGTTGTAGCCTCGAGCCACGCCGTCAACGTGCTTGCGCGTGCGGCGCTCGACGATGTTGCCATGGGTGTCTCGAGGCTCGTGGTCGTTGCTAGTGAGCTCAGGGCCGGAGCTACCCGGTTTCGCTGGGCAGGCTCGGGGTGAACCGAGGCCTCTCTCTCCTATCGGGAGGGCTCGATGATCTGCTCCGAGGCTGCCTCGTGTCGCCTCAAGGCGGAGCTCTCAGCCTGCTGCATGGCGGCGGTCTCGAGGAGTTCATGGATTTCATCCCGAGCCCGACGGGCGTCGGGGTTTGATGGCTCGGGCATGTTGCAGAGAAGCATGGCGGCGGCGATGACGTTCTGGCTGGCTCGAGCGAAAACCGGGGGGTCGACCATCCGGTCCTCGTCGATGCGACGGTTGACGTCGCGAGCTCTTTCGTGAGCTCTCCCGCCAAGTGCGTGTTCCGCATGCTCACGCTCGAGGGTTTGTTGGAGTAGGCCCAGGTTTTCCCGTTCCTCGTCAAGCCTGTCCTGCAACTCGCGAATCTGCTCGAGCTACGCTCCTTGATCTGCAAGGAACTGAGGATCGTCTCGCTCAGCAGGAAGCTCGACATGGGGTGGTGTGTACCTTCCTTCGACTGGCTCTTCGTCCTCTGATTCCAAGGTGCTTTCAACATCGATGTTGAAGCATTCGCGGGTCGGATCATAGGTGTCATCAGCCGAGTCGGAGTCAGGAGCGCCAAAGTAGTAGTATGACGGGGGAATGTGTGGCCGTTGCAAATCGTCACTGGGGTTGCGACGTTGAGAAGCAGTCACATGGGGCTCTATGTCCGGTGTCTCCGTAGAGTCCAGATAATCAAAGGCCGGTGTGGATGCAACGAGGTCCAGAGTGGAGCGTAGATGGTGCCCGGGGAGTTCCTCATAAGCACTGATGCGAGTGCTCACGAAAGATGCATACACCCGGGCAGCCGAGTCTAGCCCAAACGGGAATGGTGATGGAGATGTTGCTGTCCGTGCCAAAATGGATGCTCCGGACAGTGGTGTCTCACTGGACGGGGGAGCGGTGGGATTCCCCATTGGCATGTTACCCTCAGTCAAGCTCGTCCTTCCCAAACCTTCCACAAGGAGGTCTAGGCTGGCGCCTGGCTGGGGGGTGCCGGACCGGGGGACCCCGTCGCCCTCCACGAGGTGAAGACGGTGGTTGTGCCGGGCTCGTCGTCGTCGGGCGGCCCGTGCCCGCCTAGAGCGACGGTGCCGGCGGATTGCTCCCCCGGGCTGGGAGAGCTCATAGTCCTCGTCGGATGGGTGCCTGGGGGGAAGTAGGACCATATCGTAGCCATGGCCAAGCGACATGAACTCCAAACTCCCGAACCAGATCACCGTGGCCAACGGAATAGGGCGTTCGGGGTCAGCCATCCAGGAAAAAAGGCGAGAAAGCGACGTTTGGCACGCAGCGATCCCCTACCTGGCGCGCCAACTGTCGGTGTTCGGACCCGAGGGGGTCCTAAACCAATGAGTAAATGCTGTGTGTCTCTTTCCTGGATGGTGATGCAAGGAGAACACACGGGGGTTTATCCTGGTTCGGGCAAAAGAAGGCCCTACATCCAGCGGGGGGGGAAGAAGTTTGTATTTCCTTGCACCGAAGTGCTCGTGTAGGGGTTACAAGCATGTGAGAGAGGGCGCCGAGCCCAAGTCTCAAAGAGAGGAAAAAGGACAAGGGTGGTTGCTTGAGGTATCGATCTCTTGTTTTTCTTCGTTGGCTGTTGTTGTCCGGTCGGGTGCTTCGTTTTTCTCTCTTTTCGTAGAACCCTGGCCTGCCCTTTTATAGGGCGAGAGGAGGCCAGGACGACGGGGAGCCTTGAGGTGATGTTTGGTCGATTCCTGTTGAGTTGACTATAGCGACGTGCCCTGGGAATGGCCGGCCATCCCTGGACACCATGGCGTCGTGGGAGACGAGACGGCGAAATGACCCGGAGCGCCGTGCCATACCGTCCTTCCCTTGCCGTTGAACTGTGCCGAGCGTTGAGGTTGGGTCGAGGCCGGGTCGAGACCGGATGGATAAGGCCGAATCCCCGAGATTGCGGAGAACGGGCCTTGTCTTATCCTCCCTCGAGGGTGATCGATGGTAAACAGTGCGCGGTAAGGTGGGTATAGTGATGGGTTTCACCTCCCATCATGGGATGGGTGGTAAAACAGTGAGACCTGACACGGGCATTGTTCCCACGTCGATCCTGGTCGCATTCATGCCGGTAGGTGATAGTAGGTAATCGCATTAAATGCTATGGCTTTTGTCCTGGGGTAGGTAAAGAGAAGGAGTCGAGGTGCTCGACCCAGGCTCACGCGAGTCGGAGTTTTTCCCAGTGGGTGGATGAGCTTCGCGCGGGTCAGAGCGCCGTCGAGGTAGCTTGCCGTACGGGATGGGGCGCGGTCGAGGTGCCCCGTCGAGCGGGCCTCGTACGAGTCAGAGCCAGAGCGCGGTCAAGGCGCCCCGTCGAACGGGCCTCGTACGAGGCGGACAGGATGCGTGGTCGAGGCGGGCTGCCTTTTATTGCGGTTTCAGTCGTTTTAGTTTTTTTACTAGCAATGGGTGTGGGTACCCCCGTACTTTTGGTACCGACATTACCAGTTAGAAGCTCATATGAAGTTTTCTTCAACTTCTTGTGTAGGTAGAGGCGGTCGATGGCATGACAAGCGGTGTTGATGGCGTCACACCAAAACAAATCTGAAGTCTTGTACTCATCTAGCATCGTCCTTGCCGTATCAATGAGTGTTTGGTTCTTCCTTGCTACTAGACCACTTTGTTGAGAGGTGTATGGACTTGAAAACTCATGCTTGATGCCTTCTTCATCAAGAAACTCTTTAACTTGAGTGTTCTTGAATTCGGTTCCATTGTCACTTCTTATTTTTTTGATGGGAAGACCGAACTCCATTTGAGCTCTTCTAACAAGTGTCTTCACTTTGTCTCTAACTTGACACTTATTAAACAAGAAAAATACCCAAGTAAAATAGGAATAGTCATCAACAACAAGATCGTATTTGTTACATCCGATACTTAGGTAGGCGACCGGTCCAAAGAGAACCATGTGTATAAGCTTCAATGGTTGTGTCGTGGTCATAATGCTCTTTGGTAGGTGAGGTACGCCAACTTGCTTTCTGACTTGACAAGTGCTACATATCCTATCTTTCTCAAAGTGAACATTTGTTAGTATAAGGATGTGTTCGTCCTTTTGAAGTTTGGCCAAGTTCCTCATCCCAACATGGGCTGGTCGGCGATGCTAAAGCCAACCCTAGATTTTACGACTAAACAAGTCTTAAGACTAGCTTTACTTTTGTTGAAGTCAACTAGGTAAAGCTTATTCTTTAATCGACTCGTAAAGATAATAGAGGAATCCTCCCTTCTAAAGACTTCTACACCCTTATCTGTAAAGAGACAATTATAGCATATTTCACACAATTGAGAAACAGACAACAAATTGTAACTTAACGAATCAACATGTAAAACATTTGTACTTGAATGCTCAGGGTTATAACAACTTTACCGAGACCAATCACACCACCCTTAGAATTGTCTCCAAAGACAATATTTTTATTAATGTCCGTCTTTAGGGAATATGTTGAGAACATACTCCTTTCTCCGATCATATGATTTGTACATCCACTATCAAGCACCCAACTTGATCCACCAGAGGAGTATGCCTGCAAAATAGATTTAGTTACTTGATTTAGGTCCCCAATTAGACTTGGGGTCTTGCACATTGGTCACAAGAAATTTAGGAACCCAAATAGAAGGATTCCTATATATGTTGGCTTCATTTCCAACATATTTGGCAACCACTTTTCCACTGTTGTTGTTTCTCAAAACAAAACACGAAGTCAAGCTTTGTCGAGGTGGTTGAAACTTTGGTTGGTAGGCATACTTGTTCATATGCCCCACACTGATTCATTTGGCTTATGCTGAACCTATTTCTGCTAGGACATCTTCTTCTTAGGCTTAGTCCAATCAGGAGCAGAATTGGTAGCTTTTCCATTTTTGCGGGGAGCGGCACTGCCGCTCTGGTGTCTGGCACTACCGCTGTTTGTGTAGGCTAATATGTACCAATTTTGTCCTTCCTTTCAAACTGCACACACTCATAGTCATTCACAATCTTTCTTCCATTTGTCTTGGCTCCTTTCGTGTGGTCGAGCCCATGCTTGATTGAGGGGTGTCTCCCTTGCTTGAATTGAGGTGCTTTTGGTTCATTCACCTTCTTGTCACTTACTTAAGCCTTACCACTCAAGCAACCCTTGCTAATTATCTCACTGAGTCTTGCAATCTCCTTTCTTATTGCCTCCATGTTTGCAAGGTTAGTGGAATAAGCATTCAAATCAATATTATAACATTTTTCACAACCTTGACTAGTGGAGGGAGTAGAGGCATCCTTTACCTTAGAGGGATATGAGTTGCTATCCCAAAGAATGTTATATTGCAGCTTAAGTTTGTTGTGCTTTTCATCTAAGTCACAATATTTTTTCTTGAGAGCAATATTTTATTTCTTTGTGATAGCATGGTCCCCTTGCTCTTTTGCCAAAGCCTTGCGCAAGGATTCTACCTCACTTCTCTCTAATGCAAGACCTTTCTTGCTAGCAATATAGAGATCCTATTGTTGGATAAGAGTTTCCTCTCTAGATTATAGCTCGGCTTAAACACTCTCTAAATCCTCCATGAGTTTAGTGATGAATAATTTGGTCTTTCCATCCAAGTTTTTAGTTATTTGATCAATTTCTTCATCACTAGAGCTATCACTAAGATCACTACTAGAGATGTCACTAGGTGGTGGAGATGAAGGAGCTTTGGCCTTGGATTTGGATTTTACTATCTCACCCTTTGCCATAAGACAAATGTGAGAGGAGTAGTAGTCATCATCGGGCAAGTTGGTGAAGAGCCTTGGCTGAGAAGATGACTTGTTGATGGCAATGATTGCAACTTTCTCATCTTCTTCACTTGAGCTTTCAATAGTTGAGTCCCATTCATGCCCAATGTGTGTCTCTCCTAAATTTTTCTTACTCTTTCTATGGTCGGCCTTGTCCTCCTTCCTCTCTTTCTTGTGTTTATGGTCTTTGATTTCATATGGGCACTTGGCAATAAAGTGGTCGGTGCTACCACAATTGTTGCATGTCCTCTTCTTCTTGTTGGAAAACTTTCTCTTCACTATTTTGTACCCTTGCTTCTTCAACCCTTTATGAAACCTCTTCATAAAGAGAGCAACATCATCCACTTTCTCATATTGGTCATCACCATTTTCACTCTCACTTGAGGATGATGTGGTCTCTACTACCTCTTGAACTTGCTTGATTGCTTTGGGATTACTAGTTGAGTCTTGCTTGTTGGTCTTGGACTTGCTAGTAGGCCTTGCTTGCTTGATTGGTTGGCCTTGAGAGCTACATCTTTGTTGATCTTGATGCCTTCTAGCTTTGCTTGCAATTCCCCAATCTTCTTTCTCTCATTTTCTTCCTCTCTTTGCATGTCAAAGGTCAAGATTCTTTCAAGTACATCATTTGATGTGAAGTATCCAAACTTCTTCTTGTCTCTAATTAGAGTCACTACAGTCTCATTTCTTGGTGAGTAAGCTTCCAACATAATCCTAACAACCTTGTGATCATCTAGCTCATCACAACCGTAGCCTCTAATCTTGTCCACCATAGTCATTGACCTATCAAACATTTCTTGTGGCCCTTCTCCATCCAAGATAACAAATCAGTTGAGTTTGGACATCATCAAATCAATTCTTGCTTTTCTCACTTTGTCAACCCCTTCATGTGCAACGTGCAAGGTATCCCATATTTGCTTGGCAACATCAACACCAATCACTCTATTGTATTTATCACCATCCAAGGCACTAAGTAGCACACTAGTGGCTTGACCATTGAGATAGATGATTCTCATTTCTTTCATGGTTGGATTCTTGGGATCAACCAGTGGCTCAAATCCATTGCAAACAACCTCCCAAACGTCGGGATGAAGACCTATAAGATTAGGCTCTCATCAAATGCTTCCACTTGGCAAAGTTAGTGTAACACCTCGGGTGTTAAGCATGCATTAGCATCCCCAAAGCATGAGCATTAGCATCAAATGCATTTCATAATCACATGCAATGTAAGTTAAAACTAAATTGAAAACGTGTGAAACATCTTTTTGAAACATACATGTTGCATTTGCTTGCTAGGGTTGTAAAAGTTGTTTGGATATAATGTTAAATAACCTAGAATTAATTAGCATGATTTTTTGGAGCAACTTTTGTATTCAAAATTTCCCCAAATTTTGCTTTTAAAAATATTCTAGAAAATGGGTTTTTATTTAAAAATTTCACTTTGAATCCTTAATTCAAAATCTATTTAGAATTTTAAAATGTGCCCTTAAGAAAAGTTGTAGAGAATTAAATTTTGAACAACTTTTGTTTTGGGGACAACTTGTGAAAATGCCTTTTTCATCTTCAAAATTTGAATTTGAATCAGTTTAGAAAATCTGGAAATTTATTTAGATAAAGAAAAGAGGATTTTCGGCTTAGCAGGCCGCCGCCCCATTTCCGGCCCAGCTGGCCCGGCCAGCCCGGCCGTGTCCGCGCTTGCCTCCGCCTTCGCCCCCGCGCGCGCCACGCCCGACCACGGCAGCATGTGCCCGCCGCGTGGCCGCCGCTCGCCGTCACCGGCGTACGGGTGGCAAGCCGTGGGCTCCACCGGGCCGCGCCCTGCCTCTTGAAGCCGCTCCCGCTCTTCCCTCATTTCCGCTCCCTCCATTCTGCCCCTCTTGGCCTCGTGCGAGCCGCAGCAACCGCCACTCCCGCCTTCTCATGCCACTGTCGCGCGACCTCGTCGGGAGCCTCGTCCCGGCCACCTCACTCCACCAATGACAGCTACACCGCCACGCTGCGTCCGCCTGACCACCGCGTAACCGGTGCTCGAGCCGATTTCCTTTGGTAAGCCCCCACCGCATGGTTTTGGCTCGCCGGAGCCGAGCTCCCTTTGTCGGAGACATCCGCCACATCGCGCTCGCTCCTCCACTCCACCTTTAGCCCTCGTTTTGCACGCGTCAGCTCCACGTGACCACACTAAGGCCATAGCGCCCCTCCACTCGTGACCCCACGGCTAGAGTCGAGCTCCCACCGACGAGCCACACTGTCGTGCCGCCTTGCGTGCCAACGTGCCTGCTACCCACCTCCCCTGGCCCCGCTAGCCACACCGCTAGGTTTGCCTTGTCGGGGTAAAGCTCAGGGTGGCGACCTCGCCGCCAATGACCTCGCCGTCGGCGAGATCTCGGTCGATCAAGGCCTCCCCCTGCTCTGGGTGACCGACTTGTGGGGTTGGTTTGACCCAGGGGGCCCAGCCGCAGCGACTCAGTAGGGTTTGGGGTAAACAGATCTGGGTGCGCGTAGCAGTTGAGCCGACTGGGATTTTCGGATTTCAAGAAAAATGGATTTTCATATTTTGTTTAAAGCTTCAAAAATCTATATCTCAAGAATTATAGCTCCAAAAATTGTGAAACAAATTTTGGTTGACTTATTAAGACTAGATCTATGATGTAAAATTATTGCATGTCAAGTTTGAAATACTTTTCTGTATAGATTTATTTAATTCCTATAATTGCTGTTATCTTAGAAAATGTCTAATAAATAGAATAATAATCAGAAAAATATGGTTCCAGTTTCATTAGTCTTCTTTAGTTATGTAATTTCTAGGAAAAATGTATATGATGCATGTTCTATGAAAAATTATTGAGGTGTAGTTCAAATGCCTTTAATTGATGATTTTTGTTATTTTTTGTAGAGAGCAAAAATTGTATAACACATGCATGTGATTATTTTTGTGATGTGATTGTTTACTGTGTAGAGCATAGGAAAAATAATGAATATGTTGTTTGATACTTTTCATAGTACAAAGTATTCTCATGCTCATTATTATGCTATAGCTTGTCAATTTTGTATAGATTGTTTACTTATCTAAATCTCCTAAAATTTTTATGGTGTGCTATTTAGAGTAACACTAGGCTACTGTAATTTTTGTAGATTTTTCTAGGAACTAGAAATACTTGTCGTTGTTGTAACCCTAGTTTAAATAGGAAATAAAATGTCATTCTTATGAATAATTAGAAGTATTAAGGAGTGTTTGGTGTATCTTTGAAGAACCCCAACCACCTTGCTGGTGTCACTTGAAAAGTTAGGGTAGTGTTGTTGGTGAAGAATAGTGGCACTTAGGATAGGGTTATATGCTAGCTATGGTAAGAAAAAAATAACTTGCTTGTTTAATGATTTGGCTTGGATGATGTGGAGTACTTTGTAGAAAAGCTTTTGCCTCTAATCCACTCGATAAGTTTTAATGTGCTCATCTGCATATCATGTCATCATAAACATGGCATTCCACCGCATCCGATGCACCGCTTGCATGTTTACTTATGCAATTGCATCATACAGGATCGCAGGAGGAGTCGCTAGTAGCAGTACCGGAAGAACTGACCAGAGCAGATCCATAAGATCCCAAGCACAGGAGGTGCTCGAGGAAGAGGAACCAGGAGAGGAGTTGTCCGAGTGTGTAGATCACCAGCCTAGTTCGTTTGAAAGAGGCAAGCCCCGGAGCATTCTAAGTCTCCTACTTTATAAAAGTAATTCTTTATATATTAGTTACCAAAAGAATTTAGCTATAAAAAGAATGATATCCTGGAATTAACCATGTATTGATGGATAATCGAAGACCAGACCGAAAAGTTGGAGGCAACTAGACCGGGTTCTGGGGTGCTATTAGTTTTCCGTCTATGTCGATTAAGGACCGATCATTGCTCGTCCCTCTTGTCATGTTGAACGCATGCCTCACATTTAGCTGGCCGAATAAAGTACCTTTCGACCGCGAAGCTAGTGACACTATTCGAGCCGGGATAAACTCGGATTGGCAGACTGGTGCTGAAGGGGGTATGACGGGGACGCGAAGAGTGAGCCTAAGGTGCGTCCTGGCTGTCGGACGGTCTCGGGTAGTGTGGTCCATGACTGTTATCCCGCGGCTACTTGGAAAGTATCACTAGTGACCTGTAGCTCCCTTTAGCGGGTGAGTGTGGTTTGTGTGAGGAATAAATCACCAGCTGGTTAGGAATCGATTTGAATCGCCATCGCTCCTAGATAGTGAGCACTCGACTCGAGCTACAGCATCGTAGTAATTATGATGGAACAATGATGATTATTGGATGGTATTGGAAATGCTAAATTTAAATTGGTAACTGGATGTATTGGTTAATCAAGTGATTGCTATAGTATAGGTGCTTATCTAGTTGGATAGGTCATACTAAAAATGATGCAAAATGTAACACCTCTGGGTGTTAAATATGCATTAACATTCCAAAGCATGAGCATTAGCATCACATACATGTTCATCATCACATGCAATATAAGTTCATTTGAATTGAAATGTGAAAAAAAAATATCTGTTTGAACCCTAATTGTTGCATTTGCTTACTAGAGTTGTAGAACTTGTTTAGCTACAATTTTAGATAATCTAGAATTAATTAACATGATTTTTGGAGCAACTTTGATGTTCAAATTCTCCCCAAATTTTACTTTTTAAAATATTCAAGAAAAGTGAGTTTTTATTTAAAATTTTGGCTTTAAATCATTAATTTAAAATCTATTCAGAATTTTGAAAAGTGCCCTAAATGAAAGTTGTAGAGAATTAAATTTTAAACAACTTTTATTTTGGGGACAACTTGTGAAAATGTCTTTTTCATCTTCAAATTTTGAAATTAAATCGATTTAGAAAATCTAGAAAATTAATTAAAAAAAGAAAAGGGATTTCTCGGCTTAGTGGGACGGCGCCCCGTTTTCGGCCTAGCTCGGCAAGCCAGCCCGGCCCGCGCGCACGCCCGCCTCCGCCTGCCTTCGCCCGTGCCGCGCCCACGCGCGTCTGGCCGCGGTAGGCCGCGCACGCCGCGTGGTGGCCATGTGCCGGTGAGCTCGCCGCGCAGCGTCTTCGGCTAGCCTTCACCCCCACCTGGCCGCCCACTGCTCCGCCTCCATCGCCTTTGCTCACTGCTCGCCTCCTCGCCCACGCGCTCCTCCTCTCCCTCGCACAGCCACCGCTCCTTCATGGCATGCCATCACCGGCGCCTCCCACCTCCGCGCCGTCGTTCCCGCTCAACGACCGTGCCTCCCTTCGATTCGTCTCGCCACCACCTTCGCCATCTTCTCCTCTTGCGGAACACGCACCAGCGTCGCGAGTCGAGCTACGGTGAGGCCCTATCGGGCATTTTCCCCCTCCGCTGTTTGCCACGGCCACCGTTGGCCGGCGTGCGTGGCCGGAGCTTCCACTCTCCCTCTTCGGTCTCTATCACCAGCACCACCTCCACCTTGCGGTGCTCGTGCGCGCCTCCTCGGCCGTCACCACAGCCTGCGCCGGCCGGCCACCATGCGCCAGCGCCACCTCCCCACCATGAACGCTGGCGAGCTCAGTGCCGAGCTTGGCTGGCCGCGTTCGAGTCACCCCTGGCTTTGCCTCGGTGCGGGGAGCACGGTGGTGCCCTCCCCGTCACCGGATGACTCATCGGTAGCGAGTTGGCCACCGGTCAGCGGCCGCCCCTGCCTGGCTCACTGACGGGTGGGGCCGGTCAGCGCCTAGGGCCTGTTTGTCAGCCGCAGTGCACAGTCTTAGGTGCACGAGCTCGGGTGTGCGTAGCGTTTAGGGCTGAGTAGATTTTTGATTTAAAGAAAATAGATTTTCAGAAATTGTGAAAAAGCTTTCAAAAATCATATGTCAAGATTTATAGCTCCAAAAATTATGAAACAAATTTTGGTAGACTTATTAAGACCAGATCTATGATATAAAAATATTGCATGTCAAGTTTGAAATACTTTTCCATGAAGATTTATTTAATCCTTGTAATTGCTAGTTTCTTAAGAAATGCATAGTAAATCTTTAAAGCTCAGAAAAATAAGGTTCCACTTGCAATAATTTTCTTTTGTGATGTACTTTCTAGAAAAAATGTTTATGAGGCATGTTCTGTGAAAAAATATTGAAGTGTAGTTCAAATGCCTTTCATGGATGATTTTTGTTAATTTTGGTAGAGAGCAAAAATTGTATGACACATGCATGTGATAATTTTTGTGATGTGCTTGTTTACTGTGGGTAACATAGGAAAATTATGAAATCTGTTGTTTGACACTTTTCTAGTACAAAGTATTTTCATGCTCATTAGTATACTCTAGCTTGTTTATTTTGTACAGATAGTTTTACTTATTCAAATTCCATAAAATTTTTGTAGTATACTATTTGGAGTAGGAGTGTGCTACTATAATTTTTGTAGATTTTTACCTATAACAGAAATAGGTGTTGATGTGTAACCCTAGTTTAAATAGGAAATAAAAGTTTATTCTTTATGAGTAATTAAAAGTAATAAAAAGTGTTTGGTGTATCTTTGAAGCACCAAACTACCTTGCTGGTGTTACTTGATGGGTTAAGGTATTAGGGTTTGGCAAAGCGTAGCAACATTTGTGTGAGAATTTTATGCTAACTAGTATAAGAGTAGATGACGTGTTTTGTGGTACATGTTCTTGGATGATGTGGACTACCTTATAGAAGATATTGTCTGTAATTCATACTACCAGTTCAAGGTGCTCATCTGCATATCGTGTCATCATAGCCTTCCACTGCATCTGATGCACCGTCTACATGGTTACTTATGCAATTGCATCATACAGGATTGCAAGAGGAGTCACAAGTAGCAGTGCCGAAAGAGCAGACTTGGACCGATCAGCAAGAGCCCCAGGCACAGGAGATGCCCGAGGAAGAGGAACAAGGAGAGGAGTTGCCCGAGTGCATAGATCACCAGCCTAGTTCGTTTGAAAGAGGCAAGCCCCGGAGCATTCTATGTCTCCTACTTTATAAAAAGCAATTCTTTATATATGAGTTTTATATATTGTTGCATTAAGTTATAGGAGTTAAGTGAAATCATTGTTGCATTTATTATTATCCTTGTCCAACTAGTTACCTTTTTACCCTGTTAGGTCAGGATCGAATAATTGCTTAGCCATGCTTAGACCGGTAGAAGTCGGGTGATTTCCTGTCACCTGCGAGTTATAGGTGGATACCTGGTTATGGTTAGCTATAATTGTTATCATGGAAAGTAACCAAGTGTTGATGGATAAAGGAAGACCGGGCGGAGTCTTATAGGGTTTTAGACTATAGTGGTTCCGTCTGTGTCGATTAAGGACCGATCATTGCTCGTCTCTCTTGTCATGTTAAACGCATGCCTCACATTTAGCTGGACGAATAAAATACCTTTCGACCGCGAAGCTAGTGACACTATTTCGAGTCGGGATAAACTCAGATTGGCAGACTGGTGCTGAAGGGGTATAAAGGGACGCGAAGAGTGAGCCCAAGGTGCGTCCTGGCAGTCGGGCGGTCCCTGGGTAGTGCGGTCCATGACTGTTATCCCGCGGCTACTTGGAAAGTGTCATTGGTGATCTAAGCAACCCTGACGGGGGAAGCATGATTTGTGTGAGGAATAAATCACCAGCTAGTTAGGAATCGATTTGAATCGCCATCGCTCCTGGATAGTGAGCACTTGACTCGAGCTACAGCATCGTAGTAACAATGATGGAACCCGGATGGTTATTTGAATGATGTTGGAAATGCTAAACCTGATATGGTAACTTTTGATGTAAATGGTTAATCAAGTGATTGCTCTAGCATAGGTGCTCACTTAGACTAATAAGGTATAATTAAGTTGATGCTTACAGTTTAAATGGTTCATAACTGATAACTTATGCTTTTCGCAAATGAGTCAAGCCAGTCCACTTTATAAAGGCATTGCATACTCTATGGTGTCTTTTATTTCTGGTTTATGACGTGTAAGTCTAGCTGAGTACCTCTCGTACTTAGGGCGTTGTTCCCATTGTTGTTGCAGATGGTCAGATGTACTATGGTTATTACGTCAACTGTCAGTATTCGGCGATGGGCGACAACTAGGACCAAGGGCAATGGTCACTCCGTTCATCTTATCTCATGCTTTTGTGGGCTATGACTACCTGCTGACACTGTAACTGAACTAAGTGTGTGTGTATGTGGTTTAAAACTACTTGCTTCCGCTGTGTTAATTTGAATTCGTGTTGTAATAACTTTTTATTCTGAACTCTGATGTATTCAACTCTCGTTGTGAACTTTATGTAGCATGTGACTATGGCTGCTAAATCAGTACGATCTTGGTTGAATGTTGGTTGGTTTGAAATCCTTCGTGATTTCACAGAATCTCGAGTTGTACGGGCTTAAGTTTGGTAAATTATCTGCCTCGGTGGAAGATTTTTCTTACTTAATCTCGTATAATCATGTTGATATGTTACACAAAATACTTAAATTAGTATCTTTATAGTAGCTTATGCTTTTTGCAACTGAGTTAGCCAACCCCACTAAAGAAAGCCTTGCATGCTCCTTGGTGTCGCTTATTTTTGGTTTACGACGGGTAAGTCTAGCTGAGTACCTTCTCGTACTTAGGGCGTTGTTCCCATTGTTGTTGCAGATGGTCAAATGTACTATGGCTACTGCATGAACTGCCTGTATCCTGCAATGGGCGACAACTAGGACCAAGGGCAATGGTCACTCCGTATTTCTCATCTGATACTTTTGTTGGAGATGACTACTTACTGGCACTGTATCTGAACTAAGTGTGTGTGTGGTTTTAAAACTACTTGCTTCCGCTATGTTAATTTGAACTTGTGTTGTAATAACTTTATGTTCTGAACTCCGATGTATTCAACTGTCATTGCGAACTTTATGTAACATGTGACGGTGGCTGCTAAACCAGTACGATCTTGGTTAGAATGTTGGTTGGTTTGAAATCCTTCGTGATTTCACGAAATCTCGGATTGTATGGGCTTAAGTTTGGTAAATTATTTGTCTCGGTGGAAGATTTTCTTACTTAATCTCGTATAATCATGTTGATCTGTTACAGCTAGTCCCATCGAAATGAGGTAACTTGCCTGTGGGCACATTGATGAAAGACTTGCGATAATGGTTAGTCATAGACATAGAAGAATAATTAAAGAATATAGCGGTATATTTGTTATCGTCATTCTTCTTGCTTTTTCCTTTCTTGTCCTTCTTGCTATGCACTTGGTAGGACTCATCATCATCACCATCTTCGGAGCTGCTAGATAGCTCACTTGAAGATGCATTGGAGGCTTTTGCTTCTTGTTCTTTCTTCTTTCTTGCTTCTCTTCTTTTTCTTCTAGCTTCTCTCTTGAGTCTTCTTTCTTCTTCTAACCGTTGCTGCTCCTTCTTTTTTCTTGCTTCTCTTTTGAGCTTTCTTGCTTCTCTTCTCTTTTTCTTCTCTTCTTCATCAAGAACCCTTTCAGCATCGATAGCCTCAAGATGTGGGAGCATGGAGACACTTGCTGTCGACACACTTAGCTCGCTGCTGTCAATGTCATGCAAGCCAACTAGCTCTAGATTGATCTCCACGGGTTTCGAGCCACTATTCCTCCTCCAGGCTCCATACCTCACACGATGAAGCGTAAACGAGGTAACCAGCTCTGGTACCACTTGTGGGATCACTGGAGCGCCTAGAGAGGGGTGAATAGGCCTATGAAAATTTAACTCAAATAGAAGTCAAATTCACCCGTGGCACTGCCACTCTAGGACTGCGGGCATTGTCGCACCAACACAGCGGCACTACCGCGCCTGTAGGAGAGTCAAGCTCATTGTTCAAAATCTAGTGAAGAAAATTAGATCAGGTAAATTTCTTAGCTTCCTACAGGGGTGTAGGTCACAGATCAATAGCTAAAAGTGGTAGGAACACCACACACAAGTAGACCGACCATAAACCCTAGAATCACCTCAACAACAATATGAACAACAAGTAAAGCAACACAAGCACAAGGTGACACAAGGGATTATCTTATGGTTCAGCTTGCCACTAAGGCTTTCCTAGGTCCACGTTGTTGAGGTATGCCACTAAGGCTTAGGGCTTTGCAACCCAACCTCGTTCTCAAGTCAAGAGAGTGAACTCTTGAGATGAGGGATGATTTTACTAGCTGTAAGAGATGGTTACAAATCTCCTGGGGCTGCCACAAGGTTGGCAAGCTCACCGGTCGACGCTCTAGCCAACTAAGAGCCAAGCTCCGAGAGTAACAAACACAACCACCTGCCAAAACATGAACTAAGTGCTCTTTAGGCTTTGAAAATTAGTGGATCTACTCTCTAATCACTTTTGGCACCTTTTTCTCTCAAAGATTGACGGAAAAATCAATGGAGAAGCTTGGGAGCTCAAGGTTACCAATGGAGAAGAGAGAAGAGTGAGCACAACTGGTGTTCTGTTGAAGTGAACCATTGGGGAAGAAGACTAAACTATTGGAAGAGAGAGAGAGGTATAAATACCCCTCGGGTCCCAACAGTCAGTTAAGTGCGGCACTGCCGCACTAGCCAGGACAGTAGAAAGGCAGAGTGAAAAGCACGGCTGTCAAGACTGAGGAACAAGGATGTTTTGACATAAGATTAAGCACCTAGTTGCACATTATTAGCAAGTTGTTGTGTCCCCTTTATAGTACGGATTTTTCTATACTCAAATTCAAAATATAAAAGAAATTAGACCTTCCTTGAGTGAGATGTTGTTTACATTTGTAATTGGGGCTCCTCCTTTTGATATAAGATCCTCGATAATAAATTTCCTGCTAGTCATCTTGACAAATCTCATCAGTCCTCTAATTAGGTGGTCATTAACACCAAAACCCACGATAGGGCTTGATTGCACTTTCACCAACCATACTCACTGATAGCAAGAGTTGCGAACCACTAGGATCCCATGGCACTAATCTGAACAAGTCAACTTGAGCAAGGAGAATGGGTATCCAGTGGCCCCAAGCCCAAATCAGAACCTCTTGGAAACAAATCAAGTGGTTACCCAATTCGCCTTTCCTAATCTTCCCACGGTCAAATACAAGATAAACAGTATAACACACCAGGATCAAAGTGTTACAGTCCAATAACTCAAGTACCCCCAAAAAATCAGGTGCATATGAGGAATGTTGTATTGCTGCCTTCCTAAACAGTTGGAACCAGCTACTTCTAAGAACAATGGCAAGCAGTATCCTAGCACCATCATGTAAGAGAAGGTTCATATTACTTGTAGTCCCACAAACACATGCAGGTAGTGCCCAATGGACCTTGAACTAGGTACAGTCCTGGTTCACCCGGTATCCTGACTCCTCTAGCTATAATGAGATGCAAATCAAGGAGAGATCCTGCAACTATGCACTCTGAATTATAGCAAGGCCACTTGATAAGGTTTGCCAATTGAATTATATTACCAATGAAAGATGGCCAAGGTGTTGGCCTATGTTAAACTCCATTGCTCTGTATCTCAAACTGCACAGAAGCTGCGTAATTAGAGAATGAGGGCCAAGGAAGCAATCAGAGTGGAAGAACAGCAGGCAGAGGCCATGGTTGCTGCAACTGATACTCCAGACCTCCAATTCATTCTCATTGGGAGGAACCCAGGTGACATAGACCACCATCTGAACATCATCACCCTGTATCTCACACTGCACAATAGGAGGTGGCCATAGCTGCTTGTGCAGCACCTCGTCCAACACCTATTCAGTATCTAGGGAAGTTGTATTGGCAACAACAAGCACATAGACTGGCGGGTGCTTAACAAGACCAATGACATCCATAAACATGACTATAAGTGGCTTGGATGCAACCATACCTTGGTTGTGGATGATGTTAGATGAAAAATTGACTCCGGCGTTGCGAGCCGTCGTGGAGGCATGGAATGGAGCCACTATCATTAATGCATCAGTTGGGGTCAGCAAGGTACTTGCTGGTGCGATCGGCGAGGTATGCAGTAGGCTTGAACTGGAATTGCTATTGCGGACTTGCATCGAACACTGGTGGGTGGCAGGTTGGGCGACTCGCAATACACGAATGAGGCGGGGATGCCGCCTGAGATCGCGTTGCCTGAGAAGTCAAGAACACGGAGGTGAGGGGATAGCGCATCAGGGAGCATGCCAAAGAGGTGGTTCCCTAGGAGCGCGAGCAAGACAAGTGCATCGAGGCAGAGCAGTGCGGACCGTGGGAGGCGCCCCATGAGCGACTCGGTGGGGAGGTCGAGTGCAACAACGCAGTTAGTGCGTGGGTCGTAGGAGTCCCTCAGCTAGGCACAAACACGATCGGCGTCCTCGGACCAGGGCACGAGGCACCCTGCCATGTCGAAGAGGCTAGACTTAAGGATGACCAGTGCGAGCACATCATCGCTCATGGTAGCGGAGGACGGCATGGAAGCGAGCGTGATTGAGATGGCACTGGAGTTAGCATGGTTGAGGTGGTTGGGAATCTCATCCTCGCCTGCCGGAAGGAGGTGGGCATCGACGACGAGGGAAGTGCAAGCCGTGTTGAGCGCGATGGAGACGAACACCTCGGACGCGAGGCTAGGTGACTCTGAGGAGAAGATGCAAAGGCTCACTTGATGTCGTATGGAGACGGGGACATGAGCTCTTGGAGAGTGGTGGGGTCGAGGTGAACGAGACGGGTGGGGGCACGAGCGTGTCCACGGGGACAACATCCAAGATGTCATTGTGGGAGGAGAAAGCATGTCCGCACATGCGCTGCTGTAGCTTGGTGGTGTTAGTGGTGACTAGTTCCTCCGTGATGTGGGCAAGCTGCTCGAATAACCCTCCCCAGTTGTTGGTGACGATGGGTTGAGGCTCGCGGTGCTGCTCGTTGGAGTCATCGCCTCCATCAAAGAGGTCATCCTAGTTGTCAGCGACTACGTCAACTCTGACGACAATGAACTGGGTCAGAACAGGGACGCCTTGGGAGGCCTCCAGCACAGTGTCCTGCTTGGCCCACCTCTCATTGAACTTGGCGAATACCTTGTGGATTTTGTTGAGAAGGAATTAGGTAGAAGGAGAAATCTTGGTAGGGAGATTCATGGAGCTAGACCGAGAATCGACTCTCTGATACCAATTGTTAGCAACCGGATTGCTGTGGTATAGAAAGGATAGAGAGTTAGGGGGATCAGTAGGATTGGAGAAGAAGAACAATAAAGGAAGTATAGGGTTCTAGAGGAAGAAGAATAATAGTAGATAAAAGGGGAATTCTAGAGAAGGAAGATAACATTTGGTTTCTAAATATTCGATATCATTTTCCTTCTAGCTGTTGTTGCTTTTGTAGTGCTTCATAGTGTCTTCCTTGGGCCTTGGTTGCGAGGCACATGCTGGCCGGCCCATAACCCCATGCCATATCCTAACATTATTGTTAGCAACCGAATAGTTGTTGTAGAAAGAGGATAGAGAATCAAGGATCAGTAGGATTGGAGAAGAATAACAGTAAAGGAAGTATAGGGTTCTAGAAGAAGAAGAACAGTAGATAGAAGGGGAATTCTGGAGAAGGAAGATAACCTTTGTTTTCTGAATATTCAATATCATTCCCCCCTCTGGCAGTTGTTTCTTTTGTAGTGCTTCATAGTGTCTTCCTTGGGCCTTGGTTGCGAGGCACATTATGGCCGACCCATAAATCCATGGCCATATCCTAACACTTGGGTCATTGGGTGCTATCGCATGCCTCAACAAGACGGCGATCAAGATAGGATTCCTCCTCATGTTGCCTCGTTTCTCCATCTTGTATTCCCTAGGGTAGTCGAACCTCCCAATCTCATTGTCCCCCAAAAACTCAATCGATAGAGGGGGAGGCGGCAACCTAGTATGCATTAGGTCATAGTATAGGTTGGCCATCGTAGATGAACTCATTGAATGTGGAACTGCACTGGCGCACCCCAATGATCCATTAGAAGGTCTTCGCCTTGAAGTCGAACTTCGTAACGCTGTAAAGCTGATGAATGATGGTATTGTTCTAATGATACCTAAATGCCACCACCTCCTAGAGCCCCGCTGCCTAGAAGATCTGCACGATCTCCACCAAGTGCTTGAACCTCTCTATCCAGTCCCAGTCGATGTACTTGGGCTTACGGACTGGCCTCATGTCAAGTGCCCCCAAAAAGAGCTCCTGTTGCGTTAGGGTGTTGAACTCTCTTTGGGTGGCCAACCTCAAAAGGTCGAACTACAGTATGGCCACATCCAACTCAAAGGCCCTAGACCTCTACTCCCTTCTATCCACTTGCATGTTCCAATAGACATCCAAGTCCTCGTGGTCCTCCAACCTAGCATCCCCCCATCGCCCCTCTATTGCCACCTCCCTTAGTTGCCTCTCCACCCTGCTCCTCATTCTCCTCCTCAATCTCTACCTCCTCCCCGTTGTCTTCCTCCTCCTCATTGATCTCCTTTTGTTACAAAGGTGCAACGAGAGAAGGCTCTCTCCTTGACCTCCTTGAGCCCCCACTGCTAGTGCTAGGACTTAGGTCACAGTCTGTATCATTCATATTGTTGCCCCATCAGGAATTGTGCGAGACTACTATCTTCTTCTTGGGCGTCTAGGCCCTTAAGGCGCAGAATGACCGTTAAGACCATGCAAGACAAGCCCATGTACACGACATACCAATTAAGGAACAATGGACCACAAGTGCAGTTCAAGAAGTATTGAATTCAACTAAGTTGGGTGCTAACTATGTTCAAATGAACTATCGATTTGAACATGGAATAATAATTATCCATGCATCCAATCCAAAATTAGCCCTAATCTTGAATTATACTCATTATGATGTTTTATATGAAGAGAGGAGGATGAGGGCATACTATTTTTTCCTTGCTTTGAACATCCAAGTTTCAACATTATTGAATGAGCATCGAACAAAATAGATCACATTAGTTATTAGAAATGTCATTATTAGTGCCAAAATGCCCATTCAAGGGCACAAGCGTCAAATGCTCCCTCGTCTGTCTAGTTGGGAGCAAGGGGTTGATCAGAAGCTCATAAGTGATAGTATAGTGGGAGGGAGGGATTGTGTGAGATAAAGGTTATGAGTTCAAGTCTTGAGAAACACCTTTTTTGTAGTGTGTAAGACACCGTAACTGTGAGATTTGCGTTTGATTCTCACTAGCGCATTTTTTTGAGATTTACACATCCACCTGATGGCTCCACGGTTGCCATGTCAGCATGTCACGCTGGCACCAAAGCTAACTAGTGGGCCAAAATTTTCACATAGAGTTACTATGATGAAATATATTTGTCACTGTTGTGGCTCATATGTCAAGATACGACAGGTGCAAATTTTGTTTTACAAAACATAGGCCCGTTGTTATAGTTCAAATCAGCCCATGACAGGCATATTGTGAAATTTCTAAATATGTCACCTAGAAAAACCATTAGGGGTCAACACATTTACCGTAGTGGAACTAGGAACACCATGGACAACTGTTACGGAAAAAACTTTGAATATCATGGAATGTTATATATAGAATTGAATGTGCAGTACAACTCCTCCATCAATAACCATGTAGGATCTTGAATCACAACATGATCATTAGTAGAATTAAGAGTCACATATAGAAGCATACACTACTAGTCCATGACAAGTTCATGCTAACTGGAAAAGTACATGCTTATAGTAAAATGATGGCATAACCAGCTAATGTCAAGCGATTAGAAGTTCATTACATAAAGTTGGAATGCTTGCCCCAACACAACAATAAATGAGCCATTAGCTATCTATTCAACAAATTCACGACAAAAGGTTGACAAGAACAGGTAAAGGCTTCCTAAAAATCTTCCTCTTATTCAATTCGTTGGACTATTCGTAGACGTTGCTAATTGCAAATGGAGTGCCTTCTACCCCCCCAGTCATCACAAAGGGCTAGCGTTTAGGACCATAATTGCATTTTCACTTAATACTTCATAGCTATGGCATGGTAAACGTGTGCACGAGAAAAAAAAATGATTAAGGAATGCACTAGGAACTTCAATTATGCCATTGTTGCTTTAGTAGTTGACACTTTTTTTTGTAGCCTTCGTGTTCTTATTTATCTTGCTCTTGGACTTAGGCAATGAAGTAGGAGGGGCATACATATCATAAATAAGTTTGTTACCTGTCTTCTGCAAACGGCTATAACCTCTGCATGTCTTTAAAATTTTCCATTTTCTTCTCTTCCTCTTCCTCACCAATACCGATAGATTTCTTTGCCCTTGATCTTCTAACTGCCCTATTAGAAAAATGCTCTACTGGGATCTCTTAGCATTATTTATGTGTTTAATCAAGTCTATTTGCTAGCAATTGCAAATAAAATTTCGGTGAAACTCAGCAGGCTTCACAAAACACTATGGCCAATGTTATGGACTTATGGTACCTATATGTATCTGTCAATGACTAACTTCGCTACCAATTCTAGCTACAAATTGCGGTGAATATATTGCTGGTAAAAATGTGGTGTGTCATGTATTGACATAAGAAGTTTATGTGTAAAGTTTGATATAAAATTGGTAGGAGTTAGTTTTCTTTGTCATTTTTACAAGAGGATTAGAGGATGGAATTAGTTTTCATCTTCTCCCTTGACCCCTCCACATTTCTCTGCTTCATAAGTAAAAAAAATCTATTTTGTCTGTTGGATCATCTATTTTGTTTGCATGATGAAACAAGCACTACAACGATTTCTTTTCGAAACTCCCGATCTATCCACGCTTGAAAAAACAAAGGCATTAACTAATCCATGTGCGTGGACGACCAATACTCCCTATTGGTGTTGGCGCCATTTTTTTTCTCGCCCCATGTCTCCCTCGAGTGAGCCGCATGGAGGTTTGTCTAAAATTAGATCTTCGAACAATTTTCACACATGAGAACAGTGGGAAGTACAACAAACATGGAGATCCCATTTTGGAGATTTTGGGTGTGAGTTACGGTGATGGAATGGTTAGCTAAGATCTGATCGCCATCATCACCGCCTTTAGAGATTTGTTGGAATTGGTCCTCGCCGCTATTTTCAGATCTAAGAGTACTAAAGGTAAACATGCAATCAATATTCCGTTTTGAAAATAACAGCTATGAGCTAAGGTGTCAAGGATGGCTTGCCACATGTCGAGTTGTTTAGTTTATCATCATTCATCAACGGCTTAGCATGTAGGGAAAAAGAGCGAAAGACGCCATATATGTTTCTTAGGAACAATAACACATGCATATGAGGCGACAAAAGTCCACAACGTGTATGTTTTTGGGGTGTATTTCTTTTTTACCTAGTAGTTTTTGGAAAGGTTTCAAATCCGGGTTTTTGAGACTTAATTTTTTGAAGTTGGGGTTTTATCTTTTCAAGTTTCTGATTTATGAAACGGGGACGCGGCGCTGACGCATACAGTGCACCGGCTCATATCACATGACATGCACGCGCGTGCGCATACAATTTTTTAGAGTCACCTACCCTGGACCCAGAGGCTAGACCGCCAGAGCACGTTCGTGCTCTCGCGTTCCCGCGCGAAGCCGAAAACCCTTTCACGGTCTGCGCGCGATCGCGCTCGCGCCCCTCCCGCCCCCGCCCTTTTCTTCCCCACCCGTCTCCCTCTCCCCGCCATCCTCATCCAACATTCCTCCCCCCAAATTCTCTCCCATCCCCAAAGTAGGACCGCCAATTTCCCTCCCCGCGAGCCACAATGCCGACTCTCCGCAGCGCGACGGCGAACGGGTCCCCCGTGGGCACCCCATCCCCCGCAGCGGCGAGAACCCCGCGCAGCGTCAAGCGCCGGCTGACGCCAGGCCGCACCGGCGAGTCGGCCGACGCGTCGCGCCACACCTCCCCTCACCGATTTCCGCACGCCGGCACCGGAACCGTAAGATCCACTGCTTACTGGACTGTGATGCAGATCTGGTCGGCTGTTGCTTCGTTTCGTCTGTCTCCCCTTTGCAATGCACACCAACTGCTCGATCTCACAGGTGTGCATGCCGAAGCTGCTCTCCGCGTCGCCTAAGTCCTCCAGGAAGCGTCTCTACGGCGACCTTGTCGCAGCCGAGAAGCCCAAGTGGAATCCCCGAGGTAAGTCCTTCAATTTCCATTTTTAACCGGCCGATTTGTTTGCTTTGTTGACTTGTTTGGGGCCTGATGAGAATTGGTCGTGCCACGCAGATGCCTCGCAGATGAGGGCTGTCAAGGAGGCGCTGCACGTGGCAACAGTGCCGTCGTCTGAATTGGTTTGCCGGGACAACGAGCTCAGGCGCGTCCTTGAGTTGTGCAAGGCGTGTGTCGAGCAGGAGAAGGCTGGTAGCCTCTATGTATGCGGGTGCCCTGGCACAGGGAAAACATTGTCTATTAACAAGATAAAGGATAGCTTGGTGTGTTGGGCAGATGAGGTATGCTACAATAATTCCTCATGTTTCACTGCATTTTCTGCTTTTGGAGTGTTTTTATGTGGATTTGTTGTTAATTATGTGTGAATGCAGATGGGAGTGCAGACACCTGATTCCTTAGCAATCAATTGTACAAACCTAGCAAACACCTCTGAGATATTTGGCAAGGTAATAACTGCTACTCAGTTATAGGGTCGATCTATTGATGATTATCCAACACGACAGAAAAACCGTATATACTGATCCATTTTATAATGCAGATACTAGGAAAATTTCAGAACCGAAAGAAGGGAAACAGCAAATTGTCACCACTTCAGCAACTTCAGAACATGTTTTCCAACAAGGATTCAGCTCCAAGAAGAATGATGTAATAACTGCTTGTATCCACTATGATTATTGGGATTTTCTTGCTGTTTTGATCATGTTATCTGACTTGCGTGGTGCTGTTGTAGGCTGGTCATTGTGGATGAGATGGACTACTTAATAACAAGAGATCGTGCTGTGCTACATGATCTTTTCATGCTTACGACTTGTCCATTCTCTAGATGCATACTAATAGGTGAAGCTTTGAAGAATACATACACCTACACTTAGCTATTTATGTCAATGAACAAATCTACCATTTGTTGACTGACAGCACCGTTTTTCAGGAATTGCAAATGCCATAGACTTAGCAGATCGGTTTCTTCCAAAGCTTGAATCCCTAAACTGTAAGCACTCTTTGAAGTGTTAATTCTAAATTTGCTGATCAAATAACTTGACATGCCTTTGACTCTGCTATACTAATTGATAGGCAAGCCTCTTGTTGTGACTTTTCGAGCATATTCCAAGGATCAAATATCTGACATAGTTAAGCATAGGCTAAAGGTAACTATTGGTCTATTGCATTGTGTTGTCAATTCAGGTTTCTCTGCATTTATCTCCAGTTACTATGTATTCATCTTGTTCATAATTTCTTGCTATGACACTTGTACAGGATCTTGAGTATGATGTTTTTGAACCACTAGCTCTGGAGTTTTGTGCTAGAGTAAGTGTACTCATCCTGAAAGGACTCAATAGTTTCATTTACAAAAACCATAATATTATACTCGTTATTTCATCTGTGTTTATTTACCTTGTAATGTTTTGGTGAATGTTCTTTTATCAGAAAATTGCAGCAGCCTCTGGTGACATGAGAAAAGCTCTAGGCGTTTGCAGGTACGGCACAGTCATTCTCTGTGATTAGGCTCCACTGTCAGCTGAAAAATGTACCGAACAACATTTTTCTGGAACCTAAGGAAATGTGAATTGTTCTGATGCACATGCAAACACAACTACAAATCTTGTTATATATGTTAGGTTGTATTGATGTTGGTTGTTCAAGAATCGAGATTTTAATTTGCATGCTTCAGCAAAGTCGGCCATTACAATACATCCTTATTTTGTGAATTCCAGGAGTGCTGTGGAGGTTCTTGAAGCAAAGCTACAAGATTCCCCTGATCAAGAATTAGGAATAGTAAGTTTTGGTTCTCACCTGACTTGTTTTAGCAAGTTTAAACGGAGGAATGCTAATGGTTTCTAGGTGGAATACCACACAAAAGTACAAAACTAAACTGAATTCCTAAGTGTATCAATCTAATTTGAGGTGTCAGATTTTTTCATAACTTGTAATTAGCCAACTGTTTGATCAATAGGATTAGATAAATCTGGTTGCGTATTTTGATTGAAAGCAAATTGAATTACAGGCACCTTTATGCTTGTGTTGCTAATGACCTCTTTATCTTCTGCTAAATAAACCTGTACGCTTTCTTCCCACAATGAATTTTACTTTTTAACTGATCATATCCAAATTCTTTCAAATGATTTGTGATGGACTCTTTTTATTTAGCGACTGAATCATCTTGAATTGGATTCTAATATTATATATATAGGTGACATTTGACCATATGGATATAGCTTTGTCAAAAGCATTCAAGTCAGCAGTCGTAGATAGCATACTGTGTCTTCCCCAGCACCAACAGGTAAAATGTCGTACACTTCAGAATGTAGAGTGTCCAGAGCTTTGTTACTCTTTCTCTTCTGACCCCTTGTTCCATTAATTCTATTATTCTGTCTGCTACATTTCTTTCAGTCTCATTCTTATATATGAATTGTTGGCAGATGGTGCTGTGTGCGCTGGCAAATACTTTTCAGCATTGCAAGAAAAAGGCTACTACTCTAGGCGAGGTAGTGCTTATTCCATGCCATGTTGAAAATAAGCACTTGATCAGATAACCTCACCTTGTGTAATTCTAAACTCATCTATACATGCCCTGTTTTCAGCTCAACAAATCATACATTGAGATTTGTAGATCAACCCAAGTTCCAGCAGTTGGAATGCTTGAATTCTCTAACATGTGTATGGTTTTGAGCGATCAGGTATGCAAATATGTTCTTTTATTTTTAAGTGCACTGGAATGAAAAGAAAGGAAACCAAAGTGTTTAGTGTTTGATGGTGTTTGCATTGCAGGGGTTCATGAAGCTAGGGCAATCCAAGGAAGATAAGCTTAGGAGAGTAACGCTTCAGATTGACAGATCAGATATCACTTTTGCCTTTAAGGTGACTGGTTCTTAATCCTATACTATTGGGAGTACAGGCAATTGTTTTGTTTCCAGGTTTATTTATT
Organism: Saccharum hybrid cultivar R570; assembly: GCA_038087645.1. NCBI lineage: Eukaryota > Viridiplantae > Streptophyta > Magnoliopsida > Poales > Poaceae > Saccharum > Saccharum hybrid cultivar. The sequence goes on from JAQSUU010000139.1 coordinate 18,481,623, forward strand.
AGTTCAATCCATGTTGCAGGGAAATCGTTTCTTTCAAAAATGCCTGGAGCAGCCAAGACGCTAACTAGACTCACAGTAGATGAATACATGTAGCCTGTTGTTATACACTACAGTATTAGTTTATTGGCATTATCAAGTACCAGCAGTTTCAACCCTGGATGTGCTGTTGAGGTGATTCACTAATACAACAATCCCTTTATGTTATCTCAGTTCTTATTTTTGATCAAGTATGCAAGTGGGAATAAAGCAGGCTGCATCGTCTGTGTTTGACCATGCATTCAGCAAACTGCACTTTACTGCTTTCTCATGCTGGATTTCTTACAAAAGGTTTTCCTCATTCAGGTGCTTTCATTCAACATGATCAAACCTTGGTTACATCATGAAGCTCTTTCTTGGAGTGCGGAGATAAGTGTACATGTGATGAGTTATGGTAGTATTATGTGACACAATTCTTCCAAAGATAGCTGAGTGTAGTTATGATTTCTCAATTTTCGGTTCTTCCAGAACTGATTGATCATGTAGCTAACCATTTAGCATACAAGAACATTTATTGGCACATTTCTTGCCAAAAGTTGAGATCGGTAATGAGAAACTGCAATGATTAAAGATAAAAACAACTGAGCTTACAGAGAAAATACATCTGAATGAACTGATCGCTATATTTTGCAAATAACTACTTTCTGTTGTACACTGTGATTTACAATTGTTCTCTGCCTTTCATTCTCCATACCAAAACGCAATACTCGTTCCATCCTTTGAACTTACGGATCGAGTCAGGTTAGTGCAGTTACGTACGGGTTTTGCTGAGGAATCAAAGCTTCTTTTCTCTATCTCTACCTTTTTTTTTTGTTTACTCTACACACGCTTAGAAAAAGATTGGGCCTCCCCCGAGCTTCTGCTACTGGGTTGACTGGGCTATGAATTGGGCCTATGGCCATCACATCCGAAGCCCACTTTAGGGCGTAGGGCAGCACATCTGAATTCTGAGCGATGAAATGTCGGATTCCCTCCACCTATTTTTAATTCGCCTTTTGCAAAATAATTGTCACAAAACGGAATGTTTTTATAAATATAATCATTGTCAATTAAAATGGCGACATCTAATCTTGCTAATTCAGTTGGCGGAAAATTTCCCTTACTGTCAGTTGAATGGGTAGAAGTTCCTTTGCTCATCTATATGTACTAGCAAATGTGTAACGGAACGTATAATTTGTTTCACGATGCTTGTGCCACTAATAATAAGGTAGCTATTTTTTGGTGAATTAAGTTATGTTTGGTCTAACCTTAAATTTAATAAATTCTAAGGTCTATATAAAAGCACAAGTTTTTTTTTTTGAAACGGAACCGGCAGGAGAGCTGCCTGTTGTATTAAAAAGAAAGGAAACCTGGAAAGGCACTGTACAAGATTGACTAACTTAAATATGTGACTATTATGCGATGCGTACCGGCTCGGAAAACCAAGCCATGAAATTAGTAATGCCTTGTGCACACAAAAATTTTGCAGCTTTAAAGTCAAAGTGCAAAGAGTGAAAGTAAAGGATAGACGAGAGAGTGTGGGAAGTAATGGAGAGTGAGAAACTAAAGAAAGATTTTTTTTGTTTTTTAATATTAGTTAGACATTTTAAAAAACAAATATATATATTTAGCTCCTTAACTATTAGTGGTTCTAAAGTATTGAAACCTGCCTAAATAACTTTTGGGGCAGTTTTGAAGGCAATTTTGTTGGTGTGACACTACGTGCTGTGTTGATATGATGGTGAGTCATTAAACATTTGAAAAATATCTACATAACACCTTAACATATCAAAGGGTCGATTGCATAATCCTATCTTGGCGCTTCACGACAACATTGAGCTTACACATCGTGCCTATGCTCACATCATCCAATTCCTCCTACATCCACCGTACGGCTGCTTCCTCCGCGCCAGATACACGACGAGATGAATTGCTCTTCCATTTTTTTGAGGGATGGAGAGATGATTTTTATTAATTACTCCCTCCGTCCATAAAAACATGCAATTCTCGTTTTTCAAGAAGTCAATCTGTTTGAACTTTGACTAAATTTATATAAAAATACTAATATTTATGATACAAAATAAGTATCATTAGATTAGTTATAGAATATATTTTTGTAATAAATTTATTTAGAAACATAAATATTAATACTATTTACTAAAAACTTGGTCAAACTTGAGTCAGTTTGATTAGCATGTATCCCATAATTGCATCTTTTGTTGCACGGAGGGAGTAAGGGGGTGTTTGGTTTGAGGAGTTAAAGTTTAACAAACACTGTAGCACTTTCGTCTTATTTGACAAAAAATTTCTAATTTTGGACTAATTAGGCTTAATAGATTCGTCTCGTAAATTATTCCTAATCTGTGCTGACATGCATATAATTAGTCTACATTTAATACTCCATGTATTTGAGGGAACATTGATGCGACGAGAGTTAAACTTTAAAAGAATTCTCAATCTGATAAAGAAGCATAGGAGTGCGATGAGAACAGTGTGTTAGGCGTGGACGGGAGGGAATAGATGCTGCGCTGCTGGTCCACGTCAGGACGCAGCATCGCAAGTTCCAACGAGGCCCACCGCCACCACCTCGCCGGGGCCGTGTTTAGTTTCACCGAATTGGTAGCGGCTGATTTCCTGTTAACACTGTAGCGCACTGTAGCATTTCGTTTGTATTTGGTAAAAATTATCCAAATTTTGACTAATTAGGCTCAAAATGTTCGTCTCGCAAAGTACAACAAAATTGTGCAATTATTTTTAAATTTCATCTATATTTAGTACTACATGCATGTGCCGACATTTTGATGTGATGAGAATCTTCTTTTTATATAGTGAAATTTGGGGATTAAATTTGGGATCTAAACAGGCACCGGGTTGGAATTGGATTGGCCGAGACCATCATCAGCATCGCCATCGCCGTCATGATCACTCTTCAGATCCCTCTCCCAGTCTCCCTCCGAGGCTCCCTTCATTCGATGCCGCCTAGTCGGGCTCAACGTGGTACGGCGCCTTCAATTGGAAATGACGGCCACTGTTATCCTGATCATGTCTAGGCCCTTGTTTAGATTGAAGAAAATTTCAACCCGATGAATAGTATCACTTTCGTCTTATTTGGCAAATATTGTCCAATCATGGACCAACTAGGCTCAAAAGATTCATCTCGTGATTTCCAACTAAACTGTGTAATTAGTTATTTTTTTACCTACATTTAATACTCCATGCAAGCGGTTAAAAATTGATGTGATGGAGAGAGTGAAAAAACTTGGAACTTTGAGGCAAACTAAACCAGGCGTAGGTAGAGCTAGCTAGTACCCCTTCCACTGTGACACCAGCAGCCCCACTCATCACTCCATGTCTCAAGAATCAAGTCTCCTCAAAGAAATAGAGTAGATTACTGTACTACAGCAACAAAGCCCTAACACACACCGAGGAAAGGAGCTGAAGGAATTGCGGCATGCAATCGAAAACTTTAGGCTCAAAATTTGGATAGCCAAAATACACTGTAGCATTTCGTTTGTATTTGGTAATAATTGTCCAATCATTGACTAATTAGGCTCAAAATGTTCGTCTCGTAAAGTACAACCAAACTGTGCAATTAGTTTTTGATTTTATCCACATTTAGTACTCCATATATGTATCGCAAGTTTGATGTGACGGGGAATCTTATTTTGCATAGTGCACTTTTCAGTGCATCTAAACACAGCCAAAGCAGATTCATGGCGCTTTCCCAAAAGGACAAGCCCGTGCTTTTGAACCCCCACTTTTCCAGGTTTCCAAAACCTTGACGCTACTGCTTTGCCAAAAGATGATGATGATATCCTTCTCTCTTTTCCAACCGAAAGCACGGTGAAAACTCAATGAATCAAAAGCACAAAAAAAAAATCCGAATTTTGTTTTCGCCTCAACCCCACCCAACTAGAAGATCGAGAGATCGGGTTGCAAGCAACCGATCCAGAATGGGATGGCTCAGCGGCAGAATCCACGGCCATCATGGCCAAACTCGATCCCCTTAATTATCAGCGCCACATGATTGCGGATCCCTTGGCTCACCTCGCCTGCGTGCTGCTCGTACGCTCGCTTTCGCGAGCAACAGTGGTATGGATCCCAGGTTCAGGTTCCCCGTCGATGCAAAGCAAACTGGTAGTAGCAGTAGACTGCTACAGTAGTCGGCAGGGTGGCACCGCACGCGCCGTGGCGTCGCAGGCAGGGGCCGGGGCGACACGGGATCACCGGCTCTCACCGCACGGAGACGGAGAGGGAGCCCATGCAGGATGCGGTGGCCAGGCAGCGTCTCGGTTTCGCCGATCGGGGACCAGCGCGGCGGGCCGCGAGGCCGTCCATCCATCCACCTCACGGATCGGGCACCAAATCCGCGCGCGATAGCATTTCCGGAATTGTGACGGGGAACCGGCCGATGATGAATGGGCTCGCGCTCGCTCGGGCAGATCGGGCGGCGCGACCATGTTGCCCAATCATGGCGCGCCGGGCAGCCCGTCGCTGCTGCATGCGCTTGCGCGGCGACGACGAATGGGCGTCCGCACGTGAACGGCGCGACGGGTCGGCGTCCGCGCCACACGAATGTTTGTCCACACGCGCTTCGGCGCTTGGCCCCTGTCGAGAACCCTGTACCCTGAAAACAGACACATCCTAAAATCCAGCTCGTCCTTTAAGGAGGCGCTCATTTGATTTCCTGCGCAATTCACAATTCGTAGCGCTAGGTTTTTGTGAACGCATTGCATGCCATGCATCCACCGGAAGATCAAAACTGGATCTCGGTTGGTCGCGCCAAACGACGCATGTGGACGCTTGGTTCATCGAAGTCGGGCGCTGAGCCGCCATCGCCCTGCAAATCCCGAGCTCCTTTCATCATCGTCCGTGCTTCTCGCGTCGTGGAGTCGTGGGCATCACACATGCATGGACAGATGGACTCATGGGCAGATCCGTTGCCCTGCACCTCCTACGCCGTCTCCAGTTTTTCCACCGGCACAATTATTGGGTACCTGGAAAAAGGACGCTGAAACCATGGAGCCCAAGCTCCAAACACCCAGAACCGTAAAAAATTCTTGCTTGGCGCTTGCTCTTGGTGGTACTACTGGTCTCCTATTCCTACTCCATACTGTACGCTAGGTCTCTGTTGAGCTGCGAAACTGTTTGAGCCTCTGCAGCTGCAAACTAGTGCCGTGCGCACTTGGTAGGTCCAGTCAGTCAGTGTAGTCCACAGATGCGTCTGAGATAGCGTTCAAACCTGATTAGTACTGCCAGTACTATATTACCTGAATAATTAGCCAGAAGATTCCAGGGTGTGATTAACTATTAGTTGCTCTAATTAAACAAAGGATAACTGACTCTAGACGCCAAAGCACCAGGTTGTTTACACTGGTGGTAGGGCAATCTAGCCTAATTCTTTGGGTTCAGAACATCCTTCCTTACCAAACTTTGACTGGAGCTGGCTGTATAAGTTTGTTTCATCACTCGTCTTTTTCTTGGCAACACACGGCTACACCAACATTTCTTGAGAAACAGTCGGTAGCATCCAATGTATCTGGTGCCTGGTGGCGACATCGTGTGTATTTCTCAAACGGTCATGATGACCCCAGATGACTAGACAGACAGAGTGCTGTGTGCACTTTGAAGCTGGAGATTCGGACTCCCCAACAGGGAAAACTCGACACATCTTCAGCGCCAGAATCTTCCCCCACCGAAACAAACAGCACTGCGTTTCTCTCTTCTTGGTAGACGATTAGACGGGGCACTGAAGCTGATGTCCGAAGTGAAACGAATCAAACAGAACGAGCCATATGTGGTCACGCATGTGAATCATGTTACTGCACGCATGGCACAGTGACGTGTTGGAACTGTCCCTCGAGCATTGCCCAATTATTTCCCAACAACACGAGAAATGGGCCACATTGTGAGTGAGATTGGACGGCCCAGTCCAACTTGTCACCAGCTCTGAGGTAGTAGGGCGAAAACAAGAGGCGCTCCACCACGCAAATAATTCTCTTTTGCATCAAAAGCTCGAAACATGCTCCACTAGTGGCTGAAATGACAGGAGCTGTTAAATACTACTGCTGCCTTGCCTCCATCCAAAAAAAATATAATTCTTACTTTCTCCTTAATCAAGCTATCTAAGTTTAACTAAATTTATAAAATATAAATATTTAAAACCCAAATTAAATAGATTATTAAATCATATTATGAAAATCTAATGATCTTTATTTTATATATCATAAATCTACCTCTGACCCTTAAAAGTTGTATACCGCCCCTCCCCTCACATAACACTGTACATTAACGGTACCGGATCCCTATGAACAGAACGAAACCCTCCCCCCTCACATAACATTGTGCACTAACAGTACCGGATCCTATAAACAGTATGAACCCGTTATGCACAGTTCAAACCCAGTATTGTAAACAGCATTAGACCGTTATGAACAGTAAATACCCGGTATGAACAGCATAGACCCGGTATTGTGAACAGTACACAGTGAAGTCGCTTAGGTTGTCTCCAACCAGAGACACATCCGGAGATCTAAATCCAAAATGGATCTCTAACTGAATAATTATAGCCTCCAACAGAGTGTCTATATGGAAGACCCATTTTTGGTGTTAGGAGAGGTATAACCCAAATCTGAGTATCCTCTCTCCTAAGGATGCATTTGTAGAAATGGTTCTCTTTTGGGTCTTGTCGCTGGAGAAGGCTAAAATAGGATTGAACCCTTTAACTGTAGCGCTACCCAAACGTGAAATGTGCCTTATATTTTGGGTAACGGTTGTTGGAGACGGTCACTCCCCTCTGTCCCACAAAGAAATATTTTATAGCATTCAAATTTTGTTCCATAAAAAAAGACATTATAACATTGTCGGTTGTTTATCATGATCAACTAGTATTTCCGAGCGATATTCAAGTCACTGTAACACTTTTCTTCGTGGGATGGAGAGTACGCATCCGACATTCGGGCCTAGTTTCTTAAAAAAAATTTATATCGAATGTTTGACACATACATGAGTATTAAGTGTAGACGAAAAAAAAACTAATTACACAGTTCTCAAGGAAAATCACGAGACGAATCTTTTAGACCTAATTAGTCCATGAAAAGCCTTAAGTGTTACAGTAACCAATAAGTGGTAATGACGGGGTGGCGTATTGTGTGCTGTCCCTGTGCCTTGTGGACTGCCGTCGGCATTGGCATTGGCATTGCCGCCAGGAGCTCGCAAGTGGAGTAGCGTCTCACTCAGTCGTAGCTAGCTGCACCTGCACCCTGTTGTGCTCTGCAGATCATGATCGCCTCCCTTTTGTTTGAAGAATCGAGCACGGGCACGGGCTGACATGCATGGCCATATATCGCCGTCGTTAAATGCGGTGGTGTCTTGTCAGTGCGCGCCACCCACTGGTGCACCGTGCACCGTGCACCGTGCTCCCGTGAAGTGTGCGTTGGATGTGGCCCAGGTGTGGCGGAAATCTAGACGGCTCTCCTCTCCAGAAGTCACTTTTTTTTTATTTGGGAGCGCATAGCGGAAAAGGGAGGGAGAAAAACAGAGCAAATCTCGTGCAGGATTCACAGGAGAGATTGGAGACAGGAACCCTGGAGCAAAGCGCTTGTTTAGTTTCCTCAATTTTCCCCTAAATTTTACTATACAAAAAGAAGATTTCCTGTCACATTAAAATGTCGGCAAATGCATGGAGTACTAAATGCTACAGGAATTCTGATACAGTGTTTTTCTCCCTAATTCACCGAACTAAACGAGGCCAAAGTGATATTTGGTTGGCTATGGACACCTGATCATGCAATAAAATGGTTAGCCACCTCTCCGTTGCTAGATGGCTATGGCTATGGCCACCTCTCCGTTAGCTTAGTGTTTTTCTCCGTTGCTAGATGGCTATGGCTTAGCTTAGTGATATTTGGTTGGCTATGGACACCTGATCATGCAATAAAATGGTTAGCCACCTCTCCTTTTTCGTCATTGTTTGCCTGTCAGATCGCGCAAACACGCCGCGGTTTCGAAAGGAACCCCAAATGGTTTGGTCTGATGTTGCATAAACTTCAAGTCCAATCGGCCTCCAAAGGTTGGTGCACCGTCCCTATGGGAAAAAGGTAGAAACCCGCGGAGAAAATTTTCCAGGCAAGTCCACATCTTGAAACACACATTCTCCTCTGATTCGTGGGAGGTTGTTGGTAGGACCTAGGCAGCGTTTGGTTGCCAAAAATTTGGCAAAAGAACAGTACATTCCCTGTCACATCGAATCTTTGAATGCATGCATGAAGCATTAAATATAGATAAAAAATAAAACTAATTACACAGTTTAGACGAAATGGACGAGACGAATCTTTTAAGCCTAGTTAGTCCATGATTGGATAATATTTGTCAAATAACAACAAAATTGCTACAGTAGCATTTCCCAAAATTTTTCGCGAACTAAACAGCCCCCTAGCCGTAGCAGCCTGGTCTGGCTGCCTAGTAAAGGCAAAGCTAGTTCTGCGATACTACTACTGCCCTACCCAACCTGTGGGGTTTTTGTTTACTCCGTAGCTACACTCTACAGACCTCGATGGCTAACATGCAGGCACCCATATAGCCCGTGCAGCAAACAAAGGCTAGGGCATATTCTACTCCTAGCTCTTGTTTGGATTGAAGAAAATTTCAACCTGATAAATAGTACCACTTTCGTCTTATTTGACAAATATTATCCAATCGTAGACCAACTAGGCTCAAAAGATTCATCTCGTGATTTTGAACTAAACTGTGTAATTAGATTTTTTTTACCTACATTTATTACTCCATGCAAGCGGCTAAAAATTGATGTGATAGAGAGAGTGAAAAAACTTGGAATTTTGAGGTGATCTAAAAATGGGGCTAGTCGGGATGGGATCATTGACTTTTGGAGCATGTAAGTATATTTTATCTACGAATATTGCACCTACTCCTACGTTTACTACGGAGTCTTCTCCAGTATCAACTGTCTTTTTATAGGAAATACGTATAGGAGTATCAAGTACTAGTCCGTATGAGGTTCACATTCGACCGCGAACACAAAGTCCAATCCAACGGTTAAGAAAGCTTTACTCGAAAAAAGCTGTACACTTGACGTCTCGTGTCGGCGCGCGACATCCTATACCGGAGCAATAACCCGACACTCCGGCCGATGGGCAGGCAACGGTATGACATGGTGACGTGCGTGTGGCGTTCGGGTCGGTCGGTTGCCGTAGCCCGCATGCCCCGTCCGTGAAGGCGAAGACTTCCCCGGGCACGGGCTACACACCTGCACGACGAGCCGAAGCCGACGACGCCCCGTCCAAGGACGGGAAGGTCGCGGGCCTCGTCACGTGCCGTCGCTTCGACTGCGGGGTTCCGAGAAGATAGCCCCCCGCCCCGCGCGGACACTGGGCCATCGATCGATACGCCATACGCCACGGGCGGCGGCCGATCGACGTGGAGGCGGAGCGAGCCATCTTCCCTAGCTAACCAAGGCATAGGGGGTGGCGCCGCCGGACGCTGGACAGGGAGGTTGTTTGCTCCGTTCCGCGTCGATCGGAAACCGATGCAGAGTCGCCGGTTTACCACGAGGAATCCAGATTGGTTTGCGTGCGTCATTGTATTTTTAACCACCGCCTCGTTGTCTCGATTGCTCTTTGCTCGTCCTTCCGTAGTTCGTTCGCTATTGTCGTGCACGAAACCGCTGGTCACGTAGTATGTGTGACGCCCATTTGGTAGGGCTAGAGTTTTCTCGTTAAACGGCTCGAAATCTAAGCAAGCTTGTACGGTACTCTCTTCCATCCTAAATTACAAGTCAATTGCTATGTTCTTGAACAGTGAAAACATTTCAAGTTTGACCATGCAAGTTTATACTATAAAATAATAGCATTTATGATATCAAATAAGTATTATTAGATTTTTTATTAATTATATTTTTATAGTATATCTATTTGATCTTATAAATTTTTATAATTTTTCTTTATAATTTTGGTCAAATTTTTGATGTTTTGATTCTCCAAGAAAGTTGGAATGGTATATAATTTTCAAATAGAAGGAGTACTGTAGTAGAAAGTGATGATGTTCTCTTTTCTTCCTCTCTCCAAAAAAAAAGAAAGAAAGAAAAGAAATTGAAACACTAGCAGGAAGCTAGAGCGGTGAAACCCTAACAAACAAGTCTAGTAGTACAAGTCTAAAGTTGTCTGGGAAACCTCAGGTGCAGCTTGCATGCATGCACGTACATGCCACACATGTACTGTACCAGTTCCCTGATTAAAATGCGCGTTAAGGCGCGGAAAAGAATGTAAGAAAAGTATTTGATTTGATTCCCTGGAACATCTCGGACGTCGCTTGATTCATTATGATTGATGCAATATATATACTGTATTGGGTAGTAGTAGTAGTAGTACTCCGTAGTCAACAGCTGTTCTTCAACGGCTAGTAGAACGCAAGCTCGTGGGTAGGTCAACTCCTTGCTCAGTTGCTACTTGCTCTGTACGAAGAAGAGCTAGAGTAGCTCAATTGCAACGGAATAGTGATATTGTGGTCAAGAGGGACGAGTCAGGCAACGCGGGATAATGGTCGATCTACTCAAGTACGTCCTGATGGATCTTCGATTCTTCTTGATTACATATATATTTCCAAAGAAACATAGCCGCTGTCACGCGATATGAAAATACTAGTACGTCAGTGCCGATCATTCCATTAATGCTTCACAAGAAGTTATTTAAATCGGAGGGCTCACGTCCGGTGGTAACTCTTCAGTTGAACCTTAATTATTAAATTCAAGTTGTTCTTCTACTCCAACGTTCATAAGCTCCAAGGGTAACGGCTGATCTTTGCTTCTCTTGAGTTCTAGTCATTTTTATTTTTGACAAAGTGTCACACCCATTTAACGACCAAATGGAATGCATACTCTTATGTGTGCCCAGAGATCAATCACACATAAGTTAACAAATTATAAAGGACGTATCATCACAAATGTTATTACATCACGATTAATAACACATAGTCTTTACAATAATGTAGCGGAAGTAAAATATAAAAACTCTCGTGGTAGCTCCAACACAGGCACATTGACTGGTTGACAGCAAGTCTAGTAATCTTCCGGAAAGTAGAAGTAGTCACTACTTGCACCATCTGTTACCCATCCGGGATTTTTATCCAAGTAAGAAAAATAAACAAGCGTAAGTACATCTCGTACTCAACAAGTGTAACATGGGGTTCATGAGGCTCAAAGGCATAACATAGGTTTATCAGCATGTAGCTTTTAATTAGCATTAATTCAGTATATCAATGATATCAAAGTGTCTCAATGTAAACAATAAACATATGATCCAATTGAAATGATTAACGAATAGCAAAAACATATTCATTATTAATGATCCACTATTCCATAAGGGTCCAAGGCCACTCGTGACCGTGAGCACGGCTGTTATAACAGTTTTACACTCTGCAGAGGTTGTACACTTTCACTGTGAGTCATGTTGCCCATATGCCCGGGTTAATTACTCCCAAAACACTTCCAAGGTGAGCAGGCAGGGAAACACTATGAAGTCTTTCGAAGGTTCGTCTAACAAGTTAGGGCCATTAGATTTCACTCGGCAAACAGATGTAGAGCCCCCCTTCCTGATGGCACAATAACACGCAGCCTATACACATGAGGACAGAGGCCGCACTATACCCGATTCGTCAAGCCTTTCTTACGCCATAAAGGAATACCTCTAACAAGCTAGAAAAGGTCCTTCTATATGACTAAAGCCAGAGCCATTTTAGCCCTCACAGTTGTACTGTAAATCCCGGATTTTCGCTTACAGATAAGTCCTTATGGAGAGTAATAAGAGCACCAAAGTAACCCCATGCTCTAGTACCCTTTAACAGTAATAAAATCATCTTTTAATGTTTATTGCATATTCCATTAATCAAATTACATGATCATAGTCCATGTTGAGCACTAGCAATACTAATCCATGCAATATAATAGATATCAAGGAATGAGATCAACACTAAGTCATCCTTAACAAGGAATATATGCATAATGATATTATTTGCTTAATGTGAATAGGACAACAAGGATAATCCCATGCTATACTTGCCTTGCTCAAACTGGTCCTGGTGATCTTGTCCGTAGTAAAACTCTTGATCTCCAACGAATTGCTCACCGTCTATACTCGATCAACAACAGCAACAACATAATCCAGAGGCAATCATGCATAAACAAACAAGACTATAATTAGAACAGTACACCATCAGTAAGAAAACAAAATAAAAAGTCTTTAAAACGAATCTACGACTCGCTAGGATCACACAGACGCAAAGATCACGAAAAACGGAGCTAAAACGACAAAGTTATGAATTTACGAAGATTTCCTATAGAAAAATAAATACTTTAATAAAAACTCGAAAATAAATTAATCCAAACCTACTGTATAGTTCTATAGTCACGTAGAGCTCACAAATATGAATCTAACGCAACTTGAATGGATCAAATCGGAGTTAAAACGGAGATTCTACGACTAAAACAAGTTGAGTGGCAAAACTGTAAATATTAGAAAACCTATTTTTCATTTACCGAAACGAAATACGTTTTCAACCGATCAAAGAGTACTCTGAGCTTTAAGTTTTAGGACTGCGGGTTGATATACTAAAAACTCAGGGTTTCTTTTACAAAATTACGAACGAACCGGTATGTTCTAATCTAGATCGTTGGATTTAAATCAGACGGATCAGATCACATCGGAGGAGAGAGGGAGGAATCAGCCGGCGACTACAGGAGCCCGACGGCGGCGCCATGGCCGGAAACGGCCCGAGCTCGCCAGAGCTTGAGAAGACAGCCCTACCGAGCACCGTTTGCCAAACCGAAGGCACCAAAAGAACGAGCAGTTCACGGCGATCTTACCCCGCGCGAAAACAAAACCGAAGGACGACCGGAGGGTGGTGGCTAGCTCGGAAAGGCGGCGGTGGAGGCGGAGCTTCGACCGATGCCTTCTCAGGACATCGAGGCTAGGGTTTTGTGGCCTAATGTGGAGCGGGGAGGCGCGGGGGTTCCATTTTTATAGCCCGGAGGCGCGAGGAAACAAGGAAAGGGAGGGATTCGAGATGGATTCGGTGACGGCAAACTTGGAAAGGGAAGCCGGCATTCGGCGTGGGGAAGAAGATGAAGGCTGAGCCGCTGACGCGTGGGCCCCGGATGTCAGCGTCACGCCGGGAAGAAGGAAGGCGCGCGAAGCTGGGCTAACAGGCCGTGCCTGAGCTCGGCCCAGAGGAGCCGGACGCGGGCGCGGGGAAGGGAAAGAGAAAGACTGGGCCGCCGCAGCAGGCCGGAGAGTTGGGCTACGGAAGGAGAAGCGGCCCGAGGAGGAAGAATTCCTTTTCTTTTTCTTTTCCTAATTTTTCAAAGCCATTTTTCGAGAGATTTTTAAATCCAATTTGAATTTGACTAAAACCACTCAACACAAAATTTGAAATGCAGCAGCATGAATGCTCAATCATGTTTCTACCCTTATATTTAATTTTAAATTTATAAAAATTATTATCATTCTAAATTTGCATGCTCACCAAAAATATATAAAAATCATATTTCTCCTATTTTTCTTCTTTTCAAAATTTTAGGGTGTTACACAAAGGTTCCCGGAACTTTAGAAATTCATAACCAGTGTTACGAAAAAAACAGAGCAATGATTAATAATACTACTTATTATATCTAGGTCAAATGGAACGAGGAACAAGGCCACGTGCATCCTGGAGTACAAGCAAATGAAACTTTCTTTTCCTTTTTTTTAGTCAATTGTCTTAGCTGGTCGTTACTTGAACTACACTACCTCAAATGTTTCTTCCTCTGCATCACCCGCAAACAAATTCAGTATAGGAAACTGAACACTTCAAGTCACCCATACCACAAGTCAATAATACACATAGAAGGAGTCGGCTTTAAAGCAGACTACGAAGACGTATCTTTTGCTGTCTTACGTAGTGCGTAGACGAGATCCATCAAAATCGTGAAGCAAGTGCACGTGTGGTGTACATTATGTTATCTGAAGGTCTGATTAATAAAATTTGTCTCCCAGCACCTAGTGCCGTGCAGTGCGACACCCTGAATCCAGGGAAACCGACCGCCCCAAATACACTAGTTTATGCATGCCGCATAATCTCTTCTCATCATGTAAACGTCCCTTGTTGCATAAACGAAATCCTCACCTAACATCCTAACCAACTAAACGCTTTTCAAAGTGAAAGGCCGTTCGCATTTGCTTGTTCAATGCCTCGGGCAAGTGACCTTAGCCCTCGTTTAGTTCACAGAATAGGGGAGAAAAACACTGTATCAGAATTCCTGTAGCATTTCGTTTGTATTTGGTAAAAATTATCCAAATTTTGACTAACTAAGCTTAAAATGTTCGTCTCGCAAAGTACAACAAAACTGTGCAATTAGTTTTTGATTTCATCAATATTTAGTACTTCATGCATTTGCCGATATTTTGATGTGACGGGGAATCTTCTTTTTGCATAGTGAAATTTAGGGAGAATTGGGAAACTAAATCAGGCCTTAGTTTATTCTTCTTTCTTTCAAGATAGCTGCGGGGCACTGTGCAATGCAGACCCCATCGTACACGAGCTATTTCAATCACGGAAACTCATGAATTACAGCTTTTTTTCAAACGGTCCCACTGCTGTTGAATCACGAAAACGTTGTTTACCACAAGAATAATTCGTGAAAAATACGGTCGAGTCAAAGACTCAAAACTGATAGGCAATGCATATACTGTATGTTCTAGTAGAATTTTGCTTTAAGAGGTGTGGTGGCCCAGTATAAAACGAGCTAGACACGGTCATTAGAGCGAGAGGTTCCTGTTAATCACGCGGTTAGTTACGTTGGACCTTGGGAAGCAGAGTCACCGCCAGCGCCGTACCCACGTTGTCCAAGTCGGAGCAGGCTTGGGGTTCGAAATCGGATTCGGTGCACCACATTTTATCGGATCTCGCGCTGGGGTTTCCGGGGTCGCAAGAAAATCGGTGCCCAGCCCTGCCCGTGCCCGCCCAGGCAGGTGATCGAGGGAGCGAGCCCCCACTCTCGTCGGCGTCGGCGCTGGCACATGGAGCACAGTGTCCTGTACCGGGTCAGCAGGGCGCGAGAAAGTCTTCTGCTAGGGGCCGGCGCCGAATCTCATCTGCGAGGCTACGCTGCGTTGCATGTCCATGACTAGACAGTTGTACGGCGGCTCAGAACAGTGTCTCTCGCTCAATAATTTCCGTTTCCTGCAGATCGATCGACTTGCGGCCACCGGCCATGCATGCATTCGATTTCGTACTCCGGTAAACAGTGCTAATATTTATTACTAGTATATCCGTTTGTTTAACCATCTGCAAACGGGAGCCCCATGTATTTCTTGGATATTTTCCTCGTTTCTTATTTTCAGATTGAGAGGTTTCTTGCGGACTGGCCCGGCGCGGTTGTGATTCTCCATCTTGCGCGATGGATGGACATGGATCCGCCTGCCTGCCGGAGCCGGGAGCCGGACTGCCAAACAGAAAAGGACAGCGCAGGCCACCCGTGTGCACATGACATGATGATTGAGCGGAGCCGGGCCCGGGCGGGCTTAGCATCGATCAGTTGCTTAATCATGCTGGTTAAGGCCCCTCCTTTCGGAGCCAAAAGTCCACCACGTAATCATTCGACGCCGGATTAGGGCTGCCGGCGGAAGGAAGCTGGTGGTGGTGCATGGTGGCTCACGCTCGCATTGGCCGATCGATATCGATCCGGGGAGACGCGACGCCAGTACGTATCTAGTTTACTCGCCGCAGATCCAGCCCACTAGCCCAAAGCGACTACTTTTTCTCCGTAGTTGGATTGGATCGATTTTTAGCTCGCTAGTGTACTTCATATCCCGTCTCTCCACTACGCGCAGCGGCCAGGCTAGCTAGAATTTGACACTCGATTCTTTCGCAAAAAAAAAAGAAAGAATTTGACACTCGATAGTCGATAGGTTATAGGTAGGTAGGTATATATATATATTATCTCCACTTATATATGTTTATTAGGCCAGTCTCAATGGAGTTTCATCAGAGTTTTATGGGCATTAATTATACTGATGTGGCGCCATATTAATGAAGAGAGAGGTGATAAGAGTTTCACGGGAGTAGAGAGAGTTTCATGGGGATGAAACTCTTCTGCACTGTTTCTAAAATATGAATGTATTGAAAACAGTAACATGAAATCCCCACTGAGACTGCCCTTAGAGCGGGTTTAGTTGCTAGTAAATTGCATGCCCATGTGCTTAGATAGGTAAACACATGTATTTGACTCAGTATTTAAGGACTAACTAATGTTTGATTGTAATTTTGTACCCCGCGTTTAAGGTACAAATTGGTCGCGGTTCAACTCACTAATCATGCCTACTAAGGTGGGAGTCCGTTGACAGAAGTACCATAGCATCTTCAGGACATATGCTGGTACAATGGTACTAAGCAGGATTGCAGGAACATTTGACCAAAGTTAAAAAAGATTTCAGGATTTTGCACGATCTTTTTTAAATATATAAATTAAAAAACGGGCGCATATGTACTTATATAGCAGAAAAATACAGGGAGGGATACAGCTGGTAAGCGCCTACGCACGGGGGGGCCTAAAAGAAGACGCACCCAAGCGACAAATCCCGTATGGGCGGGGGTGGCGTTGCGGCCTCGCGGGGCATGGCTTCACGTATCGGGGGCGTCCGCAGTCAGCTCGCCGGCCGGTCCTCCCATGCCGCGACGGAGTAAGCAACCCCTCGAAAAGCAGCAACGCCCCCTCCTAAAATTCCATTTGTTTCCGTGAGGTGTTTTTTTGGACGTGGTTTTGTCCTGATTCCTACCAAATACCAATCGTGCTCCGGATTAGGCTTCTTCAACCAAATTGTGCTTATCTGTCCCTCATGCCCTCCTAATCAAGCCAGTCTTGCTAATCAACAGCACATCCTCTCCCCGGGAATATAATATATATATCTCGCAAGGAGAATATTGAGGCCCATGTTACACTGGTCCATCTCGTCAACTGGGAGGTAGCTGCATGCATCCATGGCTAAGGTGGGTGGTGACCGGTGAGGAGCACAACGTACGATAGATCTAGCTAGGAACCAGTTCCATGGAAAGGCTGGCAGAAGTAGCATGGAACTAGGAAGGATCTGATCATCCCTGCGAACCATATCTCGAATCCACAAAGCAGCAAGAAAAGCCCAGCTTGGTTCTTCAATTCGTTCGCTTGATCAGAGCCCTGCCCTGTGCCTTTCAGGATTATTATATTTTGAGTCTATGTTTAAATTTCATATTAATATTCATATATATAGGTGTGCAAAACAATGGGTGTGGAGTCAATAATAGCACTATATGATATGAAGTCACATGCAAATTCTCCAGAATAGGGAATGTTGGGAATATTGCTTCACTTTGATCAGTTCGCGTATCATTGGAAAAAATCTTTGATTTGATACAGAAGGTTGATAGGGCGTGAAAGGTCAATTTAGGGTCTACAGGCTCCACCTATATATAGGACAGGTATTGCGTGTGATGCTTCTTTAAGACAAAAAAAAAAAGAGGAGTGGCATTAATTTGGATAATGCATATTGAAAACCGGTGGGCGATGAGGCTTGCATGATAGAGAAATTTCGTGTGCCAATACATTAAGGAATTTTAATGTAGGCATGGCAAAAGGAAGCAATAGAAAGAACACATATTTGACAACGGGAGAGACTTTAAGAAACTGATGTCCTGAGCATTTAAATTTGTAAGAAACAACTTCCATGTTGTTTTCCTCTAGATCCATATTTTCTATGTTTATAGATGCATCGTCATAAATAATGCTAATATTTTGTTTAGATCTAAAAATTTTAGGAAAAAAATATACATCATATTTAAGCATGTAAAAAAACTTTTGGTGAATTTTTGGCTGAATTTCACGAATTTCAATGATTTTGGGCGTGGTCAAAAAATTCTAATACCAAAATTGAAAACCCTGAAGATAACACAACAAACAAGAGTATTCTATAATACAAAACTCCCCTAAACTAATAACGTGTAACGATAATGCTACTTACCTGACGTCCAGACGCATCGAACGCGGGATCACATCCCACTAAATAGCCCACCGTTTATCTTCCATCATGAAGTCTCCATTTTCTCGCGTCCTGTTCTATGGTACTCCTGGCCTTCGTCTCCTTCTCCGTTCCTCTGTTCATCACGAGCAGCTGATCCCGCGCCGTGGCCCCATCCCCGCCGCCCCACCTGCTTGATGATTGGGTCACGCACCTCCTTCACCTCCCTGAGCTTCTCCTCGTAGTCTTCCTCCTCTGTCGTTCGTCTCGCGGCGCCGCCGTCCTGCTCCTCTAACCACTCTAGTGCCTCCGCCATGGCGGCCTCCATCCGCCCTTGTCCTCCTCGTCGATCTTCCCTGCCATGTCGCCATCGTCCTGCACCGTGGTGCGAATGCGGTACACAGGCCCGCGATGGGCGTGTACAGTAGGGCCGCAGTTCTCGACGCCCCACCTCAGTTCTCCCCCAGATAGGTCGTGGCCGCCAGCGATATTGTGTTTCAAGTGTTTCAGATGTATGTTTCAAGTGTTTCATCTTGGTGTTGCATATATTACAATAGTTATATACGCATATTGCAAGCATATATTTCATGTTGCAAGCGTACGTTTTAAGCGTTTTAGTTGCTTCAAACGTATTTTTTAAGTGTTTCATCTGGATGCAGCAAAAGTAGATGTTGATGTTGCCTATGCATACATGTTGCAAGCGTATGTTTTAAGTGTTTCAGGTGTTTCGTACGTATGTTGCAAATGTTTCATCTCGACGTTGCATTAGTAGATCTAGATGTTGCGTATATTTGCAAAGCTACACATGTGTTCAAGTGTTTTTAGGTGTTTGCAAGTGCTTCAACTATTTTAGACGTATATTACAAGTGTTTTATTTAGATCTTACAAAAGTAGATCACACGTTTTAATGGGACCTGCCTACCGTAGCCGCCTGTGGCAGTTGCTACGGCGCCACCATGGGTCACCGTGCAGGCGCTTGAGGCTGGCATGCGCATCCACGGCACGCATCTACAGGAGCAGGTAACTGGGACCCATGTGGTTTCCCGTGTGTGGGCATGGTGTTCAGGGCGGGAAGCAACGTGGGCAGCGAGAACAGGCCGCCGTGAGTGTCGCGCGCTCTCCGTTCTGTTACGCGGAGACAGATGTGCTCCAGCGCTTCAATTGTTTTCTGTTGCGGGTTTAATCGGACTGATGAAATCAGAGAGCATTATAGACTTGGTGGGAGCTGCGTCTAGACATGTCCTAGGGCAGGACGTCCGGACACTGGCCTCTCTCAACATGTAAGTACGTAACCATCACATTGATCACTGGTCGTCACAGAAACTGGCCCGCGGCCAGTGGGCCCTTGGCATCAGTTAAATTCTATGGCTGATCTTTTAGTTGAACCGAACAAGTAAGGCTACCGGATTACCATTTCTCTGCTCGACTCGGTGAACTGGTTAGGTATTTTTAAGAGCTGCGACTGTGGTGTGATTCCAGAAACGAAATTCCCTGAAGTACATACTCCACATACTCAAATGGCGTGGAGCCCAGCCAGCCGCTTAAGCACGAAAGTAAATTGCCCGAGCGATCATACCCGCCATACTTTCTTTGAAAAAGAAAAGGATTAGCCGGCCTAAACGGACCAAGCATTTTGTTTATTCATCCGTCCCGCAAAGAAGGCCGATCGGAGGAATATAACTTTGAGGCAGCACTCGATGATCCCTTGAACCACCCTCTTCATGATTAGCGTGCTAATGGAGCCGCCAAAAGCTTTGCGGGTTTGGATGCAAAAAATTTTGCAAAACAGCACTGTAGCTCTTTTCGTTGTTATTTGGCAAATATTGTCCAATCATGGTCTAATTAGGCTTAAAAGATTCGTCTCGTCCATTTCGTCTAAACTGTGTAATTAGTTTTATTTTTTATCTATATTTAATATTTCATGCATGTGTCCAAAGATTTGATTTGACGAAGAATCTGAAAAATTTTACAAAATTTTATGGGAGCTAAACGGGGCCCTGGCCGTCTCCCTGGCTGGCCCTGGCCGCGCGCATGGCGGCCATTAAACAAGGACGGAGCTTTCACTCCACCGATCAAATCATGATTAGTGCAATGCTCGCGCCGGTATCCGTGTAATCTGCCTGCCCGGCCGTATCCCGTACCGTATGTATATGAGGCCTTGTTTAGATGCACCTCAAAAGTTAAAATTTTTTCACTTTCTTCCTTACATCAATCTTTGGACTTATGTATGAAGTAGTAAATGTAGGTAAAAAAATAACTAATTATACAGTTTAGTTGGAAATCACGAGATGAATCTTTTGAGCCTAGTTGGTCCACGATTGGACAATATTTGTCAAATAAGACGAAAGTGATACTATTCATCGGGTTCGTATTTTTTTCGATCTAAAACGAGGCCTGAACCATCTTTTGGGAATTCGAATGAATTCAACGCCCGCCCGCCCGCCCGCCCGATCGATTGATCGCCTTAACACGGCGCCACCAACCTCGCTCGCTTCGCTGCAGCACGGCTCGGGCTCTCGCTTTGCAGTTTGCGCTCGGCAGCTGCAGTCCACGCTTGCATCATATAGTAGCAGCCAGCGCAGCAGTGCAAAATTTAGGCCACGTTTAGATTGAAAAAAATTTCAAACCGATCAATAGTACCACTTTCGTCTTATTTGACAAATATTATCCAATCGTATACCAACTAGGCTCAAAAGATTCATCTCGTGATTTCCAACTAAACTGTGTAATTAGTTATTTTTTTACCTATATTTACTACTTCATACATGAGTCCAAAGATTGATATGATGGAGAGAGGGTGAAAAAATTTCACTTTTAGAGTGCATCTAAACAAGGTCTTAGACTACCCGCAGTGGGTACTATAAAACGATACTCTAAAGCTTTAGAGTATGAATATAGAGTAAAAACTGCTGCACTGGATACTCTAAAACGATACTCTATCCTTTCTCTCACTCTATATTTAGAGTAGTACTGTGTTTACTCTATACTCTATAGTGGCGGACCCCACTAGCTAAACAAAGGAAAAAAATGTTATAACTCACAAACCAAAAATCCAAATTAAATTTCGATTTTACCATTAAATTCGTCTCAATAAATCCTTCAAAACTAGATCACACATGAATATATTTAGATAAAGTAACAAGTGGGTTCTATAGTGAATAGAGTGAATAGAGGATGATATAGAGGATGGATGGGTGCGGAAGAATTGAATATAGAGGAGAGAATCTTACTGACTAGGACATACAGAGGATGAATACGGAGACAATGAACGCGGGTACTCTTAAGCGCGGCGGGACACGCTTTCTGCTACGGAACGGGCGGAGTAGCAGGCTACCAGCTGGTTGATTGCAGCGAGCTGCGCGCCGTACTGTACTTCGGCCACATTCTGATAATTGTATTATTGCTTTCATTAAAAATATGAATTTAAGGTCATATGTTTCACTCTTAATTATTACTATAGCACATTTATCATTTATGGCTCTGTTCATCCGGCTTATAATCCGTATTTTCAAACAGAACAATATTTTTCTCTCACAGTAAATCAGCCAACAGTGTTTTTCAGCCGGTTTATCAGCGTAGCTGAACAGAGCCATGTCTACACCACGAACATTTAAGATCAAAGATAGAGCTTGAAGGTAGATTCATATCATGGACCAACAATACTAACTGTCGGTGTTCGGACCCGAGGGGGTCCTAAACCAACGAGTAAATGCTGCGTGTCTCTTTCCTGGATGGTGATGCAAGGAGAACACACGGGGGTTTATCCTGGTTCGGGCAAAAGAAGGCCCTACGTCCAGCGGGGGGGAGAAGTTTGTATTTCCTTGCACCGAAGTGCTCGTGTAGGGGTTACAAGCATGCGAGAGAGGGCGTCGAGCCCAAGTCTCAAAGAGAGAAAAAAGAGGACAAGGGTGATCGCTTGAGATATCGATCTCTATCTTGCGTCTTGCCTGTTGTCTCTTGTATTTCTTCGTTGTCCGTCCCTCCCCATTGTAGAACCCTGGCCTGCCCTTTTATAGGGCGAGAGGAGGCCAAGACGACGGGGAGCCTTGAGGTGATGTTTTGTCGATTCCTGTTGAGCTGACCGTAGCGACGTGCTCTGGGAATGGCCGGCCATCCCTGAACACCATGGCATCGTGGGAGACGAGACGGCGAAATGACCCGGAGCGCCGTGCCACACCGTCCTTCCCTTGCCGTTGAACTGTGTCGAGGCCGGGTCGAGACTGGATGGATAAGGCCGAATCCCCGAGATTGCGGAGAACGGGCCTTGTCTTATCCTCCCTCGAGGGTGATCGATGGTAAACAGTGCGCGGTAAGGTGGGTACAGTGACGGTTTTCACCTCCCATCACGGGATGGGCGGTAAAACAGTGAGATCTGACACGGGCATTGTTCCCACGTCGATCCTGGTCGCAGCCATGCTGGTAGGTGGTAGTAGGTAACCGCATTAAATGCTATGGCTTTTGTCCTGGGGTAGGTAAAGAGAAGGAGCCGAGGCGCTCGACCCGGGCTTACGCGAGTCGGAGTTTTTCCCAGTGGGCGGACGAGCCTCGCGTGGGTCGGAGCGCCGTCGAGGTACCTTGCTGTACGGGATGGGGCGCGGTCGAGGCGCCCCGTCGAGCGGGCCTCATACGAGTCGGAGCCGGAGCGCGGTCGAGGCGCCCCGTCGAGCGGGCCTCGTACGGGGCGGACTGGATACGCGGTCGAGGCGGGCTGCCTTTTATTGCGGTTTCAGTCGTTTTAGTTTTTTATTAGCGATGGATGTGGGTACCCCCGTACTGTTGGTACCGACAGTAGCCCCTGAGCCTTTGGGTGAGTGTGTGATCACTCTCCCAGAGGTTTGTTTGAACTGGAGTCGTAGCGTCGTGATTTTTTCTGGTGGGGGCGCGCGAGCGCACCCGCCGGGTGTAGCCCTCGAGGCCTCGGTGGAGTGTTGAGACTCCTCCGAGGTCTTGTATTCGTTTTATCGGGGAATGATTCGTTGTGGTCAAGCCCCCGAGCCTCGCGCGCACGAGGTCGATCAGAGTCCTGGCCATCTTTTGCTATGCGACCCTCACGCTCCTCCTTCAGGAAGGAGGAGGAGGGGTGGGGAACGCCGTACTACCCCTGTTTGGGCGAGTTTCGACGATCTCCGGTGAGCTGCTAGCGGGGGAATTCGAGTGAGAGCCCGTGCCCCAGTCGTTAGGGGTCGGCTAGTGGCCCGGAGGCGCTCCCAAAGATGCCAAGAAGTGGTCGTGTGGATCTCGATTCCCTGCGACAGGATTCGAGGGCTCGGTGCCTCCCCCGAGGGGATTCCTACGTCGACCTCCTCCTTTGGCCTCAAATACGTCCTAGGGTGCCTCGAGAGCATGGCTCGAGCCCTGGCCATGTACGGGCGCACCCTTGGTCGTCCCTAACTCTGTTACTCGAGGGCAGCTGTCGAACCCTGGTCAAGGGCCAGCTTTCGATCCCTCAAGGTTTAGGTTTCTGCGGTCGAGCCCCCGAGCCTTGTGCGCGTGAGGTCGATCAGAGTCCGGACTGTCTTTTACTGTGTGACCCTCACGCTCCTCCTTTAGGAAGGAGGAGGAGGGGTGGGGAACACCGTACTACCCCTGTTTGGGCGAGTTCCGACGATCTTCGGTGAGCTACTAGCGGGGGAATTCGAGTGAGAGCCCGTGCCCTAGTCGTTAGGGGTCGACTAGTGGCCCGGAGGCGCTCTCAAAGATGCCAAGAAGTGGTCGTGTGGATCTCGATTCCCTGCGACAGGATTCGAGGGCTCGGTGCCTCCCCCGAGGGGATTCCTACGTCGACCTCCTCCTCTAGCCTCGAATACGTCCTGGTATGCCTCGAGAGCGTGGCTCGAGCCCTGGCCATGTACGGACGCACCCTTGGTTGTCCCTAACTCTGTTACTCGAGGGCAGCTGTCGAACCCTGGTCGAGGGCCAGCTTTCGATCCCTCAAGGTTTAGGTTTCTGCGGTCGAGCCCCCGAGCCTCACGCGCATGAGGTCGATCAGAGTCCGGACCGTCTTTTACTGTTCGTCCCTCACGCTCCTTTTCTGAAAAAAGGAGGAGGGGTGGAGAACGTCGTACTACCCTCGTTTGGGCGAGTTCCGACGGCCTCCGGTGAGCTGCTAACGGGGAAATTCGAGTGAGAGCCCGTGCCCCAGTCGTTAGGGGTCGGCTAGTGGCCCGGAGGCGCTCTCAAAGATGCCAAGAAGTGGTCGTGTGGATCTCGATTCCCTGCGACAGGATTCGAGGGCTCGGTGCCTCCCCCGAGGGGATTCCTACGTCGACCTCCTCCTTTGGCCTCGAATACGTCCTGGGGTGCCTCAAGAGCGTGGCTCAAGCCCTGGCCATGTACGGGCGCACCCTTGGTCGTCCCTAACTCTGTTGCTCGAGGGCAGCTGTCGAACCCTGGTCGAGGGCCAGCTTCCGCTCCCTCGAGGCTCATATCGGGCTCGGGGCCCGTTTCCCAAGTATTCGGGAATATCCGTCCGCGGATCCCTCCCCCGCCCGTTAGCTGGGCGCGTCTTTTTAGGAGGGGAGGTGAGATTGACGCGGTAGTGGGCGACATGGCGTACGGTTACGACGTGGGGGACGGCCACGTGCCCAACTCCTGCGAGATGTAAGGAAACGGTTAGGTGGGCGCATTTAATGTGGGAAACTGTTCCTACCTTTTCGCACGGTCGTTGGGCTTCCGCCTGGGCATATAAAATCAAAGCCTAGGGGTCTGCGTTCTCCACCGGTCCCTTACGCTCCTGCAATCTTCTGCCTCAGACAACCCTTGCCTTATTGCGCTCTTCGCCCGCGTCGCTGCCGCCACCGCATCCTCTCCGTCCACCCCCCTTCCGACAGCACCGATGGCAGGAAAGAGCCAGATCCTCCCCACCGACGACTGGGCCGCCTCCTCGGTGACGGAGAGGAGGTTAGAAGAGTTGGTTGAGGATGGGTTGCTGCGGCCAAGGATGAGCCGGTCGCAGCCGGAGTGGATCGCGCCGCCTCCTGCCCACCCGGAGCCGGCGCCCCCTGAAGGGTACGTGGTGAGCTTCGTCTGCTTCCACGAGCGGGGGTTTGGCGTGCCGGCGTCCGTCTTCATGCGCGTGCTCCTCCACTACTACCAGGTGGAGCTTCACCACCTTGCCCCCAACGCCGTCGCGCAGGCCGCCATCTTCGCGGCGGTCTACGAGGGCTACCTTGGGGTGGAGCCGCAGTGGAACCTGTGGCTTCACCTTTTCAAGGCCGATCTCTTCGCCAAGAAGGCAGGGGAGAAGGGCGTCCTGTGCGCGGCTCGAGTAGGGAGCTGCGTCCTACAGGTGAGGTCGAGCCGGGCGGATCTGTACATCCCAGCTCGCCTCATCTCTTCGAACAGTGGGTGGCACGAGGGTTGGTTCTACCTCCGCAATGATGAAAATCAGTTGCCGAGGTACACCAGCCGCATGCTGACCGCTCGAGAGGATCGCTGGACGTACGGAGTGCCAGAAGCCGAGAAGCCGCGCCTGGACCCGCTGCTGGCGGCACTGCAGCAGCTTCGCCTTCGGGGCTTGATGGCTGCGGCGGTGGCCGCGGCCTTCCATCGCCGCAGAGTGATGCCACTGTGCCGGCGTCGTCTCTGCCTCGACCAGATGACTCCGGAGGCATCTCTGGAGGGGACCCGGATGTCCCACGAATCCCTTGCCCTCGAGGAGGTCCTCCGACGAGCGCGCCGGATGGTTGGGAACTTCAAGGTGGAGGAGGCCAACCGGGTCCCTATGAGACCTACCGAAGGGTTCGAGCCCGTGGTACGTATCTTAGGGCTAGTATGTTTGCTAATTTCGTTTATTTTTGGATTTCGCTGATTTGGTCGAGGCCGGCGCGTAGGATTTGTCGGCGCTGCGGGAAACGCGTTCGCCAGTCCCAGAGGACCGGCCCGCCCGGGAGGCTCGACGCCAGCATGCCTCCAAGAAGAAGCAAACCAAGGAGATGGCTAAGAAGCGGGCAATCCGCAAGGCCAAAGAGGCGGAGGCGTTGAAGAAGCTTCGGCGCCAGCAGACTGTCGACGGGGTCCCCTGGCGCCGTCGCCTTCCGAGACGATCTCGGGGGAGGACAACGACAGCAGCGGCGAAGACGACGACGCCCTATCGCGGTATGAGACCACGACCGGACTGGGGGACCTTCCCGACATTCGCCCCCTGCTGGAGCCCATCAGGGGGGCATCCTCCTCGGTCGTCATGATCAAGGCGTCCGAGGAGGAGGAGAAGACGGAGAAGGAGATGGGCCCCTCGACGGGAGGGGCCGCTTTACCCCGAACCCAGCAAGAGGGGTCAACGGGGACGCCCGCACCAGCCCAGGCCCCGCAAGCTCGGGCAGGGGCTGGGACAGCGTTACCGGCGTCGTCATCGGTGGTGGCGTCGGCAGGCGTGAGAACCCAAGGCCAGCTGGCCTCGGAGGCACAGAAGGCGCAGGGCGGTGCATCGGTCAGGGCCCCAAGGAGTGCCCGGCCTGCTGGTGGGGCCGCTACGAGGCCACAATCGGCCGCCCCAGGAGGTACAGATCGCACAGGGTCGAGGCCCTTGGTGCCGATTTCTGGGTAAGCGTTTCTGCATGGTTGTTTTGCCCTTCTCTGGATCCGTTGGCTGACATTTCTTCTCACTTTGCAGGTTAAAGCGGAAGGCGGAGCCGATGGGGCCTACCCCCGTGAAGTCGTTGCGGGCCAGCGCCGTTGTCCTTAACCGGACGGCGGAGCGGGATGTGGCCTGGGTCCGGCAGGTCGAGGCCATGAAGGGGCACCTGCGACGATGGCAGGGGGCAGCGGATGCCACGGTGGTTGCTGGCCCTGATCCTGCCATGGAGGGGTCCGAACCGGCGGAGATGGTGGCGCCTGGTGCGGTCGAGGCGGAGCCCAGGTCGTCGGCGACGGCCAAGGCTACCGTCGAGGTCGTGACGGGCGAGGCACCCGTCCGCGGTGCTGAGCGGGCGGGTGCTGACGTGACCATGGAGGAGGTCGCGTCGGCGTCGGGGCAGGAGGCGGCCCTGGCGAGGGGGTCACGGCCGCAGCAAGACCCGTCGGCGGAGCCAGCGGGTACGGTGGAGGGCGGGGCGGTCGAGCCCCTGACCGGAGCACCAGAAGAAGAGGCGCCGGCTCCAAGGGCACCAACGGTCGAGGCGCCGGTACCGGAGCCGTCGTCGGTCGAGGCGCCGGCTCCGGAGGCGCCGGCGGTGAGGGGCCAGTTCCCTTAGGAGGGCGGGCACCCATGACCGTGGACCTTACCCTCGACGACACCCCCTTGGACAAAGGGAAACAAGTGATGGGGGTCGAGGGGGGTGAGGCCGCGGATCAGGCTGGTGCCTCGACGGCCGTTGGAGAGGCAGGAACTGCGGGCGAGGCCGGTCCTTCCGCGGGACCGGGAGACGCCCCGGCCGGGTCGTCGTCGTCATGGCCCGACATCGCCGCGCTGGCGATAGCGCGGGCAGAGACGGAGATACCGAGGTGGGGGGGCCGTCCCTCCTGTTTAGGGACGCCGCGAACCCCGACGCCGAGCCCATCTTCGTCCTGAACGACAAAGATGAAGTGCACCGATGGGAGTACCTCGAGGGCGTCCGCCGGCACCTTGATCGGTTGCTCCGAGTGGCGTCCGAGGCTGTGTCGTGGAGTATGCGGGATGTCATCGAGGTATGATCGACCCATCGTTTTTCTCCGTGGTTTTCTTGGTGTCTTTTTCCCTCGGCTTTTTAACCTTTTTGGTTTTTTCGGATTGCGTTCAGGAGCTGAAGGAGTACTCCCACCATAAGTCACTCTTCATTCGGGATGAGAGTGGCGTGTGGGCCGCGCTGTCTCAGCAACGGGTCCTGGTCGAGGAGGCCCAGAAACGGCTTTCCGATCGGAACGCCAAAATGGCTGAGCTGCGCGTCGCGTACGCGGTGGTGAAGGAGGAAGCGATGCAGGCTTGGGCGACCGAAGCCGTGATGCGCACTGACATGGACAAGGCTCGGGAGGAGGCTGCCCAGGCCCACAGGGATCTCGAGCCCCTGTCGGGACGGGTGAAGGAGCTCGAGGAGGATGTCTCCCGGGTTAGCCGTCAGCGCGACGCCCTCAACGTCGAGGTCGAGCAGGCCACCGCTCATTCTGATGCTCTGAAGGACAAGGTCACGACGCTGAAGGGAGTCGTCCAAGAGAAGGACGCAGCTCTCGAGTCTTCTCGGCAAGAGATCGAGGCGCTAAAGGCGACCATCAGTGACAAGGACAGCGCCCTCCTAGGGCTCGAGCGGACGTGCGGGGGGCTTCGCAACGAGGTCATGGGCCTGCAGACCCATATCGAGGGTAAGTGTGATTGTTACGGCCACGACGTTGAGGGCCTCGTGTTGGGTATTAATTTGTTTATCGTGTTTCAGAGCTAGAGAGGGAGAATCGAGAGGCCCAATCTTCTGCCAACTCCTTCCAGAGCCTCCTCGAAGCCGAGATCCGGAGGACCCAGCTGCTCCAGGGCGCGATCACCACCGTGTGTGATGGCCTGGGGGTCGAGCCCGATGCCGACACCAGGGAAGATGTTCCGGGGAACTCCTTCGTCCGTCGGATGGTGGCGCTGGGCCGCCTTGCCCGGGAGAAGATACGGGACAGCCTCCATCACGGCGTAAAGAGGGCGCTGGCCGTCGTCCGTTCAGGGTTTGTGTTCGACATGAAGCTCGTCGCTGATGGCTTCATCATAGACCCAGATTGGACGGACGAAGAGAACGAGAATGCCTGCCTGGAGCTGATTGAAGCCGCGGAAGAGCCTAGAAGCCGTCTGGCCTCGCTTTTTGAAGCCGAGGTGGTTCCGCCTGCTGACGATGAGTGCCTGTGAGCCAAATCTAGGCATGAAGGCCCATGTAATAAGTTAGTATTTTAAATTTTGGTCGTGGTGGCCTCGAAGGCCCTAAGAACTCGAAACATAAACCGGTTCGTGGTTAATTTAGTTTTATTCGAGCTTTTCTTCCCTTTATCGCTTGGATCGTGTTCTCGCGTGATTTACTTAGCACGTAGTTGCATCCTTCGGCGTAAGGGAGCGAGTGGAGGTACCGTAGCCTCGGGGGCGTAAGTGATCTCATGGCTCAACTGCCTTCGAGCTTCAGGGTGATGTTGCGGCCTTGTAAATCGTGTGAGAGCCTGATCTAAGCGACAGGGGGTATGTTCTTTTTCAAAGTTAGGAACCGTTATTTAGATCTCCCTAGCGTGAAGTCGCACCTCTAAAAGGTGTGAGGGGTGAGTGGAGGTACCGTAGCCTCGGAGGCGTAGGTGATACTCCTGACTCGAGAGCCCTTTTGAACCTTAGGGTGCTCTTGCAGCGAAGTCGATCTAAGAAGCGGTTCTTAAATTTAAAAAAGAGCATAAGTTTTTTTGGGGACTGGGGGGTTCCCCCCTTGTAGCCCCCGAGGGAGGGTCGATTCTAGGTGTGCAGAGTCGATCCTTCCTCATTATGAAACGAAAGTTTGAACATCGCTGTATTCTTTATTGACAAAAAAGAAAATACAGAGCCTCAAGGCTTTTTAAGGAAAGAAGCGACGTAGTTGTTCAATGTTCCAAGCGTTGGTGAGGATTTCGCCCTTCTTGTTGGATAGCTTGTAGGTGCTCAGCCTTAGTACTTCTGCGATGATGTACGGCCCTTCCCATGGTGGCGTGAGCTTGTGCCGTCCCTTGGTGTTCTGGTTCCGCCGTAGCACCAAGTCGCCGATGTTGAGGTCACGCTTGCGGACGTGTCTGTCGTGGTAGCGTCGGAGACCCTGCTGGTACCTGGCAGAATGCAACATAGCCACATCTCGGGCTTCCTCGAGCTGGTCGAGGGCGTCCTGTCTTGTGGCGTCGTTATTTCTTTCGTTGTAGGCCTTCAACCTTGGGGATCCGTATTCTATATCAGTTGGGAGCATAGCCTCAGACCCGTAGACTAAGAAGAACGGAGTGAACCCCGTGGCTCGACTCGGCGTTGTTCTTAGGCTCCATAGGGCCGAGGGTAGCTCGACAGCCCATCTTTTGCCATGTTTATTTAGTTTGTCAAAGATTCTGGGTTTCAGGCCTTGTAGGACCATGCCATTGGATAGCGTGGTACGTTTCATGGAATCCGACCACTTCGAAAGTGAGAGTCTCCTTTCTGAAGTTGGCCGGTGTGCCAAAACAAACAGACAGATCGACCCGTCCGAGAGGTTCCGCCCGTTTCCCTGGTACGACTCCGTGGAAGCCCCCGACGCTAGGTTGGAGGCGCGCTCTCTCGACCCCCAGAAGGTCGAGGGTCTGGGAGTAGATGATGTTGAGGCTGCTTCCGCCGTTCATGAGCACCTTGGTGAGGCGTGTGTTGATGATGACGGGGTCAACAACGAGCGGATAGACTCCCGGGTTGGGGACGTAGTCTGGGTGGTCGTCACGGTCAAAAGTGATGGCCACCGCAGACCAATCAAGGAAGCGAGGGACTGCCATTTGTACGGAGAAAATCTCACGCCATTCTCGCTTGCGCTAGCGCGCCGAGAGGCGGGTCGAGGGCCCTCCGTAGATCATGAAGCAGTCGTGGATCTCGGGGAATCCCCCGTCCTTGTCGTCACTCTTAGGGTCCTCCTTCTTATCATCCTCCTTGACGTCGGCACCCCCAAAGTACCTGTGAAGCATATGACAGTCTTCGAGGTTATGGTTAGTGGGTCCCTTATGGTAGGGACACGACTCTTTGAGCATTTTGTCAAAGATGCCCCCACCGGGGGGCCTCGAGGCTTCTTGTGCTCGGTAGCAGCGACGAGCTCGTCGGCCGGGGCATCGAGCTTGCCCTGCTGGCCTTTCTTCTTCTTGCGGTTGTTTCTCTTGGAGCCCCGGGTGGACCTCGCGGGATCGTCGACCTTCTGCTTCCCCCTTTCCGGGTCGCTACCAAAGATTGCACCAACCGCCTCCTCGCCGGCGGCGAAGTTGGTGACAATGTCCATCAACCCGTTGGCAGTGAGTGGAGTGTTACGGCCCAATTCTCGGACCAACTCCTTACAGGTGGTGCCGGAGAGGAAGGCCATAATTACGTCGGAGTCGGTGACGTTGGGGAGCTCGGTACGCTGCCGGGAGAAGCGCCGGATGTAATCCCGGAGGGATTCACCTGGTTTCTGCTTGCAGCTCCGGAGGTCCCACGAGTTGCCAGGGCGCATGTAGGTCCCCTTGAAATTTCCCTCAAACACTCTTACGAGATCGTCCCAGTCGTGGATCTGTCGAGGTGGGAGATCCTCGAGCCAGGCTCGGGCGGTGTCGGAGAGGAACAGGGGGAGTTGTCGAATGATGACCCGGTCATCGGTGGCCCCGCCCAGCTGACACGCCAAGCGGAAATCGGCGAGCCAAAGTTCGGGTTTGGTTTCGCCGTTGTACTTGGTGAGAGTCATGGGGGGGCGAAACCGAGCCGGGAGCACCGTCTCACGGATAGCCTTACTGAAGACCCGAGGGCCTGGGGGCTCAGGTGAAGGGCTATGATCTTCTGAACTGTCGTAGCGTCCGCCCCTGTGGACATGGTAGCCTCGAGGCACGCCGTCACCGTGCTTGCGCGTGCGGCGCTCGACGATGTTGCCACGGGTGTCTCGAGGCTCGTGGTCGTTGGTGGTGGGCTCAGGGGCCGGAACTACCCGGTTTCACCGGGCAGGCTCGGGGTGAACCGAGGCTTCTCTCTCCTGTCGGGAGGGCTCGATGATCCGCTCTGAGGCTGCCTCGCGTTGCCTCGAGGCAGAGCTCTCGGCCTGCTGCATGGTGGCGGTCTCGAGGAGTTCTCGGATTTCATCTCGGGCCCGACGGGCGTCGGGGTTTGTAACACCCCTGGGTGTTAAGCATGCATTATCATTCAAAGCATAAGCATTCAACATCATTGCATGATTAGCATTATTTGAATTGTAGCTCTTTCAAATTTAATTTGATATAAGTGTTAAAAAGTTGGTGAACATTTGAGAAGTAGCAATTTTAAATAATCTAGAATAAATCAACTTGATTATTGGAGCAAAATTTTGAATTCCAGTCTTCCTCAAATTCTGTTTTAAAAATATTCTAAGTAAATGAGTTTTTGATTTTTAAATTAGCTTTAAATCTCAAATTCAAAATCTATTGAGAATTTTGAAAAGTGCTCTATATGAATGTTGTAGAGAATAAAATTTTGAACAACTTTTATTTTGGGCCAAATTTCTGAAAACCTCTTTTTCATCTCCAAATTCAATTTTGAAACAAAGAATTAAATCTGAAAATATTTTTGTAAAAGAAAAATCGGATTTCGCTTTACTGGGCCGCAGCCTCACATCCCGGCCCATGGCCGAAGCCGGCCTGGCCCGCGCCCGCGTCGTCTCCCTCCCGCCCGCGCGCGCGCGCCCGCGCGTAGCGTCGTGGCGCCGCGGCAGCGTTCGGCCGCCGCGTGGCCGAACGGCGGCAACGTCGCGCGACACGCGCCCCTGTGGCCCCCGCAGCCCCGCGCTTACCTCCGCCCGGACTCGCCAGCTCCCGCTCCCTCACCGCACTCCGCTCCCGCTCGCTCTCGCGTGCTTCGCCAGCACCGCAGCACACCGAGCCGCCGCCGCGCCATTGCCGCGCCTCACCTCGCCACCGCGGCTCCTCCGCCAAATTCCGCCCGCCCTAGCTTTCCCCTCCTCCTGACCGACCTCGTCAAGTCACTGAGCGCGCACCTCGGCAAGGTAAGCGGCCAAATTGGCCGTCTTCTCCCCCGCCGGTGAGCCCGCCGCCGCGGCTCCCGTCAATCCCACCTTCCCGCCATCACATTTCCATTCTACCCGTGCGCACCATGATCGCCTCCGCTCGCTGGAGCTCGTGCGCCCGTCCGTGACCTCCGCCATGGCCTGCTCCGGCCTAGCGTCGGCAAGCCGCGCCACCGCCTCCGCCATGGCCGCTTCGGCCCGTGCTCCGCTCCTCCTCTCGCCTCGATAATCACCTCGTTGGGTTCGCGCGGTTGCGGGGAGTCGTCTGGTGCGGACCTCGTCGCCGGCGACCTCGCCGACGGCAAGAAATCCCCGGTCAGCGCCTTCCCCGGCTCGGCTCTGGCTGACGGGTGGGCCCGTCTGACCCGTGGGACCCATCTGTCTGTCTCTCGGTGGGAGTTGGGGGTGAAACCGCGGTGTGCACGTAGCGTTTAAAGCCGGTTTTGATTTTCGGTTTTAAAGAAATTGATTTCCAGAAAATCTGAAAAAGGCTTCAAAAAATTGTATCTCAAGATTTATAGCTCCAAAAATCATGAAACAAATTGTGAAATGTTCCTTTTGAATAGATCTACAGTTTAAAAATATCTCATGTGATTTTTGTGACACTCTACTGTGCAATTTTATTTAATTGCTATAAATGCTGATATCTTAGAAAAAGTGTAGTAAATAAAATAATAAAGGGAAAAATGTGATTCTTGTGGCATTAATCTTTATTTGTGATATACTTTCTAGGAAAAATATTAGTGAAGCATGTCCTGTGAGAAATTGTTGAAGTGTAGTTCAAGTGCTTTTAATTGGTAATATCTGTTATTTTTATTATAGAGCAAAATTTGTATACAACATACATGTGATAATTTTTGTAGTATGTTAGTTTACTGTTGGTAACATAGGAAAAATGTGAAATCTGTTGTTTGATACTTTTTCTAGTACAAAATAGTTTCATGCTCATATTTAGGCTATAACTTGTTTATTTTGTACAGGCAGTTTTACATATGCAATTCCCATGAAAATTTAGTGGTAGGTTAGCTAGGGTAAGAGTAATCTACTGTAATTTTTGTAGATTTTTATCTACACCAGAGATAGGTGTTGCTGTGTAACCCTAGCTAACTAGGGAATAAAAGATTATTCTTTATGAGAAATTGAGAGAAATAAAATATGTTTGGTGTATCTTTGAAGCATCATTATGCCTTGCTGATGTTATGGATGAGTTAGGTTGGTAAGCTTTGGTAGCTTAGGTTCACTGGTATGTGTAGTTGGTAGGCTAACTAATAGAAGGATAAGGTGTATGTTTTAGGTTACATGTTCTTGGATGACGTTGACTACCTTGTAGAAGAAATAATTATATTCAAACTGCTCATTCCATGTGCTCATCTGCATCTCATGTCATCAAAGCACTCCACCGCAATTCGATGCATTCTTCGCATGTTTCCTTATGCACTTGCATCATACAGGATCGCAGGAGGAGTCGCAGGCAGCAGTACCGGAGGAGCAGGCTTGGACGGATCAGCAGGAACCCCAGGCACAGGAGGTGCCCGAGGAGGAAGAGTCAGGCGAGGAACTGCCAGAGTGCGTCGATCACCACCCTAGTTCGTTCGAAAGAGGCAAGCCCCGGAGCATTTTAAGTCTCCTAATTTATGAAAAGTTATTCCTTATTACATGAGTTATAGTTATATATTGTTGCATTAGGTTATAGGAGTTGAGTGAAACCGTTGTTGCATTATTACCTTGGCCACCGGATTATCTTTTACCCTGTTAGGTCAGGATCGAGTAAATTGCTTAGCCATGCTTAGACCGGTAGAAGTCGGGTGATTTCCTGTCACCTGCGAGTTATAGGTGGATACCGGGTTATGGTTAGCTGTAATGGTGATCATGTAAAGTAACCAAGTGTTGATGGATAAGCGGAGACCGGGCGGAGTCTTATAGGGTTTTGGACTATAGTGATTCCGTCTGTGTCGGTTAAGGACCGATCGTTGCTCGTCCCTCTTGTCATGTTGAACGCATGCCTCACATTTAGCTGGCCGAATAAAGTACCTTTCGACCGCGAAGCTAGCGACACTTTTTGAGCCGGGATAAACTCGGATTGGCAAACTGGTGTTGAAGGGGGTGTACGGGGACGCGAAGAGTGAGCCCAAGGTGCGTCCTGGTAGTCGGGCGGTCCCTGGGTAGTGCGATCCATGATTGTTATCCCGCGGCTTCTCGGAAAGTGTCATTGGTGATCTACGCGACCCTGACGGAGGAAGCATGGTTTGTGTGAGGAATAAATCTCCAGCTGGATAGGAATTCGATTCGAATCGCCGTCGCTCCCGGTTAGTGAGCACTTGACTCGAGCTATGGCATCGTAGTAACAATGATGAAACACTGATGGTTAAGTGAATAATGTTGGAAATGCTAAACCTGAGATGGTAACCTTTGATGTTAATGGTTAATCAAGTGATTGCTTTAGCATAGGTGCTTACCTAGAATGAATAGGTTATAATAAATATGATGAAAAAGGACTTAAATTAGTTTACTCATAACAACTTGTGCTTTTCGCAAAGAAGTCAAGCCAATCCACTATGTAAAGCCTTGCATGCTCCTTGGTGTCATTTTATTTCTGGTTTTTGACAGGTAAGTCTAGCTGAGTACATTCTCGTACTCAGGGCGTTGTTCCCATTGTTGTTGCAGATGGTCAGATGTACTACGGGTACTGCTCCAACTGTCTGTATCCGGCGATGGGTGACAACTAGGACCTTGGGCAAGGGTCTTTCTGTTAGTCTTATCTACTGCTTTTGTGGACCATGACTATCGACTAGCACTGTAACTGAACTAAGTGTGTGTGCGTAAAATTATTTGCTTCCGCTACTTTATGTTGAAATATGTTGTAATAACTTTTATTTCCGAACTCCGATGTATCTTACCTTTATGATCAGAATTATGTATCGTGTGAATTGTGGCTGCTAAATCAGTACGATCTTGGTTGTATGTTAGTGGTTTTGAAATCCTTCGTGATTTCACGGAATCTCGGGTTATACGGGCTTAAGTTTGTTAAATTAACCGCCTCGGTGGAAGATTTTCTTACTTAATTTCGTATAATTACGTTGATCTGTTACAGCTGGCATCGGAGCATGGTTTAGCATGCTACTGTTCACATGAGTATTTAAAAATAAAACTGTGTTTTCAAATAAGCTTTTGAACTTAAAAGTGTGCCAGTGGTCATATCCTTTATGCCCGATAAGGACTCTAGGTGGCTTAATTAAGTACTAACTTGGGGGTTTGCATCATATTTTAAATTTCGTCGCTCATACGGCGTGCTATGGTATGAGTGCCATTCACTTGAGTGGTAATGTATGGATCCTTTACCTCTACGCCTTGGTAAGTGAGAGTTGTGAGTGCATGGTCGGATACACTGCCGATCTAGGGGAGTGCTTATGTGATACCAAAATACTTACGTGCCCTGCGCATGTTCGTATGAGGGTATCCAAATTGTGGGGAATTCCGTCATGCAGTGACGATGCCGTCAATAGGACGACGATTCGGGTAGTTGTTACCGTTATACTCGTATCTGGGGATGCGTGTAGAGCGAGTAACTTACTCTACTGCTTTCTGCATGTTTTCATACTGTGAGGTTTGGGCTAAAGTGATTTCCTTTCTGCAGGTACATAACAACGCTTTCGAGTAGTACGTGTTAGTTACGTTACAAGAGATCGTTGTATGCCACCGTTTATTCCGTTAGTAGTCATTAGTTTTCTAAGTTTGTGAGGACGTACTGAACGTGCATGCATCATGTGTGCATTTCATTCATGGCACTGTTCCTCCCCTTATAAGTTGATTATCTCATTTCGATAAAAATGCCAACTTAAAAATCTGTTCTCACCACGATAATAAAACTTTTGCTACAGATGGCACGTACCAAGCAGACCGCTCGCAAGTCCACCGGCAGAGCTCCCCGTCATCAGCTTGCTCCGCGCACTCGCCAGCGTCACACTTTTCTTGGAGAGTTTGGGATGCCTACACTCTTGTGGAGAGTGCTCAGCTATGTAGGCTATCATGATGGGATGGAGCCCCGCTACTTTTGGTAAAATGAGCGGTTGGGTGAAGGACTTTTGGTGACTGTGGAAGCAGTAGTTCGTCCCCGAGGTGATGGTTCTGAGTGGACCGGTTGGCGTTTTGAGTCAACTGGCAGGACCCCTGAAGAAGCCGCTGAGAGGGCAGCCTTTGGAATCCTGAGAGATATCATGGATCGTTTTCCTCAGGAGTTGGCAGCAACTATAATGGGAGTCTTTCCGAGGGGCAACCCCTCCACTGACTCGTGGCAGCAAGCCAGGGGCAGATCTCTGGAGATTAGCGCAGCAGAGGCACAGAACAGTGACAACCCCGCTATGAGTGCCATGTTCGCAGTGATGAGGGCCTTCGATGGAGTGGAAGGTAGTCTGAGACGTGTTTCTAGTGCTCTTGGTCAGGCTCGCGATGACCGCCGTTAGCTTCAGAGAGATCACGACGCCGAGATTGAGAGGCTCACTGCTGAGATGGCTCAGTTGACTCGTCAGAGAGATCAGGCCACTCAGAGGACTGTGATTTTTGAGGGAGATGTACGTGCCCTGAGAGAGCAGCTTGGGCAACTGACCACCGCCCACAGGAATGCTGAGAGCATGTTGGCTCATGTGCTCCATCAGAGGAATGAAGCCTGGTCCGCAGAGAATGTGTTGAGAGCTAGACAGTTTGAGCTCGAGCAGCAACTGGCTGATGCAGAAGAGTACAACGATAACTTGCATGAAGAGGTCCATCGGCTGAACAATCAGCTTAACCCTTATGACCTTCCTGGCGCAGCAGAGATGGATTTGGATGCAGACGAAGATCCTGAAGAGCCCGTGGCGCCAGCTGAGGAGCACGACGACGCTGCAGTTGGCGACAACGCCAACGTCTCGGACCTAGATAGCGATCACGATGAGTAGGCTAGTAGTTGTTGCACTAGCTACTAGGTTCCGTTTGCATGGTCTTTTGCTTGTTGGCACTTTGGACATGTAATAATGAGTAGAAAGACTAAAGCTTGATGTAAGGTTGGAAAGTTTGGATGTGTTTGTGGCGGTATCCGAACGTCAAAAGTCCAGTGTATGTATGCTGGCAACTTGGTTGAAATGGACGCGATGTGTGTGCTTTAAGTAATATAATTAGTGATGTTGTGTTAATTGGAATGACTTATTGTGCCCCTGTTTTATTGTATGAATTTATTCTCTCCAGTGAATTCAGTTCGGCATGATTTTTCATTCGGTCGCGATTCCTACAACATCACCTAATAATTACTGTTGCTGAAACATGCAGATGCCGAACACTCGTCGTACCGTGTATGGTACCGCTGAGGCTGGTGGCAGTGCAGCTGCTAATGATGATCAGGATCCACCACCACCTCCTCCACCTTACACTGCGGAACAGTTTTTCGCCCAATTCCTGGGAAGCCAACGAAACATGGAGAGCATGCAACAGAATATGGAAGCGGCGCTGCGCAGTATCGCAGATAATACCCGTCGGGGGATAAACCCGGGAGGTCACGAAGCAAATCCGTACAGCAGTTTCAAGGACTTCATGGATACTCGTCCACCGATCTTCAAGGAAGCCGCAGAACCTTTAGATGCAGAAGAGTGGATTAATACGATGGAAGATAAGTTTCGTGTCTTAAGAATGACTGAAGTGTTGAAGACTGAGTACGCAGCTCATCAGCTTCAAGGTCCGGCAGGAATGTGGTGGAAGCATCACCGCACCACTTTTCCTCCCCATGCCCATATCTCTTGGAGGGAGTTCACTGAAGCCTTCCGTGGAACATACATTCCACCTGGTCTGACCGAGATGAAGCTTGGGGAATTCCTGGCATTAAATCAAGGCACGAAGACTGTGACTCCATACCTGCATGCCTTTAATAACCTGAGCCGTTATGCTCCGGACATGGTGGATACTGATGCCAAGAAGATCGCTAGTTTCAAGAGAGGCCTGAGTCCCAAGATGATGAAACATGTGGGTACAAACATGAGGACTAGTTTCAATGACTTCGTTAGCGACTGTTTGAAGCAAGAGAAGAACAACCATGTGTATGCTGCTTCCAAGATCCGTAAGAGGGCTTTCGAGTCGGGTTCGTCTCAGTCCAGGACCCCAGTAGCCAACCGCCCAGCTTATCGATCGCCTGCCCCAGGTGCAAGGTTTAGGCCACCGCAAAGGAAGAATCAGAATGCTCAGCCACCCCAGAGGAACCAGAAGCCGTTCAAGATGGCATTGCCTCAAGCAAAGGCAGGACAAGGCAGTTCATCTGGAACTGTGGCTCAGGTGAAGGGACCGTGCTTCAACTGCAACCAACCTGGACACTTTGCAAAGTATTGTCCCTACCCTAAGAAACAACAAACACAGTATCAAGCTCGTGTGCACCACACCACTGTGGATGATATCCCTGAGGGAGAACCGGTG
Organism: Saccharum hybrid cultivar R570; assembly: GCA_038087645.1. Lineage (NCBI taxonomy): Eukaryota > Viridiplantae > Streptophyta > Magnoliopsida > Poales > Poaceae > Saccharum > Saccharum hybrid cultivar. The sequence goes on from JAQSUU010000139.1 coordinate 18,520,732, forward strand.
ACAGCTGGTATGTTTTCTATCAACAATCATCCTGCAGTAGTTTTGTTTGATTTCGGATCATCTCATTCCTTTGTAAGTCAAGCATTCGTTAAGAGACATGAGCAAAAGATAGTTGAATTGGAATGTGCATATAAAATCAGTTCAGCTGGGGCTGATCTGTTGACTAATCAGATTGTTCAGGGAGTAACCCTAAACATATCGAACCGGCAATATAAGCTTAACCTGATAGTCATGCCAGGGTTAGTTTTGGATGCGATCATGGGTATGAACTGGATGAATCAAATGGGAGTTGTAATTGATGTTGGAGGAAGGAGTATCTCTCTTAAGGAACCCAGTGGGGAAGGCACCTTTCGGGTGGTCCTACCTCGGAGGGTAGACCTAGCTAGCACATCTTGTGCGATACAAACTACTCTGCTAGTCCAGATTCCAGTGGTCTGTGAGTTTCCAGATGTGTTTCCAGAGGAGTTACCTGGACTTCCACCAGACCGAGAGGTTGAGTTTGCCATTGAGTTAATTCTAGGAACAGCACCGATTTCAAGAAGGCCTTATCGGATGCCTCCCAATGAGTTAGCAGAATTGAAAAAGCAACTTCAGGATTTGCTAAGGAAAGGGTTGATTCGTCCCAGCTCGTCCGAATGGGGATGCCCCGCTCTGTTTGTGAAAAAGAAGAAGGATAACTCCTTACGCATGTGCGTGGATTATCGGCCACTGAATGCAGTGACAATTAAAAACAAGTATCCTCTTCCTCGGATTGATATCTTGTTTGACCAATTGTCCAAAGCCAAAGTGTTCTCTAAAATAGATCTGAGATCAGGGTACCACCAGATAAAGATTAGGCCGCAAGATGTGCCTAAGACTGCGTTCTCTACCAGATATGGTTTGTACGAGTATCTTGTCATGTCCTTCGGATTGACAAATGCTCCTGCATACTTTATGTACCTGATGAATTCGGTTTTCATGCCCGAGTTGGACAAGTTTGTGATAGTGTTCATTGATGACATACTGATATACTCAGAAAATGAAGAAGAACATGCGGAACACCTCAGGATAGTCTTGACTAGACTCAGAGAACATCGACTGTATGCTAAGTTCAGCAAGTGTGAGTTCTGGCTTAGGACAGTTCCTTTTCTCGGCCACGTGTTGTCTGAAAATGGCATTTCTGTCGACCCCAGTAAGGTACAAGAGGTTATGAACTGGAAGTCACCAATTTCAGTTAACGAAGTTCGCAGTTTCCTTGGTTTAGCCGGTTACTACCGTCGCTTCATACCAGATTTCTCGAAGATTGCCAAACCAATGACAAGCCTGTTACAGAAGGATCATAAGTTTGTATGGACAGAGGAGTGCGAAGCAGCCTTCCGTACCTTGCGGAAGTTGTTGACCACTGCTCCTGTTCTGGCCCAACCAGATATAGAAAGGCCGTTTGATGTTTTCTGTGACGCATCCAAGAATGGGTTAGGATGTGTGCTAATGCAAAATGGAAAAGTCGTTGCTTACGCCTCACGGCAATTGAGGAAGCATGAAGTTAACTATCCTACACATGATTTAGAGCTTGCAGCAGTGGTGCATGCTCTAAAGATTTGGAGGCACTACCTGTTGGGTAATGTGTGTAATATCTTCACAGATCATAAGAGTCTCAAATACATCTTTACCCAATCTGAGTTGAACATGCGACAGAGGAGATGGTTAGAGTTGATAAAGGACTATAATCTGAACGTGCACTATCACCCTGGAAAGGCTAATGTAGTAGCAGATGCACTGAGCAGAAAATCCCATGCTATTGATGTGCAACCGTTGTTTGAAGAAGGGTTCAATTTGTTACATCCTGCTGTGTTGCATAATATTCAGGTCAGTTGTACTCTGAAAAGCCAGATCATTGATGGTCAGAAAACAGATAAGGGAATCTTTCATATTAAAGAAAGGATGAAGAGAGAACCCACCAAACACTTTCGATTGGATGACCAAGGAGTGTTATGGTTCAAGGATCGCCTGGTAGTACCTAAGGATAGAGAGCTTAAGAACAAGTTGATGGATGAAGCCCACCGTTCTAAGTTATCTATTCACCCCGGAAGTAGTAAAATGTACCAAGATTTGCGACCCTGTTATTGGTGGACTAAGATGAAAAAGGAAATTGCAGCATACGTTGCTCGTTGCGACATGTGTTGTAGAGTTAAAGCTCTTCACATGAGACCTGCAGGACTTCTGCAACCTTTGTCGGTACCCGATTGGAAGTGGGATGATATAAGTATGGACTTTATCACTGGTCTCCCCACCACACAAAAAGGGCATGATTCTATTGGGTAATAGTAGATCGTCTCACCAAGACAACTCACTTTCTGCCCGTTAAGACGACATTCCGACCACCTCAATATGCAGAGAAGTACATTGCCGAGATTGTCCGATTGCACGGGATACCAAAAACGATTGTGTCCGATCGTGGTTCGCAGTTTACCTCTCACTTTTGGGAACATCTGCATCAAGGTTTGGGTACTAGTTTGATTCGTAGCACGGCTTACCACCCACAGACTGATGGACAAACAGAAAGAGTTAATGCGGTACTAGAAGATATGCTTAGAGCTTGTGTACTATCATCTAGAGGCTCATGGGAATCCTGGTTACCGTTGGCAGAATTCGCTTACAACAACAGTTACCAAGAGAGTATCAAGATGGCACCTTTTGAAGCCTTGTATGGCAGGAAGTGCAGGACACCGTTAAATTGGGTAGAGCCTGGAGAAAGAAGGTTTTATGGAATTGATTTTGTCGATGAGGCAGAGAAAAAGGTCCGTGTTATCCAACAAAACATGCAAGCTGCACAGTCTCGTCAGAAGAGTTATGCAGACAAGAGAAGAAGAACATTGGAGTTCCAAGTAGGTGACTATGTCTATTTGAAGGTTACCCCAATGAAGAAGAAACGGTTCGGAATCCAGAAGAAACTGTCTGCAAGATATATAGGACCATACTAGATCATAGAGAAAAAGGGTCCCGTGGCATACAAGTTGCAGTTACCAGAAGAGATGAGTTCGATATTTCCCGTTTTTCACGTATCCCAACTGAAGAAGTGTCTGCGTGTTCCAGAGGAGAGGATAGAACCTCAGGGTATTCGGATCCAGGCAGACTTGGAGTATCGCGAGCAACCGGTTCGAGTCCTGGATACTAAGGACCGAGTCACTCGAAATAAAGTGGTCACAACCTACAAGATTCAATGGAGCCACCATGATGAGAGCGATGCTTCTTGGGAAACGGGAGAATATCTTCAAACCGCGTATAAAGCTTTTTACGATAAGTGGTTCGTAACTCAAAATCTCGGGACGAGATTCTTATAAGGGGGGAGGGCTGTAACACCCCTGGGTGTTAAGCATGCATTATCATTCAAAGCATAAGCATTCAACATCATTGCATGATTAGCATTATTTGAATTGTAGCTCTTTCAAATTTAATTTGATATAAGTGTTAAAAAGTTGGTGAACTTTTGAGAAGTAGCAATTTTAAATAATCTAGAATAAATCAACTTGATTATTGGAGCAAAATTTTGAATTCCAGTCTTCCTCAAATTCTGTTTTAAAAATATTCTAAGTAAATGAGTTTTTGATTTTTAAATTAGCTTTAAATCTCAAATTCAAAATCTATTGAGAATTTTGAAAAGTGCTCTATATGAATGTTGTAGAGAATAAAATTTTGAACAACTTTTATTTTGGGCCAAATTTCTAAAAACCTCTTTTTCATCTCCAAATTCAATTTTGAAACAAAGAATTAAATCTGAAAATATTTTTGTAAAAGAAAAATCGGATTTCGCTTTACTGGGCCGCAGCCTCACATCCCGGCCCATGGCCGAAGCCGGCCTGGCCCGCGCCCGCGTCGTCTCCCTCCCGCCCGCGCGCGCGCGCCCGCGCGTAGCGTCGTGGCGCCGCGGCAGCGTTCGGCCGCCGCGTGGCCGAACGGCGGCAACGTCGCGCGACACGCGCCCCTGTGGCCCCCGCAGCCCCGCGCTTACCTCCGCCCGGACTCGCCAGCTCCCGCTCCCTCACCGCACTCCGCTCCCGCTCGCTCTCGCGTGCTTCGCCAGCACCGCAGCACACCGAGCCGCCGCCGCGCCATTGCCGCGGCTCACCTCGCCACCGCGGCTCCTCCGCCAAATTCCGCCCGCCCTAGCTTTCCCCTCCTCCTGACCGACCTCGTCAAGTCACTGAGCGCGCACCTCGGCAAGGTAAGCGGCCAAATTGGCCGTCTTCTCCCCCGCCGGTGAGCCCGCCGCCGTGGCTCCCGTCAATCCCACCTTCCCGCCATCACATTTCCATTCTACCCGTGCGCACCATGATCGCCTCCGCTCGCTGGAGCTCGTGCGCCCGTCCGTGACCTCCGCCATGGCCTGCTCCGGCCTAGCGCCGGCAAGCCGCGCCACCGCCTCCGCCATGGCCGCTTCGGCCCGTGCTCCGCTCCTCCTCTCGCCTCGATAATCACCTCGTTGGGTTCGCGCGGTTGCGGGGAGTCGTCTGGTGCGGACCTCGTCGCCGGCGACCTCGCCGACGGCAAGAAATCCCCGGTCAGCGCCTTCCCCGGCTCGGCTCTGGCTGACGGGTGGGCCCGTCTGACCCGTGGGACCCATCTGTCTGTCTCTCGGTGGGAGTTGGGGGTGAAACCGCGGTGTGCACGTAGCGTTTAAAGCCGGTTTTGATTTTCGGTTTTAAAGAAATTGATTTCCAGAAAATCTGAAAAAGGCTTCAAAAAATTGTATCTCAAGATTTATAGCTCCAAAAATCATGAAACAAATTGTGAAATGTTCCTTTTGAATAGATCTACAGTTTAAAAATATCTCATGTGATTTTTGTGACACTCTACTGTGCAATTTTATTTAATTGCTATAAATGCTGATATCTTAGAAAAAGTGTAGTAAATAAAATAATAAAGGGAAAAATGTGATTCTTGTGGCATTAATCTTTATTTGTGATATACTTTCTAGGAAAAATATTAGTGAAGCATGTCCTGTGAGAAATTGTTGAAGTGTAGTTCAAGTGCTTTTAATTGGTAATATCTGTTATTTTTATTATAGAGCAAAATTTGTATACAACATACATGTGATAATTTTTGTAGTATGTTAGTTTACTGTTGGTAACATAGGAAAAATGTGAAATCTGTTGTTTGATACTTTTTCTAGTACAAAATAGTTTCATGCTCATATTTAGGCTATAACTTGTTTATTTTGTACAGGCAGTTTTACATATGCAATTCCCATGAAAATTTAGTGGTAGGTTAGCTAGGGTAAGAGTAATCTACTGTAATTTTTGTAGATTTTTATCTACACCAGAGATAGGTGTTGCTGTGTAACCCTAGCTAACTAGGGAATAAAAGATTATTCTTTATGAGAAATTGAGAGAAATAAAATATGTTTGGTGTATCTTTGAAGCATCATTATGCCTTGCTGATGTTATGGATGAGTTAGGTTGGTAAGCTTTGGTAGCTTAGGTTCACTGGTATGTGTAGATGGTTGGCTAACTAATAGAAGGATAAGGTGTATGTTTTAGGTTACATGTTCTTGGATGACGTTGACTACCTTGTAGAAGAAATAATTATATTCAAACTGCTCATTCCATGTGCTCATCTGCATCTCATGTCATCAAAGCACTCCACCGCAATTCGATGCATTCTTCGTATGTTTCCTTATGCACTTGCATCATACAGGATCGCAGGAGGAGTCGCAGGCAGCAGTACCGGAGGAGCAGGCTTGGACGGATCAGCAGGAACCCCAGGCACAGGAGGTGCCCGAGGAGGAAGAGTCAGGCGAGGAACTGCCAGAGTGCGTCGATCACCACCCTAGTTCGTTCGAAAGAGGCAAGCCCCGGAGCATTTTAAGTCTCCTAATTTATGAAAAGTTATTCCTTATTACATGAGTTATAGTTATATATTGTTGCATTAGGTTATAGGAGTTGAGTGAAACCGTTGTTGCATTATTACCTTGGCCACCGGATTATCTTTTACCCTGTTAGGTCAGGATCGAGTAAATTGCTTAGCCATGCTTAGACCGGTAGAAGTCGGGTGATTTCCTGTCACCTGCGAGTTATAGGTGGATACCGGGTTATGGTTAGCTGTAATGGTGATCATGTAAAGTAACCAAGTGTTGATGGATAAGCGGAGACCGGGCGGAGTCTTATAGGGTTTTGGACTATAGTGATTCCGTCTGTGTCGGTTAAGGACCGATCGTTGCTCGTCCCTCTTGTCATGTTGAACGCATGCCTCACATTTAGCTGGCCGAATAAAGTACCTTTCGACCGCGAAGCTAGCGACACTTTTTGAGCCGGGATAAACTCGGGTTGGCAAACTGGTGTTGAAGGGGGTGTACGGGGACGCGAAGAGTGAGCCCAAGGTGCGTCCTGGCAGTCGGGCGGTCCCTGGGTAGTGCGATCCATGATTGTTATCCCGCGGCTTCTCGGAAAGTGTCATTGGTGATCTACGCGACCCTGACGGGGGAAGCATGGTTTGTGTGAGGAATAAATCTCCAGCTGGATAGGAATTCGATTCGAATCGCCGTCGCTCCCGGTTAGTGAGCACTTGACTCGAGCTATGGCATCGTAGTAACAATGATGAAACACTGATGGTTAAGTGAATAATGTTGGAAATGCTAAACCTGAGATGGTAATCTTTGATGTTAATGGTTAATCAAGTGATTGCTTTAGCATAGGTGCTTACCTAGAATGAATAGGTTATAATAAATATGATGAAAAAGGACTTAAATTAGTTTACTCATAACAACTTGTGCTTTTCGCAAAGAAGTCAAGCCAATCCACTATGTAAAGCCTTGCATGCTCCTTGGTGTCATTTTATTTCTGGTTTTTGACGGGTAAGTCTAGCTGAGTACATTCTCGTACTCAGGGCGTTGTTCCCATTGTTGTTGCAGATGGTCAGATGTACTACGGGTACTGCTCCAACTGTCTGTATCCGGCGATGGGTGACAACTAGGACCTTGGGCAAGGGTCTTTCTGTTAGTCTTATCTACTGCTTTTGTGGACCATGACTATCGACTGGCACTGTAACTGAACTAAGTGTGTGTGCGTAAAATTATTTGCTTCCGCTACTTTATGTTGAAATATGTTGTAATAACTTTTATTTCCGAACTCCGATGTATCTTACCTTTATGATCAGAATTATGTATCGTGTGAATTGTGGCTGCTAAATCAGTACGATCTTGGTTGTATGTTAGTGGTTTTGAAATCCTTCGTGATTTCACGGAATCTCAGGTTATACGGGCTTAAGTTTGTTAAATTAACCGCCTCGGTGGAAGATTTTCTTACTTAATTTCGTATAATTACGTTGATCTGTTACAGGGTTTGACGGCTCGGGCATGTTGCGGAGGAGCATGGCGGCGGCGACGACGTTCTGGCTGGCTCGAGCGAAAACCGGGGGGTCGACCACCCGGTCCTCGTTGATGCGACGGTTGACGTCGCGAGCTCTCCCGCCAAGTGCGCGTTCCGCACGCTCACGCTCGAGGGTTTGTTGGAGTAGATCTAGGTTTTCCCGTTTCTCGTCAAGCCTGTCCTGCAACTCATGAATCTGCTCGAGCTACGTTCCTTGATCCGCAAGGAACTGAGGGTCGTCTCGCTCAGCAGGAAGCTCGACATGAGGTGGCGTGTGCCTTCCTTCGACTGGCTCTTCGTCCTCTGATTCCGAAGTGCTTTCAACATCGATGTTGAAGCATTCGCGGGTCGGATCATAGGTGTCGTCAGCCGAGTCGGAGTCAGGAGCGCCAAAGTAGTAGTATGACAGGGGAATGTGTGGCCGTTGCAAATCGTCACTGGGGTTGCGATGTTGAGAAGCAGTCACATGGGGCTCTGTTTCCGGTGTCTCCGTAGAGTCCCGATAATCAGAAGCCGCTGTGGATGCAACGAGGTCCAGAGTGGACTGTAGATGGTGCCCAGGGAGTTCCTCATAAGCACTCATGCGAGTGCTCACGGAAGATGCGTGTATCCGGGCAGCCGAGTCTAGCCCAAACGGGAATGGTGATAGAGATGTTGCTGCCCGAGCCGGAATGGATGCTCCGGACAGTGGTGTCTCACCGGACGGGGGAGCGGCGGGATTCTCCATCGACATGTTACCCTCAGTCAAGCTCGTCCTACCCAAACCTTCCACAAGGAGATCTGGGCCAGCGCCTGGCTGGGGTGTGCCAGACCGGGGGATCCCATCACCCTCCGCGAGGTGAAGACGGTGGTTGTACCGGGCTCGTCGTCGTCGGGCGGCCCGCGCCCGCCTAGAGCGACGATACCGGCGGATTGCTCCCCCTGGCTGGGAGAGCTCATAGTCCTCGTCGGTTGGGTGCCTGGGTGGAAGTAGGACCATATCGTAGCCATAGCCAAGCGACATGAACTCCAAACTTCCGAACCAGATCACCGTGGCCAACGGAATAGGGCGTTCGGGGTCAGCCATCCAGGAAAAAAGGCGAGAAAGCGATGTTGGCACGCAGCGATCCCCTACCTGGCGCGCCAACTGTCGGTGTTCGGACCCGAGGGGGTCCTAAACCAACGAGTAAATGCTGCGTGTCTCTTTCCTGGATGGTGATGCAAGGAGAACACACGGGGGTTTATCCTGGTTCGGGCAAAAGAAGGCCCTACGTCCAGCGGGGGGGAGAAGTTTGTATTTCCTTGCACCGAAGTGCTCGTGTAGGGGTTACAAGCATGCGAGAGAGGGCATCGAGCCTAAGTCTCAAAGAGAGGAAAAAGAGGACAAGGGTGATTGCTTGAGGTATCGATCTCTATCTTGCGTCTTGCCTGTTGTCTCTTGTATTTCTTCGTTGTCCGTCCCTCCCCGTTGTAGAACCCTGGCCTGCCCTTTTATAGGGCGAGAGGAGGCCAAGATGACGGGGAGCCTTGTGGTGATGATTTGTCGATTCCTGTTGAGCTGATCGTAGCGACGTGCTCTGGGAATGGCCGGCCATCCCTGGACACCATGGCGTCGTGGGAGACGAGACGGCGAAATGACCCGGAGTGCCGTGCCACACCGTCCTTCCCTTGCCGTTGAACTGTGCCGAGCGTCGAGGTTGGGTCGAGGCCGGGTCGAGACCGGATGGATAAGGTCGAATCCCCGAGATTGCGGAGAACGGGCCTTGTCTTATCCTCCCTCGAGGGTGATCGATGGTAAACAGTGCGCGGTAAGGTGGGTACAGTGACGGTTTTCACCTCCCAACACGGGATGGGCGGTAAAACAGTGAGATCTGACACGGGCATTGTTCCCACGTCGATCCTGGTCGCAGCCATGCCGGTAGGTGGTAGTAGGTAACCGCATTAAATGCTATGACTTTTGTCCTGGGGTAGGTAAAGAGAAGGAGCCGAGGCGCTCGACCCGGGCTTACGCGAGTCGGAGTTTTTCCCAGTGGGCGGACGAGCCTCGCGCGGGTCAGAGCGCCGTCGAGGTACCTTGCTGTACGGGAAGGGGCGCGGTCGAGGCGCCCCGTCGAGCGGGCCTCGTACGAGTTGGAGCCGGAGCGCGGTCGAGGCGCCCCGTCGAGCGGGCCTCGTACGGGGCGGACTGGATACGCGGTCGAGGCGGGCTGCCTTTTATTGCGGTTTCAGTCGTTTTAGTTTTTTATTAGCGATGGATGTGGGTACCCCCGTACTGTTAGTACCGACACTAACCTCAAGGGGCTATTAATATTTAAAACTACTAATAGTTACTGTTTACTCAAAAAAGAATCTTCATAGGACATGGAAATCATAGACTCATAGTCCCCTTTAGCTTGCATTAGTCTCCTTCGCTACCCTAGACATTAAACTTTTTTTTATATGTCCAGTAGTTTTTTTCTATAAAAAAACAGAATGCATATATTTATACTAAGAGATATATCTTTCGATAAATAATTCATATAAAGTTAAATTATTTGTATTAACATAATTTAAACAATTTACTAGTGCCATTTATATATGAATTGTTAATTGAATATTTTTGTGATTATACTAAAACATAAAAGTGTAGCCATCCAAAAATAAGACAAATTTACTTAACGTCTCACTTGAAAACTATAATCCCTAACGTTAGTAGTTTTTAGGACGTTAAATCAACCACTTTTTACCATCTCACTTTTATTTGTTAACTTAACGTCTCACTTGAAAATTATAAGACGTTAATTTTTAGGACAAATTAAGACATGTGAAATACCAACCCTATTAATTAGGGATTATAGTTTTCAAGTGAGATGGTAAAAAGTGATTGATTTAGTGAACATGGGACACATGGGCTGTCTAGCTAGAACGACATGTTTTTTAGGCAAAATTTGAATTCTAGAATGCCAAGTTTTTAGGACAAGGGTAGCAGTATATTATGAAACTATGTTCCATAATAAATCTGACTATATTATATTTATATAATTAGTCCAAATATTTTTTTCTCAAACAGTTAGTTAAATTAGTAAATTTTGACCATGGTGAGTGCATACTTTTAAATGTTTATTAAGGGAGGAGATATGACCCGTTCGTTTATGCCGAAAAACAAGCCGAAACACTGTTCCAGCTGATTTTTTGTGAAAGGAAAATATTGTTCCGGCTGAAGAAAAAAAACAAGCTGAAAAGTACGAATTATAAGCCGGCTGGACAGGGCCGTACTAGTACTTTCCCACATAGTAAGACTAAACACGTGAATCGATACATCGAAAGAAAAGGTACCACCTACCAGCTTTATGATCTCACAAAATAAGTGTTTCTATGGTATTTGTGCTGGTCAAACTTTCTTAAATTTACCTCCGTTTATAGAAAATATTAGCAATATTTGTATGTCCAAATAGCACAGTAGTTTGTTCGAGGATGCTATTGAAATTGATTTCTTTGTTTTTTTAGTAGATTTGATTTCTTCGTTTGACCAGCATTTGAACGCGTAGGTTTCAAGTATTTATAATCACAAATAAACAGTATAGTAAGCGGACCCATGGTCCATTCATAACGTCCAAGAGTTTAAAGGGAGAAAGCTCTCCAACTACCCCCATGCAACCTTTGTGAGCAACCATATCTGGTACCTAATAATATAGTAGTAGTACTACTAATCTAGTATATCACTTTACTCCTTTTGTATGATGTTTTCTTCTTCAGTTGGCAACTGCTCAAAATACTAAAATTTGCTTCTTTTCGATATATATACGTGGGTGTATTTGCAGACCTGATACGATCTGCTGAATATATGCTGACGACACCATCTGTTTTCGAACCAGCTGATTTGCATTTTTTTTCTATATGTTTTCCTCCCCTGAAAACCCCTCCACAGAATTTATGCACGATTCTTTATGGACAGGATGTACAAAATCAAAGATTTGCATGCTGAAAACAATTTTTGTGGATACGTTTTTTTTCTTTCAGGCAGGCAGGAAGCTCTGCATTTATACAGAATGATGTGATGACCACTGTTGAACAGTATAAGCATGATTGATGTACAGCTAGACCTTGCAAATAAGGGTTTAGATTGTGAAAATTTAGAATTTTTCTAACTGTAGCACTTTCGTTTGTATTTGACAATTAGTGTTTAATCATAGACTAACTAGGCTCAAAAAATTCGTCTTGTGATTTATAACTAAACTGTGTAATTAATTATTTTTTATCTATATTTAATGCTTCATGCATACGTGCAAAGATTGATGTGACAGAGAGAGTGAAAAAAATTAGAATTTAAAGTGTATGTAAACAAGGCCTAAATGTCAGTAATTCTTAGCAGTGGCGCGTGTAGTTCTGCACAAAGATACGGAGTACACCAGAGATTAAATAATTGGTTTGACCATTTTATTCCAGAACTATTATACCAAGAATTGTGGAAGAAAATGCGCCTGCTCTTTTTTTTCACAAATCTTTAATCGAAAAGGTGCCAAGTGAAAAATAAATGGAAGAACTAATCCCAACTGTACTTGTGCCGTGAACGCAAAACACAGAAAAAACAAGAATGGGGAGTCACAAAAGTGTTGCATTCCCATGTATTTCAGTACATACAGACAACTCTTGTTCTAGAAGGTCGGAAACGCAAAAGGTTATTGTACATGTCATCCACGAGCCTTGGCCCTTGGCCGTTACATGGAACAGACCAAGAGGGAAAAAGAAGAAAAGGGCAAGGTGTGTGTCATCTTGTTGGCATTTTGGCAATGCAAACTGTAAAACGAGAAACACTTGCATGGGTCGCCAAGCATGCAGCTGCAGCATGTGTTGCAACAACCGGCAGGACGACGCACCGTCAACCAGACTGTAAAATGCAAGCGAGAATCATAAAATTCGCTCACGGTCACAGTGGCTGGTGGTTTCGTTGCTTGGAAGGGGCTACCGTTTGCAGTGTGCTTGGCTGTGCCTTCCAAGCTCCGATCGAACGGACTGGGACGCAATGGCAGATGATCCCTCTGCCGGTGCGGTGGCTGGGGCCCAGGTTTCAGTCCCCTCACCAACCCAAAGAAAAAGAAGAGCATCGTTCAGTGTGGCATCAGCCATCGGTAACATCTTCAACTGTGCCAAGCAACCTCCCGTTGGATGGATTGGAAGGGATAAACAAAAAGGTGCCAACGGGCTCTGTGATCCGCGTCTTGTGTTTGAGGAGCAAGCGGGGACTTGTGAGGATCCAGGTTAATACACTATACTACTCCCTCTGACATCCAGGCGTTGCTTCCGTCAGTCATTTTTGCAGTCCAATCAACCCATGGCCGTAAAGGGTTTCTTCGAGTTTACCGCTCTCAGAAATGTTAGACTAGACGCAGTGGTACTTAAAACGATATTCTAAAGCTTTAGATGAATATAGAGTAAAAACTGTTGCACTGGGTAATCTACCACGATACTCTATTCTTTCTCTCATTCTATATTTAGAGTGGTACAGTGCTTACTCTATACTCTATAGTGACAGGCCCCACTAGCTAAACAAAGGAAAAAAAAATGCTATAACTCACAAACCAAAAATCCAAATTAAATTTCGATTGCACCATTAAATTCGTCTTAATAAATCCTTCAAAACTAGATCACACATGGATATATTTAGATAAAGTGAGAAGTGGGTCCTACAGTGAATAGAGTGGATAGATGATGATATAGAGGATGAATGGGTGTGAGAGAATTGAGTATAGAGGAGAGAATCTTGCTGACTAAAACATATAGAGGATGAATATAGAGGTCCATGAGTGCGGGTAGTCTTAGACTGACCGCACCGCGGGACCGGAACCGGTCCGGTACTTTAAATATAGCGCTCTAAACGTTTGCACCGCGAGACCAGATACCACACGTTACCGCTCAGTTCGCTACAGTGAAACACCCAGTTCAGCGTTCCTCTCTCCTCTCGCTATCGCCCATCAGACCCACCGCTCGACCGCTGCCATCGCACTCGCCCCTGCCGAGCTTCTTACTTTTTTTTTTTGCTTTTGCGGGAGGTTTACAGGCCTTGTTTAGTTCTCAAATCTAACCCTCAAATTTCACTATACAAAAAGGAGATTCACCATCATATCAAAATGTCGGCAAATGCATAGAGTACTAAATGTAGATGAAATCAAAACTAATTGTACAGTTTTGTTGTACTTTGCGAGATGAACATTTTGAGTCTAATTTATCATTTTTTGGACAATTTTTTGCACCAAAAAACAAAAGTTGCTACAGTGCGCCGTGACTGGTATTGTTCCAAGTTAGCCACGCCAAGGGCTGGTTTAGATCCAAAATTTTTGGCAAAATGACACTGTAGCGCTTTTCGTTGTTATTTGACAAATATTGTCCAATCATGGTCTAATTAGGCTTAAAAGATTCGTCTCGTCCAATTCGTCTAAACTGTGTAATTAATTTTATTTTTTATCTATATTTAATGCTTCATGCATATGTCTAAAGATTCGATGTGACGGGAAATCTGAAAAATTTTACAAAATTTTCTGGGAACTAAACACGGCCCAACTTTGAAACTAAACACGGCCACAGTCTCACGCGCGGCAGTACCTCGGCCTGCAACGCTGGTGTCAACTGGGACCTAGTCCCTTTGTCGTCTTCCTTTCCATCCGCACGGTGCGAATAGCCTTAGGCCATGTTTAGTTCGGTCGATTTGGTGGCGGCCGAATTACTGTTGTGCACTGGTTGTGCACTGTAACATTTTGTTTTTTATACAAAAAATTATCCAAAAAATAATTAATTAGACTTAAAATGTTCGTCTCGTAAAGAACAACAAAACTGTATAATTAGTTTTTGATTTCATCTACATTTAGTACTCTATACATGTGCCGGTATTTTGATGTGATGGAGAATCTTCTTTTTGCATAGTAGAATTTGGAGAAAAATTTAGGCCTCGTTTAGTTCAGTGAATTGGGGAGAAAAACACTGTATCAGAATTCCTGTAGCATTTCGTTTGTATTTGGTAAAAATTATCCAAATTTTGACTAACTAGGCTTAAAATGTTCGTCTCTCAAAGTACAACAAAACTATGCAATTAGTTTTTGATTTCATCAACATTTAGTACTCCATGCATTTGCCGATATTTTGATGTGACGGAGAATCTTCTTTTTGATAGTGGAATTTGGGGAGAATTGGGGAGCTAAACAAGGGGTTAACATCAGTACGTATGAGTACAGTACGCCCGTCAGTCATTGTGCTGTCCAATCAACCTAAATAAAAGCAGGTACTGTACGTCCTACTCTCCCTCTTCGCTGGCCGAATATTAATATTTATGATATATAATTAAGTACTCCCTTTGTTTTAAAAAAAAAGATGCAACTACTACTGTTTATGATACATAATTAGTATTACTCTCTCTATCTAGAAAAACATGCAACTATGGGTTACGTGCCATCAAAAGTGGTTCATGTCTGACCAAATTTTTAGTGAATACTATTCATATTTATGGCTCCAAAATAATTTATTATAAAAATACATTTCGTAATTAATCTAATGATAATTATTTGATATCATAAATATTGATACTTTTTTTATCTATAATTAATTGAACTTAAAATACTAAACCATGACACTGTGCTAGTATTGCATTCTTTAGTGAACAGAGAGATAAATATTTGAATTTAGTATTTTAATAAATTTATTTAGAGATAAAAATGTTGCACGTATTTTCTATAAAATCGAGTCAAAGTTATCGGCACGCAAAGCGTGGCGACAAGGACTACTCCCTCCCGTACGTCAAAAATAATTGCAACTATGACACAAGTTAGACTAAATTTATAATACTTTTAACATATATGCCTTCAAACAAATTTGTTATAAAAGTATATTCTATAACTAATTTGATGATGCTTATTTGTATCTATGGATAGGCCATAAGTAACAAACAAATATTTTCTCCCTCTTCGTGCTATCTCTCACGATCTCACCCACCTTCTAAGTCTAGGACGCTAGAGAAACAATGTGCCCGCTTGAACGACTCCGCTCGCAACGGTGGCCAAGAGCTCCCCAGCGCCCATCGTTCCTAGCTCCTTTTGAGCGCACAACCGTCTAAATCTGCACTATCCCTGTTGCAGCGGTGGCGACGTTGGGGACGTTGATGCTACCGCCGACAACTGTTTAGCCTAGATGCAACAGGCATGTCGTACGATGGCGGGTGTCGGGCTAAGACACCTCTTCCCGTCCCCTTCCCTCTCCTCGGAGGTCCTTGCCGCTCGAGGATCTCGATCTATTTGGGGAGAAATAAAATTCAAGTGCTTAAAGGTTGATTTAGCGAGAAAAGAAGTCGATCCGACTATCCTTGAGACTCGATTTGGGTGGAGCCGTGTAAGGAGAGATGTAGAAGTATAGGGGAGACGAGGTTGACAGCGCTGTACATACGGTTGACTCGAAAGAGGACGAGAGACGTGGGGAATGAGAGGAGAATGGCTATGTTATTTTTACTTCTAGTTGGCCCACTTATAAAGTCCATCTAGACCATAGCATAGCATTGTGTGGGTCCGGAAATAATTAAGAACTAATGCGTAATATAGGGATTGTTTCGTATGTATACATTGTCGATGCCATAAGGTCATACTGGTACTTTCGTGGTTGACCCCTATTTTTGTACATTCCTTGTTAGGTGGATGTTAACTTCCTTAGTTACCGAGTGGCACACAAGAAATTATCTAAAAATAAATAATACGTGTACGAAATCTTGTATTGAATATTATTAGATTCATTATAAATACAAAATATTAATAATTATGATATCAAATAAGCTTCGTTAGATTCGTCATGAAGTATATATTGTCATATATCTATTTAAAATCATAACCATTCATATTGTTTTAAAAAATGAGTAAAACCTAAAATAGTTTAACTTATACCAGATCTAGAGTAATATAAAAAATGCTCACAACATAATATTGATCACATGGTACTTTGATAATATAAATACGTCATATTTGCATGCGAAGGTCCATCTATATATTTGTTGTAAGTTTTTTTTTTGAAAGATCTGGTTATTCTGGTTACCTAGCTTTCCTTATTATAATAAGGAGAAGATATCAATAGTCACTACAAGCGCGAGTAGCGCAACTCCCCACAGCCTAAGCTACGAGGAGTTGAAACGAAAAATAAGGGTCTTATTACATACTATTTATTTGGGCAACAAAAAGGGGCTTCTGTTGTAAGTTTATCATTGCTAAAATCTGCCACTTTTTTTTTGTAATAATTGGGTTTCACATCCAACCGCTTGGATTCATCCACCATGTATTATTGCTATGGAAGAAAAATAGGTCAACAATAAATAAAATTTATATTAACCTCTGGAATGTTTCTTTTTTTTCGTGAACAGAGCATTTAACTTCTCTATCAGAACAACTGTTTTCATACAATGGAATATTGTAAATCTTACAGGATTTTAACAAAAAGATCAGTCCACAAATACTAAAGAGCAAGCATTTATCTGATAACTTATTTATATCCATAACAAGGAAGTATTAGAGAGGAGAGAGAAACTAATAAATAAAAAACAAACAAAACGGAAGAGCGAAATGTGGAAAAGGCTGAGAGAGAAGAAGGCTCGCCTCGCCAGTCTGCAAGCCGCTTGTTATAAAGCCGCAAGTGGCATCGTTTCTCCCTCGCCCTCCCTCTCTCTCGCTCGTCTCCCCGAATCAGACACACACAGGCGGGCAGGGGCTCCGTCTCTCTTCCCCATCGCCTCACCTACGAGTGGTAGGCGCGCGCCTCCTCTCTCTCCCTAGCCCCTCGCCATTACTCCCTCATAAAGGAAGAACGGAGGCCCCCGTCCGTTGTCTCACAGCTCTGCTCTGCAACTCCGGCCGGCTCGCCGCCTGCCTGCCAACCGCGCGGCGCGGCCACCACGCTAGCCCCTCGTAGGCGAAGAGAGCCTGCAGTCGATAGCACAGTAAATTCCGCGGCATTCCATTCCCCTTCCCTTTCGAAACGCACCCTGCATTTACTGCACGTCGCTCGCCTCGCCCTCCGGCCACCCGCGATCTTCAAATCTTTCCCCTGTCAAAAGGTTCGT
This sequence comes from Saccharum hybrid cultivar R570, assembly GCA_038087645.1. Lineage (NCBI taxonomy): Eukaryota > Viridiplantae > Streptophyta > Magnoliopsida > Poales > Poaceae > Saccharum > Saccharum hybrid cultivar. The sequence continues at coordinate 18,538,114 of JAQSUU010000139.1, forward strand.
CTTGGCGTTGGTGGTGGTGTTCTTGTTTGCTACTTTTTCCTTCGTTCGCGTTCGCGCCTCGGCTGGTTCCTTCCTTCCTTCCTCTGTGTTCTGTTTCTGTACGGGCTGTGTATTTTTTATTGTTGTTTGGATCTTGATCTGGTCGGCTGAATACGTGCTTCTCCCGCAGCGGCCGGAGACGGGAAGGCCGGGCGCTTCGGGATGGCGCGCGAGCAGCTGGAGGAGTCCATCGTGGCCGACGGCAACGGCAAGGAGGAAGAGGTCGGGGTCATGGGCATCGGCGCCGCGGACGGCGCCGACGACCAGCACGGCGGCGGCGGCAAGCTCAGCATGAAGAGCCTGCTGTGGCACGGCGGCTCCGTCTGGGACGCATGGTTCAGCTGCGCCTCCAACCAGGTCGGCCTGGCCTCACCTTCACTTCACCCATGGCGGAGCGCCTCGTCCTCGACTCATGCGGCAGAGAGCGCCGACTGACACTGAATTTCTTCTCTCTGCGTCTCGGTCGTGGTTCTGCAGGTGGCGCAGGTGCTCCTGACTCTGCCGTACTCCTTCTCCCAGCTGGGGATGCTGTCCGGCATCCTGCTGCAGATCTTCTACGGCTTCTTGGGCAGCTGGACCGCCTACCTCATCAGTGTCCTCTACGTCGAGTACCGCTCCCGCAAGGAGAAGGAAGGCGTCAGCTTCAAGAACCACGTCATCCAGGTATGGCTCCTCCTCCTTGCTTCGTCGTCGTCTCCGCTCCACTTTCTCCTCCTCGCCATAACATGTGTAACTGACTACAGTTTCGTCCCTTTCCATCCGGGCTCCGGCCGGCTTTTTTGCCAGAGAAAAAAAAATGCTTTTTTGGGGGTTCCGTTTGGTCGTTGTCGATCCGCCGTGGCTGCAAAAATGCCGCCTTTTGTGTAAACGGGAGACTCAGTGTGTTCCATTCGCGAAAAGTTACGGTAGCATCTTTCGTTATTATTCGGCAAAATTTGTTCAATCATACGCTAACTAGACTCAAAAGATTCGTCCCGACATTTACAGACAAACTATGCAATTAGCTATCTTTTTTATCTACATTTAATGCTCTATGCATGCGTCGAAAGATTCGATGTGATAGGTGAAGAGGAAATATTTTGGGTTGGCATGGGAAGTGGCCTGAGGGTATTCATCCTCCGCCCCCTCCTCACGCGTCGATGATATACATGCTTCTGTTGTGCTGCGTGCATCCCATTTTGCCAAACGAAAAGCGAGCCATTCCATGATCCTCATCTCCGGCGAAATCGGAAGAAGCTCAGTTTGCGCAAATAACAGACAGGGATTTAAGTGCCATGGTTTAATTAAGCAGTCGTTTATATTTATATATAGAAAGAAGATAAGAACTTGTTGGTAGTAAGTAGTAGCGTCCCTGATGGAGTAATGTAATAATCTTGTGAATGTGATGTTGACCAGTGGTTCGAAGTGCTGGACGGGCTGCTGGGCCCCTACTGGAAGGCGGCCGGTTTGGCCTTCAACTGCACGTTCCTGCTCTTCGGCTCCGTCATCCAGCTGATCGCCTGCGCGAGGTGGGTCGGCCGATGCTCGTTGTCTCTCTTCCATGGCGCTCTCGTTCTGCTTGCTACTGCGCATCCATCCATAGCGTGACGACAGGGGAGCTGAACCGTGGTGAGACTGAACATCTCTGTGTGTGTCGTCGTGCAGCAACATCTACTACATCAACGACCGGCTGGACAAGCGGACATGGACGTACATCTTCGGCGCCTGCTGCGCCACCACGGTGTTCATCCCGTCCTTCCACAACTACCGGATCTGGTCCTTCCTGGGGCTCGGCATGACCACCTACACCGCGTGGTACCTCGCCATCGCCGCGTTCATCAACGGCCAGGTGAGCCCCCAGCCACCGCCACCGATCCAGGAGAGCGCCATCCCACCACACGCCCACGCACACGCACGCTGTCCGATTCCTATCCGTCTCTCTTGGCAACAGGCTATGCTATCTATCATCTACCAATGATTGACCGTCGCCGTCGTCCGTGCCGACGAACGCATGCAGGTCGAAGGCGTGGCGCACACCGGCCCGACCAAGCTCGTGCTCTACTTCACCGGCGCCACCAACATCCTCTACACCTTCGGCGGCCATGCCGTCACAGTGTAAGTCTTTTCTTCTTTCCCAGACGAACTCAAATTACCGACTGTTAAGTACGTGCTACACTTCTACTGCATCTTTAGCAGAATGTTAGATAACTAATACTCCTACTAAGTTCGTTGTTTAGTTATTAAAAAATACTATGAATTAGCGCTGCTGTTAAGTTACTCCCCTGAAGCAGAGAGAGCTGCAGAGGTGATGTGAGCTTTTCACCAGCTGCAGCTTTTGCCTGGCGCCGGGGAGAACATCTCCGGATCGGAAACCTGCCTGCCTCTGGCCTGGTTTCCATTCCAATGGTCCCCCTCCCTCCCCTCTCCATCCATGGTGGGCGAGTACCAGACCAGCAGCAGTACCACACTGCAACTGTGTAGTTAATCCTAACTACATGCATGATTGTGGCTTTGCAGCTAGCTTAGCTCAGCTTGCTCCACGACGTGCAGATCCCCATGAACAGTCAGGGCCACTTATATATACTACATACACATAAAAGAAGAACTTGTAGGCAGGCTGTTCTTGCGCAGTTGTGCGTGGTGGGGACCAGCTGCGGCCTGCGGGTTAGCCTGCAGGCATCCGGCGATGAAAAATGCAGTGATGCAGCCGCTAAAGCTCGGTGCGGAGTGATGCATCCAAAAGAGATGCAGGGTTAGCCACTTTGCATTAGAATAGGCGGCTTGAGGATGGTCCCTTTATTCCCATTAGTCGTTCTCGTTCCTTGCTTGCCCGAGCTTCATCTATTCTATTGCTGCCTGGATTATTGTCATGGATCGATGGCTGCGGCATGATTAGAGGCCATGCGAGGAATAATTAGCAGCAGCGGCACTGCTCTAGTGCGGTGTTCAAACGCACTCCTGGTCTTCAGTGGGCGCCGTTGAGTCGGGAGATCTGGGAATTTTCTATCCCCAGCTCCGGCATGTGGGTGCTTGGTTCACTGCTTGTTCTAGTGCAGCAGGGGAAATGGGAATGGAAAACCACGCGGAGTTCACATCATGCCCTGCAGGCGCAATTCATTCCTTGTTGCCCTTATGCAAGGGGCGAAATGATGATGATAAGCTTGCAACCATCCATGGATTGGGACATTTGGTATGTAGGGCTGTAGGCTAGACAGGGAAAGCCTTGCTTGGTGGAGCAGAGGCGACATATGGCCACTTTGAGTAATGCATCTCATAAGAAAAGAAGGTGGTGAGTGTCTCTGTCCATCTTGACTCACAGTGCGTTTCACCCTTGCTGGATTCAAGCAATTGCTTCAGAGCTTATGCCAGTTAGGCTGTTGTTACTGCTCTGGAGACTATGAGAGTGATGTGACAATTAGAGTAGTAGTACTACTAGCTTAACATGCATCACGAGGGCTTCCTAAGCTGGAGCTGAGTGTGTTGGCAGCTGCAGGTGATTAGTTTACTGGTAACGGCCTTATTTGGCCGCATTTGACGGGTACTCCATCATTTGACTAGAGGCACTTGCATGTGTTGGCGAGAGCTTGCAAGATTCCTCCTGCGGCCGAGATCTTTGCAAGTATCCTCCTGTGTGCCGGTGCGTGACTGGGAGAAGCACTAGCCGCGCTGGATTTCCTTTTGCCGTCGTCGCGTATCATTTCATCAACTACTAAAGTCTCAGCATCATTGACTCGCATGTGCAAGGCCGTTTTGTCAGTTAATTTCTCCTAGTATTATTTTGTTTCTCTATACATATATATACATTGATGATGAACAACAACTTTTAGAAGGGAAATGATTTGTGGAGCCAACATCCAAGAAGAAAGAACTATATTGATTGAATGCAGGATTGCAGCAGATAGCCGAAGTTTTGTCTGACGAATGAACGAAAACAACAAGCTAATATACTGCTTGTTGGTTTCATTGTTTGGCAGCGAGATCATGCACGCGATGTGGAAGCCGGCCAAGTTCAAGTACATCTACCTGCTGGCGACGCTGTACGTGTTCACGCTGACGCTGCCGTCGGCGGCGGCCATGTACTGGGCGTTCGGCGACGAGCTGCTGACCCACTCGAACGCCTTCTCGCTGCTGCCCAAGACCGGGTGGCGCGACGCGGCGGTGATCCTGATGCTGATCCACCAGTTCATCACGTTCGGGTTCGCGTGCACGCCGCTCTACTTCGTGTGGGAGAAGGTGATCGGGATGCACGACACCAAGAGCATCTTCAAGCGCGCGCTGGCGCGGCTGCCCATCGTGGTGCCCATCTGGTTCCTGGCCATCATCTTCCCCTTCTTCGGGCCCATCAACTCCGCCGTCGGCGCGCTGCTCGTCAGCTTCACCGTCTACATCATCCCGGCATTGGCGCACATCCTCACCTACCGCACGGCGTCCGCGCGCATGGTAAGTGCTCTTGACCCCCGATCCATTCATTCGTTCATTTCGTACGTGCATACCGGCATTTGCATCCGTCGTTTCGCTTCTTTAAAATGATCCATCCGTGATCGATCAAACGCATGTTTCGAGCCCGTACGTGCTTCACGTACCAGCAGAGAAATGGCTGTTTGATGGCAGCAACAACAACGGCGTCGTGTGGCTTGGCCGCCGTGCGATGCATTGCTGAGTGCCGACTGGTACGAATACGAGTAGTGACCCGATCCGTTCATCCCAATGTCGACTAGTGCAGTACTCCTAGTCCCAGCAGCCGTGCACCTGTCACGAACAGTGGCAGGATTGGAGCACACACACACGCAGCACAGGCCACAGAATAGACAGTGGAGATCCCTGCACAGGCAGCAGCAGCCAGTTCATTCATGTTAAAATGCACAGAAGCACCGCGCGCCCGCCTTGGGCCCCGCCGCCTACATGGGCAAGGGCAAATCCCCAATCATTGAATCCAGCCAACAGCCACATTAATTCGAAGCCGGCCCCGGCCCCGGCCCCGCGGCGCCCGATATGGAGCGCTGGATCGGGGTGATCGGATCACCCCCCCGTCGCTTCGGTAAATGTCAGTGGCCATGGCTGATCGATCTGCCGGCCGCGCGGGCGGGGTAGGCCCGGCCTTTTTGTGAGTCCGGCACGGCGGCGATGGCTACGCCGGCGTGGGTCAGTGGAAAGCAACCGTTGGCATATCGCTGACGTAGCGCCGATGCGGTGCTGATGTCCGGTGTGGTGCTGTCACGGAAGGAAAGACCCTCGGTGCCAGGCGCGACGGTGGTCGACGTCGCGGCACTGGCGCGCGCCTGGACGCACTCGGCCGCTCGCGCTCGCAGGGATAGGGAGATGCCGCGGCCGGGCGCGCGCCAGGCCATCGTGTGGGGGATGGCTGGAGCGCGAGAGATGGCTCCTCTGTCTCCGTAGGAGGGAAACGGGATGGCGATGGAGATCTCGGTGTGCGCTGGAGGGTTCCTTTCCTCGCGCTCCTTTTCCCCCAGCAGGAAATCGAGCAGTGGCCTTGAAAATGCCCTCGAAAAAGATAGTACTAGGAACAACTCAAGGCGGGGCACGCGCGATGCTTATCTTATTCCTGTCCTGCACTTGCACAGCCGTGTACTGTACGTGTGTATATTCTGCCTCACCATATCAGTGCTTCTGATGATCGAATTCTGACTATGTTTCAATGAAAAATAAATGCAACAGAATGCCGCGGAGAAGCCGCCGTTCTTCCTGCCGAGCTGGACGGGGATGTTCGTCCTCAACATGTTCATCGTGGTGTGGGTGCTGGTGGTGGGCTTCGGGCTCGGCGGCTGGGCCAGCATGGTCAACTTCATCAGGCAGATCGACACGTTCGGGCTGTTCGCCAAGTGCTACCAGTGCCCCAAGCCGCCCGTCCCGGCGGCCGCGCAATCACCGGCGCCGTTGCCGCACCACTAGAGCGCGCACCGTGACGGCAGCGCCGCGCCGGCTGGAGGCATGGCAAGGAGCACCACCCCCACTCTCCCGCGGCCGGCGGCGCGTCGCTTGCTTGCATGCAGCCAGTGTTAATTGCTAGGTTTTGGTCGCCTTGTAATATACCTCTTCTACCCCCAACTAGGGTAGTAGAACTCGATCAGCCAAGTCACGCAAGAAGGCGGCTCGTGCCCCGTCGTCCCTGCCATAAGAAGATCTCTCTCGCGCGGGGGGCCGTGCCGATGCCGCGTTGCTTTCCCACCCCACCGTCGCCATTGGTGTCGTTTTGTTTTTGTTTGGCTTGCCACCAGTATTAAGTGTGAGTGATGGTCATGGCATATAAGGCTCGCTAGCTCGCTCGCGCTCTCTGCTCATGTGATGTGAGAGCGAGCCGGAGAGTGTCGATTCCATAATCCATATGATATGACATACATATCCTATAGGGTTCATTAGTTATTCTTCCTCCTCCCTTTGATTCATGGAGGTCGGTCCATGTTGTGTAGCGTGTGGGTAATTGTAATGGACTGGACGATTCCTCATGCTAGCTAAAGGCAAAACACAGTGGCCTTTGTTTATTGCGCTCACCTCGCTTTGGACCTCCTCTCCATCCTCTTGGGTTGGGGCTGTAAAATGTTGCGATCCTTAGCAAGCTGCGTGCGACGCGCCCTTTTGCTTGGGTCGTGCCGCTTTTGCCGGGCTTCTTTGAAAGGACCACAAAGCGATCATCCATCCAAGGGAGAGGAAGAAAAAAAAGAAAGCGAGCAGCAAAGAGAGAGGCGCTACTGGCTCGCCGCTGGTGATGAATGGTGGCGACGGATGTTGTGGCCGCGGCTTGGGTCGGCGCGGACCATAATTACACGCACTCCTGTGGCCTTTCTGGATCGTAAAAGGCCTTGGCTTTGTGCATAGTGACACCGTGTCAATGGTCACTCAGATGGCTCTGATTAGCAGCAGCAGCAGGTCTAATCATACCATACTCGTACAAGCCCGGTGGGTAAGCCTCACTTTCAAGGATTGGACTCCACTGCCACCACTAGCGTGCTGCGTACAATACATCGTACTGCTGCATTATTGGCTTCCGGGTCAGGGTCACAGCAGCATCTATACTGCTACCTATACGGACCTTGGTTACCAAGATTGCGCTTTTGGCCTTGTTTAGATACCCAAATTTACCCTCAAATTCCACTATGCAAAAAGAAGATTTCCCATCATATCAAAATATCGGCACATATATGGAGTACTAAATGTAGATGAAATCAAAAACTAATTACACAGTTTTATTGTACTTTGCGAGACGAATATTTTAAGCCTAATTAATCAATGTTTGGACAATTATTAGCAAATAAAAACAAATGCTACAGTAAATCTGCACAGTGCCGACGGCGCCGATTCGGCCGATCATGTGACTGATTGCAGCTGGGGAGGTGGAGAATGGGAGATGAGATGGATTCCCTGACCTTCTTCCCTCGGGAATCAGCCTCACATGGAGCCGGCATGTGCCTCCTTGACCGGTTTCTCTCCAGATTTCTTTTTGCTCCTTGCATGCGTCTCTGTATCTGTGTTCCAAGTCCTCTCAACACTTACAATCGGGCGAGCCACTGGCGGTGGTGGCGGCACAGAGCGGCCATGTGCCGTCGACTACTTCACAGGTGGTTTAATCTAGCACCAAGTAGCCATTGATGACGGTTTTTGTTTTGATTTGATTCCGAGCTCGGAGGGTTTTCCGCACATGGTTTGGTTTAATAACGCTCCTCCCGCTCGAACCTCACAGTTCACATGCAGCTCACACTTGCCGTTGAAAGGAATCAATCCCATGATGAGTTAATGTGCTGTGCTTAGTGCTTGCCGTTTGCAACGGAATTGCATTTGCTGATGAAGCTAGAAAGATACTGCCAGAAACCAGCAGAGCGTGTAGCGTGCCAGAAACACACTGTTTTGCCTAATTTGCCGGTCACGAAGCTAGCTTCTCATTTCAGGTGAAGGAAGACGATCAGCCAGCTTTCTATCAAGGAGGAAGGAGCTTATCCTGATTGTACGGAGCCGATCAAAACCACGCTAAGGAATGTTAGCGAGCTTGACAAGCTTAAAATGGAAAACAAAAGCATATTGTCACATCGCTTTTTGCACAGAATGGGTGAAAGTGAGTTGAGATAGCAATATAGCATCTTCTTTACAGAAGGTTAGCGTGCTTTCGGGCAAGTATCGTTGCGTAATAATGCAAAAGAGCTTGGAGTTTGATGGGCCCGATTAGAAGCGGAACAGACCTAGACAGCCCATTAGTCCACATTTTATTGGATCGCCTCTTGGCTCTTTTGGAAATGGAATGGGATAAGAAGCGACTGGAATCATAACTACAGTCGACTGAACTGCTTCATCTCAACATGTAAAAGAGGGATGTTAAAAAAAACATGTAAAAGAGGGCGTCGGTTAGTTCTGCAGGTTTATGCCCCATATTGAACGCATAAAATTAACTGGGCTATACATCTCTAACAGTGCCTACGAAAATCATACCCGTTTCTAGTTTTTTTTAATAACTATATATACCCGTCTCTAGTTGACCCTGCTTCACAAATAGCATCTCACGAGACATACAGGAAAGAAAGAGTGCAAGGAAAAAAGGGTCAGAACCGGAGCGCGGGGTCGGGTACTCGGGTGGCCTGAGGAACTCGTTTTGGCCGCCTCGACACCTTTGGCCAGGGGCAGAGAGCTCGTTTTGGTCGTCTCCTGTTTCAATTTGATACACTTCCCAGGCTAAATTTGAGCTCGATATAGCCGTGGATGACCTGGATGATACACTTCCCAGGCTAAATTTGATACACTTCCCAGGCTGAGCTTGCTGCTTGCCAACGATCCCGACAAAACGAGCTGGCGCTGAGCTTGCCAACGATCCCGGCAAAACGCGGAAGCAATGGGAATGTTTCCCTTTCCTCCTAGAAGATCCTGCTGATGGGATCACTATTGCATACGACATACCGCCCAAAATTGGGCATAAACTGATGGGTAAGTATATTTTTCAACCTCCACCTCAAAGCATAGTTTGATTTCACTATGAAATTGGGTATAACACACCCTCCAACTCTTGAAACAGGACAAAATTGATTTCTTGTCTGACTTCAAAAGTGGTTTTCTATTTTCTAATCTAAAAATAAAAAAGAATCTGATTTGATCTCTAAAAATTCATAATTAATTAATTTAAATAAAAAAATATATGAAACTAGTTTTAGTTTTCTTCAAAAAATACCATCTATCTATTAATGCTATATTTAGAACTATTCGGATCTTACTTGTTTTAAACAAATAATAAGCGCAACTACGAGCAGTATAGCAGTAGGAACAGGAATAAACCAATTCCAAATACCTATATAGATCATAAACAAGTATAGAACATTATTAGGAAAAAAATAGTTAGTATTAGTCCCATACTTTTCTGATTTAAAATAAATTATTTATGAATGTTTAGATAGTAAATCAGATTTTTTTACTGTTTTTACAAAAATAGAAAACCACCTTTGAAAGCAGCACCGTTATCAGGTTTCATAGTTTAAGGTTGAAAATCAGACTAAGTGTAAGTTGAGGTTGAAAAATGTACTTTACCCCAAATTGACTCGTTGAAGGTAACTGTTAGATCCATTAGCCCTAATAGTCAGCATTCAGCAACAAGAGAAAAGCCAACTAAATAGCTTTTTACTAGCGAGGCTATTATAGCTAACATACAAGTACGGACAAGGACGGAACGGAATGGTCCCAAATTGCATGGTGTTTGGATGAGAAAGGGAAGTAGGGTCATCCCCTGGAGGCCTAGAGTATACGGGATATTATGTCCCCGAAATCGTCTCTTTCCTCCTTTCCTCTCTGACGTTAGCGGTGTGGAGCAAGCAATGCCGGCATGGTGGACGACGGAGCGATGGCAGAGCGAGATGGAATAGGGTGAGGGAGGAGATTGTGGAGCAAGGTAGGGGACACCGGGTGGAGCGAGCAATGGCAGCGGGGTGGACAACAGGCAGGGTGAGCGACGTCGGCGAGCCATGACAATCAATGCAGAGAAGAGGCAGGGCGACGATGGGCAGCAAGTGCAGAAAAGAGAGATGTACTCGAGAGTCTGACCAATGGGGCCACTACAAGTGGGGCCCATTACAGCTGTAGCTGACAACGCCATCTATCCCATTTGACTCGGATCACCCCAACAAAAAAAAATCCATCCCTCCCAATTGAACAATGACTAGGACGATAATGTCCAAATGTCCCAAAAAAAACAAGAATGGGACTATCTCAGCTCACTTCGTCCCCAAATCAAGCATACGTTAAGTTGAGCCACATTTAGGCCATATTTGGAGATATAGCTTTCCAAAACCACCTGTAAAAAGCTCAGGTGAGCGAGCTTCTGCTTTTAGAGCTTTTGTCCAAACACTGTTTAGGAGAGCTTTTGGGGAGGCAACAGCTCCCATAAGCTCCCCAAACATGGCTTTAGATCCATTGGTGCTTACTGCTTAGTTGAGTCACATTTAAATCCATTAGTGCTAATAGCTAGTAGCTTGCAATGCAAAGCTAGCTAATAGCTTCTTATTAGTAGGGCCATTTGCCTAGCTATTAGAGCAACTCCAAGAACCTCTATATTCCTAATTAATTGATAGGAATGGAGATTTTGGTGAGAAATACCCTCCTCCAATAGCTTCTTTAATTCTAGGTCTCCAAATATAGCCATCATTTATTCCAAATTTCTCAGCCAAAGATGGTGAGTGAGGCTAACCCTGTAAAGTGATCATTAGATATAGAGAAGTTGAAGGGTGCAAAGATATAGAGTGCGTGTTTTATTCAAATGGTTCTCCAAATAATGAATGAGATTGAGTTTACGGGAGACTCGAGATGCTCTTAGTTGAGTTCCATTTGAATCATGTCTAACAGTTAGTAGTACTAACTTTTAATTAGCTATTGACTACTAGATGTAGGGCATCACTAGTGCTAATTTTAATTGCTAAAACAATTAGCACTAATAGATCCAAACATGCCGTAATCCTGCTAGCGAATCACGTCCAAGGTTAAACAAACAGAAGTTAGCACTATCAGTTCACGTCCGACGGTAACAAACAGAAGCTACACTGAAAATGACTAACCAATGACATTGAATGCTATCAATCCAGAGTGAACCAGTTAGAGCTACATGGCACCAAAATACTTGAACAGTAGAAAATAACGCGAAACCTTGGCTGGTGGAGCAGCAGAGTAACCAAGCAAAGAAGCCTCGATCAGAGCAGCAAGCAAATGCCACGAATTAATCAGCTTAACCAAAACCTGGGAATCCCAGAGTCACGTTCAGCTGAAGCGCTGTTGTTGGGCAGCCTCTGTATTCTGCCAGAGAACTCGTTAACCTTGGAAAAAAAACATATATCAATAATGGTTTCATGGCAGCAGATCAGACAATTAATTCCACTGAATAACCACTACTTCTGCTGTTCCAAAATAAATGTGCATGAAATCATGAATACATCTAACATCATGCAAAGAAAAAGATGAAATAGATCAAGTTACTCTGGTTTTGATCAAAGGCAAGGATGATATATAGATGAAGTTACTCTGGTTTTGATCATAGGTAATCATTTGTGAAAAGGCAGGATTCAACAGAACAGTGTATAAAAGTATCGTTGGTAGCACAGAATAAGAGAATAGCATGCCACTTCCTGCCAATATCATTGCTAACATTTATATACACTTGAAAAACTAACAATTTGTAAGAATGGCACAGGAATAAAATGGATAATAAGACAAAGAAATAACTGTGCAGAAAGCACCACCTTCCAGACTCATCAGGAAACACGCTAGAATATTTTAGGCCATAATTTAACAAGCATTTGTTAAACAGTTTGTTTTTACATAACACGTGTCAGGTTTGAAAATGCCGAACTGAAAGAAACAAGACTAAAAGTAACTACAAGCAGTTAAATATCCTGACCTTCTCATCAATCCACATCAAGGAACGCAGTTGATTATCCAGTATCCGGACAGCAACATCAAATGGTGTCATACTATCAGCGGACTCGAGCTCACCACCCTGAATTAGACAAGGGGAGTAAGAGATTGCTCGTGACTAAATAGCAAGTCCATTAGTACATGACTGGTTACCTGAGTAGCATTCATAGTCTGAATGATGGATTTTACTTGTTCTGTCATATGTTGCAGTTCATGCTCCACAACTTCTGCTTGTTCATACCTTATTAGCATTGAAAAACAAGTTTAGTTGGAGAGATAATCACACAAAACAAACTATGCCTGAATGATGGCATAGTTTTTACGGCGTCGCCTAGGCGACGACTAGGCGTTGCCTAGTTGTCCGAGCAGGATTCCAAACAGGGCGTCGCGGTCGCCGCGCCCTCATCGCGTATGGCGTCGCCTCGCGGCTGAAGGCGTCGCCTAGGCATCGATTTCACTGAGGCGGACGCCGCGGGACGGAAAAGCGCGCGGGAAAGAGCGGTGCCGCGCGCTCGCACGGGAAAAGAGTGGAGTGATGCGCACGGGCGTGAAGAGAAGCAGCTGCGCGCCTACACCTCCTGCCAACCCAATCCCCATCGCGTCAGTTGAGAGAGGGATAGGGAGAAGGAAAGGAATGAGAGAGGAGGGCGGCAGCACACCTGGAATCCGGCGCCGGCACCGGCGCAGGCGACTGCCCCGCGCGAGTCCGGCCCGTCTCGACCCCCTGCGTGAGCACGGCTCCGCTTGACTGCGCGAACGTGACTCCGTCCTGTCCGCGACTCCAGCCCGGTCCGCGACTGACTCCTGCTCCGTCCGCCGCGACCCGCGAGCAGCCCCGCGACCGACTCCGGACCCGTCCCCAACCGCGACTCTGCTCTGCGACCACGTGATTGGCAGGTACGTCCTCCCCTCCTCTTTCCTCTGCTGCTCTGCGGCTCTCCTCTTCCTCCCCCTTCTTCCTCTGCTCTTCCTCCCCCTTGTTCCCATGCTCTGCTCCTTCCTGTACTCCTCTGCTCTACTTTGCTTTCTCTGCTGTGCTCTACTTTGCTTTCTCTGCTCTGCTCGTTTCTCCTATGTACAAGTGTATGTTTGTGCTGTCCTATGGAAGGTTAGTGTATGTGTATGGCGTCGCCTCGCCGCGCGCCTAATTCGCCTAGGCGTCTGAAGGGGGTGGAGCGCCGCACCTCGCCTTACCGCCTTAAAAACTATGAATGATGGTAATCTTGCCATTTTCTATCACAAAATTAACAGTGTAGGCTAATTTAACGGAATAGGACAAGTTCTGTAAACTTTTGTAGTTACTCCCTCTGTCCCAAAATCTGGACAATTATTTGTCCAAGTTCATAGCTAAAGTGTCAACTATTTTTGGGACAGAAGGAGTATATAACAAGTATAAACAGGTTGTCTGCTATCGGTCTGCTATTTATATATGTAATATTCAACTCAGTTCCCTCAAAAATAATATGGACTATGGAGGTCATTTTGAGAGACCAAACTACTGATTTTGTTTGCAAAATGAGTTGAACTGTGTTTTTTCATACTACATTAATCTAGATTGAAGTAAAACTAAAAAAACTCAGACAGAATCAAGATAAGTTTATTGAACTAACATAGTATCTCTTGCTGAAGCAGCCTCATCTTCACGAAGTAACACTCGTTCATCCTGGAATATGCGTTCAGCTTCCTCCTCCATACTCTGTAGAGCCTTGTCTACCTGCAATTATAAAACAAGTTCTTTGCAAATTAGAAGCTGGATGATTAAACCTCTCCAGAGTACATAGCTTTTGGCTAAGCAAGCACATCAAATGGTCAATTGGTAGATTACAACAGTATTTTGATTCACGCTCAATGGGTCAAGGACTCAAGGTCAAACTGGATCAAGAAAGCAGCAATCATACAGTCAACTAGAACTAGTTAGTACAGACTGCAGAAATTGTATTGCCAGATGTGGTTCAATTTGTAGATTAAAACTGTATTTCGATTTGTGGGTCAAGGACTCATGGCAAAAAATCCAAAATGGATCACGAAAACAGCTAAATTGTGTATCCGTAACATTGCTCATTTCGTCGTGATAGTAGGAACTATTCTCGACATAAAAAATTGCAAGGGCACTGATTCGAATATTTTGAATAAAACACGATCACTAAGCAAGGCACACTGCCAATGGTACTGCAGGCCTTGAATTCGTCTCAAAGCAACCTCTAGTCTTAAGCAAAAACAGAATCAGTACAAGGTTCACAGCAAACCAAAAAAAAAAGAACTTCCATCCGAGCGTTTGAGTTCAAGGACTTTATTAACTCATTCAAAGTTGCACCATTAGTTTCAGCAGGGAGATGTCAAACAGACACCTCATGGCTATAAGCTATACTAGCCAAGTAAGGTGTAGGCCTATCAAATAACCAGCATCGCGTTATATGGATTTCTTTTTAATTGTATGCACAATTCAAATTTCCAATGCAATTTCCTTTTAACCATTAATTATCCTGACTTCTAATTTAAGTTCAGCATAAGTCAAACTAGAACAAATATCGTATTACTGTTAATTAGTACATATGCCAAGAAACCTTGCATTTGGAAGTTTTGTTCAAGACTGTTAAATTAGCTGTTCACAACATTGAATAGCAGCGAAGCAAATCTGAACTTCTCATCGGCAAATGATTGGTCAACCACAACTAAGACAACAATAACAAAAAAAAAACGATTTCATGGTAGGTAAGTCAAACTGCTTATGTGCAGGTAACAATGGGGGGCATAGTTCAAAGAGGCGAGGTCTTTGGCATAGTGTATGAATACTGTACTGGTATGGAATAATGTAATGTCAACAGATAACCAATTACAGAAATAAGGAAATAAACAAAACATAGAACGAAAGATAAAGCTACGGTCAATCAGAGCAAAGGAAACGTATAAAAACTTAGCAGAAACACAAACCTCTCGCTGATGAGTTTCTATCAACTCAAGTTGACGCTCCAAGCCTGTTTGTGTTTCAACAACTTTAGCCACCTCAGCCTGCAAAAAAAATGTACAAACTCAGTAGTACAAAATATCATCACAACAAAATCGTGCATAAGCATCTGCAGAAGGTAAAAACTAATCTGAATCAAATGATTTCACTGAGACAATTAGAATTCCTTGAGAAACCATTGATTTTCCTATTGTTTGGATTCCTTAAGTAATATTAAGTGTGAATACGTCTTGAGCTTTTCAGGACTTCAGTGTTCAGATTAATCACTTGTTAATCAATTGATGACCTAAACTCCATATCACTTGCCAATAACTTCAGTGAAAGGAAATAGCAGATCTTCATCCACTTTCAAACTCCATATCCCACAATTTTTGTCCCATCAAAATCGACGACCTAAACTATGATTTTATAAGCTAATAAATCTGACGTTATCAAGGAAAATATCAATCGAAATAAAGAATGGTGAATTTTAAATGGATTTTTCTGTGCCAATTCTGTATTACTACTCCAAAACTAAGTCACACCAGCAAAACTTTGCCCAGTAAAATCTCTACGAGGAGATCACATAAAGCTCTTCTCATCACATCAATCTAACAAGTTACAACAATACACAATCCAGAACTGAGCAAACTGCAATTCAGGTCTTCGTATTACCAATATCTGTGGAACTAGATTGAACTTACCCTTCTTGGCCCACTATCATCTACTCGTAGCAAAGCATACACTATCATTTATTTTAAACATTATTTTACAAAACGGTACTCAACCATAATAAGCACAAGCATACATATTGCCTTGCTAATCTCCTAACTGCAAGAGCTCGAATTTGAAAAATTAACAAATAGTTTGAAACCCCTGGTAATAATAAATGTGGCAGGCTGCTCGAAAAAGTGTTAATAAATGAAAACACAAACCTCAAGCCTGATAAGAACATTTCTGTTTTGCAGAATTCTCTTATCCCATTCAGCTATTGTGATGGCATGTTTCCTGAATTTCGCAGTACGGTCTTGAAGCTCATTGTTCCAGTCCCTAATAATCTACAACACAGACAATTGCATGATTATCTCAAAAAGTGAAATAGTATCAACCTGGTTAATTACAGAAATGAAGTATTCAGGAAGCACATTATGTCGCCTCCGCACATTGCCGCTAGAAAAAAAGTAATTGTCAAAGTGAAAATCAGCTAGCTGTAATTCAAATAGATAAGTGCAGTACGTCCTCAACACTTTTGCCAACAATTTCTGATGGTAGCTTAGGTGCCTGGGACGCTGCTGGAGTGATAGATGTAGTAGTAGTCGGACTGCACAAAGAAAATGAAAAATATCAGTTCAGAATCAAGAATTAGTAGTAGAAATAGACCAGGGGGACTTGTACAACCCTGTGCTGCTAGCTTGAACAGCTGAGGAAGTTGCCTGAGTTGTAGTGCTGGTGGCTGATGTGCTAGCAGCAGTAGTAGAAACACCTATATATAGTATAAGAAAAACATATAAGCATAATGGTCAGTATAGTGCAGGTACAATAATGACGTTGGGATCTGAAACAACGATGTAGATTCATTTGAGATGTTATTATGCTCTACAAACTGGATTCTGTAACTTTGTGTGTGTGATGCTGTAACAACGATGATATTGGGACCAAATCCAGAAGCATAATAATTGGTTCCAACCAGACACGTAGGCACGGTAACAATACCGCTGAAGAGCAATTGCAGATGATGAATAACCATGTAAGCTCACCAAATGCCAGTGTGGGAGATGAGGTTGAAGCTGGTGTAGTTGTTTGAAGATTAAAGGTTGGAAACCCCATTGTTCCAGTCAAAGGAGCCGTGGTTGTCATGCCTGCAGATGTAGATGCACTTGTGACAGTGGTGGTAGTGGCAGTAGCTGCCCCTGCTGACGACGATGATGGTGCAACTGCAAAAGTGAAACTACTGGTAGAAGCAGCTGGGAACAATGACCCAGATTTTGCAGAAGCTGCAGCAGCTGATGGCACAGTGGAGGCACCAGTTGCAGACACGGAAGCTAAAGTTGGTGTAGAAGCTGCCGAAGATGAACCAAAGGAGAATCCAGGCGTAGTGGCAGACGAGCTACCTGTTGCACTGGTATTAGAGAACAATGAGGGAGCAGGTGCAGCCTGCGAAGTGGCCAAGGAGAAGCCAGTGGAGGGCGAGGACGCCGGTGTGGTTACTGTGGTGGTGGATGTGCTCTTGGCGAAAGCGAAGGCAGGGCTCGAGGAAGCAGATGAGAACAAGGAAGGAGCCGTGTTCGCCGTAGTCGAGCTTCCTGCTGGCGGTGTAAAGCCAAACGATGGGGCGGAAGCGGTTGTTGCTGGCGAGGAAGAGAACCCAAAGGATGGCGCGGTCGACGCAGCAGGCGCTGGAGAAGAGACAGTGGTGCTGCTGAAGAGGGGCGCAGAGGTGGTGGATGCGAACAGCGACGAGCCAGTGGCGCCGCCAAACCCTAAAGCCGGTGTTGATGTCGCTGTGGAGGCAGCGCTTGACGCGGCCGCCCCCGAGTTGAACGAGAAGCCGAATGATGGTGCCGAGGCGGCGGCCGTGGTAGTGGTGGAACCGGACGCCGAAGAGCCAAAGCTAAAGCCCGTGGCGGCTCCAGAGAAGGGGCTTGGGGTGGACGCAGCAGAAGAGGCGGCGCCGAACAGACTAGCTGTCGCCGCCGCGGAGGAGGTGGCCCCGAATGGGCTCGGGGTGGTCGCTGCGGAGGAAGCCCCGCCGAATAGGCCCGGGGCGGTCGCCGCGGAGGCGGTACCACCGAACAGACCCGAGGAGGTCGCTGCAGAGCCGGTGGCGGACGCACCGAAGAGGCCGGGGCTGCTTGCCGCAGCGGAGGCGGCGCCGAAGAGGCCAGGGCTGCTTGCGGCGGAGGTACCAGCGCCGAATAAGCTAGGGGTTGTTCCGGCGGAGGATGCGGGCGTTGCGCCGAAGAGGGATGGCGCGGACGCGGCCGATGAGGTGGCCGCCGTGGACTGACCGAACGAGAAGGGGGTGGATCCGAAGCCGAAAGCGGGGGAGGAGGCGGGCGCGGCGGCGGACGAGGCCCCGAACAGGGAGGACCCGAAAGTGGGGGCAGAGGAAGCGGCGGCGGAGGATGAGGAAAAGGGGGAGGAGCCGAAGGTGGGGGCAGGGGAGGAGGCAGCCGCCGGCTGGGAGAAGGAGAAGGCGGATGGGGTGGAGGAGAAGGAGAAGGGGGAGGAGGCCGTGGAGCCCGCGGCCGCGGAGCCGCCGAAACCGAAGGAGGTCGCCATGGCTGGGGCGGGGGGTGATTTGGGCGAGATTTTAGCGTGGTTTTGCCGCAGCTGGCTCCACGGCCGAGCGGCTTGCGGGGCTTGGCCGCTTGGGTCGTCTTGCGGTTGCACAGCAGGGCGTCGGGCTTCGGCCTGCCTTTGGGGTGTGTTCACTTCCCCTCCCAACCCAAAATATTTCCTCTTCCACTCATCACATCAAATCTTTCGACACATACATAGAGTATTAAATATAGGTAAAAAAGATAACTAATTACATAGTTTGTCTGTAAATGTCGAGACGAATCTTTTGAGCCTAGTTAGTCCATGATTGGACAAATTTTGCCAAATAACAACGAAAGATGTTACAGTAACTTTTCACCTACTTTTCGCGAAATGAACGCACGCTTGGTTTGCCTTTTTGTGGCGCCTTTTGAAATCCTTTGAAATTAGTAGTAGGCCCGTTTAGTTCGGTGAATTGGGGAGAAAAATATTATATCAGAATTCCTGTAGCATTTCGTTTGTATTTGGTAAAATTTATCCAAATTTTGACTAACTAGGCTTAAAATGTTCATCTCGCAAAGTACAACAAAACTGTGCAATTAGTTTTTGATTTCATCAACATTTAGTACTCCATGCATTTGCCAACATTTTGATGTGACAGTGAATCTTCTTTTTGTATAGTGAAATTTGGGGGAGAATTGGAGGAACTAAACAAGGGCGTACTCGTATACTCCTTTCGCATCGGATTTACAAGTAGTTGAGGAGAGCGACACGGTCTTCAAAATATAACTTTGATCTTTTATTTTTATAAAAAATATTTATAGAAAAGTGATATATGTATATTTTTATGAAAGTATTTTTTAAGATAAATTTATTCATATAATTTTACATTTGCAAACTCAATAATTTAAAAGTTATAGATAATTTATATTCTCAATGTTTGACTCAAGCATTATCTAAAACGACTTCTAAATTCGATATGGAAGGAGTATATATAATATATAGATCTTTAACGATAAATTGGAGAGCAACCAGGCCATCCGCGTGGATTACACCTGTCACTAAGGAGCGCGCCCATGTGCCGGATAGCTAAGGGCTGGTTTAGTTCCTGAAATATTTTTGCGAAACGCTATTGTAACACTTTTCGTTGTTATTTGGTAATTAGTATCTAATCATGACTTAATTAGGCTTAAAAGATTCGTCTCGTCCATTTCGTCTAAACTGTGTAATTAGTTTTATTTTTTTATCTATATTTAATACTCCATGCATGCGTCAAAAGATTCGATGTGACGAGAAATCTACTGTTTTTTCGCGAAATATTTTGGAACTAAATAGGGCCTAACTTTCTGTACTTAAAACACATGAGTCACGTAATAAAATAACAATACTATAAAAATTCAATACCAACGCTAAATTGATATTTAATCTAAAAACAAAGTTTATAAAATTAACATATCCACAGAGAGCACGCCGTCGCAGTCTCACAAACTCTATTTCATAGACCTTTTCGTGATGCGGCTATGATAATATTTTATATCGGCAGAACGAAATCTCCGATATCTATTTCTTTCGTGCGCCAATAAATTCACGAATAAGTTCCACCACATCTCCGTACCACCTATACACAGGTTCAAGTATATATATGTAAATATTAATGTCTGTCACATAGGTAATACTATGTGTCTTGAAAAATCTCAACGTTGGATAAATTAGAGAGCAACCAGGCCATCTGCTTGGATTAGACCTATCACTAGGGAGCGTGCTCGTGCGCCGGATAGCTAATATTTTGTACTTAAAACACATGAATCACATAATAAGATAATAATACTATAAAAATTCAATACCAATGCTAAAGTGATATTTAATCTAAAAAATAAAGTTTGTGAAATTAACATAGTCACGGAGAGCACGCCATCGCAGGCTCACAAACTCTATTTCATAGACCTTTTCGTGATGCGGCTAAGATAATATTTTATATCGGCAGGAAGAAATCTCCGATATCCATTTCTTTCGTGCGCCAATAAATTCACGAATAAGTTCCGCCGCATCTCCGTACCACCATGCACACAGGTTCAAGTATATAAGTAAATACTAGTGCATGTCACATGAATAATACTATGTGTCTTAAAAAAATCTTCCACAAAACCTTAAAATAAAGTGACAAGGTTAGAGAAGGTTTCAGACAAAATTTTTATAGTGTTGTTTTTCTATTTGTTGTCTGTTCAAGAATTCTATGCACATGTAGAATTAGGCCTGGTTTAGATGCCTTCTAAATTCTAAATTTTTACACTCTCTCTCCATCACATCAAATCTTTAGACATATGTATGGAGCATTAAATATAGATAAAAAAAATAACTAATTGTACAGTTTAGTTGTAAATCATGAGACGAATTTTTTAAGTCAAATTAGTCTATGATTGGACACTAATTGCCAAATACAAACGAAAGTGCTACAGTAGCCAAATTTCAAATTTTTTGGCATCTAAATACCCCCTTAGCTAATCCCAATCAATACAACATCACTTCCGCTGTAAGGTCCAAATGGCTAGAGGGGGGTGAATAGCCTATTTAAAACTTCTACAAGAATTACTTAACCACAAGTTAGTACGAAAGGTGGCGAAGCAAAAGCACTAGCTCTAACTAATTTAGCAAGCCACCTACACAAGTCTAGTACAAGGCTATCCACTAAACACAACAACAACTACAAGCTAGAAACAAGAAGTAATACGAGAGAAGAGCTTCGAGTGATTATACCGCCGTGTAGAGATGAGAAGTACCAATCAATCAATCAATCGCACAAGAGAAATCCTCGGGAAGAGAATGACACAAGAATTTATCCCGAGGTTTACTTGCTTCCCGGTAAGCTACTCCCCGTTGTGGCGATACACCCACTTATCGGTTCGCGAGCTAATCGACTATCAAGAGTCGAGCCCTCGGCGGGCGCCGCACAACCGCACACAAGACGGGGATCCTCCAAGCCACGAGCTCCACTAGAGTATCTAATTTGCGAACTTCCGCGGGGAAGGATCAAGAACCCCTTACAACACTTGGTGAATGCTCCAACAATCTCCAATTGTGAGCTCAATCACCTCAGCTGCTCCAAGCCGTCTACCGTGTCGGGAAACACGGAAGAGTAACAAGAAATCCGCAGCAACTCGAAGATCAAGTGCCTCTAGAATGCAAATCTCAAGCAATGCACTTAAATCTCATTCAATCTTACTCAAGATGTGCAACTAATCAAAGAGATAAGTGGAGGGGTTGTTCTCTAGCTCAAAGGATGTCTCTATATCTCAAAATGTGCACCAGTTACCCTCAAACCCCGGACATCCTCTATTTATAGCGAAGGGGTACGCAGCTAGCCGTTAGGAACTTAAACAGCCGAAATCACGCTGACCGGATGCGCTGGTCCAACTGACCGGACGCGCCGGTCGCGCAACGGCTAAGTTGCGAAGCACTGACCGGACGCGCTAGTCCAACTGACCGGACACACCGGTCGCACAACAGCTAACTGCAAAGCAACGACCGGACGCGCTTGACGCGCAGACCGGACGCGCTGCGAACGACCGGACGCGCTGGTCCCGTAAATGACCGGATGCGCTGTAGAACTGACCGGACGCCACAGTGCCAGCGTCCGGTTAGAGTCCAGTAAGCTCCCTAAACGACCGGACGCGTCCGATCGTACGTGACCGGACGCGCCGCGCGTCTGATCATCACTCTGCTGCGCTCTGCTCCTCTGGACGCATGACCGGACGCGCCGATTCCGTGAGGGACCAGACGCGCCGGTCGCGCGCTCTCTTCTTCTGCGCACAGGTGAACTGACCGGACGCGCTGGTCAGGCCAGACCAGCGTCCGGTCATAGACCCTCGCTGCGTTGTTATGACCGGACGCGTCCGGTCAAACCGTGACCGGGTCCAGTGCAGCGTCCGGTCACCTCTGTGACCTCCGTTCGCCTCCGTTTCTTTTTCAACTTTCGGCGCAGTAGAAAATAGGTATTTCACTTCCCCAAAAAGCGTCGAATCCTGTCTCGCAAGCTCGACGGGAGGGAGAGAGGAATCCAAACCCCTCTCTACCGCTCAAACTCCACCGCCTTCGCGAATGTGCTAACAGCACCAAGTGTACACCACCATGTGCATGTGTGTTAGCATTTCACAAACATTTTTCAAGGTGTTATGTTAGCTCTTTACTAGATCCTAATGCATATGCTCAAGACAATGATCTAGTGGCACTTGATTCCCGAGCTAACTGTGATTGCCCCTCTTGATAGTTGGCTATGTATTCTAAACCCGGTCAATCACTTCTCTACTCATCTTAGACCGGCAAAAGGAAAACCCTATGGTTATACCTTTGCCTTGCGCTCTTAGAACCTTCTCTTCCACTTGATCATCATGTACATCATATCATGTGCATCTCCATCACTTGTGAACTTGTGGCCATCACTTCATGCCACATGCTCCTTCATCACGTGTGTTGCTTATGCCTAACTCAAACCACTTAAACTATAGCATTAGCAACTTGGTGTCATTAATTACCAAAACCAAACTTGGTCTTTCAATCTTCCTATTTTTGGTAATTGATGACAACCATCATAAAGATATGAAATGAAATCAATTTTCAATTTCAATAGTATTAGCTCCCCCTACATATGTGCTTCCATGAGTTTGGTTCAATTGTGCACATATGTATGGATTTGAATTTTGGGAGAGTTACTACTATCAAATTGATGCTAAGGTATATAGAATGGACCTTTGAAGCATGATACCAATCGGAGTTGCCTTTATATACCATCCTTAGCATTGATGTAGCTAGACACCACTTGTAATACATCACTTGTAAAGATCACAAACACTAAAATACCTCGTGAGATCAACATTATAAGCAAAGGTGTCTAGATACCACTTGTAAAGCTACTCTTAACAAGTCATCATTCAAGTTCTATTTCTAGCAATCACCATTCAATCATGAATATGAAATTTAAGCTTTGCAATGCAACAATTCATCATGTTAATGCACATACAAATGCAATAAATAATTCATGAGCTTGCTCCCCCCTACTTGTGTGCTCAATTTTAATTGATCCCTTTCTCCCACTTTGTAACTTAACTTTTTATCTTTGTGACTTTTCTCTCCCCCTTATTTTCTCTTTCTCCCTCTTTGCAATATCTTTGTGACTTTTCTCTCCCCCTTTGTCAACAATCACCAAAAAGGTGCCAATTTTAGTGAGAGATAAGTCAATCAATATGAGGGAGTCCAAATTATGGTTCAATCTAGATCACTTGCCTAGAATATGTAATTCGGTTTAATCCAAGGACAAGCTTCTTCACACCTCATAAAGTATAAGGGTTATCTTGAGCATGTTGAATTACACATCATGAGCTCATTTTCTAGATTCAACACTAGGTTTGCAAGCCCACAAACATGTCATATGCTACCACTAGATCAATCAAACATAGAAGCAATAGTGGTACCATATATACATCTAAACTCATTTGATTTTTATGAATGAGCCTATTTGTCATGCAAATATGTCTATATGTTCTAACCATATCCTTAACAACGTATGAATGATATGCCAAACAACTTTACCTTGCTATGTCGGAGGAGATGCATGTCATATAAGAATGTGGGGGTGCACTCATTTCAAGTTGGAGAAGTCAAGTATGTTCAATTCATTCTTCAACTTATAAAATCTTTTCTCATCAAGTGGCTTTGTGAATATGTCGGCTAATTGATCTTTGATGCCAATGCTTTCAATGCTAATATCACCCTTTTGTCGATGGTCTCTTATGAAGTGGTGCCTTATGTCAATGTGCTTGGTTCTTGAATGTTGAACCAGCTTTTGTGTCATCTTGATAGCACTTTCATTGTCACAAAACAATGGCACATTCTTGAATTTGATTCCAAAGTCATTCAAGGTTGCTTTCATCCAAAGCAATTGTGCACAACAACTACCGGCACTAATGTATTTGGCCTCGGCGGTAGATAGTGCAACACTATTTTGTTTCTTTGATGACCATAAAACAAGAGACCTTCCTAGCAATTGACAAGTGCCACTTGTGCTCATTCTATCAATCTTGCAACCACCATAGTCGGAATCCGAATATCCAATCAACTCAAAATTAGACCCCTTTGGAAACCATAATCCAACATCATGAGTGCCCTTAAGATATCTCAATATTCTCTTGATTGCTTTCAAGTGACTTTCTCTTGGTGAAGCTTGATATCTTGCACACTTGCACACACTAAACATCACATCCGGCCTTGAAGCGCTGATATAGAGCAAACTTCCAATCATAGACCGGTATAGCTTTTGATCTACCATATTTCCACTAGCATCAACACACAATTGATCATTTGTACCCATTGGTGTACTTATTGGCTTAGCATCTTGTAATCCAAACTTCTTGATCATGTCCTTGATGTACTTTCCTTGACTTACAAAAGTGTCATTCTTCATTTGCTTGATTTGAAGTCCAAGGAAGTAACTAAGTTATCCAATCATAGACATTTCAAACTCATTAGCCATCATATTTCCAAACTCTTCACAAAAGTCTTGGTTGGTTGATTCAAAGATAATGTCATCCACATAGATTTGCAACACAAACAAGTCATTTCCAAGCTTCTTGGTAAAGAGAGTGGTGTCAACCTTTCCCATCTTGAACCCTTTAGAGAGGAGAAAGTCCCTCAACCTCTCATACCATGCTCTAGGAGCTTGCTTCAAACCATACAATGCCTTCTTTAGCTTGTAAACATGGTCGGGCTTCTTATCATCTTTAAAACCGGGAGGTTGCTCAACATAAACTTCTTCATTGATGTAGCCATTGAGAAATGCACTCTTGACATCCATTTGATAGAGCTTGATGTTATGTGCATAAGCATATGCTAATAAGATTCTAATTATCTCCAATCTTGCAACCGGTGCATATGTCTCTCCAAAGTCAAGACCATCAACTTGAGTGTATCCTTGTGCTACTAATCTTGCTTTGTTCCTCACAACCATGCCATCTTGATATTGCTTATTTCTAAAGACCCACTTAGTACCAATCACATTGTAGTTCTTTGGCCTCTCAACAAGTTTCCAAACTTGATTTCTAGTGAAGTTGTTTAGTTCTTCATGCATGGCATTTACCCAATCGGAATCCTTCAAAGCCTCTTTTAATTTCTTAGGTTCTTCAAGTGACACAAATGAGTAATGCTCACAAAAGGATGCTAGCCTTGATCTAGTTTGAACACCACTTTGAATTCCACCAATGATTTGGTCCAATAGATGATCTCTTGCAATGCTAGTAGGTTGGAGTATTGGGAGTTGATTGCTTCCACTTGTTTGACCTTGAACTTGAGCTTCATCATGAGTATCACTAGAGCTTGTTTGATTTGTATCAATTTGCACACTTTGGTTGATCACATGAATAACATCATCATCAACTTGTATCGGCCTTATATCACCAATGTCCATGTTCTTCATTGCATTTGACAATTGAACTCCTCTCACATCATCAAGGTTTTGAGATTCATTTTGAGATCCTTGGGTTTCATCAAACTTAACATCATGAACTTCTTCCAAGGTGCCATTTATGAGATTCCAAACTCTATATGCTTTGCTTATGGTAGAATAACCAAGTAAGAACCCTTCATCACATTTCTTTTCAAACTTGCTCAATCTAGTGCCTTTCTTGAGAATATAGCATTTGCAACCAAACACTCTAAAGTATGCAATGTTGGGCTTTCTTCCATTCAATAGCTCATATGGTGTCTTTTCAAGCTTCCCATGGCAATAGAGACGGTTGCTACAATAGCAAGCCGTGTTGATGGCTTTACTCCAAAATGAATGACTAACATTGTATTCACTAAGCATTGATCTAGCCATATCAATTAAGGTTCTATTTTTCCTTTCAACTACACCATTGGATTGAGGAGTGTATGTTGGTGAGAATTGATGTCCAATACTAAGATCATCACACAAATCTTCAATTCTTGTGTTCTTGAACTCACTACTATTGTCACTTCTAATCTTCTTGATGGTAGTCTCAAACTCATTTTGCACCCTCTTGATAAAAGACTTGAATAGATCATAAACATCACTCTTGTCATAGAGAAAGAACACCCAAGTGTATCTAGTGTAGTCATCCACTATCATAAAACCATACTTGTTGCCACCAATGCTATTGTATGTTGTTGGCCCAAACAAGTCCATGTGCAATAGCTCAAATCCCTTTGATGTGCTCATTTTACTTTTACTAGGATGTGCATTTCTAACTTGTTTGCCGGCTTGACAAGCACTACATAGTTTATCCTTCTCAAAGGTGACATCCTTCAAGCCTCTAACTAAGTCACGCTTCAAAAGTTTGTTTAATTGTTTCATTCCAACATGACCAAGCCTTCTATGCCACAACCATCTCATACTAGATTTGCTAAGCAAGCATGATGTCAATTGTGTCTCACTATCATTGAAGTCAACCAAGTATAAGCTACCATGTCTAAATCCTTTGAATATCAAGTTTGATCCATCAACACTTATGACTTCAACATCATCACTACCAAATATGCACTTGAAGTCAAGATCACAAAGTTGTGCCACCGATAAAAGATTGAAATCCAAGCTCTCAACTAGCAACACATTAGATATGCTCATATCATTTGAGATAGCAATTTTACCAAGCCCTTTGACCTTGCCTTTCTTGTTGTTGCCGAAAGTGATAGCATCAAAACCACCATTTTGACTTGTATCAATTGATTTGAACATACAAGAATCCCCGGTCATATGTTGAGTGCACCCACTATCAAGCACTCCATGCATTCCTCTGGCTTTGTAATTGACCTACAAGACAAGATCAATTCTTTTTAGGTACCCAAACTTGTTTGGGTCCTCCAAGGTTAGTGACTAAGCTCTTTGGTACCCAAATGACTTTTTTCTTTGAGCCCATCCATGGTGCACCAATGAACTTAGCATGAACACCATTAGTACCCTTGGTAAGCATATAGAAAGAATCAAACTTAATTGAGGATACATTAGCATTTTATTTCTTGTTCATGCAATGTTGCTCCATGTGACCAACTTGCTTGCAACTTTTGCAATAGCTACCATTGTTCTTCACAAAACGAGTCTTGTGAGGAGCAAAAGCGGCCTTGCCTTTCTTGGGGTTATAGTCCAATCCCTCTTTGTAGAGAGAAGCTCTTTGGCTACCTAAGCACATAAGCAAGCGGTCCTCACCACCATAAGCCTTAGCTAGTTTGAACACCACTTTGAATTCCACCAATGATTTGGTCCAATAGATGATCTCTTGCAATGCTAGTAGGTTGGAGTATTGGGAGTTGATTGCTTCCACTTGTTTGACCTTGAACTTGAGCTTCATCATGAGTATCACTAGAGCTTGCTTGATTTGTATCAATTTGCACACTTTGGTTGATCACATGAATATCATCATCATCAACTTGCATCGGCCTTATATCACCAATGTCCATGTTCTTCATTGCATTTGACAATTGATCTCCTCTAACATCATCAAGGTTTTGAGATTCATTTTGAGATCCTTGGGTTTCATCAAACTCAACATCATGAACTTTTTCTAAGGTGCCATTTGTGAGATTCCAAACTCTATATGCTTTGCTTGTGGTAGAATAACCAAGTAAGAACCCTTCATCACATTTCTTTTCAAACTTGCTCAATCTAGTGCCTTTCTTGAGAATATAGCATTTGCAACCAAACACTCTAAAGTATGCAATTTTGGGCTTTCTTCCATTCAATAGCTCATATGGTGTCTTTTCAAGCTTCCCATGACAATAGAGACGGTTGCTACAATAGCAAGCCATGTTGATGGCTTCACTCCAAAATGAATGACTAACATTGTATTCACTAAGCATTGATCTAGCCATATCAATCAAGGTTCTATTTTTATTTTTAACTACACCATTGGATTGAGGAGTGTATGTTGGTGAGAATTGATGTCCAATACCAAGATCATCACACAAATCTTCAATTCTTATGTTCTTGAACTCACTACCATTGTCACTTCTAATCTTCTTGATGGTAGTCTCAAACTCATTTTGCACCCTCTTGACAAAAGACTTGAATAGATCATAAACATCACTCTTGTCATAGAGAAAGAACACCCAAGTGTATCTAGTGTAGTCATCCACTATCACAAAACCATACTTGTTGCCACTAATGCTAGTGTAGTCATCCTCTATTTATAGCGAAGGGGTACGCAGCTAGCCGTTAGGAACTTAAACAACCAAAATCGCGCTGACCGGACGCGCTGGTCCAACTGACCGGACGCGCCGATCGCGCAATGGCTAAGTTGCGAAGCACTGACCGAACGTGCTGGTCCAACTGACCGGACGCGCCGGTCGCACAACAGCTAACTGCAAAACAACGACCGGACGCGCTTGACGCGCAGACCGGACGCGCTGCGAACGACTGGACGCGTTGGTCCTGTGAATGACCGGACGCGCTGTAGAACTGACCGGACGCCACAGTGCCAGCGTCCGGTTAGAGTCCAGTAAGCTCCCTGAACGACCGGACACGTCCGATCGTACGTGACCGGACGCGCCACGCGTCCGATCATCACTCCGCTGCGCTCTGCCCCTCTGGACGCATGACCGGACGCGCCGGTTCCATGAGGGACCGGACGCGCCGGTCGCGCTCTCTCTTCTTCTACGCACAAGTGAACTGACCGGACACGCTGGTCAGGCCAGACCAGCATCCGGTCACAGACCCTCGCTGCGTTGAAATGACTGGACGCGTCCGGTCAAACCGTGGCCGGGTCCAGTGCAGCGTCCGGTCACCTCTGTGACCTCCGTTCGCCTCCGTTTCTTTTCCAACTTCCGGCGCAGTAGAAAATAGGTATTTCACTTCCCCAAAAAGCATCGAATCCCGCCTCGCAAGCTCGACGGGAGGGAGAGAGGAATCCAAACCCCTCTCTACCGCTCAAACTCTACCGCCTTCGCGAATGTGCTAACACCACGAAGTGTACACCACCATGTGCATGTGTGTTAGCATTTCACAAACATTTTCCAAGGCGTTATGTTAGCTCTTTACTAGATCCTAATGCATATGCTCAAGACAATGATCTAGTGGCACTTGATTCCCGAGCTAACCGTGATTGCCCCTCTTGATAGTCGGCTATGTATTCTAAACCCGGTCAATCACTTCTCTACTCATCTTAGACCGGCAAAAGGAAAACCCTATGGTTATACCTTTGCCTTGCGCTCTTAGAACCTTCTCTTCTACTTGATCATCATGTACATCATATCATGTGCATCTCCATCACTTGTGAACTTGTGGCCATCACTTCATGCCACATGCTCCTTCATCACGTGTGTTGCTTATGCCTAACTCAAACCACTTAAACTATAGCATTAGAAACTTGGTGTCATTAATTACCAAAACCAAACTTGGGCTTTCACTCGCCAAAACAACCGGCGGATTACTCCAGTTCCACCTTTTGTCGTGACCATGAAGCATGCCGCATCGGGCTAAGGCTATCCGCACTCATGGACCTCTATATTCATCCTCTATACATCCTAGTCATCAAGATTCTCTCCTCTATATTCAATTTTCCCACACCTATTCATCCTCTATATCATCCTTTATCCAATATGTGAAGCGCCCCTGGTTAACCAGGAATTCAAATGTGATACAATACTAGTCCTAGGAGGCTAGTAACACATTTATTACATTAGATAGGTCTCATTGCAGTAGTCTCGACAAGCGTGGACAATGAAGACATGCCACGATTAAAAGTAACCACAACACAATACAGGTCCAATAGACCCAGAAAGAGGTCTCGCTAATACATATCATCTGACGGATCCCAATGCCACAGGCTTAGTTGGGTGCAGACACGACCTTATCCGTACGCCATGTCAGGATTGAAGTCCGGATCTTCCTCTGTTCAACAAAGCAAGGGTGAGTACAAAGTACTCAGCAAATCCAACCTTACCATACGGAATGAGATATCTGTATATGCAAATGGATAAATCAAGGATAAGGCTTGGTTTATTTGCATAAAGCTATCTTTTTACACATGTAGGGTTTCATTTTATAAATACCTTTGCAAAAGACATATATTTTTCATATATAATAATATTTCTGAAAAAGGGGTTGATCATAATTTTAGGTGTTGCTGAACCCTCTGTTCCCGCAACATATGGCAGACAATCAGTCATTTTCAAAATCACACTCGCTCTCATGTTTTCACTCATCCCAACCCATCTAGTTGTTGAAACCAAACCATAGCTCGTCCGATACCGCGGACACGTCTATCTAGATAAATTTTACACTCTGCAAAGGTTGTACACTTTCCTCATAAGTAGGATATCGT
This sequence comes from Saccharum hybrid cultivar R570, assembly GCA_038087645.1. Lineage (NCBI taxonomy): Eukaryota > Viridiplantae > Streptophyta > Magnoliopsida > Poales > Poaceae > Saccharum > Saccharum hybrid cultivar. The sequence continues at coordinate 18,568,546 of JAQSUU010000139.1, forward strand.
AGCTTAACACCGTCGTGTAAGCATAGATCCATCAAAGACATTACCCTCCATAGCTAGCACTAGCGCTCACCACGGGAACACTAAGGCCACATCTCATAAGACAACAATTTACAGAGCTCTTTACATTTCATACAGTAATCATCAATTTTCACATACATCTCTTAGTGTCCCGTTGCACATCTGCCTCTAGGTGATTGTCATACCAACTAGAGGGATTTAGACTAAGCCTTTCCCATGCAAGGCGAGTGGTTGTACGAAAATGAGTTAGGCAAGATGAATCATCAACTCAGTCCTTAATTGAGACAAGGCGGATATCTTTATGCTTAATCACAAAAGGTACAATCCCCAACACCACGGCATCCTACAAAAGAAACACCGATCCGCCCCATCTCTAGGGTAATCACCATCTATATCTTGTTCATTACCCCTTTTATAGTACCCATAATTCATTTTCCCAACTCACACAATTTTGCATTTAAAATAATTGCATTTGAGAAAAAGATATGATAAGTATCCATGATGAATATCAAGTCCTAAGCATACTAAATAATATTTTATCATAGCATATTATTTGTTTCTAAGTTTGAACAAGGCAATTATTAGGTAATATTAATTTAAGGATGACTATTCAAACGGGTTTTAGCTAAGCAGCGAAAATACTTCGTACGTATAATCGTACATGTAATATTTAAAACGGCTTCTACGGGTCGTGTTTAAAAATATAATCAATATGCATCAAAGGGGAATAGGCTGTACTTGCCTCCGTCGACGTCCTCGGCAAACTCCTATTGGCAGTCTAGTTCCTCGGCGTCGAACTCGTGGTACTCGCCTCCGACGTCCTCGTTCTCCGGTTCGTTCACTCCGTCAACTAGAAGTACCCAACGAGCGCAACAGACAAACAAGCACAGATAAACATTCACATAAATTCAAATGAGCTCTAAAAATTATAAAATTTATATGAGAGATAAATCATGATTTAAGATGAATTTAGAAAGAATAATATTTGAAATTGGAGTTGGCATGTGGCTCTGCAAGATGGCCGAATTTTAATCACACGGAAAAGAATAATGCGCGATTAAGGAATGGGTGATCACGTGGGCATTTGGCTTGACTGGTAGTGCATGGCGTACACTATGTGTGTGCTATTTGGATGGAGTTGTAGCTTAGGACCCATGCATCAAACACACATGCATGGGAAGGGAGAGAGAAAAGCTAGCAAGGGTCTTCTTCTTGCTTCTTGCATGGACGACGCCATGGTTGAGCTCGTGAAGCTCGGGAGCGGCTCGGCACAGGTAAAGACAAAGAGGGAAGTAAAGAGAAGACCATAGAAAAAGTGGGAAGAGCAAGGGGATGCTCATGGGCTGCTCACCTCGTCGTGCGACGACGGTCGAGCCTGGCTCATGTGTACGATCGTATACGGTGTACGCGAGACAAGTGAAGCGAGAGCAGGCAAGTGAGTGGTGAGCTAAGTGTGCTGTTGTGGGAGAGCAACCAGGCGTGCCTTTTTATAGACCAGGAAGCAGGGATGTGTCTTTGGCTTGCTTGCTTGCCTTCAATGGCATCACCGTGGTCGGATGCTTGGACGGTGCGGCGCGTAGCGAGTAGATGCTTAGCATGCAAATGGATGGTGCCTAACTTTGCATGGTGGTCGGTGCCTAATTTGCATGCATGCATTAACTATCTATATGTGTGTATGTGTGGGTGTATTACTGACACTTATTTGCTTGTGCTTTGCATGCTGGTGGTATATGCATGTTGCCTGTGTGCCTTGCTTGTTTGCGTGATAAATGGTAAAAATGAATATTGCCTCGATGGGTGCTTTGTCTTGCTTCATTTGTCACGTATATATGAATGTGTTGTGGCCATGCATGGAGAAAAAAGATAGAGGGAAAGGTGGGAGGTGGGACCCGCTGTCGTGGCCGTGTGCGAGCTGCCGCAGTCGGTGAGGGGGGGTTCGAGCGCGGGTGCGTGCTATGGCGATGGTGGTGGGGTCGGCGCACGCGCCGCTATCGGGGCATCGGACGAAGCGAGCGAGCGAGAGAGAAGTATGGGGAACGGGCGGGTGATATCAATGCCACGGTGTATGATAAATTGAAGAGAGGTAGTTGGGATGGATATAAGATGGATAAGATTTAGAAGGATATAGAGCTCAGATGACTTATAGTTTTTGAAATGCATTTGAAAATAATTTTTAACGCGAGTGATTTTTGAATGTGAATTTTTGGGATGTTACAAACCTACCCCACTTAAAATGAATCTCGTCCTCGAGATTCACCTGGTTCCTAAACAAATGAGGAAACTCCTTTCTCAAAGCATCTTCTCTTTCCCAGGTTGCTTTTGCTTCAGTATGCCTACTTCACTGAACACGACAAATTCGAACTGTTGTCGTTCTTGTCTGCTTGATGACTGTGTCTGTAACACCTCAAGTGTTTAGTCCTTAATTGCATTGCATTTGCATAAGCATGACATGCATAATCCATGTTTAGTATTTCATGTAATGCAATTCATGTGTTTGTTTAGGGTTTGTTTGTTTGATTCTATAAAATACTTGGGGGTTGGTGTAACAAAAAGGTAAAGTAGTCAATCATGACCTACAACACCTTAATTATACTTAGGGTAACATTTGGAGCAAGGTTCATGTTGATCAAAATTTCAAAAATACCCTCCAAGAAAGGTTTGACCACCATTTGACTCTAGAAGGCTCTAGTTTGACCAATTGAAAAGTCTAACTTAGAGACCTTGCATGGAAGAGCACCTTTAAGCAAAGTTGTAAAGAAAATCATGGGGAACAAAAGTCTCAATATGACCATCTCATGAAATTGACCATAACATGCTCAAAAGTGGCCCACAAGTCAGCTAGAGAAGTGGCTCCAATACTTAGAATTTTTCTAAGTATGGAATCTGACCCTCCAGTTTTACTGATGCCTACTTTAGGAGCTTGTAGTTTGCAAACCAGACCAAACTAGCCTTCACTCATATTGACAAACTTGTAGTCCTCTTGTAGCCCTACAACTTTGTCAACATCACCCAAGTCTGGTTCTCCATGGTTTATGAGTTATGATGTCATGAAGTTAGGGTTTCAGTCGGCATCGTTAACTGAAAACCGGTTCCAGTTTCACTGAGCACTACTTGATGCCCCTGTATCTTACTAACTAGACCGAATCAGCTCTGGAGGCCTGTTACAAACTTGTAGAGCTTACATAGGTCTACAACTTTGTTAATTGGAGTTTCCACTGAAACGAGCTGGATTAGAAGTTAATCAACCCCAAAGTTGCGCTGTCAGTCACTGATGGAGGCACCGTCATCGCGATTCAGTCTTCAGAGTGAGGTGGCCGACCGGCCACAGAACCGCGCCGACGCGTGGAGGCGCGGTGGCGCCCGTACACCGGCCCTGGCCCCACCGGCCAGGCCGCGACGCCTTCAAGACCGCCACGACGCGCGAGCCGGCCTCCACTTCCTCCGCCCTCTCTTCCAGTTGCAAAACGCCGAAACCGAGCCGCCATTGCTGCTCCTCTCCGGCGAGCTCGAGCGCGAGCTACACTGCATCACCGGCCGCTAGACCTCGCCATTTCCTCCGCCTCACCGCCCTCCATCTCCTCGACCCACCGACGGCCGTGATTGGACTCGAGGTGAGCCACATTGTTCCCTTCCCCGTTTCCGAGAGGTCGCCGGAGCCCGCCATGGAACCTCACCGTGGCCGGGGTACCTCGGGTCTCTCTCCATCCTCCCTTCCTATCTAAATAGCTCCGCCTAGCTTCGGTGAAGCTCGTACCGAGCCTAGCCAGCACCGTACACCCTCACCGGCGACAGTGCGCCGCCACCGGACCTCACCGGCCGCCGCTCGCGGTGGCAAGCCCCTTCCGCCCCATCCCCATCCCTTCTGCGGGCACCAATCGACGCACCGTGTGACGGAGAGCACGAGGCAGTGCTTGATTGGCCGAGCGAGCCCTTCTCCGGCGAGCTCGAGCTCGTCGGAGCTCGCGGGTCGCCGCCTCCCCTGTCTCCGGTCACTGACCGCGGGGGCCCGCCCGTCAGTGTCGCGCGCGGGCGGGGTACTGAGCGGGCCGCGCGCGTGAGTGTTGTGGGCCGCGTTTTCCGGGCCGGCCCAGTTCATCCGAGATGAAATTCGTTTTTTATTATTTTGTCACAGGTTTTTGTAGTGGTTTGAAAAATGTAGATCTAGGGTTTTACTGATCCAAAAATCATGAGATAAAATTTGTTAGGGTCTACATGATGTGTAGTATTTTATAAAAATATAAATCTGGTATGAGATGTTTAAGTTCTGTGAGAATTTAATAGATCCTTTAAATGTGTTTTGGAATGCATGCAAATTTGTTAAATTTATAACTTGAGCTGTAGTGTTCCATAAATCATGAAATTTTGCGGGTAGGTTACTCTATGCTTGCCCTAGCTCTGGTAAAAATTTGGACATCAGTGCTTAAGTAATTTTTAAGTTATAAGGCCATCATGTTATTCTAGGAAATAATTGAATGAATTTTAGTAATTTTTCTACATGTGCAATGTTCTTGTAACTTTTTGGAGAATGTCTTGGTACCCTAGAGTATCTAAGAAAAATATGAAATCTGTTGTTTGATACTTTTCAATATGATGTATTAATTATGCAAAAATCAGCCTTTTGGACTTGTGAATTTTGTATAGAGAGTTTCTGTGAATAAAACTTGTTCAAATTTTAACTGTGGTCTCTTTTTGGGTCAGAGAGTCCCCTGTAATTTTTGTAGAATTTTAGGAGCAGTTTACATATATGTTTAAAATTCCACCTAATTAATTAAGTAAATTAAGAAATGGGGTTAAATAAATGTTCTAGTTGGTCACACCTTACTTTCTGGTGTTTTTGTACCTCATGTGAACTTTTGGTAACATTAGTTTGGTTTTAGGGGACTTTGGTCACATCAACAAATATTTAACCTTTGTAATTTTAGGTTTTCTGGACAGCTGGTAGTATTTCTAAGTTTGACCTTTGATAAAATTGGTTGCTGGAAAACTTGTAAATACCAAAGTTACAGTAAACTTAATAAACTAGCTTGTGTAAAAATTTGGGAACATTTGTCTTTGTAGTTTGAGAGTTACTGATGTTTTAAGTGGCAGTTCAGAATCTGCTACTCTCTGTTTTGAGAGGACAGATTCTGGAACTTGTGAAGTTTGACATGGAAAACTTAAGAATTTGGGGTTGAGGTCTGAAAATGAATTGTAGAGCATTTCTTAGGCTTTCCAGATTGTCCTAGATCATATCTTTTGGAATTGTAAATCTCCAGTTGTGATAAAAACAAGTAGCTGCTGTCCTGAATGCTTTCTGTGGTATTTTACTAATTGATATGGTGTGGTATCCTAAGGAGTGTTACTTTTGTAATTGTTAGGTGTTAGGGCCTTAACTGAGGACGAGCAGCTTTATCTTAGGTTAAGTAGATTAGGTGAGTACTTCTCTACTAGAGAAGAGATTTGCACGTACTAGTAACGTAACTTAAATAGAGTATTTTATTCTGAAATGCATTCATTCCGAGCATGTTGCACCCATTTATGCATCCATTATATTTATTGTGCATTCATGCAATAGGTGCACCGGAGGGGGTAACTCTCCTCGAATTCGAGCCGGTAATTCCGGAGGAGAACCAGGAGCAGCAGGAGCCCGAGGAACCAGTCGGCGAAGGAGACGTCGTTGAAGACCTTCCTGAGTGTCCAGACCACCGGCCCTCGACTTTTCTGAAAGGCAAGCCCCGGTGCATGCTGAACCTACTGTTTTATAAATTAATCTTGAGTACTTTTAATTGTTTACTGCATTAAGTTAGGAGTTATATGAAAACACTTGTTGCATTATACCTGTCCTTGTCCAGATATCGTACTTAATCCTATTTTAGGTTAGGCACGTGTCAATGCTTAGCCCTGCTTAGTACGGTAGAAGTCGGGTGATTTCCGGTCATCCGCGAGATGTAGGAAGGAGTCACGAGTGGCTTTATGGCTATCGTGGATGGAACCATGCTTAAAAATGAAATTGAGACCGGGCGGGAGTTCGATAGTACAGCCGCAAGACACTTCACGTCTTGGGTGTGGAGCTATGCCCGTCTGAGTCGTTTAAGGACCGATTCGCTGTACGTCCTTGAGTCATGTTGAACGCAGTCTAACACTTAGTTGGCCGGATAAGTCGTTCCGACCGCGAAGTCGAGTAGTATGGTTCAGGCCGGGAATCGAATGGTAGGTTGCATCTTGGAGGAGAGAAAGGATGTGCTTGGGGACATTGGCGTGAGACCAAGGGGGGTTAGAGTCCCTATCACCTGGCAGAGTGTCGCCCTTGGGGACGCGACATTATTCGGGCCCGCGATTCCTGAACTGTACAAAAGATGACCTGAGCAGCCCTCGCCAGGCGTGACTCGGTGAGTGTTAGAAATACCCCTCCAGCTGGATAGGAATTCGATTCGAATCGCCGTCGCTCCCGGTTAGTGAGCACTTGACTTGAGCAGCGGCAACGTAGATCTCATTAAATAAACTGGTGGTTAAGGGAATGATACAATGTTGCCACAATTCATAATTGCTCTGGATATAATGATGATAATTGTTTGATTATAATCAAGTGCATGTTTAGTACAGGTGCTAAGATACCGGAGCATAATTCAACATTAAACACATCTTACGGGTAATTAAAAACAAAAAAGTATTTGTTTGCGAAAAGGGTTAAACTCTAAAAATTATTTTATAGGTATGCCAGTGATCACAACCCTTAGCCCAAATAAAGACTCTTAGGTGGCTTATTATAAAGACTAACTTTGGGGGCCTTGTTTGTTTTTATTTCGTCGTCCATACGGCGTGATATTGTATGGATGCCATCCACTTGGGTGGTAATGTATGGATCAATTACCTCAACGCTCTGGTAAGTGTGAGTTGTGAGAGCATGATCGTCCAACCGGCGGTCTAGGGGAGAGTAGTTGTGGTGACTTACCTCTTTACATGTGTAAACCATGTAACTATGTAAAAGCACTTAATTGTGGGAACCTTTATATCGGGTAGCTTGATACTGAAGTATATACATTTGGGGATGTATATATGGAAAGTATTTAAATTACTGCTTTCTTGTATGTTATTTTGGGAATTGTTGGGCTGCAATGGAATTTTTTTTTCTGCAGGTACACTAACAACGTAACGTGTAGACCGATAGTTTCGCTTATATGAGAGAACGTATGTATGCCACCGCTTAGCGTTAGCACTTTAGTTTTCTACTAAGGTGAGAGGACGTACGGAACGTGCATGCATCATGTTTAATTATATCATACATGTCATTCACTCCCTCCTTAAAAATTTCAATAGTCCCGACTAAATTAAATTTCGTATCCCCTAAATGATTCTCACTTTAAGTCAACTCTTGTTGATACAGATGGCACGTACCAGGATGACAGCCCGTAAGTCAACTGGTGGAAGGGTCCCTCGCCACCAGTTAGCTCCACGCGAGCCCCGTCCTGAGCCCTCCGAGGTGGAACGGTTGCGGGCTGAGCTGGCAGAGGTGACTGCTGCTAGGGATGCAGCACGGCAACAACTGGAACAAGTGATTCATGATCGTGATCAAGAAACGCTTGCAGTCCAGAGGTTGACAGTAGCAAACCGCAACTGTCAACGCATGTTGGTCCGTGTGATGGAACAGAGGGATGAAGCCTGGCACGAGGAGAACGTTCTGAGAGCTCGCCAGTTTGAGCTCGAGCAACAGTTAGAAAATGCTGAAGAGTACAATGACGACCTTCATGAAGAAGTGCATCGCCTGAATAACGAGCTTAATCCCCTGTTGCCTCGGAACAACAATGTAGATGAAGATATGGGATCAGGCATCTTCATGGCTGAGGATGATGATGAAGTAGACGTTGATGGACCACAGGATACCCCACCTGCAGAAGCCCCAGAGGAAGAGCCAGAAGAAGAAGAAGACGAGGAGTTAGAGCCTGTCAGTGATGAGGACGGCGGTGAGATCCATGACACCGACTCGGAGGATGATGCTTAGAGTAGTCATCACGTGCCTTTAATGTTAGGATCGTCTGTTGGGCCCTCCCTGTGAAGGAGTGAGGCCTTGTAATAACTTGACTTTGGGATGTAAGGTTGAACCGTCTGTTTCCTGAATGTAGTTTGAACTTGTTAATTTCGATCACAACTTGATGTCTTATTATGTTGCGTTCGATGATGGTGTCACGATTAGCACCCTTCGGTGCCGCGACGAAACCGAGGGCCTCCTATGGCGCGCGACATAAGGCGGTGCTGCTTGGCACGCGCAGGTATCGAGGTGGCTAGTCATGATCCACCATGGAACTCTTCATTGAGAAGTCTCTTTGTGGTCAGTTTGAAGTAGCCTTTCATAGTCAACTAAAAATCTGGAGATCGAATCCAAGTACCGTGCAAAAGGTTAAAAGTCACGTAGATAGCCATGCAAACGGTCCGGTAACCGTTGTGCTCCTTGTGAGTGAGCCTTTATCAACGAGCATCTTGTTGGATTACCAAGTATGATCTCGTCAAATGATGCGCTCGAATGGATTGTGCGGTTATGATGAATTATTGTGCCTTAATTATTATGAGAAATCTATTCATACAGTCAAATTGACATTTCGCAATAATTCATCTACAAATTTCCCACATCGTCAGTGCTCATTGGCTATGCATTTTGCAGATGTCGTACAATCTTCGTCGGGGTCGTGGCAATGAGGATGAGGAACAGCCACCCCCTCCGCCACCACCTACTCCGGCTGAGCTGATGCAGACAGTGGTCGAAGGGCAGCGCATGTTGGCAGATGCTATGCGCCAGCTGGCTAACCGGGAAGCTCGTCCTGGCCGCCAGGGACCCGAACCCAATCAATACAGTGATTTCAAGGACTTTCTGGATACCAAGCCTCCGCTCTTCAAGGAAGCGGAAGAACCACTACAAGCTGATGAGTGGTTAAATACTATTGAGCAAAAGTTTCGTCTGCTTCGCCTGACTGAGGAGTTAAAGACTGAATATGCTTCTCACCAGTTGCATGGTCCAGCGGGCATTTGGTGGAGCCACTATCGTTCCACACTGCCTGCCAATGTCCCTATTGCTTGGGATCAGTTTAAGTCGGCATTCCGGGGAAATTATATTCCTCCCGGTCTTATGGCAATCAAGCACACAGAGTTCATGAGGCTGTCTCAAGGAAACAAAGGCCTGACTGAATACTTGCAGTCCTTCAACAACCTGGCAAGGTATGCCACTGAGTTTGTGGATACCGATGCCAAAAAGATTGCTAGCTTCAAAAGGGGCCTCGGCCCAAAACTGATGAAAACAATGGGCACTAGCAAATGTACTACTTTCAATGATTTCATCAGCGATGCTCTAACTCAAGAGAACAACAATGCTATCTATTCTGCTTCTAAGAGCCGCAAGAGGGCCATTGAGGCGAGTGCTTCACAGTCTCGAGCTCCAGCTGCCCCGAGAGCTCCTCCTCGCCCTCCTGCCGCAAATGCTAAGTTCCGTCCTCCACAAAAGAAGGTGTCAATGAAAACTGGGTTTCGTAAGGCATATACAGTAGCTCTGCCAAAGAGTAATGCGGGCCAAGGCAGCTCCAGTGTTCCTCCTAGCAACATGCCTTGCTGGAACTGTAACAAGCCAGGCCATTGGTCCAGGAACTGTCCGTACCCTAAGAAAAATGTCAACCAAGGTAGTCGTCAGGGACACGCCCATTATAACAGCATTGAGGAAATTCCATCTGGTGAGGTGGTCACCGCTGGTAAGTTTCTAGTTGACCAACACCCCGCAGTGGTACTTTTTGATTCAGGTGCTTCGCATTCCTTTATCAGTCCTAAGTTTGCATCTAAATTTGCACACAAGTTGCATACTGTTGAAGGTGTGGGTTATTGTATTAGTGCTGCGAGTGGGAATATTTCCACAAACAAAGTAGTGGGGAACCTTAAGTTTGAGATAGAAGGGCGAAGTTATTCGCTTGCCCTACTGGTTTTACCTGGTTTAGACATAGATGTCATCTTGGGCATGAATTGGATGAGTCAGAATGGGGTACTCATTGACACATCCGCTCGGGTAGTTATGCTCAGAGATCCTACAGATCAAAAGGGTTTTCTAGTACAACTTCCCAGAAAGGTTGAATTATCGGGGGAAATTCATGCTGTGCAAGGAAAGGCGTTGGCCGAAATTCCAGTAGTAAATGAGTTTCCGGACGTTTTTCCCGATGATTTGCCGGGACTCCCTCCGGATCGGGATGTGGAGTTTAAAATTGAGTTGTTGCCTGGCACGGCGCCCATCTCTAGGAGACCCTATAGAATGCCTCCAAATGAGTTAGCTGAGCTTAAGGTACAATTGAATGAACTTTTGAAGAAGGGGTTGATCCGTCCTAGCTCATCTCCGTGGGGTTGCCCTGCTATCTTTGTAAAGAAGAAGGATCAAACCTTGCGGATGTGCGTGGACTATAGACCTCTGAATGCAGTCACTGTCAAGAATAAGTATCCTCTACCGCGTATCGACATCTTGTTCGATCAATTGTCCAAAGCTAAAGTCTTTTCCAAGATTGATTTAAGGTCTGGGTACCATCAGATTAAAATCCGTCCTGAAGATGTTCCAAAAACAGCCTTCTCGACGAGATACGGCCTTTATGAGTATCTTGTCATGTCCTTCGGTCTGACTAATGCCCCAGCGCACTTCATGTACTTGATGAATTCGGTGTTTATGCCTGAATTGGACAAGTTTGTGGTGGTATTTATTGATGACATCCTGGTATATTCTGTGAATGAAGAAGATCACGCTGAACATCTACGTATAGTCCTCACAAGACTGCGTGAACATCAGCTATATGCAAAGTTCAGTAAGTGCGAATTCTGGCTTCGTGAAGTACCTTTCCTTGGGCATGTGTTGTCCGATGGAGGGATTATGGTGGATCCCGCCAAGGTACAGGAAGTACTAAACTGGAAGGCTCCTATCTCGGTTCACGAGGTCCGGAGTTTTCTTGGTTTGGCTGGCTATTATCGTCGCTTCATCCCGGATTTCTCTAAAATAGCCAAGCCAATGACTCGGTTGCTGCAAAAAGACATCAGGTTTGTCTGGACTCCTGAGTGTGATGCGGCTTTTCACCAACTGCGAACCCTCCTAACCTCAGCTCCGGTTTTGGCACAACCGGATATCGAGAAACCATTTGATGTTTATTGTGATGCCTCAGGCATAGGTTTGGGAGGTGTGTTGATGCAGGAAGGCCGAGTAATTGCATATACTTCTCGACAACTTCGGAAGCATGAGGTGAATTATCCAACGCATGACTTAGAACTGGCTGCAGTTGTTCATGCTTTGAAAGCCTGGCGACATTATCTGCTGGGAAATGTCTGCAATATCTACACCGATCATAAAAGCCTCAAATACATCTTCACTCAACCCGAGCTGAATATGCGTCAAAGAAGATGGCTCGAGTTGATTAAAGATTATAATCTTCAAGTGCACTATCACCCAGGCAAGGCAAACGTGGTTGCGGACGCTTTGAGCCGTAAGTCTCATTGCCATTCCTTGGTTGAAACTGATTTTCACCGATCTCGCCTTCTACATCCAGCAGTCTTATACAACATCACTGTCAGTTGTACTCTCAAAAGCAGAATTATTGAGCTCCAAAAGACTGACACTGGTATATTCCACATCAAGCGTAAGATGAAAGAGCAAGAAACTACACAGTTTAGGATGGATGAAGAGGGTGTACTATGGTTCAAGGATAGGTTAGTGGTACCTAAGGATCGAGAGCTTAGAGATCAGATCCTGTCCGAAGCACATTCTTCCAAGTTGTCCATCCATCCTGGCAGCAATAAAATGTATTATGATTTGAAGCCACTTTATTGGTGGACCAAGATGTGGAAAGAGATAGCTGCATATGTTGCTAGATGCGACACCTGTTGCAGAGTGAAAGCTGTGCATATGAAAGCTGGGTTGCTTCAGCCACTTTCCATTCCAGGCTGGAAATGGGAAGAGATAAGTATGGATTTCATTGTCGGACTTCCTCCTACTGTCAAAAATCATAACTCTATTTGGGTAATTGTTGATCGTTTGACCAAATCCGCTCACTTCATCCCAGTGAGAGTGGACTATCGTCCCACTGACTATGCTGAGTTGTACTTCAATCAGATAGTCCGGCTTCATGGGATACCTCGTACTATCGTTTCTGATCGTGGTCCCCAGTTCACTGCTCGCTTTTGGGAGCATTTGCATCACCTTCTGGGAACCAAGTTAGTGAGAAGCTCTGCTTATCACCCCCAGACATCGGGACAGACAGAACGAGTTAACCAAATCTTGGAAGATCTGTTGCGAGCATGCGTCATTTCATCCAAGGGTTCTTGGGAAAAATGGTTACCTTTAGCCGAATTCTCGTACAATAACAGTTATCAAGAGAGTATTAAGATGGCCCCATTCGAAGCCTTGTACGGTCGAAAATGTCGAACTCCGCTAAACTGTGTAGAAGCTGGGGAAAGAAGGTATTATGACATTGATTTTGTCCAGGAAGCCGAGGAACAAGTCCGTACCATCCAGAAACACATGGCTGCAGCACAAGCGAGACAGAAAAGCTATGCTGATCGTCGTAGAAAACCACTCGAATTTGAAGTTGGAGACTTCGTTTATTTGAAAGTTTCTCCAATGAAGAGTGTCCAACGTTTTGGCGTTAAGCGAAAGCTTGCACCAAGATACGTGGGTCCTTTCCAGATCATAGGCAAGAGTGGAGCTGTTGCGTACAAAATCCAGTTGCCTCCTGAGATGAGAGCCGTGTTCAACGTTTTCCATGTGTCTCAGCTTAAAAAGTGTCTTCGAGTTCCTGAGGAACAAGTTCCGTTAGGAGATATCAGACTGGAATCCGACTTAACCTATGAAGAAAAACCAGTCCGAGTGATCGATACTCAAGAACGAGTAACTAGAAGCAAAGTGGTTAAGTGGTACAAAGTGATGTGGAGTAATCAGGGGAGTGAGAGTGATGCTACGTGGGAACGGGAGGATTATTTGCGGGATGGTTATAAAGAATTCTATGAAAAATGGTACGCTTTCCAAATCTCGGGACGAGATTTTTATAAGGGGGGAGGGCTGTAACACCTCAAGTGTTTAGTCCTTAATTGCATTGCATTTGCATAAGCATGACATGCATAATCCATGTTTAGTATTTCATGTAATGCAATTCATGTGTTTGTTTAGGGTTTGTTTGTTTGATTCTATAAAATACTTGGGGGTTGGTGTAACAAAAAGGTAAAGTAGTCAATCATGACCTACAACACCTTAATTATACTTAGGGTAACATTTGGAGCAAGGTTCATGTTGATCAAAATTTCAAAAATACCCTCCAAGAAAGGTTTGACCACCATTTGACTCTAGAAGGCTCTAGTTTGACCAATTGAAAAGTCTAACTTAGAGACCTTGCATGGAAGAGCACCTTTAAGCAAAGTTGTAAAGAAAATCATGGGGAACAAAAGTCTCAATATGACCATCTCATGAAATTGACCATAACATGCTCAAAAGTGGCCCACAAGTCAGCTAGAGAAGTGGCTCCAATACTTAGAATTTTTCTAAGTATGGAATCTGACCCTCCAGTTTTACTGATGCCTACTTTAGGAGCTTGTAGTTTGCAAACCAGACCAAACTAGCCTTCACTCATATTGACAAACTTGTAGTCCTCTTGTAGCCCTACAACTTTGTCAACATCACCCAAGTCTGGTTCTCCATGGTTTATGAGTTATGATGTCATGAAGTTAGGGTTTCAGTCGGCATCGTTAACTGAAAACCGGTTCCAGTTTCACTGAGCACTACTTGATGCCCCTGTATCTTACTAACTAGACCGAATCAGCTCTGGAGGCCTGTTACAAACTTGTAGAGCTTACATAGGTCTACAACTTTGTTAATTGGAGTTTCCACTGAAACGAGCTGGATTAGAAGTTAATCAACCCCAAAGTTGCGCTGTCAGTCACTGATGGAGGCACCGTCATCGCGATTCAGTCTTCAGAGTGAGGTGGCCGACCGGCCACAGAACCGCGCCGACGCGTGGAGGCGCGGTGGCGCCCGTACACCGGCCCTGGCCCCACCGGCCAGGCCGCGACGCCTTCAAGACCGCCACGACGCGCGAGCCGGCCTCCACTTCCTCCGCCCTCTCTTCCAGTTGCAAAACGCCGAAACCGAGCCGCCATTGCTGCTCCTCTCCGGCGAGCTCGAGCGCGAGCTACACTGCATCACCGGCCGCTAGACCTCGCCATTTCCTCCGCCTCACCGCCCTCCATCTCCTCGACCCACCGACGGCCGTGATTGGACTCGAGGTGAGCCACATTGTTCCCTTCCCCGTTTCCGAGAGGTCGCCGGAGCCCGCCATGGAACCTCACCGTGGCCGGGGTACCTCGGGTCTCTCTCCATCCTCCCTTCCTATCTAAATAGCTCCGCCTAGCTTCGGTGAAGCTCGTACCGAGCCTAGCCAGCACCGTACACCCTCACCGGCGACAGTGCGCCGCCACCGGACCTCACCGGCCGCCGCTCGCGGTGGCAAGCCCCTTCCGCCCCATCCCCATCCCTTCTGCGGGCACCAATCGACGCACCGTGTGACGGAGAGCACGAGGCAGTGCTTGATTGGCCGAGCGAGCCCTTCTCCGGCGAGCTCGAGCTCGTCGGAGCTCGCGGGTCGCCGCCTCCCCTGTCTCCGGTCACTGACCGCGGGGGCCCGCCCGTCAGTGTCGCGCGCGGGCGGGGTACTGAGCGGGCCGCGCGCGTGAGTGTTGTGGGCCGCGTTTTTCGGGCCGGCCCAGTTCATCCGAGATGAAATTCGTTTTTTATTATTTTGTCACAGGTTTTTGTAGTGGTTTGAAAAATGTAGATCTAGGGTTTTACTGATCCAAAAATCATGAGATAAAATTTGTTAGGGTCTACATGATGTGTAGTATTTTATAAAAATATAAATCTGGTATGAGATGTTTAAGTTCTGTGAGAATTTAATAGATCCTTTAAATGTGTTTTGGAATGCATGCAAATTTGTTAAATTTATAACTTGAGCTGTAGTGTTCCATAAATCATGAAATTTTGCGGGTAGGTTACTCTATGCTTGCCCTAGCTCTGGTAAAAATTTGGACATCAGTGCTTAAGTAATTTTTAAGTTATAAGGCCATCATGTTATTCTAGGAAATAATTGAATGAATTTTAGTAATTTTTCTACATGTGCAATGTTCTTGTAACTTTTTGGAGAATGTCTTGGTACCCTAGAGTATCTAAGAAAAATATGAAATCTGTTGTTTGATACTTTTCAATATGATGTATTAATTATGCAAAAATCAGCCTTTTGGACTTGTGAATTTTGTATAGAGAGTTTCTGTGAATAAAACTTGTTCAAATTTTAACTGTGGTCTCTTTTTGGGTCAGAGAGTCCCCTGTAATTTTTGTAGAATTTTAGGAGCAGTTTACATATATGTTTAAAATTCCACCTAATTAATTAAGTAAATTAAGAAATGGGGTTAAATAAATGTTCTAGTTGGTCACACCTTACTTTCTGGTGTTTTTGTACCTCATGTGAACTTTTGGTAACATTAGTTTGGTTTTAGGGGACTTTGGTCACATCAACAAATATTTAACCTTTGTAATTTTAGGTTTTCTGGACAGCTGGTAGTATTTCTAAGTTTGACCTTTGATAAAATTAGTTGCTGGAAAACTTGTAAATACCAAAGTTACAGTAAACTTAATAAACTAGCTTGTGTAAAAATTTGGGAACATTTGTCTTTGTAGTTTGAGAGTTACTGATGTTTTAAGTGGCAGTTCAGAATCTGCTACTCTCTGTTTTGAGAGGACAGATTCTGGAACTTGTGAAGTTTGACATGGAAAACTTAAGAATTTGGGGTTGAGGTCTGAAAATGAATTGTAGAGCATTTCTTAGGCTTTCCAGATTGTCCTAGATCATATCTTTTGGAATTGTAAATCTCCAGTTGTGATAAAAACAAGTAGCTGCTGTCCTGAATGCTTTCTGTGGTATTTTACTAATTGATATGGTGTGGTATCCTAAGGAGTGTTACTTTTGTAATTGTTAGGTGTTAGGGCCTTAACTGAGGACGAGCAGCTTTATCTTAGGTTAAGTAGATTAGGTGAGTACTTCTCTACTAGAGAAGAGATTTGCACGTACTAGTAACGTAACTTAAATAGAGTATTTTATTCTGAAATGCATTCATTCCGAGCATGTTGCACCCATTTATGCATCCATTATATTTATTGTGCATTCATGCAATAGGTGCACCGGAGGGGGTAACTCTCCTCGAATTCGAGCCGGTAATTCCGGAGGAGAACCAGGAGCAGCAGGAGCCCGAGGAACCAGTCGGCGAAGGAGACGTCGTTGAAGACCTTCCTGAGTGTCCAGACCACCGGCCCTCGACTTTTCTGAAAGGCAAGCCCCGGTGCATGCTGAACCTACTGTTTTATAAATTAATCTTGAGTACTTTTAATTGTTTACTGCATTAAGTTAGGAGTTATATGAAAACACTTGTTGCATTATACCTGTCCTTGTCCAGATATCGTACTTAATCCTATTTTAGGTTAGGCACGTGTCAATGCTTAGCCCTGCTTAGTACGGTAGAAGTCGGGTGATTTCCGGTCATCCGCGAGATGTAGGAAGGAGTCACGAGTGGCTTTATGGCTATCGTGGATGGAACCATGCTTAAAAATGAAATTGAGACCGGGCGGGAGTTCGATAGTACAGCCGCAAGACACTTCACGTCTTGGGTGTGGAGCTATGCCCGTCTGAGTCGTTTAAGGACCGATTCGCTGTACGTCCTTGAGTCATGTTGAACGCAGTCTAACACTTAGTTGGCCGGATAAGTCGTTCCGACCGCGAAGTCGAGTAGTATGGTTCAGGCCGGGAATCGAATGGTAGGTTGCATCTTGGAGGAGAGAAAGGATGTGCTTGGGGACATTGGCGTGAGACCAAGGGGGGTTAGAGTCCCTATCACCTGGCAGAGTGTCGCCCTTGGGGACGCGACATTATTCGGGCCCGCGATTCCTGAACTGTACAAAAGATGACCTGAGCAGCCCTCGCCAGGCGTGACTCGGTGAGTGTTAGAAATACCCCTCCAGCTGGATAGGAATTCGATTCGAATCGCCGTCGCTCCCGGTTAGTGAGCACTTGACTTGAGCAGCGGCAACGTAGATCTCATTAAATAAACTGGTGGTTAAGGGAATGATACAATGTTGCCACAATTCATAATTGCTCTGGATATAATGATGATAATTGTTTGATTATAATCAAGTGCATGTTTAGTACAGGTGCTAAGATAGATGACAGGTAAATGCTAAAAATAACTGCTAGTACAGGTTATAAGAGTATCAATTACTTATGCCTTTATGCAAAATGTTATGTCAGCTAGCCTCTTGTGTAAGCCTTGCATAATCCTTGGTGTCACTTTATTTCTGGTTTTCGACGGGTAAGTCTAGCTGAGTACATTCCAGTACTCAGGGTTTATTCCCTCCTGTTGCAGATGACATGCTTTATCAGGGATTCTGCAAGACGTGTCTCCACCCTGCGGGTGACGATGACTAGATCACAAGGGCGTGATCGTCTTTATGTACTTTCCTCATGCTTTTGCGGGTTGTCGATCATCCAGACTGGCAGTATTTATTTAACTAATGTGTGTGTTATGCTTCCGCTACTTTCAAACTTGGTTTGTAATATTTGCTACTCCGTGGTGTAAACTTATGTCAGAACTACTTGTGAAATGTATCGTATGATGTTGAATGTTGAATGATGCGATCCTGGTTGTAAGCAGTTTGGTTTGAAATCCTTCGTGATTTCGATTGACTACCGGGATTATATGGGCTCAAGTTTGAAAATTTGAGCGCTTCGGTGCTTGTTTTCGTACTTGTGCTCTTATAATTTGGTCGGTTCTGTTACAGCTGGTACCGGAGCATAATTCAACATTAAACACATCTTACGGGTAATTAAAAACAAAAAAGTATTTGTTTGCGAAAAGGGTTAAACTCTAAAAATTATTTTATAGGTATGCCAGTGATCACAACCCTTAGCCCAAATAAAGACTCTTAGGTGGCTTATTATAAAGACTAACTTTGGGGGCCTTGTTTGTTTTTATTTCGTCGTCCATACGGCGTGATATTGTATGGATGCCATCCACTTGGGTGGTAATGTATGGATCAATTACCTCAACGCTCTGGTAAGTGTGAGTTGTGAGAGCATGATCGTCCAACCGGCGGTCTAGGGGAGAGTAGTTGTGGTGACTTACCTCTTTACATGTGTAAACCATGTAACTATGTAAAAGCACTTAATTGTGGGAACCTTTATATCGGGTAGCTTGATACTGAAGTATATACATTTGGGGATGTATATATGGAAAGTATTTAAATTACTGCTTTCTTGTATGTTATTTTGGGAATTGTTGGGCTGCAATGGAATTTTTTTTTCTGCAGGTACACTAACAACGTAACGTGTAGACCGATAGTTTCGCTTATATGAGAGAACGTATGTATGCCACCGCTTAGCGTTAGCACTTTAGTTTTCTACTAAGGTGAGAGGACGTACGGAACGTGCATGCATCATGTTTAATTATATCATACATGTCATTCACTCCCTCCTTAAAAATTTCAATAGTCCCGACTAAATTAAATTTCGTATCCCCTAAATGATTCTCACTTTAAGTCAACTCTTGTTGATACAGATGGCACGTACCAGGATGACAGCCCGTAAGTCAACTGGTGGAAGGGTCCCTCGCCACCAGTTAGCTCCACGCGAGCCCCGTCCTGAGCCCTCCGAGGTGGAACGGTTGCGGGCTGAGCTGGCAGAGGTGACTGCTGCTAGGGATGCAGCACGGCAACAACTGGAACAAGTGATTCATGATCGTGATCAAGAAACGCTTGCAGTCCAGAGGTTGACAGTAGCAAACCGCAACTGTCAACGCATGTTGGTCCGTGTGATGGAACAGAGGGATGAAGCCTGGCACGAGGAGAATGTTCTGAGAGCTCGCCAGTTTGAGCTCGAGCAACAGTTAGAAAATGCTGAAGAGTACAATGACGACCTTCATGAAGAAGTGCATCGCCTGAATAACGAGCTTAATCCCCTGTTGCCTCGGAACAACAATGTAGATGAAGATATGGGATCAGGCATCTTCATGGCTGAGGATGATGATGAAGTAGACGTTGATGGACCACAGGATACCCCACCTGCAGAAGCCCCAGAGGAAGAGCCAGAAGAAGAAGAAGACGAGGAGTTAGAGCCTGTCAGTGATGAGGACGGCGGTGAGATCCATGACACCGACTCGGAGGATGATGCTTAGAGTAGTCATCACGTGCCTTTAATGTTAGGATCGTCTGTTGGGCCCTCCCTGTGAAGGAGTGAGGCCTTGTAATAACTTGACTTTGGGATGTAAGGTTGAACCGTCTGTTTCCTGAATGTAGTTTGAACTTGTTAATTTCGATCACAACTTGATGTCTTATTATGTTGCGTTCGATGATGGTGTCACGATTAGCACCCTTCGGTGCCGCGACGAAACCGAGGGCCTCCTATGGCGCGCGACATAAGGCGGTGCTGCTTGGCACGCGCAGGTATCGAGGTGGCTAGTCATGATCCACCATGGAACTCTTCATTGAGAAGTCTCTTTGTGGTCAGTTTGAAGTAGCCTTTCATAGTCAACTAAAAATCTGGAGATCGAATCCAAGTACCGTGCAAAAGGTTAAAAGTCACGTAGATAGCCATGCAAACGGTCCGGTAACCGTTGTGCTCCTTGTGAGTGAGCCTTTATCAACGAGCATCTTGTTGGATTACCAAGTATGATCTCGTCAAATGATGCGCTCGAATGGATTGTGCGGTTATGATGAATTATTGTGCCTTAATTATTATGAGAAATCTATTCATACAGTCAAATTGACATTTCGCAATAATTCATCTACAAATTTCCCACATCGTCAGTGCTCATTGGCTATGCATTTTGCAGATGTCGTACAATCTTCGTCGGGGTCGTGGCAATGAGGATGAGGAACAGCCACCCCCTCCGCCACCACCTACTCCGGCTGAGCTGATGCAGACAGTGGTCGAAGGGCAGCGCATGTTGGCAGATGCTATGCGCCAGCTGGCTAACCGGGAAGCTCGTCCTGGCCGCCAGGGACCCGAACCCAATCAATACAGTGATTTCAAGGACTTTCTGGATACCAAGCCTCCGCTCTTCAAGGAAGCGGAAGAACCACTACAAGCTGATGAGTGGTTAAATACTATTGAGCAAAAGTTTCGTCTGCTTCGCCTGACTGAGGAGTTAAAGACTGAATATGCTTCTCACCAGTTGCATGGTCCAGCGGGCATTTGGTGGAGCCACTATCGTTCCACACTGCCTGCCAATGTCCCTATTGCTTGGGATCAGTTTAAGTCGGCATTCCGGGGAAATTATATTCCTCCCGGTCTTATGGCAATCAAGCACACAGAGTTCATGAGGCTGTCTCAAGGAAACAAAGGCCTGACTGAATACTTGCAGTCCTTCAACAACCTGGCAAGGTATGCCACTGAGTTTGTGGATACCGATGCCAAAAAGATTGCTAGCTTCAAAAGGGGCCTCGGCCCAAAACTGATGAAAACAATGGGCACTAGCAAATGTACTACTTTCAATGATTTCATCAGCGATGCTCTAACTCAAGAGAACAACAATGCTATCTATTCTGCTTCTAAGAGCCGCAAGAGGGCCATTGAGGCGAGTGCTTCACAGTCTCGAGCTCCAGCTGCCCCGAGAGCTCCTCCTCGCCCTCCTGCCGCAAATGCTAAGTTCCGTCCTCCACAAAAGAAGGTGTCAATGAAAACTGGGTTTCGTAAGGCATATACAGTAGCTCTGCCAAAGAGTAATGCGGGCCAAGGCAGCTCCAGTGTTCCTCCTAGCAACATGCCTTGCTGGAACTGTAACAAGCCAGGCCATTGGTCCAGGAACTGTCCGTACCCTAAGAAAAATGTCAACCAAGGTAGTCGTCAGGGACACGCCCATTATAACAGCATTGAGGAAATTCCATCTGGTGAGGTGGTCACCGCTGGTAAGTTTCTAGTTGACCAACACCCCGCAGTGGTACTTTTTGATTCAGGTGCTTCGCATTCCTTTATCAGTCCTAAGTTTGCATCTAAATTTGCACACAAGTTGCATACTGTTGAAGGTGTGGGTTATTGTATTAGTGCTGCGAGTGGGAATATTTCCACAAACAAAGTAGTGGGGAACCTTAAGTTTGAGATAGAAGGGCGAAGTTATTCGCTTGCCCTACTGGTTTTACCTGGTTTAGACATAGATGTCATCTTGGGCATGAATTGGATGAGTCAGAATGGGGTACTCATTGACACATCCGCTCGGGTAGTTATGCTCAGAGATCCTACAGATCAAAAGGGTTTTCTAGTACAACTTCCCAGAAAGGTTGAATTATCGGGGGAAATTCATGCTGTGCAAGGAAAGGCGTTGGCCGAAATTCCAGTAGTAAATGAGTTTCCGGACGTTTTTCCCGATGATTTGCCGGGACTCCCTCCGGATCGGGATGTGGAGTTTAAAATTGAGTTGTTGCCTGGCACGGCGCCCATCTCTAGGAGACCCTATAGAATGCCTCCAAATGAGTTAGCTGAGCTTAAGGTACAATTGAATGAACTTTTGAAGAAGGGGTTGATCCGTCCTAGCTCATCTCCGTGGGGTTGCCCTGCTATCTTTGTAAAGAAGAAGGATCAAACCTTGCGGATGTGCGTGGACTATAGACCTCTGAATGCAGTCACTGTCAAGAATAAGTATCCTCTACCGCGTATCGACATCTTGTTCGATCAATTGTCCAAAGCTAAAGTCTTTTCCAAGATTGATTTAAGGTCTGGGTACCATCAGATTAAAATCCGTCCTAAAGATGTTCCAAAAACAGCCTTCTCGACGAGATACGGCCTTTATGAGTATCTTGTCATGTCCTTCGGTCTGACTAATGCCCCAGCGCACTTCATGTACTTGATGAATTCGGTGTTTATGCCTGAATTGGACAAGTTTGTGGTGGTATTTATTGATGACATCCTGGTATATTCTGTGAATGAAGAAGATCACGCTGAACATCTACGTATAGTCCTCACAAGACTGCGTGAACATCAGCTATATGCAAAGTTCAGTAAGTGCGAATTCTGGCTTCGTGAAGTACCTTTCCTTGGGCATGTGTTGTCCGATGGAGGGATTATGGTGGATCCCGCCAAGGTACAGGAAGTACTAAACTGGAAGGCTCCTATCTCGGTTCACGAGGTCCGGAGTTTTCTTGGTTTGGCTGGCTATTATCGTCGCTTCATCCCGGATTTCTCTAAAATAGCCAAGCCAATGACTCGGTTGCTGCAAAAAGACATCAGGTTTGTCTGGACTCCTGAGTGTGATGCGGCTTTTCACCAACTGCGAACCCTCCTAACCTCAGCTCCGGTTTTGGCACAACCGGATATCGAGAAACCATTTGATGTTTATTGTGATGCCTCAGGCATAGGTTTGGGAGGTGTGTTGATGCAGGAAGGCCGAGTAATTGCATATACTTCTCGACAACTTCGGAAGCATGAGGTGAATTATCCAACGCATGACTTAGAACTGGCTGCAGTTGTTCATGCTTTGAAAGCCTGGCGACATTATCTGCTGGGAAATGTCTGCAATATCTACACCGATCATAAAAGCCTCAAATACATCTTCACTCAACCCGAGCTGAATATGCGTCAAAGAAGATGGCTCGAGTTGATTAAAGATTATAATCTTCAAGTGCACTATCACCCAGGCAAGGCAAACGTGGTTGCGGACGCTTTGAGCCGTAAGTCTCATTGCCATTCCTTGGTTGAAACTGATTTTCACCGATCTCGCCTTCTACATCCAGCAGTCTTATACAACATCACTGTCAGTTGTACTCTCAAAAGCAGAATTATTGAGCTCCAAAAGACTGACACTGGTATATTCCACATCAAGCGTAAGATGAAAGAGCAAGAAACTACACAGTTTAGGATGGATGAAGAGGGTGTACTATGGTTCAAGGATAGGTTAGTGGTACCTAAGGATCGAGAGCTTAGAGATCAGATCCTGTCCGAAGCACATTCTTCCAAGTTGTCCATCCATCCTGGCAGCAATAAAATGTATTATGATTTGAAGCCACTTTATTGGTGGACCAAGATGTGGAAAGAGATAGCTGCATATGTTGCTAGATGCGACACCTGTTGCAGAGTGAAAGCTGTGCATATGAAAGCTGGGTTGCTTCAGCCACTTTCCATTCCAGGCTGGAAATGGGAAGAGATAAGTATGGATTTCATTGTCGGACTTCCTCCTACTGTCAAAAATCATAACTCTATTTGGGTAATTGTTGATCGTTTGACCAAATCCGCTCACTTCATCCCAGTGAGAGTGGACTATCGTCCCACTGACTATGCTGAGTTGTACTTCAATCAGATAGTCCGGCTTCATGGGATACCTCGTACTATCGTTTCTGATCGTGGTCCCCAGTTCACTGCTCGCTTTTGGGAGCATTTGCATCACCTTCTGGGAACCAAGTTAGTGAGAAGCTCTGCTTATCACCCCCAGACATCGGGACAGACAGAACGAGTTAACCAAATCTTGGAAGATCTGTTGCGAGCATGCGTCATTTCATCCAAGGGTTCTTGGGAAAAATGGTTACCTTTAGCCGAATTCTCGTACAATAACAGTTATCAAGAGAGTATTAAGATGGCCCCATTCGAAGCCTTGTACGGTCGAAAATGTCGAACTCCGCTAAACTGTGTAGAAGCTGGGGAAAGAAGGTATTATGG
The DNA here is from genome assembly GCA_038087645.1 of Saccharum hybrid cultivar R570. Classification (NCBI taxonomy): domain Eukaryota; kingdom Viridiplantae; phylum Streptophyta; class Magnoliopsida; order Poales; family Poaceae; genus Saccharum; species Saccharum hybrid cultivar. Next base: position 18,592,275 of record JAQSUU010000139.1, read on the forward strand.
CATTGATTTTGTCCAGGAAGCCGAGGAACAAGTCCGTACCATCCAGAAACACATGGCTGCAGCACAAGCGAGACAGAAAAGCTATGCTGATCGTCGTAGAAAACCACTCGAATTTGAAGTTGGAGACTTCGTTTATTTGAAAGTTTCTCCAATGAAGAGTGTCCAACGTTTTGGCGTTAAGCGAAAGCTTGCACCAAGATACGTGGGTCCTTTCCAGATCATAGGCAAGAGTGGAGCTGTTGCGTACAAAATCCAGTTGCCTCCTGAGATGAGAGCCGTGTTCAACGTTTTCCATGTGTCTCAGCTTAAAAAGTGTCTTCGAGTTCCTGAGGAACAAGTTCCGTTAGGAGATATCAGACTGGAATCCGACTTAACCTATGAAGAAAAACCAGTCCGAGTGATCGATACTCAAGAACGAGTAACTAGAAGCAAAGTGGTTAAGTGGTACAAAGTGATGTGGAGTAATCAGGGGAGTGAGAGTGATGCTACGTGGGAACGAGAGGATTATTTGCGGGATGGTTATAAAGAATTCTATGAAAAATGGTACGCTTTCCAAATCTCGGGACGAGATTTTTATAAGGGGGGAGGGCTGTAACACCTCAAGTGTTTAGTCCTTAATTGCATTGCATTTGCATAAGCATGACATGCATAATCCATGTTTAGTATTTCATGTAATGCAATTCATGTGTTTGTTTAGGGTTTGTTTGTTTGATTCTATAAAATACTTGGGGGTTGGTGTAACAAAAAGGTAAAGTAGTCAATCATGACCTACAACACCTTAATTATACTTAGGGTAACATTTGGAGCAAGGTTCATGTTGATCAAAATTTCAAAAATACCCTCCAAGAAAGGTTTGACCACCATTTGACTCTAGAAGGCTCTAGTTTGACCAATTGAAAAGTCTAACTTAGAGACCTTGCATGGAAGAGCACCTTTAAGCAAAGTTGTAAAGAAAATCATGGGGAACAAAAGTCTCAATATGACCATCTCATGAAATTGACCATAACATGCTCAAAAGTGGCCCACAAGTCAGCTAGAGAAGTGGCTCCAATACTTAGAATTTTTCTAAGTATGGAATCTGACCCTCCAGTTTTACTGATGCCTACTTTAGGAGCTTGTAGTTTGCAAACCAGACCAAACTAGCCTTCACTCATATTGACAAACTTGTAGTCCTCTTGTAGCCCTACAACTTTGTCAACATCACCCAAGTCTGGTTCTCCATGGTTTATGAGTTATGATGTCATGAAGTTAGGGTTTCAGTCGGCATCGTTAACTGAAAACCGGTTCCAGTTTCACTGAGCACTACTTGATGCCCCTGTATCTTACTAACTAGACCGAATCAGCTCTGGAGGCCTGTTACAAACTTGTAGAGCTTACATAGGTCTACAACTTTGTTAATTGGAGTTTCCACTGAAACGAGCTGGATTAGAAGTTAATCAACCCCAAAGTTGCGCTGTCAGTCACTGATGGAGGCACCGTCATCGCGATTCAGTCTTCAGAGTGAGGTGGCCGACCGGCCACAGAACCGCGCCGACGCGTGGAGGCGCGGTGGCGCCCGTACACCGGCCCTGGCCCCACCGGCCAGGCCGCGACGCCTTCAAGACCGCCACGACGCGCGAGCCGGCCTCCACTTCCTCCGCCCTCTCTTCCAGTTGCAAAACGCCGAAACCGAGCCGCCATTGCTGCTCCTCTCCGGCGAGCTCGAGCGCGAGCTACACTGCATCACCGGCCGCTAGACCTCGCCATTTCCTCCGCCTCACCGCCCTCCATCTCCTCGACCCACCGACGGCCGTGATTGGACTCGAGGTGAGCCACATTGTTCCCTTCCCCGTTTCCGAGAGGTCGCCGGAGCCCGCCATGGAACCTCACCGTGGCCGGGGTACCTCGGGTCTCTCTCCATCCTCCCTTCCTATCTAAATAGCTCCGCCTAGCTTCGGTGAAGCTCGTACCGAGCCTAGCCAGCACCGTACACCCTCACCGGCGACAGTGCGCCGCCACCGGACCTCACCGGCCGCCGCTCGCGGTGGCAAGCCCCTTCCGCCCCATCCCCATCCCTTCTGCGGGCACCAATCGACGCACCGTGTGACGGAGAGCACGAGGCAGTGCTTGATTGGCCGAGCGAGCCCTTCTCCGGCGAGCTCGAGCTCGTCGGAGCTCGCGGGTCGCCGCCTCCCCTGTCTCCGGTCACTGACCGCGGGGGCCCGCCCGTCAGTGTCGCGCGCGGGCGGGGTACTGAGCGGGCCGCGCGCGTGAGTGTTGTGGGCCGCGTTTTCCGGGCCGGCCCAGTTCATCCGAGATGAAATTCGTTTTTTATTATTTTGTCACAGGTTTTTGTAGTGGTTTGAAAAATGTAGATCTAGGGTTTTACTGATCCAAAAATCATGAGATAAAATTTGTTAGGGTCTACATGATGTGTAGTATTTTATAAAAATATAAATCTGGTATGAGATGTTTAAGTTCTGTGAGAATTTAATAGATCCTTTAAATGTGTTTTGGAATGCATGCAAATTTGTTAAATTTATAACTTGAGCTGTAGTGTTCCATAAATCATGAAATTTTGCGGGTAGGTTACTCTATGCTTGCCCTAGCTCTGGTAAAAATTTGGACATCAGTGCTTAAGTAATTTTTAAGTTATAAGGCCATCATGTTATTCTAGGAAATAATTGAATGAATTTTAGTAATTTTTCTACATGTGCAATGTTCTTGTAACTTTTTGGAGAATGTCTTGGTACCCTAGAGTATCTAAGAAAAATATGAAATCTGTTGTTTGATACTTTTCAATATGATGTATTAATTATGCAAAAATCAGCCTTTTGGACTTGTGAATTTTGTATAGAGAGTTTCTGTGAATAAAACTTGTTCAAATTTTAACTGTGGTCTCTTTTTGGGTCAGAGAGTCCCCTGTAATTTTTGTAGAATTTTAGGAGCAGTTTACATATATGTTTAAAATTCCACCTAATTAATTAAGTAAATTAAGAAATGGGGTTAAATAAATGTTCTAGTTGGTCACACCTTACTTTCTGGTGTTTTTGTACCTCATGTGAACTTTTGGTAACATTAGTTTGGTTTTAGGGGACTTTGGTCACATCAACAAATATTTAACCTTTGTAATTTTAGGTTTTCTGGACAGCTGGTAGTATTTCTAAGTTTGACCTTTGATAAAATTGGTTGCTGGAAAACTTGTAAATACCAAAGTTACAGTAAACTTAATAAACTAGCTTGTGTAAAAATTTGGGAACATTTGTCTTTGTAGTTTGAGAGTTACTGATGTTTTAAGTGGCAGTTCAGAATCTGCTACTCTCTGTTTTGAGAGGACAGATTCTGGAACTTGTGAAGTTTGACATGGAAAACTTAAGAATTTGGGGTTGAGGTCTGAAAATGAATTGTAGAGCATTTCTTAGGCTTTCCAGATTGTCCTAGATCATATCTTTTGGAATTGTAAATCTCCAGTTGTGATAAAAACAAGTAGCTGCTGTCCTGAATGCTTTCTGTGGTATTTTACTAATTGATATGGTGTGGTATCCTAAGGAGTGTTACTTTTGTAATTGTTAGGTGTTAGGGCCTTAACTGAGGACGAGCAGCTTTATCTTAGGTTAAGTAGATTAGGTGAGTACTTCTCTACTAGAGAAGAGATTTGCACGTACTAGTAACGTAACTTAAATAGAGTATTTTATTCTGAAATGCATTCATTCCGAGCATGTTGCACCCATTTATGCATCCATTATATTTATTGTGCATTCATGCAATAGGTGCACCGGAGGGGGTAACTCTCCTCGAATTCGAGCCGGTAATTCCGGAGGAGAACCAGGAGCAGCAGGAGCCCGAGGAACCAGTCGGCGAAGGAGACGTCGTTGAAGACCTTCCTGAGTGTCCAGACCACCGGCCCTCGACTTTTCTGAAAGGCAAGCCCCGGTGCATGCTGAACCTACTGTTTTATAAATTAATCTTGAGTACTTTTAATTGTTTACTGCATTAAGTTAGGAGTTATATGAAAACACTTGTTGCATTATACCTGTCCTTGTCCAGATATCGTACTTAATCCTATTTTAGGTTAGGCACGTGTCAATGCTTAGCCCTGCTTAGTACGGTAGAAGTCGGGTGATTTCCGGTCATCCGCGAGATGTAGGAAGGAGTCACGAGTGGCTTTATGGCTATCGTGGATGGAACCATGCTTAAAAATGAAATTGAGACCGGGCGGGAGTTCGATAGTACAGCCGCAAGACACTTCACGTCTTGGGTGTGGAGCTATGCCCGTCTGAGTCGTTTAAGGACCGATTCGCTGTACGTCCTTGAGTCATGTTGAACGCAGTCTAACACTTAGTTGGCCGGATAAGTCGTTCCGACCGCGAAGTCGAGTAGTATGGTTCAGGCCGGGAATCGAATGGTAGGTTGCATCTTGGAGGAGAGAAAGGATGTGCTTGGGGACATTGGCGTGAGACCAAGGGGGGGTTAGAGTCCCTATCACCTGGCAGAGTGTCGCCCTTGGGGACGCGACATTATTCGGGCCCGCGATTCCTGAACTGTACAAAAGATGACCTGAGCAGCCCTCGCCAGGCGTGACTCGGTGAGTGTTAGAAATACCCCTCCAGCTGGATAGGAATTCGATTCGAATCGCCGTCGCTCCCGGTTAGTGAGCACTTGACTTGAGCAGCGGCAACGTAGATCTCATTAAATAAACTGGTGGTTAAGGGAATGATACAATGTTGCCACAATTCATAATTGCTCTGGATATAATGATGATAATTGTTTGATTATAATCAAGTGCATGTTTAGTACAGGTGCTAAGATAGATGACAGGTAAATGCTAAAAATAACTGCTAGTACAGGTTATAAGAGTATCAATTACTTATGCCTTTATGCAAAATGTTATGTCAGCTAGCCTCTTGTGTAAGCCTTGCATAATCCTTGGTGTCACTTTATTTCTGGTTTTCGACGGGTAAGTCTAGCTGAGTACATTCCAGTACTCAGGGTTTATTCCCTCCTGTTGCAGATGACATGCTTTATCAGGGATTCTGCAAGACGTGTCTCCACCCTGCGGGTGACGATGACTAGATCACAAGGGCGTGATCATCTTTATGTACTTTCCTCATGCTTTTGCGGGTTGTCGATCATCCAGACTGGCAGTATTTATTTAACTAATGTGTGTGTTATGCTTCCGCTACTTTCAAACTTGGTTTGTAATATTTGCTACTCCGTGGTGTAAACTTATGTCAGAACTACTTGTGAAATGTATCGTATGATGTTGAATGTTGAATGATGCGATCCTGGTTGTAAGCAGTTTGGTTTGAAATCCTTCGTGATTTCGATTGACTACCGGGATTATATGGGCTCAAGTTTGAAAATTTGAGCGCTTCGGTGCTTGTTTTCGTACTTGTGCTCTTATAATTTGGTCGGTTCTGTTACAGTGTCTAGTATTTTTATTGGCACTTCTTGATACCTTAGATCATCTTGTAAATCAATAGTATCTGGTGATATTTGTTCCTCTGGCACTCTAAGGCATTTCTTCAATTGGAAAACATGGAACACATTGTGTATATCTGACATCTCTTCAGGTAGCTGAATGCAGTAAGCTACAACTCTAATTCTTTGTAACACTTGATACGGTCCAATATACTGGGGTGCTAGCTTGCCCCTAACTTGGAACCTTCGAGTCCCTCGAATTGGGGAAACTTTGAGGTACACAAAATCTCCAACTACAAAGCTTAACTCTCTACTTCTTTTATCAGAATAGCTCTTCTGACGTGATTGTGCTTCTTTCATTTTTTCTCTGATCTCTGCCACACGGTCTTCTGCTTCTTTTATAAGGGAAGGCTTAAGCAAGGTCCGTTCTCCAATCTCTGACCACATTAATGGGGTCCTATATTTTCTTCCATACAGGGCTTCAAAAGGTGACATACCTAAGCTGGCTTGATAGCTATTATTGTATGAGAACTCTACATAAGATAGGCTCTTCTCCCAATCTTTACCATAGGTGAGCACACATGCTCTCAGCATATCTTCCACGATCTGATTTACTCTTTCAGTCTGACCATCTGTCTGGGGGTGATAGGCTGAGCTAAAATCTAGCTTGGTGCCCATGGCTTCATGTAGTCTCTTCCAAAACTTAGAGGTGAATTGAGTACCTCGGTCAGATACAATCTTACTTGGCACACCATGTAGTTTTACTATATTATCCACATATAACTATGCTAGCTTGTCTCCACTATACTTGGTGCGCACAGGTATAAAGTGAGCAACCTTGGTAAGACGGTCCACTATTACCCATATTGAATCATTTCCTTTCTGAGTTTTGGGTAATCCATTCACAAAATCCATGCGTATCTCATCCCACTTCCAAACTAGAATAGGCAATGGCTGCAACAAACCTGTTGGTTTCTGATGCTTTGCTTTAACCCTTTGGCACACATCACATTGTGCAACAAATCGTGCCACATCTGCTTTCATACCATTCTACCAATATCTTTCTTTTAGGTCCATATACATCTTGGTGGCACCAGGGTGGATAGAGTATGCTGAGTTATGAGCTTCATCAAAGATTAGTTCTTGAAACTTTCCTACCTTGGGCACACAAATCATATCCTTATACCACAAGATTCCTTTGTCATCCACTGTGAAGTATGGGGCTTTCTTTTCTCTAATTTGCTCATGAATCTTCATCAGATCTTTATCCCTATGCTGTGCCTTCTTAATTTCTTTCTCTAGAGTTGGTTGCACCTTCAGACTACCATTTTGAGGTTGGCATACTATGTGCATGTTCAACTGTGCTATCTCTTCTTGTAGATGAGTGTTTTTGAGCACTAACTGTTGACCATATGATCTTTTACTTAGGGCATCTGCTACCACATTGGCCTTTCTTGGGTGGTAATGAATCTCGAGGTTGTAGTCCTTGATTAACTCCAACCATCTTCTTTGCCTTAAGTTCAAGTCTGACTGAGTGAAGATATACTTCAAACTCTTGTGATCCGTGTAGATTTCACACTTGTTTCCAATGAGATAGTGTCTCCAAATCTTGAGAGCATGCACTACAGCTGCTAACTCTAAATCATGGGTAGGGTAATTTTGCTCATGAGGTCTAAGCTGCTGGGATGCATAAGCTACAACCTTTCCTCCTTGCATGAGAACACATCCTAAACCTTGTCTTGAGGCATCACAATATATGATGAAATCTTGGTGAATGTCTAGTAAAGTTAACACTGATGTTGTTGTCAATCTCTTCTTCAATTCTTGGAAACTCTTCTCACATGACTCTGTCCAAGTAAATTTCTTATCTTTTCTAAGAAGCTCTGTCATGGGTCTGACTATCTTGGAAAATCCTTCTATGAACCTTCGGTAATATCCAGCTAATCCAAGAAAACTTCTAACTTCACTAACATTTGTGGGTTGTTGCCAATGAGAGACAGCTTCCACTTTCTCAGGGTCTACTGCAACTCCTTCAGCTGTCAGGATATGACCTAGAAATACAACCTTCTCAAGCCAAAATTCACACTTGCTGAATTTGACATACAACTTGTGTCTTCTTAGCTTTTCTAGCACTACTCTCAAGTGTTGCCCATGTTCTTTAGCACTCTTAGAGTAGATAAGTATGTCGTCAATGAAGACTACAACAAACTTATCTAGCTCCTCCATGAATACCTTGTTCATGAGGTTCATGAAATAAGCAGGGGCATTGGTTAATCCAAAGGACATCACTGTAAACTCATATTGTCCATATCTTGTTACAAAGGCGGTTTTAGGGACATCACTGTTCTTGATCTTGAGTTGGTGGTAACCTGATCTCAAATCAATCTTAGAGAAATACTTGGCTCCTTTAAGCTGATCAAAGAGGTCATTTATCCTTGGTAGGGGATATTTATTCTTGATGGTGACTTCATTTAGGGATCTATAATCCACACACATTCTCATGCTTCTATCTTTTTTCTTCACAAACAAGACTGGGGCTCCCCATGGTGAAGAACTAGGCCTGATATAATCTTTCTGTTGCAATTCTCTCAATTGCTCCTTTAATTCAGCTAACTCTGTAGGGGCCATTCTGTAAGGTCTCTTGGCTATAGGAGCAGTCCCAGGGATAAGATCAATGATGAACTCTATATCCCTATCTGGTGGCATTCCAGGTAGTTCCTCAGGGAATACATCGGGATATTGTTGTACTACTGGCACTTCTTCTATGGTCCTTGCATCTAAGTTGAAGACCATTGGGTTAACTTTAAATCCTCGAGTTTGGCATTTCACCTTAATCCCTTCTTGGTTAACTAATGATACTTCCTTAGTGGCACAACTAATAACTCCATTGTGTCGTGTTAACCAATCCATTCCAAGGATAACATCTATTCCTTTAGACTTGTGCACTACTAAGTCTGCTAGGAAAACTACCCCACTTAAGATGATCCTTACATTTAAACAACCTAGATGACATTTGGTGTTAGACCTAGGTGTTTGGGTTATTAGGGGTAACTTTAGTAGTACTGTGGGTATTTTATGTTTCTCAGCAAAACTTGATGATATGAATGAATGTGATGCTCCAGAATTAAACAATACTGTTACAAATACTGAGTTGACTAAGAACTCACCAAGTACCACTTTTGAAGCAGTCTGAGCATGAATGTGGTTGACACGAGCTCGGCCATAGGATTGCTGAGGTTGCTTCACCATCTGGCTGTTGGTGGTGGTGTTGGTGTTGTTGCGAGGAAAACTATGGTTGGCTCCAGACACTGCAGGTCTTGGTCCATTAACAGTGTGAGACTGAGTGGACACTTCTGGGTTGTTCTTATAAGGACAGTTGGTGATGTAGTGTCCAGTCTCATGACAATGAAAGCATACTTTGTCATTGTTGGTGACTTGACCGATGCTGTTTTGTTGGGTCTTGCCATAAGTCTGATTCTGATAAGTTGTCTTAGGCTGATATGATGGCTGCATCTGGTTAGAGGCACTGGTAGGAGAGTGAAACTGTATTGGGGCTTGAGTTCGCTGGCTTGGTTGGCTAAATGTGTTCTACCTCTGCGATCTAACTCCTTCTTGAACTTTGTGCTCTAAGAACTTACATTTGTTCTCCTTCCTTTCTTTAGTTTTGGCTACATCAGTCAAAATGGTTCGGTTCATCAAGGTGATGAAGTCTGGATAGATCTATGGGGTCATAAGAGTCCTCAACTCATAGGTCAGTCCTTATATGAACTTTGTCTGCTTCTTGGCATCAGTGTTGACTAATTCTGGGCCATAGCGAGATAACTCAGTGAACTGAAAGATGTATTCACTCAGAGTTTTGCTTCCTTGCTTCAAGTTGCGAAATTCATCTGCCTTCAACTTCATGATTCCATCTGGAATGTGGTACTGATAGAATTCTTCCACAAATTCTTGCCATGTGATAGTATTGGCATTGTCCACAGCTCCACTATAGGCTTCCCACCATGAAAGGGCGATTCCTGTCAGCTGGTGAGTTGCTAACAGAACTCTATCCCTTTCATTGCAGTGGATTGTGTCCAACTTCCTTTTAATGACCTTAAGCCAATCATCTGCTTCCATGGGGTTGTTAGAGCCAGCAAAGGTGGGTGGCTTAAGCCTCATGAACTTAGTCATTTTGTCCTGGACTCTAGCTCCACGATTGTTCCTAGGACGGTTCATGTCTTGGGCTAAAGTCTCCAAAAGGCGGGTTTGAGTTGCCATGACTTGTGCTAAGTCAATTGTTGGAGGAGGGGGCAACTCATCTTCTCCATTATGGTTCCTAGTCTGACTCACTTCATCTTCACGGACACCATCAGCATTTGCATTGGCTTGACTATTAACTGGATTTTGACTTTGCCTGCTAGCTGCATGGCCACTTGGTTGGAAGCGAGTAGCTGGCTTGGGAGGCATCTGTTGGTTGAGATGAGGAGGAAAACATTAGATAAGTGTTAGATCTATTGAGTGATGTTTTGTTTATTAAGGCGTTATATTTTAAAAAAAAGTGTAAGTTTTTAAGACTTGCTATCCTGTAAGGGAACACACGTAGAGCACTCAATTAGCACAACCAACAGGCACAAATATATATTTTGAATATGAGAGTGGTTTACAACATAATAAAAAAATATGTGTGCTACAATACGATTCATCTCCTTTGGGGTAAACAAAAGTGAAGTAAACTTCACTTCCCCAATACAAAAGGAGGAACTAGGTACAACTAATCTTCAACTTTCTCGAACTGAATAGCTTCATTCCCTTAGTGTTTGAGAAGGATCATTCTTTCATCATTTGTGGTTCTTCCTCCGGAATAAGAGACGGGTCGCCATCATCTTTTGGTGGTGGCTGGCTGAGGAGGGGGATTTCTTCTTCCTTAGGCTCCAACTCCAAAGCTTCATGAGAGGTTGTTGTGGGTGGGGGAGCTGATGGTCCTTCAATCGCTAGTCTTTTTCATGTCTTTAGGGGCATGATTGGGATCCCTTCCAAGATTATGAGCTCTTGGTCTTCTAGAGCTAGCATTCTTCTCTTGGCCCTGGTGACAAGGTAGGCATCCTTCAACTCCTGGGCATGATGATCCTCAGCTTCCTTCATGGCTTCAGAAATGATAGTTTCACGACTCTCGGCTACAGTTGCTTGGGCCTGAGCTTCTACAAGCTGCACATGGAGCTTTCTAACCAAGATCTCAGCTTCTTTTGCACGGTGGATGCACTTCTTTAACTCTGAGGCCTGTTTATCATATTGCTCATCCAGAGCAAGTAGGTATGTGGTCATGAATACCACAGTTAGGTCATCCTCAAGGGAATAACGTCCCTGCAAGATGTCCATGCGGGTCCTCCAAACTGGTCGATCTCTTTCTTTGGGTGGAAAGAATCTCATGGGTGTACGAGCAATGAGCTTCTCGTAGGTTTGGCACAGGTACCTCAAGGCTTTACGGGCGGTAGCTTGATATGTATTTGCAAACCGAAATCCGGTCGCAGTTATACTCCATGCTTCAGCTATGTCAGCGAAGTCTTCACTTTTCCCGACATATATGGTGACCTCACACCGTTCGGTTTCATGCTCTATGTATTCTCTGCCTTCATATTCCGGGTGATCTTTGATTCCAAGCCTTTGCATGGTAGCATACAAGAGCTTAAGAAAGCCTTCGACACTTAGACAGTAGCTACTGGTCCAAACTCCTTCTGCCATATGAGAGAAATAGATAAGAGTAATTTTTTTAAAATTAAGGGGAGAGGGTAAGAACTTTTTTAGAAAATACTTTTGTATATAAAATATTGGTCCAGAAAGCCTAAGGTCGCATCCTATAGCCAACTACGGCTCTGATACCACCTGAAGTGCCCTTGATTAACCAGAAATTCAAATGTGATACAATACTAGTCCCAGGAGGCTAGTAACACATTTATTACATCAGATAGGTCTCATTGCAGTAGTCTCGACAAGCGTGGACAATGAAGACATGCCACGATTAAAAGTAACCACAACACAATACAGGTCCAATAGACCCAGAAAAAGGTCTCGCTAATACATATCATCTGACGGATCCCAATGCCACAGGCTTAGTTGGGTGCAGACACGACCTTATTCGTACGCCACGTCAGGATTGAAGTCCGGATCTTCCTCTGTTCAACAAAGCAAGGGTGAGTACAAAGTACTCAGCAAATCCAACCTTACCATACGGAATGAGATATCTGTATATGCAAATGGATAAATCAAGGATAAGGCTTGGTTTATTTGTATAAAGCTATCTTTTTACACATGTAGGGTTTCATTTTATAAATACCTTTGCAAAAGGCATATATTTTTCATATATAATAATATTTCTGAAAAAGGGGTTGATCATAATTTTAGGTGTTGCTGAACCCTCTGTTCCCGCAACATATGGCAGACAATCAGTCATTTCCAAAATCACACTCGCTCTCATGTTTTCACTCATCCTAACCCATCTAGTTGTTGAAACCAAACCATAGCTCGTCTGATACCGCGGACACATCTATCTAGATAAATTTTACACTCTACAAAGGTTGTACACTTTTCTCACAAGTAGGATACCATAGCTTAACACCGTCGTGTAAGCATAGATCCATCAAAGACATTACCCTCCATAGCTAGCACTAGCGCTCACCACGGGAACACTAAGGCCACATCTCATAAGACAACAATTTACAGAGCTCTTTACATTTCATACAGTAATCATCAATTTTCACATACATCTCTTAGTGTCCCGTTGCACACATGCCTCCAGGTGATTGCCATACTAACTAGAGGGATTTAGACTAAGTCTTTCCCATGCAAGACGAGTGGTTGTACGAAAATGAATTAGGCAAGATGAATCATCAACTCAGTCCTTAATCGAGACAAGACGGATATCTTCATGCTTAACCACAAAACGTACAAACCCCAACACCACGGCATCCCACAAAAGGAACGCCGATCCGCCCCATCTTTAGGGTAATCACCATCTATATCTTGTTCATTACCCCTTTCATAGTACCCACAATTCATTTTCCCAACTCACACAATTTTGTATTTAAAATAATTGCATTTGAGAAAAACATATAATAAGTATCCATGATGAATATCAAGTTCTAAGCATATTAAATAATATTTTATCATAGCATATTATTTGTTCCTAAGTTTGAACAAGGCAATTATTAGGTAATATCAATTCAAGGATGGCTATTCAAACGAGTTTTAGCTAAGCAGTGAAAATACTCCGTACGTATAATCGTACATGCAATATTTAAAACGGCTTCTACAGGTCGTGTTTAAAAATAGGATCAATATGCATCAAAGGGGAATAGGTTGTACTTACCTCCGTCGGCGTCCTCGGCAAACTCCTGCTGGCAGTCCGGTTCCTCGGCGTCGAACTCGCGGTACTCGCCTCCGACGTCCTTGTTCTCCGGTTCGTTCACTCCGTCAGCTAGAAGTACCCAATGAGCGCAACAGACAAATAAGCACAGATAAATAATCACATAAATTCAAATGAGCTCTAAAAATCATGAAATTTATATGAGAGATAGATCATGATTTAAGATAAATTTAGAAAGAATAATATTTAGAATCGGAGTTGGCATGTGGCTCTGCAAGATGGCCGAATTTTAATCACACGGAAAAGAATAATGCGCAATTAAGAATGGGTGATCACATGGGCATTTGGCTTGGCTGGTAGTGCATGACGTATACTATGCGTATGTTATTTGGATGGAGTTGTAGCTTAGGACCCACGCGTCATACACACATGGATGGGAAGGGAGAGAGAAAAGCTAGCAAGAGTCTTCTTCTTGCTTCTTGCATGGACGACGCCGTGGTTGAGCTCGTAAAGCTCGGGAGCGGCTCGGCACAAGTAAGGGCAAGGAGGGAAGTAAAGAGAAGACCACAGGAAGAGTGGGAAGAGCAAGGGGATGCTCATGGGCTGCTCACCTCGTCGTGCGACGACGGTTGAACCCGGCTCATGCGTACGGCCGTATACGGTGTACGCGAGACAAATAAAGCGAGAACAGGCAAGTGAGTGGTGAGCTGAGTGTGCTGTTGTGGGAGAGCAACCAGGCGTGCCTTTTTATAGACCAGGAAGCAGGGATGTGTCTTTGGCTTGCTTGCTTGCCTTCAATGGCATCACCGTGGTCGGATGCTTGGACGGTGCGGCGCGTAGCGAGTAGATGCTTAGCATGCAAATGGACGGTGCCTAACCTTGCATGGTGGTCGGTGCCTAATTTGCATGCATGCATTAGCTATCTGTATGTGTGCATGTGTGGGTGCACTGCTGACACTTATTTGCTTGTGCTTTGCATGCTGGTGGTATATGCATGTTGTCTGTGTGCCTTGCTTGTTTGCGTGGTAAATGATAAAAGTGAATATTGTCTCGGTGGGTGCTTTGTCTTGCTTCATTTGCCACGTATATACGAATGTGCTGTAGCCATGCATGGAGAAGAAAGATAGAGGGAAAGGTAGGAGGTGGGACCCGCTGTCGTGGCGGCGTGCGAGCTGCCGCAGTCGGCGAGAGGGGGTCCGAGCGCGGGGGCGTGCTGCGGCGATGGTGGTGGGATTGGCGCACGCGCCGCTGTCGGGGCATCGGACGAAGCGAGCGAGCGAGAGAGAGGTATGGGGAACGGGCGGGTGATGTCAATGCTATGGTGCATAATAAATTGAAGAGAGGTAGTTGGGATGGATATAAGATGGATAAGATTTAGAAGGATATAGGGCTCAGATGACTTATAGTTTTTAAAATACATTTGAAAATATTTTTTAACGCGAGTAATTTTTGAATGTGAATTTTTGGGATGTTACACTATGGGACTCACTTGTCACTTTCTCTAAGTATATTCATGTGTGATCTAGTTTTGAAGGATTTATTGAGACAAATTTAATGGTGCAATCGGAATTTAATTTGAATTTTTAGTTTGTAAGTTATAGTATTTATTTCAACGTTAAATAAGTGAGGCCCGCGCTGGATACTCCTCTCTCTCTTGCTCTCTCACGCACGCATGCTGGCTCCTGCTGCCGGACGTCCTCTATATGAACTGTACAACGCTAAATATAGAGCAATCCAGCCGATAGCGTAACATTTAGAGGAATCCGATGCAGCTCTTTTCTACGCTAAAGGATGAGATGGACGAGTAGCGTACGTTTTGCAATTCCCCAGTGCGGTTCGTCTAACCTTGCTAAACACCACCTCGAGCTGCACAACAACAGAATGCTTAATTTTCAACTACGACTGTAGAGCGAGGTAGTAACTGTACTTACCTGTGATGTAGAAGATGACAAAAATGTAAATCAAATAATGTCATATTGTACCATTAAATTATTAGGTAAATTTGAGAAGGGGCATAGAATTTTGCATTGCAGTTATTCGACAACTACTGTAACTACCACAGTAAATTACACATTTTGATCAGAATCCACATATTTTCGGGGGGAGTACAGTGAGAACTGCTAGTTTCATATTTTCCTTTGATCAGGATTGGTAGTACAGTGTGAACGGCTGGTTTCATATTGTTTTTTCCCCTAACCAGCTTCATACTGGACAAATAGTGCAGTGGCCAGCACAAATATTTCGACAAGGGCCTGGTTTAGATCCGAATTTTTTTGGGAAAAAATTCTTATAGCACTTTCGTTGTTATTTGACAAAATTTGTCTAACATAGACTAACTATGCTCAAAAGATTTGTCTCGACATTTACAGATAAACTGTGTAATTAGTTATTTTTTTACTTACATTTAATGCTCCATGCATGCGTCAAAGATTCGACGTGACAGATACTGTGCAAAAAAAAAATTTTGGGTGTTTTTGAGAACTAAACGGGGCCAAGACTGGCCATCCATGCCTAGCGTGGGTTACAGGGTTCAGCCATTCAGTAAAAGTGTTCAGACCGTCAGTAGAGCAAAGGAACACAATGGCAATGTGAAGTCTGAACTCAAAAGATGTGCAAACATAACGGCCCTCTTCAGATTGTTTTTTTCAGCCGAAACAGTATTTTTCTCTCACAACAAATCAACGAACAATAATTTCAACCATGACTTTTCAGCAAAGCGAGCGGGCTCAATGTGCAGAACAAAAGATAGGAGTAGGTGATAGCATCATCAAGTCATGCACGAAATTGGCCTATTGTGTGGGCGGGAAAATTCCCCAAACACAAAGACTCATCACCGGCATACGTACAAATCAGAAAAGCTTCAACATCATTGCCCCTCATCAGCTCGTTCAAATTTGTGGGTCTATTTCTATGTCAGATATACGTATATGGTTGTCATGAGTAAATTTCACTTACGATGGGCACGAGAATTGACTACGGCATCTCATCTCATATCCTGATGCATTCGTACTGCCCACCAAATGCCAGGAAAGTGGAGAGGATCAGTACTGCCCACCAAATGCCAGCAAAGTGGAGAGGACGAATGAAAGTTTCAGCGTAGAGAATAAATCACGATGGAGAAAAATCAGGAGAGATGGGGGCCGGGCGCCGGTGAGAACAAATCACAGAGGAAGTGTCGTGTCATAAACCGGGGGCAGCGGAGAGGGCGTGGCGTCAGAGAGTTAGGGGAAGGCGAGAGGTTGCGCAAGGGAGCCGAAGGCGAGGCACGTAGAGATCGCAGGTGGGGTGCGACATGAAAAAAGTCTAAATAACCCCTTGCCCCTGAACCACGAAACCATGTATTTAGCACTCTAAACTTCTCCAAACCAGACATTTAACCCCTTCTAGTGGTATTAGCTCTTGGTTTTGCCACCGTGGCGGTCCAAACTGGCTCACATTGACATATTGTGTTCGGGCCCACGCGTCATAGAAAGGGGAGGTGATTCTGTTCGCGCGCAACCAGTGCTTCTGCTTCCCTGGGTTGCGTGCGTATCGATGGCGATGCGGACTGCGTAGATCCAGGGTGGACACCAGCTGGAAGCCGGCGTCGTGCTCCGCGAGGTAGCAGGTAGGCCGCGACCTAGCTTGCGCCGAGGCCTAGCGGCGTAGCGAGCGCGTCGAAGAGCGTCCGCGCTGCACGCGCGATGCGCGGCCCGTACTTCTCCCTCGGCCCCTCGCGAGGTCGAGGTGACTTTTCGTTGCTGCGGCAACAAAATCAAGCAAACAGCCGGAGGAAACATGCTGAGATTAAAGTGGCGGATGATACAAATCATGCTGTGGACTTTTACAAGTCTTTATTTGGTAGAGAACTTGATACAAATGTTAAGCTAGATGCAGACTTTTGGGATGAGGATGAAAAGATGTATTATGTGGAAAATGAGCTTTTGGAAGCTCCTTTTACAGAAGAGGAGGTTAAAGTGGCGGCATTTGGCTCTTATGCTGATGGCGTCCCTGGACCGGATCGTCTACCTTTCTTATTTTACCAAGTTTTCTGGGAAACTATTAAATCAGATTTGATGAATCTAGTAGAACTTTTTGAGAATAGCAAGCTAAATTTGGATAGAATCAATTATGCTATGATAACTCTAATACCAAAAGAACCTGAGGCTAAAACCTTGAAAAAGTTCAGACCTGTTAGTCTTATTAGTTTCAGCTTTAAGCTGTTTTCTAAGCTGATAAATAACAAGATTGATTGGGGTTGCTGATAGGTTGATAACTTCTAATCAAACTGCCTTTATTAAAGGCAGATATATTCCTGAGAGCGTTGTAGCTGCACATGAAATTATTCATGAGGTGCATAAGCAGAGGGATGCCGGGGTTATTCTTAAATTGGACTATGAAAAGGCATATGACAGGGTTAGTTGGAGTTTTTTAGATGATATGCTTGTTTTTAGGGGCTTTAGTCCCAAATGGGTTAGCTGGATCAGAAGTTTGGTGTAGGGTGGATCAATTTGTATTCGAATAAACGATGAAAATAGTGTGTTCTTCAAACCTGGAAAATGTATTAGACAAGGGGATCCTTTATCACGTCTACTTTTTAATCTAGTGGCGGATGTCTTTTTCTAGGATGCTTATGAAAGCTGCTAGGCAAAACCTGATATCTGGTCTACTTCCCCAAGTAATGGGCGGTGGTGTGGTCAACCTACAATATGCAGATGTCATACTTCTTTTTTGAAAGATAATATAGAAAAGGCACAAACTCTGAAGTGGTTATTGGTTTGTTTTGAACAGATGTCAGGGATGAAAATTAATTATGACAAAAGTTACTTGCTTACTATTGGTTTAAGCCTAGATAGCTCTAATGAATATGCTAAGGTGTTTTGTTGTAAGTTAAGTGAATTCCCAATTAAGTATTTTGGTGTGCCTTTGCATTTTACCAAGTTAAGAAGAGTTGATTTACAACCTAGATAAGATAATCAAAAGAATTGGGGGATGGAGGGGAAGATTATTATCTTATGTGGGCAGGCTGACGCTTTTGAGAGCATGCCTTGCAAGCATCCCTATATACCTTCTATCCATTATTAAATTTCTCTGTTGGGCCATTGAAATGATTAACTCCCGGATGAGACACTTCCTATGGAATAACACTGAAGACAGACATAGATATTGTTGGCATTTCTTAGCGACACCACCAAGAGCAGGCACGATGGTCTACCCTCGGCAGCGGCGCCAGAAATGCCGGTGGAGCTGGCATCCCATAATACCACCATTAGGACCCGGAGGACCCTAACGACAGCACTATGGAATGCCAACCCCCAATAGGTCTTTACGTTTACAGACACTATGGAACGCCATCCCCCGATAGGTCTTTACGTTTACCGACGCAATCTGCAAGCGCACGGATCTATCGTTGTAATATTTCACCCGAAAGTATTTATGTATCGTTATTTATATTTTCCTAAGGGAAGGCAGGGATAACAAGTGGTCTGACATGAGTATGAGCAAAGCAAACATACGTACGTAATATCCAAATGATCATAACAGGGGTAAACAGTTGTAGTTCAAGATATTGGACACACACATTTATACTAGTCAAGAGAATCCTACACTCAAGAATAAAGAATAAAAGAATGTCCTAGTCAGGAGTAGAGGGTTCCATATAGTTATATTGCTATAAGCTAAGTTATCATACATGTACACAAAATAGTGCTAGGTATGTATGAGGTGGATCGGGAGGCTACCGAGTACTGGTCTGCCAGCAACCTCACGTGACAATTTATGTACTCCTACACCATGGCCGAACGTGGGGGAATTCAAGGGACGGACAGGGCTGTCACCACCTGCCGTCTACCCCTCGACCGTGGGACATGAAATGCATTCACTCGCCATTATATACCCGAGCACCTCGCCCACATATATAATGATCACCTAAGTTCCCCCAGGTCCCCGACCTATGGATCAATAGGTAAGAGACTTGGGCGTACCCGAAAGCATGATGAACCACCCCCTCAATACACAAATAGATCTACTCATGAACGTGATACGAGAGTGAAGCTCCTAAGCCAACTTAGCATATACATGATATATAAACTATAGACTAGTCTAAATATCACATATAGACTAAGTAGACTATACATAGCCAAGTATGAAATGAGCATAATACATGAACTATATACTAGCACACATATCATGAACATGTCAACATGACTATACTCTAGTTCATAGCATCTACTATATGAATATAAGAACAAAGCTAATTGGAAGAACATGATGAATATAAGAATGAAATGATTCATCTTTATTCTCACCAAATCCTTCCAAGGAGCCAAACTCTCTTTGTAGCTTCTCTTCTCCTCTTCTACTATTTCCTAATCTAACCTAAGCTAACGAAGAGGTGGAGAGGGAGTGAGGAGCTCTCTTGAGCTAGTGGAGTGTGGTATGTGTTGTGTGTGTTATGTGTGTGTGTTAGGGGGAGCCTCCCCCATTCTTATATAGGGTGGAGACAGGCAGTTGTGGAGGGGATATTCCTGAGCGCACCCCCGCACCATCCTCCTCTCCATCAATGCTGTCGGCACGAGCGAGGTGGGCCAAGGCGGTGCCATGGGGGGCGCGACCGTGCCCTGGGCCCGCGCCTGGGCCAGCCCCCCTCGAGCTCGTCTTCACGTGGCCACCTCTCCTCTGCTCCTGGAGCGTCATGGCATGGTGGGCTCGGCCTGGTTTTGCATGAAGTTGGCATGTTTCTCCTCTTTGCCACTCTACGCCTTCCAGAAAGCGCCTTTCTGACTCTATTTCATTGTTTTCAGCCCTTGTTTCTGTAATTGTGATTATTCTACTGGTATACATGGAAACAGGTCAGTTGCACATGTATATGTGTGTATAGATGTATATTTTTCTCCTTTTTTGGGCTTATGTTGGCGGTATAAATCTGTCGATAAGGACCGCCAACAGATACCATTTGGCAAATTGGCAATTGGTTGCTCAGAAAAAGGACTTTGGGGGATTGGGGATTCTAGACTTAAGAAGTTTAAACTTGTCTTTTACTTTGTGCGTGGATTTTCATATATCATTTGAATTCTAATGCTATTTGGGCTCAGATTTTGGACTCTAAATATAGAACTAAGAATCCCAATATTTTCTGTTGTTCAGATGTTGGAGCTTCTCCTTTTTGAAAAGGGGTGCTCTGGGCTACACAGGCTGCCCATATGGATGTCAAGTGGATTGTGGGGAATGAAACAAAGGTTAGATTTTGGGAAGACATTTGGTTAGGAAATACTAGTCTGGCTATTTTGTGTTGGCCTCTTTACATTATAAACGACCAGCAGGGTAAAACTACTAGTGATATTTGGGATGGGGATAACCTTAGGTTAACTTTTAGGAGAACTGTATCAGAAAATTTTATGAATTTTTGGTGGGAATTGCGGTCTCTGATGGATGATTTCTCTCTCTGAAGAAGAGGATCATATTATGTGAAATTACACTTCATCGGGCAAGTACGAAGTTCAGTAATTATATGATGTGATCTCCTTCAGAGGAGTAGCTCCAACTTTTGTTAGTTCTGTCTGGAAACTGAGCATACCACATAGGGTGCATTTTTTCCTGTGGCTGGTTTCTAGTAACAAAGTTTTAACTAGAGATAATTTAGCTAAAAGGCGGGAAGTAAGTGATCCTACTTGTTTGATATGTAATGAGTCGGAATCTATCACTCATCTCTTTTTTGAGTCATGTGTAGCCAAGAGTATTTGGTTCACTGTTTTAGGTTTGCTGGGTGTACAATTGGGGGAGAGCTTTGAATCTGTAGCTCAGCTATGGCTTGCCAATAAAAGACATGAGCTAACCAATGTGATATCTTCGTCTATGATTTGGTCAATCTGGAAATTAAGGAATGAAATATGTTTTCAGGGGATGCCGTGGACGGGGATGAGATGTTTGTTGATGATGGTGGTTAGGATGACAAGAAGATGGGTGCCGATGCTAAAGCAGCAACTGGGAATACGAGTGGAAGAGTTTGCAAATCGTCTAGAGAAATAAGCATTACTGCCGCCGCAAATCGAGTGAAATACGCAGAGGGTGTCATCATCAAAGTTGGGACAATCGACTGCTCTACATTTGGTCCCCAGCGCTGTGAGTTTGGAGTGCTGAAATGATCATGATGGTAGTGATGTGTCGAGAGTTGACTCTATTCTGCTGTGAGGCTTTCATGTAAGGCGGGCGCACCCTAAAACGCTGGACTGGAATGTTTGAGCTTTTGAAATATAAAGCAGGGGAAACCTTTATTCTAAAAAAAATATGCTGAGATTGAGAGCGAAATTCGATGAAGCCGTGGACGGATGTAGCCTGCAAATGTTTATTCTTCCATCTTCTTGCCTCCTTCCATCTGTTGCCCCAAGACCTAACTTGCAGTGTAGGGTAGCTGCCATGGTTGCCCGGCCCTCGCCACCGCTGTGCGTGGTGCATGCTACAGCTGCCCTGTGTTCCATATCGCCAAGGCCGACAGCGCGGTGCCTAGGATCCTGTGTCGGTTTCTGGCTGACGCCCGCAGCGCCGAGGCTCCGCAACTGGAGGCGGCATCCACGCTGGTTCTCTGCTGCGCCGAGGCTAGACCTAGATTGGGCAATATGCCCATGGCAGAGATAGCAAACAGGCTCCTGGGGATCTACCGTGGCTATCGAGCATGTGGGACGGGGCGTGCCGAGGGATCTGCGTGTTCTGCCTCGCAAACCATGATGTCCCCAAGGCCACCAACAGCGCGCGCCTGTGCCGCCACCGTCGCTAGGTGACCTGCTCGACATCGCGAGCGCAAAGTACGGGGCACACATTGGCACATGCATGGCGCATGCGGCGCGGATGCTCTTCGACGCGCTCTAGGCCTCGGCGCGGGCTAGGTGGCGGCCTACCTCCCGACGACGGCTTCCTGCGGGTGTCCACCCTGCCTCTGCGTGGTGCACGCCACCGCCGGTACGATGGTACCCACGCAACCCAGGCAAAGCAGAAGCACCGACCGTGCCCCTATGCAGAATCACCTCACCTCCCCTTTCTATGACGTGTGGGCTTGAACGCCAACAAGTCAATGTAAGCTAGTTGGACTGCCACATCGGCAAAACTAGGAGCTAATACCACTAGAAGGGGTTAAGTGTCTGGTTTGGAGAAGTTTAGGGTGTTGAATACATGGTTTCATAGTTCTAGGTGTAACATAGACACTAAAGCAAAGGTCAGGGGTTTATTTAGATTTTTTCCGTGCGAATAATGGGGAGTCGAGGTGGGGTGGTTTGTTTTGGAAGGAAAATCAGAGGGAGAGGAAAAGGGATACGACGAGCAGAGGGGGACGCGTATCGCACCTGATAGACTGACAAGGCGATGGTGAATGTCGCACCAATAGTCTTTTTAGTTGTGAGAGATGTTTAGACAGCTGACATTTTTTTACCGTCTGTCATCGGTTACTCTATGGGTATAGACAGTTAAGTGTGGGCTCGATGGCGCGCGATCGCGTGAGGGCGACACGTTCCGCTGCCGTATTCTTAGGAAAAAAAATATATATTAGTTTGTGCTAAATAAATCACCTTGCCTAATACCTCTCCACCGCTGCACGTATACCTCCCTTGCTCCCTCCGTCACATCGCCTCGCCTCCTCCAAACCTGGATCAGGTGCGGTTAGAACTGCTACTGCAAGTTATGCAGTAGCTGCTGTTTGGACACCAGAAAATCCGCCTGCAGTGGATTCTCGTGTGGGAAAGGTGCGGGCGTGCCAGTGTGTACCAAAGTACAGAAAATAAAAGACAAGAACATGCATATTATTAATCATCACGAGTTAACAAATACAAGTTCCTAAACAACACTACTAGAGAACAGACCTTTCGTCGATATCCAAAATGGGTATTAGTCCCAGCGAAATTTATGTCCGGGACAAAAAAACGACTTTAGTCCCGGTTCGTACCCTGCCCAACGGCCGGACCACTTTTAGTCCCGGTTCGTAACACCAACTGGGACTAAAAGTCATCTTTTAGTCCCGATTGGTATTACGAACTAGGACTAAAGGTCAACTTTTAGTCCCGGTTGGGTGACTTTTTAGTCCTGGTTGGTGTTACGAACCGGGACTAAAGGTCTCCGACCCGGGACTAAAGGTCTCCCATGAGTCAAATCAAAAGGAAGAGCGCAAAGGACTTTATCACATGTTGTGTTCAGTTGAGTTGGTAAGGAATCTACGCGCGAGGTGAGAGGTCCTGAGTTCGATTCTCACGCACCATAAGAGAGGCCTCTAGAATTTTATTTATTTTTTCACCCGAGGACGGGCTTTAGTCCCGGTTATGTGTACCCGAGACTAAAGGCCGGGACCTTTAGTCCCGATTTCTTAGTCCCGGCTCTGGAACCGGGACTAAAAGTCCTTAGGATCCGGAACTAAAGGACTTGTCTGTAATAGTGCAAGATGCGCTCCATAGCCAACAAGTGGCAATCTAACTTGGACGATCGTGATCTTCATGGTTTCTGGGGCATCGGAAAGCTCCTAGTTAATTACCCCCGTGAGCTAGCTCATGGAGTACCTCCGATTCTGCTGCTGTGGTCATCGTCTTTGATCTTCGCTTCACTTCTCTATGCGTAGTGTTGGTGTAGATGTGGGTGGCGTCAGCGTGTCCATGGCCTTCTCGGTCCATGAGCCGGTGTAACATGACTGGAACATCAGCCATGCCGCCTGTGCCGTTCGCCTCGTCGGTGGCGAATGGCACGTGGTGTCATCGTAGTCGCACTTGCATGGATCGTGTAGCTCGAATCGCCTCGGACTTCCTCGGCAGCGTCGTCATGGTACACCGTGGGCTTGATCTTGTAGAGGTACTGGAGTGGTTGTAATTGATGAAGACTTGCGTCACCTTGCTCATACTCTCGACACACGTAGACAGCTTGTGCATGCATGGCCTGTACGTACATGTGTGTGCACATACACGCTTGCTCGCTTCTTGATTTTTGCATGTTCCCTGTCTCTTCTTGCATGGATCGTTGCACTGTCTCTTCTTGCATGGATCGTTGCACGTTTGCATGGTATACATACGTATATATATGCATCGCCGTCGGAACTTGGCCGGCAACTATGCATGCGCGCAGAAGATAACCGCGTTGCGCTCATCCTCCAGGCTTCAGATCCGCCCATGTACACCCAGCAGCCGCATCCATCGCTCAGACCTCGGCTTTCAATGCGCACCCGTAGCCACGGTGCAGCATGTGTCTTCACATTCAGCGATCGCGCCGAGATCTGGCTTCCTGTCTCCGTGGGCATAACCAGCACCACCGCACATGGATGCAACTATGCAGAATAACAACAAATAAATCAGATTAGTAGCTCACCCGTGGAAAACACGAATGCCATCTCTCTTTGCTTCTCGCTTCCTTCGACTCCGGCAGGCGAAATCGCTATGTGGCGGCCGTCCGCCCGTGCTCTAACTCGCCGAAAGGAGGAAGTCTGGCTGCTTGCTCTTTCTCTGGCGGCTGCAGATGCCGATTTGTGATTAGCCTTCTCCGTGGAGACTTGGCTCCTTTATATAGGCAACAGGTAGGGCTACACGGTGGGACTCCTGGACACACGCGCGCGCCGCCGGGAGTTTGTTAACCAGCGTGATATACCCGGAGCTGCTAGCTCCTTTCTTCACTCGGAAGGAAAAGGCACGTAGGTATCCCCGTGCGTCAATTATCCCCGACTCTGCCGATTAGTTGAGATATTTCCTGCTGGCCGCGTATACACGTACACGGTTGCTCCATCTAAAACTGAACCTACCTGGTACTTCTCCCATGCAGTCCATGACGTGTGGACCTCACTATACGGCCGGGATTCCATCGCATATCGTAAATCATTGAAGATACGTATATATACTCGGTTCAGTGGCTTGCAGCCAATAGACGTATGCTGCCCGCCGTATTATACACCAAAGACCAGGCCTTCTAGAACGTTTTGGACTACTCGTGAGCCGTGCCATGCCGTACGTGCATCTGGCCAATGTTCCAGAAGGTTCTAGACTCGTTGTGCCGGTGTCTTGCAGACCCAACTGGCATATAATTCTACAAAAACACGTGATACAGACCGGCGTATGTACGAATTCTACAGCCGTTCAAGTCCGTATACATGTGTACGTAGATGGCTGAGTTTCCCCTATTTGCATGTCAAAACACACATCTATCTATCTATCTATCTATACTATAAAAGAGCGAAGGATTTAAAAATACCCTCTCACCCTGATGTTTCCAACAGACCTAAACTTGTGTCCCTTAGATCACAGATCCAACGCATTTAATCCCCCGTCCTAATCTGACAAACGGACCCGTCCGAAAAACTTTTAATTGTTTACGCGTGTTTATACATACGATCCTCACATCGCTATTTTTTCCACAAAAAAGATACCCACCCGCCTATACCCATATATCATAACGTCGGTGCCCACCCGCCTATACCCATATATCATAACGTCGGTGCCCACCCAGCCCCGCCAGTGGCCAACACCTATTTTTTTTAAAAAAAGAAATGCACACCACCGGGATACTTTCTAAAAAAAGAAACGTACACCACATGGACACCTCCAAAAGATATGTACACCAACAGGCTAGATTAAAACCATCGATGGTTGCCCTAGCTCGGTCATCGTACTTACGAGCGCCGCTTATCAGAGTGCGCCGTATAGGCGACCACGAGGGACGGTGGCTGCAGCGTATGCACCCAAACAACAGGGTCCTAGGAGCGGTGGCGCTGCGGCATGGGACAGACCTGCTTGGGGTCACGCCGTCAGCCGACGACCGACGGCACCATGAACGTCTATGACGCGGACAAGGTAAGGTATCACGGGTACTGTACTTGCTAGCATTGTTGGTTGTAGTGAATATAAGAGAACATCAGCATGAAAGACGTATGGAGCACTAATTAAAAAATTGACCAACTTATTTTTGAGAGCCGGAGAGAGAGGAGCGACCGTCTTCCTTCGGAGGTCGAGGCCTCCATGATCAGGTTCGCGTCCCTGTCTTCCACCTTGCATTGCTTTACAAGATTAGTAAATAATAAATTAATAATATTATACACCTGCAGCAGACCTGTCACGTCCTCTTGTTGTGAAGCTGGATATCTTGTGAAAGTGAAACTATCTAACGACCATGAGTAATGGTTTGGTTCAAGACGCTATCCTTCATGTTCAGTGTTCAATGAAAACATGCTCTTTCCTTTTTTGTCTCCCAAAAGAAGAAAATCGTTGCTGCCTGATATTACAATGTAAGCTTCTTGTCATATCTGTAATTATTCAATTAATTATTCATATTCCACGCAACTCAATTTATCTGATTCTAGAGTCACCTTCCGGATTAGTTTGTTAATTTCTCATTGGTGGAAAGGTATATCAGCACGCATTCTGAAGTGATTTTTGGCTAACTTGTTTTTATTAAAAAAATGAATGAGATAGGAGGACTACCTCTTGTAACAAAAAGAAGGTGAGCTAAGGTGGATCATTACTGGAACGGTGGTTTTTGCTAACTTGTTTTAGAACTTTGTGAGATTAATCTTTTTAACCTTTTACACTTGCAAGGACCAGTGGTTGGAACCATTACTGTTAATTGACGATTTTATGATGCATCAGGTAAAACGAAATAGATGTGAAATCTCTACTGCCTTTTCAATGTTATTTTGAGCACCACTCTTTTTTTTACTTGAATGATATCCCATCGATGCTGATTACAATTACACCTTGATGGATCAGATAATCTGATGAGGTTTTAAGACACAAAGTGCACTCAGTGGCAAGAAAACCTCTTCTCCTAAAAGGTTAGTCAATTTAATGATATTTTCAAAATTAACGAACTTTACATTTGTGCAAATAGTCGCCAAGTTAGGGGTGAAATGGAGGAGTAATTATAGTAATTACTCCAACCAACCTGTCTTCATGAACCGGTCCGATTCGGTCCATAGCATTTTCTCATATGTATTTATCTTTTCAATATTTAATATATATGTATAGATATAAATATTCAATCTAACAAGCATCCAAGCTAGATAACGGTCCACTAGCACTTCAACATAGTTCCAAATAATGGAAAAAATGTTGGTTTCAAATAAACTTGAAAATACTAGGATAAGATGATAACTACAAACAATCTAGAAAATGACAAATGTTGGTTTCAAATAAACTTGAAAATACTATGATAACTACGAACAAGCTAGAAAATGACAACGAAAACAACAAATTTTTTCTAGGCACGTGCGATGTCGCACGTGCATGTTAACTAGTATATACATGTGCATGTATGGAACTGTTCAGCTTACATGTGAAGAAACTTGCTAGCTTCCTCTATTTGCATGTCAACACACACATATACATGTGCATGTATGGAACTGTTCAGCTTACGCGTGAAGAAACTTGCTAGCTTCCTCTATTTGCATGTTGCGAGCGTCCCTACATGCCTGCATGGGCCTGTAGCACGTAGAGGCTCACCTGATTCTTGTTAGCTTCTTCCCCATACGTATATACACCGGGAAAGCACATACATCTCTACATGTATTTCTGTATATATTTCTCCTCTTTATCACGTGCCCGGTGGTACACATTATTACATGCGTACATATTGATTTTAATTTGACTAAAAATCCATCAAACAAATGCCCCCCGCCAAGATGAGTTTGGACGAGGCGTAGCAAGTCCGGACTCGGCTTGGTGAAGAAGCTGATCAAGATATCTCAGCGCAATTGCAACAAGATTTGCTGCCGTATCTATCATGGACTCCTATATCCCAGGGCCCGGATTGCAAAAGCACGCTTCAGGGGTGCTATATATACAAACGTGATGCGGCACTTTCCATAATCGTGACCTCATTTGCCCGACGTCCCTCTTCCTCTCCACGCTGTCCAAGGAAATATGTTCCTGCCGCACGAAGGCAAGTTCCGGTGACCCGGCGCACGTCCACGTCCTTCTGTATCGGTGAGACTTGCTTCCTTGAACTTGTTTTCCTTGTTAGCTTCTTTCCTTCCACAACAGAAGTTATTTGTTATCGATGTACGGCGATGAGCACGTAAGAGATTGGTCCAACAGGCGGCGCGGTTATCAATATGCTCGTGGCGAGCGCGACAGAGATTCATCTTAGAAGAGCGAACCTAAGGCCCGTGACGAGCGCTTGCACCGGAATACATCGCAACCACGCGGCGGCATTGATGGCCAGCATGCTTCACACCCTGATGGTTCCAAAGCTGGTAGCAGCCGTGGGAACGATCCTCAGCGCAGGAAGAAGCCGCGTGAAGACTGGGACGATGGAGATAACACGCTGCCTACACGCAAGGACAACTCCAGAAACCGTCCTAACCGTAATGGTCGAGACGTCTCGCGTAACAGCGAGTCTAGACCTCATAATAGCGGCGACTCAACAGATCAGTACAAGATCAAGCCCCGCGGGTCCCATCGCAAGATGATCATAGGCGATAGTGATTCTGACTCAGAACCCCACCCAAAGAGGAGATTACGTCGAGCAGATGACCTTGGAGATGCAACGACAAACACGCAATCGGACCAGTCCCCTCCCAAGGCAGCCCAAAGCAAGGGAGTGCACCCGGCGACAAACGGTGGCGGCGTGCGTGAGGACGGGTCATCCAAGCAGAGAAGTCTCGAGAAGAAAATGCGCCAGGGCAAGCTTGTGGAGAGCAAGACATCACCTGCCACTCCAAGTCACCTTCTGGCAGCACCTGGTGTTCCGAGCAAGCCGAATCACCTCGAAGCTCCTCTTGAAAAGACTAAACCAGCGCAACCGTCCGAGGCTGCACAGGTGTGCCTATTCTTTGAATTTTTTTTTTCTAATATACAAATTTTCTGAACTTGTAACATATCATTTTTTTTGTACAGGGCAACACTGACTTGCACCCGGTAGCTAACACGGTCAATCAGGAGGTGGACTTTGATGAGACAATCTCTCTCTCCGATCTGGGCAATGATAGCGTAAGCATGCTCCATTAAGCTTTTTCATAACTCCTTTCGACATCATAGTAATTCCCTCGAATGATTTTGTCAAGTCCTTCATGAACGAGGACCTGAGCACCCTTCCGTGGAAGGGAGTCTCGATAGAAGAAGTATCTAGTCTTTTCACGGACTCCATATAGAACTACCCTCCCTATACCGAGACTACAAATGGCGCGCGCACAACCACAGAACAGGTCCAAGTCACGGCGCTGCCTACTGTGTCGGCTCGTGCGTAGGTGTCCGCTTCAGTACCATCTCCCACCGACCTTAACTCGGAGCTGCCAGTCGACGACGAAGTGCCAGCCCTGCCAGACGATGCTGTACTCCAAGCACTACTCCATACTGTAGTGGCTGAACAAACAAGTGGGTTTGTACATCCAGATGGCAATGGAGCCCTGGAAGGTAAACAGACTTGCTCTTTTATACATGCACGCTGCATTGCACATAAGCAACGCAAGCTTACTTATCATTACATATCTCTTTTTGGCAGTTGATGATGATATCAAGGACAAAACGCCACTCTCCAAGCTGGCAGACCTGAAGGAGGAGGATAACATGCATCTCCAACTAGTAGACCAAGCTAAAGAATTTACTGCCAAGCTGGGGTCAATTAGCATTCCTGCTTTCTTAGACAATGACGCATCTTTTGTCCTTGATCTCCCTAATGATAGACATGGTATGCGTGAGGACTTGAGGGACCTCTAGGTCATGCTAGGGATTAGTCCTCTCGATGAGAAAAGGTGAATCGTGTAAGCGCAACCAAGCTCTAAATGGGTTTTGGTAATGTTGACCCCATAATTAAAGGACTAATGGCTCTGACAAGTGTTTGACAGCACAACTATCATCGTGGGTGCAAAGAAACAAAGGAGGAGACCCCTCAACTCAAATGGATGACTTGCAACGGCTCCAAGAGCTAGTTTGATTCTTTTTTATATTTTGAGATTGAGTTACAGGACAAGCCGTACTATCAAGGGGATACTAATAGTGTGCTGGGTGGAACCAAGTGCTCAAAACTCCATTTACATCTTAAATAATTCCAACCACAAAAAGCCAACAGAGCTAAATTCTTATCTGTCCTGGCCAGCGCGGAACCTCCGCGCCTCAACGCGGAGGCTCCGAGGTCTGTCTGACCTGACCGTTTTGTGGGTGATGTGGGTGGTATATATACCATGCCCCTTCGCCCCCAACGGTCATCTTCTCCATTCCTTCATCCCTGTCGAACAGAAGCTCTCTCTCTCCCATGCTTGGTGCTCCCAACTCCCTTGCTCAAATCTTTGTGATTTCTTGAATGATTTGGCTCTAGAGAGTGTGAGAAAGCTCGTGAAGATCCTTCTCCTCCGTTCTTGTGCACTTGGTGAAGCCCTAGTCGCTTGGTGTGTTCATTACTCTTGGAGCTTGGCTCCTAGACGGCTAGCGGTCGCCCGATAGCTCCCAATCCGCTGTGGTTGAGCACCGGGACATTTGTTTTGCCCTTTGTGACTTAGTGGAACCCTCTAACCTATTGCCTTGGTGATAGGTTGGAGAAGAGGAGTGAGTTGCAAGAGACTCCATAGCCTTTGTGGCTAACCTCAACAACATGGACGTAGGCCAACCTTTGTGGCGAACCAAACCACGTGATAAATCCTCGTGTCTCTTTGTGATTGTGATTGTGATTGTTATTGCTTTCTCTCGACACTACAAATAAAAACACTCTTGTAAACTCAAATGCAACAATATGTTGTGAAAGAATAGTGTACGTAAAAGAACAATGTGTACAAATAGCTTGCCTCTGTATGCTCAAAGTTTTAAAGCAAGGGATGCGTACAGTTTTTACAAATATTAATATAAGGATGTGCACTCTTTTATTTGCATTCTCAGATGATTCAGTGCCAAGAACTACATAGTTCATCATATACTCAGAAAGTTCTTTTATAGACTGGATAGGCAGGAAACATTATTGTGCTTTCAATTCAGATATCCTATGTCAGATTCAGTTTCATACTGGAAGGCAAAACCAAACTTATATATGATTTTACATCCCTAAAAATGAATCCATGAATCCATTCCTACATTGGCATCCCATTGGCAAAGAGACAAGAGGGAACACATACTTGACCCAAAGCTTGCATCACGCGCACCCCCTGGCGACAGCCAGAGAGCTCCCTTTCGTTCACCAGCTCCTTCAAAAATACAGTCACAAAACAGAATAAAAATATGAACACAAATGATCCATGGACAAACGATGGCCGAAAAGTTACAGCAAGATCATTGTCAACCATCCATTGGCTTTGCTAATTACTCAACGATAGCATGCTACAAATGATAACCACTTCTGCATTCAAACATTTGAGCTGTCTGAATTTTAAAATAATATCATGTGCATAAATATTTGAGCTGTCTCAGATAGGGAAGTTGTAACAATCTTCCAATTTACTAAGATTATTAACTAATCCTGAAGCTACTCTCACGTGTCCTGAAATACTAAATGGCAATAATGAAGGGTTGTATTACATCAAAATTCCTATGACATGTGCAAAAACATATTGGATTATATTTGTTAAACCATTGATAAACATTTGTGCACGGCATAGCAACAAAAAAAATAGATCACTGTTCTAGCCCCGACCGCCCTAGTTAGGGGTGTCGGGCCGCCGCGCCGGGGGCCCTCGTGCCGCCGCTCGCGCTGCACCACCCGTGGCGGGGCCCCTCACGCCACTGCGCTAGGCCGCCCTAGCGAGGGCTCGGGCCTCCCTCACGCGGATGTGTGCGCGGGGCCAGCCCTTGCCGCAACCAACAGAGGAGGGAGAGGGAGGAGAGGCGGCTGCATACGCGCACAAGAGAGAGAGCTAGGGTTGAGGGTTTCAGCCAGTATATATTCGGCGAGGACCGCGCGTAGGCAAGCGCCCTAGCCCTCGGATGGACGATCTGGCGGCCAACAGGTGACGTGGCCAGGGTGAGGCCCTGTTCGTTTGAATTTGGCTTATCAGTCACGGTAGAGTGTTTTTCTCTCACAGCAAATCAGCGAACAATATTTTTTAGCCTAACTTTTCAGTGAAACGAGCAGGCCTGATGGGAAATTTGTACCTGAAGATATATTCATCAATTTGAATTCTAAAATAACTTGATTTATGTAAAAAATAAAATTCTACAAGGAAATTTGTCTCGGGTCAGATCTCTGAACGCTGATCAGTCGCAGCTTGCAACCAATCGCCCCGTCACCTCTCTCGGCTACGATTATAACGGGGACAATAATCCAGGCGTCCTTAATAATTCGCGAAAAGAAAAAAAAAAGAAGAAGAAGGTAGTCGCCCACCCGATCCGATCCCCAAATTCTCCACAACCCCATGGCGGCGAGCTTGTGGCGGGCGGTGATGGGCACCGGCGCGGCGTCCACGGACGCCACCGACTCCGCGGGCGGCGGCGTCGAGTTCTGGCGCGCCCCGGAGCGCGTGGGTTGGCTGACCAAGCAGGGCGAGTACATCAAGACGTGGCGGCGGCGGTGGTTCGTGCTCAAGCAGGGGCGGCTCTTCTGGTTCAAGGAATCGACCGTCACGCGCGCCTCCGTGCCCCGCGGCGTCATCCCTGTCGCCTCCTGCCTCACCGTCAAGGGCGCCGAGGACGTGCTCAACCGACCCTACGCCTTCGAGCTCTCCACCCCGCGCGAGACCATGTACTTCATTGCTGACACCGAGAAGGAGAAGGAGGAGTGGATCAACTCCATCGGGCGCTCCATCGTCCAGCACTCCCGCTCCGTCACCGACGCCGAGGTCGTCGACTACGACAGCCGCCCTGGCGACAAATGATTGATTTGTGAGCAAAAGGACCGGTCACACCTGTAACTCTGCAGCGTCTCTATGCTACTTTAACTCTGCAGCGTTTCTATGCTACTTAGTTTCGCACTTGTTATTGTTGTTTTGTGGATATGATCTGTGCATTTGTATAATATTTTGGTCATTGGGGAATAAGTTCGGGATCATGTATAGCGTGCTATCTGATACAGTACTGCAGATCGGTTCTCTACGTTCAAATTTGTGCACTGCCGTTTGATTTGTTTGGTCAATTATTTATAGTATTTGGTTACATTACACCTCTGGACGTGTGAACTTACAGCAATCCAACAAGAAAATTTTCTTGCTGCTTTTAATTTGCTCCTTTGAGTGTCATATTAGCTTAGAGCCTTAGACCCATGATATTACTTGATTGCTCCTGTTGTCTTTGAACCATGCTTGAATTGTATCTCATTTAGTTGATGAAATCTTCGTTTGCCTATTCTAGCAACTATGTTTCCTTGACCATGATGATCTCAGAGCAATTATCTGCTTAGTCAGGAAAGACCTCTAAGATTCTGTTGTCTTCTGCGCAAGCATATGAAATGCACTGGGCATTGGCTTCCTATACTGAAGGTCTAGACTTCAGTGTTACTTGTGAGCTCATATCCTCGATTTGTGTTTTGAAAGCCATGTTGATGAAAACAGATTAAACTGTTGTGGTTATCTGTTCATCAAAACAGCTAGAAACGCCGATCTTATAGTTTATTTGCAGATGATTTGGTAAGTCAGCAGATTGTCTGCCTCATCTTTAGGGTGTATAATATGCTAATGACCTCAGCCTTATTATGTCAAAGGCGGATGCTTTCATGTTATAACCCAGTGATCAACAACCCACGCTAATTTGCATGGTTGTGTTTAATTCACATTTAACTTATGCATCAAATATGTTCGCAATGAATCTCGCAATTCTTGTTCTTAGTGAGTTAGTGTATCAGTTATTATTATCTCTGTTTATTTTGTTCTGAAATGCTGTTATATTCTTATGTATGTCTCAAGGATACCTTTTGCATTGCATGTCTGTAAGACTATTGTCTTACCTGTGACTGTAACATTGAATTCAAAGTATCGAATATTAAGACACATTCATCCTCATATTTGCAACAGTTTAGAATGGGGACCAAAGACGATAATAGATACTCTCTCCAGGCCTCTAGTCTGAGTAAAAAATACTTGTCATTTTGGGCATATCATATAACCTTTGACCATTTTTTCTACTCGGATATATTTACAATCTAATTAATATATGAAATTATATAAGTAAATATCAAGGAAAACCTGCATGTAGGACTTATATATCGAAGCTAAATATTTTAAAAGGTTGTTGATAGTCAAAGTTTCACATATTTGACTGGATCTTGTCCAAAAGGCCAAGTATTTGTGACTGAAAAGGAGCATTATTAATATTGAAGCATGTAAAGAAAGTTGTCAGCAAACAAAATGCATCCAGTTGGAGAATGCAAAGACAAGTATAATAGCTATGTCATTATCTAATTGCAAACTTCTGCTGAGTTAACATAGGTTCTGTAAAGACCGCTGAAGTCTGGTGGCAATGACACTCAGGTTCGAAGTCTGGCACAATCTTCTTAAGAACAAAATTGGGACGATGTCTCTCCTGGTCAAGTTTTTAAGGCTATTATCAAATTTTGATGCTTGTATCATGTGAACCTATTAACATAGGTTTATAACTCTTATCCAAACATACTTGTGGTTGCCCCTTTTGTGAATTCTGTCAAATATAAGTTTTTTCATTCCTTGCGGAGATTTGTGTCCTCCTGTATACCCAGGGTTTCTTCATACAATTTAAAATCCTGCGTTGCTTCTGCTGTATACCATGTTACGAGTTAGCTGCCACATGTATCCAGCAATACATTTGCCTCCAGAATCTCAAGGTTTTTGGGCTGGTACTTAAGTTTTAGTTAGCTGTTGCTATGCTGCCGCATGCCTTGCTTTATAATATTTGTCCCGAATCATACTGTCCTTATTGGAATTTAAGTCGTGAAGCTTGTGAGAAACATTTGGAAAACTGCTGTTGATGCTATCTTAATTCCTCAGAGCTGTCGTTTTCCGTTTCAGATCCCTCCAAATTCCAAGTGAACTTCTGCCAGTAAGCACAAGGCCAACATCATGTCTTATCTTCCCTGGACTTGATCAGATAATCTACCTCTTCTTCATTGTTTCGTCATGCATTGTCCTAATATAAGTCATGGTTCGTCAGACTGGAGCCGCTCATGGATACAGTTTGCTCTGGTTTCTTGTCCTCTGTTTCCATCTTTCCTGTATTGAATTGCAAGCATGCCTAAGTACCTTGTGTCTGCGCGCAGCGCGTGTGCTTGCGGAGCACAAGCGCTATCGCACGCACGGATGACATTTTGGATGGCTAAAACCACGTACGCCCATCGTTAAGCCCTAATGCGTACCTAACATACACGGATCATACATGATTCAGTAAAGGCTTAAAGTCATAATGCGTAGGTAACGTACAAGGGTCATATAGAATTTAGAACGCCTCACCCTAGCTCTTTGCTCCTGGAGTAAAAATAAGAGTAATTATGAAACAAAACTTCAAGGAGTAGGTACGATGCTAATATAAAAGTTATTCCAAATAGGGTTTTAAAGTGACTACCATGTTGCTTTGTGCGATTGAAAAGTGGAACTGGTCTGATACCAAGTCATCATTGTCCCTGTATAAAGCATTCTTAGAGTTTTTATATCTTTTTTAAAAAGAAAACATAGCTTGTACTTCTCCTCAAATGGTACTCTGTGTCACTCAGTGGTGTTTGAATTCTCACCAAGGGATTGATGCTTTACCTTTCCTTCCTACTTATAATAGGTTTATGTAATGTTTTAGGTAGGATAAGAGTAAGACATACTTATATTGCATATATTGCTAAGTCAAACAGTGGATTTATGGAGAAACATGCCATATCCTAGATCAAGATGTGCATATGTATGGTATATATGATAAGAACTTTGGTGGTACTCTTTGTCAGGTATGATCTCTCTATGTTTATTATACCTAAGACATGACTATCTTTTCTTTTTCTTCTAATGGACTAATGCATGGGCCCCCATGTGCTCAGATATCTTCCTTTTTCTATGTATAGACTTTCATGTACCCATTATTTTTCCAATACTTTTACATAGCTCATGTCTCTTTTATAAAACTATTGGAGAGAGAGATGATACTTTGAACTTGAGTATTTATATATGGGAATGAAAGGCATGCTTTTGTGTACTTTCAGTGCAGAAGCAACAAGTGTATCCGGCATGTAAGCGGTCTTGATCATGGGGTTATGAAAAATTTCTCTAGAGCTCAATGCAAAAACAAATTCAAGTTGCTTTTGCAAGCTAGACTAAGATGCCCTATGGGTCATGTAATTACCCAAAAGCCTAGGAATATTTTGGGGATACGAGCTAGGTGCAAATTGTAATTGGGGAGGTAACCCCTCAACTCCCTTTATTTGAATACAAACAACACCGTAACTAATGGAATAAATGAGAATAAAACCCTAATTTCTATCTTTCCTTGTACATTGGCTTCTCTTAGCTACTATGTTGCAAGCAAATTTCTCTAGCTCTCTTGCATTGAAGAGAGTTTCGTGAGCAAAGTCCTCTAGCTCTCTTACATTGAAGAGGGTTTGCGGGCTCCATGATCCTAATCGGTGCTATATCAGTCTCTTTTGGAATGTTCTATTACACATGTATGCAACATATCATGTAGGCCATGTATGTTTCTATGTTTCTTTGTTCACACGCTGAGAGTTTAATGAATAATCACATCAATTTCAGGGCATTTGTAGCTTGATGATTTGTTTTTTTTGGTTGGGATGGTTTGTACGGTTAAAAAGTAAATCAATATATTATTTATTTTAATTATGTGTTCCAATAATATGAGGATGATGTAATCTTGGAATTTTGATTTGACTTTGGCCGTGCATCACACCGTGATTAAAGGGTTAATAGGCATATGGCTCATAGATTATCATGGTATGCATATTTCATTGCAAGGAAAAATATTGTATACATCCATTACATATAATTTTTTTTATAAACATGTTCATGTTGCACGTGCATATGAGATAAATGCACTATTAAAAATATTTTTTAACTAACCTAATTAATCTAATTTATTGATGTGGATGTTTATGTATTTTTTTAATAAACTTTGTCAAAACTAGATTCTAGGATGACTTGTAGCTTAAAATGGAGGGAATATATTTGTAGTGCATATCAAATGAATATAATCATGATTGATTTTTGACTGTTTAGTGTCGATGATTCCTTTATCAGATTTTTACTATGCTTATGGATTTATGGATTTTCGATGCTTTCCTTTTCATTCTTGTAATCCTCATGCATTACCTTTAAATTACATCATAGTATGTTGCCTTCTATATTGACTTAGCACCTTTAAAGAAAGCAATTAGGCGATAACATACTAGCAACTTCTATAGACACGTGCACACGTGCATGTCTACTAGTAGAAATATAAAAATTAATAGCATTTATGGTACAAAACAAGTACAATTAACTGATTGTAAAATATATTTTTTAGCAAACATAATTTAAAGTATAAATTTTTAATACTATTTAGTATAGATTGATCGAAGTTAAGCTAATTTGACTTCTATTAGTTTTATGATAATTATATTCTTTTATGAATGGAGGGATCCATTCTAATTTGTATATTGTTTTGATATTTCTAGATACACAATTTTATTATGTATTTAGACATATGGTATGTCTATGTACAAATGTATCTAGAAAAAAACTAAAACAACATATATAATTTAAAGGTAATGACTTCAAAACGGCAGGCCATTTTGAACCCCGTTTGCACGGCCACCGCATGCTCACCTCCCCCATCTCCCTCCCTAGCGTGCTGCACGTGGTCCCACCAGCGTAGCACTGTTCATCTTTCCCACCACAACACACGCTCTCTCTCCTTAGCTACTGCATCGTCATCTTCCCTAACTCCGGCGGCCACGTGCCTGCGCCCGCCCCACTCTCTTCTTCCCCAGCTCCGGCAGGCTTAGAAGAGAAGGAGTTCAGAGGAGGCATGCCAGCCATGTGGCAGGGACGACGACAGAGCGCTTTAGGACCTATTTGGTTCCTTGTATATACTTTGGCCTGGCTCTCGGGATGCAGTTTCCTAGTGTTTGGAAGTATGGATGGG
This sequence comes from Saccharum hybrid cultivar R570, assembly GCA_038087645.1. NCBI lineage: Eukaryota > Viridiplantae > Streptophyta > Magnoliopsida > Poales > Poaceae > Saccharum > Saccharum hybrid cultivar. The sequence goes on from JAQSUU010000139.1 coordinate 18,629,934, forward strand.
GTTCTGGGCCTGGCCCTTGGCGTGCAACGAGCCACCCGGATGTAACAAAACCGACCAATTATACGAAATTAAGTAAGAAAATCATCCACCGAGCAGACGATTTAGCAAACTTAAGCCCGTATAACCCGGTAGTCCGTGAAATCACGACGGATTTCAAACCAACTTACATATCAGCCAAGATCGTAATAAGTTTAGCGGTCACCATCACAAGTTACATAAAAGTTCGCGTCGCAATTACATCGGAGTTTAAAGATAGTTATTACAAACCAAGTTCAAACAAAAGTAGCGGAAGCATTTAGTTCAAACCACACACACTCACACAGAGTTCGAAATAAAGTGCCAGTTCAGGATCATCTTCCAACAAAAGCATCAGACGAGACGTAGGAAATGACCACTGCCCATGGTCCTAAGCTTCACCCATCGCATAATAAAAGGCAGTTGATACAGTAGCCGTAATACATCTGTTCATCTGCAACAAGTGGGAACAAAGCCCTGAGTACGAGAAGGTACTCAGCTAGACTTACCCGACATAACCAAAAATAAATTGACAATAAGGATCATGACATGCTTTATGGTAGGGTAGCTGACTCATTTGCAAAAAAGACATTTTTAGTATTTAAAGAATCTTTTCCAGAAGCTTTGCATCAAGTTAAATCTTTATTAACCTGTCAACTACATTTGCACTAGAGTAACATATAATTAAACAAGTAAGGATGACCAATGATCATTAACAACTTTCATCATGTCATATTCCATATAACTGTCTAAGTGTTCCATCAATATTACTACGATGAAGTAACTCAAGTCAAGTGTTCACTATCCAGTGAACGATGGCGATTCGAATCGATTATTAACCAGCTGATAATTTATTCTTCACACAAACCTCACTCACCCGCTAAAGTGAGGTATTGATCACCAAATCAACTATCCAGGTAAAGTCTCGAGTTTGCCAGGAACCACATGTACCCGGGGGCCGCCCGACTGCTCTTTGGCCTTATCATCGCGCCCCCGTGTCCTACCACACCTGTTCCGGTATAGTGCGTTGCGGGCAATCCACTCGGCCCGAATAATCTCCCAGCTTCACGGTCGAAATGTACATTATTCGGCCAACTAAATGTAAGGCATGCGTTTAACATGACTCGAGGCCCAACAACGGTCGGTCCTTAATCGACACAGACGAAAAACACTACAGTCCGAAACCCTGCAAGTCTCCGTCCGGTCTCAATTTCACATTAACACTTAGTTATTCTACGACGGCATACTTGTTCAAGTAGATCCAGGTAACCACCTATAGCTCGCAGGTGACAGGAAATCACCCGACTTCTACCGGTCTAAGCAAGCTAAGCATTTCTTGACTGCGAATACCAAGGTAACAAGGATACGGTAGAACAGGATAAACAATGTATAATGTAGCAACGGTTGCAAACAACTCCTAAACGTAATGCATCAGTTAAAGTAAAGCATTAATAAAATATTTGCAAACCGGGAGAGAAATGCTCCGGGGCTTGTCTCTTTCGAAAGAGCTCGGGCGGTGGTCGGGGCACTCTGGAAGATCCTCACCGACCTCCTCGTCGGCTTCAGGCACCTCCTGCTCTTGCACCTCGGGCTGCTCTTCCGGCTCCTCGAAAACTGCTACCGGAGTTACTTCTTGCGATCCTGTATGATGCGGATGCATAAGTGGTCATGCCTAGGTACATTGCAAAGATGACATGTAATGATCATGATGAATGAGATGTAGATGAACATGTTTACTTTATTGCATAAAGTAGGAATACAACTCTTCTACAAGGTAGTCAACATCATCCAAGAACATGTACTAGTATGCTGCTACTACAATCATTCTCTACCATGTCAAGTCACCATAGAAATCTAAGATGCTTCAAAGATACACCAAAGTAAATCTTATTAATTAGTCATGCATTAACAAGGTTAATTAAACTCTAATTGTAACTAGGTTTGAACAGCAACACCTATTTTTGTAGCACAGAAAAATCTGAGAAAATTACAGTAGCTTACTATCATCTAATCTAGCATGCCACAAAAATTTCATTACATTTGAATTACTAGAACTGCCTACACAAAAATAACAAGCTAGGGCCTAAATAAGAACATGAAAATACTTTATACTATGAAAAGTATCAAACAACAAATTTAGCATTTTTTCTACATTTTACACAATAAACAATCACTATAGAAAAATTATTATATGCATGTTTTATTTATATTTTTCTCTCTATCAAAAATAACAATTATTAACAATAATAAGCACTTGTACTACACATAAAAATTTTTCTACAGAACATGTATGACACATATTTTTCCTAGAAATTACATCATAAAAGAAAATTATTGCAAGTGGAACCATATTTTTCTGAGCTTTCTATGATTTATTACATATTTATCAAGAAAACAGTAATTTCAGTGATTAAATAAAAACTCTACAGAAAAGTATTTCAAACTTGACATACAATATTTTTAGATCATAGATCTACTTATGAGAAACACTACAAAATTTGTTTCAAAATTTTTGGAGCTATAAAACTCGAGTTATTATTTTTGAAAGCTTTTTCACAATTTCTGGAAAATCCTTTTCTTTATCTTTTTTCTGAAAAAACCCGAACACAAAACGCTACGCACACCCGAGATCTGCACCCCGCGAATGCACACGAGACAGACAGGTGGGCCCCCGCGGTCAACTGACCCCACTGGTCAGCCGAAGCCGAGGCGGCTCACCGTTGACCGCGCGGATCTCACCACCGGTGAGCCAAACGGCGAGGCGGTCGGTGCGAGCGTGCTCGGGGCACCAAACCGCACTGACAGGTGCCCGGACTTGGCCGGACGGCTTACCAGAGCAAGCTCGCGCGGCGCGCATGGCACACGGCGGCGCTACCTCACCGCGGCCACACCTCACCGGTGCACGGCATGGTGGTCCGAGGAGCGCTAGAGCTCCAGCATCACCAGGCGAAGCTGACGCGCGCGAAAGAAGGGAAGGAAGGCGACGGAAACAGCCCACCCGCGCGGAGCCGAGCTCCGACGAGCGGCGGTGAAGAACGGCGGGCCAAAATTGGCCCCCTCACCTTGACGATGGCGACAGCTGGAGGGAGCAAGGGGTGGAGCGGAGGGAGGCGGAGCAATGACCGCGAGGAATCGGACGCGGGCGCAGCCGCGGCGGCGATAGGCGGTGGCAGAGCTCGGAGGGCGGCGGCAATGGCGCGGTGGCCGCTGGCTCCGCTGCGGCTGCTGCTTGCGCGCGGGGAAAGCGAAATGGGAGGGACGAGGAGCGACCGCGCGGTTCAGTCGACTTGGAGGCGTGGTGAGGCGGTGGGGGCCACGACGTGCCACCCGTACACCGGCGACGGCGAGCGGCTTCCACGCGGCGGCCGCGGTCTGAGCGCGGTCGTGCGCTGGCGCGGGGCGCGCGCGGACGAGCGCGCGGGCCGGGCCGGCCTGCCGAGCTGGGCCAGAGCGGAGGCGGAGGCCCGTTAAGGCCGAGAAATTCGTTTTCTTTTATAAATAAATTTCCAGATTTTTTAAATTGATTTAAATTCAAATTTTGAAGATAAAAAGGGCATTTTCACAAGTTGTCCCCAAAACAAAAGTCATTCAAAATTTAATTCTCTATAACTTTCATTTAGGGCACTTTTCAAAATTCTAAACATATTTTGAATTAGCGATTTAAAGTTCAATTTTAAATAAAAACTCATTTTTCTAGAATATTTTTAAAAGTGAATTTTGGGGAGATTTTGAATACAAAAGTTGCTCCAAAAATCATGCCAATTAATTCTAAGTCATTTAAAGTTATAGTCAAACAAGTTTTACCACTCTTAACAAGCAAAATGTAATAGTTTAGGGTTCAAACAGATGTTTTTCACACTTCAATTTAAATTCAACTTATATTGCATGTGATGATAAAATGAATGTGATGCAAATGATCATGCTTTGGGATGTTAATGCATGCTTAACACCCAGGGGTGTTACACCGGAGCCTGGCTCCCGAAAAACGGATTTGACATACGTTTCTGCCGAGCCTGGTTGGCACGAGCGCAGCACGCGTACGCGCGTGAGAGGGCGCATGCACGAAGCAGGAAGAAAGCGGGCTAACCAATCGCCATCTGTGTGTAGCCTAGCCGGATGAAACAGATTAACCAATCACGCTCGCATACATGTGTCGGGCCTGGCCGACCGTGGCCTGGCTTCCTTCGTGCGAGCAGCTTGGCAGGGAAACAAACCATTAGGGTCCTGGTGGTGGTGGAGGCGCCAGACCAGATCGGTGCGGGGGCATGGCCGGCGGTGACGAGGGATGGGGAGGGGAAGAAAAGATACCGTCACAAGCGCGCTAGGATTTCCTCCAGGAGGAGAAAGGGCGCCGGAGAAGAACAGCCTGTTCGTTTCGCTGGTTTATTGTGCTGAAAGCACTGTTCGCTGGTTTGTTGTGAGAGAAAAACACTGCTGGATGGCTGCTGATTCTGCTGATAAGTCCAAACGAACAGGGCGGAAGACGTTGGCGCAATGAAGAAGACGACCGTGCCATGCATTAGTAGTAACCTAATTTAAAATACAATACAAACAACTAATCAATCCCTGTTTTAGTAATATCCTAATTCAGGGTGTGTTCACTTCGCGAAAAATAGGTGAAAAGTTACTGTAGCATCTTTCGTTGTTATTTGACAAAATTTGTCCAATCATGAACTAACTAGGCTCAAAAGATTCATCCCGACATTTACAGACAAACTATGCAATTAGTTATCTTTTTTATCTATATTTAATGCTCCATGCATGTGTCAAAAGATTTGATGTGATGGGTGAAAGATAAAATATTTTAGGTTAGGACGGGGAAGTGAACAAGGCCTCATAATACAATGCAAGCAACTAATCAACCTATGGGTGTGTTCACTTCGCGAAAAGTAGGTAAAAAGTTACTGTAGCATCTTTCGTTGTTATTTGACAAAATTTGTCCAATCATAGACTAACTAGGCTCAAAAGATTCGTCTCGACATTTACAGACAAACTATGCAATTAGTTATCTTTTTTACCTATATTTAATGCTCCATACATGCGTCGAAAAATTCGATGTGATAGATGGAAGAGGAAATATTTTGGGGTGGGATGGAAAGTTAACAAGCCTATCTCGCAGTCTTTTCCTTCTAACCGGTCACCCGAGGCCCCGAGCAGTAAACGGCGGACTCCAGCTGGACTTCAAAACCACGTTGGATAGCCTCCGAAACCGCGGCTTGACTTGACTTGGGGGCTTGGGCTGTAACCTGTAACGTTGTTTGGTGAAGCTGCAACGCGCAATCCCTCTTTCTCCCTCCCCCATCTCACCGTACCCCAAACCCTAGGACGCAGCGCCGCCGCCGCAGCAGCACCACCCGCAGCAAGATGAGGCCGCGCGGAAGGGGCGACGACGTCGAAGACGACGATGACGAGGACGAGTACGAGGACATCACGCCGCCTCGAAGAACGCCAGGGCCCGAGGCCGACCCCGCCCCCTCGCCCTCGCACTCGCCCGCCCCCGCCCCCGCCCCCGCCCCCGCCGCGCCGCAGCCCGCGCGTGCCCCGCTCAGCAGCCTCGTCGTTAGACCGCCGCCGCCGCAGGAGAACGGCGGCGGATCCTCCCCGCACTCACCCTCCGCCCGCTCGCCCTCTCCCAGCGCCGGCGGACACCGAGGCCGCGGGGCCTCGCCCCCGCGGCGACGGCGGGACTTCTCACCGCCGCCTCCCCGCGGTTGGGAGAGGCGCCGGTCGCCGCCGCCGCCGCTGCCGGAGAGGCGGCGTCCTGGGAGCCCGCCGCCGCAGCGGCGACGCTTCACCCCACCGCCCCGGTTCCAGCCACCGCGGCATCCGCGCTTCTACGATGAGCAGCAAGGTTTGTTGGAAACCCTCCAATCTTTCTATTTTCTGTATAGTGTCTCTCTATAAATTATGGGAAGTTCGAACCAATTTAGTCGATTCGTACTTTTCCTTTTGTACTATATTGCTGGATTTGCACCCCAGTATTTACTTTACTTTATTTTTATTTGATTCTGATTAATATGCATTCCGTGCGATGCTGATGATTCCTTACCTTGAAGGATATATACATCTCCTTTTTTTCATTTTTGAAGGATGGATCTTCTTTATTACAACATGTGGTTGTTTTCCTTGCCGTGATATTGATTGGAAGTTATGTGATTAGACATGCTGACATAGTTGTGTGGCAATATATGTGGAGGAAGTGTTACTTGTTTTAGGCTATGCAACAAGCATATTTAAATTGCTATCTACTTATTCCATGGCTGTTCAATAGCAGCACCTTTTTATTCTTTTAGTCGCATCTTTTCATCGAGTGAAAGTTGTGCAATAGTGGTGTAGAGGATTAAAGTTATGTAGTTGCTCACATATATGTTTTTGTCCAGAGATGATTTTGGTTCCAGTACTTCAACTGTCATTTTGATTGCAAAGTTTACAAACAACACTTACTGTTACTTGTTCTTGCTATTACATATTGGAAACCTAATGACATGAAAAGTGTTTGTCTGTCGGAATGTACTGATATTGTACGGGACGAATATAAATACTTTTGTGTGGCAAAGTTTCGCTGAGCAATTTTTATATGTTTGAGGTTGTTATTGCAAGCACTTCTGTTGCTTCTAATGGGTTGAAGCAACTAGCAAATGCTATCTGAGTAATCTTTTATATTGGTCTAAAACTCGGAACGATATTTGTGGTTCATGTTGCTTGCTAGATTTAATATGAAATTACCATGACTCTTAGATGTGTTTTCCCCTTTCTGGATTATTGCATGCTTCATTTGCAAGAAGCCATAGAAGGCATGTATCATGTAGCTGGCTTCAAATTTCATATTAATGATATCAAGCTTGTTTCAGCAAGATTTGCATGATATGTTGTTGTCCTTGTATTATGCATGATTCCTCATATCTTAGGTGCTAATGTGTTGTGCAATTTGCATCACTCAAGCAGTGAAGCCACGAGTGAATTGTTTTACCTGTTTCTCTCTTCTGTTTGATTTTATTTTATTGTCGATGTAGAACTGTACCTTTTTTTTTCGTTTGAACTGTTCACTAAACAGACTGCACATCATCTTTGCAGTATAGTATGTATGAATAGACTGCTCATTATCTTGGAAGTACATACGCAAGATCTAGTATTTGAGGAACTGTGATGGAGTACAGTTAAGACCTTTTTAATCTAATAGTATATTAGTATTGTGTCATCATCATGATAATTTCATGGATAGTTTACAACTATATTATATTACTAATTACTAGTTCAGTTCATCCTTAACTTTTCAGCTTCCTTCATTTACTAAATATAAGATGCCTTGTACCATGATTTCATCATGTTACACATTATGTATCTCGAGTTCTAGCAGTATCCTGCCAGCTATATAACTGCTAAATGGTTTATTTAATATAAGCTAATATATTATTGTTCAACAACAACATAGCCTTTTGTCCCAAGCTAATATATTATTGTTAAAGAACCATAATTCTAGGAAAATGTTCCACACAGCGTGAATATCTGAAACCACCTGATATGCTTGAAAAATTGTAAATATCTTCTAATACTTTGCTGGCTTGGATGTCCAGTGTAATGGCCAAGCACTGCAAGCTCCAGTAAAATATCAAATGAAGTATGGAGTTTGCTGTTCTACTGAAACACTTTCCAACTTGAGTTGCTTGGATGCCATTCCTTTTCAAGATGGACATTATTGTTGATGCTTTGGTATTGTGCTACCTGATGATTTGATTAAATTTGCCAGCATAGCGATGTGGAAGTATTCTGCCTTGCTGACACAAGTTTTGTGAAAAGGTAGACACATTTGCATGTGCAGTATGTTGTGCTCTGAAAGATTTGAAGTTTTGAGAATTGAGATAACATGGAATGAAGGAACGAGATGGACTTGAGGTCATAGTATTAACACAACTTTGGTGTGTTAGTGTTTAGGCAATGCCCAACAACATAATGAATGGAATTAGCTGTGAGCATGGATATGTAGAAACTTGAGGAGAACATCATCAGTTGGTCCTTACTGTCATCAATATTTCAACTGTTGAGTTTTGGAGATCAGGGCAGAATTCAGGAAGCCGTGGTTCAAGTGCTTATCTAAATTATAAATCGTGAGTTTGATGACCTTAATATGGAACTTGGATAATAGACGTTTATATAATATGAATTCGAAAATGAACCCACCCTTTTGAGTTCTTTTTGGCAATTTGTGTTTTCTGCACAATGAGCCAAGTCATCAGGTATATTTTAGACATAGGATTATGCCATTTTGTTTGCTGGTCTTTTGAACAACTTGTTAGAGGCTTCAGAGACTGGGACAATGATGTTGGGAGAAGAAAGTAACTGGCTGCTGTAGAGGCTTGCTTGCAAGTGAATTGCTGGCCACATTCACATCTTCATGTTTGAAGCCTCAAGGGATGTTCATATAGCATCAATATTGGAGCTGTCTCCTGTGCAGTGTGGGACATTCCAACAACTGCTTGGTATGCTTGTAAGCTGAAGTTGCTTTTACGGTTGAGAAACAGAACCGAGGTGATTGGTATGGAACACCACTTTGTAGCATTCAGTGACATAGCATGCCTGGTGCTTGAGCTTTTCCCTGTTCAAGTTGGAATTCTTCGAGTAGGTCCCAGTGGGGATTAGCTTCGTGATACGTGATTCTTGCTTAATCTTGTGCAATCATGTGGAGGGAGAAGTATTTGGTCATTGTAGCGACCTGCTTGATTCTAGGTTGAGAAACAGAACCAAGGTGATTGGTATGGAACACCACTTTGTAGCATTCACAGTGACATAGCATAGCATGCCTGGTGCTTGAGCTTTTCCCTGTTCAAGTTGGAATTCTTCGAGTAGGTCCCAGTGGGGATTAGCTTCGTGATACTTGATGCTTGCTTAATCTTGTGCAATCATGTGGAGAGAGAAGTATTTGGTCATTGGAGCAACCTGCTTGATTCTAATATTTGAGATGCCATCAAGAAACTGTTACAATGGTCTATATGTCACGTAGGTATTGATCTGTCAAATATTTGTTTGAGTTAACTTGCAAATGGAAACGGGATCCTATATTGGCCAAAGGAACTAAGATTTTCTTAGCAACATCAACTCCACTCTCTGGACACGTAGCTACTAACTACATTGTGAACCACCAGAAGGCTGCTAGTTTCATTCAGTTGAGCTGCAGTGACAATGGTATTTCCTTCTCAGAAATGTGGCCCTTCACAATTATAACTTCGTTCAGCATATGAGGAGTAGCAATTGTGAAAGTAGTTCTCATGAAGTGGTTGCCTGTTTCAGTTCCATGTGGCTGGTGTAAGCATTTCTTGCTAAACGTTAGTTGGCTTTATCTTTTAGTGCTTATTTGGAATTTTTTTTGTACTTGCTTTTCAGGGTATGGAATGCATGCAGGCCCTTCGCCACCACGCCCACGCAGAGCAGAAGCCAGAAAATTTGATGATGATGTTGGTCCACGTTACACCCATGGATATCAAGGGGGTGGTAGAGGAGGTGCAAGGTTCCGAGAGGGTTCTCCACCATATGGAAGAGGAGGCAGATCATATGGGAGAGGCTATGGCGCTCCACATGGAAAGGATTTCATTAATATTGATGGACAATATGTTCACCGAAATGACCCAAATCTTTCGCCAAGAGAAGGTGACTGGATATGCCAGAACCCTAAGTAAGTTGCTTTTTAGCCTGTCAAGTATGCTTTATTAGTCACTTAAATCTTGGTTTTCTGATTTTTCTTTTTGCATTCTGCGTCAGTTGTGGAAATCTCAATTTTGCTCGGCGCACTCACTGTAACAACTGCAACAAGTTCCGCTATTCAGCGCGCGACGCATATGAGCCTAGGTGCAGCCCCCCCTTCAGGAGTTACCCCAGCTCTCCACGAGGACCTCAAAGGATGGTTGGACCACCTGGTGATCGTGCCCCTGCAAGAGAGATGACCAGGTACAGATCACCACCTCATGGTTGGGGAGCAAGTGATCCTAGGGCATATGCAGCTCGATCCCCTCCAGAACGTGCAGGACGGTTTACAGATCCATCGCCTAAGGAAAGAATGGGCTTCCGTGGTGAGCGTGACCCAAGGGACCGTGTGAAATTTGAGTGGTCTGCCACTGATGACTACATTCAGAGGCATAGTGGTTATTTTGACAGGAGTCGGCGTCACTCAGGATCTCCTCGTGGTAACTGGGGAAATGATCTGCGTGACAGAAGCCGCTCTCCTCCAAGGAACAGGCCTATGAAGAGTTCCTTCAACGGCAGAGGTCGACCTGACGACTATGCTGCTGATCTATATGCCAGCCGAGGGAGACCCAATGGTATGGAGGCTGGCCGTGGGCGTGGGCATGTTTACAGACCAGGCAGTGGCCCGTACCCTGGTGAGGGTCGAGGTGACCGACGTGCTGCTCCACGTGCTAGGAACGAAGATGGCTATTAGATCATCTTCAAGAAGCTGTTGAGTGACGTCATTTTGTCTTAGTTGGTCAGGAAAGGAAAACCCTAGTCAAGCTGGAGCTTGAGAATATCTGCAGCTTGTAATATTAAAGATCGTGCACTGTGTCCTAAACCATGGTAACTGTGTTCCTGCATGTTGTGAAGTTATGATTTGGCTTCTGCCATCCTCAGTGGCGGATTAGTAAAGGGACATCGGTGTACACATGTACACCCAGTAATTTCTGCAAAACGTTAGAAATTAGTGAGTGTTCAAAATCATGCCGCAAAATCAATTTCCACTGATGGCGGCCGCACAATCAACACCACCTTATACCTTGCAAGTATTTTTATAACGCAGGCACTAACCATGTTCTTCTCGCTGATAATGTAAGCTTCTCGCTAATAATGTAAGCAGCTGGTTCAGTTTAATGAGTGTTCAAAATCATGCCGCAAAACAGCAAAAGCATGCAAGCTACCTTGACATCTGGTTGGACACGGGGGCCGCCTGTCCCACATTCATCTTTCCCACCACCAGCAGATTCGTAGCAACGTATCGCTTTCGTTTCGTCTGGGACAGGAAGCCAGGACCGCCCGTAGCTGGTGGGCACCGCCGTGTTGCGGAGCGAATGAATCGTAGTCGTCAGACGCAACGAACGGCGGGAGCAGACGGGCACGAAACGAAAACCCCGCGCGCGCGGATCCTGACGCGCGAGACCAGGAGCAGGAGGGCAGGGCCCCGGCGAGCTAACTGCCACAGTCACCACGACCACACAGCCACACAGCCTGACAGACACACCTCGCGATCGGCGTGCCACACGTGTAAAAACCACTCCACAAGTGGCCAAAGCGCAGTGGCCGCCCGCAGCCCGCTTGCGGAGGCGCACTGGCACTGCGCAGCTGACGACGACCCGGCACGGCACGCCGCCTCTTTCCGTGTAGGCTGGCCGCCACCACCACCATGCACCCGCCGGGCTCGAAACCGATGGAAGTCGCGGCCGTGGCGTGCCGCGCCGGGCTGCTCGCGCGGGCCCGTCCAGGCAGCAGGGCGCGCAGGCGGGCGTGGGAACACGGCGTTGCCGTCGGCCCCGCCCCGTCCGCCGCTCGAAGAAGGCTGCTCGTCGCGTCGCTCGGGGTCGGGGAGCCACTCCCGGCGCAATCCCTGGGCGAGGAGGAGGCCGTGGCGCTGGAGGTAATCCGATGTCGTCGTCTTGCCGTTACCACAAGCTTCGATCGCGAATTCGCGATCACACATTCACACAACTGTATGAAGTCCATTGATTTTGGTGTAGGTGGGTGAGGATGATGATCTGGACTCCCTTGTTTCTGCCGAAAACCTCCTGCCTCCCGCTGCTGCTGCTGCTGCTGACGGTATGAGCTCTACTCCCAGTCCCAGTGGTCATGCGAATAGCCGTCTAAGAATCTAAGAACAAGAGATTCATGATAGTGGTGTGGTTTGTACGGACGACAAAAAAAAACACTAAACTAACGTTGGCACGTCTCGTGAATCTGACCGTCAGCAGCGGACAGTGCGCGTCAAGTTCGTGCTGAGGAAGCGGTGCGCCTTTGGCCAGCAGTTCCTCGTCGTCGGCGACGCGGCGGCGCTCGGACTTTGGGATCCAGCTAAGGCGACCGCCTTGGATTGGTCAGAAGGCCACGTTTGGACGGCGACAACGGTGAGCTCCCAGGTCATGTGCGTTCCTTCAGCGACCCTGACCATGTGAGTCTGAGTCGATCGTTTATGTCTGACCAGGATTTGCCGGCGAACAGGTCGATCGAGTTCAAGTTCCTGCTGCGAGATGCCTCGGGGCACGTCCGTTGGCAGCATGGCCCTAACAGAACTCTGCAAATTACTGAAACCCCAAACACCATGGTTGTCCACGAAGACTGGGATCACGGCAACAAACAGAAAGTATCAGAGGAGGAAGAGCTCTCCATCGGGGAAGAACATGTGATGTTTTCAGAGGATCTTGCAGGAACAAATGACGCAATGCCGGCAGATAATCCCCAAAAGCATCAGAATCTGGAGACCGACAGGTCGGCTGCGGTGGTTGCAGATGCTCCTCTGCAGGGGGAAATGGTAGCAGCAAATGGAACGGACCAACCACAGGTAACCACAACCACGGCGGCATCACATCTTGCTCCGTATAGAAGCATATATACGTGACAATTCTTCTCTTTACTGAATCAGCTGATGGTGGACAAACACCAGACGATTCTTGAGGAGGTCCCCGGAGAACAAAACGGCACCCCTTCTGCCGATGATTATGCTGGCAATGGCAACGACGACGACGACACTACCTTGTATCAGGGAGGTGATCTGTTGCCGAATAGGCCGACAAGTATATTTGAGAACGACTTGGCCTGGGCCGGGAAAGCCATGCAGCAGCTGCTCCGGATCCTCGGTTTCCAGATCGGCACAACAAGAACATGATATTCGGCTTCAGCTACCGTTGTGTATATGTTGCAACTTGCAAACCTGCTGTTTTGAAGGATCACCAATGCCTTCCAACTCACCTTTCTACGCTGAAAGAAACGTCAGCGCTGAGGATTGTAACTGAAACTCCAGCAACAGCAGCAAACATCAGCCGTCTTCCCCTGCACTGTGTTGCATATAGCAATTACTAGGAGATAAGTAACTAGTACTGCAAGTACGTTCAGTTTAGAAATAGTGACTAATAAGGTGAGAATCATCCACTTCTTATCCGCTTGTTGTGAAGGCAGACTCCATCTGTACAATATGGCAAATCTCAGTTCCATGAGAAGTCGAATCTGTGGTGGTAACTCCAAAAGAGGAATAGATGAGAGTGTATAACTCAACAAATATTAGCACTCGAATGTATTCATGGTTGAAATAAGTTTGTAAAGGATTCAGCACCATTTATAATAGACATGTAAACATGACAACAGGTACAAGCATTCCATTTTTAATGGTCCATAACTGTTAATGAGTCACCACACCCTTCAGAACAGTTTAAAATTTTAGATCCACATCTACTCTCCTACTTGTTTACAGCCAACTATGCACTATCCTAAACAAGACAGGACATCTATACTTATATGGGAACAAGTTGTACATGGGAAGATTCTTTGATGAAGATGGTCAAAAGAATCCATGAAGCACCATGTCCGCTCTCTATGTTACCACCTTCAAAGCCAGGCTTTCCAGAACAAGACATGTGCTTACAGTTTGACACACATCATGTGCTCGAGGTGAGATGCCAACCATACTCACAGAAAGGGTGATGCACTTCTGCGAAATCAATGACATCTGTAACGGTGAAATGAGCTGTTGCCCTCACATTCCATCCTTCTTGAATATTAAGCTCATTTGGTTGTGGAGCTCAGAGTGTGGAAGGAAATCAGCCAGTGCATCTGAAATAGACAGGACAAAAGGAAACCGTAAGACTGACCACATGACAAACATTTAATATTCCACCCAAAATGTCCAAAGATGACGATTTTCTACGAAGGAAACAAAATACGCCACAATAATAAACAAATTCAAGCTATTCTTGTACTCTACAGAAGTTACAAACTAAACTGAAGAGCGAAAACATCCTAAAAGCAAAAAATTGGAACAGTCAAATTATTACCTTACACGTCTCAGATGCTTCTTAATTTGTGGGTCAGTGGTTGATTTTATGGTCTTCAGTGCCTCTTCTGCAGCCTGCAACCAAAAGAGGTGGGACAAGAATAACTGAGTACAAAAGTAAAATATAGTGCTTCATAAAATATAGTGCTTCATACACGTCAGCCTTCCGCAACAAATGACATATCACCATGTAATTATGCTAACAATTATTTGTGTATTTGAGGGCAATTACATTTGTCACGATCCTAGCTACATAGTAAATTAACGAATACTATATTTTTCAGAGGAAAGAAACACATATAGCATGCATCATCGTTTGAAGGCAGGTGTCCCGCAAGACTATACATTCCACTATGGGTCAAGTAGCCAATTTGACTGGTAACTGGCATGGCATAAACCCTGAACAAACTGATCAAATGAGATTTCTTTATTTTGATTAAATTTTCAGTTGAAACGATTACTGTTTAAACCATGCTGCAGTAATTTGTTTCCAAAGATACAAGCGCGGATGAAAGTAATCTTTCCATTGCTGCTCTGCAGGTATAGTTTGTTTCTCTGTAGATCATATGCATAATTTGTTCCCATTTTCCACATTTGAAGTTTTGGTTTGGGCACCCAAGAAATGACCTAGTGCAGAGAAATTTTCAAGGCTAATTGTTTTTGACATGTAAAGAGACAACCATCTCCCAATAGAAACATGAAAGTAAGTGTGAGAACTTGTCACGACTCTATCAAATTTGAGATCTCGAGTCCTATAAAACTGTACCATGCTGAGTTTTTGCCAGAACAAAATAGCACATTCTTTTGAATAATGAATGCAGCACGTTAGACAGTCCACTCAATTTATTTTTGCTTTTCCAGTTCGTAATGATTTGGGTAGTGAATTACCTGCAGAAGTGCATGTAGAATATGGAAACAATTTGAAATTCATTACTACTTAGGGTGTGTTTAGTTCCCCATTTCACCCAAAAATTTTTGGGTTTTGGCCCATCATTTTGCAGAATGGAACTAAACACCATGCAAATTTTTTGGCAAAAAGGTATCCATTCTCCATTTTGGATTTTGGCCTCAAGAGGCCAAAAAAGAGCCAAAAAGCCATCACCCACCCCATGAAAAAATTGGCATTTTGGATGGAACTAAACACACCCATGAAAATTTTGGCATTTTGCATTTCATCATTCAAAGTAGTTGGCATTTTGCATTTTGCATTCCATGGGGAACTAAACACACCCTTAGGTGAAAATGAATTTCAATTCTAAAAAAAAGGTACATAATATGTTCACAATTCTATCTAACTTTGTTTCCCCATTTTGATAACGGTTTACATACAGTAACAAAAGACTACTTTCACCTAAACCTGTGTACTAATCTCCTCTAGACCGGATAGTTGTTGGTTGGTTACCAATGCAATTCTGAACTGTGATCCCATCTGCATAAAATTTAGTGCACTTCCAGATGCAAAAAAACAATTTAATGTGGAAATGAATGCAGATATACAAGATTTTAAAAAGGGAAGCACTAGAAAACACAGTACCAGAAGCTTCGCAGCTTCTCTGTCCGAACCAATGCCCCTCCCGAGAATAAATCCTGCTAGTTCAACCTTCAAAAAGAGAATATAGCGGCTGATTAACAAGCCAGCAAAAGGTGCTGGGGCCAAGCCATCCAAATCATATCAGTTTCTTAAAAACTCCCGGCAAGTTAAATTTGAATGCAAATATTAAATTCTGAACAGCTGTCAATAGTCAAGAAAACAGGTGGTAGCCAGCCAGTTCCCAATAAAGGTTAGGTTGTTTCATTTTTTAAAGAAAAACAAAAGGCTGTTTTCAATTAGCAAAATCTGGCTGCTCTTATATTTGTTCATACACTTATAAGCAGTAGAGACAAAAGCCGGTAACAGTCACAGGTGCAACTCAAATCTGTGTTTTCAAGTTTAGAACTACAACACCTTAATGCATTACAATATAAGGTGGCCACAAGGCCCAGAACTATCAGGTTTAAGAAAAAAGCAAGCATGAACAGTAACTAACCTGGAAATGATATTCTTCATTTCTGGCTGGGCTAGAATTCTGGACTTGATCTCGAAATACTACATGTTGGTCCTCCAAGCACTACAATATTAGATGCAAATTAGCATTTAGTGAAGGAAACAAAATTTGGAAAAAAAAAGGTACAGCGCATCAAAATAGTTTTATATGGACAAGTGCAACATAGTCTCTTACATGTTCTCTAATAAGACTCATAATAGACGACAACTTATCCATATTATTTGAATCATCCAGTTTCAATGTACTTCCAGAAGGTTCTCGCATAGAGATATCATTGTCTGAACAAGGAGCGTCCTCCAGAAAGCCATTACCACTCCCCGGGGACTTCCTTGAATCTTTCTTAGGAACTCCGGCAACTGGAGCAACAGATGACAAATAACTGCCTGCAATTCAATCCATTAAGTTATTAGTGCACATAAAACTAGCCGCCAAGTGCTCTCAAACAAGAAAAATTTGGAAAGGAGTTCACAAAGGTAAGTAAGCTTATTATTATTTATAAACTTGTACACAGATAGTAAGGCAAAGCTGAAAACTCCCAAACATGCCCAGTAAAGAATGATCAATTGTTCTTTCGATGTAAAAGAGTTATCCTCTATTTCTAAGAAACCAGTGTTTTCCTAAACGGTAAATTGTAACAGTCGGCCACCTACTGTTTAGTCATTATTCAGGCTAAACGATCAATGAACAGGCAAAACGGCTATTTAAACAGGATAACGGTCAATTAAACAGAAATGGTGGACAGCCGTATAGCATTTAAACAGGTTTAAATAGGCTAAACAACCGTTTAGGCGAACAGTGAAGAAAACCTACCCACAAGTTACTTTACTTTTCAAATAAAATTTCTTAAGAGGATATTGAATGAAGTGCTGTTTCCAGATTCCTAGGAGTAACATCTATTACTGGAACGTCCACCAGAGTGGTATTGAGAAGTATGCAAATTAGTGAATGAGTTATTTCAAATATACTGCATTATTAAGCACTCCCGGTCAGCTGCTATTCTTATTGATGCTAACTGCCACCAGAAATTTCACATTGCAATGGGGACCCAGCTGTAATATTTGGTTTGCATTTCCATGGACAAGGTGATCCGTATGCCCATTAATCAGACATGACATAACCAGCTTATGTTATGTGCCTACAGCTAGTCTGACAAACAGTACCAGTTGACAAAATCTAAAAACCCAATAGATAAGCCAAGATGAAAACTGATCCATTGCATGAAAATCATAGGCTGCCAAAAACATAAAACACAATGATAGTAAAGCATTTACAGATCATCTTCAGATAGTTTACCGACACTTGAAAGGATGTTTTCTATAAAACTACATGAAAGCATTTTAGTGCTTCCAGGATGCTCGGTTGCTCAGGTGTATCTATTACAACAACAACAACAACCAAGCCTGTCAGTCCCAAGCAAGTTGGGGTAGGCTAGAGTTGAGACCCAACAAACACCGTCAGTTACGGTTCAGGAACGTCAATAGCCGTTTTCCAAGCACTCCTATTCAGACATAGGTCTCTAGGTATATCCCATTCTTTCAAATCTCTTTTTATTGTCTCTTCCCAAGTCAACTTTGGCCTTCCTCTGCCTCTCCTCACCTTATTATCTTGACTTAGAACTCCATAATGCACTGGTGTCTCTGGAGGTCTCCTTTGTAAATGGCCAAACCACCTTAACCGATGTTGGACAAGCTTCTCTTCAATAGGTGCTACCCCTAGACGATCACGAATATCATCATTTCGCACTCGGTCCATCCTTGTGTGACCACAAATCCAACGCAACATACGCATTTCTGCAACACTCAGTTGTTGGACATGTCTTCTCTTTGTGGGCCAGCATTCTGCTCCGTACAACATAGCGGGTCTAATCGCTGTTCTATAAAACTTGCCTTTTAGCTTTTGTGGTATCCTCTTGTCACAGAGAATGCCAGAAGCTTGGCGCCACTTCATCCACCCTGCTTGGATTCTATGGCTAACGTCCGCATCAATATCTCCATCCCTTTGTAGCATCGATCCCAGATACCGAAAGGTATCTTTCCTAGGCACTACTTGACCTTCCAGACTCACGTCTCCCTCCTCCTGTGCAGCAGTGCCAAAGTCGCATCTCATGTATTCGGTTTTAGTTCTGCTTACTCTAAAACCTTTAGACTCAAGGGTCTGCCGCCACAATTCTAGTTTCCTATTTACCCCCGCTCGGCTTTCATCAACTAACACTACATCATCGGCGAACAGCATACACCAAGGGATATCTCCTTGGATGTCCCTTGTAACCACATCCATTACTAAGGCAAAGAGATATGGGCTCAAGGCTGACCCTTGATGAAGTCCAATCTTAATCGGGAAGTAGTCTGTGTTACCACCATTTGTTCGAACACTAGTCACAGCATCGTTATACATGTCCTTAATGAGGGTAACATACTTTGCTGGGACTTTATGCTTGTCCAAAGCCCACCACATAACATTCCTTGGTATCTTGTCATAAGCCTTCTCCAAATCAATAAAAATCATGTGTAGGTCCTTCTTCTGTTCTCTAAACCGCTCCATAACTTGTCTAATTAAGAAGATTGCTTCTATAGTTGACCTTCCGGGCATGAAACCAAATTGGTTCATGGATACCCGCGTTGTTCCTCGCAAGCGATGCTCTATGACTCTCTCCCACAGCTTCATGGTGTGGCTCATCAACTTGATTCCCCGATAATTAGTACAACTTTGGATGTCTCCCTTGTTCTTGTAGATTGGTACCAATATGCTTCTTCTCCACTCCTCAGGCATCTTGTTCGATCGATAGATATTGTTGAACACCTTAGTTAGCCATACTATAGCTATATCTCCGAGACATCTCCACACCTTGATTGGAATACCATCAGGGCCCATTGCTTTACCCCCTTTCATCCTTTTTAGAGCTTCTCTGACCTCCGATTCTTGGATCCGCCGCACGAAGCGCCTATTGGTGTCATCAAAAGAGTCGTCCAACTGGACGGTGGTGTTCTCATTCTCACCATTGAAAAGCTTATCGAAATACTCTCGCCATCTATGCCTAATCTCATCCTGCTTCACCAAGAGCTGCTCTCTCTCATCCTTAATGCACTTGACTTGGTTGAAGTCTCTTGTCTTCCTATCACGAGCCCTAGCCATCCTATAGATGTCCTTCTCTCCTTCCTTCGTACTCAAACGTTGGTACAGACCCTCGTATGCCCGTCCCTTTGCTTCGCTCACCGCTCGTTTTGCAGTCTTCTTTGCCACCTTGTACTTCTCTATGTTGTCGGCACACCTGTCATGGTACTCAGGTGTATCTATTACAAGTAACTTTTTAAGTACATAGCAAAGCCTGGTGTACACAAGATGTAGAGGATATATACTCACTCTCCAAATTTTGGAGAGCTTTTTCAGCAGCTTGAACTTGAGCTTCATCTCTTGTTTTTCCGATTCCTATTCCAATTTTTTCATTACTAAACAGAACCTGGAACACAAAATAGATAAGGTGAATGTGAAATGATTAAGCAAGAATTTGGTAGTATCACTATATAAATCTAAGAGTAAAATGCACCTGAAGACCTTAAACTTGTCCTGGATTCTCACCTAGGCCCATAAGCTCTCAAAATGAGGATTTAGGTCGTTAAGCCTTTTAGGTGGTTCACTCCAAGCGAAAATCAGGTGCATATCGAGCACACTCAAAAAGTTGAAGGACCTATAATCCTCTCTTTGAGAGTTTATGTACCTATGTGCAAATCCGGGCAAAGTTAAGGACCTTGAATGCATTTTACTCTAAACCTAAAAATGCATAACTAAGCTACCACATAAATTTAACCTATAGCAGCTTTACTGCTTTCAAGCCTTGTTACATCTAGAGCAGCTGTAGACACTGAGGCTACATGCTTGCTACATGCTTTTTGTCAAGTGTGAAATATTTTACCAATCACCACAAAACAAAACTTCTAGAATGAAGATGTTGTTGATGTGCACTCAGGCGGTATGGTAACATCTTTCAATTCAAAATGGATACAATTGTTGACAAGAGAATATATACTATAAATACTGATAAGTCACAAATTCAAAATACTAACCTCTACAGAAAATAGCATACTTTTGCCATTGCTTACAGTAGATCTGAATTCCACCTGTACGAGAAAGGGTTTAGGATTACTTCAAGGCCAAATAGGAAAACAAATATAAGCTAAAACAATAAGATGATAGAATACCTTGGAGTCACATAGCCGCCCGATTTCTTGCAACACTGTGACATATACCGAGGGGGTTATTGCTAGTGATCCCCCGTTTGGCTGGATAGTCCTAACTCCTCCAGTACCTCGGATAGGCATTCCCTCGTCATCTAGACCGAAGATTCCAGTTAGTTAAACCACCAGGTGTTGATTCTTATATATACAGCATATGCAAGGTTGTCAGGAATAAGAATCCTAGGCAGGAATGCATTCAGGATGGCATTATTAAGATCATATGATAACTGGCTTCAAATGAGAAAGGCCATATGGTCCACCAAGTCAGGACTGGAGAATCTGGTATCTCGTAATTACATAACTATCCCTAATATTAAAGAGCAAAAGGTTTCTTCATCATTCATCGCTCACAGCTGTCTGATGGGGAACAGATCGACTAAACCGTGCATGTACAAGTTAGAGTAGTGTGTCCAAGCACGGTATGGGGTCCAATTCTGAAACAAATTGGAATACGAAATGTTTCCATGGTCGGCTACTCTCTCCCATACCCGTACGAGTTAAGTGTTTGGGAGTGATGCAAAGTCCAATGCCAAAACAAATTGGAACTTGGAACGCATGACACGACATTGATAAATCTCTAAACATCTCGTACCCATACGAGTTAGATCAACATGGGTCCAGGCATAGTACGGAGTTCGATTCCCATACGAATTGAAACGCATGACGTGATATAGCTAAATAAATCTCCAAGCCGCAAGTCATCTAGGTAACCACGCAACAAGCTGAACATCCCGTTGCAAAGTATGGGTATGTTTGCTAGTGAGATAATAAAAATAGGATCCGAGATCCAGACAACCTTGGATAAAAGTCTTAGTACTGATTTAAAAAATGAATAACAAATCATGGGGTAATGGGGGTAAATGAAAGAGCAGCACAATTCCTTCATATGTTCAAAGCATTGCCAAGTGACAAAAGAGAACAGACCATTAATAATATTAAGTAAATACGAACCAAGTGCAATGTTCTATCAAGCATCAGACAAGAAAATTTCTTCTCATGCCAAATGGCTCAAGATAAAGTTCACCATGATAACACAGTAACATTTCTTTGATAAAGGAAAATGGCAAAAAAAAAAAGGCCAGATCCTCTTAGCAAATAAACACAAGAATCCAATCAATGGAATTTTTTTTAGCTAATAGACAAAATAAATATATCTGGAGATGCCTAATATACTCTAACATAAAAGGTAACAGCAATTGCCAGAAAGAGAAACCAAAAGATAGCTAACCAAATTTATGAAATTGAGAGGTACCTGGTGAACGGGTTGAGGATGACATTTGCTGTCCTTCCCTTTGCTCCCACCGATATGACTGATAAGGAAAATAATTGAAAACTCATCCTCTTGAGTTTATTTCGAACATTAAGAGATTAATAACAACAATTAGTCAAGTGAACGGACTAGAGTGCTTGGGGCCCTAAACTTTGTAGAGGTGCAGATCCATTCTCAAGAAGAGCAATGTAGTAATAAAAAGGCATATAGTTATAAATGGCTAAAAGCAGACTGCATGAACCATATGTTGCCATTTAAACAGTGCTTGCTAATATATTCCAAAGGAAATAGGGCACTATTAGTCTGCATCCTCTAGTTAGATCCAAGTAACATGACGATATAAAAATTCACCTGCCCATTTAATCTCTTCTCTACTTCAGTTCCCCTCATGCCCTCAGGTATAGGAGCCTGATCTTTGTTGGCTGGTACAAAATTGGTATCCTGTACAGAAATTGGAAGGTAGCATAAAGTTTCAGAAAAAATAAACTGGAGGGAGAACATATCCAGAATATTAATACCTCGCAGACTAAATAGTCACCAACATCTGGAGCATATGGAAGATCCAGTAACCCATTTTCATAGTATAGTTCAATCACTTTCCTCAGTAGATTCTCATCAAACTCTCTGCACGAAGAAGAAAAACAGGCCCAGTATTGAAGAAGTAAGAAATATATAACTACAATACAGAAATTTCATAACACACATTTACCAACCTGAAAAACCCACCACGAACATTGCAAGCAACATTCCTTGCAACACATAGAACTGGAACAGCATTGGCCATCTAAAATTTATAGAAAACACACATATCATTCCACAATGGGTATATGTTCAACACAAAATACACAGAGTAATTAAATAATAAGTACCTCTGCCTGTGGAGCATAGTACGGAGTATATGCAGGGACAACATGAACTCTGTGTTGATCTTTATCATCCCAAACATTAAGTCGGTCATCAATTACCATGGCCATCTTTGGATGGCATCCTCTGTCTCGGAAAACATTCTGCAGGGACTTTCTGGAACCTGCCATGCAATAAAGAGAAATGATGCAATATATGGTTAACCCAGAAAAATTCTGGAGGAAGATCAAACCAGAGTGATAGGAAGGTTCCAAATGCACTGTTCCATCCAACTACACTGTACGCTATTTCATTTACTCCTATATATTACGACATATATTACAGCAGTTCCACTGGGAACAAGTTATTTAGGAATACAAAGGATGCCGTATAGATAAATTGGAGCTAAATACCTTACTCATAAGTGTATGCATAATGACAGGATGTTCCAATAAAGGAGGGCATCGTAATATTAGGAAAGAAAAGCAAAAACAAAAAGAACATTTGGAATATAAAGTTTATGGCAAAAAGGTGTTGCTGGTGAGTTTGTCAGGATAAACGAAACAAAACAGATACAGGAAATCATTGCACAATAATTGAAACAAGTTCACTTGCCTGACTTTACACAATTTACGCGTTCTGAGAGCTGTTGTGGACTTATTAAGTTGCCTTCTGGATCAAGAAGTCTCCACATTTCAAGAGCATAATCTCTCTCAGCCATTGTACATACATAAACCTCAAATCTTTTTCGTCCTTTTGCAGTTAGGTAACTCCTCAATTCTTCCCAAGCAGGCCTTAGCTTTACGAAAACACTGGTATCACGAATCTGAAAAGAATATGTAAATGGGTAAAGATGATACTAAGCATGAAAAAGGTACAGTAATCACAGAACAGCAAGTTAAATGAAAGAATTAAATCTCTAGATATCCAAAATTCTGTCACCTTCCAAATATAAAAGAATTTATGCTGAGTGCCTCAGTCCAATAGTTTAGTATTAAATCTCGAAAACTTAGTAGTGTCAATAAATCATGTCCCCAAAGTAGACAAGGCTCTATTGCAGCCCACGAAAAGCCAACAACAATATCATGGAATTCATTCTACTAATTGAAACATACCTCTGGATTGATGCGAGTCAAAATTGCATTCCTGTCAGGCAGTCTGATAACTGGACGAAGAACACGCTCCTGACCACCAGACATAGGTTGAACCTCCTCTTTCTGGGTTCCAACTATTTTGCCATTGTCCGTAACTGTATCGGTGTCAATGAATTCTTTGAGGAGCTCTTTGTCCTCAATATACCGTTTGATTTCTGCAGACATCCCTGCTATTCTGATAGGATCATCTTCGACATCCATTCTGCGGGAAAGCATCTCAATCCGATCCTCGAAGGACTTCATTGTGTTAGCAACGATAAGGGTCTCATCAAGATCAAACACAATGGCAAGACAGCGCAAGTTGAGCATGCCAACAGACGCTGCATAGAGCCCAGAGCGTGCTGAGCAGCACCAAAAGCATGGCACCTTCCCTGATTTGGTCGGCATTGCCACCAGGTGCAGCTCCTCATCCCCAACTACTACCACAGCACTCTACACAGACAAATGGGAGAACGTGTTATACAAATCTTAATGTTCTGTGTAAAGTTCTATCAACAGAAAGTCCCTGAATCTAACTACATGGAACTTACAACCCATGAAAGACCCAAAATGAAATGTGCAAAATGCTTCAGTCTATGAAACTTGTTTCACGAAGTACAAGTACCACCTCAGTAAGTTACGTTTTCGCTTCAATTTCAAATGAATATGGCAATGATACACTCACATCAAGCCAAAACACCTATGATAGACCCAGAATGAAATGTGCAAAATGCTTCAACTCCTGATACTTGTTCGACGAATTACAAATGCAGTGAATAGAAATTTCTAAGAGGTCACACTCACATTAAAATATGTATATTCCTTCGATTTCAAATGAGCATAGAAACTACAGTCACATGAGACAAAACCACATATTCGCGGTTGTTCAAAAAAAAATTGGGGACAAACCTTGAACTCGTTGAAACAAGTGAGATACAAGCGCTGGAGGCTCGGGTTGGGAGGCGTCAGCTTGGTCTGCAGCTTACATCGCACGGAGAAGGGCGCGATGGTCTGCAGGATGGCGAGGGGCGGGCACCTCTCGCTCGCCGGCGAGAGGTGGCTGACGCGGATCTCGTTGCTCGGGAACGGGAGGCCTCCCTCGCCCCCCTGCTTCATCGGGAACACCTCCATCTCGCCGAGGTACACCTCGCCGTGGAACATCCGCATGCTGACTCCGGCGGGCGCATCGGCGGCGGGGGCGGCGCCACCACTGCCACCGACCCCGCCTCCCAGGGCCCCCGGCGGCGGGGGTCGAGGCGCGGCCATCGCGAGTGGGGAATCGGAGTGAGAAAAGAGAGGGAGGGGGAGTGTAATTTCACGCAGCGGGAGCAGGTGCTTGCCCCCGCCCGCCTCCCGCTTCGGCGGAGACGCGGAGCCGCGGGTTTTGGTGTTTGTGTTTGGGGAATGAGGGGGCGGAGAAGGGGGCTTGCAGGAGGGGGCCTCGGCTGCGTTTATATAGAACTTTGGGACCGGGCGGCGGGGGTGGATGGTTCCGATAGTTCGGTCCGGTGACCGGTCTGGCTGCGGACGCGCGGACCAGCCGACCAAGTCGAGTCCCGAACCGGGGCTGGGGCCGGCGCGTCAGTGACCGTGACTATCTTTCCGTGTCGCGTCTGGCTCGGTGCGCCGCGTGTGGGAGCACCGGGAGTCCGGGATGATTCCGTTTCCTGCTGATTTGGCACGTCTGCCAATCTGGGGCATGGCTGTGTGTGCGTGTCGCGTGTGATTCGTGCCTTTTTTAGTTTCCCCAATTCTCCTCAAATTCCACTATGAAAAAGAAGATTTTCTGTCACATCAAAATGTCGGCAAATGCATGAAGTACTAAATGTTGATGAAATCAAAAACTAATTGCACAGTTTTGTTGTACTTTGCGAGATGAACATTTTAAGCCTAGTTAGTCAAAATTTGGATAATTTTTACCAAATACAAACGAAATGC
Source organism: Saccharum hybrid cultivar R570 (assembly GCA_038087645.1). NCBI lineage: Eukaryota > Viridiplantae > Streptophyta > Magnoliopsida > Poales > Poaceae > Saccharum > Saccharum hybrid cultivar. The sequence continues at coordinate 18,655,427 of JAQSUU010000139.1, forward strand.
TACAGGAATTCTGATACAGTGTTTTTTTCCCCAATTCACCGAACTAAACGAGGCCCGTGAGTGAAAGTGGATTCAACCGTTGTCATTTCGGACAAGGTTTTTGTACTCACGACAACACAAACAGCAGCAATGCGGCGCGGCCCCGAATTATCCTGCGGGCTACGGGGTCAGGTACTCTGGTTTGTGATGCTAAAAAGGACATATAGCCATCAGGGTGAAGAGGACATCAATGAAAGGTTTAAGATTGCGAAGGGCCATAACGTCGATGACGAAATATGTTATCCTAACATAGCCGCAAAGCGCTAAAGTCAACGGTGGACTCTATCCCCATCCCTCGTGTTCTTCTGTCCACCGCCCCAATGGCCACGCCCACTACCCCATATGATTAGCTGGTTTTCATTTCGTTTGAATTCGCTTAGCTAACATTAGCTACGTTAGTAGGAAGAAATCAGCCAATACTTATTTTTTAGTTGGGTGGCAAGTAAAATACGAGTTGATCTGTCCATTAGCCGAGGGTCCAAATAGAGTCTATGCTAATTTTTAGCAATTAACTACTCCCTCTTGTTAGAATAGATCTCAACCGAATTGGCCCAACGGCCAATTCGGACCCTTTGATCACGCCATGATCGGGGGCATCCAATCCAACGAGGTTGGTGGGCCCCGTCGCACAGTGCCATATAAGAGGGAGTGGGGGCCACGGGCTCAAACCACGAGGTTCACTGCCCAGCCGCCACCCCACTCCAAACCCTAGCCGATCTAGAGGGCGGCACTGCCAGCGGCGGGAAGCGCCACTGCCACGCCGCCGGACCACCACGCCGTACACCGATGCCATGGCGACTTCTTGCACCTCTGCCAAGACCGAAAGGTATGGGCCTCTTCTTCCCTCTCTCTCTCCGGATCTCTCTGTTGGATATGTATCCATGTCGATTATCCCAAATGTAAAGAGAACTCCCTGCTAGATCTACCCTAGATGATCCAAACTCTACATTGGTATCGGAGCCAGGTTACTGGTGTGTAGATTCAGTGGGGTAGAAAAGAACATGAAATCCGAAAAGAAAGAGAGGAATCAGTTTCGGTTCAAGTGCAACCTAACCCTAGCTTGGGTGAGGGGAAGAAAAGCAAGATCTGGCCACACCACCATCTCTCCCGCGTGCGGGACGACCCAAACCCTAACCCTAGAAATCCCATGTTCCTGTAACCCTAACGAAGAACATAGAGAAGGGAGAGGGCTCACCAGGGCTCCTCCATCACCGCGACGCACGCGGAAAGGCAAATCGCGCGGAGAGAAGCATCCGACCCACCGGCCGGTGAGTCCTCGCCACCGCGGGGCGCTAGGCCTCCGGCTCAGGGGGGCAAAGGGCGTCGCCCGGAAGCTACTCGACGGCGGCGCGCTCAGCCTTGGGCGAGCGCGCGCGCCGGCGAGAGGCTCCGTGGCGGCGCCACCACTCCTCCGTCGTCCTCCGGCCTCGGGCCAACTCTTGAGATTGCACTCGCTTTGTGCGGGGATTGAAGAAGGGGAGAAGGAGCGAGAAAGAAGAGCAGGGGGCCGACCGGGACAGACCCTGGCGAGGCCAGCACCTCGTCGCCGCCGGCGACCTTCACTGCACCTCAGCAGCTGCCACGCTCAGAGAAACGCGGGGGAAGAAAGAATGAATGAGTTAGGGTTTTCGGAGGTCCAGCGTCGCGAGCGGGTTTTGTCTCGGCGAGTTTGACGGGTGACCGTCGGGTGGAAACGGATGGTCCAGATCGACCGGACCAGATGTGGCCCAGGCCCAGGTTGCGGCCTGGGCGGCAGGGGAAGCAGAACGCTCGGCTTCCACCGGGCCGGAATCATGGCTGGGCCACGGGCCGGGAGCGCGCAACGCAAGCACAGCTGGGCCACAGAACTGGGCCGCCGGAAAGCGCGCAGTGCGCGAACGGCTGATGGGCCTTCGGGCCAGTTTACACAAAAGAACAATAAAACGTCCAGAATTCAGTTTTATTTTTTCCAGAAGCAGATTTTGATGTATATTTGATTCATTTCAATTGAATTTTGATGTCCACCTCTGTGCAAATTTTGTCCAACGATAATTTTGTCCAGAGAACAGTATAGTATTCTAAGAGTTTCTGGAAAAATAATTATGAGCATATTTTTACGTTTTGCGTTGCAAAGTTAAAAGTTTATTGTCTTCTCATTAAATCCGAACCAACGGGAGGATTTAATTTGAAGAGGAGTTGTAGTTATTCAGTAAATGATTAATGAAAAGTTGATCTTCCTGTTAAAGTTGGAATCTTAAATTGGAGGAATAGCCAGTTTATAGTTAAGATAAATTATAATATTGTTATTTTCTGACCAACGTTGATGATAATAATATTATAAATTTATTGAAGAGTTAAGGTTAAAGAAAATTATGATATTGTTATTTTCTGACTAACGTTGATGATAACAATATCATAATTCTATGAGTTTATGTTTAAAGTTTAAATCTCTGATGAATTTTGTATCAAAGTGACAAATTTTTCAGAGAATAGATAAGAAACAAGAGATGCTCCAGAGCGAGCAGAATGTAATGTATTTTCATGTTTTCCGCTGCAATGATAATGTTGATCTTCAAAATTAAATTCGAACCAACAGGAGAATTTAATTTTGAAGAGAGTTATAAGATAATTGAGTTTTCATATGTTAATTTCATTTCTGCCCAACGGTGATGTGGAATTGATGTATAAGATTGATGGTTTTGTTCTATTTCTGTCCAACGGTGATATAGAATAGAACTTAAAGATTTAAAAGCTTAATGTGCATGTCTTTAACCAGACCAATGTAGGGTTATTTTCATGCTTATTATTTCAGACAAAGAACTTCATGCCTTTATTCTTGAAGGGTGAAAAGGAAATGAGTTGGGTACTTGTGACCCAGAAGATGAAAAATGCAATTTTTTGCAGAAAGTAGACCATTGTGTAAGGGACTGCGGTCTCTTTAAAGAATGACTTCAAAAGAAAATAATTCTAGGATATTGATCCAAGCAAAGAAACAGAACAATAAGAGCTTATTTTAAAAGATGCCTTTTATGTACTCTTAAAAAAATTAGTTTTTATCATCGTGATATGAAATGTAATAAGTGACATGCATGTTTAATTTGACCAACGTCAGATTAAGCATGTGTGTTAAAGAGTATTCGGATCTATTCCTAAATTTGATAATTGAATATGAGCCAATTTTGACATTTATGTCCCTTCAAGAAAAATATCTCGCATGGCGGGAAAAAGTTTGTGATAGTACCCGTATGACGGGAAAAGTTTGAGAAATTACCCGCATGGCGGAGTAAAGTTGACATAGTACTTATGTTAATCAATCCTGCATGACGGGAGAAGTTTGACATAGTACTTATCCTGCACAGCAGGAGAAAGTTGTGATGACTCATATGCTTGACAGTGCTCTTTTATTATATCATAGCAATTAAGCACTCAATGAGTTTAAAGAGAACAGAAAGTTATAGACGAACCTCGAGATAAGAATGACATGCAAGTGTGACTTGCGAAAGTATTAATGATAAAAGACTCTGTTGAGTTTTTAAAGTAAAATGAGAAAAAGTACTCCCACACGAATTAAGAAATAATTTTATTTGCATGATGTAATCATGTGGGTGAAGTAAGTAATCAAAGTTTCCTCATTCACAAGAGTTCTAAATAGTTTTTGAAATTATGGTAGAAAAGTTCATACCACATTTCGAGGGGGAGAAAGGTGAGATCAATTAAGAAAGACAATTAAGAAAGATACTTCCCCATAATTCAGACAATGCGATGCATACTAAATTGATCTATAAAAGATGAATGTGATCGTCGGGGGAGTAAGACGGTCATAATATCGATACCCCTAAAGTAAAGAAATAGCTTTTACAGTTCCAATATAAAGATAGTATAGTCGGTCAGTATTCATACTGGACGCATTCAGAGTTATTAAGACGGTGCTAAACGCGCCATATGAGTTTCAGCAGATTAAACCCAAAATAAGAAAGTTTAAAGATGGGACAATCTGGGGGAGCATGGTACAAAGAGACCTAACTCCACAAGGAGGATGAATAATATAAACAAGAATCTTATTACACAGGACCTTGTAGAATCAATTGTCTTTTGACAATAAAGAACAAGAAATGCTAGTAGCTAAGGCTCTAGAAAGTCTCAAAGAATAAGAAAATCAGATATTTCTGATGACTATAAAGTCTATGTTAGTGAAATTTAAATGGAGGGTAGTCCCACCTCATTTGAAGAAGCCATGAGAGACGTTCACTCATCTAAGTGGCAAGAAGCAAAGAAAGATAAAATAAAATTGATGATACTAATAATATTTTAGGATTCAGAATAAATTCCTAAGGAGCCAAAACAGTAGGCTATAATGGGTCTACAAGACAAAATGTGACTCTAAAGGGAATATGTAAAGATGTAGAGCGCGACTTGAATCAAAAGTTTAGCGCAAACCGAATGAATAGATTACAATGAGTGCTAGTGGTACATTATGATCTGAGTTACATCAGATGAAAGTAAAGACGGTATTTCCCAAACGGAATTTGTATGAAAATGATTACGTGGCACAACCTAGAGGTTTTGTCATGGAAAGAAAAGGACATAAGGGATGCCACCTGTAGGAATCTCTTATGGACTAGAGTAAATCTCTAGACAATGGCATTTAAAGTTGAAGAGTCAATTGAAAATTTTGGGTTAAAGAGAATGAGAGGACAATTGCATTTGTACAAAGTTATAGAATGAGAAATTTATTTTCTAATCATGTATATGTGGATGACATCTTACTTGTTAGTAGTGATGTCAATCTACTGCATGAGAAGAAGAAGCTCTTGTCCTCAAGGTTCAATAAGAAAGTTCTCGGTGAAATGTCTCTCGTTATAAGAATTGAAACTCACTGAGATAGAAGAAAAGGGGTATTAGAAATATTGCATAGGCATGCTAAGAAAAGTTTCTAAAGAAATAAAGTACCTATGCGGGCAAACATACGCCTGTTCCTATGGTCAAGGGTAATATTTTTGAGAACTTTATGTTCCAAGAAGCAATGTGAGATTGTTATAGAAGGACGTCCTATATGCTTCAGCTGTTGGAAGCTTAATGAGTACACAGATAAGTTATTACCCTGACATAGTTCATATATCCGGGTTATTTTGGCAAAAGTCCAGTCCAGATATAAATCACTGGAATGGAGTTAACAATGTCGGCCTCATGCTAAGAAAGAAAGAACAAGTACTCTCAAGTAGTTGTGGGTACAAATATTGAATTTTGGCGAGATGTTTAGTGAAACCCACATAGTAGCTAACACTCGCAGTTGGAGTTTTATTGTGGAAAAGCTTCAAAGAAATAGTTTTAGCATCGTCAGTGATGCAAGGTTATAGTATAGTGTAACACTCCGGTGTTACGCAATGCATTTTTGCATAACAATCATATTGCACCGCATTCATAACATTATAATCATGTGTGGTAAATTATAATTTGATTAAAATAAAAGCTTGAAAATAATGTATGTGATAAATTGTATTAATATGATAATCACATTGTACCAAAAATCTTGCAACTATAATTTTTCATCACTTGGAACCCTAGTTCAATCTTTGGAGCAACTAGATGACTCAAATTTTGTCAAAAACTTGTTCAAAAATATTTATTAAAAATATCCAAAAATATCTCCTATTTTAGCTTTTATTCTGCCATTCAAAATCTATTAAGAATTTTCAGTTGGCCCCTTAATCAAAGTTGTAGAGAATTTAATTTTGAGCAACTTTTATTTTAGGGCCAATCCCATAAAATGTCTTCTTCTTGTTCAAAATGGAGTTTGAAGTTTGAAATGCATTTAAATTTGAATTTGGAAAATCAAAAAAATTGAAATTTGCCTTAGCAGGCCGCAGCCTCATTTCTCGGCCCGTTCGCGAGGCAGCCCGGCCCAGCCGCCCGCGCGCTCGCCCGCTCGCCAGCGCACGCCGCGACACGCGCGCGCCCGCGCAGACGCCGCGCGCCCCGTGGCCGGCATGCGCCGCTCGCCGTCGCCATCTGGCCGCCGGTGGCCCCCGCAGCGCGCGCCTCGGTCTTCTAAGCCGCCCGCGCTCCGCACCCGCTCTCCCATTCCCAGCTTCCTCGCCCCGGCCCTCCTCCGCTCTCTGCTCCGCGAGCGCCGCCCGCGCGAACACCGCCACCGCCGCACCCGCCGGCCAAATTGGCCGCCGGTGAGCCGCCATTGCTCGCCCTCTCGCGCACCCGACTTCGCCCCTTTCTCCGACAGCCCGTGCGCACCTTGTCGCCACCTTCCGAGCCCAGCAGGTGGGGATCCCGTGTTTTCGCCGTCGGCGGCCATGGCGCCACCGCGCGCGGCCTCCCGCCGAGGCGGCTCCCCGCTACCCCTCTCGCCTCCCTAGCTCCAAAAACGGGTTCGCCCTCTCGTCGCGGTTCTCGTGCGCTCCTTGCTCCGTCCGCTCGCGACCGGAGACGGCCGCTGGCCGATGGCAGTCGCCGCGCTGCCGCGGCCAGGGTCGCCGCCATGGCGTGACCGCGGCCGCGCCCGACCGCGCGAGGCCAGGCCGGCCTTGGGCCGAAGCCCGAGCCGGGCCAGCTCGCTCTTCGCTCCCCGCGCGCGTGAGCAGGCCGCGAACCGCCGTGGGCCGATCTTTTCCCTCGGGCCGGCCCAGCGCCTTAAAAAGAAATCCATTTCCATTTTCTTTTTATTATTCTTGATGAAAAAGCACTTGGAAAATGATTTCTTGGTCATTTTAGCTCAAAAAAATTATGAAATAAATTTCTTTAGATGAAATGGAACCAGATCTATGATCTAAAATTATTGCATGTCAAATTTGAGATACTTTTCTGTAGAGTTTTTAATTAACTATTGAAATGGCTGTTTTCTTGTTAATTGCTTAATAAATCCTAGAAAAATCAGAAAAATATGATTCCAAGTTTATTAATCTTTTTGTGTCATGTACTTTCTAGGGAAATTTTGTATCTTGGGTGTTCTGTATAAAAATTTGTAGTTGCAGTTCAAATGCTTTCTATTACCAATATTTGTTATTTTTGTTATTTAAATAAATTTGAATAAAACATGCAAGTGATAATTTTTTCTATAGTGTTTGTTTAGGTAATAGATAGTAGGAAAATTCCTAAATCTGTTGTTTGATACTTTTCATAATGTAAAATATTTTAAATATCCATTTTAGGCCTTATTTTGTTATTTTTGTATAGTAAGTTCTAATTATCCAAATGCAGTAAAAATTTTATGTCAAGCTATTCTTGATATTAGTAACCCACTGTAATTTTATGAGATTTTTCTGAGCTACTAAAATATGTGTTGCTGTTCAACCTTAGGACTAATTAGGGTTTCTATTTATTCTTTAATGCAAAAATAGTTAGTAAACTATACTTTGGTGTATCTTTGAAGCACCTTGGGTGTTCAAGTACTCTTGCATGGTAGGAACTAGTGTTGGTAGTTTCCGAGTACATGTTCTTGGATGATGTTGACTACCTTGTAGAAGAGTCATAAGTTCCACATAACCCGATGACATAATACATTCATTACACCGTATGCATTCCGCATCTTCATCATCTCATGTCACTTCTGCATTTCACCTATGCATGTTGCACTCATACTTCTGCATCATACAGGATCGCAGGAAGTGGTTCCGGCAGTTGTTCCCGAGGACGCAGAGGAGCAGCCCGAGGAGCCGGAGCCAGCAGAAGTAGAAGAGGAGTCCGGTGAAGAGCTTCCGGAGTGTCCTGACCATCGTCCCAGTACCTTCGAGCGAGGCAAGCCCCGGAGCATTTCTCCCCGGTTTGCAATTAATTATTTATTAATTTTTCTTAATCTGATGCATTAAGTTTAGGAGTTGTTTGCAAACGTTGCTGCATTATACCTTGTGCCACCTTGTTTTACCCGATCCTTGTCACCCTGGTGTCCACGGTCAATACTTGCTTAGCTTGCTTAGGCCGGTAGAAGTCGGGTGATTGCCTGTCATCCGCGAGCTATAGGGGATTACCTGGTTTTATGGGAAAGAATGTCTTGTGAGAATAACTAAGTGTGGGAATGAATGTGAGACCGGGCGGAAGCTTGCAGGGTTCTGGACTGTAGTGTCTTCCGTCTGTGTCGATTAAGGACCGTCCGATGTCGGGCCTCGGGTCATGTTGAACGCATGCCTCACATTTAGCTGGCCGGATAAAGTACCTTTCGACCGCGAAGCCGGGAGATTATTCGGGCCGAGTGGATTGCCCGCAACGCACTGTACCGGAGCAGTAGTGGCAGGAAACGGGGGCGCGATGATAAGGCCAAAGAGCAGTCGGGCGGCCCCCGGGTACATGTGGTTCCTGGCAAGCTCGCGACTTTACCTGAATGGGTGACTCGGTGACCAATACCTCACTTTAGCGGGTGAGTGAGGTTTGTGTGAGGAATAAATTACCAGCTGGTCAATAATCGATTCGAATCGCCATCGTTCACTGGATAGTGAGCACTTGACTTGAGTTACTTCATCGTAGTAATATGGATACAACACTTGGATAGTTATGAGAAAATGACATGGTAATTATTGTCAAATATCAATGGTAATCCTTGCTTGCTCAATTACATGGTTACTTTAGCATAAAGTGCAAATATAGTTGACAAGAGAATAAAGATTTAGAAGATGACATGCTTTTGTAAATGATTTGCTAAGCTAAAAATGCTTTTCTTGCAAATGAGTCAGCTACCCCACCAAAATGCCTATCATGATCCTTGGAGTCTTTTGTTTTGGTTCTGTCGGGTAAGTCTAGCTGAGTACCTTCTCGTACTCAGGGCTTTGTTCCCACTTGTTGCAGATGGACAGATGTACTACGGTTATTGTATCAACTGTCTCTACCCTGCGATGGGCGAAGCCTAGGACCATGGGCAATGGTCACTCACTACTCCTCGTCTGATGCTTTTGTGGGAGATGATCGCGAGCTGGCACTGTATTTTGGAAAAAGATGTGTGTGTGTGTGTGCTTTGAACTAATGCTTCCGCTACTTTATTTGAAACTGGTTTGTAATAACTATGTTTAAACTCCGATGTATTTTGTGCCGCAAACTACTGTGTAACTTATGAAGGTAATCGCTGAACTTATTACGATCTTGGCTGTGATGTGAAATGGTTTGAAATCCGTCGAGATTTCACGGACTACCGGGTTATACGGGCTTAAGTTTGGTAAATTGCCCATCCGTTGGATGATTTTCTTACTTAATCTCGTATAATTGGGCGGTTCTGTTACAGCTGGCATCGGAGCATGGTTTAGCGTAATTACTGTTCATAAGTGTATTTAAACCAAAACCCTGCTTAAAAAGTGTGATTTTGAAACTAAAAAAAAAAGTGTGCCAGTGGTCATATCCTGTATGCCCAGTTAAGGACTCTAGGTGGCTATTTAAGTACTAACTTGGGGTTCTGCACCATATTTCTTTTTCGTTGCTCATACGGCGTGCTATTGTATGAGTGCCACTTAATTGAGTGGTAATGTATGGATCAGTTACCTCTACGCTTCGGTAAGTGTGAGTTGTGAGAGCATGATCGGATACACCGCCGATCTAGGGAAAGTGCTTATATGATACTTGGATAATTACATGTTTTACACATGTTTTTATAAAAGTGTCGCATGTGTGGGTGTTCCGTCCGTTGAGGCGATGCCGTCAATAAGACGATGTGTTTGGGTAGTCACTACCGTTGTACACGCATCTGGGGATTCGTGTAAAGCGTGTAGATAGATTTACTGCTTTCATGCATTCATGGGGAATGGGCTGAAATGAGTTTTCTGCAGGTACATAACAGCGTATCGTGTAGACCGAATTAGTTACGTATATGAGAGATCGTTGTATGCCACCGAATTCACCGTTAGATGTTTTTACTTCATAAGTTTGTGAGAACGTAAGACTCGTGCATGCATCATATTGTCTGTGCATTCCATTCGTGACATGCATTTCCTCCCCTTATAAACGGATTATCCCATTTTGATAAAAGCGACCTCAACTAAAATATGTTCTCACCGGGTAATTAAAACTTGTGCTACAGATGGCCCGCACGAAGCAGACTGCCCGTAAGTCCACTGGCGGAAGAGCACCCCGTCGTCAGCTGGCCACGCGGGAGCACCGCAACACGGACACTTTTCTAAGCGAGTTTGGCATGCCCACCTTGCTTTGGAGAGTGCTCCATGATGTGGGGTACCCGGAGGGTCAAGAGCCAGTTTACTCTTGGAGCGAGAGCCAGTTAGCTGAAGATGGACTTGCTGTTGTGGAGATCACCGTTCCTGCTCTTGGTGATGCGCCAGATTGGGATGGTTGGCATCTGGAGTTTGAAGGACGCACTCCAGTCGAGGGTGCAGAGGGCGCAGCTTTTCGCGTCATCCGAGATATCATGAGCAGATTTCCCAATGAGTTAGCAGCAGCTTTGGCCGGTACCTTCCCGAGAGATGATCCTCGCGACGCCATTTGGGTACAGCCGCAAGGAAGTGCCCTGGTTAGAGGCCCTAGTGAAGGACAGGCTAGCGACAATCACACCATGAGTGCCATGTATGCAGCCATCAGAGCATATCAAGGTCTGGAGAATACCTATTGGACCTTGACTGGCCTACGTGGTGATGATCGGCTGGAAGCAAGGAAGCAGAAGAAAAAGCAAGCGCGTGCCATAGCTAGCTTGCAGGAGCAGTTGGCTGATATGAGCTTGCAGCGGGACCGAGCTCTCGAGAGAGGCGAGAGTTCCATGCAGCAAGTACAGAGGCTGACTCAGGCCAACAGGAATGCAGATCGCTTGTTGGAGCAGCTAGTACAAGAAAGGAATGAAGCCTGGAACGAGAGAGACCTTCTGAGGCAGAGGGTCGAGGAGCTAGAAGGGTACAATGCCAACTTGCATGAAGAGTTCCATGCCCTCTACAACGGGATGGGCCCGTATGCTCCTCCGAACGCCGCTCAGATGAACATCGACGACGACGCTGCAGCTGAGGGTAGCAATGGCGACGCCTCCGACATCGACGATGGCCCCGAGGAGTAGGATAGTGTCATGCGTTAGTAGCTAGACGTGACGCGATGGCCTTCTTTTGGGTTCCATGTATCATGATGTATCCTGTTCGACCTTGAGACTGATGATCTTTGGAGTTCGGTTGTGTATGCGATACCCGAACGCATAAAAGTCCAGTGTATGTATGCTGGCAACGTGGTTGTATGGAACGCGATGGTGCTTTTGAAATAACTTAATTGGTGTTGTTGTTTAATTGGAATGAAATTATTGCGCCTCTGTTTTCTTGTATGACTTGTTCTCTCCAATGAATTCAGTATGGCATGATTGTTCCTTCGAACACAATTTTACAACTTCACTCAATTGTGCTTGTTGCTGAAATATGCAGATGACCAACACTCGTCGTGCTACGTACGAAGCCGCTGAGACTGGTGGCAACGGTGCAGGAGCTGGTGGAAGTGGTGCCAACAATGTCAACCACCAGGAACCACGTCCAGAACCACATTTGCCCCCTCCTCCGCCGCTTACCGCAGAAATGTTCTTCACACAGTTTCTTGGAAGTCAACGCAGTACTGAACAATCACAGAGGAATATGGAAGAATTTCTGCGTACCATCGCGGAAAATGTTCAAAGAGGAAATAATCAAGGTGGTGGCCAGGGAGTGAACCAGTACAGCAGTTTCAAGGATTTCATGGATACGAGGCCACCTATTTTCAAAGAAGCAGCAGAGCCACTTGATGCCGAAGAATGGATTAACACTATGGAAGATAAGTTCCGTGTGTTAAGGATGACAGAAGTTCTGAAAGTAGAGTATGCTGCACATCAGTTACAAGGACCAGCAGGAATGTGGTGGAAGCATCACCGCAGTACTTTTCCTCCTAATGCCCAGATCTCTTGGAGGGATTTCACTGAAGCTTTTAAGGGAGTTTATATTCCCCCAGGGTTGGTTGAGATGAAGCTTGGAGAGTTCTTAGCCTTGAATCAGGGTACCAAGACGGTGACACAGTATCTGCATGCCTTTAATAACTTGTGCCGCTATGCTCCAGACATGGTTGACACAGATGCAAAGAAGATTGCTAGTTTCAAGAGAGGGTTGAGTCCGAAGATGATGAAGCATGTGGGTACCAATAACCGCAACAGATTCAATGACTTTATCAGTGACTGTTTGAAGCAAGAGAAGAACAATAATGCTTACACCGCATCCAAGAACCGCAAGAGAGTGTTCGAGTCAGGACCATCCCAGTCCAGAGTTGTCCCTGCCAACCGTTCATCTTATCGTCCGTCCGCACCTGGTGCGAGGTTCAGGCCGCCGCAGCATAAAACCCAGAACTACAAGGGGCCACAGAAACCGTACAAGATCGCAGTGCCGCCAACCAAGACCAACGCAACTGTAGAACAGAGCAACTCCAAGGGAGCTATAGGGTCTGCTGGTACAGTGAAAGGGCCCTGCTACAACTGTGGTCAGCCAGGCCACTTTTCAAAGTTCTGCCCTTATCCGCCTAAAAAGAAGCAACAGACTTACAATGCTCGTGTACACCACACCGCCATTGATGAAGTTCCTGAGGGAGAGCCCGTAACTGCTGGTAAGTTTCTTGTGAACCATCACCCTGCAGTTGTTCTTTTTGATTCTGGATCTTCGCATTCTTTTATGAGTCAAGCATTTGCACGGAAGCATGAACAACTATGCACAGAATTGAGTTATGGTTATCGCATAAGTTCAGCAGGAGCTGATGTGTTAACCAATAAGATGGTTAGAGGGGCAACCCTTGAGTTAGGTAGTCGGAAGTTCCGAGTGAACCTGGTAGTTATGCCTGGACTAGTTTTGGATGTAATAATAGGAATGAACTGGATGAAAGACTGGGAAGCAGTCATAGATACAAGCAGTAGGATGCTTACCCTTAAAGATCCCCAGGCAGAGGGTACTTTTCAGGTACCATTGCCTAAAAGAACAGATCTTATGAGTGTGACCTGTGCCATGGAAGTTGCTCCTATCCATCAGATCCCAGTAGTATGTGAGTTCCCGGATGTGTTTCCAGACGAGTTGCCTGGCCTTCCTCCAGACAGAGATGTTGAGTTTGGAATCGAGTTGATCCCCGGGACAGCTCCAATTTCGAGGAGACCTTATCGGATGCCTCCGGATGAGTTAGCTGAGTTGAAGAAACAGTTGGAAGAGTTGTTAAAAAAGGGGTTTATTCGTCCAAGTAAGTCTGAATGGGGATGTCCTGCCTTGTTTGTAAAGAAAAAGAAAGAGGGTACTCTCAGGATGTGTGTGGATTATCGACCTCTTAACGCTGTAACTATCAAGAATAAATATCCACTGCCTCATATTGATGTTCTGTTTGATCAGTTAGCTAAAGCCAGAGTGTTCTCCAAGATAGACTTAAGGTCTGGGTATCATCAGATAAAGATTAGACCTCAAGATGTTCCGAAAACCGCCTTTTCTACCAGATACGGGTTGTACGAGTATCTTGTTATGTCATTTGGACTAACAAATGCTCCTGCATATTTTATGTATCTGATGAATACAGTTTTCATGCCAGAGTTGGACAAGTTTGTAGTTGTCTTCATTGATGACATTCTAGTATACTCTGAAAACGAGAAAGAGCATGAAGAGCATCTGAGAATTGTCTTGACCAGGTTGAGGGATCATAAGTTATATGCTAAGTTCAGCAAATGTGAATTTTGGTTGAAGAAAGTTCCTTTCCTCGGTCATATCCTATCTGAGAATGGAGTTTCTGTAGATCCGAGTAAAGTGCAAGAGGTTATGGATTGGAAGACTCCAACCACAGTGTCAGAAGTCAGAAGTTTCCTAGGGTTAGCGGGTTACTATCGCCGTTTTATCCCAGACTTCTCGAAGATTGCCAAGCCTATGACAAGTCTGTTACAGAAAGATCACAAGTTTGCGTGGACAGAGGAGTGTGAGACAGCTTTCCATACCTTGCGGAAACTGTTGACCACTGCTCCAGTTCTTGCACAACCCGACATCGAGAAACCTTTTGATGTGTTCTGCGACGCATCAAAAACCGGATTAGGGTGTGTGCTAATGCAAGAAGGAAGAGTAATTGCTTATGCCTCCCGGCAGTTGAGAAAACATGAAATCAATTATCCGACACATGATCTTGAGCTTGCCGCTGTTGTGCATGCCTTAAAGATTTGGAGACACTATCTACTGGGTAATGTGTGCAATATTTTCACCGATCATAAGAGTCTCAAGTACATTTTCACCCAACCAGAATTGAACATGAGACAGCGAAGATGGTTAGAACTGATCAAAGACTACAACTTGAATGTACAGTATCACCCTGGGAAAGCCAATGTGGTAGCTGATGCTTTAAGCAGAAAATCACATTGTCTGAATGTGCAACCCTTACTTGAAGATGGTTTCGATCTAATGCACCCTGCCGTGCTACAAAGTATTCAGGTCAGTTGTTCCTTGGAGAGTAAGATTATAGAAGGTCAGAAAACAGACAAGGGGATATTCCACATCAAAAAGAAGATTCAAGAAGAACCCTCGAAACACTTCAGGGTGGATGAGCAGGATGTGTTGTGGTTCGACAACCGTCTTGTTGTTCCAAAGGATAGAGAGCTTAAGAATAAAATTTTGGATGAAGCTCATCTCTCTAAGTTGTCTATTCATCCTGGCAGCAGTAAAATGTATCAAGAACTAAGACCTCGTTATTGGTGGACCAAAATGAAGAAGGAAATTGCAGCGTATGTAGCCAGATGTGACACATGTTGTAGAGTAAAAGCAATTCACATGAAGCCTGCCGGAATGCTACAACCTTTGTCAGTACCGAGTTGGAAGTGGGATGACATAAGTATGGATTTTATCACGGGTCTACCCACTACTCAAAAAGGTCACGATTCCATTTGGGTAATTGTGGATCGTCTTACTAAGACAGCCCACTTTCTGCCTGTCAAAACGGAACATAGACCACCTCAATATGCTGAGAAGTATATTGCGGAGATTGTGAGGTTGCATGGCATACCAAAGACTATAGTGTCTGACAGAGGGTCACAGTTCACTGCTCACTTTTGGGAGCACTTGCACAAAGGTTTGGGGACTAGTCTGATTCGTAGCACTGCCTATCATCCTCAAACAGATGGTCAAACTGAGAGAGTTAATGCTGTTCTAGAAGATATGTTAAGAGCCTGTGTGTTGTCTTCCAGAGGTTCATGGGAGTCATGGTTACCATTAGCAGAGTTCTCATACAATAACAGCTATCAAGAGAGTATCAAGATGGCACCTTTTGAGGCTCTGTATGGCCGAAAGTGTAGAACACCGTTAAACTGGATTGAGCCCGGAGAAAGAAGGTATTATGGTATTGACTTCGTAGAAGAAGCCGAAAGGAAAGTTCATATCATCCAGCAGAATATGAGAGCAGCTCAGTCACGTCAGAAAAGTTATGCAGATAAGAGAAGGAGACCGCTTGTGTTCGAAGTTGGTGACTATGTCTATCTAAAAGTTACGCCAATGAAAAAGAAAAGATTTGGTGTGCGCAGAAAGCTGGCCGCCAGATTTGTGGGACCTTATAAAATCCTGGAACGGAAGGGTCCTGTGGCTTACAAATTGGATTTACCAGAGTCAATGGGTGCTATATTCCCAGTTTTTCATGTATCACATCTCAAGAAGTGTTTGCGCGTTCCAGAGGAAAGGATTGAACCTCGAGGCATAAAACTAAAGTCAGATTTGGTGTATCGTGAGCAACCAGTTCGAGTATTGGATACCAAGGAAAGGGCTACTCGAAACAGTGTGGTGAAAACGTATAAGATACAATGGAGTCATCACGATGAAGGGGATGCATCTTGGGAAACGGGTGAATACTTAAAGAACGCCTATGAAGATTTTTATAATAAATGGTTCGTAACCCAAATCTCGGGACGAGATTTTTATAAGGGGGGAGGGCTGTAACACTCCGGTGTTACGCAATGCATTTTTGCATAACAATCATATTGCACCGCATTCATAACATTATAATCATGTGTGGTAAATTATAATTTGATTAAAATAAAAGCTTGAAAATAATGTATGTGATAAATTGTATTAATATGATAATCACATTGTACCAAAAATCTTGCAACTATAATTTTTCATCACTTGGAACCCTAGTTCAATCTTTGGAGCAACTAGATGACTCAAATTTTGTCAAAAACTTGTTCAAAAATATTTATTAAAAATATCCAAAAATATCTCCTATTTTAGCTTTTATTCTGCCATTCAAAATCTATTAAGAATTTTTAGTTGGCCCCTTAATCAAAGTTGTAGAGAATTTAATTTTGAGCAACTTTTATTTTAGGGCCAATCCCATAAAATGTCTTCTTCTTGTTCAAAATGGAGTTTGAAGTTTGAAATGCATTTAAATTTGAATTTGGAAAATCAAAAAAATTGAAATTTGCCTTAGCAGGCCGCAGCCTCATTTCTCGGCCCGTTCGCGAGGCAGCCCGGCCCAGCCGCCCGCGCGCTCGCCCGCTCGCCAGCGCACGCCGCGACACGCGCGCGCCCGCGCAGACGCCGCGCGCCCCGTGGCCGGCATGCGCCGCTCGCCGTCGCCATCTGGCCGCCGGTGGCCCCCGCAGCGCGCGCCTCGGTCTTCTAAGCCGCCCGCGCTCCGCACCCGCTCTCCCATTCCCAGCTTCCTCGCCCCGGCCCTCCTCCGCTCTCTGCTCCGCGAGCGCCGCCCGCGCGAACACCGCCACCGCCGCACCCGCCGGCCAAATTGGCCGCCGGTGAGCCGCCATTGCTCGCCCTCTCGCGCACCCGACTTCGCCCCTTTCTCCGACAGCCCGTGCGCACCTTGTCGCCACCTTCCGAGCCCAGCAGGTGGGGATCCCGTGTTTTCGCCGTCGGCGGCCATGGCGCCACCGCGCGCGGCCTCCCGCCGAGGCGGCTCCCCGCTACCCCTCTCGCCTCCCTAGCTCCAAAAACGGGTTCGCCCTCTCGTCGCGGTTCTCATGCGCTCCTTGCTCCGTCCGCTCGCGACCGGAGACGGCCGCTGGCCGATGGCAGTCGCCGCGCTGCCGCGGCCAGGGTCGCCGCCATGGCGTGACCGCGGCCGCGCCCGACCGCGCGAGGCCAGGCCGGCCTTGGGCCGAAGCCCGAGCCGGGCCAGCTCGCTCTTCGCTCCCCGCGCGCGTGAGCAGGCCGCGAACCGCCGTGGGCCGATCTTTTCCCTCGGGCCGGCCCAGCGCCTTAAAAAGAAATCCATTTCCATTTTCTTTTTATTATTCTTGATGAAAAAGCACTTGGAAAATGATTTCTTGGTCATTTTAGCTCAAAAAAATTATGAAATAAATTTCTTTAGATGAAATGGAACCAGATCTATGATCTAAAATTATTGCATGTCAAATTTGAGATACTTTTCTGTAGAGTTTTTAATTAACTATTGAAATGGCTGTTTTCTTGTTAATTGCTTAATAAATCCTAGAAAAATCAGAAAAATATGATTCCAAGTTTATTAATCTTTTTGTGTCATGTACTTTCTAGGGAAATTTTGTATCTTGGGTGTTCTGTATAAAAATTTGTAGTTGCAGTTCAAATGCTTTCTATTACCAATATTTGTTATTTTTGTTATTTAAATAAATTTGAATAAAACATGCAAGTGATAATTTTTTCTATAGTGTTTGTTTAGGTAATAGATAGTAGGAAAATTTCTAAATCTGTTGTTTGATACTTTTCATAATGTAAAATATTTTAAATATCCATTTTAGGCCTTATTTTGTTATTTTTGTATAGTAAGTTCTAATTATCCAAATGCAGTAAAAATTTTATGTCAAGCTATTCTTGATATTAGTAACCCACTGTAATTTTATGAGATTTTTCTGAGCTACTAAAATATGTGTTGCTGTTCAACCTTAGGACTAATTAGGGTTTCTATTTATTCTTTAATGCAAAAATAGTTAGTAAACTATACTTTGGTGTATCTTTGAAGCACCTTGGGTGTTCAAGTACTCTTGCATGGTAGGAACTAGTGTTGGTAGTTTCCGAGTACATGTTCTTGGATGATGTTGACTACCTTGTAGAAGAGTCATAAGTTCCACATAACCCGATGACATAATACATTCATTACACCGTATGCATTCCGCATCTTCATCATCTCATGTCACTTCTGCATTTCACCTATGCATGTTGCACTCATACTTCTGCATCATACAGGATCGCAGGAAGTGGTTCCGGCAGTTGTTCCCGAGGACGCAGAGGAGCAGCCCGAGGAGCCGGAGCCAGCAGAAGTAGAAGAGGAGTCCGGTGAAGAGCTTCCGGAGTGTCCTGACCATCGTCCCAGTACCTTCGAGCGAGGCAAGCCCCGGAGCATTTCTCCCCGGTTTGCAATTAATTATTTATTAATTTTTCTTAATCTGATGCATTAAGTTTAGGAGTTGTTTGCAAACGTTGCTGCATTATACCTTGTGCCACCTTGTTTTACCCGATCCTTGTCACCCTGGTGTCCACGGTCAATACTTGCTTAGCTTGCTTAGGCCGGTAGAAGTCGGGTGATTGCCTGTCATCCGCGAGCTATAGGGGATTACCTGGTTTTATGGGAAAGAATGTCTTGTGAGAATAACTAAGTGTGGGAATGAATGTGAGACCGGGCGGAAGCTTGCAGGGTTCTGGACTGTAGTGTCTTCCGTCTGTGTCGATTAAGGACCGTCCGATGTCGGGCCTCGGGTCATGTTGAACGCATGCCTCACATTTAGCTGGCCGGATAAAGTACCTTTCGACCGCGAAGCCGGGAGATTATTCGGGCCGAGTGGATTGCCCGCAACGCACTGTACCGGAGCAGTAGTGGCAGGAAACGGGGGCGCGATGATAAGGCCAAAGAGCAGTCGGGCGGCCCCCGGGTACATGTGGTTCCTGGCAAGCTCGCGACTTTACCTGAATGGGTGACTCGGTGACCAATACCTCACTTTAGCGGGTGAGTGAGGTTTGTGTGAGGAATAAATTACCAGCTGGTCAATAATCGATTCGAATCGCCATCGTTCACTGGATAGTGAGCACTTGACTTGAGTTACTTCATCGTAGTAATATGGATACAACACTTGGATAGTTATGAGAAAATGACATGGTAATTATTGTCAAATATCAATGGTAATCCTTGCTTGCTCAATTACATGGTTACTTTAGCATAAAGTGCAAATATAGTTGACAAGAGAATAAAGATTTAGAAGATGACATGCTTTTGTAAATGATTTGCTAAGCTAAAAATGCTTTTCTTGCAAATGAGTCAGCTACCCCACCAAAATGCCTATCATGATCCTTGGAGTCTTTTGTTTTGGTTCTGTCGGGTAAGTCTAGCTGAGTACCTTCTCGTACTCAGGGCTTTGTTCCCACTTGTTGCAGATGGACAGATGTACTACGGTTATTGTATCAACTGTCTCTACCCTGCGATGGGCGAAGCCTAGGACCATGGGCAATGGTCACTCACTACTCCTCGTCTGATGCTTTTGTGGGAGATGATCGCGAGCTGGCACTGTATTTTGGAAAAAGATGTGTGTGTGTGTGTGCTTTGAACTAATGCTTCCGCTACTTTATTTGAAACTGGTTTGTAATAACTATGTTTAAACTCCGATGTATTTTGTGCCGCAAACTACTGTGTAACTTATGAAGGTAATCGCTGAACTTATTACGATCTTGGCTGTGATGTGAAATGGTTTGAAATCCGTCGAGATTTCACGGACTACCGGGTTATACGGGCTTAAGTTTGGTAAATTGCCCATCCGTTGGATGATTTTCTTACTTAATCTCGTATAATTGGGCGGTTCTGTTACATATAGCATGATATAAGGCTGCGGGACAGGCAAAATGACTAAGGAGCTTGTACCCGGAATTGATAATGGTTGTCTACAGCAATAATCATTTAGTAGTTTGCTCCTAAGACAACGGGTCAAGTGTACTGCCAAACACATTGGCAATAAAGTTATACGTTGTAAAGGAGAAAGTCCGGAATCATACTAAAAGGTATTGAACATATAAGTAACAAGAAAGTGCTTGTGGATCCGCTTACTAAAGATTTACCACCCAGTGTGTTCAGAGAACACATGGTCGACATGGGTTTATGGTATAGCCTATGATTTCCGGACAATAAAGGGCCCAAAGTTAAAGAATCTGTTTCAGATCAGAGATGTGTATTGTAGCTGTTAAATCTATCGGCAATTGACCGTGACGATGAGGCATGCTCTATACACTGATTTGTGATGGAACAAATAAAAGTGAAAGCAATTAAAGTCAAAGTTTAAAGTTAAATGATAAGTTGAGATCAAAGGAGAGAATGTTAGAATAGATCTCAACCGAATTGGCCCAACGACCAATTCGGACCCTTTGACCACGCCCTGATCGGGGGCATCCAATCCAACGAGGTTGGTGGGCCCCCGTCGCACAGTGCCATATAAGAGGGAGTGGGGGCCACAGGCTCAAACCACGAGGTTCACTGCCCAGCCGCCACCCCACTCAAAACCCTAGCCGATCTAGAGGGCGGCACTGCCAGCGGCGGGAAGCGTCACTGCCACGCCGCCGGACCACCACGCCGTACACCGACGCCATGGCGACTTCTTGCACCTCTGCCAAGACCGAAAGGTATGGGCCTCTTCTTCCCTCTCTCTCTCCGGATCTCTCTGTTGGATATGTATCCATGTCGATTATCCCAAATGTAAAGAGAACTCCCTGCTAGATCTACCCTAGATGATCCAAACTCTACACCTCCATTCTAAATTATAAGACGTTTGACTTTTTTTTTAACCCCAAGTTTGGCCACTCGTCTTATTCAAAAATTTTGTACAAACATAGTTAAATTTAAGTCATTCTTGAAGAACTTTTATTAATATGCCAAGCCACGATAAAAAAATTGATATTTTGCACAAATTTTTGAATAAGAGGAGTGGTTAAATTTGATGTCAAAAAAAGTAAAATGTCTTATAATTTGGGATGGAAGGAGTATAGTTGTATGGGAACCAAATAAGTTTTAGTAAATCATGGCTAGAATTAACGATATAGAGTTTTTTTTGCTGTAAAACAAAATTTTGATGATACAGTAAGCACATTATCAGCCACATTAAACTACTTTGTATAACTTATGGGTCCGTTGCGTTCAGCTGTCATTAACAGCCCTCTGCTGGTGGTTGCTAGTACTGTTCGTCTGTTCTACAGAAACTCGTGTCGTGAGAGAGAACGCAACCTGCAGCAATGGCAGTGGCAAGTATATGTAGCTACGTATTTATACCTACGTATATATTGCCAATCTTGTAGGGTTAAACAACCTAGGATTGTAAGAACAAAGTGGTGGAAATTGGAAGGGGAGTCAGCAAAGGTCTTCAAGGAAAGAGTTATTGAAGAGGGCCCTTGGCAGGATGAAGGGGATGCAAACGACATGTGGGAGAAGATGGCAACTTGCGTTCGGAAGATTGCTTCAGAGGTGCTTGGAGTGACCAAAGGGGATAGATGCGATTCAAAAGACACTTGGTGGTGGAATGAAGATGTGCAAAAGGCTATTAAGGAAAAGAAGGAATGCTATAAACGCTTGTACCATGACAGGTGTGCCGACAACATAGAGAAGTACAAGGTGGCAAAGAAGACTGCAAAACGAGCGGTGAGCGAAGCAAAGGGACGGGCATACGAGGGTCTGTACCAACGTTTGAGTACGAAGGAAGGAGAGAAGGACATCTATAGGATGGCTAGGGCTCGTGATAGGAAGACAAGAGACTTCAACCAAGTCAAGTGCATTAAGGATGAGAGAGAGCAGCTCTTGGTGAAGCAGGATGAGATTAGGCATAGATGGCGAGAGTATTTCGATAAGCTTTTCAATGGTGAGAATGAGAACACCACCGTCCAGTTGGACGACTCTTTTGATGACACCAATAGGCGCTTCGTGCGGCGGATCCAAGAATCGGAGGTCAGAGAAGCTCTAAAAAGGATGAAAGGGGGTAAAGCAATGGGCCCTGATGGTATTCCAATCAAGGTGTGGAGATGTCTCGGAGATATAGCTATAGTATGGCTAACTAAGGTGTTCAACAATATCTATCGATCGAACAAGATGCCTGAGGAGTGGAGAAGAAGCATATTGGTACCAATCTACAAGAACAAGGGAGACATCCAAAGTTGTACTAATTATCGGGGAATCAAGTTGATGAGCCACACCATGAAGCTGTGGGAGAGAGTCATAGAGCATCGCTTGCGAGGAACAACGCGGGTATCCATGAACCAATTTGGTTTCATGCCCGGAAGGTCAACTATAGAAGCAATCTTCTTAATTAGACAAGTTATGGAGCGGTTTAGAGAACAGAAGAAGGACCTACACATGATTTTTATTGATTTGGAGAAGGCTTATGACAAGATACCAAGGAATGTTATGTGGTGGGCTTTGGACAAGCATAAAGTCCCAGCAAAGTATGTTACCCTCATTAAGGACATGTATAACGATGCTGTGACTAGTGTTCGAACAAATGGTGGTAACACAGACTACTTCCCGATTAAGATTGGGCTTCATCAAGGGTCAGCCTTGAGCCCATATCTCTTTGCCTTAGTAATGGATGTGGTTACAAGGGACATCCAAGGAGATATCCCTTGGTGTATGCTGTTCGCCGATGATGTAGTGTTAGTTGATGAAAGCCGAGCGGGGGTAAATAGGAAACTAGAATTGTGACGGCAGACCCTTGAGTCTAAAGGTTTTAGAGTAAGCAGAACTAAAACCGAATACATGAGATGCGACTTTGGCACTGCTGCACAGGAGGAGGGAGACGTGAGTCTGGAAGGTCAAGTAGTGCCTAGGAAAGATACCTTTCGGTATCTGGGATCGATGCTACAAAGGGATGGAGATATTGATGCGGACGTTAGCCATAGAATCCAAGCAGGGTGGATGAAGTGGCGCCAAGCTTCTGGCATTCTCTGTGACAAGAGGATACCACAAAAGCTAAAAGGCAAGTTTTATAGAACAGCGATTAGACCCGCTATGTTGTACGGAGCAGAATGCTGGCCCACAAAGAGAAGACATGTCCAACAACTGAGTGTTGCAGAAATGCGTATGTTGCGTTGGATTTGTGGTCACACAAGGATGGACCGAGTGCGAAATGATGATATTCGTGATCGTCTAGGGGTAGCACCTATCGAAGAGAAGCTTGTCCAACATCGGTTGAGGTGGTTTGGCCATTTACAAAGGAGACCTCCAGAGACACCAGTGCATTATGGAGTTCTAAGTCAAGATAATAAGGTGAGGAGAGGCAGAGGAAGGCCAAAGTTGACTTGGGAAGAGACAATAAAAAGAGATTTGAAAGAATGGGATATACCTAGAGACCTATGTCTGAATAGGAGTGCTTGGAAAACGGCTATTGACGTTCCTGAACCGTAACTGACGGTGTTTGTTGGGTCTCAACTCTAGCCTACCCCAACTTGCTTGGGACTGACAGGCTTGGTTGTTGTTGTTGTTGATATATTGCCAATCTTTCGTGACAGGATACGTAGCTGTCATTGCCTGACAGCCCGTACAGAGGACATTTCAGCAAAAACCACACACCGCGGGCTGTCAGGTTATCTCAGCCCCTGGCTCACCATGGTTGCATGAATCAATTATAGGTCTTGTTTGGATGCACACAAAAGTTAGAATTTTTTCACTCTCTCTATCACATCAATTTTTAGCTGCTTGCATAGAGTATTAAATATAGGTAAAAAAACAACTAAATACACAGTTTAGTTGGAAATCACGAGATGAATCTTTTGAGCCTAGTTGGTCTACGATTAGACAATATTTGTCAAATAAGACGAAAGTGGCACTATTTATCAGGTTCAAAAAATTTGCAAACTAAACCAGGCCATAGGTTGTGTTTATTTCCATTGAAAAGTGCACTATGCAAAAAAAAGATTCCTCGTCACATCAAACTTGCGATACATGCATGGAGTACTAAATGTGGATAAAACCAAAAACTAATTGCACAGTTTGGTTGTACTTTGCGAGACGAACGTTTTGAGCCTAATTAGTCAACGGTTGGACAATTATTACCAAATACAAACGAATGCTACAGTATCGCTACAGTAAATTTTGTCACTTCAGATTTGGTAACTAAACACGGCCATACTGTATTTGCTGCTCCTCCAGCAGATGTCTGACTGAATCATATATCTATTCAATCAAGAAGAAAGATGCAGCTTGATCTCTAGTACCATTTTTTAGTTCATTTCCTACTCTCACAAGAATTAATTGACTGCATACCACCACTAATAAACAGCTATCTCCACATCTTAGCTCGTTCATTTCGCTAAAAAGTCATGACTGAAAGTACTATTTACTAATTTATTATAAAAAAATAATATTCTAAATAAAAAAATATAAGCTAAAAATACGAATTACAGGACGAACGAACGAGGGGTCCTCCAGAGTCCCCAGCACCATTTGTGAGCTGTAACAAACACCGCCGCGTCATGCTAATACCATGGGCCCCAAACCTATCATCATCCACTGACCAACGCTTACCTGCTACTGACAGTTCCAGCACGCCTTCCACATGGCGCTGCCTGCCTCTTTCTGCGCTACAGTTTCCTTACCCCGAACCGCCTGTCTCTGCTCTGGAAGGAGACCAGTGCCTCGAGGTAGTCAGCCTCTCCGAAGTCGGGCCACAGCGTGTCCGTGAAGAAGAGCTCCGCGTACGCCGACTGCCAAAGCAGGAAGTTGCTCAGCCGCAGCTCGCCGCTGGTTCTGATGAGCAGGTCGGGGTAACGAGGGAGCTCGTTGGCATGGCTCGTCTCGAGCTCATCGGCGAACAGCGATTCGTCGATGTCCTCCGGCTTGAGCAGCTTGTCGTGCACCTTCTGTGCAAGGTTCCGGCACGCTTGCACTATGTCCCTCCGCCCGCTGTAGCCGATTGCCAGTGCCAGGTCGAGCTGGCAGTTATTCCGTGTGGCCTCCTCGGCTTCTCTCGCGGTCTTCTGAAGAGAAACCGGCAGTCTTGAGGAGTCGCCGATTACACGTAGCCGAATTCCTTCCCTGTAAAATGTGAAGACCAAAACCTAATGATATATCATCACGGGCTAGCAATTCAGAATACATCGAGGACAACAAAAATTCCGTCGTATCTACTACAATAGCAACTCTAGTTGTGAGGTTTACTGCCAGCTCCATAAAGTGTTCAAATGCATCTGCATCTTATCAGGAATGCCAGTACAGACCAAATGTGAGGCTATTAACTGACGGCGCAAATGCATACCTCAAAAATTCAGCTACGCTTTCGCGGATCGCTCGCTCAAACTGCCCCATCAATAATTCCACTTCCACCTGCGAATTGGCAAAAGGAGCCGTGAAGCTCGTCCGAGGCAAAGAAGGCGACGGCGCGCGGCGGGGGAGGGAAGCATACCTTGGGCCGGCTCCAGTTCTCGTGGGAGAAGGCGAAGGCGGTGAGCGCGCGGACGCCCCAGGCGCGGGAGAGCCGCACCACCTCCTCCAGCGCGCGGCGCCCGGCATCGTGCCCGGCCGCGGACGGCAGCCCGCGCGCGCGTGCCCACCGCGAGTTCCCGTCCATCACCACAGCCACGTGCCGCGGCAGCGACTCCGCTCGCAGCCCGCCCGGTTGGAGCGCAGCCTCGGCCGCCGGTACCGCTGCCGGGGTCGCGCCGGCTCGCGGGCATGGCAATGGCAATAGAAGCGTGCGGCGGGAAGGGGCGAGTAGCTGACTTGTAGCAGCTGGGGAGTGGTGGGAGAACAGCATGGGAGCTCTCGTTTTGGACCTCCTGGTGGTGTCGGGTTGGGTCTTCTTGGCTCAAACTTCTCCAGCACCACAGCTCAAAAATCACCCGCGGCAGCGCTGCTATGCCTTGCCCAGTGCGCCGAACGACTTGGAGACCGGAGACTTCAGAATACGAGAATACAATAAACATAGATTAAGAACCTACAAAAACAAGCAGCGCTCTACCTTCAACGATAGGGAAGAGAGGCAGAGAGCTGCTTCCAAGAAGGCGATGCGTGCGTCAATAACTATTTTTCAAAGACCTCCATCTCCATGCCACCTTTCAAGAAAATGAATACATCCATGCCAGTACTCCACAGCCAAAAAAATTCAGCCTGATCGGAACAGCTTGCTGCAGCAGCCAAGCCTCAGCCGGCACACTGGCACAGCCATTTGAAAAGGGCAGCCGAGCAGGATGACACGGAAATGCCACGTCTTCACTGTTCAAAGATATTTAACGCAACGCACGCAAGAAGACACAGACAAAATAGTCTCTCCTTTACGCGCATAACAGCAAACACAGGATTTGATATAGATTTAGTTAGATTTGATATTAATTGACTCCTCATCAAATGCATTCTTTTGGTACACAAAGGGAGTACTTCTTTACCACGTGTGCACTGTTGAACGAGGTGGGGATGAAAAGCTACCTGCGCCTCGTTTAGATCGAAAGTTTTTTCAACTCTAGCTGCGGTAGCACTTTCGTTTTGTATTTGGCAATTAGTGTTCAATTATAAACTAATTAGGATTAAAAAATTTGTCTCGTGATTTACTACCAAATTGTGCAATTAGTTATTTTTTCTACCAACATTTAATGCTCCATGTATGCGTTCAAAAATTGATGTGATAGAGAGAGTGCAAAAACTTGGAATTTGGGTGGCATCTAAACAATGCCCTGGCTAGCACCTCATATCTATTTGCAAATTGGAGTCCAACCTAGGCCTTGTTTAGATCCTAAAAATTTTTGGAAAAAATTTCTGTAGCATTTTTCGTTGTTATTTGGCAGAATTTATCCAACTATGGACTAACTAGGAATAAAAGATTCATCTCGATATTTATAGATAAATGTGCAATTAGTTATTTTTTTACCTACATTTAATGCTCCTTGCATGCGTCCAAAGATTCGATGTGACGGGTACTATACAAAATTTTTTAGGTATTTTTGGCAATCTAAACAAGGCCCTAGTATGGCATACATTCGTTGTGTCCTTTTCTCATTCTCCCTTTCCTTTCCCCAAAACTGTACTTTGCCAAGATAGAAAAGGATATCAATCACACATATCACGCCTGAAAAATCATATGCATTTAGGGGCCCTTTGGATTGCAGAGGAAACAAGGGAATTTTGGAGGATTGAGATTCCTGAGGATTGATTCCTGTGTGGCCCTTTGGTTCACATGAAAATGGAAGGAAAAATTCCATGGGATTACTTTCCTATGACTCAATTTCACAGGAATGCTAACATGAGGTGAGACTTCATGGAAAAAATCCCGGCGCGAAACAAAATCCTTCCCGCGTGAC
Organism: Saccharum hybrid cultivar R570; assembly: GCA_038087645.1. Classification (NCBI taxonomy): domain Eukaryota; kingdom Viridiplantae; phylum Streptophyta; class Magnoliopsida; order Poales; family Poaceae; genus Saccharum; species Saccharum hybrid cultivar. The sequence goes on from JAQSUU010000139.1 coordinate 18,682,609, forward strand.
GCTCGGCCTGTTAGCGCCGCTTTTTCACGGTGGCGGACTAGTGGTGCTGTCTGGCTTCTACGACTTTGGGTCCCACTCATCCAAACCAACGAGAAAAAAGGGAGGCCTCTCCCCATAGCTGCGCCACGTGTGGCTGCCGTCCCCGTTGCGGGCCACACAAGGCCGACCTCATCCGCAACCACTTCTGATGATGACCATTGGACTTCAGATGCTAGTCAAGATACAGTGTATTTTTCCTGTACATTCCTGCGTTTCACCTGTGAGTGGGCAAAGGGTCTGCTGGATATTTTCCTGTGGATTTAATTCCTATAGGATGAGAGCAACTTGCCATCTTAAATCCTACATTTTTTCTATTCCTCTTCTTTTCCTATCCTATGTTCCAAAGGAGCCCTTAACAGTTCACATCTAACACTAACGACCCCTTTGGTTCACGGGTGAACCATAGGAATTTCATAGGATTTCATTTCCTAAGGAATATTTCCTATCCTGTCCTTTGGTTGATGTGAAAACCCAAGGAAGTTTTCCATAGGATTGCAATCCTATAGCTGATTCCGTAGGAAAAAAAAGCAAGATGTCAGACCTCTTGGAAACGATCCTGGCGCGAAAGGCAATCGCTCGCGGGCTCCGTTCAGGTTTGTTCGTGCTCGGCCCAGTACTTTCCTTTGCGGCATGACTTTCCTCTCCGTCACGGGCCATAGCAGCAGGCACCAGGTGACGTCCGTCCGCTGTGTTCGTCACGCGGGGCTCGTCCTCACCGGCGACCGCACGCCTGCCCCATCGCTGGCAGGCCACCGCCACCTGCTCGACATGTCCTGGCCCAAAGCAGGTGAGGCCCGGATCCGTGGCGCAAGAGGCCTGCAGCGGTGGTGGAGAAGGAGAAAGGAGGAGGGAGGAGGGAGGGGAGGCTGCAGCCGGCCACTGAGCGGAGGCGGACCTCCGGGCGCCACCTGGGGCCGTGCCTGTGCTCATGGCAGAGCTGCTCCACAGCGATGTTGTTGAAGGGCTGCGGTGGGCTCATGGTGTCCGGGCATGGGAGAGGATGAGGTGTGGAAGAGGATAAGATGGGGGTGTGGAGAGGGAGAGGGAAGAGGAGACTGTCATAGTCTCCGGCCAAGTTCCGCTAGGCGGTTCTGGGCGGCCAACTAGGCGGGACTAGTCGCTAGGCGAAGGCCTTCGTCGCGACTAGGGGGGTAGGCGGTGACCTGGGCGCTAGGCGGAGCTAGGCGGCGTGGAAGCGGCGTTAGGCGGCGTGGAGGCGCGCGAGGTGGCGCGGAGGCGGACGCGCGCGTGGGCCCACGGAAAATTGGCCCCGCCTGCGGGCGCGCGTGAGTTCCCGCGCCGATTCCGCGTGCGCGTGGTGATTTCCCGCGCTCGATGGTGCTCGCGCGGTCGCGAATCGTGAAATTAGAGGATAAGAGGGAGAGATAGAGCTACCTGGCGGACATTTGCTCGTCCCCGTCATTCGAGCTCCTCTCCGTCGGCGCCGGACCTGCTCGACCCCGCCAGCCCGCCGTCCCCGCTCGTGGCCGTCGGAGGAAAGGTGCTCTTCCCCGTCGGTCGCCGGTCTTGTCTTCGGTCTTCCCCACCTGGAAGCTGCTCCCCGCCGGTCTCGTCTTCCCTGCTTGGAAGCACCTTCCCGCTGGCCACCGGTCTCCTCTTCCCCGTCTGGAAGCTACTCCCCGCTTGCTCCTCTTCCCTGGTCACCAAGGTCAGTTCCCCTCGTCTGCTCCTCTCCCCTCCGACAGCAGCTCCCCTCCCCTGCTCCTCTCCCTCCCCTGTTACTTTCCCCTGCTCTGTACTCTGTCTCTGTGAATAAGAATGCCTGATCTGTAGTTCTGTACTCTGAAAATAAGAAGATAGGAATGCCTGATATGTACTCTGTTATTGCCTTAATACTAGTGTTACTCTGTTAGATAGGAATGAATAGATAGGAATGCTTGATCTGATCTCTGAATCCCTGTAAATGCCTGGTGTTGGATCTCTGAATGTCTGAATGTTAGATTTGAACTCTGAATGCAAGACAATGAAACTGATTTGAACTTGTAATGCTTGCTCATTGTCTTGTGATCTTGTCTAAATGTAGGATGGCGACCTCTGAGGAAGCACCCGCTGAGGCAACAAATGCAAGTCTCCTGAAAAGGAATCCGGATGATATTGGATGGGAATATGGGGTTCTGATTCTTCCTAACAACAAGGACAAAGTGAGGTGCAAGTTCTGTAAGAAGGAGATGAGTGGTGGGATTCATAGGTTGAAGGAGCATATCGCTCATGATGGAAAGAATTGCAGAAAATGCTCGGCTAAAACACCGGAGGCTCTGGAGGCTAGAAAGAAGTGCAAGAAAGCACTAGATGATGCAAAAAGGAAGAGGGAGGAGAAGACTGTTCGTGACATAGAACTTAGGCAGGAAGTTGAAGTTTCTAGGGTCCAACAGTCACAACAGTCAGATGAGGTAACTTGTGTTGGAAGTTCAGAGCCGCACAAGTTAGGACCCATTGACAAATGGACTCGTGCTATTGATCCTAAAGCTATCAAGTCTGAATCTTTGAAGCAACAACAGCTGAACAAGGAACTTTGGAAAGAAAGAAGAAATGAGGTGTACAAGTATATTTCTAAATGGGTCTATAATCATGGTAAATTGTGTTTATACTATTCTCATTCTATATTGGAAAATGTTGTTATTGCTGTCCTGATCACTAATTAGGCTTCTTTGTTTGAACATTGGCAGCAATCCCTTTCAATGCATGTGACAATGATGATTTCACGCAAATGTGTGAAGTAATTGGACAGTTTGGCCCAGGATTTGTACCTCTAGGTCAAGATTTACTGCGAGAGAGATTGCTAGATGAAGAATATGCAAGAACCAAGAGTTTGCTGCAGGAACGTGAAGCCGAGAAGATAAAAAATGGGTGCTCCCTTATGACTGATGCTTGGTCAGATAGGAAGAGGAGCATAATGAATGTGTGCACTAATTGTGCTGATGGAACCACCTTCATTGGCTCAAAAGAGATGTCAGCTGTGTCACACACAAGTGAAGTCATCTTTGAACTAGTAGACCAAGCAATTGAAGACATTGGTCCAGAAAATATGGTGCAAGTAGTGACTGACAATGCCTCTAACAACATGGGAGCAAAGAAGCTATTGGAGGAGAAGAGACCAAATATATTTTGGACCTCTTGTGCAGCTCACACAATCAACTTGATGTTGCAAGGAATTGGCAATATGCCTCAGTTCAAGAAAGTGGTTGACAAAGCAAAGGCATTTACCATATTTGTCTATAACCACACAAGAACATTGGAGTGCACGAGACACTTCACAGAGGGGAAAGAGGTAGTAAGGTCAGGAGTGACTAGGTTTGCATCAAACTTTCTCACTTTGAACAATATGCAAGAGAAGAAGGACCAGTTAAGGAAGATGGTGGTTAATAGTAGGTGGGACACCTTGAGGGAAGTGAAATCAAAGAAAGGAAAAGAGGCAACAAAAACTATATTGAGTACAGCCTTTTGGAGGGATGTGAAGCTAACAATAGTTGTTTTTGAGCCATTGGTCAAAGTCCTTCGTTTGGTTGATGGGGATGTGAAGCCATCCATGGGTTTTGTCTATGGTGAGCTACTAAAGGCAAAGAGAGAGGTCAAAGAGGCCTTGGGCAATAGTGAGGATCGATTCAAGGATGTCATGGCTGTTATTGAGAAGAAGATGAATGGAAGACTTGATTCTCCATTGCATTTGACAGCTTATTTGCTGAATCCACACTATAACTATAGTAACCCAGCAATCTTTGAAGAGCCAAAAATAACAGAAGGGTTTATAGCTTGTGTTGAGAAATTTTATTACTATGATGAGGACAAACAACATCAGGCTGCCAACATTGAACTGAAAAAGTTTTAGAATAGAGAAGGACCATTTGACAAGAAGCTTGCAAAGAATTTTCAGAACTTTGATTATAACCTAGGTAGAGGTACTAGTTATTACATGGCTGTTTGCTGTTTTCATCTAACATAAAACATAGTAACATGGCTGTTTTTAACTTTTATTTTATTTCAGCATCATGGTGGCGGCTGTATGGAACTGAAACACCAGCTTTACAGAAGATGGCTACAAGGATCTTATCCTTGTGTTCAAGATCTTCTGGTTGTGAAAGAAATTGGAGTGGATTTAAAGGGGTTAGTACCTATCTGATATATATTTCAGCAGCCTTCTAATTCAATTGTAGAACTGAGAATGCTATTATATTTATTTTATAGGTACACACTAAGAAGAGAAATAGGCTTATTACAGTCCGCCTTGAAAAGTTGGTCTTTATTCAATTCAACTCCAGGCTGCTTAACATAAGAGAAAGGATTAAGTCAAAGAAAATCACTGATGTTCTCTTGTCTAGTGATACAAGTGAAGCTCAAGGTTTTCTCCAAGAGGGTGGAGATGATTGTGCATTAATTGTCTTTAGAGATGAGGAAGATGAGGATGAGATGGAAGGTACAGGGATACATTGGTCTGTTATTGGAGAGGCAGTGGGAGCAGAAGAACAGCTTCAGCCGCGTAGAAGTGTAAGAGTGAGGGAGCTCTATGAAGAAGAAGAGTTTGAGTCTGAAAAAGAAGAGTTTGATGAAGATGATGATTATATGGAACCCTATTGAAGAAGGAATATGATCTGCTAGTGAAGCCTTTTGTACCATGTCATGGTCATGGTCTTATCTGTTATCTCTTAAGAACTGCAGTTGTGTGACTTTGTTTGTGTGTGCCTTTTTTTGGTTTGTTTGTGATTTGTGAGAACTAAGAACTAAGAACTATGTGTCTGTGCTATAGTTTATTTATAAATTGTGTTGTGCACTTGTATTGTTGTCCTACCCACTTGTTTGTGCTTTAAATTTTGTGATTACTAGCTGCTGATATGGTCTGCACATGGATGGGAGGTGGCTGAAATCATTCAGATAAGTGACAACTTGGTGTTTTTTTATGAACAACTTGCTGTATATGTATTGCTATATATATTATATAACCTATATATAAAACTTGGTGATTACTAGCTAGGAACATGAAAGAATAAGCCAGCAAAGAATCAGGTAAGTCTACTAGCCCTCTTTTTATATTTATTGTAACCTATATATTCAGAATTATTGCTATATATATATATATATATATATATATATATATATATATATATATATATATATATATATATATATATATATATATATATATATATATATATATATATATATATATATATATATGGCTGAATTGTCAAAACGCCTAGGAAAACGCCTAAAATCGCCTAGGCGCAATTACTCCCGACTAGTCTCTAAGCTGAGGGTCACCGCCTAGAATCCGCCTAGCGCCTAGCGAAACTATGGTCTCCGGCGCCGTAGTGGCCACTGCCGAGGAGCACGGACCTGCACACACCGAAGCTTGCGGCGCACCCAAGGATGGTTGGCTGCCGACGAAACTACCATGGATTAGTAGATCAACACCTGGGGAGCACAGATCTGAGTTTGGCTTGAGCTGATTTGGGCTCGGTTGGCAGATCAGCTTGGGGGAGGAGCGGCGGCGGCGATGGCGGGTGGAGGGGGCAGGACGGGTGGGAGACATCCTTTTTGCAGCACTACTCCTTTCTACATTCTTTCCTGAGGGGTGTTGCTAAAGGGCTTTCCTATATTTACTGTTCCTATAGGATTAGACAAGTGATGCACTTCAATTCCTATGATTTTCCTATTCCTACCCTTTTCCTACCCTGTGTTCCAAACGGGTCCTAAAATTGACATGGTCCTTGAAAGAGAGCTGCTTCCAAGAAGGCGATGCGTCAATACCTATTTTTTAAAGACCTCCATGCCGCCTTTCAACGAAAAGAAGACCCAGGCCAGTACTCCACAGCCAAAAAATCAGCCTGATCTGAACAGCTTGCTCCAGCAGCACTGCCACTGCTGTAGCAGTCAGCCCGTTCGTCAGCCGGCACAGCCATTTGAAAAGGGCAGCCGAGCAGGAAGACACAGACAAAATGCCACGTAATCACTGTTCAAAGATATTTAGGCCGCGTTTACTCATGCATACCCAAAATATTTTCTCTTCCACCCGTCACATCGAATCTTTAGACGCATGCATGAAGCATTAAATGTAGGTAAAAAAAATAACTAATTGTATAGTTTGTCTGTAAAGTTCGAAACGAATCTTTTGAGTCTAATTAATCCATGGTTGGACAAATTTTACCAAATAACAACGAAAAGTGCTACAGTAACTTTTCACCCAAATTTTTTCAACTAAACACAGCCTTAGGGCAACGCAGCAAGAAGACACAGACAAAATAGTCTCTCGTTCACGCGCATAACAGCAAACACAGGATTTGGTATATACGAGTATCTAGTTGAATTCGAGATTAATTGACTCCTCACCAAATGCATTTCTTTTGGTACACAAAGGGAGTACATCTCTACCACGTGTGCACTGTTGAACGAGGTGGGGAAGAAAGAAGAGCTACCTGGCTACCTCACGTCAATTTGCAAATTGCAGTCCAACCTATGGCATACATTCGTTGTGTCCTTTTCTCATTCCCCCCTTTCCTTTCCCCAAAACTGTACTTTGCCAAGATAAAAAAAAAGATACCAATCACACATATCACGCCTGAAAATCATATGCATTTAACAGTTCACATCTAACACTAAAATTGACATGGTCCTTGAAATTCCTGGAGCCTTGAATGTGCAAATTTTACAAAGGAAAAGGTACCGCAAAACGTCATCTATTGGCTGGCACTAGGGAATGACAAAATATATCACATCCATGCCACAAGGAAATGAAAGGATGACAGACATCCCCGAGGATTTTTTTATGAAATATATTTAAATTTCCGACAGGAGCAAGTCGAGCAGATGACGTGGATATACGTTCTTTCATGTGAGCTTAGTGTCCTTTAATTTGAGATTCGTGTCCTTTGTCACCACTCACCAGGTCGCCAGCATGCCCACAATCACCGGTGTCAGTCTCCCAGTGTATTTCCACTCCTCCAACAGTCCCTGCAATAAATCTGCAGCTGTTAATGTGCCGTGAAAGCTTATTATCAGATTATGAGGGAAATTTTGGTTTCATGAGCGTACCACGGAGATTACAAGAAGAGGCCTCCACTAAAAGTCAACTGTTCCACGTATCTGTTTGGAAGTCAATGGCGAACCTGCTGACTAAATTCCATACACGGTTCACAACTCCATCTGACATAATGGAAAATGCATTTTTTGCAGCCCTTTGACGTGCTCCCAGAGTGCTGGCATCACCAAGCAGTTCTTTTAGTGTTTGCAGAAGTTCGAATTCTCCTGACACCTGGATGAAAAAAGAACACTCTGTGAAAGAATTTTCAGGCCCAATTCCCTCTGTTAAACATGAATTTTATCATGCCCAACTAATTTCAGTAAGCAGTAGGAAAAGAGGCAAGTCTAGAACCAAAAAAAATATCACTCATCATACGACCGACCTTGACTGATTACTTTTATGGAGGAGCAACTGAGCTAGTGATCAAATTTACTATGCAATGGTGTGCTAGTCACAGAATGGTATTTTGTTTAGGTAGCAAAATAGGAGAAAAATAATTTTGAGACTTTGTCACCTGCTTGACAGCTAAAGGATTTATTTGCCACATTTCAACCAGCATATGGTAGAAGTGTCCAACATGGGGTCCTGCATGCCAGAGTTCACTTTGTGAACAACAAATATTGCGACCTTTTCACAAAGAAATGTCAAACATAAGTATGTCAACTCACCAGTCATAACAGCACAACCAGCTGCAGCAGCCTCAGAAATATTATGGCCGGCTAAGCCAGATAGAAATGAACCGCCAATAACTGCAACTGGAGTGACCCTATAAAGCATTCTTAATTCCCCTGTTTTTCATGGTATTTTACGCCGTTAGCTAATACTCCCTCCGTCTTGGAATGATTAGCGTATTTTATACGAGGAAAGGCCAATTTTACAAATTTTGACCAACAATTATTCAAAATATATGCAACTTTAGGACATAAGATTTCCATTGCATCAATAGATTTGTATTCGAAGTGCCTTTTGAGATGATGGTGATTCCTTCACAAATGACAACATGTTGCAATAAGAGAAATAAAGCAAAATCTATTTTGCATACTTTTCCTTGACCAAAATATGCTTATTATATCGGAATGGAGGGAGGAGTTGAAATATGGCATGCACAATTTGTGCAGCAATATATCAACTTTCAGAAGGAGATGATCACAAACCTAAAGTATTGACCATGTATACACTAGTGCTTGAAGCCACCACTTCCCTAGTTGACCTCAGCACAAAACTGACATTTTGTTTCTTTAGTGCCTGCAACAACATACACAAAGATGTGTTCAGATATATTATCCTATCATAACGAATAGCATCTCATACCAGAACAAAGTTGGAATCCTAAATTAAAATGATAATCTCTTCACGCTGAAGAAATTCAAATTTTAAACAGTGAAGTCGGTCACCAGTAACTTACCTTTGTGTGTTTAATTATTTTGACTTGAGTATCCAACAAGATATGATACTATAAAATACTGGTAACAAACAAGTAATCAAATGGCTTAAAGGGGTAACAAAGGCACCATTATCGTACCAGCGAAATATTCTTGCAGTCCTCAGGATGTCTTGGCACAAGAATTAGTAGTAGAGCGGGATACATCTTGACTAACTCATCATGAACGCGGATGATGACTGAAAAAATAAAGTAAGAAAATCAAGATTGCTTGCGGAAAACTGAAAACCATTTCCTTCATGTTGAGACCGCGAGAATAATAAGTCAGGAATGTAATTCCTCCATGTCACTTCACATTGAAAAATGTAAAAATGATGAATAAATAACTGAGATATAATTTCACTAAAGCAACTCCATTTTTCCTGATCAGAGTACAAACAGAAATACAAAAAATGAGGCAGAACAATGATATGACAGAAGACCATCCATAAGAAACTACATGAATATTGTTCAGGGAAAAAAATAAAACTACATGAATGAAACTATGGCAGAGGTGATTCTCTAAAACAAAGACAATTTTAGTATTAAGGTTGAGGATATAGAAGCATCCACTGACACAGTACTCCTGTATATCTTGAACAAATAGTCCATAAGTATGACAATTTACAAGTATATGGCATTTAACTACCTTAAGTAAATGTAAGTCAAACTTTCAATCCTGATCAGTATGTAACAACATTATATATCTGTCATTGAAAGTATTTTTCTTGGTATAAGATTCTAACAGCATTTTCTGCAATTAATTGTTGCTGAAGGTGGTAATCAAAGTTGTTCTAGGAGAACTCGAAGAAGTCAACAAAGGTTAGGGATAGCAGGAGTAACCATTATTATGAAAATGTGAAATGCTAGCAGTTTTTTGTACAGCTTACTGGAAATGAAGTGATATAATACATTTTATTAGTCCAGGAATCAGCAAAAAGTTCAGCTCCTGAGTTCTTACCTTCTTCTTCACCTCTGTGAATAGAAGCAGCCATCCAGAGGGGCCTATTGCTAAACTGTTGTTGCAGATCTTTTATTTCATTGACCTGATTCTCCCCGGCATTAACATCTCCGACAGCTATGTGAATTACATGAATCCTCTAATAAATCATTTGACTTGTAAACCTGGTTATCTTTCAAGCTCCCAAGACAACCTTTGAAACTAAATCACTTATAGGATCACTTATAATCTATTCTCAGGAAGGACTAGACAAAACTTGGGTATACCATATTTCAAATCTCCAGCAAAATGTATGATCCCTGGTGGTGTATGTAACAACTGAAAACGAACAGCCTGAATAGTACTCTGCAACGATAAGAAATGAATGATGGCAGCAGTAATAGATGTACATAAAAATAAGGTCATCATTACCAATGGGTACTTACCAATGGGACAACAAGTGATAGTTTAGAGAGCATCAGAGCAATTAATGGGGACCCTACAGGCATCGACCAGTGGTTGAAAGATTTCAATGATATGCGAGCATTTAAAAGAGCCACTGCAATCTGCAGATAAGTAAGCAATTCATAACAAATAAGTAACTACAGCCTACAGCATGAATGTGTGATGCAGAAACTATGAATAGTCCAGATAAAAGTTCTGCTCTTGCAGTATGAAAAAATTAAGAGAAGGATGAACACTAGGAACTAGAAAATAAGCATGATCATGAACAGTGATCTGGTCATGCTCCAGAATTATGAGAAAACCACTTACCCCTTTTGCTGCTGCAGACATAATGAGGTTTGGCCAGAGTTCACTTTCCAGAAGAAGTACCAAACTAGGCTTCCAGTATCCAATAAAACTGTCTATTGCATTAGGACAGTCAAGAGGAGCAAACTACAAGCATAAAAAAATGAGGTTGGAAGGGAGAAATAAACATAGCATGCAAAAAAATTGTACATGAAGCTGCTTCCAATGGAGATTTCCGAAATACTTAAAGCAGCCAGTCCCAGCATCTGAACAAACTACACTTTCCCTCCCAATTTCACTCAAAGTTTACTATTACAACCTAATAGCTGCAGTTCTGTAAATACCCTGTAACCTTTTTAGGGCAGTAATCCTGTGAAATTTAAGTGATAATACAACTGTACTGTATCAATGTATGGTTATCTCATTAAACAGCAGTACTCGGGCATAGAGAAGCATCAACAGATGACCAAACCCAGACCAATTCGAATTATCAAACAGTAGTTACGAAGAAAACACAGTGTCCATCCTCACTAAACTAAATCCAGCACAGCCACAAGGGTCTGAAGCTACGCGAGAAATCTGCAAACGCACCTGATATATGACACCATCAGGGAGTAGATCCTTGATAACTTCGCTGCATACAAGCCAAATAGCGATATTTAGGGGACGACAACGCAATATGAATTTTGAAAATGGCACTCGCCGTTGAGAACGGGAGCTTACAACGAGGAGAGAGTGGTGGTGGTGACTAGCACGGGGAGGCCGGGATGGAGGCGGACGCAGTGGCGGACAACGGGGAGCGCGGCCATTCCCTCCCCGAGGGATACGGCATGAAACCACACGAGCGGAGAGCCCGGCCGAGGCCGCGCCGCAGACGGCCGGCCTAGCCGCTCCGGCCACCGCGTCGGGTGCTCCAGCCCTTGCAGTCGCCGCCACAATAGCACCGCCGGCGCAGCCGCGCGGCTCGCTGCCCTGTACAGCTCGTATAACGCCCATCCCCCGCGCGACGCCGGCGACGCCGCGCGGGCCGGCCGCATCGAGAGTTCGAGACTGATCGAATAAGCGTTGTTTTGGCGGCGGAGATGACGGAGGCCACTTCCGAGCAGACGACCGAAGAAGGGAAGGCGTAAAGAGAACAATACGCGTACTCAAGGACGGGAGACTACAGTAGTAAAATACTGGTACTCATCCGTATCAATGACTGACTATTGGGCCCGAGCGGCCAGTGGATGTACGGTGGGTGCTTAAAAGCAACCTCCTGTTGTGGTCTAATTGGTTGTCCACGTTGGGGCCTCGTTTAGTTCGGTGAATTGGGGAGAAAAACACTGTATCAGAATTCCTGTAGCATTTCGTTTGTATTTGGTAAAAATTATCCAAATTTTGACTAACTAGGCTTAAAATGTTCATCTCGCAAAGTACAATAAAACTGTGCAATTAGTTTTTGATTTCATCAACATTTAGTACTCCATGCATTTGCCGACATTTTGATGTGACAGGGAATCTTCTTTTTGCATAGTAAAATTTAAGGAAGAATTGAGAGAACTAAACCAGGGCTGGAATTGCATTGCATCGGACGTAGCATATCCTTAGCCTGAACAAGGCTATGCATTTATTGGTATTTGGTTTACCTATACAGGATGGTATATACTGTTATGTATGTGTTTGGTTGTCTATGTTAACTCCTGCAGCGATGAGAACATTTTTATACGTTTGATTGCCTAGATAGAACCGGTATGCTCACCTCTTCTTCTGAATAGGTAACCTTACCCCATACTATTTTCATGTTCCTGTGAAAGGGCTGACGCCGAGCCCATCTCCTTTCTCACCGTCACCTTTCACCTCATCTCTCTCACTAATCTTCCCCTTCATCCTCTTACTCCTTAAATGAGCGGCGGAGAGAGTTGCTGACATTGCGAGCGATATGGAGTGGTTGGCGAGGAGGTGGCTGAACTCGGCCTCGAGGACATCGAGGATGGCGTCCAGGAGCCCATTGTCGAGGTCGTGGCAAGGCCCACGACGTGGTCGGTTGAAAGCCCAAGTTTGATTTTGGTAATTAATGACACCAAGTTGTTAATGTCATCGTATCAAGTGAATTGAGTTAGGCGTAGCAACACATGTGATGAAGGAGCAAGCAGCATGGTGGTGATGACCATAAGATCACAAGCGCATGGAGATAAAGATACGGTGAACATGCACATAGGTGATGGACAATGAATGAGATGATCAAGACAAATGTATAATCATAGCTCTTTTGCCGGTCTAAAGATGAGTAGAGAAGTGATTGACCGGGTTTAGGATTGATAACTGACTATCAAGAGAGACAATCACGGTCATCTTATGAATCAAGTGCTATTAGGTCTATATTCTTGAGCATATGCATTTAGAATATAGTGAGTTGCTAACTCCTTTGAAGAAAATGATTGTGAAAATGTTAACACGCATGCACATGGTGATGTACACTTGGTGGTGTTAGCACATTTATAAATGCGGTGGAGTTTGAGCGGTAGAGAGGCGTTTTTGAGTAAATGAAATGTCTATTTTCCACTACGTCGGTGGTGAAGATTTTCTCTAAGTCATCATGGATAGAAACGGAGGTGAACGTAGGTCACTGGTAGTGACCGGACGCGGTCTCGGTTTGACCGAACGCGTCCGGTCAGTGGCAGAGCAGCGCGTGGCGCGGGTGCGGTCAGTTCAACTGGCGCGTCCGGTCCCTCGAGGAACTGGAGCGTCCGGTCACGCACCCAAAGAACAACATGAGTTTCAGAGCTGATCGGACGTGGTGGCGTGTCCGATCACGTGCGACCGGACGCGTCCGGTTGACGAAATTGCTCTCTGGACCCTTACTGAACTCTAACCGGACGTCGGGTGTAACACGTCCGGTCAACTCTAGCGTCGCGTCCGGTCATGCTTTCGGTGTCGCGCAGGTGCGACCGGACGCTGTGGCCGCGTCCGGTCGATCTGACCTGCGCGTTCGGTCAGCGCGCGCAGAGCAGTTTCTTTGTTCCTAACGCCTCTATTCTTTGGAGTGGCTTATATATACTCGTTTGGCCAACCTTGGGAGCCACTCTCTGACTCTTTGAACACTTGAGACATACTTTGAACTAGAGAACATCCCTTCCACTCATCTCCTTGCTTGGTTGTATACTCTAGTAAGACTGAGTGAGATTCAAATGCATTGCTTAGTGATTTGTATCTAGTGGCACTTGATCCATTAAGTTGGCTGCGGATTTCTTGTTACTCTTGGGTGTTTCCCAACATCCTAGACGGTTTGGAGCAGCGGTGGTGTTGAGCTCTTGATTGAAGATTGTTTTGAGCCTCACCAAGTGATTGTAAGGGGTTCTTGAGCCTTCCCCGCGGGAGTTCGTGAATTGGCTACTCTAGTGGAGTTCGTGGCTCGGAGGATTCTCATCTTGTGAGTGGATGTGTGACATCCATTGAGGGTTTGACTCTTGATAGTCAATTAGCTCACGATCCATCAAGTGAGTGCATCGCCACAACGAGGACTAGCTTGTCGGGAAGTAAGTGAACCTCGATAAAAAAATCTTGTGTCATCTTTTTATCGAGGATTTCATCTTATGTTTGTGTGCTTTGATTGATTGGTTCATTAGAAACATTTCTACTCATCAACGTCGGTATAACAATACCTGCTCACTCTTTTACTTACTTGTCTACCTTGCTAGTTGCTTAGCTTGTTATCTCTTGTAGATTCTAGTTCCTAGTTTGTGTAGTGTATTTCTTTCATCTATGAGTAGAGTAAGTAGTGTTTTAGACTTGTTGGTGTGGATTAAAAATTATAGCCTTCATATCTACTAGAATTGTTTAGGTGGCTTGCATAGTATAGTTGAGCTAGTGCTAGAATTAGCTTCGTCATCTTTTATACTAACTCTATTGTTAAGTAAAATTTGTAGAATTTTGAAAAGGCTATTTATCCCCCTCTAGCCATTTAAGACCTTACATCGGTATGGGCCCGGCGGCGGCGTGCTCGGCTCACTACATGCGGATCGGGAGCGCCGCCTAGATCTCCTCAAGATGGGACTCCATGTGGGCCAGCACATGGCCTAGCGAGCAGGACTTGTCCACGCCGGTACGGATTGTGTGCCGCATCGCCGCGAGCACTGCCGTGATCCATCCCACCGCTCACTAGGGACTTCCTCCTCGTCACCACCAAACACGGACATGATGGGAGCAAAAACTGCAGAGATGAGAAGGAGAGCAAATGGGAAAGAGGGACGTGAGCACATGGTGACCCCTCAAGCCCCGCCTGCATCGGGTGTTACAAAGCGGATGCAGAACATGCCGCGGACTGCAGAACGCGTGCACTGCTGGTTTGCATATCTGGATATGCCAATTTCTAGAAAATAGGGGGATGCAACTTCTAGGTCCTTTTTGAGGATAGTGTTGTGTTGCTCGTCAGCGACAACGTGTGTGACAATTGATATGACTATACGAGAGACACCTATTCTCGATCATCCTGTTCTTCAACACTACTTTAGCAGTATTTTCAGCAAATGAATTATATTTTTCTCTCACAAAAAATCAACATAAGCATCAGCATAAGCCAAATTTTAGCGAAACGAACAGGACCCGATGGGTGATTTGAGCCTCAGAATCATAATTCTCGGTGTTGGTAGAGCCAAATGGGCTGATCCTAGAATCTAACTTCAATTCCATCTAATTGAATTGAAGGGATGTAAACAGATCAATGTTTCCTCGTCGCTTGTACTCCATCCGTCCCAAATCATGTCACTATAGGATACGTGATGGTCAAACTTTCATAGGTTTGACTAGTTTTGTAGAAACGATAATGATATGGTGAGGGCGTTCGTCTGCCTGAACGTGCTCGAAGCCTGCGGGACCAACCTGGCCTGCTCCTCCTCACAGTCCATTAAAAAATAAATAACGGACATATTTCTCTTCCTCCATTTCTCGTTGTGCAGTTTCTTCTCGTCTCCGCAGCCATGATGCCCGCACCGACAGCCGAGTCGGCACTCCCGGCGGCCTTCCTCTACATTTCATCCCCGCTCCTCTCCACGCTGCTCCCTGGCGCCGCACTCTCCGCCTACACCGCGCCCTCCTCCATCCTCCGTCTCCACCGCATCTGAGCACCGATGGCCGCTAGGGATGAAAACGAAAAAATAATTTCTATTTTTTGGAAATTGTTTCTGATTTTTTTTCGATTTTTAGGCCTAAAGAAAACGGTAGTGGTAACCAAAAAAACAAAAATAATTACGATAAAAATAACCGAAAACAAAAACAAAAATAATTTTGCCTTATTTCGACCGTTTTCGAAGATTGCCGTATTTAGACGGTAATTTACCGTAAGTAGTTACCGATTTAAAGGCCTCGAATCCTACAGAGCATATAATGCATATACTTTAGGTCTAGTTGGCCCACATCTAAGCATCCCATCTGCACATACTAGCACACATAAGACAAATTATTTTTTTTAGAAATGAACTATACGACAAGTATTTTATTCGTATAAGAATAAGAAGGCAATCAACTAATCACATACCGCATCCGTTACTCTAGCCAGTGAGCACGAACACAAACGGACTATGGCCTATGGGGTTTAGCTTGTTTGAGATCTGAGATGGTGTAAACCGTGGTTTTAGCTTGTGGTCTTGTCAACTGTGACTTTATTTATTATATATGACTCTTCTCATGTTCTACGGTTTGACGTGTTTATCATTTTCGAGAATATCGTTCTCATGGATTCCGATTGTTATCAATGTATTTTCTGATCGACTAACATCATTTTCAAAATTACCGGAATATCGGTGTCGTATTCATTTCCGACAATATCGTATCGATTTTGGTTTCGAGAAAAAATTGTGAAAATGAAAGGGATTTGGCCTCTTATCAATCGTCGTCGTCCCTAACGGCTGCCTTCCTCCCTCTCCACCGTGCTCACCGATCGCCGCACAAGAGAGGGGCCCGTCGTTGGCCAGGCCCAAGCTAGGGGCAGGTGCAGCTGGCTGTTGCTAGATCGCGCCACCGTCCTCGGCCGTTGGCTGTCTAGAACCGACCATTCCCTGCTCTGCTCTGCATCGTCCGGAAGAAGAATGGCGAAAACACATGTTTCATGAATATGTTGCAAGTATTTCTTACAGATGTTGTAAAATAGATTGTGATGTTTCTGTCGGCGTTCGGTCCCGTGGGGGTCCTAAGCCAACGAGTGAATCAAATGCTGCGTGTCCCTAATCTGGATGGTGATGCAAGGAGGATACACGGAGGTTTATCCTAGTTCGGGCAAAGGAAGGCCCTATGTCCAGCGGGGAGGGGGAGTATTGTATTTCCTTGCACCTAAGTGCTTGCGTAGGGGTTACAAGCTGTGAGAGAGAGAACCGAGCCCAGGTCTCAATGGAAAAATGAGAGTACAAAAGGAGATTGGTTTTTTGTTGTCTGTGGTTTGTTGTTCTTCTGCCTTTTCTTGCCCTTTTTAGAGCCCTGGCTTGTCCTTTTATAGGGTAAGAGGAGGCAGGGACGCTGGGGTGCCTTTGAAGTGAAGTTTTGTCGATCCCTATGGAGGTGGCTATAGCGACGTGCACCGGGAATGGCCGGCCATCCCTAGACACCATGGTGACGTAGAGGACGAGACGGTGAAAAGACCCCGAGTCCTGTGCCACGTCGGCCTTTTCTCCCTGCTGACCGATGGTAGGTCGAGGCTGGGTCGAGGCTAGGTCGAGGACGGGTCGAGGACGAGTGGATAAGGTCGAATCCCCGAGATCGTGGGGTACGGTCCTTATCGTATCCTCCCTCGAGAGTGATCGGTGGTAAAATAGTGCACGATATGGTGCGTACAGTGACAGGTTTTCACCTCCCATCTCGGGATGGGCAGTAAAAAGTAAGATTTGACACCGGTACTGCTTCCACATTAGTAACTGTTGTAGCCATGATGGTAGGAAGTAGTAGGTGGTTGCATTAAATGCTCTGACTTTTGTCTCATAATTGGTGAACAAGGTGGGTCGAGTGGTCTAACCCAGGGTCATGCGAGTCAGAGATTTCCCGATAGTCAAGATGCCTTGTCGAGCGAGCCTCGTGCGAGTCAGAACATGGTCGAGGCGTCCCGTCGAGGGTGCCTCGTACGAGTCAGTACGTAGTCAAGGCGTCCTATCGAGCGTGCCTCGTACGAGTCGGAACGTAGTCGAGGCGTTCCGTCAAGCGAGCCTCGTACGAGTCGGAACGCAGTCGAGGTGTCTCGTCTGCTATTTTGGCTCGTCTCGTTTGCGGGTAGTGTTTTATTTTTCTTAATCGTTGATTGTGGGTACCCCTAGTTTTAGGTACCCGACAGTAGCCCTCGAGCCTTGGGGTGAGTGTGGGTCACTCTCACAGAGGCTCAACAGTTCATGAACTAGAGTGGTAGCGTCGTAACTTTTTCCGGTGGGGGCACGCGAGCGCACCCGTCGGGTGTAGCCCCCGAGGCCTCGGTGGAGTATTTTGACTCCTCCGAGGTCTTTTACACGCTCTATTGAGGAATGCTCTCGTATCGTGGCGTGTTCTGTCTTTTCTCGTTCGAGATTTGGCTTTCTACGGTTGAGCCCCCGAGCCTCGTGCGCGTGAGGTCGATCAGAGTCTTGGCCGTCTTTTATTGTTTGACCCTCACGCTCCCTTTTTAGAAAAAGGGAGGAGGGGTGGGGAACGTCGTACTACCCTTGTTTGGGTGAGTTCCGACGGTCTCCGATGAGCTATTAACGGGGAATTCGAGTGGGAGCCCGTGCTCCATTTGATAGGAGTCGGCTAGCGGCCGCGGAGGCGCTCTCAAAAATGCCAAAGAGTGATCTTGTGGATCTCGATTCCTTGCGATGGGATTCGAGGGCTCGATGCCTCCCTCCAATGGGATTTCTCCGCCGACCTTCTCTTTTAGCCTCAAATACGTCTTAGGGTGCCTCGAGAGCATGGCTCGAGCCCTGGCCTTGTATGGGCGCATCCCTAGTCGTCCCTGACTCCGTTACTCGAGGGCAGCTGTCGAACCCTGGTCAAGGGCCAGCTTTCGATCCTTCGAGGTTTATATCGGGCTTGGAGCCCGTTACCCATACGTCTAGGAATATCCGTCTGCGGATCCTTCTCCTGCCCGTTTTAGGCACGTCTTTTTAGAAGGGGAAGCGAGATCGGCACGATAGTGGGCGGCGTGGTGCGACGGTTACGGTATGTATAGCGGACACGTGCCCATATCTACGGATTTTGAGGGAGCAGTTAGGTAAGGTCATTGAATGAAAAAACTGCTCCTATCTTTTCGCCCGTCCGTTGGACTTCCATCGGGGTATAAGAGCAAGGCCCGGGGTTCCATTTACCCTTACAGGCCCTTTGCATTCTTGCCTTCCTTGCCTTTCTTCGCCTCCTTTGCCCCCTTTGCCATCTTGCGCCCTTCAGCCACCGTCTAGCGCCACCGTCGTTTCTTTGCCCGCGCCGTTCCTCTGACAGCAATGGCGGGCAAGAGCCAAATCCTTCCCGCGGACGCTTGGGCCCGTTCCTTGGTGACCGAGAGGAAGCTGGAGGAGTTGGTCCGCGACGGGCTTCTGCGGCCGAGGGCGAGTCAGACCCAGCCGGAGTGGAGAGTGCTGCCGTCTGACCACCGAGAACTGGTGCCTCCAGAAGGTTACATGGTGAGCTCATGGCCTTCCACGAGAGGGGGTTCGGCGTGTCGGCCAGCCCCTTCATGCGGGCGCTCCTCTACTACTACAAGGTGGAGCTGCACCACCTCGCCCCCAACTCCATCTCACAGGCCACCATTTTTGCGGCGGTCTAGGAGGGATACCTGGGGATAGAGCCACAGTGGAATCTGTGGCTCCACCTCTTTAGGGCGGAGCACTTCGCCGAGAAGGCGGGCGAGCGAGGGGCGCGGCGCGCAGTGCACGCGGGGAGCTGCACCCTCCAAGTCCGGTCTGGTCGAGGCGACCAATACATCCAGGCGCAGTTGATCTCTTCGAATAGCGGCTGGCACGACAGCTGGTTTTACCTCCGCAACAACGGCGACCAGCTACCGAAGTACTCCGGCCGGGTGCTGATGGCGCGAGAGGAGAACTAGACGTACGACGTTGTTGAAGACGACAAGCCAAAGCTGAAGCCGCTCCTCGACGCGCTGAGGAGGCTTCATCAGCGCGGGCTGACGGCGGGGATGGTGGCCGCAGCGTTCCACCACCAGAGGGTGCTGCCGCTGACACAGCGCCGACTCCGGCTCAACGAGATGACGCCGAAGGCATCGTTGGAGGGGAGCAGGATGTCGCACGAGTCCCTCTCCCTCGACGAGGTCGCCCGACGTGCACGGTGGATGGTGGGGAGCTTCCGGCAGGAGGACATCAACAGGGTCCCGATGCGCCCCACCTAGGGATTCGAGCCCTTGGTAAGTGTTGTTTTTGATGATCTTAAGTTCTTTTGCTTCCGGATTCCTTCCACTAACTCGGTCGAGGTCCGTGTACAGGATCTGTCGACGGTCAAGGAAACGTGGCCGCCGGTTCCGGAAGATCGGGTCACTCGGGAGGCTCGACGCCTCTTGGTCGCCTAGAAGAAGGAGGAGAAAGACGCTGCCAAGAAGTGTCATGTCCGTAAGGCCCTCGAGCAGGAGGCGTTGAAGAAGCGTCGTTGCCAACAGAGCCTCGATGGGCTCCCGCTCGAGGAGTCTCCCTCCGAGACGGTCTCGGGGGAGGACGATGACAGCGGCGATGATGACGCCTGGTCACGGTACGATACCGCGACTTCTCTGGCGCACCTCCCCAACGTGCGGCCCCTACTGGAGCCCATTGGGGGGTCGACCTCCCAGGCATCGAGGGAAGCCACGGTGCCCGTTGAGGGGGAGGTTGAGCCAGGGAAGAGAAGGGCCAGTGCGGGTCCTTCGGCGAGAGGAGCCGCCTCGTTTGGGGCCCCGCAAGAGGGGTCGGTGGCGCCGCTCCCACGAGCCCAAGCGCCTTGGGCTCAGTCGGCGGTCAAAGCAGCGGCGTCGACGTCAGAAGCCGGGGCACCGTTGACGGGCGTGAGGACCCGAGGCCAGCTAGCCTCGGCAGCGCAAAGGACCTTGGACGCCCCGTTAGCCAGGGCTCCGAGGAGCACCCGGCCAGCAGGAGGCTCGACGGTAGGACCGTCACAGGCGCCGCCGAGTGGCTCTGGCCTACCGGGGTCTAGGCCCCTAGTTCCCTTATCCGGGTAAGTTTTTTGCCCTGTTTTTCATGATTGGTGATCCCATTTTTTGTTCTGATGCGCTTGTTTGTCGCTCAGGCATAAGCGTAAGGTGGAGCTCACGGGTCCAACTCCCGTGAAGGCGCTCAGGTCAGGCACCGCCCTGATGATGCGGACGGCGGCTGACACCGCCGCCTGGGTTGCGAAGTGCCAGGCTACGACGGAGTGGCTCAAGTTGAGGGAGGTGGCCGCCTAGACGGGGGCGAGCGTCCAGGAGGTCACCGGCTCTGATCCCGCCACGTGGGGGTCAGGGCCGGCCGAGGCGGTCCCGGGCGATGCCGGGCTCGAGGTGCCCGACACTG
The DNA here is from genome assembly GCA_038087645.1 of Saccharum hybrid cultivar R570. Classification (NCBI taxonomy): domain Eukaryota; kingdom Viridiplantae; phylum Streptophyta; class Magnoliopsida; order Poales; family Poaceae; genus Saccharum; species Saccharum hybrid cultivar. The sequence goes on from JAQSUU010000139.1 coordinate 18,703,266, forward strand.
GTGGGTCAGAGCCTGGGTCGACCACGACGACCCAGGCGATTGTCGAGGCCACTGAGGCCGACACTGTAACAGAACCGCCCAATTATACGAGATTAAGTAGGAAAATCATCCAACGGAAGGACAAATTAACAAACTTAAGCCTGTATAACCCGGTAGTCCGTGAAATCATGACGGATTTCAAACCATTTCACATAACAGCCAAGATCATACTAAGTTTAGCGGTCACCATCATAAGTTACATAAAAGTTCGTGGTATAAAATACATCAAAGTTTAAACATAGTTATTACAAACCAGGTTTGAATAAAAGTAGCGGAAGCGGTAGTTCAAATCACGCACACACACAACATTTTAAAATAAAGTGCCAGCTTGTGATCATCTCCAGCAAAAGCATCAGACGAGAAGTAGCGAATGACCATTGCCCATGGTCCTAAGGTTCGCCCATCGCAGGATAGAGGCAGTTGATACAGTAGCCGTAATACATCTGCCCATCTGCAACAAGTGGGAACAAAGCCCTGAGTACGAGAAGGTACTCAGCTAGACTTACCCGTCATAAACCAGAAATAAAAGACACCAAGGAATCATGATAGGCTTTCTGGTGGGATAGCTGACTCCTTTGCAAGAAAAACGTTTTTAACTTAACAATTCCTTTCCAAAAGCATGCAATAATTAACTCTTTATTACCCTATCAACTATGTTTGCACTGGTGCTAGAGTAACCTATAATTAAGCAAGTAAGGATTACCATTGATCATTAACAATAGTTATCATGTCATCTTTCACATAACTATCCAAGTGATCCATCAAGATTACTACGATGAAGTAGCTCAAGTCAAGTGTTCACTATCCAGTGAACGATGGCGATTCGAATCGATTATTAACCAGCTGGTAAGTTATTCCTCACACAAACCTCACTCACCCGCTAAAGTGAGGTGTTGGTCACCGAGTCAACCATTCAGGTAAAGTCGCGAGCTTGCCAGGAACCACTTGTACCCGAGGGCCGCCCGACTGCTCTTTGGCCTTATCATCGCGCCCCCGTATCCTGCCACTACTGCTCCGGTACAGTGCGTTGCGGGCAATCCACTCGGCCCGAATAATCTCCTAGTTTCGCGGTCGGAAGGTACTTTATCCGGCCAGCTAAATATGAGGCATGCGTTCAACATGACCCGAGGGACAACAACGGACGGTCCTTAATCGACACAGACGGAAAACACTACAGTCCGAAACCCTGCAAGTTTTCGCCCGGTCTCAAATTCATTTCACACTTAGTTATACCATGACTTCATAGTCATCCAAGCAGATCCAGGTAACCACCTATAGCTCGCAGGTGACAGGAAATCACCCGACTTCTACCGGTCTAAGCCAGCTAAGCATTGACTCGACTGCGGATACCAGGGTAACAAGGATATATTATAACAAAGGTAAGCAAGGTATAATGCAGTAACATTTGCAAACAACTCCTAAACGTAATGCATCAAATTAAGTAAAGTTAATAATAAATTATTTGCAAACCGGGAGAGAAATGCTCCGGGGCTTGCCTCTCTCAAAAGAGCTCGGACGGTGGTCGGGGCACTCTGGGAGCTCTTCACCGACCTCCTCTTCGGCTTCTGTCACCTCCTGCTGCTGCACCTCGAGCTGCTCCTCTGGCTCCTCGGGTAAGACGACTGGGTTCTCAGTTTGCGATCCTGTATGATGCAATGTGCGTAAGTGATTATGCAAACGTGTATCGAAGGAGATGAATGCAATGAATATGTTGAAATGCAAGGTAGTCAACATCATCCAAGAAACTATACACTACAAGCACATGTCATCTACTGCATTCTCTTCTACTACTATTATGTTAAGTTAACATATCTTATGAAATGCTTCAAAGATACACCAAAGCTTTACTAATTTCTTAATCACACTTAAAGCAACACTTAAAGCAACACTTGCTTAAGCCCTAAATAATAATAGGTTTGAATAGCAACATATATTTCTGATGCTCCTAAAAATCTGAGAAAATTACAGTAGCATAATACTACCCTAAACAGACTACCATAAAAATTTCATGACATTTGGATAAGTAAACTATCCTATACAAAAATGACAAGCTATAGCATAAAAATGAGTATGAAATTACTTTGTACTATGAAAAGTGTCAAACAACAGAATTAATATTTTTCCTAGGTTCTTCATGGAATATAATGACTGTACAAAAATTATCACATGCATGGTTTATACAAAGTTTGCTCTCTAGCAAAAATAACAAAAATCAGCCATTAAAGGTACTTGAACTACTTCTCCAAAGTTTTCCACAGCACATGCATGAAACATATTTTTCCTAGGAAGTACATTACATAAAAAGATTAACAAACTTGGAAATCATATTTTTCTGAAACCTATAGATTTTTCTACACATTTTTCAAGTTATCAGCAATATATATGATTAATTAAAATCCTACAGAAAAGTAATAAAATCTTGACATGCAATATTTTTATATTGTAGATCTGGTTCCAATGAGTTCATAGAATTTTATTTCACAATTTTTGGAGCACATTTAATCACCCAAACAATTACTAAAGCATTTTTATTCCCAAATAATAAAAGAAAAGAAAACTGGAATCCTCTTTTTGAAAACGGGCCGACACAGTACGGGGCAAACGGCCCGGTCCGGCTCAGCCCAAGGACACGCGCGCGCGGGAGAAAGGAAACGGGCCGTCTCCTGTTGGAGCAGGCCGGCCCAGTCACCTGCTTCAAACGCGGGTGAGCGGGGACAGCGCGCGCGACCGAGCCGGTGCTCGCTACCGCGGCGGTACGACGGCCGCCGACGGCCAGCGGCTGCTTCCGTGCCCGAGCGAGCAAGGCGAGGCGCGCAACACTATCGCGGGGACACGGTGAACATGAACGTGCAGTTCGAGAGAGATGGGGAGGAGCGGAGGCGACGGTGGCCGGAGCGCGAGCGCGGCGGCTCCGTCACAGTGGCGCGGCGAGGAAGCTAAATTGGTGTCCTACCGGAGTGAGCAAGGGGATGGCGGCGCTCGTTCGGAGGAGGCAAGGGGGTGGCGAAGCTCGGTGCAAGACGAATTTGGTGGCGGTGGAGGGTCGACGTCGGAACAGGGGAGCGGAGGTGGAGCTCTCGGCGGTGAGCCGCTCGCCCGCTCGGTTTTTTGGAGAGGGGGAGTGGATGACGAGCGGGAGTGCGAGTGAGGGGGCGAGGAGGGTTCGGGCAGGCGACTTGATCGCGCTCGAGCTGGCAGGAGGGCAGAGCGGAGGCGACGCGCGGCGGCTCCGACGGCGCATGGCCGACACGCGGCGAGCGCGGTCTGCCGCGGTGTCCAGCGAGGCGCGCGAGCGGGCGGGAGGAGGCGGCCGAGCGGACGCGGGCCGGGCCGAGGCGGCGGCTGCGGCGCGCGCGCGCGGGGGGTGGCGTGGGCCGTTTCGGCCAGCGGGCCAAAAGGGAGGCGGAGGCCCGCTTAGGTGAGAAATTGGTTTTTCAAATTATTATTTTCAAATAAATTCAAATAATAGTTTTCAAATCTCATTTTGAGCAAGAAAATGACATTTTCTGAAAATGACCCAAAAATAAAAGTTGCTTAGAATTTAATTCTCTCCAACTTTGATTAAGGGGCCAACTAAAAATTCCCAACAGATTTTGATTTTTAGAATAAAAGCTAATTTAGGGAGGATTTTTGAATATTTTCAAATAACATTTTTGAAACAAATCTTTGACAAAACTTGAGTGGTTTAGTGGCTCCAAAAATTTTCCTTATAATTCTAAGTGACATGAAATTTATAGTTGCACAAATTTGATGAATGTTATTAGCACATTATCACAACATGTTATGCAATCCTAGTTTCCACACTGTTATTTTATTAAAGGTACACCCTAAGCACATATGATTATGAATGCCATGATATGTTGTGCTCATGATTGCAATGCAAATGTTTGCGTAACACCGGAGTGTTACAGCCCTCCCCCCTTATAAAAATCTCATCCCGAGATTTAGGTTATGAACCATTTATTATAAAAATTTTCGTATGATTTTTGTAGGTATTCACCCGTTTCCCAAGATGCATCTCCCTCATCATGATGACTCCATTGTATCTTATATGTTTTCACCACACTGTTTCGAGTAGCCCTTTCTTTGGAATCCAAAACTCGAACTGGCTGCTCACGATACACCAGATCTGACTTAAGTTTTATGCCTCGAGGTTCAATTATTTCCTCTGGGACGCGCAAACATTTCTTGAGATGTGATACGTGAAAAACTGGGAATATAGCACCCATTGATTCTGGTAATTCCAATTTGTAAGCCACTGGACCCTTCCTTTCCAAGATTTTGTAGGGTCCTACAAATCGGGCGGCAAGCTTTCTGTGTATTCCAAACCGCTTCTTCTTCATTGGCGTGACTTTTAGATAAACATAGTCACCAACTTTGAACATAAGTGGTCTCCTTCTCTTATCCGCATAACTTTTCTGATGTGACTGAGCTGCTCTCATATTTTGCTGAATGATATGAACTTTCTTTTTGGCTTCTTCCACGAAATCAATACCATAATACCTTCTTTCCCCTGGCTCAATCCAGTTTAAAGGTGTTCTACACTTTCGTCCATACAGAGCCTCAAAAGGTGCCATTTTGATACTTTCTTGATAGCTATTATTATACGTGAATTCTGCTAAAGGTAACCATGACTCCCATGAACCTCTGGAAGACAACACACAAGCTCTTAACATATCCTCTAAAACAACATTAACTCTTTCAGTCTGACCATCTGTTTGAGGATGATAGGCAGTGCTACGAATCAGACTAGTCCCCAAACCTTTGTGCAAATGCTCCCAAAAGTGAGCAGTGAACTGTGACCCTCTGTCAGACACGATAGTCTTCGGTATGCCATGCAATCTCAAAATCTCTGCAATATACTTCTCGGCATATTGAGGTGGTCTATAAACTGTCTTGACAGGCAAAAAGTGGGCTGTCTTGGTAAGACGATCCACGATTACCCAAATCGAATCATGGCCTTTCTAAGTAGTGGGCAAACCTGTGATGAAATCCATACTTATATCATCCCACTTCCAACTAGGTACTGACAAAGGTTGTAACAATCCGGCAGGTCTCATGTGAATAGCTTTCACTCGACAGCATGTGTCACATCTGGCTACATAAGCTGCAATTTCCTTCATCTTTGTCCACCAATAACGAGGTCTTAGTTCTTGATACATTTTACTACTGCCAGGATGAATGGACAACTTAGAGTGATGAGCTTCGTCCATAATTTTATTCTTAAGCTCTCTATCCTTTGGAATAACAAGACGGTTGTCGAACCACAACACGTCCTGCTCGTCCACTCTGAAGTGTTTTGAAGGTTCTTCTTTAATTTTCTTTTTGATGTGGAATATCCCTTTGTCTGCTTTCTGACCTTCTATTATCTTACTCTCCAAGGTGCAACTAATCTGAATACTATGTAACACGGCAGGGTGCATTAGATTAAAACCATCTTTGAGTAAGGGTTGCATATTCAGACAATGCGACTTTCTACTCAAAGCATCGGCTACCACATTGGCTTTCCCAGGGTGATACTGTACATTCAAGTTGTAATCTTTAATTAGTTCTAACCATCTTCGCTGTCTCATGTTCAATTCTTGTTGGGTGAAAATGTACTTGAGACTCTTATGATCGGTGAAAATATTGCACACATTACCAAGTAAATAGTGTCTCCAAATCTTTAAGGCATGCACCACGGCGGCAAGCTCAAGATCATGTGTCGGATAATTGATTTCATGTTTTATCAACTGGCGGGAGGCATAAGCAATGACTCTTCCTTCTTGCATCAGAACACAGCCTAATCCTGTTTTTGTTGCGTCACAGAACACATCAAAAGGTTTCTCGATGTCTGGCTGTGCAAGAACTGGAGCAGTGGTCAACAGTTTCCGCAAGGTGTGGAAAGCTGTCTCATACTCCTATGTCCACACAAACTTGTGATCTTTCTATAACAGACTTGTCATTGGCTTGGCAATCTTCGAGAAGTCTGGGATAAAGCGGCGATAGTAACCAGCTAATCCTAGGAAACTCCTGACTTCTGGCACTGTGGTTGGAGTTTTCCAATCCATAACCTCTTGCACTTTGCTCGGATCTACCGAAACTCCATTCTCAGATAGAATATGACCAAGGAAAGGAACTTTCTTCAACCAAAATTCACATTTGCTGAACTTAGCATACAACTTATGATCTCTCAGTCTGGTCAAGACAATTCTCAGATGCTCTTCATGATCTTTCTCATTCTCAGAGTATACTAGAATGTCATCAATGAAGACAACTACAAACTTGTCCAACTCTGGCATGAAAACTGTATTCATCAGATACATAAAGTATGCAGGAGCATTTGTTAAGCCAAAAGACATAACAAGATACTCGTACAACCCGTATCTGGTAGAAAAAGCGGTTTTTGGGACATCTTGTGGCCTGATCTTTATCTGATGATACCCTGATCTTAGGTCTATCTTGGAGAACACTCTAGCTTTAGCCAACTGATCAAACAAAACGTCGATATGAGGCAAAGGATATTTATTCTTGATAGTTACAGCATTAAGAGGTCGATAATCCACACACATTCTTAGAGTACCCTCTTTCTTTTTCTTCACGAACAAGGCAGGACATCCCCACTCAGACTTACTTGGTCGGATAAACCCCTTCTTTAGCAATTCTTCCAGTTGCTTCTTCAGCTCAGCTAACTCATCCGGAGGCATCCGATAGGGTCTCCTCGAAATAGGAGCTGTCCCGGGGATCAACTCGATTCCAAACTCAACATCTCTATCTAGAGGAAGGCCAGGTAACTCGTCTGGAAACACATCCGGGAACTCACACACTACCGGGATCTGGTGGATAGGAACAACTTCCATGGCACAGGTCACACTCACAAGGTCTGTTCTTTCGGGCAATGGTACCGGAAAAGTACCCTCTCCCTGGGGATCCTTAAGGGTAAGCAACCGACTGCTTGTATCTATGACTGCCCCCTAGTTCTTCATCCAGTTCATTCCTATTATTATATCCAAAACTAGTCCAGGCATAACTACCAGGTTCACTCGAAACTTCCGACTACCTAACTCAAGGGTTGCCCCTCTAACCATCTTATTGGTTAACACATGAGCCCCTGCTGAACTTATGCGATAACCATAACTCAATTCTGTGCATAGTTGTTCATGCTTCCGTACAAATGCTTGACTCATAAAAGAATGCGAGGATCCAGAATCAAATAGAATAACTGCAGGGTGATGGTTAACAAGAAACTTACCGGCAGTTGTAGGATCTCCCTCAGGAATCTCATCAACGGTGCTATGGTGTACACGGGCAGTGTAAGTCTGTTGCTTCTTTTTAGGCGGATAAGGGCAGAACTTTGAAAAGTGGCCTGGCTGACCATAATTGTAGCAGGGCCCCTTCACTATACCAGCAGATCCTATAGCTCCCTTGGAGTTGCTCTGTTCTGCAGCTGCGGTGATCTTTACTGGCGGCACGGCCATGTTGTACGGCTTCTGTGGTCCCCTGTAGTTCTGGGTTTTATGCTGTGGCGGCCGGAACCTTGCACCAGGTGCGGACGGACGATAAGAAAGACGGTTTGCAGTGACAACTCTAGACTGGGATGGTCCTGACACAAACACCCTCTTGCGATTCTTGGATGCAGTGTAGGCGTTGTTGTTCTTTTCTTGTTTCAAACAATCACTGACAAAGTCATTGAACCTGGCGTGGGTATTGGTACCCACATGCTTCATCATCTTCAGACTTAACCCTCTCTTGAAACTAGTAATTCTCTTTGCATCTGTGTTGACCATGTCTGGAGCATAGCGGCACAAGCTATTAAAGGCATGCAGATACTGTGTTACAGTCTTGGTACCTTGATTTAAGGCCAAGAACTCTCCGAGCTTCATCTCAACCAACCCTGGGGGAATATAAACTCCTCTAAACGCTTCAGTGAATTCTCTCCAAGTAATCTGGGCATTGGGAGGAAAGATGGTGCGGTGATGCTTCCACCACATCCCTGCTGGTCCCTGTAACTGATGTGCAGCATATTCTGTCTTCAGAACTTCTGTCAGTCTCAACACATGAAACTTATCTTCCATAGTGTTGATCCATTCTTCAGCGTCGAGTGGCTCTGCTGCTTCCTTGAAAATAGGTGGCCTAGTATCCATGAAATCCTTGAAATTGCTGTACTGATTCACTCCATGGCCACCACCTTGATTATTTCCTCTCTGAACATTTTCAGCGATGGTACGCAGAAAATCTTCCATATTCCTTTGTGACTGCTCGGCGTTGCGCTGGCTTCTAAGGAACTGTGCGAAGAATACCTCTGCAGTGAGCGGTGGAGGAGGGGCAATTGTGGCTCTGGCTGTGGCTCCTGGTGATTGACGTGGTTTGCACCACCCCCACCAGCCCCTGCACCGTTGCCACCAGTTTCAGCGGCCTCATACGTGGCACGGCGAGTGTTTGCCATCTACATATTTTAGCAACAAGTAATAATTGAGCAAAGTGGTAGTAATTGTATTCGAATGAACAATCATGTCATACTGAATTTATTAGAGAGAACAAGTCATACAATAAAACAGAGGCACAATAATCACTTTCCAATTAAAACAACATCACTAATCAAATTACTTCGAATGCAACATCGCGTTTCATACAACCACGTTGCCAGCATACATACACTGGACTTTTATGCGTTCGAGCATCGCATACACAACCAAGATTCAAAAGATCGCTAGTCTCAGGATCGAACAGGATACAACATGATACATGGAAACCAAAAAGAAGGCCATCGCGACAGAGCCTATCACTAACGCAAGGCAACTAGCCTACTCCTCGGGGCCGTCGTCGAGGTCAGAGGCGTCACCATCACTACCATCAGTAGCGGCGTCGTCGTCGACGTCCATCTGGGCGGCGTCCAGAGGAGCATACGGGCCCATCCCGTTGTAGAGGGCATGAAACTCTTCATGCAAGTTGGCATTATACCCTTCTAGCTCCTCGACCCTCTGCCTCAGAAGGTCCCTCTCGTTCCAGGCTTCATTCCTTTCCTGCACTAGCTGTCCCATCATGCGGTCTGCATTTCTGTTGGCCTGAGTCAACGTCTGTACCCGCTGCATAGCACTCTCACCTCTCTTGAGAGCCCGATCTCGCTGCAAGCTCATGTCGGCCAACTGCTCCTGCAAGCTAGCTATAGCACGTGCTTGCTTCTTCTTCTGCTTCCTTGCTTCAAGCCGGTCATTGCCACGCAGATCAGTCAAGGTCCAATAGGTACTCTCAAGACCCTGGTATGCTCTGATGGCTGCATACATGGCACTCATTATGTGGTTGTCGCTAGCCCGTCCTTCACTTGGGCCTCTAACCAGGGCACTTCCTTGCGGTTGCACCCAAATGGCATCACGAGGATCATCTCTCGAGAAAGTACCGGCCAAAGCTGCTGCCAACTCATTAGGAAACCTGCTCATTATGTCTCAGATGACGTGAAAGGCTGCACCCTCTGCACCCTCAACTGGAGTGCGTCCTTCAAACTCAAAATGCCAACCATCCCATTCTGACGCATCACCAAGAGCAGGGACGGTGATTTCCACTACCGCAAGTCCATCCTCAGCTAACTGGCTCTCACTCCAGGAGTACACCGGCTCACTCCAGGAGCACTCTCCAAAGCAAGGTGGGTATGCCAAACTCACTTAGAAAAGTGTCCGTGCTGCGGCGCTCCCGCGGGGCCATCTGGTGACGGGGTGCCCTTCCGCCAGTGGACTTACGGGCAGTCTTCTTCGTGCGGGCCATCTGTAGCACAAGTTTTAAATTACCCGATGAGAATATATTTTAAGTTGATGTCACTTTTATCAAACTGGGATAATCCTTTTATAAGGGGAGGAATGCATATTATGAATGAAATGCACAGGCAATATGATGCATGCACGAGTCTTATGTTCTCACAAACTTAGAAAATAAAGACATCTAACGATGAATTCGGTGGCATACAAACGATCTCTCATATACGTAACTAATTCGATCTACACGATAAACGCTGTTATGAACCTGCAGAAAATTCATTTCAGCCCATTTCCCATGAATGCATGAAAGCAGTAAATCTACCTACACTCTCTACACGAATCCCCAGATACGTGTACAACGGTAGTAACTACCCAAACACATCGTCCTATTGACGGCATCGCCTCAACGGACGGAACACCCACACATGCGACACTTTCATAAAAACATGTGTAAAACATGTAATTATTCTAGTATCATATAAGCACTCTTCCTAGATCGGCGGTGTATCCGATCATGCTCTCACAGCTCACACTTACCAAAGCGTAGAGGTAACTGATCCATACATTACCACTCAATTAAGTGGCACTCATACAATAGCATGCCGTATGAGCAACGAAAGAGAAATATGGTACAAGAACCCTAAGTTAGTACTTAAATAGCCACCTAGAGTCCTTAACTGGGCATACAGGATATGACCACTGGCACACCTTTAGTTTTAAAATCACACTTTTTAAACAGAATTTTGTTTCAAATACACTTATAAACAGTAATCACGCTAAAACATGCTCCGATGCCAGCTGTAACAGAACCGTCCAATTATACGAGATTAAGTAGAAAAATCATCCAACGGAAGAACAATTTAACAAACTTAAGCCCGTATAACCCGGTAGTCCGTGAAATCACGACGGATTTCAAACCATTTCACATAACAGCCAAGATCGTACTAAGTTTAGCGGTCACCATCATAAGTTACATAAAAGTTCACGGCATAAAATACATCGGAGTTTAAACATAGTTATTACAAACCAGGTTCGAATAAAAGTAGCGGAAGCGGTAGTTCAAATCACGCACACACACAACATTTTGAAATAAAGTGCCAGCTTGTGATCATCTCCAGCAAAAGCATCAGACGAGAAGTAGCGAATGACCATTGCCCATGGTCCTAAGGTTCGCCCATCGCAGGATAGAGGCAGTTGATACAGTAGCCGTAATACATCTGCCCATCTGCAACAAGTGGGAACAAAGCCCTGAGTACGAGAAGGTACTCAGCTAGACTTACCCGTCATAAACCAGAAATAAAAGACACCAAGGAATCATGATAGGCTTTCTGGTGGGATAGCTGACTCCTTTGCAAGAAAAGCGTTTTTAACTTAACAATTCCTTTCCAAAAGCATGCAGTAATTAACTCTTTATTACCCTCTCAACTATGTTTGCACTGGTGCTAGAGTAACCTGTAATTAAGCAAGTAAGGATTACCATTGATCATTAATAATAGTTATCATGTCATCTTCCACATAACTATCCAAGTGATTCATCAAGATTACTACGATGAAGTAGCTCAAGTCAAGTGTTCACTATCCAGTGAACGATTGCGATTTGAATCGATTATTAACCAGCTGGTAAGTTATTCCTCACACAAACCTCACTCACCCGCTAAAGTGAGGTGTTGGTCACCGAGTCAACCATTCAGGTAAAGTCGCGAGCTTGCCAGGAACCACTTGTACCCGGGGGCCGCCCGACTGCTCTTTGGCCTTATCATCGCGCCCCCGTATCCTGCCACTACTGCTCCGGTACAGTGCGTTGCGGGCAATCCACTCGTCCCGAATAATCTCCCAGTTTCGCGGTTGGAAGGTACTTTATCCGGCCAGCTAAATATGAGGCATGCGTTCAACATGACCCGAGGGACAACAATGGACGGTCCTTAATCGACACAGACGGAAAACACTACAGTCCGAAACCCTGCAAGTTTCCGCCCGGTCTCAAATTCATTTCACACTTAGTTATACCATGACTTCATAGTCATCCAAGCAGATCCAGGTAACCACCTATAGCTCGCAGGTGACAGGAAATCACCCGACTTCTACCGGTCTAAGCCAGCTAAGCATTGACTCGACTGCGGATACCAGGGTAACAAGGATATAGTATAACAAAGGTAAGCAAGGTATAATGCAGCAATATTTGCAAACAACTCCTAAACGTAATGCATCAAATTAAGTAAAGTTAATAATAAATTATTTGCAAACCGGGAGAGAAATGCTCCGGGGCTTGCCTCTCTCAAAAGAGCTCGGACGGTGGTTGGGGCACTCTGGGAGCTCTTCACCGACCTCCTCTTCGGCTTCTATCACCTCCTGCTGCTGCACCTCGAGCTGCTCCTCTGGCTCCTCGGGTAAGACGACTGGGTTCTCGGTTTGTGATCCTGTATGATGCAATACGCGTAAGTGATTATGCAAACGTGCATCGAAGGAGATGAATGCAATGAATATGTTGAAATGCAAGGTAGTCAACATCATCCAAGAAACTATACACTACAAGCACATGTCATCTACTGCATTCTCTTGTACTACTATTATGTTAAGTTAACATATCTTATGAAATGCTTCAAAGATACACCAAAGCTTTACTAATTTCTTAATCACACTTAAAGCAACACTTAAAGCAACACTTGCTTAAACCCTAAATAATAATAGGTTTGAATAGCAACATATATTTCTGATGCTCCTAAAAATCTGAGAAAATTACAGTAGCATAATACTACCCTAAACAGACTACCATAAAAATTTCATGATATTTGGATAAGTAAACTATCTTATACAAAAATGACAAGCTATAGCATAAAAATGAGTATGAAATTACTTTGTACTATGAAAAGTGTCAAACAACAGAATTAATATTTTTTCTAGGTTCTTCATGAAATATAATGACTGTACAAAATTATCACATGCATGGTTTATACAAAGTTTGCTCTCTAGCAAAAATAACAAAAATCAGCCATTAAAGGTACTTGAACTACTTCTCCAAAGTTTTCCACAGCACATGCATGAAACATATTTTTTCTAGGAAGTACATTACATAAGAAGATTAACAAACTTGGAAATCATATTTTTCTGAAACCTATAGATTTTTCTACACATTTTTCAAGTTATCAGCAATATATATGATTAATTAAAATCCTACAGAAAAGTAATAAAATCTTGACATACAATATTTTATATTGTAGATCTGGTTCCAATGAGTTCATAGAATTTTATTTCACAATTTTTGGAGCACATTTAATCACCAAACAATTACTAAAGCATTTTTATTCCCAAATAATAAAAGAAAAGAAAACTGGAATCCTATTTTTGAAAACGGGCCGACACAGTACGGGGCAAACGGCCCGGTCCGGCTCAGCCCAAGGACACGCGCGCGCGGGAGAAAGGAAACGTGATGTCTCCTGTTGGAGCAGGCCGGCCCAGTCACCTGCTTCAAACGCGGGTGAGCGGGGACAGCGCGCGCGACCGAGCCGGTGCTCGCCACCGCGGCGGTACGACGGCCGCCGACGGCCAGCGGCTGCTTCCGTGCCCGAGCGAGCAAGGCGAGGCGCGCAACACTATTGTGGGGACATGGTGAATATGAACGCGCAGTTCGAGAGAGATGGGGAGGAGCGGAGGCGACGGTGGCCGGAGCGCGAGCGCGGCGGCTCCGTCACAGTGGCGCGGCGAGGAAGCCAAATTGGTGTCCTACCGGAGTGAGCAAGGGGATGGTGGCGCTCGTTCGGAGGAGGCAAGGGGGTGGCGAAGCTCTGTGCAAGACGAATTTGATGGCGGTGGAGGGTCGACGTCGGAACGGGGAAGCGGAGGTGGAGCTCTCGGCGGTGAGCCGCTCGCCCGCTCGGTTTTTTGGAGAGGGGGAGTGGATGACGAGCGGGAGTGCAAGTGAGGGGGCGAGGAGGGTTCGGGCAGGCGACTTGAGCGCGCTCGAGCTGGCAGGAGGGCAGAGCGGAGGCGACGCGCGGCAGCTCCGACAGCGCATGGCCGACACGCGGCGAGCGCGGTCTGCCGCGGCGTCCAGCGAGGCGCGCGAGCGGGCGGGAGGAGGCGGCCGAGCGGACGCGGGCCGGGCCGAGGCGGCGGCTGCGGTGCGCGCGCGGGGGGGTGGCGTGGGCCGTTTCGGCCAGCGGGCCAAAAGGGAGGCGAAGGCCCGCTTAGGTGAGAAATTGGTTTTTCAAATTATTATTTTCAAATAAATTCAAATAATAGTTTTCAAATCTTATTTTGAGCAAGAAAATGACATTTTCTGAAAATGACCCAAAAATAAAAGTTGCTTAGAATTTAATTCTCTCCAACTTTGATTAAGGGGCCAACTGAAAATTCCCAACAGATTTTGATTTTTAGAATAAAATCTAATTTAGGGAGGATTTTTGAATATTTTCAAATAACATTTTTGAAACAAATCTTTGACAAAACTTGAGTGGTTTAGTGGCTCCAAAAATTTTCCTTATAATTCTAAGTGACATGAAATTTATAGTTGCACAAATTTGATGAATGTCATTAGCACATTATCACAACATGTTATGCAATACTAGTTTCCACACTGTTATTTTATTAAAGGTACACCCTAAGCACATATGATTATGAATGCCATGACATGTTGTGCTCATGATTGCAATGCAAATGCTTGCGTAACACCGGAGTGTTACAGACACATCCGTCCACGACGCGGGGCGGGCGGATGTTGAAAAGTTGAAAGAGGTGGTGGAGGCCCTGCAAGAGGCGGGGCAAGAGGCGGCGCAGCCGGAGGAGCCGCAGCCACGACAGGACTGGCCGACGGAGCCGACGGTCAAGGTGGAACGGGGGGCGGTCGTGCCACCACCTATCGTTCAGGCGGTGGTGCCAGCAATCGAGGCGCTAGCCCCGCCGCAAGGGTCGACCCTAGCCCTGATCGACCTCACCGTCGATGATTCCCCTGTTGACAAAGGAAAGTAGGAGGTGGATGTCGAGATGGCCGAGGCCTCAGATCGGGCCGGTACCTCTGCGGCGTTAGGGGGTGACCAGGCCGAGGCGTCGGCCAGGTGGCCTGACTTTGCTAGGCTTGCACTTGTGCGGGCGGAGGAGGAGCTTCCGCGCTGGGGCCGGTCGACCCTTGAATTCAGGGACGCGTCCAACCCTAGCGTCGAGCCCTTCTTTGCGCTCGACGACAAGGACGAGGTGCAGCACTGGGAGTACCTCGAGGGACTCCAAAAGCACTCGTTGCAGTCCCTACGCATGGTCTCGGACATCCTGGTGTGGAGTATGTCTGAGGCCTTTGAGGTAAGCCGGGTTCATTAGTCTTTTCTTGTGCTTTATCCCTCCCTTTTCATTGGTTCTGATTGTTAGGTTTTAACTACGGTCAGGAGCTCAAGGAGCATTCCCGCCACAAGTCACTCTTCATTCATCATGAGAGTGGCGTGTGGGCGGTGCTTGTCCGTCAACGGGCCCTGGTTGAGGAAGCCAACAAGCGGCTATCCTAGAAGAGTGCCGAGACGGCCGAGCTTCGCGTCGCTCATGCGGTGGTTAGGGAGGAGGCGGCGCAGGCCTAGGAGCCCAAGGCCAAGGCGCGTGAAGACACGGCAAGGGCTCAGGAAGGGGCTACCAAAGCCCACGAGGACCTCGCGCCGCTGCTGGCGCGTGTGAAGGAGCTCGAGGAGGACATCGCCTTAGTCGGTGGTCAGCGTGATGCCCTCAACATCCAGGTCAGGATGGCATCCGCCCATGTCAGAACCTTGGAAGACGAGGTTGTGACGTTGAAGGGGATGGTTCGAGAGAGGGATGAGGCTCTCTTGGGCGTCGGCCAGGAAATTGAGGTGCTCAGGGCGATGGTCCATGACAGGGACGAGGCTCTTCGAGCGTCTGAAAAGACGTGCGGGGAGGTGCGTGATGAGGTCGTGGGTTGGTAGACCCACTCCGAGGGTAAACTTCTCGTTATGCTCTGGCCTTGGCATCAAGGTCCTAGGCTTTTGCTAACTCGATGCTTATGTTTCAGAGTTGGAGAAGCAATAGCAAACGGCTCAGGTGACGGCCACCTCGTTCCAGAACCTCTTCGAGGCCAAGGCTGGGCGGACTCAGTTGCTCCAAGGCGCTATTACCTTGGTATGTGATGGCCTAGGGGTCGAGCCTAATGCCGATACCGAGGAGAACACCCCGGGGAACTCCTTTGTCCGTCGGATGGTGGCGCTGGGCCGCCTCGTCCGTGAGAGGATACGAGGCAGGCTTCATCACGGCGTGAAGAGGGCTCTAGCAGTCGTTCGGTCTGGGTTTGTGTACAACTTAGACCTCATCGCTGATGGCTTCATCACGGATCTAGATCGAACGGATGAGGAGAACAAAGTCGCCTGCTGAAAGGTCTTGATGGCTAGAGGGGGGTGAATAGCCTTTTAAAATTTTCTACAAGGACAAGCTAAACAAGTTTATCAATATAACAAACAGCGAGATGTAAGTTTTGCTTAGCCTATGGGGTGTTTGCAAGCCACCTATCCAAATCACAATTCTAGTAATTGCACTCAACCACACAAGTCAAAGCGCACAACTTAACTACAACTAAAGCTAGCTAGCTTCACAAGCTAAGAGTTACACTAACAAGCTAGCAAGGTAACTAAGAAATTAATACAAGAGAGAGTTAGGAGGGTATCACCGAGGGGCGAAGTATTGAGCCAACCAATCAATATGATCAAGAGATGAATACCACAATACACAACCACCGGGATCAATCAAACACAATAAGAATGATGACACGAAGATTTATCCCAAGGTTCACGTGCTTGCCGGCACGCTAGTCCCCGTTGTGTCTCTTCACCACGTGGTTTGGTGGCTAATCGGTCACACACTGAGCCTCTCAAAAGGCACCACAAGAACCTACCAAATGGCAAAAGGTTGCAATGACACAAAGCAATTTACTAATGTTGCCTTTAGCGCTTCGCCGAGGTAGGCACAAACCCCTCACAATCACCGAAAGGTGGCCAAGAACAATCACCAACTCTTGCCAACGCCTCCAAGCTGCTCTAAGCCATCTAGGTGGCGGCAACCACCAAGAGAAATAAGAATCCCACAGTAAATCAACCACCAAGTGCCAACTAGATGCAATCTCGTAATGCAAATGCACTTGGATCACTCAATCTCACTTCGAATATGCAAGGAAGCAAGAGAGATGAGTGGGAGGGGAGTTGCTTAGCTCAAAGTGCTCACAAGTGTGTCAAATGTTCGAGAGAGAGCCTTGAGCCGGCCAACGAGTATTTATAGACGTACCCCTTCGAAAAGAGCCGTTAGAAACTTAAATAGCCAAAATCGTGCTGACTGGACGTGGTGGTCCAACTGACCGGACGCGCCGGTCACACAACGGCTAAGTCACGAAGCACTGACCGGACGCGCTGGTGCAACTGACCGGACGCGCCGGTCGCCCAACGGCTAACTGTGAAGCAACGAATGGACGCGCTCATCGCGCAGACCGGATGCGCTGGAAATGACCGGACGCGCTGGTCCCGTGAGTGACCGGACGCGCTGGTCGCCTGGGCAACGCTCAACGAAATAGTGACCGGACGCGCTGGTGAAAATGATCGGACGCGACAGTGCCAGTGTCTAGTTAGAGTCCAGTAAGCTCCCTGAACGACCGGACGCGTCCGATCGTCAGTGACTAGACGCGCTGCGCGTCCGATCATCAAACTAAAAACCGCGCAGAGACTGAACACTGACCGGACGCGTCCGGTCATGCAAAGATCGCGTCCGGTTCAGCGTCCGGTCACCTCTGTGACCTCCGTTCACCTCCGTTTCTTTTCCGGACTTCCGGCGTAAGGGAAAATAGTTGTTTCAATTCCTCGAAAACGCCACCGCCTTCGCAAACGTGCTAACACCACCAAATGATCTCGTCATGTGTGAGTGTGTTAGCATTTTCACAATCATTTTTTGAGGCGTTATTAGTTCTATCCAAATGCATATGATTATGAAAATGCACACCTAGAGGCACTTAGGAGTTCAATAGCCGCGTCATTCCCCTCTTTATAGTACGGCTATCTATCCTATAATGTAACCACACCCACTAGGTGTCTTGGTTACTAAAACACAACCCTTAAGCATATACCTTTGCCTTGATCATGTAGGGTTGCGTCCAAATCCAAGTGTGGCCATCATGATCACCATGTCCATCTTGCCACCAACCTTGGAATGTACTAATCCTCATGTGCTACATACAACTTAGGCATAGGATTAGTACTTAGGCATTGTCACTAATTACCAACACCAAACATAGGACTTTCACCTGCCTAGGCCTGATCGAGGCCGCTGAGGAGCCTGGGAGTCGCCTTGCTAAGCTCTTTGAGGTCGAGGTGGTTCTGCCTGCTGATGACAAGGTCCTGTGAGCCAAACCTGGGCATGAAGGCCCGTGTAATAAGTTAGTATTCGTAACTTAGGTCGTGATGGCCTCAGGGGCCCTGAAACATTTTTAGATGTAAACTTGTACTGATCGTTAAGTTTTGTTCGAGTTTTTTCTTCCCTTTATCGCTTGAATCACGTTCTCGCATGATTTACTTAGCGCGCGGTTATGCCCCTTGGCGTAAGGAAGCAAGTGGAGGTACCGTAGCCTTAAAGGCGTAAGTGATCTCGCGGCTCGACTGCCCTCGAGCTTTAGGGTACGTTTGCGGCCTTGCAGATTGTGTAAGAACTTGATTCGAAGCGAACGGGGATGTGAGCTTTTTTAAAGTCATGAACTGTTACTAGGTCTACTTAGCGCGCGGTTGCGCCCCTTGGTGTGAGGGGTGAGTGGAGGTACCGTCGCCTTAGAGGCATAAGTGATCTCGCGCGCTCGATGACCCTTGAGCCTTAGGGTGCTCTTGCGGCCTTATCGACCTATGTGACAGTTCTCTTTTTTGAAGAAGCTCAAAAAAATGCATGTTTTGAAAAAATGCGAGTTTTTTTGGGGGCAGGGGGTTCCCCCTTGCAGCCCTCGAGGGAGGGTCGACTCTAAGGGAGCAGGGTCGATCCTTCCTAGTTGTTATGAAAACAAAGCTTTGAACACTGTTGTATTCTTTATTTATGAGATAGTGAAACAATTTACAGAGCCCCGAGGCTTTAAGGAAAAAAATGACGTAGTTGTTCAATGTTCCAAGCTTTAGTGAAGATTTCGCCTTTCTCGTTCAATAGTTTGTAGGTGCTGGGCTTCAATACTTCCGCGATGATGTATGGCCCTTCTCACGACGGCGTAAGCTTGTGTCATCCCTTTGCGTTCTGGCTTCGCCGTAGCACCAGGTCACCAACATTGAGGTCCCGCCTGCGGATGTGTCTATCATGGTAGCGTCAGAGACTCTGCTGATATCTGGCAGAGTGTAACAGAGCCACATCGTGGGCTTCCTCGAGCTGGTCAAGGGCGTCCTCTCTGGTGGCATTATTGTTTTTCTCATTGTAGGCTTTTAGCCTCGGGGATCCATATTCTACATCGGTTAAGAGCATAGCCTCGGACCCGTAGACTAAGAAGAACGAAGTGAACCCTATGGCTCGAATCGGCGTTGTTCTTAGGCTCCACAGGACCGAGGGAAGCTTAGCGTTCTATTTTTTGCCATGTTTGTTTAGCTTGTCAAAAATTCTTGGTTTCAGGCCTTGTAGGACCATGCCGTTGGCACCTTCTACTTGGCCATTTGTTTTAGGATGAGCTACGACCGACCAGAGCACACGGATGTGGTGGTTGTCGTAGAAATCTAGAAACTTTTTACCAGTGAATTGGGTGCCGTTGTCCGTGATGATGCAGTTAGGAACCCCAAAGCGGTGGACGATGTCGGTAAAAAATAGCACAGCTTGCTCGGACCTGATGCTGGTGATAGGATGGGCCTCGATCCACTTGGAAAATTTGTCAATGGCGACAAGCAAGTGGGTGAAGCCACCAGTTGTCCTTTTTAGGGGTCCGACCAAGTCGAGCCCCCAAACAGCGAACGACCACGTGATGGGAATAGTTTACAGGGCATGAGCCGGGAGATGGGTTTGTCTTGCATAGTACTGGCAGCCTTTGCAGGAGCGTACTAGCTTGACAGCGTTGGAGACCGCGGTCGGCCAATAGAAACCTTGTCGGAAAGCGTTTCCAACGAGGGTTCGAGGCGCTGCGTGATGACCACAAGCCCCCGAGTGTAGATCATTGAGCACGTTTATGCCTTCCTCATTTGTGATACATCGTTGGAGGACGCCAGTAGGGCTGTGGTGATATAGCTCCCTACTATCACCAAATATCACAAAGGATTTGGCCCGGTGAGTGATCCGTCGAGCCTCGATCTTATCCGAGGGGAGGTCCCCTCGAGTGAGATGGTCGAGGTACGGAATACGCCAGTCAGGCTCGGGGTTGGCTGGTGGGGTCGAGCCTTCCACCTACATGGCCTTAGCCCCGGTCGAGGGGGCTTCCGCCTCAGGTGGAGGGTCGAGTGATGGCCTGTTGACCCCTCCGTCTGCCCTGATGTTGATGGACGGTTGATGGAGATCTTTCGCGAAAACATCCGGTGGAACTATAGTTCGACTAGAAGCGATTTTTGCGAGTTCATCGGCGGCCTCATTATACCTGCGTGCGATGTGGTTGAGCTCGAGGCCGTGAAACTTGTCTTCAAGGCGTCGTACCTCCTCATAGTAGGCCTCTACCTTGGGATCATGGCAGCTCGAGCTCTTCATGACCTGGTCGATTACGAGCTGAGAGTCACCTCGAACATCGAGGTGTCGGACCCCTAGTTTAACGGCGATTCGCAAGCCCGTGATGAGCGCCTCATATTCGACGATGTTGTTGGAGGCAGGAAAATGAAGCCGGATGATATAGCGCATGTGGACTCCGAGGGGTGAGATGAAGAGCAAACCCGTGCCTGCTCCCGTTTTCATCAGTGACCCGTCGAAATACATGGTCCAAAGCTCGGCTTGGAGCTGAACCGGAGGAAGTTGAGTGTCGGTCCACTCTGTAAGGAAATCTGCTAGTACCTGGGATTTGATGGCTTTGCGCGGCGCATAAGAGAGGGTTTCACCCATGAGCTCTACCGCCCACTTGGCTATCCTACCCGAGGCTTTCTGGTTCTGGGCTATCTCTCCCAGAGGGAAAGAAGATACCACAGTCACCGGGTGGCCCTTGAAATAGTGACGGAGTTTGCACCGCGTTAAGACGATGGCGTACAACAACTTCTGGATCTACGGGTAGCGAACCTTGGTTTCTGAGAGCACCTCGCTGATGAAGTAGACCGGTCTCTGGACGAGCAGGGTATGTCCTTCTTCTGCCCTCTCGATAACCAAGACCGCACAGACTACTTGTGTCGTTGCGGTGACATAAAGTAGGAGGGGTTCCCCTAGGGTCGGAGGGATGAGGATCGGTGGGTTGGAGAGCATAGCTTTGAGCCATGCAAGGGCTTCCTCAGCCTCGAGGGTCCACGAGAAGTGTTCTGATTTCTTTAGGAGATGATACAGTGGGAGCGCTTTTTCGCCGAGGCGCGAAATGAAGCGACTGAGGGCCACAAGGCAGCCCGTGACCCTCTGCACGCCCTTTAGATCTCGGATGGGGCCCCTTTTGGTTATTGCGGCAATTTTTTCTGGGTTGGCCTCGATGCCACGTTCAGAAACGATGAACCCTAGGAGCATGCCTCGAGGAACGCCGAAAACGCATTTCTCGGGGTTGAGCTTAATGTTCTTTGCCCGGAGGCACTTGAACGTAACGTCGAGGTCATTTATCAGATCACTGGCCTTTTTGGTTTTGACAACGATATCATCAACGTAAGCCTCGACGGTTGGTCCAATGTGTTCCCCAAAAACGTGTTGCATGCACCGCTGGTACGTAGCCCCTACGTTTCGGAGACCGAAGGGCATAGTAACATAGCAATACATGCCGAATAGGGTGATGAACGAAGTCGCGAGCTGGTCGGACTCCTTCATTTTGATCTGGTGGTAACCGGAATATGCATCTAAGAACGACAGAGTTTCGCATCCCGCAGTAGAATCAACGATTTGATCAATGCGTGGTCATTTATCAGATCACTAGCCTTTTTGGTTTTGACAACGATATCATCAACGTAAGCCTCGATGGTTGGTCCAATGTGTTCCCCAAAAACGTGTTGCATGCACCGCTGGTACGTAGCCCCTGCGTTCCGAAGACCGAAGGGCATAGTAACATAGCAATACATGCCGAATAGGGTGATGAACGAAGTCACGAGCTGGTCAGACTCATTCATTTTGATCTGGTGGTAACCGGAATATACATCTAAGAACGACAGAGTTTCGCATCCCGCAGTAGAATCAACGATTTGATCAATGCATGGCAAAGGAAAAGGAACTTTTGGACATGCTTTATTTAAACTAGTATAGTCTACACACATCCTCCACTTCCCATTCTTTTTCTTAATTATACAGGATTAGCTAGCCACTCGGGATGATGAACCTCCTTGATGAATCCGGCCTCCAACAGCTTGTGGATCTCCTCGCCGATGACCTTGCACTTTTCCTCATCGAAGCGGCGCAAGCGTTGCTTCACTGGTTTGGAGCCGGCTCAGATCTCTAAGGCATGCTCGGCGACTTCCCTGGGTATGCCCGGCATATCCGAGGGACTCCACGCAAAGATGTCGATGTTTGCGCAGAGAAAGTCGACGAGCACTGTTTCCTATTTGGGATCGAGGGTGGCGCTAATGCTCAACGCCTTTCCCTTTGGGTCGGTGGGGTCAAGGGGCACGAGCTTGACGTCTTCCGTGGGCTCGAAGCTACCGGCGAGGCGCTTGGGGTCGGGGATCTCGTTGGCCAAACCATCAAGGTCCGCCGCCAAGGTCGCCAACTCCAAGATGGCCTCTCCGTGCTCGACGCACTCTACGTCGCACTCGTAGGCGTGCTCGTATGAGGGTCCGACAGTTATGACACCATTGGGGCCTAGCATTTTGAGCTTGAGGTAGGTGTAATTGGGGACCGCCATGAATCGGGCGTAGCATGGGCGCCCAAGGATGGCATGATATGTTCCATGAAATCCAACCACTTCGAAAGTGAGAGTTTCCTTTCTGAAGTTGGCGGGAGTGCCAAAACAGACAGGCAGGTCGACCCGCCCGACGGGTTCTGCCCGCTTTCCTGGCACAACTCCATGGAAGCCCCCGATGCTGGGTTAGAGGCGCATCCTCGTGATCCCTAGGAGGTCGAGGGTCTGGGCATAGATGATGTTGAGGCTGCTGCCGCCATCCATGAGCACCTTGGTGAGACGTGTGTTGGCGATAATGGGATCGATAATAAGTGGGTAGACCCTAGGATTGGGGACATAGTCTAGGTGGTCATCATGGTCGAAAGTGATGGCCACCTCGGACTAGTCAAGGAAGATGGGGGTTGCGAGCTGCACGGAGAAGACCTCTCGACGTTCCCGCTTGCGCTGGCGTGTCGAGAGCCACGTCGAGGGTCCTCCGTATATCATGAAACAGTCGTGGATTTTGGGGAACCCCTCGTCCTTGTCGTCTCCATTGGGATCGTCCTTCTTGTCATCTTTCTTGACGCCTATGCTTTCAAAATATCTTTGAAGCATGTGGCAGTCCTCGAGGTTGTGGTTCATGGGCCCTTTGTGGTAGGGACATGACTCTTTTAGAATTTTGTCGAAAATGCCCCTGCCGGAGGGCCCTCGAGGTTTCTTGCGATCAGTAGCAGCAACAAGGTCGTTGGCCGGGGCCTCGAGCTTGCCCTACTAGTTCTTCTTCTTCTTCTTCCTGTTGTTCCTCTTTGAGCTCCGGCTGGAGCCCGCGGGATCCTCCTCCTTGTGCTTCCCCTTGTCCTGATCGCCACCAAAGATGGCACCAACCGCCTCCTCGCCGGCGGCGAAGTTGGTGATGATATCCATCAAACCGTTGGTAGTGATGGGAGTGTTACGGCCTAATTCTCAGACCAACTCTTTGCAGGTGGTACCAAAGAGGAAGGCCATGATGATGTCAGAGTCGGTGATGTTGGGGAGCTCGGTGCGTTGCTTGGAGAAACGCCGGATGTAATCCCGGAGGGATTCACCCAGCTTCTGCTTGCAGCTTTGGAGATCCCATGAGTTGCCGGGGCGCATGTAGGTTCCCTTGAAGTTCCCCTCGAACACTCTCACGAGGTCATTCCAGTCGTGGATTTGTTGAGGTGGAAGGTCCTCGAGCCAGGCTCGAGCGGTGTCCGATAGGAACGGGGGAGTTGTCAAATGATGACCCGGTCATCGGTGGCCCCACCCAACTAACAAGCCAAGCGGAAGTCAGCGAGCCAAAGTTTAGGTTTGGTCTCGCCGTTATACTTGGTAAGAGTCATGGGGGGCGGAACCGAGTCGGGAGTATCGTTTCGCGAATGGCTTTGCTAAAGACCCGAGGACCCGGTGGCTCGGGTGAAGGGCTTCGATCTTCTAAGCTGTTGTAGCGCCCGCCTCTATGCTCGTGGTAGCCTCGAGCTGCACCGTCACCGTGTTTGCGCCTCTGGCGCTCGACGATGTTGTCACGGGCATCTCGAGGTTCACGGTTGTCGACGATGCATTCACGGACAGAGGCTGCCTTGTTCCATTGGGCATGCTCGGGATGAACCGAGGCCTCTCTCTCCTATCAGGAGGGCTCCACAGGCTGCTCCGAGGCAAGCCCGCGTTGCCTCGAGGTGGAACTCTTGGCCTGCTGCATGGCAGCGGTCTCGAGGAGTCCTCGGATTTCATCGCGGGCCCAATGGGCCTCGAGGTTCGATGGCTCGGGCATGTTACGAAGGAGCATGGCGGCTGCGACCACGTTCTGGCTGGCTCGACCGAAAACCGGGGGCTCGACCGCCCGATCCTCGACGATGCGATGATTAACGTCGCGTGCTCTCTCTCGGGCTCCTCCACCATGTGCGCGCGCCACGCGCTCTTTCTCGAGGGTTCGCTGAAGTAGACATAGGTTTTCCCGTTCCTCGTCGAGCCTATCCTGCAACTCGCGGATTTGCTTGAGCTGCATTCCTTGATCCACAAGGAATTGAGCCTCATCTCGCTCGGTAGGGAGCTCGACTTGGGGTGGCGTGTTCCTTCCTTCAACGGCTACCTCATCCTCCGAATCCGACGCGCTAGCTCTATTGATGTTGAAGCACTCGCGGGTCGAGTCGTAGGTGTCATCGGCAGAGTTAGATTCTAGAGCGCCAAAATAGTAGTACGATGGGTTTATGTGAGGTCGTCTATCTCTAGGGTCGTAATGTCGAGAAGCAGTCGCACGAGGCTCCGTATCTGGGGTCTCCGTGGAGTCCAGGTACTCGGAAGCTGGTGTGGATGCGACAAGGTCAAGGGTGGAACGTAGATGGTGTCCGGAGAGTTCCTCGTAAGCACTCATGCTGGTGCTTACAGAAGAAACATATGCCCGGGTAACCGAGTCTAGTCCAAACAGGAATGCTGATGAAGGCGTCGTTTCTCATGCCGGTGTAGTCGAACTGGCTGGTGGCGGCACCGCACCGGGCGGTAGAGCGATGGGACTCCCTATCGACATCTTACCCTCAGCCAAGCTCATCCTACATAGATCCTCAGTGAGGAAATCCATGTCGGCGTCTGGCTGAGAGGCGCCAGATCGGGGAATACCATCACCCTCCGCAAGGCAATGACGGTGGTTGCGCCGGGCTCGCCGTCGCCTGGCGGCGCGTGCCTGACGAGAGCGATGATACCGGCGCATGGCTCCCCCAGGTTGGGAGAGTTCGTGGTCCACGTTGGTCGGGTGCCTGGGCGAGAGGAAGACCATGTTGTAGCCATGGACAAGCGACATGAACTCCAAACTCCCAAACCAGATCACCGTGGCCAACGGGAGCGGACATTCGGGGTCAGCCATCCGGAAAAATGGTGGGAAAACGATGTTGGCACGCAGCGTCCCCTACCTGGCACGCCATCTGTCGGTGTTCGGTCCCGCGGGGGTCCTAAGCCAACGAGTGAATCAAATGTTGCGTGTCCCTAATCTGGATGGTGGTGCAAGGAGGATACATGGAGGTTTATCCTGGTTCGAGCAAAGGAATGCCCTACGTCCAGCGGGGAGGGGGAGTATTGTATTTCCTTGCACCTAAGTGCTTGCGTAGGGGTTGCAAGCAGTGAGAGAGGGAACCGAGCCCAGGTCTCAAAGGAAAAATGAGAGTACAAAAGGAGATTGGTTTTTTGTTGTCTGTGGTTCGTTGTTCTTCTGCCTTTTCTTGCCCTTTTTAGAGCCCTGGCCTGCCCTTTTATAGAGTAAGAGGAGGCAGGGACGCCGGGGTGCCTTTAAAGTGAAGTTTTGTCGATCCCTGTGGAGGTGGGTGTAGCGACGTGCCTCAGGAATGGTCGGCCATCCTTGGACACCATGGTGACGTAGAGGATGAGACAGTAAAAAGACCCCGAGTCTTGTGCCACGTCGGCCTTTTCTCCCTGCTGACCGATGGTAGGTCGAGGCTGGGTCGAGGCCAGGTCGAGGACGGGTGGATAAGGCCGAATCCTCGAGATCGTGGGGTACGGTCCTTGTCGTATCCTCCCTCGAGGGTGATCGGTGGTAAAATAGTGCACGGTATGGTGCGTACAGTGACAGGTTTTCACCTCCCATCCCGGGATGGGCAGTAAAAAGTAAGATTTGACACCGGTACTGCTTCCACGTCGGTAACTGCTGTAGCCATAATGGTAGAAAGTAGTAGGTGGTTACATTAAATGCTCTGACTTTTGTATCAGAGTTGGTGAACAAGGTGGGTCGAGCGGTCCGACCCGGGGTCGTGCGAGTCGGAGATTTCCCGATAGTCGAGATGCCTTATCGAGCGAGCCTCGTGCGAGTCGGAACACGGTCGAGGCGTCCCGTCGAGGGTGCCTCGTACGAGTCGGATGTAGTCGAGGCGTCCTGTCGAGCGTGCCTCGTACGAGTCGGAACGTAGTCAAGGCGTTCCGTCGAGCGAGCCTCGTACGAGTCGGAACGCAGTCGAGGTGTCTCGTCCGCTATTTTGGCTCGTCTCGTTTGCGGGTAGCGTTTTCTTTTTCTTAATCGTTGATTGTGGGTACCCCTAGTTTTAGGTACCTGACAGTTTTATATGTTGCAATGATTGTACACCTATGTTGCAAGCTTCCATTTTCAATGTTATCTATTTTTCAGACGCATGTTGCAAGTGTGGTTATCTGGATGTTGCATATGTTTTCACACATATGTTGTAAGTGTTTTATCTGGATGTTGCGTATTTTTTCAATGGTTTTTAAGTGTTTTTATGCGTTTTTGTAAATGTTTCAGATACATGTTTCAAGTGTTTTATCTGCCTTTAGACATTTCAAACGCTGCATATAGATGTTTCAAAAGTATATCGGTGTTGCACATGTTGCAATTGGATCCACCATCCCTAGCCACCAATTGCAGTTGCTGGGGCGTCGCCGAGCAGGTGCAGATGGCGAAGGGAGCTCGAGCGGTCCCACACGCGAGCGATGCCCGGGCGGCGCGGGCCCCGCGTGGGCGTGTGAAACGCAGGCGCGTCGGGGGCGTGTTGCCGCGGGTACGGAGTGCGGGCGCGTGCAGGAAACAAAGTGAGTTGCGGGCATCCGGATGCACGCGTCTGTCTAGACGTCCGAGCTCTAGCATTGCCGTTGCAGAAAATATTAGTAACATTTAGAGCCCGTTTGCTTCGCTGAAAAGTCATGGCTGAAAGCACTGTTCGCTAATTTATTGTGAGAGAAAGACACTTGTTTTAGGACGAAGTGAGAAAATATATTTCTCTAATAAAAATAATTATGTATTGTAAATATTAATATTTTTTTATATATGTTTGGCTAGAGTTAAGAATGGCACTTGTTTTGAGAGGAGTGCGTATGACCTGTACTCATCGATAATTGACCATAACAGACTAAGGTCATGTTCATCTGGCTTATAATCTGTTTTATTCAGCTTGTTTTTTCAGTCGGAACAGTATTTTTCTTTAAAAAAATCAGTCAACAGTGTTTTTTAGCCGGCTTATAATTTCAGCCGAACGGCTCCTAAATTCTTGGCTTCCTTGCGAGCTTCCTTAGGAAAACACATTTTTTGCGTTTTTTTGGTAGCATTTTTTTTGCGTGTTGATACCATCCTAGATACACCACTACAAAACGCTCACGACAAAACATCGGGAGGAAATTACTGCTATGGCCCTCTTAAAACTCATTTATACTTTTTTTCTCTGAAAATTTTGAACTTACATATTTGGCCTCCCATCCAACTTTCGATTTCTTATCTGGCCTATCCGTCAATTTGACCCTATAACGGTGTTAGATGAGAGGCAAAAAGTCGATTTTACCCTTAGACGCTAAAGCATCGTTTTTCATAGTTTAGATTTGGTTTTTATATATTTTATAATTCAAATGGTATACTGTACGGTTTACAGGTGCTTGTAGATTGGATATGTTCTATTTTTAGCATTATTTTCACTTGGCACATAATTTTAAGAAAATTACTCTTATGGCACAACATAAGCATGCATCTTTTTTCAGACATTATAATATCAATTCGCACATTTCTGACATCTCAAATAAATTTAGTTCACACATACTGGACATTCTAAAAAATTCAGTTCATACATACTGGGCATCTAAATTAGTTGTCACATACACAAGCTAGTGCTACACACATAACAGATCATAGGCTGAACCTTCTTTTACTTCTTGTACGGGGCTGTCAAGTATCACCTGTGCCCATTCTCACCCTGCTAGCCCGACAATGAGTACAAGAAGTAAAAGAAGGCTCAGCCTATGATATGTCATGTGTGTAGTACTAGCTTATGTATGTGACAACAAATTTAGATGCCCAGTATGTGTGAACTGAATTTTTTAGAATGTCCAGTATGTGCGAACTAAATTTATTTCAGATGTCAGAAATGTGTGAAATGATATTATAATGTCCGAAAAAAGATGTGTGCTTATGCTGTGCCATAGGAGTAATTTTCTCAAAATTATGTGTCAAGTGAAAATAATGCTAAAAAATGGAACATATCCAATCTACAAACACTTATAAACCGTACAGTACACAATTTGAATTATAAAATATATAAAAACCAAATCTAAACTATGAAAAACAATGCTTTAGTGTCCAGGGGTAAAATCGACTTTTTACCTCTCATCTAACACATTATAGGGTCAAATTGACGGAAAGGCCAGATAAGAAATAGAAAGTTGGATTGGAGGCTAAATATGTAAGTTCGAAATTTTCGTGACCAAGAAAGTAGAGATGAATTTTAAAAGGGCCGTATGAGTAATTCCCTCACACGTTGGCGAAAAGCTTGTAAGTTTTGGCGTCCAAGGCAATCTGCCGCACCGCCGCGACGGACGCGATCACGGCGAGCCCCGAGAAGACGACGGCGATGGTCGTGTTGAGCCAGAACACGACCCCCTTCTTGGACGGCTTGAAGGTGACGTTGTAGAACAGCGCCGGCACGGCGAAGTCGAGCGGCAGGAAGCCGAAGGCGCCGATGAGCGAGTTCATGTCCCCGAAGAAGGGCAGCATGGCCGCGACGGTGGTGGCCAGCGCAACGGCCACCGTGCGCGACACGAGCCGCGGCACCACGTTCCGCGGTGCGTACTGCCCCAGCTTGGCGTCCGAGAAGAGGCCCTCCAGGACCTCGTTGGTGGGCTGCAGGTACACCACGCCCACCGCCGAGAGCTGCAGCAGCGTGAAGAGATGGGTGACGAGGAGGAGCCCCTCGGGGATCACGGCCGCGCCGTCCACCATGAAGTTGCTCAGCAGGGTGCCCTGCGCCTGGTTGCCGACCGCCCAGTACCCCGAGATGGCCACGCTGAAGAAGGTCGTCACCACCACCACGTAGCACAGGCACAGACCCCGGAACATCTTCCCCGTCACCGGCGCCGCCACCGTTGCCTGAGGTCACACATTACAATTTTTACATGGCAAAGTCGATCGTTACAGGAAGCTGTTACGACTGCGACCATATATCATTGTCCATGGCTAATGATTACTAGTAGTAGATTATTTGATTCAGAGCTAGCTTAGGATGATTAGGGCACCTGTATCTCAGGGATGATGCCGTTCCCATACGTGGTGGCGATGATGGCGATTGCGTTGAAGACGCCGAACACACGGTTCTGGGCGTCACCCGAGATGGAGTAGTCCTTCGGCGGCGCCTTATCAGAGTTTCCTGTCATGTTGCATCATCGTACTGATATGTTACTACTGGTCACTGGAATTTTCCCTTTTGTGCTGCTGAACTGCTGGTCCAGGAACTACTAGGTTCTATCAGTACCTAGGTATATGGAGCCGGCGACGGCGCAGAAGCTGTAGGCGAGGCAGAGCAGCAGGGAGATGAGGTTGACGTGCCGGAGCGAGTGGAAGGACGGCAGCTGCGCCAGGATCATCATGAAGACGCCGAAGATGGCCACGAACACGTACAGCTTGATCGTGCCGCCGGGGCTGGCCAGCAGGTAGATTGCCTGAAAGTGAAGTAGGAACACGCCTACTTGCTCAGGCATGTTCATGAAAAAAAGTAGGAACGCATGTGATGAATCATGCTCGATCCATCTCTCTGCCATAACTTGCTGTGGGTAGCAGCGGTACCTTCAGGCTCTGTCCGGCCAGGAGAGTGCACCCGATGACTGCTCCGAAACACACCAGGAACTGGATCGGCCCAATGTAGTATTTTCCCCATCCAGGACCTTTAGCATAACAAAGTTTATCACATATCAGTGAACGGGTTAGACGAAAATCTTACATGTCTGAATTTTTTGGCAACTGATGATATTTTTTCCAACACGTATATTTGACACTGACTAGTCGTCCTATCTTAGCATCTGGTTGCACGTGATGTCATAGGTGCTTCCAGGTTTGAGAAACTTGCATGCCAGTGAATAGTGATGGGAAGTCTCAGTCAAGTCAGTGCTGGACTGCTGGTTTTCGTTGCAAATCTCCAACGACTTCAGATCTGAACTCTGAAGTGGTATGTTCCATATGACCCCGGACAAAACTGTCAGCGTTGGGCCTTGGCCTATTACTGTTTTCAGAGGAACTGCGCTGGGCCTGCGCACATAAGAGCACCTTCAGCGTCGTATTCGAACCGTGGCAGGCAGAGTTCGATTGACCCTTTTACTGCTCAGCCACCACAGCGTGAACATCGATTTTTGTTCTGACATTGAATAAAGAATCATTTTGAGCTAGTGCTTTTTAGGTGTGAGGTCCACCATCTATATGTCTGCTGAGATCTTACCCAATATTTTTACGCCGCAGGAGCCGAACCATGTTTAGAGTTCGCTTTTGAATCTGACACCCGATCCGCATGCTCCAATGTGCATGGTTTGGTTTCAGCTGCCCTCGGTTCGCTTCTGGCCCAACACTGGAGCTGCCCTAACGTCTTGTGGAAACAGTCGAGTTTTCTCTGATGGCCACGTCCAGGCGTGTGTCTACTACTAGTACTCGTACTAATCGACATGACCAATGAGCACTAGTAACTCGCAGATGGCCTTCTATTCTGGCTTGGCCGCATCGAGGTAACGAGGTTCATCAATTATTGGAAGCCGCTGTGCCGTGCCGACAGGAGACTGCCGCCTCTACCTTGACCGATCTGCTGTCCTAGTCGTTGACCACGTGCTTTGAAGTTTCAAGTCTGAAAACCCCACCAAAACAACGGCTAACAACGTATGGCTGGACAAACTGGCATCACGGGGGGGTTAAAGTTCAAAGCAGGACGATTGGTTAAGAAACTGACTTAGAGGTGCATTACGCGTATTGATGCTGCCAAAGTGCCTAGTATAAGAAAGTATGTCTCTGCATGCATGATTGCAATGGGCTATGGGCAACATTGCCTTAGATTATTAGGATATACACACAGGGGCAGATAAGCTCTTGATTCAGCGGACGCGCCAATTGGGGTTTTCAAATTGCTCAGCTGTGCAGTTTTGCTATGCACCCTTGTTAGCACAACTATCTATGCTAAGTGCATCTATCAACGACCAATGTTGTCTGATGACCCTCTAATTAATTCAGGCTGCCAATGGACGCGACGAGAATGATAGTGTATGGTTAGTCCAATGCATCGTCATCATACATTATTTGTCCAAAGCTGCGGTTACCATTCAAGACTCGCGAGGAGTAGGAGCCGGTAAAGCGAAAAGAACTTACTTTTGGTAGAGTTAACTGACCTAGTATGTCCGTGGCCATGTCCCTGAAGCGGAGCTGTCGGCGGCCCTGCGCCGCGTGGTGCTCCAGGACGAGGGAGATG
Organism: Saccharum hybrid cultivar R570; assembly: GCA_038087645.1. NCBI lineage: Eukaryota > Viridiplantae > Streptophyta > Magnoliopsida > Poales > Poaceae > Saccharum > Saccharum hybrid cultivar. The sequence continues at coordinate 18,735,149 of JAQSUU010000139.1, forward strand.
AGGTTGTAGGAGTAGAAGGTGACGACCGCGCCGATGACGAGGCAGATGATCCCCGCCGCCCACCCCAGCGCCGCGAACGCGAACGGCAGGCTCAGCAGCGCCGGGGCCACGATCGACGTCGTCAGGTGGTACCCGCAGTGCAGCCACGAACCTGCATGCGGCATGTATAAAGCTCAATATTTACCACCCCAAACCTTCAAATTGAACATCATCCAAATTCAAACGTCTTCATTGATGAAACAAGTACGCATAGAGAGTTTGGATGTGCTTCCGTCATCAAGTACGGGTGTGCTATACTGCTATCCACGCGTATACACGTGCACCATACATAAATCATATAAATATACATCATCTTTGAACCGATACATTCGCCAAATTTTCAAATGGGCACGTCACGGCTTATCAGGTCCCTTCAAGATTCAGAAAAGCAGAAGATACCGAAGCGGCGATGTGCCTAGTCCAGGGGTCAAAAGATGCGACTTTGGGAGAAAGAGAAACTTGCTTCGTCAAGCGTATACCTCATCGTCGGCAAGCAACTCAACCTGTACATATCTGCACTTGATTCCTGCTTAATTTTCTTCTGTGAAGTGCAGCGAACATGATTAACCCGAGCCTGACGCATATTGCCAAGCACTTGGCCAACCTCCCGGCCTATTTCTGCCACAATTATTGCTCCTCGAGTGTGTATGCAACAATCAACATGGGCGCATGATGCTTGCAAGTCAACGAGGTGATGATGGCCCGAACTAGCACAAGGACCAAGTTTCCAAATAAAATACTAAGATCAAATGATCGGATCCGTCAAAGAAGACACACATATTTGACTAAATCAACTAAATTTGGTTAGAGATGTTTTCTTAAATGGATGAGCGCTGTTGTGTGTTAGTTGGTCCTGTTTCAACTACAATGACTAAATACAAATATGCGCTATTCCATGGAGCATCAAATTTCGTCACTTGTTGTTGTTTAGCCAGGCTAGTTTGGGGGACAGATAGTATGGCACGAACATGTTGGAGCCTGGAGGCTTGGAGCATTCATCGCTCATCGGCGGCAGGGATCGGAGAGACACCGCAAGTACACCTTGTTTTGTCTCTTCTTTCTCGGTTGCAAAACGGCAGGCGATACGTGCCGCCATGACCATGAGGGGGATGGACAGAGACGAAAAGTCAGGGAAGTGATAAAAGCCGGGAGACGAACGCATCCCGGCCCGCCCACTACCGTAAAGTGAAACTGTGAAAGGAAAAAACTTGGACGGCCGAGGTAGATTGGCGAGAGCATTGAAACATGCATTCACTCTCGGAGAACTTTTGATCAGGAGGTGGTCTGTGGTCAGAGGAGGAACAGTAGCGTCAGCTGGCCAGGTCATTTGCCAAGCACCGTTCACTTCGCGAAAAGTAGGTGAAAAGTTATTGTAGCATATTTCGTTGTTATTTGACAAAATTTGTCCAATCATGGACTAATTAGGCTCAAAAGATTCGTCCCGACATTTACAGACAAACTATGCAATTAGTTATCTTTTTTACCGACATTTAATGCTCCATGCATGCGTTGAAAGATTCGATGTGATAGGTGGAAGAGGAAATATTTTGGGTTGGGATGTGAAGTGAACAAGGCCCAATCAATGAAGTTTCCTCTGCTTCTCTTTTTTTAAAAGGAAAAAAAGGTTGAGTCATCGTCTTCTCCATCTTTCTTCTGCCAGCGGCACGTATGATAGCTGGGGTATGCAACCGGGCCGCGAGTTCACTACTGGCTAGTTCTTACTAGTAATTAGGACTGCAATCATCTCCAGAGTCCAGACGGATCAAGCAGAACCGCTAAGGTCGTGTTTAGTACTGTATAGCAATAAGCACCAGTTATTCTGCTTGTTACTTACTTACAGCAAGGGGGGGAAAAACAACCCCAACGTCTCACCGTGAAGCTTTGGTGGTGCTCAAGAAACACAAAGATGCATGGTTGCAGGTTGGTAAGCAGCACACATGCGCTTGCGCGTGCAACCCGGAAAATATGGCGAGAACGAAAGAGACGCCGAGGTAATTAATTAATCAATCAATCACCTTTGGACTGGAGCACGAAGAGCGCGCCGGCGTCGAGCTTCTGGCCGACGGTGTCGTCGCCGGCCTCCATCTTCTTCGCCTCCTCATCCTCTCGGGTAGTCGCAGCCACAGCTCCCATCCCCATGCCGTCGTCGCCCCCTACCGCTGGAGACTGGAACGAAGGGTGTCTAGCTAGCGTAGCTAGCTAGTTTTTGCCGAGCTGCACGTTGGAGCTGGGCTGGCTGAGCTGAGACGACCCTCGGGCGGCGGCCGTGTGTGCTGTATCGGCAAGCTGGGTTTGCGCATCGCAGAGCTCGCGAGAGCTAGGCGGCTAGCTATATGGACGGAGCTGGGGGCTGGTGCGAACTGTAACGAGCGCGGACGAAAGGGGCAGGCAGCTCCGTGCCGCAATTTTTCAGCCTGTTTGCTTGTTCGAATCACACGTTTTTCTCTCACAGCTAGAAAATGAACTAGCGAATAAATGCTAGCCAGAAAACGAACCAGCGAACAGACTGTTTGTTTTGAGGTACGGTGTAACAGGCTAAACGGTAGCGACGATAAACAAATGGTGACAACAACTACAAGGACAACAATATGGTGATTCGAACTGATGCCATCGACTACGAGCCTTTGACAAACGGTGTCCATTTGTTTTTTTTAGTGAACCAAAAACGGTGTTCATTTCGGTATGGTACAAAAACTAAGCCTACTGCACAACGTCTTTGCTCTGTTTGGTTCAAGTACTTTTCAGTTTAATGGACGCTTGCGTTGCTCGCATCAACGTTGATGGACATGGACCAACGGAGGCCAAACAGACTCATATGGCGCATCTTGTGGCTCCGGGCTCCCCTGGTGTATTGCACCATACCAAGGGCTTGTTTGGCTCAAAGCCTGGGCTCCAAATGCCTGGAGCCCTGGATGTACAGCTGCCTGGACATTGCCTGTGTACCGTTTGGTTGCAGCCCTGTAACTTTGCCTGGGCCAGGCAAGAGATGCCGGCAGCCAGGCGGACGAATTCCAGCGCCTGGGAGGAAAACACATTTGCCTGGGCTAATGAAAATACTTATGGCCGGCTAATCACATTGGTTTTATCTTATCTTTCTCTTTTTCTTTAATTAACTATACATAGTCATGCGGACAAGCAGAAAACTTGCCAAAAATAACTATTTCATTTAATTTCTCATGCTCCAATCTAATTAAATATAGCAAAAAATAATTATTTTAAAAATCTCATGAAGTTAGAAAACTACTAATATAAATAATTTATCTCAATATATAGACTATAATAATGTACTTTTGCTTGGTTAGAGTTTTCAGACACATGCATCTAACCAAACACATGTTTTCCTAACTTGCCTGGCCAGGCAAAAATCATCAACTTTACAGGCAACTCTTAGGCATCGATTTTTGCTAGGCAACTCACCCAGGACTCCAACCAAATAGGCCCCAAGTCCATGGGTGCAGTGTACACGTGTGCATGTCCACTTGTGACCAATGACCACTCCAGAATAACTGGAGATACCAATGCTCATTGCTACCTAAACAGTGAACATGATCAAATCTCTGCACCACTCCTTACATTTTTTTTTTCCTAGAACACGACTTCACGTGTATTTTATTAAGAATAAAGTCTGAAGAACCGAACAACAACGACCCTTGGCAAGCTGCTAGGATCAACAAGCAGCGGCAGTTCCCGGACTGGGCAACAAACAGAAAACGTTACATGACAAAACGGTTGCGCGACTAAGGAAGATGGCACACTAAGCTGCTGCAGGAAGCACCAAGAACTCGGTGACCATGGTGAAGCCCGCCGAAATCCACTCGTCCATGACCTGCATCACCTTCCCAACCAGCTGCGACACCGTGGAGGACCTGCCATCGAAGACCGTAGCATTCCGTTCTTTCCAAATACACCACGACACGAGGAGAAGAGTGGAGTCGAGTCCTCTCCTCAGCCGCGACGGCGTGACATCCCGGGCGCGCATCCACCGGGCCGACAGAGGAGAGTGAGCGTCGGGCGCGAGTTGCCCCAGCCGCTGGGCTGCAGCAGCTTATCCCAAAGCTCTCTGGTGACAACGCAGTTGGCAAGCAGGTGATCCACAGTTTCATCTTCCTGGTCATAGAGGTTGCACGCAGCGGAGTCCTGCAGTCCGTGCCGTGCCCAGCGCTCTGCTGTCCAAATCCATTGATGCAAAGCCAACCAGAAGAAGAACTTGACTTTCGGTGGAGCCGATAATGTCCATAATTCTTTGGCCCCAATAACGAAGACATGCCAATGACCGATGAGGCAGAGTAGGTGCCGTCGGCGGACCAACGCCATATGAACCGGTCAGAAACAAGGGCCGCAGCTGCACGTCTTCGAGTTTCACCCAGAGGTCGCCATACTCGTATAGCACGGCGGCCGTGCGGGCGCCGGAGATGTGTGGAACAGGGAATCCTTGACTGTGGCCTTGCGGAATCTCCTTACATCTTCTCGTTTCTATTTTTTTCTCTCTTTTCATTTTTCAACTCTGTACCGTTTTTTTTTTAATGTGAGTCTGTTTGAACATAAGCTGATGAGGGACTTCACCAAAGAAACTTCAGGAGCCTAACGAGGCAGAAATGAAGGCTTCATCTCTGCAGTTTAAAAATGACTCCTCCCAAAAGCTTCGCTCGAGAGCCATTTCTCGCACTAGTGTTTATTGGTAGACCTTTTCTTAGGACCATAGAGGAGCCGGAGCTGCTCAAAATGCTCCGCCAATAGGACTGAAAGACCAGATTCAATCAACGGAATCAAGTAGAATCAACCAAATAGGGCTGAAAGACCAGAATCAATCAACGGAATCAATCCCTACTTTAGTCAGCCCATTCGCACTCTATCTTCAAATAAATACACAGCGACCTATTACTATATCTTTTATTTTTAAAAAAGGTTAGCTGGTACGTATTTTCGTCGGCGATTATTTTCTGCGAAGATACTGAAGGAGGCGTGACAGTTCTGGGAGCTCAGAGCTGGATATATCAATCGTGACGGGATTGGGTAAGTAGCGTTCGCTATCAAGTTCCAATGCTCCTCCCAGCCTCCCACCCCTTCACAGCTACTACAGTATATTCTTACAAAATTTCGGTCTAGACAAAATTTGTGTAACAAGAACAAAAAAGGGGATGCAAACCTGACCCAATGCGATGCTAATTTCCCTTTTGTTTCTTCTCGTGCATTTTTTTCTTCTAAACTTAGATTTACATGAACATAGATGATTTATATGCCCTATTCATGCATGCAGTTGCGGAATTGGATAGCAGTCTTTTTGACGCTTGGCAACTGAAGCCAGCTGCCAAAATTCCGGACTGTTTCAACCGACTGGAAACTGGATCACGTGCTTCGTTTTAAACAAATATTTCTGTGGCTGCTAGAGTAAATTTGTTTGCGTGTAATGAGTATAGCCACATCGAGATTGGAGGACATATTAATATAATGGGATATACACATACATATGCATCCATTGGTGCCTGCAGGTACACGCAGCTCGCCACTAAAAAAAAGGTGTTACTTGACAAGTGTACATCACGGCATCACTCAGGTCTCAAGCGAAGTGACACCGCAACTGAAAATATAAATATAAAGGTGTTCATGATGCATAACGGAGTATATATTATATAAATAAAAGGATCAGAAGAAATTCACCTAAAATTCGCCATCTTCAGATGATCTTCATTACTGGTACTCAGCTTTTGACTTGCCTAGACCGTAGGAATTTTGGCAGGTGAAAGGCCGAAACCATTGATCTTTCCAGATGAATGGCAAAGCGCGCATTTTCAATGTAAGAGGAAGAGCAGATAACGTTGTTTTCTAAAGTTTGTAATCTAGGGTGTGTTTAGTTGGTGAAAAGTGGATAAAAAGTTACTGTAGCATCTTTTATTTTTATTTGACAAATATTATCTAACCAAGAAAGTAACTAGGCTTAAAAGATTCGTCTCGCAAAAACCAGATAAACTTATCAATTAGTTACTTTTTTTACATATATTTAATACTCCATGCATGCGTCCAAATATTTGATGTGATGAGTGGAAGAGGAAATATTTTGGGTTTACATGGGAAGTGAACGGGCCCCTAGATGCAAGAAACTGCGGCGAAAGCTTAGATTTTCAGTGAAAAAGTGCATCCACTAATTGTCATTAGTGAGCTCTGGTAAAACAGTGACAAAGCTTGGGCATACACGTTACTGATCAAACTAGTATAGATGACCAAAAGGACAAGTCAAACATATGGGACATGACCCGCTATGGCATAGCCCATAGGTAATCGCGCCCGTGCCGACAATGGTATGATAGCTATTGTTGGCCTTGAATCTGACTTTCGCATATACAGTTCCTGTCCAAACATGGCTGGACTAAGGATAGGCCGCTAAGAGCCGGCATGGCAAAGGGTGTGTTTAGATGTGTAAAAAGGTGTAAAAAGGTGTAAAAAAAGTACTGTAGCACGTTTTGGCTTTATTTGGCAAATAGTGTGCAAACGTTGACTAATTAGGTTCAAAACGTTCGTCTCGCAAAGTAGAACCAAGTTGTACAATTAGTTTTTTATTTCATCTACATTTAGTACTCCATGCATATATCGCAAGTTTGATGTGACGGGGAATCTTTTTTCTGCACAGTGTTTTTTTTGTTGAACTAAACACAGCCAAAGACCCTTCATGGCCACAATATAAATACTTCCTCCTAACTCCAAAACTCTAGACAACCCACATCTAGTGCACCTTGCCACCGTAACTCCTCAACAACCATCTCCTTCCTCTCGCCCACACAGTGCATCGTAGCAGCTCCCCTTCTCTTTATCGCTTGCTCTATTCGACGGCTAACACTCGGTCCCCCCCCGTTGCTAGGCTACGACATTTTTGTAACTCTTTTTTTAGAAAAAAAATCACATTTATACCATTGGTCGACCTTTTTTCGATAGACCCTACGGGTCGGTGCCAGGAGAACCAGGTGGTGTGGCGCCTTTAGTGGAGCTGACGTAGCGGGGGCCTCGGTGCCATAGGCCACGGCGCCGACCCTTGGCGCTACAGATCTAAGCGCCAAACCTCAGCACCACAAATCTTAGCGCTAAGATTGGAATCTAAGGTTGCACACACAGCCGCCGCCGAGGTCGCCTGCACTTCTTCCCTCATCTCCCATCCCTTGTCCTCTCTCTTTCTCCAATCCTCCCTACCCTCTCTAATCTCCATTTTCGACCATTAAAATGCCGATTCTCTTCGTGGATCTACAAGAGCAAGGTATCCTCTCTCTCCCCTCTTTAATTTCTATGCATTAATTTGGTGTATATACTGTCTATTTTAGCAAACCCTAGTTTGGAGATCGTGGTTCATTATGTGATGATTAGTGGATGAAAGGTTGATTCGTTTGTATGTTGTAAGAGCATAGGTGTCCAGGATTGATTTCCATTGCAATGTAGGTCTGGATTCATTGAGTAGAAAGTTGTACAACCTGCGAAAGTGAAGTCAAAATTTCCGATGGCACATGAGGTAGTGCTTATCACATTTTAGTAGAGGAAGGAATTTACTTAGAAAACATGGCCCCTTTAAAAAATCAAAATAATAGACTTTACGTCACTCACGAAAGATCGTTGCTTACACACTCCAGGGCCCAAAAGTTTATGGCCTAGGTATTGTAGCCTATCAACAATGGGGTACGACTCATAATTAAATATAAGCTATTTTTATTTATAATTTCTTTTTCTTTTTTTCAATCTCTATAAGGCCAGTCTCAGTGAGAGTTTCATAGCCCAGTTTCCAACACACTCATATTTTAGAAACAATGCAGAAGAGTTTCATCCCCATGAAACTATTTCTACTCCCGTGAAACTTTCATCATCTCTCTTTTAATCAATGCAGTGCCATGTCAGCGTATTTAATGCCCATGAAACTCTATAAAACCCCCATTGAGATTGGCCTAACTAATCATGTTTACCGGATTATGAGGGAGTAACAATAGTCTTAGTTTGGCATAGTTTCATATCTGGGATCTATATAAAATTTGGAGTTTGCTGGATTAAAACACATATTTTTAATTCAAATGAATCACAAAATTGTTCAAGCAAATGCATTTAATGTAACCTAGCTCTAAGAATGTCTAAAGTTAAAGGCCTGTTTGGTAGGGCTCCTCCTCAAATGCTCTGTAACAGAACCGCCCAATTTATAAGAGCTCAAGTACAAAATCAGCGATTTCACGCTCAATTTACATACTCGAACTCATATAAACCCGGTAGTCCGTGAAATCACGAGGGATTTCCAACTTTTTCAAGCTTACAACCAAGACCGTACATGATTTAGTAACCACAGTCCACATGTTACAACAAGTTCACAATTACATCGGAGTGCAACATAAACTTAGTGTAAAACCCATTCAAAATAGAAGTAGCGGAAGCGAAATAGCTTGAAACCACCTTTTACACACACTTAGTTAAATTACAGTGCCAGCGCATAGTCATGTCCGACAACAGCAAATAGGTACGATGTAAGAAGGGACCATTGCCCATGGTCCACTCACCACCCGAAGTGGGAGAGAGATCCAACTTGTCACCACAGTAGTACGCCTTACTACCTGCAATAGGTGGGAACAAACCCTGAGTACTGGAATGTACTCAGCTAGACTTACCCGTCATAAACCAGAAATAATATGACACCAAGGAGTATGCAAGGCTTTATAAGTGGACTGGCTTGACTTGCTTTGCGGAAAAGCATAAGTTATCATGAATAACTGATTTAAGTCCTTTTGCATCATCTTTGTTATAACCTATTCAATCTATGTAAGCACCTATGCTAAAGCAATCACTTGATTAACCATTAACATCAAAGGTTACCATTTCAGGTTTAGCATGTCCAACATCATCCACATAACCATCCGTGTTCCATCATCATTACTACGATGCTGTAACTCGAGTCAAGTGCTCACTAACCGGGAGCGACGGCGATTCGAATCGAATTCCTATCCAGCTGGAGATTTATTCCTCACACAAACCTCACTCACCCGCTAAAGTGAGGTGTTGGTCACCGAGTCAACCATTCAGGTAAAGTCACGAGCTTGCTAGGAACCACTTGTACCCGGGGGCCGCCCGACTGCTCTTTGGCCTTATCATCGCGCCCCCGTATCCTGCCACTACTGCTCCGGTACAGTGCGTTGCGGGCAATCCACTCGGCCCAAATAATCTCCCAGCTTCGCGGTCGGAAGGTACTTTATCCGGCCAGCTAAATGTGAGGCATGCGTTCAACATGACCCGAGGGACAACAACGGTCGATCCTTAATCGACACAGACGGAAACTACAAGCACCCTAGAACCCTGTCTGGTTGCCTCATACTTATTCCGCCCGGTCTCCAATTATTCATCAACACTTGGTTATTTCCAGGATATCATCCATTCCATAGCTAAAGTTTCCCAGTAACCACCTATAATTGCCGGTGACAGGAAATCACCGATCGCTACCGGTCTAAGCAGGGCTAAGCATTTATTCGACCCTAAACCTAGCAGGATAAGAATGTAATAAGGTAGGCAAGGATAGTAATAAATGCATCAACGGTTTCACTCAGCTCCTACAACTTAATGCAATAATACATATATAACATATATATACTCAATTGCTTTTATAAAGTAGGAGGCTTAGAATGCTCCGGGGCTTGCCTGGGATCTGACACCTAGTCAAGTCAGTTAGTTGCACCGCCTTGCCGACATCTCCGATCCTAGCACGTGTCTAGCCTTTCCATCTTCGAGAGGGTCCACCAACACCATCTTCGGGTTCGGTTCCACACCACGTGCTTCTCATGTACCTAGCGTACCTAAATGAGATGCGACAATGCGGATGTATGAATGCATGGAAGTGCGATAAGCGTACATGATGATAAGGAGTGTACTTAGAATGACTTGCACATGACATGATGATGTGAATGCGAGCATACATATAAACATAGCCACATTCAGGTGATAAGCGAATTAACCCTATTTGCCCAAATAGTTGCATATTTCTTCTCTAGTACTTATAACACAGACTCATCATGATCAAGTAATATAAGACAAGCAACTTATCACATGTAGTTAACATCATGTTTCTCTAAACATTCGTACACACGCACCGAAGAGCTACCTGCGCTCACAAGCAAAACATGCATGCTCACTAACAAGGTATACATACCTACACCATTCAAGTTTGTACCCAAATATACATGCACACATGAATGACCACATGGCATTTCAAGTTGAACCAGGCCAAACACACCAGCAAGTTACTCATGACACAAAAGTACATAAAAGTGCCATGAAGCATTCACATCACATGTAACAATTCATTTTAATTACATTTATTGAAATTGCATGGAACTAGGCCACATATTTCTAGAGCTCCTAAAATTCTATAAAAATTACAGCAGGTTAAACATGATCTCTGGACCCTACTATAAAAATACCATGCCAAAATAATAAGCATATTGGCCTACACAAAAATAACAAACAACAGGGCATAAATGCACATGAAAATACTTTGTACTATGAAAAGTGTCAAACCATAGATTTATTATTTTTCTTAGCTACTTCATAGTACAGGAGCAGCTCACAATTTTTCTCAAGATTTATCTATACATATTTTATTTACTAAAAATGCCACAAGAATCAGCATTAAAGCAATTTAAATAATAAGTATAATTTATTCCATAATAATAGCACCTCAAAATTTTACCACAGATTCTACACCTCAAGATCTATCAAACAAATCAAGCCTCACATTTTTCTGACCCCTATTCTAATTACTACACATTTCCAAAGATCACAAGCATTTAACACATTAAATAAAACTCTATATAAAAGTATCACAAAAATGCTATTTCACATTTTTAACAGATAGATCTATTCACTAGAAACACAACACAACTTGTTTCACCTCATTTGGACACCCACAGCTCAAGATATAATTTACACAAGCATTACTTCTTTTTCTGAAAATCATTTTCCAAAATCATTTAAATCTGAAAATGGGCCTTAACGCTAAAGTCACATGGATCTGCACCCAGGCTTATCCCCTGAGGCTGACAGTGGGCCCTTGACCCCACTTGACAGCGACCAGAGGCAGGGGAGGTGCTCTGGCCGGCCAGACCTCGCCGGCGACGAGGTCTCCGGCGGCGCTGACCCCATCCCTGGCTTCCTCTCGTCGAGGCGAACACACCCAGCTAGGATGCGGTTGCCAGGGTGAGCTCGAGCAGCAACGGTGATGGCCGGCGGCGAGCGGTGGCACGGGTGACGGTGGCTAGGCCTCCTCCGGCCACGGCGAGGCCGGGCGAGGGGCGCTGGAGCATCACGAGGCCTTGGGGGAGGTGGTGCGCGTGCCTGCGAGAGAGGAGGAGGAGCGGAGCGTCGTGACCATGGCGGCCGTGACGGCGGCCGTCGTCGGGGAAGAAAGGAGGCGCGCCGATTGGCGCCGCACCTTGGCAATAGCTGTTGCAAGGCGGCTCATGGGATGGTGCAGAGCGAGGCAGAGCGGTGGGCGAGGCCAAAGCGGGAAATGGCACGGCGGTGGCGGAGTATGGCGCTGCAGCGGGCGAGGCGCGCTCTGGTGCGGAGACGAGCGAGGCGAGAGCAGTCCGGAGTAAAGGAGAGCGAGGGAGGAGGCAAGCGCAAATGGGCAGGGGGCGCACCCGGACGCGTCCCCGGCCAGGTGATGGCGCCGGTCGGAGCGGCCGCACCGCCCTCGTCGGCCGGTCGACGGCGTCCACGTGGTGCTCGTGTGCTGGGCGAGGCGGGGAGTGGAAGCGGGAGGTGGGGCAGGCTTGGGCCAGCTTCTGGCTGGGCCGAGAAAACGACGCGTGCGGCCCAGTTAAGGTAAAATCCCCTTTTTAAAAAAAAACTAAAACAACATTGCATTTCTCCTTGTGAGCACATTTTAAGCACGTTAGAGACATTTTCATGAGTTGACCCAAAAACCACTTTTGTTCCTTAATAACTTATCTACAACTTTGGTTTAGAATGCATCAACAGAAAACTAATGTGACATGCTTTTCATAGATGGTCAAACCAAAACACTCCACGGTCAACATTGAATCAACTAATACTTAGAAGCCTAATTAGCCAAAGTCATTAACATGAACATGGTGCCATTTTATGTCCTAAACATGAATCAAGTATTGTTATAATCATAGGTGCACAACAGCATTATTAAAACTACAAAGTCCAATCATATATCATGTGAAACATCCCACTTGTACTACTGAAACATTTCAACTCTAAACTTGAAACATTGTGTTGCAAAGGTTATAAGTGCAATATTTCAATTATTTCATTTTGCACCCTAAACATGTCTAGGTGAATTTAGTGACCAACAAAGCATCCACTTATATTAACCAAGCATAATTATAAAACATACACATCATGCAACATAAGATAACAAGCATTGTTTCATTAACACATGTCACACGTTCCAGATGTTTCGAATGCATGTTTCAAGTGTTACTTGTGTTAATGCTCATGTATGAATAAATTATGCTTATGCCCATGAAATGCAAGTGTAAAAATGCATGCTTAACACTGGGGTGTTACATGCTCCTCTAAAGGAGCTGGAGCACTTGAGGAGGAACCACCTTTTGTGGCTCCGTCTCCTGGTCTAAAAACTGTTTCGTCTCCTCTACTCTTCACCAGAAAACGGTTCCTCCTCCTAAAGTGTGTGGTAGGGCTCCTCCGGCTCCTCTGCAGAAGCTGCTATTGGAGCCAGAGCGTGCCAAACAGCCCTTGATCAATCAACTCTATAAATTCATCAAGTTGGAGCTGTGCTAAATAGACCATTAACCTCAAAACCGGAACGTGTGTAGGCTTAAGTCCTTAAGAAGACATATGAGGAATATGAAGGAAAAGCAAAATCAGGATTTTTGGATTACATGCATTTTGCCTTTCTTTAAACACCTCTAGTGCAGGAAAATAAGCACGACCCTTTTTGAGATCAGCCATCAACTAGTTTAGTTGCTAATGAAATATTAATATGTCCTCCTCTTCTTGCATTCTACATCATAGTGGCCCGGCCCTCTGTTCATGGTCAAGCTCTGCCACCGACCACTGCATCGGCCTGATGACTGGAACAGTGGAATCAATCCTACCATGACCCGTGAGCCATTGAGCATAGCCCAACAACTCAATTTTCTCTTTAAGCCTTAGCCCAAGGCCCCGAACAATGCATGACGAAAGCATGTCATATGCTACGTTTTAGCTTTGCATGTAAATACGAGAGATCTTTTCTCTCAAGACTATATATGAAGGTTTCTTAATACGTGCCTTGAATTATGCGAACTTAATCTGCATATTAGCATGCAAACATAATATGTACCGTAACACTCAATTAGCAATTATGCTTAGCTTGTAAATTTATAGATTGTTCAGTGCGTATTACTAATACTATTTGGACATGTACAAAATACTAGGTTCAACACCTTGTCTTTTTTAGTACAATACAAAAGTAAATGTTCGTTACATGCAATGCTTATTCATTGTTATGAATATATGAGCATCTTTAAGAGACCGGAGCCATTAGATGTTGGCGTCAACAAAATCACAGCAGTTGCCTTAGCAGTTAGCACTTAGCACTTTTATGTGATGCCCATGACCAGAGGGAGGGAGCGGCTGAGGTGGCCTGGGCGCCGGGCACCACCAACATGCTGATGCCCCCAATGCTCCCTCCTCGATTAGTAGCTAGTTAATGATTCAATTAGCAAGGTAATTAAGCCAATTAGTGTTTTTATTGCTTGTTCTTCTGCATCTATATTATTTAGGAATTTCTTTCTCATCTCTTTTCTTTCTATTTATTGTGATATTTTTTGTCTAAGAATTATATTAATCGAGTGGAATTTGTTTCCTTTTTCTTAATATTTATTTTTAGCTTTTATGTGTATCATAAAATAAACTTTTATCTAGATATTATCTATGCTGTTGTCGTATATGTATTTTATCATTTATGATTGGTGTTGGCTTAAATAGCCTCTTATGTTCAAATCCTTGGCTCTGCCCACCGCCCTTGGCCATAACACTAACACAATGACACTTGAAATATGGTAAAGTCGACCTACATGTACAAATAAAACGTGCTCATATTTGAAAAAAAATCAAAACCAGTAAAATATGTGCTAAACTGCTAAAGCTAATTCGTATCGTTGATGATACGGAATAAATAAGGATCCCCAAAGGTTTTGCTTTACAAAGAACGACAAAAAGACTGTTCATCGTGCACACTGGAAGTTTATTGAGAACTCAAGTTCATTAGGGACTTGTTGTAGCATGTCGGAGGGTATCCATTTGGCGATGAGATGGCCAGATATTTCGATGATTTTTGAAATCTGATTGCAACCGATGGTCGCCAAGTTCCGCGTCAAGGGCCATGACCGGTCTGCGCTGTGGCAAATTTTGGAGGAGATGCACGACACTAGCAGCCAGTTGTGTAAGCTGGAGGTGGTGAAAATTAGTAGGAACTAGAATAATGTGGCGCATGAGTTGACGCGTTTTGCAACTAGGTCTAGGAAGTGTGTGTGTTTGCTTGTTTTTAAGAGTGGGTTGTGCCCCTCCTTTATAAAGACGTTACTTAATTTTTAATAAAGTTCTTCCGTCTGAAAAAAAGACTTGTCAAAAAAAAAGTTCATTAGGGACCAGGGAAGGGGTATTTTTTTATCATCATAACCACGTAGAGTGCGTGGAGGTGATGCCGAACCCACCCTTGAAGTTGAACCCTATCGTGCATTCGTGCGTCGTGCCCGTGCCTAGCGGTGAAGCAACAAGAGCAGCCAAGTGCCAAACAGCGACCGAGTACGATCTCGCAGTCACGCACGCACCACTCGTCACTTGACCGGCACCCGGAAAACCACACCCGTCACACCTGACCTGACCCTATCCGATTTCAAACGCACGCCGCACAAAGCCCGCAACGTCCTCTGACGCCGCGGGCCCCGCCCGCCCGCGTCCGCAGAATCTCCGCATCAGCCTCCGCACGCACGGATTTTGTACGCGTCCAGGAGGAGTCCAGCTCACAGGCGCCCGCCCCTCGCCCCCTCCACACCCACACTTCCCCTAAAACCCTCGCCACCGCCACTCCCCGCTCCCTAGCACCATTCCCCAAGCGCCGCCGCTCGCCGGCGGCGGTACCCCGCCCCCGCGATGTCGTCGACCTCCGGCGCTCTGCCGCAGCCTCGCCGCGGGCGTCCCGGCCCCTGGCCCCCGGCGCCGCCCCCGCAGCCGCAGGCTCAGCCCCTCTCCTGGGCTAAGCGCACGGGCTTCCAGTCCCGCGTCTCCGGCGAGTCATTGCCTTCGGCTTCCGCCCCCAACTCCGGTCAGGTCCCCCTCCCTCGACCCGCTGAGCGCCCTTCCGATCTAGAGTCGGGCCCGCCAGCCCGGCCCAGCTCCACCCTCCCTGTCCCTCCTGCAGCCGCGGGAAATGGCGAGCGGCAGCATCCCCCGCCGCGGCCTCCACAGGCGAGGACGAGGAGGAGGGACTCCGATGGCGGAAGGCCGAACGGGCAGGCGGCCGCGCCTTCGCTTCCGCAGCTACAGGAGGAGGGGGAGGAGGAGGCGCCGGAGCGGCCGGCTCATGTGAAGTACGAGCTCCGGGACACTCCTGGATTGCGTAAGTACCCGACGGAGGAAGAGAAATGTGCACGGGTGATGTGTGGTATGGGGTAATGATGTGCGGTGCATTAATTTGATCGGTTTTAAGATGCGTTGCAGTTCCTATGGTGGTATACGGATTCCAGCATTACATTTCCATGGTCGGTTCAATCATCCTGATCCCACTCGTGATGGTCCCTGCTATGGGCGGATCGGCGGTGAGTTCTGGAATTGAATTTGTTGTATCTCGTGCACTATCACTGATTTATTGGGTTTGTTACTTAAGAGGTTATATTTGGTCCTGTTTGGGTCAGGATGACATGGCGGCAGTGGTGTCCACAGTATTGCTCGTCACCGGGATGACTACATTGCTGCACATGTTTGTTGGAACGAGACTGCCACTTGTGCAGGGTCCATCCTTTGTATACCTGGCTCCTGCGCTCGCGATCATCAACTCCCCAGAATTCTTTGGGCTCAATGATAATGTATGCATAAATTTTGGTGTGTCTTATGTTGTTGCATGCCTAGAACATGGCAAATGTTGCAGTCGTGCAATGCTTGCTTGCTTGTTCTCTACTAGCAGTCCTGACTGAGCTTAACAACTTGCATTTCATTACAGAATTTTAAACACATAATGAAGCACCTGCAGGGAGCTATAATAATTGGAGGTGCATTCCAAGTAGTCTTGGGATATACAGGACTCATGTCACTATTTCTTAGGTATACCTCTTTTTCTGTTGATACAATATAAACCTGTTTTCTTGTCCATTTAGGTTTGCAATGATTACTTAATGCAAAAACATGATTGGCCTTAGTAGTGAATGAATAAAAAAATAGTTTTGGTGGCATACACTCTTAGGAAATTTAAGATTTGATCTGAAGTTTTGTTCTGATTTCTGAATGCCAAATATCTAAAGTATATAACAACTTTTGCATGGGCTTGGAATCATCTTTCACATGGTCATGCAGTATGAACAACGCACAGTCATATTTCTTGAATGTTGATGATTTAAAAGCTACAGGGATCATTGTTGTTATGAGTTGGCCACTTTGTGTTGGCTTCTAAGTGTAAACTTTCTGTTTCCAGCCATAAACATCCTTTCATGTTTCTGTAACTGATGAATACAATTACTCATGCACCTTGTCTTTTTGTTGTACAATTCACCATATGTTGTGACAAGTAGTAATACTCAGGTGATATATACCTTATTTGTGTGTTTTGTGACTTTTGTCTTCATCTGCTTATTTCAGGTTGATAAATCCAGTTGTCGTCTCACCAACAGTTGCAGCTGTTGGGCTTTCATTTTTCAGTTATGGTTTTGCTAAAATAGGGACATGTATAGAGATGGGAATTTTGCAGTTGTTGATGGTGGTTATTTTTGCACTTGTGAGTATGCAGGAAATCACTTTTTAGACACAATGTGATATAATGTGAATATTTTTTATCCTTTTCTGATCAGTTATCTATTTAACTTGTCGCAGTATCTCCGGAAAATAAAGTTATTTGGGTACAGAGTGTTTCTTATTTATGCGGTAAGATTTTCACTTATGATGTTGATTGAATGTGTGGATCTGTGCTGCCGCTATTTGGTATGAGAGGCTAATTTCTGAATTACTGATGCTGCCTCTTTAGGTTCCTCTTGGATTAGGAATCACATGGGCTGTTGCTTTCGTTCTCACAGCAACTGGAGTTTATAGCTACAAAGGTTGTAATGCAAATATTCCTGCCTCAAACAATGTATCGTCCTTTTGTCGGAAGCATGTATTAAGGATGAAATCTTGCCGTGTCGACACTTCGCATGCCTTAAGATCTTCACCCTGGTTCAGATTTCCATATCCACTGCAATGGGGCACTCCAGTTTTTAGTTGGAAAATGGGCCTTGTGATGTGTGTTGTATCAATTATTGCTTCTGTTGATTCAGTAAGTTGATGATTCCTCTGAAGTTTGATTCTAACTATGATGCTTTCCATGGTGTCTTTACCTTTCATAATGAGTTTGGGAGTGCATTATTTGGATTAGATCTACCCCGGTGGCACAATACCTACATTTGTAAACTCCTTGATAATGATAAACTTGACATTGGCTTTCATCTTGCTGCTAATGGCGCCTCAAAATTAGCTCACTTAGTAAAGACAGTGTCTTCTTATTATATTATTAAAAATCCAGAAACAACTGTGTGACTCCAGTATACTTATGATTCAAGTTTGTCTATCCCCTAACAATATGTTTGCCCCTTTTCAACTTAAGGTCGGCTCCTACCATGCATCATCTTTGTTTGTGGCTACCCGGCCACCAACATCTGGAGTTGTTAGCAGGGGTATTGGTGTTGAGGGTGTCTCTACAGTCTTGGCTGGCCTTTGGGGTACAGGAGTTGGTTCTGCAACAATAACGGAGAACGTACACACAATTGCTGTGACTAAAATGGGTAGCCGAAGAGCAGTTGGATTTGGTGCTATTTTACTCGTACTGCTTTCTATTATTGGTAAGAAACTTATTTTACATTTTCGTTTCAGTGAAAAGTTTCTCATGCTGTGAGCAAAGATAACCAAACCATAACAGACATACTTCTTGCTTATCACCTTTATAGGAAAAGTTGGTGCCTTCATTGCTTCTATTCCTGATGTTATGGTTGCTGCTCTCCTTTGCTTCATGTGGGCTATGCTCTGTGCTCTTGGCTTGTCCAATCTCCGTTACAGTGCTACCGGAAGCTCCAGGAACAGTATTATAGTTGGACTGGCTTTATTCTTGTCCCTATCAGTTCCTTCATACTTCCAGCAGTATGGTGTACATCCTAGCGCAAACTCATCAGTGCCAACTTACTTTCAACCATACATTGTTGCATCTCATGGACCTGTTCACACTGAATCTGGTGGGGTATGTACTCAAACTTCCAATCTTTTTTTCACAAGAATACTTTATCCTATCCTGCTTTTTTTATTTGTGCATTATATAGTTTAAAAATGTGGGTACGGCGGGAGCCAGAGGGCTCTGTAGCTTATGGCCATGACTGGTTGTTGGTCTTTGGTTGTTATTTAGTTTGTTTTCGGTGATTTTATGCTTTACTGGTCATGGCCTTTTATGAGGTTGTATGAGTGTCCCAGACTCCTTCATATAATGCTGTCCTGTGTGCTTGAGAAAAAAATACTATTGCTAAAATCCAGGCAAACAAAAAACTGTAACCTTAACTGGGACCTAGGACCCTCTGATTTTTTGCCTGCCACAGGCTTCCACCCTATTGTTTCTCGTGCAGTTGCGCCACTCCTCTGTGCTCCTTGCCTTAAACACAACCCAGTCTCTCCCTCTCCCCTCTTCCCCTTCCCCTTTCTGGTGCTAATTTCCCCTGCAACCAGCCCGCCTCTGTGGCCGGCTTGCCTTCGACTGCACAACTCGCCACTGGCTTACTAGGAAGGCAAACCGCCTAAGCTTGTTCGTATGCCGAATCTGTTGACCAGCACTCAGACGGCATCGATAAGAATGAAATATCATAGATAATAAATAGTTTGTTGGAAGGGTCGGACTGCATGATGTTCAGCTATAAACAACCCAATAGAAGGCTATAAAATAGTAGAGCAGCTCATAAAAAAAATTGAACTTTGGGGGCTTTATTGCTGCACAAATTGTTGGAATAGTTTGGGGTTCTATTGTTCAACTTAAAAAATGGATGATGAAAAAAAAGATAGCATATGAAGACACTAATGGATGGAATTATATGCTTGGCAATTCAAGCTATGTGCTTCAACTGAAAATTAGTCAAGTATGAGTAGTTATAGTAGGTAAAAGTGTAAAACATCTGATGCTTGATGTACCCAAGTACATGTTTGGTTGTTTAAGCTTGAAGGATGGCGAATTTTATTATTGCCCATGTGGAGCAGAATCTTCATGCTCCTTGGGTCAAGTGGTTTCAACGACATTCGTCCTTTTCCTTTTCCTTTTAGTACCGATTCCTGACAATGTTGTGCTAGAGAAGCAAAAAGAAATATAACATCGATTTGATTTTTATGATTATTCCTTGACATCCGAATGCCTAAATTATTGATTTGTACTTTCAATCCAACCTAATAGAGGGCCTAGGACACTATTATACATTACTTTTTCGTAAGGAAAGAGTTACAATCCTACAGAGAGCATGTACATCCTGTCATCCTGTAACTTTGACAACCTTGGTTATATCCAAGCATTTCATTGCAATTCCGTTATCTGCTTGTGTTTCAGGTGAACTATGTCCTCAACACGTTATTTTCACTCAACATGGTCATTGCATTTCTGGTTGCTCTGATACTTGACAACACAGTCCCTGGTGGTCGTCAAGAGCGGGGGTTGTATGTATGGTCAGAAGCAGAGGCGGCGAAGAGAGAATCGGCTTTCATCAAAGACTATGAACTTCCTTTCAAGATTGGACGCCCGTTCAGGTGGGTGAAGTGTGTTGGCCTATAGCACAATTTTGGGTAGTTTGTAGCTTTGGCGAAGTATGAACATCTCGAGCTTTCATGAAACATGACTGACCGTTTCTTAACAAGCTGGTGTATATCCTATGTTACTCCTTAGGTTAGTTAGCATGTCCTGATCCTGATGTATCTAATTTAAAGATAATTTGAGACTGCTGTATATCATCGCTGACGGTCCTGTTATTTAGCTGGTTTTAGGGATATCAATTTGTTGTACAGGCCCAGTTAAAAAAAAAATCTGAGCTATACCTAAACTCCTATCTGGTTTTGTGTTAACTTAGGTACACAGGAATTTATTTAGTTGGTTCGTAGTCAATAGTCATTCCAGAACCGCACTTTCGTAAAGTACAGCCTACTGGGAATTCGTATTGTGTTGAATTTGTTTAAGGTCGGCTTCATAAATTTTCATTGTCACCTTTGAGGCTGTGACCTGTCAGTAGGGCGACCGCTGTGGATACAGTCCCCCAGCCTAATCCTGACTCTAGCGCGCGTCCTTTTGCGAATGCCAGCGGAGCGCAGGCAGCAGTCAAAGATTTTTTTTATTTTTAGCCCAAATTTGAAATAAATTTTAAATTTAACCCGCATTTGAAATTTTTTTTAAATCTAACCCGTTTGGCCCCGCCACCATGCATGGCGGGGCAAATGCACTGAACCCCGCCATGCATGGTGGCGGGGTGCAGGTCCCACGTGGCACGCTGTAGGCCAGCGTGGAAAGGAGTAACTCGCCATGATGCATGGCGGGGTACCTCTAACCCGTCATGAATCATGCGCGGGGTATAACCCCGTCAATTTAAAAGCCCGGGCACTTCTTGTTTTTGGCCATTCATCCATTCCATTTCCCGCAGCGCCCCTCTCCGCCCCAGGACCGAGCTCCCCTCCCCTCGGCGCCCCTCCCGCCTAGGGCCCCTTCCCGTCGGCTATCGGCCCATCGTCGGACCTTGTTCCAGCCATCCCTTCTCTGCGTCCATCGTTGTAGTATGTTTGGTTAATGTAGTTAGTAAAGTTATATTAGTTTTTATCGTATTGATATTGTACATTATATAAGTGATATATGTTTTGTGTAGAAATCATTTCGTGTTATTAGATGGAGGACTCGTATCGTGAGTCGATTTGGAGGAAAAAGGGTCGTCCTAGAGAGATGTACCCCGACGTGTCTTGCAAGGATGCACCCGTTCCTCCCGAGGAACCTTTCCCTAACTGTGATTGTGGTCATCCGGCGCACGTGAGCCAGTCGAGACATCCAGATACTGCGGCTCGTTGCTTCTACACATGTTATAGTTGTAGCGTAAGTAATTGTGCCATTTGTTTTTCTTATTGGTTTCTGATGTTGTATTCGCGATGAGATAATTCGCGATGAGAATAGGACACTAAAGCGGGACGCAGGAGTTGGTGGCACCGCAAGCCGTCCGATTGTGGTTGAAGAGGAGGCCGAGCCGGAGGAAGACGACGACACCGGGAGGATAGGCGAGCTCATTCGTCTAGCCGAAGAATTGGGCTACCCTCAGGACGAGGATACCTACGACATGGGAAGGATAGCCGAGCTACTTCGTCTTGCAGAGGAGTTAGGACCGATGCTCGAGGAGGATGTTGAATTAGAGGAGGGTCAGACAGCGTACCACAGCCATAAGACACCGTTGTTCGACGCATGGGGGCCAATAGACATGACCGAAGAAGAGGCCGAGTTGTACTCTCGGACCGCAGACGAGGCGGAGGCGGCTTACTACCGGCGTCAGGCCTCTCAGGCCAAGGCAGTCGAGGCCAGCAAGGGTAAGGAGGTTGTAGTGGAGGATTCAGAGTCCGAAGACGAGTTGCTTACGCAGTGGTGCACGCAATTTGATTGACGTACAAGTGTCATTGTAATAATTTGCATTGTCACGTCTTCACGTCGTCGTTGTTAGTGTTTGTCATTTGTAGTGGCTTAGAAACTTTGTGTGGTGTAGTTTGTTAGTGTTGTACTTTGAAACATGTCATTGTAATAATTTGCATTGTCACGTCTTCACGTCGTCGTTGTTAGTGTTTGTCATTTGTAGTGGCTTAGAAACTTTGTGTGGTGTAGTTTGTCAGTGTTGTACTTTGAAACATGTCATTGTAATAATTTTCATTATCACATCTTCATTCGTTTCATTTATTGGTCCACTCACTAAGATTGTTGTGTGGTTTATCCGTGTGAAAGCCCAAGTTTGGTTTTGGTAATTAATGACACCAAGTTGCTAATGCTATTGTATCAAGTGTGATTAAGCTAGGCATAAGCAACATGTGATGGAGGTGAAAATGGCATGGAGAGATGGCCACAAGACCACATGATTTGGTGCATGAAATGATGAGCAAGATCATGGTGGAGATGCACATGAAATAATGGACATGATGATCAAGTGAAGGAGAAGGATCTAAGAGCGCAAGGCAAAGGTATAACCATAGGGTTTCCCTTTTGCCGGTCTAAGATGAGTAGAGAAGTGATTGACCGGGTTTAGGATACATAGCCGACTATCAAGAGGGGCAATCACGGTTAGCTCGGGAATCAAGTGCCACTAGATCAATGTCTTGAGCATATGCATTTAGGATCTAGTAAAGAGCTAACATAACGCCTTGTAAAATGTTTGTGAAAATGCTAACACACGAGCACAAGGTGGTGAACACTTGTTGGTGTTAGCACATTTGCGAAGGCGGTGGAGTTTAAGTGGTAGGGAGGGGTTTGGGTTCCTCTCTCCCTCCCGCCGAGCTTGCGAGGCGGGATTCGGCGCTTTTTGGAGAAGTGAAACGCCTATTTTCTATTGCACCGAAAGTTGGAAAAGAAACGGAGGCGAACGGAGGTCACTGCGTGCACCGGACGCTGCACCGGACGCGGTCACTGAGCGACCGGCGCGTCCGGTCAGGCGATCAGCGGTTCACGAGGACCACCGGACGCGGTGCGCGTCCGATCACGGGTCACCGGACGCGTCCGGTGGTCCAGGGAGCTTACTGGACTCCCACCGGACGCGGGCACTGTGGCGTCCGGTGGGTCCTTCGGCGCGTCCGGTGGTTGTTTCGCGGTGTGCGGCTCAGTGCTGACCGGCGCGTCCGGTGGGTCACGGGACCGGCGCGTCCGGTCGTCACCAGCGCGTCCGGTGGCTCGGTCGAGCGCGTCCGGTCAACGGTAACGGCTAGTTTGAACGGCACTATTCTCGTCTGTCGCGTAGTGACCGGACGCGTCCGGTCACCCGGACCGGCGCGTCCGGTGCTCGCGATTTCAACTGCGTCGCTTCTAACGGCTAGCTGCGTACCCCTTCGTTATAAATAGATGGTGGACGGGTTTTGAGGGTAACTCTTGCACATTCTGAGATATAGAGACATACTTTGAGCTAGAGAACAACCCCTCCACTCATCTCTTTGATTAGTTGCACATCTTGAGTGAGATTGAGTGAGATTCAAGTGCATTGCTTGAGAGTTGCATTCTAGAGGCACTTGATCTTCGAGTTGCTGCAGATTTCTTGTTACTCTTCCGTGTTTCTCGACACGGTAGACGGCTTGGAGCAGCGGAGGTGATTGAGCTCGCAATTGGAGATTGTTGGAGCCTTCACCAAGTGTTGTAAGGGGTTCTTGATCCTTCCCCGCAGGAGTTCGCGAATTGGATACTCTAGTGGAGCTCGTGGCTTGGAGGATCCCCATCTTGTGTGCGGTTGTGCGGTGCCCGCCGAGGGCTTGACTCTTGATAGTCGATTAGCTCGCGAACCGACAAGTGGGTGTATCGCCACAACGGGGAGTAGCTTGCCGGGAAGCAAGTGAACCTCGGGATAAATTCTTGTGTCATTCTCTTCCCGAGGATTTCTCTTGTGTGATTAATTAATTGGTACTTCTCATCTCTACACGGCGGTATAATCACTTGAAGCTCTTCTCTCGTATTACATCTTGTATCTAGCTTGTTGTTGTTGTGTTTAGTGGATAGCCTTGCACTAGACTTGTGTAGGTGGCTTGCTTAATTAGTTAAAGCTAGTGCATTTTGCTCCGCCACCTTTTATACTAACTTGTGGTTAAGTAATTCTTGTAGAAGTTTTAATTAGGCTATTCACCCCCCCCTCTAGCCATTCGGACCTTACAAGTGGTATCGGAGCCGAGGCACCGTTTATTTGAGGCTTAACAACCTACGGTGAAAAAGAAATGGCTCAATTAAGCTTGCACATCAACAACACCAAGAAGGCACCTCACTTTGATGGTACAAATTATGCATATTGGAAGGTTAAGATGACCGCACACCTAAAGTCAATCAATAGAGAAGTGTGGAAGGTCACCGAAACAAAATTTGAGGTTGCTAATCCGGAAGCACCTACACCGGTGGAAGAGAAGAAGCTCCAATGCAATGACATTGCCATTAGTGCTCTTCATGAGGCACTAGATGACAAGACCTTTGAGCAAGTGAAGAACATTGAGATCGCTCATGATGCTTGGGCCAAGCTAGAAGAAACATTTGAGGGCACCGAAGGCACAAAGACCGCTAAAGCATATATCTTGCAAGAAAAATTTTCAAGCTTCAAGATGCAAGATAATGAGAGTGTACCGGAGATGTTTCATAGATTACAAGTCATTGTCAATGAGCTCAAGGCACTTGGTGAGGAAGTCAAGGACAACCAATTCTCTATGAAGTTCTTGAGAAGCTTGCCCAAGAGGTTTGATACATTGATCACCGTGCTAGTGAGGACTACATTGAAGGATTCAACTCCTCAACAAATATTTCAAGAAGTGATGACCGATGATTCATATAGAGAAGATGATGAGAAGGATGAGTTGGTCAAGAAGAAGAAGGAGAATGAGAAGAAAGATGATGAAAAGAAGAAGAGTGTGGCATTCAAAGCCACCACATCCAAGGGCAAATCCAAGATTGAATCATCAAGTGAAGAAGACTCAAGCTCTTGTGATAGTGATGACATTGATGAGAAGATGGCTCTCTTTGTCAAGCAATTTGGCAAATTTATGAAGAAGAAGGGCTATCGTGCAAGAAGGAGGAAGAACCCATCTAAGAAGAATGAGCATACCATGAGATGCTTTAGATGCCATAGCAAAGATCATCTCATTGCAAAGTGTCCTTATGATAGTGATGATGAAGATGCTATCAAGAAGGAAAGGAAGAAGCAAAAGAAGAAGCAAGAAAAGAAGGAGAGCTCTCATAAAAAGAAGAATGATTCTCATGTTGCTACATGGGATAGTGATGATTCCTCAAGTGATGATGAGGATGACTACAAGAGCAAGAAGAAGGGACATGCTAGCATTGCCATCCAAGAGAAGGTCTCCCTCTTCGACACTCCATCGTGCTTCATGGCTAAGGCCGCTAAGGTATCATCCGATGATGAGAGTGATCATGATAATGTTAGTGATAGTGATAGTGATGAAGAGGAATTCACTAAAGATGAACTAATCACTATGCTAGAAGATTGCACTCAACATTATAAAGAATCTAGGAAGGAGTGCAAGGGCTTGCTTAAGGAAAAGAAAAACCTTATGCAAGAACTTGATGAGCTTAGGGCATCTTATGAGAGTCTAAAGGTAGACCATAAGAAGCTTCAAAAGTCTCACACCAAGCTTGAAGAAGCTCATTCCTCTCTAGTTGAAAAATGTGAAAACATGCCAACTAATGTTGAGAAAGCTAAAACTTGCAACATAGGCATATCATGTGATATAATTGATGAATCTTTTCTTAAGCCTATTGTTGTTGCTCCCACTAACCCTTCATGTAGCACATCTACATCATCCTCATCAAGTAGTGATGGTTTCACTTGTGACTCCACACTTATAGTTGAGAATCAAAATCTCAAGAAGGAGGTAAAAGAGCTCAATCACACATTAGCTAAGGCTTATGGTGGTGAGGACCGCTTGCTTATGTGCTTGGGTAGCCAAAGAGCTTCTCTCTACAAAGAGGGATTGGGCTATAACCCCAAGAAAGGCAAGGCCGCTTTTGCTCCTCACAAGACTCGTTTTGTGAAGAACAATGGTAGCTATTGTAAAAGTTGCAAGCAAGTTGGTCACATAGAGCAACATTGCATGAACAAGAAATCCAATGCTAAAGTATCCTCAATTAAGTTTGATTCTTTCTATATGCTTACTAAGGGTACAAATGGTGTTCATGCTAAGTTCATTGGTGCACCATGGATGGGCTCAAAGAAGAAAGCCATTTGGGTACCAAAGAGCTTGGTCACTAACCTTGGAGGACCCAAACAAGTTTGGGTACCTAAAAGGAATTGATCTTGTCTTGTAGGTCAATTACAAAGCCGGAGGAAGGCATTGGGTGCTTGATAGTGGGTGCACTCAACATATGACCGGAGACTCTTGTATGTTCAATTCAATTGATACAAGTCAAAATGGTGGTTTTGATGCTATCACTTTTGGCAACAACAAGAAAGGCAAGGTCAAGGGGCTTGGTAAAATTGCTATCTCAAATGACATGAGCATATCTAATGTGTTGCTAGTTGAGAGCTTAGATTTTAATCTTTTATCGGTGGCACAACTTTGTAATCTTGGCTTCAAGTGCATATTTGGTAGTGATGATGTTGAAGTCATAAGTGTTGATGGATCAAACTTGATATTCAAAGGATTTAGACATGGTAGCTTATACTTGGTTGACTTCAATGATAGTGAGACACAATTAACATCATGCTTGCTTAGTAAATCTAGTATGGGTTGGTTGTGGCATAGAAGGCTTGGTCATGTTGGAATGAAACAATTGAACAAACTTTTGAAGCATGACTTAGTTAGAGGCTTGAAGGATGTTACCTTTGAGAAGGATAAACCATGTAGTGCTTGTCAAGCCGGCAAACAAGTTGGAAATACACATCCTAGTAAGAGTGAAATGAGCACATCAAAGGCATTTGAGTTATTGCACATGGACTTGTTTGGGCCAACAACATACACTAGCATTGGTGGCAACAAGTATGGTTTTGTGATTGTGGATGACTACACTAGATACACTTGGGTGCTCTTTCTTTATGACAAGAGTGATGTTTATGATCTATTCAAGTCTTTTGTCAAGAAAGTGCAAAATGAGTTTGAGACTACCATCAAGAAGATTAGAAGTGACAATGGTAGTGAATTCAAGAACACAAGAATTGAAGCTTTATGTGATGGTCTTGGTATTGGACATCAATTCTCTCCAACATACACTCCTCAATCCAATGGTGTAGTTGAAAGGAAAAATAGAACTTTGATTGACATGGCTAGATCAATGCTTAGTGAATACAATGTGAGTCATTCATTTTGGAGTGAAGCTATCAACACGGCTTGCTATTGTAGCAACCGTCTCTATTGCCATGGGAAGCTTGGGAAGACACCATATGAGCTATTGAATGGAAGAAAGCCTAACATTGCATACTTTAGAGTGTTTGGTTGCAAGTGCTATATTCTCAAGAAAGGCACTAGATTGAGCAAGTTTGAAAAGAAATGTGATGAAGGGTTCTTGCTTGGTTATTCTACCACAAGCAAAGCATATAGAGTTTGGAATCTCACAAATGGCACCTTGGAAGAAGTTCATGATGTTGAGTTTGATGAAACCCAAGGATCTCAAAATGAAACTCAAAACCTTGATGATGTGAGAGGAGATCAATTGTCAAATGCAATGAAGAATATGGACATTGGTGATGTTAGGCCAAGGCAAGTTGATGATGATGATATTCATGTGATCAACCAAAGTGTGCAAATTGATACAAATCAAGCAAGCTCAAGTGGTACTCATAATGAAGCTCAAGATCAAGGTCAAGCTAATGGAAGTAATCAACTCCCAATACTCCAACCTACTAGTATTGCAAGAGATCATCCATTGGACCAAATCATTGGTGGAATTCAAAGTGGTGTTCAAACTAGATCAAGGCTAGCATCCTTGTGTGAGCACTACTCATTTGTGTCACTTGAAGAACCTAAGAAAATAGAAGATGCATTGAAAGATTCCGATTGGGTAAATGCCATGCATGAAGAGCTAAACAACTTCACTAGAAATCAAGTTTGGGAACTTGTTGAAAGGCCGAAGAACTATAATGTGATTGGTACTAAGTGGGTCTTTAGAAACAAGCAAGATCAAGATGGTGTAGTTGTGAGAAACAAAGCAAGATTGGTAGCACAAGGTTACACACAAGTTGAAGGTCTTGACTTTGGAGAAACATATGCACCGGTTGCAAGATTGGAGGCTATTAGAATCTTATTAGCATATGCTTGTGCACACAACATCAAGCTCTATCAAATGGATGTCAAGAGTGCATTTCTCAATGGTTACATCAATGAAGAAGTTTATGTTGAGCAACCTCCCGGTTTTGAAGATGACAAGAAGCCCAACCATGTTTACAAGCTAAAGAAGGCATTGTATGGTTTGAAGCAAGCACCTAGAGCATGGTATGAGAGATTGAGGGACTTTCTTCTCTCTAAAGGGTTCAAGATGGGAAAGGTTGACACCACCCTCTTCACCAAGAAGCTTGGAAATGACTTGTTTGTGTTGCAAATCTATGTGGATGATATCATTTTTGGATCAACCAATCAAGATTTTTGTGAAGAGTTTGGAAATATGATGGCTAATGAGTTTGAGATGTCAATGATTGGAGAGCTTAGTTACTTCCTTGGACTTCAAATCAAACAAATGAAGAATGGCACTTTTGTAAGTCAAGGCAAGTACATCAAGGACATGATCAAGAAGTTTGGATTGCAAGATGCTAAGCCAATGAGCACACCAATGGGCTCTAATGATCAATTGGGTATTGATGATAGTGGAAACATGGTAGATCAAAAGCAATACCGGTCCATGATTGGAAGTTTGCTCTATGTCACCGCTTCTAGGCCGGATGTGATGTTTAGTGTGTGCAAGTGTGCAAGATATCAAGCTTCACCTAGAGAAAGTCACTTGAAAGCAACCAAGAGGATATTGAGATATCTTAAGGGCACTCATGATGTTGGACTATGGTATCCCAAGGGGTCTAATTTTGAGTTGATTGGATATTCGGACTCCGACTATGGTGGATGCAAGATTGATAGAATGAGCACAAGTGGCACTTGTCAATTGATAGGAAGGTCTCTTGTTTCATGGTCATCAAAGAAACAAAATAGTGTTGCACTATCTACCGCCGAGGCCGAATACATTAGTGCCGGTAGTTGTTGTGCACAATTGCTTTGGATGAAGGCCACTTTGAATGACTTTGGAATTAAATTCAAGAATGTGCCTTTGTTTTGTGATAATGAGAGTGCTATCAAAATGACACAAAATCCGGTTCAACATTCAAGAACAAAGCACATTGACATAAGGCACCACTTCATAAGAGACCATCAACAAAAGGGTGATATTAGCATTGAGAGCATTGGCACCGAAGAACAACTAGCTGACATCTTTACAAAGCCACTTGATGAAAAGAGATTTTACAAGTTGAAGAATGAATTGAACATACTTGACTTCTCCAACTTGAAATGAGTGTACCCCCACATTCTTATATGACATGCCTCTCCTCCAACATAGCAAGGTAAAGTTGTTTGGCATATCATTCATACTTTGCTAAGGACATGATTAGAACATATAGACATATTTGCATGACAAATAAGCTCACTCATGAAAATCAAATTATTTTGATGTATATATGGTACCACTATTGCTTCTATGTTTGATTGGTCTAGTGGTAGCATATGACATGTTTGTGGGCTTGCAAACCTAGTGTTGAATCTAGAAAATGAGCTCATGATGTGTAATTCAACATGGTCAAGATAACCCTTATACTTTATGAGGTGTGAAAAAGCTTGTCCTTGGATCAAACCGAATTACATATTCTAGGCAAGTAATCTAGATTGAACCATAATTTGGACTCCCTCATAATTGATTGACTTATCTCTCACTAAATTGGCACCTTTTTGGTGATTGTTGACAAAGGGGGAGAGAAAAGTCACAAAGATAGAAAAGTCACAAAGGGGGAGAAAGATATAGTAAAAGGGGAGAGAAAGCATAAGATAAGACTTTGGAAAGGAATCAATTAAATTTGAGCACACAAGTAGGGGGAGCAAGCTCATGAACTATTTGTTGCATTTGTATGCGCATTAACATGATGATTTGTTGCATTGCAAAGCTTAAATTCATATTCATACTTGTGTGGTGATTGCTAGAATTAGAACTTGAATGATGACTTGTTAAGAGTAACTTTTTAAGTGGTATCTAGACACCCTTTGCTTATAATGTTGATCTCACGGGGTACTTTAGTGTTTATGATCTTTACAAGTGATGAATTACAAGTGGTGTCTAGCTACATCGATGCTAAGGATGGTATATAAAGGCAACTCCGATTGGTATCACGCTTCAAAGGTCCATTCTATATACCTTAGCATCAATTTGATAGTAGTAACTCTCCCAAAATTCGAATCCATACATATGTGCAAAATTGAACCAAACTCATGAAAGCACATATGTAGGGGGAGCTAATACTATCAAAATTGAAAATTGATTTCATTTCATATCTTTGTGATAGTTGTCATCAATTACCAAAAAGGGGGAGATTGAAAGCCCAAGTTTGGTTTTGGTAATTAATGACACCAAGTTGCTAATGCTATTGTATCAAGTGTGATTAAGCTAGGCATAAGCAACATGTGATGGAGGTGAAAATGGCATGGAGAGATGGCCACAAGACCACATGATTTGGTGCATGAAATGATGAGCAAGATCATGGTGGAGATGCACATGAAATAATGGACATGATGATCAAGTGAAGGAGAAGGATCTAAGAGCGCAAGGCAAAGGTATAACCATAGGGTTTCCCTTTTGCCGGTCTAAGATGAGTAGAGAAGTGATTGACCGGGTTTAGGATACATAGCCGACTATCAAGAGGGGCAATCACGGTTAGCTCGGGAATCAAGTGCCACTAGATCAATGTCTTGAGCATATGCATTTAGGATCTAGTAAAGAGCTAACATAACGCCTTGTAAAATGTTTGTGAAAATGCTAACACACGAGCACAAGGTGGTGAACACTTGTTGGTGTTAGCACATTTGCGAAGGCGGTGGAGTTTAAGTGGTAGGGAGGGGTTTGGGTTCCTCTCTCCCTCCCGCCGAGCTTGCGAGGCGGGATTCGGCGCTTTTTGGAGAAGTGAAACGCCTATTTTCTATTGCACCGAAAGTTGGAAAAGAAACGGAGGCGAACGGAGGTCACTGCGTGCACCGGACGCTGCACCGGACGCGGTCACTGAGCGACCGGCGCGTCCGGTCAGGCGATCAGCGGTTCACGAGGACCACCGGACGCGGTGCGCGTCCGATCACGGGTCACCGGACGCGTCCGGTGGTCCAGGGAGCTTACTGGACTCCCACCGGACGCGGGCACTGTGGCGTCCGGTGGGTCCTTCGGCGCGTCCGGTGGTTGTTTCGCGGTGTGCGGCTCAGTGCTGACCGGCGCGTCCGGTGGGTCACGGGACCGGCGCGTCCGGTCGTCACCAGCGCGTCCGGTGGCTCGGTCGAGCGCGTCCGGTCAACGGTAACGGCTAGTTTGAACGGCACTATTCTCGTCTGTCGCGTAGTGACCGGACGCGTCCGGTCACCCGGACCGGCGCGTCCGGTGCTCGCGATTTCAACTGCGTCGCTTCTAACGGCTAGCTGCGTACCCCTTCGTTATAAATAGATGGTGGACGGGTTTTGAGGGTAACTCTTGCACATTCTGAGATATAGAGACATACTTTGAGCTAGAGAACAACCCCTCCACTCATCTCTTTGATTAGTTGCACATCTTGAGTGAGATTGAGTGAGATTCAAGTGCATTGCTTGAGAGTTGCATTCTAGAGGCACTTGATCTTCGAGTTGCTGCGGATTTCTTGTTACTCTTCCGTGTTTCCCGACACGGTAGACGGCTTGGAGCAGCGGAGGTGATTGAGCTCGCAATTGGAGATTGTTGGAGCCTTCACCAAGTGTTGTAAGGGGTTCTTGATCCTTCCCCGCAGGAGTTCGCGAATTGGATACTCTATTGGAGCTCGTGGCTTGGAGGATCCCCATCTTGTGTGCGGTTGTGCGGTGCCCGCCGAGGGCTTGACTCTTGATAGTCGATTAGCTCGCGAACCGACAAGTGGGTGTATCGCCACAACGGGGAGTAGCTTGCCGGGAAGCAAGTGAACCTCGGGATAAATTCTTGTGTCATTCTCTTCCCGAGGATTTCTCTTGTGTGATTAATTAATTGGTACTTCTCATCTCTACACGGCGGTATAATCACTTGAAGCTCTTCTCTCGTATTACATCTTGTATCTAGCTTGTTGTTGTTGTGTTTAGTGGATAGCCTTGCACTAGACTTGTGTAGGTGGCTTGCTTAATTAGTTAAAGCTAGTGCATTTTGCTCCGCCACCTTTTATACTAACTTGTGGTTAAGTAATTCTTGTAGAAGTTTTAATTAGGCTATTCACCCCCCCCTCTAGCCATTCGGACCTTACACCGTGTAGTTTATAAATGCAGTTTCTTAGTGCAGTTCCTGCGTGCCCGCAGTTTCAGGGCCACCCCGCCATGGGTGGCCCTGAAACTGCGGGCACGCAGGAACTATGCCTACATTTTGCGTCAGCTGAGCGTGACAAATGCAGACATGCCATGTTGAGTCATTTACAGCAGGTTTACGGAAGCCATGGCACGAAGAATTGCGTTTACGCCAAAGATTAAACGAGTGTTACCAACTACATGAGTCCAATCGAAATAACCAAGTAGAGTACTGCTGCTACACCTACACATAATTTAATTGTTCTAGCACTACATAACTATGATAACATGTGTCCGGCGCCTGCTAAATATGACTACTCTACTAATCACCAGGGGTGTAGGGGTCTCGCGGTCTCCGTTGCCTCCTCGGATTCGTAGGGACCACGTTGCTTCTCCAGCCAACGTCTGTGCGGTCCCGTTGCTGCCTCTCGCGCTGCCGCCTATGTCCACGATCGAACTGCTGTGTCGAGGACGGCCCCTGCAAGCAAGCAACCTGATGAGCTACTCTAAATGTTGAGCTACGAACAGTAGAATTAAAGAAAAAGCAAAGCATAGGGACCTGTTGCTCGGCTGGTGTGTAGTTCTCCTGCTGTGTGTAGTCTACCCCCTGTGTACCAAAAGGAGCACCGTATAGCTGTGAGGCACCCATCTCCTCGTGACCGGTGTACTCCCACTGGGGAACGTTCTCGTCGTCGTCGTCGTCGCCACTCGTCGTGTCATACTGAAGTGCCTCATCCACATCGTCCGCAGCCGCTGGACCCTTTCCTCTGTCCTGCGGAGTACGAATAGACGAGGACGCAGCCCTGGTGTCGCTAGCAGAAGCAGCTGCGGTGGACATCGTCTGGCTCCTGGACCACGTGGGGTTGTAAGGTACGTCCAAAGTCGTGTCCGCACAGCTCAGCTTCTGAGCCAACTTTTTGCAGCCTTTTTTCATTCTCTACAGGTTTAGATGACAACAACCATTATTAAGCATGAATTTTAAAGGTAACTGAGTTGTAGTCACGAATGTTACTATCAAAAGTACCTTGACAAAGGCACGAAGAGGGTTGGTCTTGTCGTCCCTAGTCCGAAAAAGTTGCCTGGAAGCTTCCTCGGAGTAGTTCGACAACTGTTGTGCCTACAACATCACACAAGGTTAACTCGATCATTTTGATTGAATTTTAAAACCCTTACCTCGCTTGAGGATGTAAGTGCAAAGTACTTACCACGTATCTATTTAGAGGGGCCCTAAGAAGTTGTGTTTGCACCCTTTGCGCATCGTCGAACGCATCGGCGATGTCATCCTCACCGGCCGCATCTGCAGGCATGTTGGTGTACGGGACCATGAGATGAGTCCTCATACTTCGCTGCAGCCATTGCAGGTACTCCATCCATCTTGCCGGGTGGTGCTGTAGAAGTTCGTTGAGGTGGCGAGGATGCCTGTTATACCAATTAAGCAAATGTGGTTCGTGCGTCACCGCCCAATCCTTTTGCGTGGCCCAAAGCCTTCGATCGATCCTGCATTGCCATATTGCATTAGAAATGAGGCACTTAAGTAGAATAAATATATTGGCAACGTACCCATGCAGCTGAGCGTTGGTGGAGTACAGCGGTGGAATTCCCTGCAACCTCCCGAACTGTCTGTAAACCCTGAAAGGTCCTTGTTTGGTTTTGGTAATTGAGTGACAACTTAGGTGGACTAATATGTGGTTATGTGAGATACACAGGAAATTAGTCCACATGTGATGGTGTCATGAAGGAGCTCATTGCATATGAGACATGACATGGAGTCATGTGACCAAGGTGGAGAAGATCAAGATGAGGCTTGGCTCGACGGACCGGTTGCAAGTGTGAAGGGCAAGTTAGAGGCTATGAAGTGAGGGACCACGTGTGACGGTGAAGCTTGAGCATGACTTGGCGCCGATGGACCGACGCAACGGTGAAGAGCAAGTGAGGTCAAGATCGATGAACCAATATGGTTACGTGATGATATGAAGTGGATCATATCATTTGGTGATTGGTTGGTGCATGTGTTGCATCAACATCAATGGAGATGGAATGGAATGCGCAAGGCAAAGGTATAACCTAGGGCATTTCCATTTCACCGGTCATAGGTGTGTAGAGAAGTTTATGACCGGGTTTAGGATAGATGGCCGTACTATCAAGAGGGGCAAACTTGCTTGCATATCGGTCATCTAGTGCCACTCGTGTGATCTAACTATGCATCGTTGCTAGGATCGAGTGGCGTGGCAAGTTGAGTGGTTAACTCCTTCGGTAAAATGATTATGAAAATGTTAACACACATGCACATGGTGGTGTACACTTGGTGGTGTTAGCACATTTGCGAAGGCGGTGAAGTTTGAGCGGTAGAGAGGGTTTGGGGTCCTCTCTCCCTCCCGCCGAGCTTGCGAGCACGGGATTCAGGCGTTTTCGAGGAGTTGAAATGCCTATTTTCCACTACGCCGAAAGTCGGAAAAGAAACGGAGGCGAACGGAGGTCACAGAGGTGACCGGACGCTGCACCGGACGCGGTCATGGTATGACCGGACGCGTCCGGTCAGTACAGCGCAGACGCGGGTGTTAGGGTTTGTAACCGGCGCGTCCGGTCACTCGCGGGACCGGCGCGTCCGGTCAGGTGTCCAGAGGAAACTGCGTTTCGCAAGGACGATCGGACGCGAGGCGCGTCCGGTCACACATGATCGGACGCGTCCGATCGTTGAAGGAGCTTACTGGACTCTAACCGGACGCGGGCACTGTCGCGTCCGGTCATCGCAAGGAGCGCGTCCAGTCATGTCGTTTCGAGCGCGGCACTGTGCGAAGGGCGCGTCCGGTCGTTGCCAGGGGCGCGTCCGGTCATTTGGTTTGACCGTTGGCGCAGTAACCGTTGGAGAATCGGACGCGGCTTAGCGCGTCCGGTCAGTTATGACCGACGCGTCCGGTCATCCCGAAAATGACCCAGTGAAGGGGTAACGGCTCTATTTGACCGTGGGGTTATAAATAGATGCCTTGGCCGGCCATGGCCGGTAGCTGAGCACACTATAGTCTTTGTGACTTGTGTGGTAGTGCTTGGGAGCCATCTAACTCACTCATGCTTGATAGTGTTCATCGGATCGAGTGAGAGAGCGATTCTAGTGTGTTGCTTTGAGAGATTGCATCGTGTGGCACTAGGTGATCATGTTGCAAGCCGGTGGTGCTTGTTACTCTTGGAGGTTGCCACCTCCTAGACGGCTTGGTGGCTTGTGGCTCCGTCGAAGCTCGCAAGAAGATTGTGCGAGGCTCCGGAGAAGCTTTGTGAGGGGGATTGTGCTCACCCCGCGGGGATCGCGAAGAGCAACTCTAGTTGAGCGTGTCATTGAGCTACCACACTTTATGGTGGGTTCTTGTGGTGCCTTTTAAGAGGCTCGGTGTGTGACCGATTAGCCGCCGAACCACGAAGTGTTGGTCGACACAACGGGGACGTAGCTTGGTGGCAACCAAGTGAACCTCGGGAGAAAATCACCGTGTCAACATTGTCTACTCTTCTCGGTGGTTTGCTTTCGTACAACACAAGCTTGTATTTACTTTCATATATACTTGTGCTTGTGTAGTTGCTCTTGTTCTAGTTGTGCTTGTGTAGCTTGCTAGTTGTCTTCTTGCTTGTGTATCTAGAAGCTTCCCTTTGCGTGACTAATTTGGTTTGTGTAACCTTGTTAGTCACATTGCTTAGTTTGTGTAGCTAAGTGTTTTGCGTTCTCTAATTTGGCATTAGTTGCCTTGTTATTGAGCTTTGCTAGCAAGCTTAAGCTTTGTGCTTTTGCTTCACTAGTTGTGTAGGAGCTCCCTCGTTTGGCAAAGTACTAGTGCATAGGTTTGTGTGACCTTGCTCTAGAATTGATTAGGTGAGCTCTTGGTAAGCTTAGCACCTTAATTGCTTAATTAGGATCTTTGCAAGGTGCTAGAGAACTTAGATAGAGGGGTGTAGTCTTGGCTAGACCGATAAGTTTAATTCCGCATTTATTTTGGTTAGCCTACGCGTTTAAGTTTTAGAAAGGACTATTCACCCCCCCTCTAGTCCGCCATCTCGACCCTTCAGTAGTGCATCTCGACGACGTGGAAGAAGATAAGTGGCCCTTCGTAAAGCCACTCGTCCCCTTCCTCCTCGTAGCGCGGACTAAGGTAGTCCTCTAGCTCCCACCTAGACCACGGTGTCCATGTTACCTGCAAAGGAAAAAAACTTAATTTAGTATCAATCTCATTGATAGTGCCTTTAGTAGGTGAAAGGATCAAGATGCCCAAGAGGGGGGGTGAATTGAGCTTTTCTAAAAATTAGATGCAAGAAATAAATCATACAAGCCGAAATTCACCCCTAGTGTCTACTTGTGTTCCTAGAGAGTCTACCGAAACAAAGTTTTGCACCCTAGTTTCCAATCCTAGTCTAGCATGGCAAGTCTAGGAATGTAAACAAGCAATGAAAGTAAATACGAGAATGTAAATGCTTGAATGTAAAGGGGCAAGGAACAAGGCGATGTTTTTCCGAGGTATCGGAGAGTCGCCACTCCCCACTAGTCCTCGTTGGAGCACCCGCGCAAGGGTGTAGCTCCCCCTTGATCCGCGCAAGGATCAAGTGCTCTCTACGGGTTGATTCTTTGACACTCCGTCGCGGTGAATCACCCACAACCGCTCACAAGACGAGTTGGGTCATCCACAAGCTCCGCCGGATGATCACCAAACTCCCAATCACCACCAAGCCGTCTAGGTGATGGCGATCACCAAGAGTAACAAGCTAGAACTCTCACTTGACCACTACGAGCCCAAATGAGAAAGTGGATGCACACTTGCTACTCTCTAATCGCTAGTGAGGAACTCTCAAGCTTTGATTCTCAAATCTCTATCCTCACTAGTGCTCTTGCACTCCCTTGCACTCCAAAGGTGTTTATCAGCTGATCAAATGAGCAAGAGACCTCTAAAAGAGGTGGTGGGGATGTATTTATACACCCCACAGACAAAACGAACCGTTACCTGCTGACTCAGCAAAACACGAGCTGACCGGACGCGCCGGTCGCTCGTAACGGTCGAAATCCGAAAAACAACTGAGTGGCCGGACGCACCGGTCAGGGGTGACCGGACGCGTCCGATCGTGCAGGGAGCATACTGTACTCGCACCGGACGCGCGACCGCGTCCGATCGGTGATGACCGGACGCGTCCGGTCGTCTCTGGACCTTACCGGACTGTGACCGGACGCGCCGATCACACCCAGGTCGCGTCCGATCGGGTGTTTCCCTCAAGTGACACAAGTTGACTTCTGACCACCGCTTCCGGTCCTCGCGAGGACCGCGTCCGGTCGTCAGAGCTGAAACCCTAGCCGCGGAACTGAACTGACCGGACGCATCCGGTCATGCCGAGGACCGCGTCCGGTCAGGGGAAAACGACCCGAAACTCTCCGAAACGCTTCACAACTTGAACCAAGTTGCTTCCAACTGAACTTTGAGCTATTCTAGAGCTGCCTAGCGCCAAGTTTAACAAGTGTGCACCACACCTAAACATAGGACTCGCCTAGGTCAAGCTACCCGCTCATGCCCCCCTTTATAGTACGGCCAAAAGAGAAAAACGGAGATCCTAACGACTATTCCAAATGTCTCTCAACACCTCGACATCCGGAACTAACCGTCCTTAATCTTGACGTCACTCTTTTGAAAACCGAAACGATTTCCATCAAGGGGCATGAATACCATGGTGCCCAAAGCAGTTGAAACCTCCATGACCTAACTTACCAAAGTTTCTGCAAAACACACGTTAGTCATGGTAATAAAGCGTTGTCATCAATTGCCGAAACCAAACCTCGGGGCCTAGATGCTTTCAATCTCCCCCTTTTTGGTGATTGATGACAACACTAAGATATAAAAGATTTGAGTTGAGGTTTTCGAGCATGCATGGTTCACATAAGCAAAAAGCAATAAGCAAAGAAGGGTTAGGAAATTGCTTATGTGTCCCAAGCCAAAAGAGTGTACTCATAAGATAAGACAAAGAACGTTAGTACACAAACAGATATAGCTCATAAGGAATCGGAGTAAGACACGAAAGCACAACCTTAGAGCTATAAATAAAAACGGTGACAAGCGCTAACACTGTGACTGGATAAAACATTAAGGCTCAAGGTTTATCACACGACGACATGTCACACAAATGCAATGACTGAAAAGTAAATAAGATGCATGAATGTAGCACACAAGAAAAACGAAAAAACCTCTCTCAAAACTCCCCCTGAAACTACTCTCTCTCCCCCTTTGGCATCAAGCGCCAAAAAAACTAATCTAAGGATCTGACGGGGGGACAGACGGAGTCGTGCCGGGTGCCGAGGTGCGCGGAGTAATCACGAAGTGTAGAGAATCGCCCTCGGAATCTGAGCTATCTGGCTGACCCTCTGAAGAAGCATGTGGCTGTGTAACTGTCTGGGTCTGAACGGCAGGAACAGGTACTGTCGTAGTAGCAATAATAGGATCCGTCTGAGTGACCTGAGCCTGTAACGAGCCAATAGCTGGAGGATCTGTGGAGGCAACTGACGAAGGTAGAGTCTCTGTAGTACCAGTCCCTGTCACTGGAGGGATAGCTGCCTCTGAAGCTGACAACCCTGAAGAAGTAGCAAATGTAGTGTGCGAGGGCGTCGGCTGACCAGTTAACTCGCTGTAGGTAGCACTGAAATCACCAAAAGGTGTGCCTGTCAGGAGGTGAGGGCGAGGCTGGTCTGATGGTGTAAACCCCGTGTGAATAGGCGTGAAGCTCGGGGACTAGAAAGACTGGGGAACCTGCTGCTGTGGAGATGTGAACTGGAAACCCGGCTGTCCCTGACTCGATGGATCAGTAGATGGTAAAGCAGAAGTCAGGACGGAAGCAGGCGGAGGAACCCCAACAGTGACTAGGTGGCGCAGGAGGTCCAAGTACTGCTGCTGACTAGCTGCAGTCTATCGCTGAATCTCATACTGCTGTCGCTGCATTTCGACCTGTTGCCTCTGGATCTCAAGCTGCTGACGCTGAAACTCGTCCTGACGAGCCTGAATCTGTGCAAGTGCTGCAGCTGTGTCCTGAGCCTGTCGCTGTATCTGCTGTTGCTGCTGCTCCTGTGCCTGGGTCAACCTCTCAAGTATTGCCACCATGGCTGGGTCTGTGCGGGAGGCTGAACCAGAGCCACCGGCCTCGTGGTCGTGAGACCGAGGAGACCGGTACCTGGGGATGGGCTGGTAGTCCTCATCAGTGCTGTCAGATGTCCCATCCTCAAGAAGATCAGCAGGCTGAGCGTCAAGATCTGCAAGCTCTGCCTCTGCAAGCTCATCAACTGTGGCGTCCTGCTCAGCTGCTGTCTCAGGAACCTCAGGTCGCACACGCTGTCCTGGCGCTGGGGCCTGATCTCTGGTAACAGAAGCCCAAAGCTGACGGATATCATACTCAGGAAAAGCAGTGGTAGTATCTGATATCTCAGCTCGGATCTCTGCTGGCAGCTGAATAGATGATCTAATAATGAAGCAGATCCAGTGTGCATAGGGCAACTGACGATTACCCTTGAAGCCCTCAGCTATGGTGTCCTCCATCTCACTAAGTATGAGATCCCATATATCAAACTGTGTCTGTGAGAGGAGGTGGTGAACAACCCATAGCTGCATCCGAGTCAGTCCCTCTCTATAGCCAAGTCTGGGAAGTAGAGTGCGTCTGACTATGGCATCCAAAACTCTGGCAAGAGGTGTCAAACTGGCAGGCGTGCGACGAGACCCTTCGCCAAAAGGCTCACGGAAGCAGGGTCGAACCAAGTCTGTAGGTGGCACTGTCCCGCCGTGAGGGCGTCTCGGTGGAGGAGTCTGACCATAACACAGCTGATGTATCTTTGTGTTAGAAACTGGGAGTCTGAGAATCTCCCGCACTCTGGTGCTATATAGACGGTGATCGCGGCCTCGGAATGCAAAGTGAATGAAATCATGGGCAGGATCAATCCATAGTGAAGCATAAAACTCTCTGACCCATGTGCCGCAGTATGCACCTGTCCGTCCAAGAAGATCTGACAAGCCTGGCAGAAAGGACAGATGCGGACGTAGCTGCTCTCCCACAACCTCAACTAGTGACTCAAGTCGACAGACCCTCTGTGGTCGGAAAGCAATACCGCTGTCAACTAGAGCCCTGTAGAAATCCTCCTGAAGTGGGGTATAGAATCCTTCTGAAGCTCTGGGATCCCTCACAGGTGGAAACCACCGACTGACCTCAACGAACCTCAACCCCTGCACCTGACGTGCTGTAGCACCCCTCAAGTCAAAGTGCTCGACCGGGGGTGAACCTCTAGCTCTGGGAGGAGGACGTGCTCCACGACGCTGGCCCTCTGGCCTAGGAGACACCTGAGTACGTGCGCGTGTGGAGCGGCGACGTGGTGGAGACTGAGTTGGCTGCTCCTCTGTGTCCTCTGTAGCCTCTGGAGCCTCTGGAGCCTCTGTGGGTGGATCAACTGACATATCCTCTGCAGCTCTAGTATCCTCAGTGCCCTCAGTGGCCTCTGTACCGAGCTGTCGACCTTCAAGATGAAAGCGACGCTCGCCTATGCGTATGCCACTGCTCCTGCCACCTCTCTCTGCCTGCTCTGCCGCATCTGCCACGGCCTGAGCAATCTCTGCCTCTGTGAGTGTCTTCTTCTTCTTTCTGGCCAAGATCTTGACACGCTTCCCACGTGCAATCTTAGACCGACGAGGAGGACTGTCGTCCCCATCACCAGGAGCACCACCGGCGTTCTTGCAACGCACCATGCTGACAAACTGACTGAAAACCTCTGTAAGATGATGAACTGTCACTCAAGAGGCTTGGCCTCAATCCGTATCCGCAGGCTTGGCCTCGGATTTAGCAAACTGATCTCACCCGACACACGACAGACACGCTGCAAAGGACGTAATAGAAAGATCTACTATAAACACATATATAACTAAAAGGTACGAATCCTAGAGATAGCAAGCATATGAGATACGATATGAATCGAAACGTGAAGCTACCTCGGATCGTCGAGATGACAGACAGGGTGAGGTGACCTAGATTGCGAGATTCCCGAAATCGACGAACGAGCTCTGAAAGGACCGAGTCGAGATAAACAACTCGAGATCGGGTTAGGGCAAAACCCTAGGCAGGGGAGATGGCAAACCCTAGTGGAGGAAAGCGCCCGAAGGATGAATGACGAGCTAGGGTTGGCACGGGGGAGCTGCGGCTGCTGCTGGCGAGGTGCACGGCGAGGCTGGACAGCTTGCCGACGACGGTGGCGCGCGGCGCAGCAGCAGCGGGCGATGGTGCGGCTGCGGGTGGCACGGGAGCGGCCGGTGCGGCAGCGATCAGCGCGCGAGCGGTGAACGCGTGCGGGCGAGGAAGGTGCGGCGCGGGCACGGCAAGAGGTCGCCGGCGGCAGGGAAGACGGTGAGGGGGCGGCGGAAACGGCGAGACGGCGACTAGGGCAAGGCGGCGGCGGAAACGCGTGCGGGTGAAAGAAAACGGCCGAGGACGAAGCGGTATATGAAAGGTCAGATCCGCTCGACGCGTGATGACCGGACGCGGTGGTCGATATGACCGGACGCGGTGGTGCAGCTTCCGGTCACACTCCAGTAAGCTCCTGGAGTGACCTGACGCGTCCGGTGCGGACTGACCGGACGCGGTCAGCGTTCGGTCGTTGGGAGTTCGGGAATTTATCGCGAATGACCGGACGCAGTGGTGGTAACCGGGACCGGACGCGGTGGTCAACAGAGGCGCGTCCGGTGCAGTGTCCGATGACTAGATCTGGAGTTGGTCTTCTGGATGACCGGACGCGCTGCTGGACGCCGGGACCGGACGCGGTGGTGAAGCATCACTGCGTCCGGTGCAGCGTCCGGTGCAGCGTCCGGTGACTGTTCTTCGCCCTCCTTTGTTCCAAACTACGACGCGACTTCTCCCAATCAGGTTCCAATCCAAAGAGACACAAATAAACACCAATTGGAACACGATATGAGAGACCTCACTCAAACCCTCAAATTTTTCAAAATAGATTGCCTTCGGCTAGTATTATTTTTAAGAAAATAGGCAATAAACACCCAAGGAGCAACGTATGGCCACGCAATAGAGTTTTTGAACCTTTAGGAGCGTCAAAATGCTCTCTCTATCCATGGACGAACACAGAGGTTGCTCAAAGCTTAACCGAAAAGAAACGACAAGGACAACAACCATGCATATGCAATGCAATACATGAAGGTAAAACTAGAATGCTTGTCAAGTTTGATCCACGGTTAGGCTTTTTCACTCCTCCAAAGAAGGGTTATCGTAACCGTGTTAGCCAAGCCCTAAAAACAATGCGATAAAATAAACATGGCATATTAAACAATGCAATGCAAGGGACAACCCACGCTCATTTTTTAAAGTTACTAGAATCAAGCACATTGAGTTCACTTCTTAACCTACAAAAGGTTGCCTCATCCAAAGGTTTAGTGAAGATATCCGCTAATTGATTTTCACTTCTTACACCTTCTAGTGATATGTCATTTTTAGCAACGTGATCTCTTAGAAAGTGATGGCAGATATCAATGTGCTTGGTGCGAGAGTGTTGAACCGGATTGTTAGCAATTTTAACGGCACTTTCATTATCACATAATAGTGGCACCTTTTCAAGAACAATTCCATAGTCTAGGAGGGTTTGTTTCATATATAATATTTGTGCACAACAAGCCCCCGCGGCAATGTATTCCGCCTCGGCGGTGGACAAAGCCACACTATTTTGCTTTTTAGATGACCAAGATACTAAGGATCTTCCAAGCAAATGGCACCCTCCGGATGTGCTTTTTCTATCAATTTTGCAACCGGCATAGTCCGAATCGGAATAGCCAACTAGTTGGAATCTAGCTCCTTTGGGATACCAAAGACCAATGCTTGGGGTGAGCTTAAGATATCTTAGGATTCTTTTTACGGCACTTAGGTGAGGTTCTTTAGGGCACGCTTGAAAGCGGGCACACATGCACACACTAAACATGATATCGGGCCTAGATGCGGTAAGGTATAACAAGCTACCAATCATAGAACGGTAGAGAGTTTGATCAACCGGTTTACCTCCCTCATCTAGGTCGAGATGTCCATTTGATGGCATTGGGGTCTTGATTGGTTTGCATTCTTCCATCTTGAATCTTTTGAGAAGATCCTTGGTATACTTTTCTTGAGAGATGAAAATCCCTTCTCTCATTTGCTTTACTTGAAATCCAAGGAAGAATGTGAGCTCACCAATCATTGACATCTCGAATTCCTTCGACATCAATTCACCAAATTCCTTGCAATAATCTTCATTTGTTGATCCGAAGATGATATCATCAACATATACTTGACAAATGAATATCTCCCCATTAAACTTCTTGGTGAACAGTGTGGTGTCGACCTTCCCAATGGTGAAGCTCTTCTCAATGAGGAAGTCCCGGAGGCGTTCATACCACGCTCTAGGGGCTTGCTTGAGCCCATATAACGCCTTGGACAACCTATAAACATGATTAGGATATCTAGGGTCTTCAAACCCGGGAGGTTGATTAACATAGACTAGTTCATTTATAAAGCCATTTAAGAATGCACTTTTCATATCCATTTGATAAAGTTTCATATCATGATGTGATGCATATGCAAGGAGGATACGAATGGCTTCAAGTCTTGCAACGGGTGCAAAGGTCTCTCCAAAATCAAGACCTTCAACTTGAGAGAACCCCTTTGCAACTAGTCTTGCCTTGTTCCTCACCACTATGCCTTGGTCATCTTGTTTGTTTCGGAACACCCACTTGGTTCCAATGACTCTTGCACCTTTGGGATGCTCTTCAAGTGTCCATACTTGATTGCGGGTGAAGTTGTTCAATTCTTCATGCATTGCAATCACCCAATCCGGATCTTGAAGAGCTTCTTCTACATTTTTAGGTTCAACACAAGAGACAAAAGAGTGATGTTCAACAAAAGAAGCTAGCTTTTGGGATCGAGTCATTACTCCCTTTGTAGGACTCCCTATGATGAGATCTTGTGGATGTGCTTGAAGTAGTGGTGAGCTTCTTCTATCAACCACTTGAGGAGGTGGATGGGGAGCATCAACATCTTGAGTTTGTGCCTCGGCTTGTTCATGAGAGACATAAGTGTCTTCATTTTCAACTCTCTCATTCTTGTCATCATCTTGAGGCACACGTGATGAAGATGGTGGATCAACAATTTGTACATCGTCATCATCATCTTTTGGCTTGATGTCTCCCACCGGCATGTTCTTCATGGCCTCCCTCAAGGGTTCATCACCTACATCATCACAATTCTCAATTGCTCCTTGGGAGCCGTTAGATTCATCAAATTCCACATCATATGTTTCTTCAACCAAACCGGTGGCATGGTTAAATACTCTATATGCTTTAGACTTTGATGAGTAACCAACAAGAAAACCAATATCACAACGTCTTTGAAACTTCCCTAGGTGTTGACGCTTCTTGTAGATGTAACATTTGCAACCAAACACCCGGAAGAAGGAGACGTCCGGCTTCTT
The DNA here is from genome assembly GCA_038087645.1 of Saccharum hybrid cultivar R570. Classification (NCBI taxonomy): domain Eukaryota; kingdom Viridiplantae; phylum Streptophyta; class Magnoliopsida; order Poales; family Poaceae; genus Saccharum; species Saccharum hybrid cultivar. The sequence goes on from JAQSUU010000139.1 coordinate 18,780,117, forward strand.
CCCATTAAGCAATTCATAGGGGGTCTTGCCAAGAAACTTTTGTAGGAAGAGGCGATTTGAAGCATAGCATGCGGTGTTGATTGCCTCGGCCCACAACTTCTCTGGAGTGTTGTACTCATCTAGCATTGTTCTTGCAAGGGTGATCAATGTTCGGTTCTTTCTCTCAACCACACCATTTTGTTGAGGAGTGTAGGTTGAAGAGACCTCATGCTTGATTCCAATTTCATCACAATAAGCTTCAATGTTGGTGTTGTCAAACTCTTTGCCATTGTCACTTCTAATTTTCTTTATCTTGACTTCAAATTTATTTTGAGCTCTCTTTGCAAACTTCTTGAAGCAATTTGCCACTTCGGATTTGTCATGAAGGAAGAAAGTCCAAGTATACCTTGAGTAGTCGTCCACTATCACAAGACAATAGAGATTACCACCCAAGCTCTTGTATGTTGTAGGCCCAAACAAATCCATGTGTAGAAGTTCTAGCACTCTTGAAGTTGACATGAAAGCTTTGGTTGGATGAGTGTTTGCAACTTGTTTGCCCGCTTGACATGCACTACAAGGTTTGTCCTTTTCAAACTTCACATCCTTCAATTCTCTCACTAGTTCTTTCTTCAATAGCTTGTTGAGAGTGTTCATTCCAACATGAGCAAGCCTCCTATGCCAAAGCCAACCAAGTGAGGTCTTGGTGAACAAACATGTCATCAAATTTGCATCTTCGGAGGTGAAGTCAACAAGATAAAGATTGTTGTATCTAAAGCCTTTGAATATCACTTGCTTGTCATCTATCTTTGAAACTTCCACTTCATTTGGTGTGAACAAGCATTGGAAGCCAAGGTCACAAAGTTGTCCAACGGATAACAAGTTGAAACTCAATGAAGCAACATAGAGCACATTTGAGAGTAAGTGATCATGTGATATTGCAATCTTGCCTATACCCTTGACTTTGCTCTTTGAATTATCCCCAAATGTAATCTTCTCTTGACATATTCCATTCTCTTCAATGGTGGTGAACATACGAGGATCACCGGTCATATGTTGAGTGCAACCACTATCAATAACCCAATGAGATCCACCGGTCTTGTAGTTCACCTACACACAAGAGATCATGCTTTTTGTTTAGGGACCCAAACTTGAGAGGGGCCCTTGACTTTATCCACTAGTGACTTGGCAACCCATATTTTCTTTGGCCTATTCTTGTTTGGGGGACCCAAAAACATGACTTTCATCTTTCCATTTGAATCTTTTCTTAGCATATAATGAGCATTGAAAGCGAAAGGTCTAGCGTGCTTGGGCAAGGGTTGTGGTGGTGGAGTTTTGCATTCATGAGCAAAGTGACCTTCTTGACCACACTCAACACATCTCTTTGGCTTGGGCTTTGACTTGCTTTGATTTTGTTGAGCTTTTGCTTTCTTCTCTTGATTTACCAAGTACCCAATACCACTTCTATCCATCTTCATTACGGTGTTCATGAGGAGCTCACTTTGCAAATGTTGGCCTCTTGTGAACTTGCTTAGGCCGGTCTTGAGATGCTCTTTTTCTTGCTTGAGCTTTTTGTTCTCTTCAATGAGTGACTCATTTGTTGGTTGCTTCTCAAGAGCCATCAAACTTTTTAGCTTCTTGTTCTCATTTGCAAGCTTCTCATTCTCACTCTTAATCTTGGCATAATCATCATGGTTGCTTGACTCAACCACACTCTTGCCTTTGCTACTAGAACCTTGCTTAATGCTTTCAATGATCAAGTCATCACATGATGTAGCTATATCACACTTAACAACATGGTTAGTAGCATCATGTGTCTCAAGAGCAAGTTCATTAGCAACCACAAGACTATCATAGTCAATTTTTAATGTGGTGTATTTGTCCTTTAGAGAATTATATCTAGTGATGAACTCATCATGCTTCTTCTCAAGTTTGTCATGTTGATCTTTAAGCTCTTTATTAGAGGTTTTGAGCTCCTTGAGAGTGGAAGACATCACTTCATTTTGAACTTTAAGCTCACCACTAGTCTTTTGAATATTTTCAAGCTTGGATGAGAGTGATTCATTTTCATTATGAAGATCATCATTTTCACTTCTAGTCCTTCTTATGATTTTAGTGTATTTGTTTAGCAATTTTACAAGTTCATCATAAGAGGGTGAGTCATATTCATCATCACTATCACTATCATCATCATCATCACTATCATGGTTTTGTACCTTTCGTTCACCCTTGGCCATAAGACATAGGTGAGTAGTGGACGATGATGGTGAAGGAGGCGGTGAAGGTGGTGATGGAGATGTTGGTGAAGATGATGGCCCCATCACAAATGCGGCAACCTTCTCTTTCTCATCATCGCTCTCATCTTCGGAGGACTCACAAGATGATTCAATGTCGGTGAGCCAATCACCAACAATGTATGCCTTTCCTCCCTTCTTCTTCTTGTGGAACTCTTTTTTCTTGCCATCCTTCTTCTTGTATGGCTTGTTCTTCTTCTTCTCTTCTTCTTCATCACTTGAATCATTTTTCTTGCCCTTGTTCTTGTTCTTGTACTTGTCTTTTGGTGGTCTAGGGCATTGATGAGCTAGGTGGCCAAGTTCACCACAATTGTAGCAATCCATCTCCGAGATTGGCTTTCTCTTGCTACTTGTGAAGAATTTCTTCTTCTTGCCATCGAACTTGATGCCACTCTTGTTGAGCTTCTTTAGCATCTTGGTGGTCTTTCTCACCATGAGTGCAAGTGATTCATCATCAACATCACTTTCACTTGAGCTTTCTTGCACCATCATGGCTTGGCCCTTCTTCTTCTTCTTGTCGTGACTAGCTTTGAAGGCTAAGTCTTTCTTCTTGGAAGATGATGAGCCCTCTTCCGGAGTGATATGCATGTACATCTCATGAGCATTGATTTTCCCTAAAACTTGAGTCGGTGTTGCGGTGGAAAGATCACTTTGGTGAAGCACGGTGACAATGTGTCCATACTTCTCAACGGGAAGCACACTCAAGATCTTCCTTGCAACATCCGATTGGCTCATTTTGGTGAGCCCAAGAGCATTGAGGTCCTCTACAAGAACATTCAAGCGAGTGTACATGTCATTAGCACTTTCTTTGGGAAGCATCTCAAAAGAATTAATTTTCTTTAAGGCTATGTGATAGCGTTCCTCACGCTCACTCTTAGTTCCCTCATGGAGAGCACAAAGATTTTCCCACAATTCATGAGCGTTCTTTGCATTACGCACGCGATTGAAGATATCTTTGCCTAAACCCCGGTAGAGTGCATTTTTGGCCTTTGCATTCCACCGGTCGTACTTCTCCTCGTCACCACTTGGGTTCGCGGGATCCCTTATAGGGGGAAGCCCTTCGGTTGCGGCTCTAAGGCACCCAACATCTATGGCTTCGAGGTACGCCTCCATACGAATTTTCCAATATGGAAAATCGTCTCCCTCAAAAGTGGGAGGTGGTCCTTCCCCATTAGACATCTTGCTCTAGACGGTAAAGCCTAAAAATAGAGCAACACGGCTCCGATACCAATTGAAAGGATCAAGATGCCCAAGAGGGGGGGGTGAATTGGGCTTTTCTAAAAATTAGATGCAAGAAATAAATCCTACAAGCCGAAATTCACCCCTAGTGTCTACTTGTGTTCCTAGAGAGTCTACCGAAACAAAGTTTTGCACCCTAGTTTCCAATCCTAGTCTAGCATGGCAAGTCTAGGAATGTAAACAAGCAATGAAAGTAAATACGAGAATGTAAATGCTTGAATGTAAAGGGGCAAGGAACAAGGCGATGTTTTTCCGAGGTATCGGAGAGTCGCCACTCCCCACTAGTCCTCGTTGGAGCACCCGCGCAAGGGTGTAGCTCCCCCTTGATCCGCGCAAGGATCAAGTGCTCTCTACGGGTTGATTCTTTGACACTCCGTCGCGGTGAATCACCCACAACCGCTCACAAGACGAGTTGGGTCATCCACAAGCTCCGCCGGATGATCACCAAACTCCCAATCACCACCAAGCCGTCTAGGTGATGGCGATCACCAAGAGTAACAAGCTAGAACTCTCACTTGACCACTACGAGCCCAAATGAGAAAGTGGATGCACACTTGCTACTCTCTAATCGCTAGTGAGGAACTCTCAAGCTTTGATTCTCAAATCTCTATCCTCACTAGTGCTCTTGCACTCCCTTGCACTCCAAAGGTGTTTATCAGCTGATCAAATGAGCAAGAGACCTCTAAAAGAGGTGGTGGGGATGTATTTATACACCCCACAGACAAAACGAACCGTTACCTGCTGACTCAGCAAAACACGAGCTGACCGGATGCGCCGGTTGAACTGACCGGACGCGCCGGTCGCTCGTAACGGTCGAAATCCGAAAAACAACTGAGTGGCCGGACGCACCGGTCAGGGGTGACCGGACGCGTCCGATCGTGCAGGGAGCATACTGTACTCGCACCGGACGCGCGACCGCGTCCGATCGGTGATGACCGGACGCGTCCGGTCGTCTCTGGACCTTACCGGACTGTGACCGGACGCGCCGATCACACCCAGGTCGCGTCCGATCGGGTGTTTCCCTCAAGTGACACAAGTTGACTTCTGACCACCGCTTCCGGTCCTCGCGAGGACCGCGTCCGGTCGTCAGAGCTGAAACCCTAGCCGCGGAACTGAACTGACCGGACGCATCCGGTCATGCCGAGGACCGCGTCCGGTCAGGGGAAAACGACCCGAAACTCTCCGAAACGCTTCACAACTTGAACCAAGTTGCTTCCAACTGAACTTTGAGCTATTCTAGAGCTGCCTAGCGCCAAGTTTAACAAGTGTGCACCACACCTAAACATAGGACTCGCCTAGGTCAAGCTACCCGCTCATGCCCCCCTTTATAGTACGGCCAAAAGAGAAAAACGGAGATCCTAACGACTATTCCAAATGTCTCTCAACACCTCGACATCCGGAACTAACCGTCCTTAATCTTGACGTCACTCTTTTGAAAACCGAAACGATTTCCATCAAGGGGCATGAATACCATGGTGCCCAAAGCAGTTGAAACCTCCATGACCTAACTTACCAAAGTTTCTGCAAAACACACGTTAGTCATGGTAATAAAGCGTTGTCATCAATTGCCGAAACCAAACCTCGGGGCCTAGATGCTTTCAGTAGGAAATGTGGATATAACTTACGTAGTTGTGTGTCAATACGTCTATCGCATCCGTGTACTGCTTGTACCTCCTTTCCAGCTCGCCCCTCACTACCTTAGCGTCTTTCCAGATGAAAAGGGCGGTGGGTAGAACGTCTTCATGCTGCCAAACCTACAAGTCACACAAACACGGTGTCACTAATCTCTTTAGTCGTATGAAGATATCAAAGTAGTCAATGTACTCACACGCAAATGCGGAGGTTTAGTAGGCCTCCCAACCGGAAACCGCTCCCAAATCCATACTTGAAGTAGGTACGAGCAGCCACCTAGGTTGGCATTGGTCGACTGGCGACGACAGGCGGTACAAAGCTGACGGTATGTCCAAGCAAGGACCGCGGTACCCCAACTATATGTTGCAATGTTCTCCAGTGGCTGGATAAGGATCCTCAAGAAAATCCAGCTGATGCTGTCGCCTGAGGAGTCGGGGAACAAGAAAGCGCCCAAGAAGTGCCACAACCACACCTTTGCATACACCTCGACCTCGTGATCTGGAGCACCGATCGGAGGCCCTGCACCAAAGTGCTGGGTTATCCATGACGTCGACACTCCTGAGGTCTTTCTGCAATTACAATTGAAGCATTATTCTACAAAAATAGATGTAGCTGAAATGGTTGTATTAGTGATTTCAATAGGGCGCAAATATGAACTTACTTTGTGCCTTTAACTTCAGCCTCTGATGGCCTCCTACCACAGAACTGCTCCACCAAGTCTACCCAATTAGACTCGTCAACGACCCCAGTCACCGGATGACCAGCCAAACTGAGACACAATATCATCTTGACATCCTGCATCGTGATAGTCATTTCCCCACATGGTGTGTGGAAGGTGTGCGTCTCCGGTCTCCACCTGCATCATTACAAGTTTCTGGTTATAGGCAAGTTGACGGCCCAATTTTACAAAACAAAGACAATAAATGCAAAATGCAATGTTACCTATCAACAAAGGCAGTAAGAAGTGCAGGGTCTAGTGTGGGGAGTGTACTGTTGTAGACCCGAACGATCTCAAGGAAGCCTGCCCGCTGTATGTAGGTCGCGTATCGCTCGTCCCAGCTATGTACGCGGTGCGTGCGAACACGAAGCGCACGCAACGACCTCTGCTTCTCCGACAAGGCCTGGGCCCGGTGGTCCTTGTCGTAGTCCGCCTCAATGAGGCTAAAGCGCGGATGAGGAGCCCGCGCCTCCATCTTGCAACCCTGAACCTGCCTGTTTGAAAAAACAAAGACAACATTAATAACATTAGAACAATTAATAACGTTATAAAAAACAAAGATAAGTAAATTTGAAGATTAAAATATCATAAATGCATGTTTACAATATAAACCACCTCTTGTCTCGCCCGCCTATGAAATCTAGCGTTATGACCAGGATTCTTGCAAATGGAGCAAAGGTTCTGCGCACGTTCTTCGTCAAAGTCCCCGCCACCATACATGTCGGCGCCGTAACCTTTCATATTGTCCATATCGCCTTTCAGTCGCTTCTTCTTCTTCCTCCTTCCCTTCCCTACCTTCTTCAGGTCCGGATAAGGCGCGTAGTCCTCACCATAATATGGAGGCCACTGCGACTCGTCAAGGTATGGCTCGAAACTCTTCTCCCAAACTTTGAGGGTGTTGGCACGGAAATACAAGGGTGACATGTATGGTGCAACGGTGTGGTCAAAACCTCTAAGCCAACAAGAGGTGATCATGTGTGAGCAAGGGGCATGCATGATCTGAGGGACGTTGCAACTGCATTCTACTTTATCAAGATCGACACGGTACGTTCGCCCACCAAATCGTTCGCCGCCCAGGTTTGTGCCCCCTCTAGCTCGTACGCAGAAAACAAGCATGTCCCGTCCATAAGCCTCGGCAACCTGTTGTTTGGCCAATTCCTCAGCCTCCTTCAAATATTCGTGTGCAGCCTCCCCCCATCTTCCAAGCTCCTCTTCATTCCTCAGGGCTAGGCCATACCGCTTAACAAAATACTCATTGCACTTCCTAAAAGAGAACTCAACAATACCAGACACTGGGAGAGATCGAACGCCTTTGAACACACGATTGAAAGACTCAGAGGAGTTTGTTGTCATGATGCCGTACCGGAAGCCGCCCTCATCATATGCTAATGCCCACTTGGCTTTATTTTCCATCTGCTGGTCTAACCATGCCTTGCCAGCTTGGTTGAGCATCTTCTCTAGTTCTGCCATAGTCTCGTTGAACTCGCGTTCCGTACGTTTATTACAAAGCTCCTTTAACTTGTCAGCCACATCCTTCTTGCGTTGACGCCGCCAGAAATTGGCGACAAAATGCCGCATGCACCAATGGTGCACTAGGGGCGGGTGAACATCAATGTGTTCACCGGCTGCATTAAGAATTCCAATGTGATGGTTCGAAATCAGACAAATGGTGTGAGAAGGGCCAAGCACATGAACATGGAGCAGACGCATAAACCATGACCATGAATCATTGTTTTCCCCCTCCGCCAAAGCAAAAGCCATTAGCACTATCTGGTTCTCTGGGTCTACAGCAGCAGCCATCATCAATGTACCCCTGTATTTGCCGGTGAGGAACGTGTCGTCAACAAGAACAACTGGCCGACAATACTGAAATGCATGTTTGCACTGATCGAAATACCAGAACACACGGTACAGAATATGCCTCAACGGGTTCTGAAGATACAACCCTCCTGTGTATATGAACGATCTCATGCCAGGGTTGAAGTGTTCCATCGCACACAAAATGCGTAGAACCCTATTATAGGCTTCCTCCCAGCTACCCCAGTGAATTGCCAGGGCAATTTGCTTTGCCCGCCAAGCCTTTCCATACGTGACCTCATACCCAACAAATGTGACTATGGTCTCCTGCAAGAAAGACATCGATACGTCGTTGTCCTTATCTACAAGACCCAATATACGACGGGCTAGGTACCGAGCCGTCAACTGCGGATGGTACCTTTTACCCTCATTAGTCTGGCATCTGTGCGGTTGTTCCACTGAAGTTACCTTCCACTTACCATCACTCCGCCTCTTTCGTGCATTCAACTTCCACGAGCACGGGAATCCAGCCTTACATAATATGTGGAATTTTACCTCCTTGTTAGAATGTCAAACCGTGTAAGGCCTATGATGATACACAACATAGTCTTGAAGGAACAACTTCATCTCAGACATCGTATTGAAAAGCATTCCCTTCCTCAGTATTAAATTTTTATGGTTGTACAATGATTCCTTACACATCTGCAAACCCGTGTCACAAACTGCCATATGCGACATACTTACATCGTTATAATTTGGCACACCGGTAAATGGCAAGCCAGCCTCCCTCAGCTGTGTAAGCTCTGCCGATGTATAAGAGGGTGGTGCAACGTATTGTTGTGGCTCCCTAACCCTGCTCCATCCTTCATATTCCACTCCATCATCTGGATAACCGGTGACTAATATGCCTTGACTCTGCATGCCATGAAGTACCTCAAGCGGTACTCCTGAGGGCATGCCACGAACTGGTGTACACATGGCAGGTGCACCTCCAGAGGGCATGGCTTCAACCGGTGCTCGCATGGCATGTGGACCTTCTTCCTCATTTCCTGAATCGTCAGAATCAGTGCTAACATCATCACCAATCATTTCCTCCTCTGCCGCCTCCTCCTCCTCCTGTTCAAACTCGTCTACATCAAATCATTGCTTATATGACCAACTGGAGGAGAATGAACCCGCTCCTACGTCAAATTACCATCCAAGTCCATACTCTCCATAGTTTGTTGCATCTGCACACCACAATCTCCTAGAGTACCACTGTCGAAGGACGGCTCCTCATTCTCAACATTCTCCAGCACCAACTCAGCCATGCCGACATTTGAACCTTGGATGACCCTATTGTATCGGGACCACTCTGCTTGGTTGCACAAGTCCATCATCACATATGTGCCCTATTCTTTCCAACATCGAACCTACCCTTTAGTATGAAAGCCTCGCCAAACTTCAAACTCAAACGGTCACATAGATCGCGGAAACTAGGGGTGCCATCAAACCATTCCAATTCTTCGTACATATCCTCAAACTGGCAATCCTCTCTCCTAACACTTCCTCCGTAAAAAACTCTTACACCGTAATCCATCTACAAAATGATTTGGCATTCGATTATCAACTGACCAATATGGTAGCACTAATTACTACATAACTAACTAACTAACCTTACTTACCTACCACGTAACTAACTTACTTAGTATCTAAATAACTAATATTAACTAATAACATCTGAATAACTAATAATCATTAACTAATTAACTAATAACTAAATAACTAATAACAACCGATTAACTAAAACCTAATATTAGCTAACTATCAAAAAAATCGTTAACTACAAATGATCGTTAACTAACTAAATAACTAATATTAATCGTTATCTAACTAAATAACTAACTAACTACAAATAATATTAACTAACTAACTAACTACAAATAATCGTTAACTAACTAAATAACTAAATAACTAACTAAATAATTCAATAACTAACTAAATAAGTAATGTTAAATAACAACTAAAGAATATTAAATAACTAATTAAATAAATAAATAACTAATTCAATAACTAACTAAATAACTACAAAGAATATTAAATAACTAACTAAATAAATAATATTAACTAAATAATATTTACTACAAATAAATAATAGTAACGACAAAATAAAAAATTACCGTAAAACGGGTTGCGGCGGCGCGACGAGGTTGGCCGGGCGGCGGCGTGTCGGGGCCGGGCCGGGGTACGACGGTCGGCGGCCGGGGTGGCGGCGCGGGAACGGCGGCCGGGGACGCGGCGAGGGCGCGGTGGCCGGGGACGTGGCGGCGGGGCCGCGGCGGCACGACGGGCTCGGCAGCGGCGGCGGGGGCACAGCGGGGAGCGGCGGCGACGGCGACGGCGGCGCGGCGGGGCGGCAGCGGCGGCGTCGGCGGCGCGGCGGGGCGGCAGCGGCGGCGGCGGCGTGGCGGGGCGTGGGGGAGGGGCTCTGGGCGACGGTGGCGGCGCTCGGGGCGTCGGTGGCGGCTCCGGCGGCGGTGAGGCGTCGGTGGGGGCGCTGGCGACGGCGGCGGCGCGGCAGCGGGTGGTGTAAGGACGGGGCGCGGCCGAGCGGGCGTGGCGGGGCGCGGCTTTTATTTAGGCCGTGCCCCGCCATGATGGGCGACGGGGTGTAACCCGCCATGATGGGTGGCGGGTTTGGCGTACCCCGCCATGCATCATGACGGGGTACGCCCGGGTGGCTTTGCCACGTCCCCCGCCACGTGGGACCTGCACCCCGCCACCATGCATGGCGGGGTTCAGTGCATTTGCCCCGCCATGCATGGTGGCGGGGCCAAACGGGTTAGATTTAAAAAAATTTAAATGCGGGTTAAATTTAAAATTTGTTTCAAATTTGGGCTAAAAAAAATTCCAGTCAAACAGGCATGGAAGCTGGCGAGCGGCACGCTGTCCGGCACCCGCACGCGCCACGCACGGATCGGACTGTGCGTGACAAGCGGATGATGACTTTGAGGAAGGGCGGTGGTCGCGTTGATGACGGCTGGGGGTGGCCGGCCTTGGTGTCGGCAGGGCAGCACGCTTGCCGGTTGCCGCTCCCAACATCATCATGTGTGTATGGGCTGGACAAAAATGTTAGTGAGGCTGCTCCAGGACGCAAGCAGCGTACTCGCATCGTGAGCGACACTGGAGTGCAGCAAAACCGGAGACCAATTCGGCCGAAGGTGTCGACACTAGTCAGTGGGGGCAAATTTATCATCGCTCATCTTAGGGCTCGTTTAGTTTCTAAAATTTTGCAAAATTTTTTCAAAATTTCCCGTCACATCGAATCTTTAGACGCATGCATGAAGCATTAAATATAGATAAAAAATAAAACTAATTACACAGTTTAGACGAAATTCACGAGACGAATCTTTTAAGCCTAATTAGACCATGATAGGATACTAATTGCCAAATAACAACGAAAGTGCTACAGCGTCATTTCCAAAAAATTCCGCGAACTAATCAAGGCCTTAAATTGCCTTTCCACAACCTTTGCAGACATACCACCAGTACCATAGTCACACTCACGGTGCTGTCCTGTCTGTAAACAAAAGCCATAGCTGCTGCTTAACTAGTGCTCAACATACTTCTATGCTATACATACTCCTATACCAAACTACAGGCAAAGAAATCAACAGAAGACGTATGGCGTACTTGGAAAACTTACAACATCCACTTATTAGAGATGGTGCAATCGATACCCCGCTGTATGAACAGATCTGCATCTCCAAGAGGCATTCCTCTGTTCAGATCCTGAAGTCTTCGAATTCCAGAAAGGAAAGGAGTACTTCCAGTCCCTACTGCAAAATCTGGTGGACCATCACCGGAAATCGTCGGAACTGAAGTCGCGGCACCACAAGAAGCAGCGGGGTTGCTGAAAATGCTCGTGGCATGGCGAGCCGCTGCTCCCAGACTAAACCCTGAACCACAGGCAGTACCTGAGAACATCTTCTCATCCACTGGAAACGAGTCTATGGGCAACCGGAATAGACCGGGAGTGCCGACGGGGATCTTCATGTAATCCTCGATCTCCTTGCGGTAATCGTCTCCTGGCGCGGGGAGCGCCAGCATCTCCTCACGAGGAGGGCTCGAGCTGCTTGCTTTCTCTACATGCGAAACGGTAGCGTCGTCCAGCGGCGAACCATCTTCCCTTTCATGGTAATCCTCTGGTGCCGGGAGCGCCAGCATCTCCAGAAGGGCTGGACTTGAGCCGCTGAGCTTTTCACCATACGAGCCGTCGTCGTCGTCATCGTTGGCCGGCAGGTCGTCGTACTCTCTGTGCTCATCTCCGGGCGCCGGGAGCGCCAAGGTCACCTGGCTGGGAGGAACAGGCTTGCTCAGCTTGGCGCTCAGGGATATCCTGGCGCGTTGAAGCGCCTGGAGGACACTCTCTATGTCCGCGATGCTGCATGACGCCGGTGGATACGACGACTGCGTGTCAAGCTGGCTGTCTGTGCAGTCATGGAACTGTGACGAGCTCCAGTCGGAGACCTTGCTGTTGAGGGTGTCACTGGATGGGCTCCCACCTGATGGTGCTCTGATGATGGCGTCGTCGCGCTTAGGAGACCGAGCATTGGTAATGTATCCTGAATCGCCGTCAGATATGTGGTCTCCGCGGTCTTGATCTTGCCTTGTAACCGTGCTGTCGTTGGAGCTTTCTGGTGCTGAAATGGAAGACGTTTGCGCACGACCATGATCGGGCTCTTCGTTTGCTTCACGCCGCTGGGCACCGTTTTGGAGCGATTCTGAAAGGTAACGCTTCCGCAGACGTTCAGCAGACGGATTGTTGGTGATGGGGAGTTTTGTCACATTTGATTTAGCCTCTGCATCTTTCTGATATGACTTATTCTTTAGCTTGACACCACCCTGAAATTTGTAAAACAAAAGTACATGGGTAAAGTGAACAAGACTGTAAGCTTTTTACCTAATCAAATGCCCAATTCTAAACAATTCCACCACAGGTTACACTCATGATACTAGACTCGGCAGTATTAATCAGAAATGAAAGAATCAGTGCCTTCGCACAATGTGCACGTTTTACAACGATGCACATATATAGTGTACTGTAGTAGCAACCAAGAGCAAAAGAACATCATAATTCACCAGTACAAAATTAAATTTTCAGTTGCTTACCTTGTCTGCATTCCTGTTCTCGTTGTACTGTTTCTCCCACTCCCTTTGAGCTTTCTCCTCTTCCTCGTACTGCCCTATCAGCTCGGCCTGCCTCTCCAGCACCCTCTCCATCTCCCCATCCTCCTCGTACCTGATCACGTACTGGCCGCCGCCACCACTGGCTCCTGAACTCCGCTCATCACCACCCACGTCGCCGTCCATGTCAGCCTGTCCCTCGTCCGTGAAATCCGACCCGTCTTGGTCTTGCCGACCTTTCTGATTCCCGCCGCCCCCACCGTCATCTTCCGTTGCCACCGACCTGCTGGCATTGCTGAGCACAGAAATGAACGTTGTAAGAAGACACAACAAGGACGGACCCTGACGTGTGGAATTTGAACATTGGCTCCGGTGTATGGCCGCACCTCAGCTCAACCCGCCTCTTGTTTTTGCGGCATGCGGTACTTGGGCGAGGAATCAGAGGAGGGGGAGAGCAAGTAGAAGAAGCTCCGCCTGTGCCTCTGCTTGAGCTGCCTGGGATTGCGCGGGCTCACGCTGCGGCCTTTCCACGAAAGCCCGCCGGGTTGGGCCGTCCCGGACAGCGCGTCCTCCGCCTCGCCCTTGTCTGCTGATGCCTCCCTCTCCCCCTCCTCCCCAGTGGCGCCGGCCGTGTCGCCGCGCCTCTTGCCGTCGTCCTCCACGCCGCTGTCCTGGCCAGAGTCGTCGGCCACGTCCGAGAGGTGGCCGCCAAAGCCCTGGGACTCAAGGATGGCGAGCACCTCGGCGGCCGCCCGCTCCGCCTGCTGCCTCTGCGCCGTCACCGCCCGGACCTGCTCCTCCAGCTCCGCGACCTGAAAGCGACGCACACAACACAATCAATGGCCGTCGACGTCAGAGGCGGTCCACGCACGAGCGGCGGCGCGTGGCGACACGGCACGCCGGTACGGCACGTACCCTCTTGGCGAGCTCCTCCGCGCGCTCCTTGGCGGCGCGGGACACGGACCGCTCGGAGAGCAGCCGCGCGCGGAGGAAGTCGACGGTCATGGCCGTGGAGTCCGCCATCTGCCCGCGTGCGGCCGGCGGCCGCTAGCCCGCTACCGCACTGTTGCCGCGCCAGGCCACACGCCCACACTACACAAGTGAAGCAACCGAACTAGTCCCCACAGGGGACGCGGGGCTCACTCGCATCACATGCCGGCGCGTCGACCGCTTGCGCTTGTGCGGCGGCAGCGCCCCGGTCTGCCCATTTGCATTAAAAAAGGAGGAGCACGCGTCACGCGACGCACACAGGCCACCGACGCGCGGTAGTTACACTCGCCCCTGGTTGACGCATGCACGCACGAGGACCATCGGCAACCGACTGACTGAGACGGAAGACGTCCCCCGCAACGGTACGTCCCGCTGCGCCGTCGGTTTCCAAGCGCGATGCCTCACCTACTCGACCGGTGGCTGGCATCTTACGGGCTGTACGCCTGTACCCCAGCGGTTGTTGTTTACGTACGTGTTGAATCTGTCCAGACACCAACGTGAGATCCTCCCGCTCTGCTCCTCCACCGTGGGCTCTAGTTGGACGGACGGGCACGCGTGGTACAGCTCGCCGTGTTTGCGCAACACGACGCGAGGCCAGCCGAAGCCAACGCCAACGCCCCAGGCTATTGGGGTGGAACGGCAACGCCAACGGCAGGGGAATGATCAGCGAGTCGGACGGCACATGAGCGGCTGGCTGGCCATCCAACTCCGATTGGAATCTTTTGTTTGACTGCCTCTGCCTTCCATTCAGTGCCTCGCTTACTTCTAGTTCTAGACTAGAGATTACCGTGTCAGTACTTCGGTAAACATCGCGGCTTCCAAAAGACTTCGATAGGTTTATTCAAATGAAGGACAGCTCGTCGAACATAGAACCGGAGGTGGGTTCATAAGGATTCGAGCAATGTACTAGCCTGGCTACCTGGGCAATTGATGATAAAAAAAAGAGGCAATTAACAGACTCATATAGAATGCAAAAGCGCTACTAATTTAACGCAAGGATTTGTGGCACGAGAAATCATCATAGTACATAACAGTTGGAAACATCCAAACGTCAGGAAAGTCTTCCCCACTAGTTACCACAATACATTCATGCTAATCACCGCAGCCGATCCATGCTCACGGGACATCTCATGTGGTTAGGTTGTGATGATGAGTCGTGAGCCCAACAGCATGATGACAAGATTAGTCACCGCTGGCACAACCCCTGCAGCCGCAGTGGACACATTCTATCACCTGCTCCTCCCTCAGATGCTTCGGGACCCGGCAGACACAAGTCGTTGCAAAGTTGTGGTCACGTGTCTGTATGCACCGAAGGCAGCAAAGGCGCTCGTAACCTGGCTGCAAGAGGGCGAAACGTAGTAGTAAGAAATCAGGATGCCAGATTAAGCACAAATGAAAATATAATATTTCGCAGCAGGCATTGCACAGGCACAAAGTTGAGGACCATAACCTATAGAGGAAACAAAGCAAAACATTGGAACAGAACAAAGAAGCATCAAGGGACTATCCCCAACTTTTTTTTACGTAGAATCTTCAAGTGACACAATGGATCTGTTGTAATTCCTTTTAGTCTACCAAGTTAACAATACAATATTTGCCTCAATCACATATAATTCGCTCCAGATGCACTTAGCATATAAATTCATCTTGAACACATGAGAAAGGCCAGATCATTAACAAGGTTGAGATGCAACATAAAACTTTTGAAGTGGCTTTTCATGATCTTCAAGGTGCAAATTTGACAACTATTTTTCTATGAGTATAATATCTAACAAATGTATGAGATAATGCAGGTGCTTCTCATACAAATTTATACATGATTTGATGTTCCCAACTAATTTTTGAAAGCTGGTGGTGTTTCAAAAGTTTTACTGGATTTTTGTCAAAGCAAAGTATTTGGGACCGGAGGGATTATTTATCTCCAGTTAAACATTTCAAGACACCACTATCCAAATTAAGGGGAACCAAAAGAACATATTGGATGCCTGATAAATTCAGTTTCAGTCAACTAAATAGACCAGATCCAGCTACTGGTAACATTAGAAATCTCCTATTCAGAACATAAACAAAAACCAATGGACTGGACTGCAGCATGCATGACAGTCAATGGGGTGGACAGTAATGGTTCCAGGCTTCGGTTAGTGGCTCATTCTGGTGCACAGAAAAGCTATACTATGCATCAGTAGCTACTGAAATCTACCATGTAAGCTATATAAATCTCACAAATTTAGAAAAACGAAGTGTAATAGTAAGTATCTGTAATGCAATTTGCACATACAATGTCTACCCAATATTTCCACTGAACAAATCTACCAACTTATAGCAAAATATATGGAATATTAACATGCCTCCCTCCCTCCCACCCTCACCCCAAAAAGAACAGGATGTTGTGGAGAAAAAAAAATCAAACAAACTGAGCAGTAGAACATGTACAACAAATATGGAACCAAGGATACTTACCTTTTTCCACTTTGCAATCAGGTTACGGTCTGCATAACCCTGGTCCAGGCAAAACTCATAAAGCTCCTGTGATATCTCCTTCCTTCTGTAGTAAAGATCATATATGTAGCGGCTCCTTTGATGAGAAATACGGAAAATAGGCCAGAGAGCTTCACACTTTCTCTTCCCATCATGTGGATCATTTTCAGCTGCATGAGGACATAGCATTAGTAAACAACCCTGAGCTAGCAAATAACAACTGACATCAGTAGTGAGTGCCTCAAATGAATAACCATCTGTGAATACCTTCTCTCATTTTGGCATCCAACTCACGGATTGTTGGTTCAATAAGCTCCCATCCTTCAGGATACTTGACACGGCTTGTTTTTATCTTAGGCATGCTGCCTCAATGAATGTCCTGGGAACATGTAAATGGAGTAAGGAAAAGGGTGAACATAATACTTATGTAAACATAATACTCAATAAATCTAATGTACTTGCAATGCATTAATAAAAGCAGCAGAGCATGGATTCACTCATTCACATCATAAACGGAGCTTAGAAGTTCCTGTGTTCATTCAGTCAAATGCCATTGCACTGATGACAGTGTGATATTGCTACCCACTACCTCTCAAGTAAGTATAAGTATATGAAACTGAGGGGCTTGACATAAGGAAACAGTACTATATGCTACATAAGACAAGGAAACATTCATAATGACACCGCACTAGGGATCGATGCACCGCCACAGCGTAATGCCAACTACACATGCTCAGCTCGAATTCACAAACAACAATCACAACCTGAAGGCTGAGGCTCCAAATCGTAAGAGTCGCTGACGTCACAATCTAGGATAGTACCAAAACCCTAAGGGCGTACTCGATGCGGGATATGGGGTTTCAACCACGAAAATTTATGGAATGGAAACCAAACAAATCGTGGATGTGCTGCATCCATCCCAGCAAAAGAAAGATTTCGCAGACAGAAACGCAATCAGAGACATGCATCGAAGGGGTAGGGTTTCTTACCAACGGAAGGGGAACTCAGCCCAAGTTCGGGCAGATCTCCAATCTACACCAGACCACAATGTGCGAGGAGGTGGGTGACGACGAGGAGGGACGAGGGACGAGGGAGAGGCAGGGCACGCGCCGAGTTTTTTTTTTCCCCCTCGCTTTTGCGGAACGGAGGCGGAAGAAGGCGGTCTGAACTGTCCGTAATCGGCCTAGATGACGGTCAGGGAAAGGAGAAGAAGGGAGAGAAGGGGAAAATGCAGTGTTGTCTTCTGGACCGCCCGTGGTGTAAGGGCTAGTTTCAAAAATTTTCTAAAAAATTTTCAGATTTTCTGTCACGTCAATCTTTAAACACATGTACGAAACATTAAATATAGATAAAAAATAAAACTAATTAGACAGTTTAGCTGTAAATCACGAGACGAATCTTTTAAGCCTAGTTAGTCTATAATTAGACACTCATTACCAAATAACAACGAAAATGCTACAATCTACCACGGTAATTTTTTGCAAAACTTTTTGCGAACTAAACATGCCCTAAAGAAGCCGACTCTGATGACTTCTGGACCTGCTCTGGGCCTTTCTAGTCCCAACGTTGACAATACGCCGCCGGCCCGTAAAAATTTAGGACTCCGCTTTCGGCGAGCGATGACGTCTTTGTACCCAAAGGCTTCTTCCACTCGACTCCTCGAGCCTTCGAATCGTTGTGGGGGCGTGACCTTGCTCTTGCGCGAGTTGCCAAACAAATCCATCGGAAATTCGGAATCAGCATCCGGATGTAACCGCCGATTTCAATGGAAGCTTCCTACCGTAACAGCTGATTCCTTGCAAACCGGTCAGCGCAGTAACCAAACATCCGGACGCGCACCGTCGCCACGCACGCGCCGCTGGGTTCGCCGCCGCGCGGGCGACGCCGCAGGGGCAGAAGGCACTCCGGGAGCGCAGGGGGGCGCCGCAGACGCACAAGGCTCGATGTGGTTGGAGGAGGTGAGGGGGAGGGAGCGCGGGGAGCTGCGCGCCCGGCGTTTCGAGGCCAGCGCCAGGGCGCGCCGCGCGGCCTCGCTCGCGCTCTCCAACCGCAAGGAGTTCGCCACCCCGCACCACGGCGCCGTCAACTCGCTCCAGGTCCCTCTTCTTCTTCCTCTTCTCCCCTTGCCGCAATTAGGTTATTTGCCTCAAAGGAAACTGATTTATTTGCTATTCTCATCGAGAAGCACATCAATTTACGTTAACGATCGAATCACGGCGTCCTTGTTATGCAACGTGTGAGTCGCGTTCGCTGGTGTTTATAATCTGACCGTATGGTCAGGTTGATTTGACAGAGGGAAGGTATCTGCTCTCCGGGGCATCGGATGGGTCGGCCGCTGTGTTCGATGTGTGGAACGCGACCGAATACGAAGCCGGGTTCATAGCGAAGCACAGGAGCATACTGCTTGTGGACAAGCAGCACCAAAATGGCCACAGGTTCGCTGTCTCGGCGGCCGTTTGGTATCCTGTGGATACCGGGCTGTTTGTCACAGCATCCTTTGACCAGTATGTCAAAGTTTGGGATACCAATTCGACTCAAGTATGTGCCTGCATTCTCAGTTACCAGTCTTTATCTGTTTCCTTGCCCTGTTTCATGATCCTGGATGTTCTGATTTTTTTGTGTGCACTGTTTTGTTTTCTCAGGTCGTCATGGAATTTAAGATGCCTGGAAAAGTGTACACTGCAGCCATGTCTCCAATCGCAACAACGCACATGCTCATTGCCACTGGGAGCGCAGATGTTCAGGTCCGTCTGTGTGACATTGCTTCTGGAGCCTTTACCCACACGTTGTCAGGTCATCGTGGTTAGTTTCTTTGTGCTAATGCAGTGATGAAAATATGCTTGTTTTTCTTGTATGGTACATTCTTATCTCCGCCCATCATCTTAGATGGTATCATGTCTTTGGAGTGGTCTGCCTCAAGTGAGTGGATTTTGATGAGCGGTGGCTGTGACGGGGCAATACGTTTTTGGGACATTAGACGAGCTGGATGCTTTCGGGTTCTGGATCAATCACGGTCTCAACTTGGAAAGAGGCCTCCTCTTGTTAAAAGTGCTGTAGAGAATGTATGTTCACTCTCCCTATTATTACCATTTGTTTTTGTATTTGTAATTATTTCTCAAGAGTATTTGGTTAGAGAATCCCTACATTCCTAATTGTAGGTCGTTCTGGCTTTTCTAGATACATAACTTTTACTATGCATCCAGACATAATCTGTATCTAGGTTCATAGCAAAAGTTATGTACCTAGAAAAGCCAAAACAACTTACAATTTGGAACGAAGGGAGTACTAAAGAGCTGCTTACCATCTTCTGGCAACAATTCTAGAGCTATTAACCTTCAAGTAGTTTACAGATCTCTCTGTTATATTGGGGTTCGATAGCATTGAAGTTTCAGCATATGTAGATAGCCTTAGTGCTCTAATATTGCAATATTCTGGAGTGCACCTGAGATAAATTGAATAATTGATACTCCCTCCTTCCCAAAAAGAATGCAACTCTCACTTTTCGAGCTGTCAAACAGCTTTAAGTTTGAACAAATCTGTACAAAAATTATTGACATTTTTGGTGCCTAATAAGTATCATTAGATTAAACATGGAATATATTTTCATAGTATTACCTATTTGAAGTCATAAATGTAATTAATATTTTCTATAAACATAGTTAAACTTAAGGAAGTTTGGCTCAATCCAAACCCAGAACTGCATCCTTTTTGGACCGAGGTAGGAAATCATATACTTTTTTTTTACTAAAGCAGGATCACACAAATTCCTTAGGACCTTCACCTTCCACAAGGAGCTCAGCTCAGAAAAGGGCAGGCATTTCTAAGAAGAGCTCACCGGCTTTGCGCAAAATTCAAAACCTAACACATGGACAGATGCAACAGAGATTGCATCCCGGTTTGTCATCCAGTCAAAACCGTGCTACAGCTCATTATGGTGCTGTTACTGGATTACGAACAACTACAGATGGGATGTACCTTCTTAGCTCAGGTAAGTGAATTTGAGTTATACTATTTTGAACACATTGCTGCTTGTTGCATGCCAGCTATTGACATATTGTCCTATAAGCATGACTATGTGATAATATTTTCAGTTGTAAAGCTGTTACTAAGACAGGTATTATCCCTTCTCTGTAGGATCTGATTCTCGTTTAAGACTGTGGGATACCGATTCAGGCTGCAATACTCTGGTCAATTTTGAAGCTATGAGATTGCAGACAGGCAAGCCATTACAATTAGCTGTCACTGAGGATCCTTCACTTGTATTTGTTCCATGTATGGCAAGCATCAAGGTGCGTTCCTGACTTCCTGTTTTCTAGTTTGCCAGTTTGCTGAAGCATTCTTGAGGTTCACATTTCACCGTTGTTATATATGCTTAGGCATACAATTTATGGTCTGGTACAACATTTCGAACATTCCGAGGGCACTATGAACTTGTGAATTGCTGCTACTATAGTGAACAGGACCAAGTAAGTTTGCGTGTTTACTGTCAATGTGTTGAGGGTTTCAATAGGACTCCATTTGTAAGTGTTCAGGAATGCAGGAACTTTATACTGGCGGCAACGACAGGCAAATTCTTGTGTGGTCTCCATCAACTCCAGCTTTTACTGAAATGGTATATCATCTATCCGTTATTTCCCTGCAAGCCCTTTTTGTTTGGTTGCCTGGCTAACTCTATTGTCTCACAGTTGTGAGCGAGAATATGGCATAGGTTTTAGACAAATTCATTGAATCTTGACACTAGTAAAACTCTTACAGGAAGATGATGACAAGACCCTTTCAGGAGCTGATGAGGATAACTGGAGCGACTAAGAAACATGTACCTTCTTCCCTGGAACCGGGAGGACTACTTGTATATACTGACATTGATGTTAGTGATGTTAACAAATAACATGTCGAGGTTGTCAGCTCTTGTTAGCAGCCCCTAAATGCTGATATTGACTTGGTATGTTTTCAAAAATATTGTACATTACCATGTGAAATTTTGACAGATCATTAAATAATTTGTAGATTTACCTCATGATGAGGATAGAGGGATGGCGAACGGACGCTAGACCGGCTGGTTTAGTGCTCTCAGTAGCACCCTCGCGGGCGCGGGTTCGAGCCCTAGGTGTGGCGCACCCGCCCGTTGTTTTCGGGGATTTTCCCCGAGCGAGGTAAAAAAAAAACTCCCTCGTCTGCCCCACGTCAAAAGCACATGTCTATGGCCAGCTCATCTCACGGAGCTATGGTGTTGTTGTGTATGGGTGGGGCAGGGGTTCAGGGGTTTTCTTAATCTGCGTGAGAAGATCTTCTGCTTAAACCGGAATACCGGGGGCTGTCTAGCCACCGCATATCGAGTTATGATGAGGATAGAGGGATGTTGGAGCCTCACTAAAATGTTATTTGGCCCTGGAGCCTTGTTTTCTTCAGTTCGTAGATGGTTGTGTGTATTAATGCTTTACCCAAAAGTAAGGAAATTCCTTTGAGCAAATAGACAGAAGTGTAGCCTTAGGCTATGTTTTATTCAGCTTTTGAAAAGCGATTCTGCTGCCAAAAAGTAGAAAGTCAACTAAACGGTCTTTTCCAGAAGCAGTTGTTTTCACGGAGAACAAACTTTCATAACATTTTAGACCCTGCTTTTGGCTTTTAGCTTTTGTCTTTTTCAAATGCATGGAAATAGAGAAGCGTTTTACAACTGTTTTAAGGGAGATAAAGAGATGGGTGTTTTTTTATAGTTAGTTTAGGGTGAGTTTTATAGTTAGTTTAACCAAATAGACTATATAACAATTTTTCCATAGCTCATAGCTCGCAACAGATTTTTCACAGAGACTCTTAGAATATCATAAACTTAGCCTTCTATGATTATATTGGTAATAATATGACAAAGGGGGATTATTTAGAGTAGGCTCCGTGGACAATGGGGATGGAATAGCCGTTGGATGGTTAAGACATCACGTCTTTAGACATAAAGGACATGAGTTTTTTGTATGCCGTATGTCTACTTTTTTTCTTTTTGAAACATTTTAGATAGTTTTGGTAGACGAAAAGGGGATTGTGAGAGCAGACATTCCTTAAGAAGGGTGGAATCCAAATATAGTGTTGAACAAGTAGGCGTAACGGCTGTAGCATAAGACCATAAGTTCAAAAGGCTATGCTCAGAACAAGTAGCTTGCAAAGCAAAACAGGGTCTATTTGAGAGTAAACGCTAAGCTCAGAGGACTCAATTGTCCTCCTGATGCGATATAATTCAATTAACTTTGTTCCGAAATGAAGCCGAGTATAGAATAGTGTGTCAGCGCCAGGGATGAAAACGGTACGGATATTTTCCGACCGTATTCGAGACCGAATCCGTTTAGATGGGTTTTAATCCGTCCGTATCCAAGTCCGGATATTTAACATCCGATACCGTATTCGTATCCGAATATTTAAATCACATATTTATGATGTCGATATCCAATCATATCATATCCGGTATTTTTTATACTATCCGTATTCGAATCCGAATCCGGACATAAATATGAAAACAAATACGATATCAATGATATCCATCCGTATCCGATCCGTTTTCATCCCTGGTCAGCGCCCATGAATCACATGATCACATCACGAAACTCAGTAGAATCAGCGTCCATGAACCACATCAGGAAACCAGAATCTCGAGCACTATGGCATTTATTATTTCCTCCCGAATGCATCGGGAAATCATGTTCTGTTCACATCCTCACGGGAACAGTTACACAGAAGATGGAACGCCAACGGGCTTATTCCAAGGCTCAGGTTCGCATGCACTGGTACTACCGCAACTATCAGAACCAGACTTTCATACCCAATGTATTCAGAACCTGAGGGCTTCAATTCTAGAATGCAAAGGTCTATTGCATCGGCTCTCTTCTATAGTTATGCACAGCTAAGCCAAGCACCCTCAGTGACCCGGTCAAAAGTAGCATAAAAGAATAGAGTAGAACCTACCACAGTACCACTATCTGTGTTACAGGCCTCTGTTTCTCGAGGAGCGTTCCAGATTGCGCTCTTCTTCAGATCCTCTGGCATCGTATGATGCCTGCAGCACCTCCATAGCACAGCCATCTCTCGCTACCCTTGTTCATGTTCCATCGCACTTGATGCAAAGCGGCAGAATTCGGAGGGACGACTTTAAGGTCTTTAGGGGATTCACCACCCTTGCTGTTCCATGGTCCATCATTCTCTTCCTTTGTAGGACTGGCTAAAATTATTGCACCGGCTCCTTGTTCTTCACTGTGTCCATCGTCTTGATCATCGCCAAATTCTGTGTTTACCATGCCTGCTGCATGTTCTTCACTGTGTCCATCATCTCGATCACCGTCAAGTTCTTGATTTACAGCACCTGCTCCTTGCTCTTCGCTTCGTCCATCATCTTGATCATCATGAACTTCTGGATTTACAGCGTCACTGTTTCCTGTGGGGGAGTTGAGCTGACATGTCAGCAGGCCAGTGACATCGCTTGTAGCGAGCGCCTGAACTATATTTTGGCATGGTTTTGAACCCTTTTTGGTCACCACAGGAACATTTGGTAATGGAGATGTTTGCAGCCTGCTGCCAATCTTAATATTTTCTCCCTCCTCTGACAATGATCCAGAGAGGAAATAAGGAACACGGTTACGCCCAGGTTCTTTATCCCAGAATCTCGAATTAAGCTACAGAAAGTTAAATATTTGCTTAGAACACTGCAACTCAGAATGACAAGAAATGTTGTTCATGATATCAACTAGAAAGTTCACCTGGAAGTACACAGCAGTACCATCTGCCCCGCAGTAAGCCGCACAACCTGGACATCAGCAAACAAATATTATGAAATTAAGGACCACTACAAGCATTTGACACCTTGAGACAAAGCAGAAGTTACTGCATAATCAGAAAACGATCTAGGACTGATACTAAAAGAAGATAAGTTGCCACTGTTTTGGAAAGCGTCTGGAGGCACTGTATAGTGTATATTAATAAACTGGTAGGGGTCGATCAGGAAAATCTCAAAGCTGCATCCACCTTTATGTCTGGTAGTGATGTCAGTTAAGATAGATACTTTCTGGTGTGATGATTTTTCTCGTGTAAGCTACTGATCCCAGCTCTCTTTTTTTTTCTCTGTTTCATACAACAACTTTCAGACTTGTAAAAATTTTTCTCTGCTGTCATAGTGATCCAAGTTACAGGGTGGATCATCCATTAAATTTTCTAAAAAATCTACAGACAGTTGACTCAACTATCATCCATTGAACTATGTATCAACTATCAAATTGCAAACTAATAATTTCATGAGAAACAAAACCAGTAATTACTACTAGCAAAGTTCTGCTGGAAGATCTGCTTAAATTTCTATTAGCAACAAATCCATCTTTGAAATTTAGATCAAACACATGTGATATCGATATTTTAAGTCATTGTTTATTTTACATGGTAATCTCTCCCTCATTGGATTTTTAGACTCCAAAGTGACTGCTGCTACATAGGAACTTTGCTACCCGGTAGTCAGTACCATTGGGCAGGATATGGACAGCGGCTATGAGAATGATACTGAAACACACCTGTAGGTTCTGAGGCATGGACACTCCAAATCAAATATTCTGACAACTGATAAGTTACAACACCCTGAGTTTTTGTTCCGGCAAATGGTCTTCCAGTGGCTGGAACATCATTTGCAATCCGAGGCAAGCTTAGAAACTTCAATGTACCATCTTCCAGTGAGATAACAATCCCCCTGAAAACAATCAGTCATAAATATAACATTAGCTTGACAATTCTAGTAATAACGACAGGGTAAAAAATCAGTAGCCTGTACATATAAACAGAAATGTGACAAGATGTGGGTAAACAACTTTTAATATGCCATTCTTTAATGTTGCTTCCGAATTCTGACCAAATGCCATATGCCTCATATGGACTCCCTATGTCTAATAAAGTGTTTCTCCAGATGAAAAGTGCTTGCTGGCCAATTCAAATCCACAACGAATAAGATAAACCAAGAAGAGTAGGCTAAGTACCTTCTATTGTTTTTCAAGACTATAATATCAATACCTAAGTAAGAAATACAAAAGAGGATGCTTGCATGAGATAGAAGATCCACATAGGAATAAAAGTTAGGTGATGATTCACCTAGATTCCAGAATACACACGAAGGGAAAAAATACAAACAATGAACTTTATGTTATCACATTATATTTTGTCTATGGACAACAATTAGTGATCTTGTGGTCTGTGAGTTAGGTCAACAGCCTTGGAAGAATTTTAAGTTCCTGTCCAACAAAGGGAGCAAGTATTGGATGATGCGTAATATAAGGTGCATGGGCGTGCAAAAGGATGTTTAAAAACATGTAAACAATGCAAACTCAAAAGGTTATAATACGTTGAGAAGCGTCAAGAAAAACTAGTTATCTAGACCGAGATTCTTTAGCATACTAACAGGAAGAGCATGGCCCATATATTGCAAACATCATGACACAAATAAATCCATTTTGCAATCTATTTCAACTGCATTTTAGTTTTCAACAATGACCTGCATTTAACTAAGCAGAAAAACAACCTAAATGCGATCAGTGCCTACAGAGAACAAAGACAAATAAAACTGTCTATACAAGAAGCAAAGCAAATTTTGTACCAAATTGTTTTATTTACTGATGTACTCTGTATTGGAACTAAGTATTACCTTCCATCCTTTAGCCAATGAAGACTTAACACAGCCTTTGGAGCAGTAGTTAGCTCCCAAAGAGGACGGTATGGATCTCTGCAAAAGTGTCATGAAAAATTAGTAATCAAATATCACAGTTCAGTGAAATAAGAAAGGACATTCACAAATTCGTAAAAAAACTCGACCGGGGCGGTTAAGACTGCCGCCGCAGCTTTTAAAGGAGAAGAAGTCGCCTTCTCACCCGGCGAGAAAACCCCCGAACCCTCACCCCATCCAGACACAGGGAGACGTTACCCGTGAGATGGGCCGATCACCACACATGTGCTTTGGCACCTGGGGCGAGCGAGGGGATTTTTTTAACCACAGCCTGAAATTCGCTCCCACGGGGAGTCGAACTCAGGACCTGTGGAGTGCCGCTCGAGTGACTTAGCCATTGGACTAAGCACCCTTTGGCGACATTCACAAATTCGTGCCTAAGCACACAAATGTCAGAGCAAGAGATATCAAAACTGAAACGAAGGTACTGAACCAAACACTTAAATTATTGTGAAAAGATGATGAAAAAACTAGATGGGTGGCAAGGAAGTGCCTTAACCATTGGGGGTAGACCAATTTTGCTCAACTCCAGTTTGAGAAGTTTGCCAACTTATCCTATTTCCATGCATTTATTACTTCCTAAAAGACTACAACCATCATTTAAAGAATGGATAAAACAAGAAAAAGATTTGGTGAAAAATGGTTTAGAAATCACTTGTTAAAGGGGCCAAGATAATCAGACCTAAAAAGAAAGGTGGTCTGGGTGTGCATGATCTGAGGAGAATGAATATCAGCTTGTTGTGTAAATGGTGGTGGAAGTAAGAAACTAAAGGTGGAATTTGGCAAGAAATTGTCAAACAGAAATATATAAAAACAAATAGTTTGTCACGTTTGAAATATAGCCCCCATAATTTCCCCTTGTGGAATGATCTGCTGAAAGTGAATGATTGTTTACTTAAAAGGTAGAAATAGCGTGTTAGGAAATGGAAAATCCACTGATTTCTGGTCAGATGTGTGGTGTGGAAATGTTTCCCTGAAGGACAAGTTCCCAAGAATTTGTAATGATCAAATTTGTTCAGTACATTAAGTATATGGAAAGAACTGGCATATATCATTTAGAAGATGGCTAAGAGCATCTCCAGCAGTCTCCCTTTTCTATCCCCAATGAGAAAATTTTGTTGTTTCAGAGATTTGAGGTGCTCCAGCAGTTTCCCATTATCATCCCCAATGAGAATTTTTTTTTCTCAGCCCCTCAAAAATCGTCTCCTGACCCCTCAAAGAAAGGGGAGAGCACCCTGCCCCTAATACCCCCATTCTTTTGGCGCGAGTGGCGTGAGCACGCGCGTCCCACCGCGGGCACCGATCTCCCGCGCTTCGGTTCCCTCCGCTGCCTCGGTCCCCGGCGGCCACGTCGAGCTCCTCCTCTCCGGCCGCCGCCCTGAGGTCCCCATCAGCCTCTGCTGCCTCCCACTCGACGTCCCCAACAACGACCGTCGCAGCCACCCCCAAATCCAGTGCTCGCCCGATGGATTCCGCCGCCACCGGCCCTCGTCCCAACGCTGCCACCGACCCTCGTCCCTACGCCGCCACACTGGCCCCTCAAGCGCCGCAGAGGCCCCCTATTCCACCCTCGCAGCAGGAGATGCGGCGGCATTGGCAAGGCCAGCACGCAGTCCCAGGTGTGGCGCAGAAGGTTGGAAACTGCAAGCGGAAGGTGTCTGCCTCCCCAGCAGACAAGAATGCTCCACCTCTGTATGACCTGCCGCCAGCAACCACCGTCTTCAACAACGGTGTGGATGTGTCCATGGATGAGGTCGGCGTGGACCTGTTTGCTGCAAGGTAAAGCTTTAACCTTTCTCCCCCTTTAATTTTGTTAACGAAATTGAAATAATTTGGTCACTATCTTGTTCTTGTTCATATATGGAGCAATCGGTTTGCTTGTGCGGGCCTATCTGCAATTCGTAGTCATGTTGGCCTATCTGAAAGTTGGTGTTTTTCATTAGCTTATGGCATGTTGGCCTCAGCGTGCTCTTAGTTCTGACCTTACTATATTAACTTAGTATGTTTAAGTATTAACCACACACAAGCAGTGATAAAAATGGGTGCTCTCAGGATCAAGATAAAATATGACAACCTTTTACCAGGATAGACAACTCAAATTCATCACAATCTATTATGCTGTTATTTGCATAAAACTAGGAGTTAGAAACCTTAACACAAGAGTCAAACTTCAATTTTAAATTTCTAGTGATAAAATGCAGAAACAGAAACAAACTGTAGTAACCACAGCATTTCTAAATGTCTTAAAACTTACTTTTATTCAATGGCTGCATAAGGCAGATGTGCTACTATTCTTTGAGTTATTCAGACAATACAAGATTGTTGCACTGAAATTTATTTTATGCTTCTGTGCCTTATGCAGTGATCAGTCCTTCGTTGATATAGATGACATGTCTGTCCCAATGTCATTTGAAAGTGCAAACGAAGATCCCATTGACATCTATGTCCCAATGTCATTTGAAAGTTTAAATGAAGATGCTAAAGTTAGGGTTTCATTCATTAGGGCTAACCCTAGAAGGGTAGCTATATAGATTCCATACATGGGCCACATGGGCCTTAGCCTCATGGGTCTAAACACATACTCCAACACCCCCCCGCAGTCTGAACTATCGGCGCAGCGGAGTTCGAGGCTGAACAAGAAAGAACACACACAACCCCCCCACAGACGCAACTAGCCACCGGTGATGTTGAGGCTGGAGCGAAACTCGGCGAAGGTCGAGGACGGGAGGCCTTTGGTGAAGATGTCCGCGAACTGGGAGGTCGTCGGAACATGAAGGACCCGCACCTCGCCCATGGCCACCCGATCACGGACAAAGTGGAGGTCGATCTCCACATGCTTCGTCCGCTGGTGTTGGATGGGGTTGGTGGAGAGGTAGACCGCACTGACATTGTCGCAGTAGATCAGTGTGCTCCGGGAGGGCGGAGTGTGCAACTCAGCAAGCAGCTGCCTGAGCCAGGCGGCCTCCGCCACGCCGTTAGCAACGGCGCGGTACTCCGCCTCGGCGCTGGACCGGGAGACCACCGACTGGCGCTTGGACGACCACGACACCAGGTTGCCGCCCAGGAAGACGGCGTAGCCGGAGGTGGAGCGGCGAGTATCTGGGCACCCCGTCCAGTCAGCGTCGGTGTAGACGACGAGGTCGGTGGAGAAGGCCCGGTGGAGGAGGAGGCCGTAGTCGAGCGTGCCCTGGAGGTAGCGGAGGAGGCGCTTCAGAGCCGTGAAGTGAGGCTCCCGGGGGTCATGCATATGAAGACAGACCTGCTGAACTGCATAGGTGATGTCCGGCCGGGTGAAGGTGAGGTACTGAAGGGCCCCGGCGAGACTCCTGTACGCAGTGGGATCGGCCACCGGGGGTCCCTCAACCTCAGACAGCTTGCCCTGAGTGTCGACCGGAGTGGAGCAGGGGTTGCAGTCAGTCATCCCAGCCCGCTCCAGGATGTCCCGAGTGTACTGCCGCTGGTGAAGGAGTAACCCGGCAGGACGGTGCTCAACTGTGACCCCGAGGAAGTGGTGGAGCCCACCCAGATCCTTCATCGCGAACTCCTGCTGGAGAGCGGTGATAATCCTGCGGAGAAGGGGCTCACTGGATGCCGTGAGGACAATGTCATCAACATAGAGCAGCAAGTATGCAGTGTCAGCCCCATGGTGGTAGACGAACAGTGACGTATCAGACTTGGCCTCCATGAACCCCAGGGTCAGCAAGAAAGCAGCAAACCGGTGGTTCCACGCCCGAGGTGCCTGCTTGAGGCCGTAAAGGGACCTGTTGAGCCGGCAGACCATGTCAGGACGGGTGGAATCGACGAACCCCGCCGGCTGACTGCAGTACACCGTCTCAGTAAGAAGGCCGTTGAGGAAGGCGTTCCTGACGTCCAGCTGGTGGACGGGCCAAGACCGAGCCAGCGCCAACGAGAGCACGGTACGGACGGTGGCCGGCTTGACCACCGGGCTGAAGGTCTCATCGTAGTCGACGCCCGGTCGCTGAGTGAAGCCCCGGAGGACCCATCGAGCCTTGTAGCGCTCGAGAGAGCCATCGGCCCGGCGCTTGTGGGTCCAGATCCACTTGCCGGTGACGACGTTGGAGCCTAGCGGCTGGGGCACTAACTCCCACGTCTGGTTGGAGAGTAGCGCGGCGTACTCCTCTTCCATCGCACGGCGCCAGTGAGGGTCCAACAGGGCGTCGCGGACGGAAGAGGGTACCGGGGAGACCACCGCTTCGCCGGTCGAAGCCTCGAGGGCACGAGGCGGCAGTGTGCCAGCCGCGTGCCGTGTCACCATCGGGTGAACGTGCCGCGGGTGTCGGTGAAGCAGCGGCGGGTGGTAGACCGGCGGGGCACCACGAGCCGGCGGGGACTGCTGCGGTGGTGTCGGTGTCCCCGGTGGAGAAGGGACCGCGAGCGGCGGCGGCCGCGGCCTGCGCTGGTACACCCGCACCGGCGCGGCGAACCTCGACGGAGGTGCCGGGGCAGGTGCCGGGACGGGATCCGACGTCGGCGACCGGCACGACCCCCCGGGGCAGAAGCGGGGGACGAAGGCCCCGGGGCTGCACCAACCGGAGAGGACGGGGCCGCGCCCGAGGACGACGGGTCCGGACCCGCTGGGGATCCGGGACAGGTGGCCGGCCCGGCGCGCGGCGAAGCGGTACCTGCAGGAGACCACGAAAACGGTGGCTGGACCACCGGGTCAGTGGGAAACAGGGAGGGAGGGTCAGGGACCGGAGGGGTGGTAGTGCTGGAAAAGGGAAAGACGGACTCATCGAACACCACATGGCGAGAGATGAGAACCCGTTGGGAGGTAAGGTCAAAGCACCGGTACCCCTTGTGATCCGGGGAGTACCCGAAGAAGACACAGAGCGTGGAGCGAGGGTCCAGCTTGTGAGAAGAAGTGGCAGCGGTGTTGGGGTAACACGCACACCCAAACACGCGGAGGTGATCGTACCGAGGCGGGTTACCGAAAAGGGCGTGGTGAGGTGTGGGAGCGGAACAGGCAG
Source organism: Saccharum hybrid cultivar R570 (assembly GCA_038087645.1). NCBI lineage: Eukaryota > Viridiplantae > Streptophyta > Magnoliopsida > Poales > Poaceae > Saccharum > Saccharum hybrid cultivar. Next base: position 18,811,128 of record JAQSUU010000139.1, read on the forward strand.
CGGAAGAAAGGCGGTTAAGAAGGTAGGTGGAGGTGTGCAGGCCCTCAGCCCAGAAGCGAGCAGGAAGAGAGGCCTGAAACAAAAGGGTACGCACGGTGTCGTTGGTGGTGCGAATCATCCGCTCAGCCTTGCCATTCTGCGAAGAAGTGTATGGACAAGACATGCGCAACTGAACACCGTGAGAGAGGAAAAAAGCTCGGGAGGTGGAGTTATCAAACTCGCGACCATTGTCACACTGGACAGCCTTGATGGTGAGGCCGAACTGTGTGGACACCCAAGTAAAGAAGTGAAGGAGTGTGGTAAACGTCTCTGACTTCGCACGGAGAGGAAAAGTCCACGAATAATGTGAAAAATCATCAACAACCACAAGATAGTACTTATAATCGGAAATGCTCAGAATAGGAGTTGTCCATAGGTCGCAATGTACAACAACAACAACAACAACAACCAAGCCTGTCAGTCCCAAGCAAGTTGGGGTAGGCTAGAGTTGAGACCCAACAAACACCGTCAGTTACGGTTCAGGAACGTCAATAGCCGTTTTCCAAGCACTCCTATTCAGACATAGGTCTCTAGGTATATCCCATTCTTTCAAATATCTTTTTATTGTCTCTTCCCAAGTCAACTTTGGCCTTCCTCTGCCTCTCCTCACCTTATTATCTTGACTTAGAACTCCATAATGCACTGGTGTCTCTGGAGGTCTCCTTTGTAAATGGCCAAACCACCTCAACCGATGTTGGACAAGCTTCTCTTCGATAGGTGCTACCCCTAGACGATCACGAAAATCATCATTTCGCACTCGGTCCATCCTTGTGTGACCACAAATCCAACGCAACATACGCATTTCTGCAACACTCAGTTGTTGGACATGTCTTCTCTTTGTGGGCCAGCATTCTGCTCCGTACAACATAGCGGGTCTAATCGCTGTTCTATAAAACTTGCCTTTTAGCTTTTGTGGTATCCTCTTGTCACAGAGAATGCCAGAAGCTTGGCGCCACTTCATCCACCCTGCTTGGATTCTATGGCTAACGTCCGCATCAATATCTCCATCCCTTTGTAGCATCGATCCCAGATACCGAAAGGTATCTTTCCTAGGCACTACTTGACCTTCCAGACTCACGTCTCCCTCCTCCTGTGCAGCAGTGCCAAAGTCGCATCTCATGTATTCGGTTTTAGTTCTGCTTACTCTAAAACCTTTAGACTCAAGGGTCTGCCGCCACAATTCTAGTTTCCTATTTACCCCCGCTCGGCTTTCATCAACTAACACTACATCATCGGCGAACAGCATACACCAAGGGATATCTCCTTGGATGTCCCTTGTAACCACATCCATTACTAAGGCAAAGAGATATGGGCTCAAGGCTGACCCTTGATGAAGCCCAGTCTTAATCGGGAAGTAGTCTGTGTTACCACCATTTGTTCGAACACTAGTCACAGCATCGTTATACATGTCCTTAATGAGGGTAACATACTTTGCTGGGACTTTATGCTTGTCCAAAGCCCACCACATAACATTCCTTGGTATCTTGTCATAAGCCTTCTCCAAATCAATAAAAATCATGTGTAGGTCCTTCTTCTGTTCTCTAAACCGCTCCATAACTTGTCTAATTAAGAAGATTGCTTCTATAGTTGACCTTCCGGGCATGAAACCAAATTGGTTCATGGATACCCGCGTTGTTCCTCGCAAGCGATGCTCTATGACTCTCTCCCACAGCTTCATGGTGTGGCTCATCAACTTGATTCCCCGATAATTAGTACAACTTTGGATGTCTCCCTTGTTCTTGTAGATTGGTACCAATATGCTTCTTCTCCACTCCTCAGGCATCTTGTTCGATCGATAGATATTGTTGAACACCTTAGTTAGCCATACTATAGCTATATCTCCGAGACATCTCCACACCTTGATTGGAATACCATCAGGGCCCATTGCTTTACCCCCTTTCATCCTTTTTAGAGCTTCTCTGACCTCCGATTCTTGGATCCGCCGCACGAAGCGCCTATTGGTGTCATCAAAAGAGTCGTCCAACTGGACGGTGGTGTTCTCATTCTCACCATTGAAAAGCTTATCGAAATACTCTCGCCATCTATGCCTAATCTCATCCTGCTTCACCAAGAGCTGCTCTCTCTCATCCTTAATGCACTTGACTTGGTTGAAGTCTCTTGTCTTCCTATCACGAGCCCTAGCCATCCTATAGATGTCCTTCTCTCCTTCCTTCGTACTCAAACGTTGGTACAGACCCTCGTATGCCCGTCCCTTTGCTTCGCTCACCGCTCGTTTTGCAGTCTTCTTTGCCACCTTGTACTTCTCTATGTTGTCGGCACACCTGTCATGGTACAAGCGTTTATAGCATTCCTTCTTTTCCTTAATAGCCTTTTGCACATCTTCATTCCACCACCAAGTGACTTTTGAATCGCATCTATCCCCTTTGGTCACTCCAAGCACCTCTGAAGCAATCTTCCGAACGCAAGTTGCCATCTTCTCCCACATGTCGTTTGCATCCCCTTCATCCTGCCAAGGGCCCTCTTCAATAACTCTTTCCTTGAAGACCTTTGCTGACTCCCCTTCCAATTTCCACCACTTTGTTCTTACAATCCTAGGTTGTTTAACCCTACAAGCTTGCACCAGAAAGCGGAAATCAGCCACCAACAACCTGTGTTGAGAAACTACGCACTCTCCAGGTATTACCTTACAATCAAAGCATGTTTGTTTATCTCTCCTTCTTGTAAGGACAAAGTCGATCTGGCTAGAGTGTTGGCCACTACTAAAGGTCACTAAATGAGACTGCTTCTTCCTAAAGAAAGGAAGACGAACTAGAAAAAGGAAGACGAACATGTCGGCCCAATTGGCACGCATGACACAGTTGCTCATCATGAGCTCGAGTACATGGAAGACCGGAGCTACGACTGAGCTGTATCAGGGCATCACGGCCAGGATGGCCGAGGCGCCGGTGCCAGGTAGTAGAGGAAGTAGAAGCGACGAAGGCAGCTGACAAAACGGGCGGCGAAGGAGACGACGGAGCCGCCGGAAAGCGAAGGGTGTAAAGGGGCCCGGAACTGTCACATCGGAGCAGAGGACGCCGGGAAACCAAATCCTTTACAGTAAGACCAGAAGAGTCAAATTCCACAGAACAAGAATTGTCAGCTATAAAACGTCGAATCGAAAGAAGATTATGAACCATAGAAGGAGCAACAAGAACATCAGGAAGACGAAAGGAGTCATGAGCACCGGCGGTACCCACAGACGAGACTGGAATACAAGAACCATTTGCGACCATAATGGACGAAGGAAGAGAGGAAGAGGGAGAGTGAATCGACGAAAGTATACCGGGGTTAGGAGTCGTGTGGTAGGTGGCCCCCGAGTCAGCCATCCACTCGGGTCCGACCGGATGTGTCAGGCCCATGGTGCTGAACGAGCGAGCCACGGCCGCCTGGTCCCAGCCGGTGACCCCCGGTGGAGTCCCTGAGGGTGGAACCCACGGCGTAGCCTGGGGTTGACCCCCCCCCCCCCGGCCACCCCCTCCACGGCGACGACGAGAGCCACGCCCCCCCCCCCCCACCTCCGCTCGGCCCGGAGGGAGGAGGGCCCATGAGAGACGACGGTGACGGAGCGGACGACCGCGGTGGAGCAGGAGGACGCGGTGGAGGAGCTGCCAGAGCCGTCGAGGACCCCGGAGAAGCGGCAGACCCCGGCTGGATCCCCTGCGTGAGCTCCTCCATGACGAGATCGTCACGGACCTCCAGGAAGGTGGGGAAGGGCCGCTGACGGGTGATCCACGTCCGGAGGTGGGCGTAGCGATCGCTGAGCCCCCGGAGGACGTTGAGGACCAAGATGCGATCCTCCACGGGCCACCCGAGATCCCCCAGGGAGTCCGCCATGCCCTTCATCCGACGGCAGAACTCGCCGACGGAGAGGTCGCCCTGGACGAAGGTGCGGAAGCTCGCGTCGAGACGCAGAGCCCAGGCCTCGGCGTTGCCCAGGAACTGGCCCTCAAGGGCAAGCCACGCCCAACGCGCGTCAGGGGAGGTGCGGACGAGGTCGTGGAGGTCCAGAGAGATCGTCCCCAGGATCCAGGAGAGGACGAGCTGTCGAGACGGAGCCACGACGGGGTCTGGATGGCGACCGAGGCGTCGACGAGGACGTGGTCGTCGAGGGCGTAGCGGCGAAGGGTGAGAAGCACCAGATCCCGCTAGCGGGCGTAGGAGGGCGACTCCGGCTCGAGGACGACCAGGACGAGGAGGCGAATGTTCTGGACCCCCAGGCCTGGTAGTGAAGCTGGGCCACGAGCGGATCGGCCGGGTCGTGCCACAGGACGACGGTGTGGGAGAGACGGCGACCCGGTGAGGCAGAGGAGGCCCCAGCACCCGGCGAAGCAGGAGGGGCGAGAAGCTGCTCCGCCTCGGCGATCTGGCGGGCCAGAGCGTCGGCCGCATCGCGCTCGCGCGCCCAGATGGCGGCGGTCGCACGTACCCGAGACTGCCCCTCCGCGGCGGCAGCCCGGGCGGCGACGAGTGCGGCGGCGAGGACGGAGTCCGGGCGAGAACCATCATCCGTAGCGCGGGACACCATGGGGCCGTAGCCGCCGGGCAGCAGGGGGCGCCGACCGTCATCAGTGGTGACGTCTTGGGCGCCGGGGAGGGGCTGCTGCTCCGGGCGGGCCGGCTGATGGGTGGCCGGCGGATGGCGGGCCTGCTGGAGCAGCTGCTGCTCGGCCGGCTGGAGCGGCTGCTGCTCAGGCGGCTGGAGCGGCTGGGCTGGGTGGAGTCCCGGGCGGGGATCCAGGGAGGCGGGGTGGGGAAGGGAGCCGCCCACCCCAGGGCCGGTCCCAGTCGGGTGCACGGAGCCGCCAGGCGGGGCGTCATGGCCGGCGGCCAGCGCCTGCGCCACCGGCGACCGGACAACAGGGTGGGAACCAGAGGCGGCAAGGGCAGGAGCAGGTGCGGCCAGGATTTGGGCCCAGGTAGAAGAAGAGGAGAGGAGGGGAAGTGGCTGGAGAGGGAAGGGTGAGGGGGAGGGGCGCTGGCCATGGCCGACGGCGGCCAGCAGGGGCGGCGCACCCTGTGGCGGCTGGAGAGGGAAGGAGCAACCTAGGCTGCTGATACCATGCTAAAGTTAGGGTTTCATTCATTATGGCTAACCCTAGAAGGGTAGCTATATAGGTTCCATACATGGGTCACATGGGCCTTAGCCTCATGGGCCTAAACACATACTCCAACATAAGATCCCATTGAGATTAATCCCCTTAAAAAGAAAAAATGGGCAAGATCAGCAAACTACTCCCCACAGGAGGATGAGGCCTTAGTCATGGCATGGGAGAGTGTGAGCCTTGATCCAATCATTGGGACTGATCAAAGTAGCAACACATATTGGAATCATTGGGGCTGTGGCTGAATGTTGCGGTTGGCTCCTAGTTGTTCTCTGAACCCTTTTAGATGGTTAATCCCGGTTGGTAGTGGTGCATTAGATCCCTGGGTAATCAAGTGTCCGACGTTTCTCAGTTTTATCTGCGCTGGTCTATGGACCTGAATTGTGACTCTCTGTAATTTCGTTGCCTGCCTTGGTAATGAAATTCGGTTTTACCGGTGTGGAAAAATGATCACTTTCACCGCAATGTCAAGACCCCCTCCAGCCGCTCCCTCGGTTCACTTGCACACCGTTGGAGTGCAATCCAAGAGTGTTGCAACCGATGGGCAGGTTGTGTTGAGGAGATTGATCATGCCCCGCCAAGTGGAGCGACAATTCAGGATCGGGTAAGTAAATTATCACCAAATTTGCTGGAATAATTCTCTTGGGCTGCTGTGATTTCCTTTGGATATATCAGAGTACACATAGTTGATCAAGTACGTGAGAATTTTCTGCTGGTTTATTTTAGTGCTGCTAGCCATCAAATAAATAAGAGTAACTACAATCACTGATCTGAATATTGAGTTGGGATATTTAATTTGCTTGTGATTGGATTGGCATACGATGAAGCTCTGGGAGAGGGTTATCGAGCATCGCCTAAGGAGAGTGACACGTGTGACCCAAAATCAGTTTGGGTTCATGCCTGGTAGGTCGACCATGGAGGCGATTTTCTTATTACGACAATTGATGGAGAGATATAGAGAGCAGAAGAAGGACTTGCACATGGTCTTTATTGACCTCGAGAAGGCATATGACAAAGTACCGAGAAATGTCATGTGGTGGGCCTTGGAAAAGCACAAAGTCCCAACTAAGTACGTTACCCTCATCAAGGATATGTACAGGGATGTGGTGACGTTTGTCCGAACATGTGATGGCGACACCAGTGACTTTTCAATTAAAATAGGACTACATCAGGGGTCAGCTTTGAGCCCTTATTTATTTGCTTTGGTGATGGATGAGGTCACAAGGGACATACAAGGTGATATCCCTTGGTGTATGCTCTTTGCTGATGATGTGGTGCTAGTTGACGACAGTAGGACAGGGGTTAATAGGAAGTTAGAACTATGGAGGCACACGTTAGAGTCGAAAGGGTTCAGACTTAGTAGGACCAAGACCGAGTACATGAGGTGCGATTTCAGCGCGACTAGGCATGAGGAGGAAGACGTTAGCCTCGATGGGCAAGTGGTGGCCAAGAAGGATACTTTTCGGTATTTAGGATCAATGCTACAAAAGGATGGCGACATTGATGAAGATGTTAGGCATAGAATTTCAGTCGGCTGGTTGAAATGGCGTCAAGCTTCTGGTGTCCTCTGTTACATAAGGGTGCCTCAGAAGTTGAAAGGTAAATTCTATAGGACGGCGATTCGCCCGGCGATGTTATACGGTGCTGAGTGTTGGCCTACAAAAAGGCGACATGTCCAGCAATTGAGTGTAGCAGAGATGCGTATGTTGCGTTGGTGTTGTGGGCACACAAGGAGGGATAGAGTCCGGAACGACGATATTCGGGATAGGGTTGGAGTGGCACCAATTGAGGAGAAATTGATTCAACATCGGTTGAGATGGTTTGTATCGGGCTGTTGCCAACGGCGTCGCTGAAGCCACTTGGCTGCGGCAACTGCTCCAGGAACTTCACCATCCCCTAGACTCTGCATGCCTCATCTACTGCGACAAGTGATCTAAGCCTACTAGGCTATTGTCTATCGTGGTATCAGACTAAAACATCGATCCTTCTGCTTCCGCTCCCACTCCACCCGCCCCAGGCTGCGCGCACGCCCTCTGCTGCTGCTGCTGCGCGCCCATGGCCACCTCAAGCTCCTCCGCCATGGCTACCGCGGCCAAGCTCCGCGACGAAGCCCTCTTTGCTGCCAAGCGCCTAGAGGATGAGGCCTCCTCTCTGCGCTCCACCAACACAGAGCGCAGCCAACAGCTAGAGGAAGAAGCTGCCCTTCTCAAGTCCGCCGCCGCCGCCCAGGAGCGTGTCCGCGTCGCTGCTGCTGCTCTTGACAAAGAGCGCGCGCATGCAGATACCCTGGAGCAGCAGGCCGCGGCCCTCCGGGATCGGCTCCGCACCGAACATCCGGACGACGACGCCGATCCTGAGGATGACGACGTCCACTCCGCTTCCTCTAAAGCAGCGGCCATCGCCCACCTCCACACTCAAGCTGCTGCCGTCCAGAACATCAAGAACCTAATCCCCATCGTTCTTGATCTTCAATCCTCCAACTACTCCAAGTGGTGCGGCTACGTCCTCCTCATCCTCGGCCGCTTCGCCTTGAAGGATCACGTCCTCAGCGACGACTCCCGCCCCTACGATCCGGCGTGGTCGCGCATGGACTGTGTCGTCCTCTCTTGGCTCTTCAACACCATCTCCGCCGACCTCTTGGACGTCATCCATGAGCACGACGGCCTCACCGCCCGGGCAGCATGGCTCGGGATTGAACAGCAGTTCCTCAACAATCGCGAGTCCCGCGCCATGCTCCTCGACGCCGAGTTTCGCACTCTTTGCCAAGGTGCCCTCTCCATCGACGACTACTGCCGCAAGATGAAGAGCATGGTGGATGCCCTTGCCGACCTCGGCGAGCCCATCCAGGACCGAACTCTGGTGCTGAACGTTATGCGGGGTCTCAATGAACGTTTCCAGTTCATGTCCCAGCTCGTCACTCGCCAGCGGCCGTTCCCATCCTTCGCCGATGTTCGTGCTGACCTCCGTTTGGCCGAGCTCAACATGGGAACACCCTCTGCCTCTCCTTCGGCTCTCGTCGCCGCGCCCTCCATCAGGCCGCCCACTTCGTCCTCACCTGCGCCTGTGCCTCCACGCCATCATCAGGCCACTGCTGGACATCATGCTGCTGTTGGACAGCAATCCAGTGGCAACCGCGGCCGACGCCGCCGCGGTGGGCGCGGCTCTGGCGGCTCCCAAAGCAGTGCACAGGGCGGTACTGCCCCAGCCACACCACAGTGGCCCTCGCTGCTCAACCCCTGGACCGGCTCTATCCACATGTGGCCAGGGTCCACCGCCGGCGGCGCCCGTGGCCCTCCACCACGCGCTGTCCAGCCTGCACCTCTACAGCAGGCTCTGGTGGCCGGCGTGCCACCGGCATACTTCGCTCCATCGCCGGCTTCCGGGTCCCATTACCCACAGCCCCCTCAGGCACCCCTTGCTGGGGCGCCCTGGACGCCCGAGGGTCTCGCCAGCGCCTTCAGCACCGTCTCCCTCACCCCACCACCGAATTCCTCAGATTGGGTGATCGACTCGGGTGCCTCCTCCCACATCACCGCCAACCCTGGTATGGTCACCGCTACACCATTCTCTTCCTTTCCCTCCTCCATTGTCGTAGGCAACAGTGCCACCCTTCCTGTAATTGGCACCGGCTATTCTGTCCTTCCTGGACCCTTTCGCCTCGACAATGTCCTTGTAGCTCCCGACATTATCAGAAATCTCCTTTCGGTTCGAAAATTCACTACTGACAATTGTGTTTCTGTCGAGTTTGACCCTCTTGGTGTTTCTGTGAAGGATCTCCGTACCCGGAACACCCTCCTCAGATGTAACAGCACGGGACCTCTCTACACTCTTCAGCTCCCTTCATCCTCCAGTGGCTCCTGCGCCCTTGTCGCCACTCCTTCACCGACTACCTGGCACAGGCGCCTTGGTCACCCCGGCAAGGCCACTCTTCAGTCCCTCACGCAGTCCTCCTCCATTGTGTGCAGCAAGCCTGAAGATGACTCACTCTGCCACGCCTGTCAGCTTGGGCGTCATATTCGTCTCCCTTTTTCTATTTCGCTATCTAGAGCAGCCAAGAATTTTGATTTAATCCATTGTGACCTGTGGACATCTCCTGTTGTTAGTGTCTCTGGTTTCAAATATTATTTAGTTATTCTTGATGATTGCTCTCATTTCCTCTGGACTTTTCCTCTTCGCGCTAAGTCCGATACATTCCCCACAATTTCTAATTTCTTCGCTCATGTGTCTACCCAATTCGGCTGCACCATTAAATCAGTCCAATGTGACAACGGTCGCGAGTTTGACAACTCCGCCTCTCGTGCTTTCTTTCTTGCTCATTACACCACTCTCCGCATGTCGTGCCCCTATACTTCCCAGCAAAACGGGAAAGCCGAGCGCATGATCCGCACCGTCAATAACGTCACCCGCACCCTCCTCTTCCAAGCTTCCATGCCCCCCTCTTACTGGGTTGATGCTCTAGCCACTGTCACCTATCTCATCAATCGCCTTCCCACCAAAACTCTAAACATGAGCACCCCTTTTTTCGCCCTCCATGGCACCCTCCCCTCCTATCATGATCTTCGTGCCTTCGGATGCACATGCTACCCCAACCTTTCTGCCACCACTCCTCACAAGCTTGCCCCCCGCTCCACCCTCTGTGCTTTCATTGGTTATTCACCGGATCACAAGGGCTATCGGTGTCTCGACCTCAACACCAACCGCGTCATCATTTCCCGCCACGTTGTCTTCGACGAAACAATGTTTCCTTTTTCCCTCAGCCGGCCATCCCCTCCTCAGCAGGAACTTGACTTTCTAACTGACAACGACACTATTGTAGTGTCTCCTCTTCCTGCAGGTACACCCGGCGCTGCTGTCCCCTCCCAGTCGGTGCCTCTGGCACCATCTCTGGCACGCGCAGGCACGCCGGCGTCCAGGGCCCCGGTGCTGCCAGCGCCCTCCACCCTGGCACCACCGGTTGTGTCCAGGGGGTCCCCGGTGTCCTCTGAACAGGCGCCGGCTCCACCCATCGTCCACGTCTACAGCCGGCGTGCTCCCCCCCCCGGTGACTGCGCCTCAGAAGCCGCCTATTATTCATGTCTACAGCAGGCGTGCTCCTGCTCCTGCCCCTCCACCCGAGCGCCCGGCAGGAGCCCCTCCTCGACGTTCCAGCATGGTCCCTTCTCCACCTCGCTATGTCAAGAGCGATCCTCCGGTTCCTACTGGTGTTGTTTCCATTCCGCCGGTTGCCAACTCCCACGGCATGGCGACCCGTGGAAAAACAGGCTACCGGCAGCCTCGCCTCGCCTTGCATATCGAGGCCTTGTCTCCCCTACCGCGGTCCTGTCGAGATGCCCTTGCTGATCCTCATTGGCGCCAGGCCATGGAACATGAATATGCGGCTCTTCAGGACAACCACACTTGGGACCTCGTCCCCCGCCCTGCCAAGGCCAATGTTGTTACTGGAAAATGGATTTTCAAACACAAGTTCCATGCCGATGGCTCATTGGAGAGATACAAGGCTCGTTGGGTACTTCGGGGATTCACTCAACGCCCCGGTGTTGATTATGATGAAACTTTCAGCCCGGTTGTCAAGCTAGCCACTGTCCGGACAGTCATCACGGTGGCAGACTCTAGGGATTGGCCGATTCATCAACTTGATGTGAAAAACGCTTTCCTCCACGGGATTCTTTCAGAAACAGTATACTGCTCTCAGCCTACTGGGTTCGCTGATCCTGCACTTCCAGATCATGTCTGTAAACTCAACAAATCCCTCTACGGCTTGAAGCAAGCCCCGCGGGCCTGGTACAGCCGCTTTGCCTCCTTTCTGATCTCTCTGGGATTCGTTGAAGCCAAGTCAGACACATCTCTCTTCATATTCAGCCGTGGCACAGAGACAGTCTACTTGCTCTTATATGTGGATGACATTGTCCTTACGGCTTCATCTCAGCAACTCCTTCACCGTGTCATTGTTGCTCTGAAAAAGGAGTTCGCCATGAAAGATCTTGGACCCCTGCATCACTTTCTTGGCATTGCAGTTCAGCGCCACAAGGATTATGTTCTCCTTTCACAACGTCAGTACATTCTGGACATACTTGCTCGCCATGGCATGAGCGATTGCAAGCCTTGCTCCACTCCAGTTGACACTTGTGCAAAAGTACCAGTTGATGCCGGCCCGTCTGTTGCTGATCCCACTGCTTATCGCAGCCTTGTGGGTGCCCTCCAGTACCTCACCTTCACCAGGCCCGACATTGCCTATGCCGTCCAACAAGTGTGCCTTCATATGCATGATCCGCGGGAAACTCACCTTGTCGCTGCCAAGCGGATCCTTCGCTATCTTCAGGGCACCCTCAGCCATGGGCTGATCATTCCCCGAACAGCCCCAATACAGCTCCGTGTCTACACCGACGCTGATTGGGCCGGCTGCCCAGACACCCGCCGCTCCACCTCCGGCTACGCCGTCTTCCTCGGGGGCAGCCTGGTCTCCTGGTCATCCAAGCGGCAGCCCACTGTCTCCCGGTCCAGCGCCGAGGCAGAATATCGGGCTGTTGCCAACGGCGTCGCTGAAGCCACTTGGCTGCGGCAACTGCTCCAGGAACTTCACCATCCCCTAGACTCTGCATGCCTCATCTACTGCGACAAGTGATCTAAGCCTGCTAGGCTATTGTCTATCAGTTTGGACATGTTCAACGGAGGCCTCCTGAGGCGCCGGTGCGTAGTGGGGTTCTAAAGCGGGCCGATAATATAAAGAGCGGTAGAGGTCGACCTAAACTAACTTGGGACGAGTCCGTTAAGAGAGACCTTAAGGAGTGGAATATCTCTAAGGATTTAGCTATGGACAGGAGCGCTTGGAGACTGGCAATCAACGTGCCTGAACCGTGACCTCTTTCTGTCTTGTGCCATTTATGTCCCTTTATGTGTCTCCCTGTTTATCGTCTCTTTTTGGTTTCATCTCTAGCCTACCCCAACTTGCTTGGGACAAAAGACTATGTTGTTGTTGTTGTTGATTGGATTGGCATATTTAATTTTTTGAGCACACCGCTATTTTCTTATGCATAAGTGAATTTGTTGGACTGATGATCCAATCTGATTGTCATTCATCACTGTATAATTTGACAGATCAAGTATTGCCAGGAGTTGTACAAGCAGAGGGATCCAAAACACAAGACCTTTGTGATGGCACATTGTTGGTCATTGCTCCAAAACAATGAGAAGTGGGTGAAAAGGAACAATAACTGCCATCCACTTAAGAAGAAGTCAAGCACATGCTCTCTAGGCTCTGTCCAAGGAAATGAGGAAGACGAGGAGGAGACAGCAAGTCCGACTCTAACGTCTGCGATGCCCGCCAACAAGAGGCCTCCGGGGAGGAAGCAAGAGAAGGAGCGGGTGAAGAAGGGAGGAGATCATGCTGTGTTTCAAACTGCAGTGCAAGAGATGATTACATCAAGGAAGAAGTTGGAGGCTGGGAAGAAGCAAGACAAGGAATCAAGATGGATGGAGATCAAGGCCTTGGAGGAGCGCAAAGTAAAGATTGAAGAGGATAAACTGGAAACAAAGAAGATGAAGCAGGAATGCAAGATAATGTTCATGGACATTAGTGGGTTTGATGAAACACAAAAGGCCTTTGTTAAAACAATGCGTGCTCAAATTCTAGTGTCTAGGATGGGAGTGAATGGGAGTGGGGGTGAAAATAGCAGTGCTTGATGATCTATCTGCATGCATTTGGACCATATGTAGTGGATCATAAGTTATGTCTGAATTTGAATTTGAGGTGTATGTTCAAGTGAACACTGCTACTGCCTTACAGTGTTTTTTTGCAAGTCGGTTGGTTAATGCACTGCTACTACCATACAGTCATTTGGTTAATACACTGCTACTGCCATACCTTTTGAGTTTCAGTTTGAAATTTGTTGATTTGAACTGTGATGAATTTGGGATGACACTATGATTTGAGCACTGGTACTGCCATAAAGTTTCAGTTTGAATTATTTGAAATGTGATGAATTATTGGGATGACACTGTGATTTGAACTGTGATTTGAACACTGCTACTGCCATACAGTTTCAGTTTGAATTATTTGAACTGTGATGAATTATTGAGAAATAAAAAGAGAGCTTATTGGGATGAATTATTGGGGGACTGCTGAAGCACTCCTCCCCATAAACCTGAAATTGATTATGGGGGATCTCCAATATCATTTTATTGGAGGTGGAATATAGGGGAACTGCTGGAGATGCTCTAATGAAAGAGCTCCAAACCCAACTTAGAAGATTACATGATATCTTATTCAGATGTGCTTTCAATAATGAAAGATCAAGCCAAGTGGACTTGGGGAAAAGGGCAGGTTTTCTGTGAAATATGTGTATAGACACCTGTGCAGATCTGAGTATGGTACGAGCTACAAAGCCATTTGGAAAGCCAAGATACCTCTCAAGATCAAAAATTTTATGTGGTTAGCTATGCAGGATGCCATCTTAACAAAAGATAACCGGTTATTGTGTCATTGGCAAGGACACGAAGCTTGTGCCTTCGGCACTGAAAAAAAAAACATAAATCATCTCTTCTTTGGTTGTGCCTTGGCACATTTTGTTTGGAGCCTAAGTCACCCATGTCTTGGGATTTTCTTGTAGGCCTGTCTGCCGAGCAGTAAACATTTTCATGTGGTTAGCCTTACGGCTGTATGTTGGGCACAGCGGTGAAGCTGGAGCAAACTAGAGGGGGGTGCACCTGTCTTGTAGATGCGTAGACATGAGCTGCAACCATGGTGAAAATTTGATCCTACTCACTGGTATTCCATTTTTTTTCTTGGGTGCATCCGCACCCACAGCAATGCATATAGCTTCGCCACTGGTTGGGCACTATGGAAAAAAGCAAGAAACAATGTATGCTTTAAAGGAAAAGGTGTCGATCACCTACTGAGATGGTTCTGTTGGATTGTGAGTATATTAGGCCCATGAGGCTAGGCCCATGAGGCCCATGTATGGCTACCTATATAGCTACCCTTCTAGGGTTAGCCCAAAAATATAGAAAACACAAATTCTAACATGGTATCAAGCTAGGGTTTTCCTTTCCTCCCCACCCTCCCCTGCTCAGCCGCCGGCCGGTGGCCTCCTCCTGGCCCAGCCCCAGCCGCCGCCGGCCATGGCCGGACGGCCTCCCTCCCGGCCTCCCTCCCCTTCTCCCTCTACCTACCAACACTTCCCCCCTCTTCCCTCTCCCTGGTCACACGTCGTCGCGCCCCAGATCAACGCCGCGGCTGCTCTCGCCACCGACGTGGACCCGGCGGGCGCGGGCGCGGGGGACCCTGCTGCTGCCGCCGCCGGTGCCGTGGGGGCCCCGGTGGACAGGCTGTTGGCGCCGACGACCCTTCCCTAGAGGCGGCGGGAGCCTCTGCTCCTACCCGTCCGGCTCCAGGCGGCTCTTGCCGCCCTCCTGGGCGCGGACGGCGCTGCTCCTTCCCGTGCGGCTCCAGGTGCTGGGGTGGCCCCTCTCCAGGCGGCTCTTGCCGCCCTCCTGGGCGCGGACGGCGCTGCTCCTTCCCGTGCGGCTCCAGGTGCCGAGGTGGCACCTCTCCAGGCCAACGCCTCCGACTCCGCCCTCGCCGCCGCGCTTGTCTCCGCCCGGGCAACGGCCGCAGCGGGGCAGGCCCGTGTCCGCGCGGCTGCCCTGGCCTGGGAGCGCGAGCGGAATGCAGCTGATGCTCTGGCTCGCCAGATCGCCGATGCAGAGCACCTCCTCACCCCTCACACCCACCACGACATCGGCGCCTCCACCAGCTCGACGGGCCACCGGGCCTCCGCCACCGTGGTCCTCTGGCACGATCCGGCTGATCCCCTCGTGGCCCAGCTTCACTACCAGGCCGGGGGCGTGCAGAACATTCGCCTCCTCGTTCCGGTGGTACTCGAGCCCGAGTCCCCCTCATACGCTCGGTGGCGGGACCTGGTCCTCCTCACCCTCCGCCGCTACGCCCTCGACGATCACGTCCTAGCCGATGCCGCTGTCACGGCTCAGTCCCCCTTGTGGCTGCGCCTTGACAGCATCGTCCTCTCCTGGATCATCGGGACGATCTCCCTCGACCTCCACGACCTCGTCCGCAACACGCCTGACGCTCGCCAGGCCTGGCTGGCGCTCGAGGGCCAGTTTCTGGGCAATGCCGAGGCCCGGGCTCTGCGCCTCGACGCGAGCTTCCGCACCTTCGTCCAGGAGGACCTTGCCGTCGGCGAGTTCTGCCGGAAGATGAAGGCCATGGCCGACTCCCTCGGCGACCTAGGCTGGCCCGTGGAGGATCGCATCCTCGTCCTCAACATCCTCCGCGGACTCAGTGACCGCTACGCCCACCTCTGGACTTGGATCACCTGCCAGCGCCCCTTCCCCACCTTCCTGCAGGTCCGTGACGACCTTGTCATGGAGGAGCTTGCTCAGGGTGTCCAGCCAGGGCCTACCTCCGGGTCGGGATCCTCGACTTCCTCGGCGGCCCTTGCTGCTACACCGCCACGTCCGTTCGCTCCCCCGCGCCCGTCCGCTCCGCAGCCGTCGTCTCTCCTTGGTCCCCCTCCCTCCGGGCCGAGCGGAGGTGGGGGGGCCGTGGCGGCCGTCGTCGCCGTCGGGGGACCGTGGCGGGGGCAACCATGCGCCGACGGCACCGCAGGGCACACCATGGCCTTCCTTACAGAACCCGTGGTCCGGGCGCATCTCTATGTGGCCCTTCCACGCCCCCGGTGGCGAGCCTCGTCCGCCGGCGGCCATGTTCACTGGTGCTCCGCCCCCCGGCGTCCTCCCTACGTCACCGTGGGCTACACCCTCCGGCACCCTGCTCGGGGTTGCCAGTTGGGATCAGGCGGCCCTGGCTCGGTCGTTCAGCACGATGGGCCTGACACCTCCTGTCGGTCCTGAGTGGATCGCTGATTCGGGAGCCACCTACCACACCACTCCTGACCCTGGTATACTTTCTTCTGTCCATTCTCCCTCTTCTTCTCTCCCTTCGTCCATTATGGTCGCAAATGGTTCATGTCTTCCTGTCACGTCTGTGGGTAGCGCCGGTGCTCATGACTCCTTTCATCTTCCTGATGTTATTGTTGCTCCTTCTATGATTCACAACCTTCTTTCTATTCGTCGTTTTACAGCTGACAATTCTTGTTCTATGGAATTTGACTCTTCTGGTCTGACTGTAAAGGATTTGGCTTCCCGGCGTCCTCTGCTCCGATGTGACAGCACGGGGCCCCTTTACACTCTTCGCTTGCCGGCGGCTACTTCATCTTCTTCGTCGTCCGTTTTGTCAACTGCTTTCGCCGCCTCTACTTCCTCTACCACTTGGCACCGGCGCCTCGGCCATCCTGGACGTGATGCCCCGATACAGCTCAGTCGTAGCTCCGGTCTTCCATGTACTCGGGCTCCTGATGAGCATTTGTGTCATGCGTGTCAATTGGGCCGACATGTTCGTCTTCCTTTTCATAGTTCTTCACATGCGGCCCGCATTTTTGATCTTGTACATTGCGACCTATGGACCTCTCCTATTATCAGTATTTCTGGTTATAAGTACTATCTTGTGGTGGTCGATGATTTCTCTCATTACTCGTGGACCTTTCCCCTGCGTGCGAAGTCTGATACTTTTTCCACGCTTCTTCATTTCTTCACTTTGGTGTCCACACAGTTCGGCCTCACCATCAAGGCCGTCCAGTGTGACAATAGTCGCGAGTTTGATAACTCCACCTCTCGTGCTTTCTTCCTCTCTCACGGTGTTCAGTTGCGCATGTCTTGTCCATATACTTCCTCACAGAATGGCAAGGCCGAACGCATGATTCGCACCACTAACGACACCGTGCGCACCCTTCTGTTTCAGGCGTCTCTCCCTACTCGCTTCTGGGCGGAGGGCCTGCACACCTCCACCTACCTCCTCAACCGTCTTCCTTCCGCTGCCTGTCCCGCTCCTACGCCACACCACGCTCTTTTCGGTACCCCTCCTCGATACGATCACCTTCGAGTCTTCGGGTGCGCGTGTTACCCAACACTGCTGCCACTTCTTCCCATAAGCTGGACCCCGTTCGACTCTCTGTGTTTTCCTCGGGTACTCCCCGAATCACAAGGGGTACCGGTGTTTTGACCTTACCTCACGACGGGTTCTCATCTCTCGCCATGTGGTGTTCGATGAAGCCGTCTTTCCCTTCTCCAGCACACCCACCACCACTCCTGCTCCTGATCCCTCCTCTTCTTTCCCCACTGACACGGTGGTCCAGCCACCTTTCCCGTTGTCTCCTGCAGGTACTGCTTCACCACATTCCTTGCCGGGCACCTGTCCCGGCTCCCCGGCCGGTCCGGGCACGTCGTCCTCTGGCGCGGCCCCGACCTCTCCGTTGGGCGCAGACCCGGGGACCTCGTCCCCCGCTACTGCCCCGGGGGGGCCGTGCCGGTCGCCGTCGCCTGGTGCTGCCCCGGCACCTCCTTCACGGTTCGCTGCACCGATACGGGTGTACCAGCGCAGGCCGCGGCCACCGCCACTTGCGGTCCCTTCTCCGCCGGGGACACCGACACCACCGCCGCAGTCCTCGCCGGCCCGTGACGCACCACCGGTCTACCACCCGCCGCTTCTTCACCGACACCCACGGCATGTTCACTCGATGGTGACACGGCACGCGGCTGGCACACTGCCACCCCGGGCCCTTGCGGCGTCGACCGGCGACGCGTCGATCTCCCCAGTATCCTCTTCCGTCCGTGACGCCTTGTTGGATCCTCACTGGCGCCGCGCGATGGAAGAGGAGTACGCTGCGCTCCTCGCCAACCAGACGTGAGAGTTGGTGCCCCGGCCGCCGGGCTCCAACGTCGTCACCGGCAAGTGGATCTAGACCCATAAGCGCCGGGCTGATGGCACTCTCGAGCGCTACAAGGCTCGCTGGGTTCTCCGAGGCTTCACTCAGCGCCCTGGGGTCGACTATGATGAGACCTTCAGCCCGGTGGTCAAGCCGGCCACCGTCTGCACCGTGCTCTCGCTGGCGCTTGCTCGGTCATGGCCCGTCCATCAGCTGGACGTCAAGAATGCTTTTTTGCACGGCCTGCTCCCCGAGACAGTGTACTGCAGTCAACCGGCGGGGTTCGTTGATTCCTCCCGTCCTGACATGGTCTGCCGACTCAACAGGTCTCTCTACGGCCTCAAGCAGGCACCCCGGGCGTGGAACCATCGGTTTGCTGCTTTCCTGCTGACACTGGGGTTTGTGAAGGCCAAGTCTGATACATCTCTGTTTATCTATCACCATGGAGCTGACACTGCGTACCTACTGCTCTATGTTGATGACATTGTCCTCACAGCCTCCAGTGAGCCACTTCTCCGCCACATCATTGCCGCTCTTCACCAGGAGTTTGCTATGAAGGATCTGGGTGTGCTCCACCATTTCCTCGGGGTCACTGTTGAGCCTCATCCTGTCGGGTTACTTCTTCACCAGCGTCAGTACACTCGAGATATCCTGGAGCGGGCTAGGATGACTGACTGCAACCCGTGCTCCACTCCGGTTGATACTCAGGGCAAGTTGTCAGCGGCCGAGGGCTCTCCAGTGTCAGATCCCACTGCATACCGGAGTCTTGCTGGTGCCCTTCAGTACCTCACCTTCACCCGGCCGGACATCACCTATGCAGTTCAGCAGATCTGCCTTCACATGCATGATCCCCGGGAGCCTCACCTCACTGCTCTCAAGCGTCTCCTCCGCTACCTCCGAGGCACGATCGACTACGGCCTACTCCTTCACCGGTCCTCCTCGGCCGAGCTCGTCGTCTACACTGACGCCGACTGGGCAGGGTGTCCGGACACCCGTCGCTCCACCTCCGGCTACGCTGTCTTCTTGGGCGGCAACCTGGTGTCTTGGTCGTCTAAGCGTCAGCCAGTGGTCTCCCGGTCCAGTGCCGAAGCAAAGTACCGCGCTGTTGCTAACGGCGTGGTTGAGGCCTCCTGGCTCCGGCAGCTCCTCGCCAAGCTTCACACTCCGCCCTCCCGGAGCACGCTCATCTACTGCGACAATGTCAGTGCGGGCTACCTCTCCACCAATCTCATCCAACACCAGAGGACGAAGCACGTGGAGATCGACCTACACTTTGTTCGGGATCGGGTCGCCCTCGGCGAGGTGCGGGTCCTTCATGTTCCGACCACCTCCCGGTTCGCGGACATCTTCACCAAAGGCCTCCCGTCCACGACCTTCACCGAGTTTCACTCCAGCCTCAACATCACCAGTGGCTAGTTACGTCTGTGGGGGGGGCTTGTGTGTGTTCTTTCTTCTTTCTTGTCCAGTCTGGAACTCCGCTGCGCCGGTAGTTCAGACTGCGGGGGGTGTTGGATTATGAGTATATTAGGCCCATGAGGCTAGGCCCATGAGGCCCATGTATGGCTACCTATATAGCTACCCTTCTAGGGTTAGCCCAAAAATATAGAAAACACAAATTCTAACAGGTTTGCATGGTCTGTTCTTCCTTATCTTATTGGACAGGTTTACAGAAACCAGGGCATGCTGCTTAGTTGGAGCAAGGGGCGGAAGCTTTGAAGGTGGCTGCTCTTCACTACCATCAGCAAGAACACGTGGAAAGAAGACTGGAGATTCAGGAGGGCATGGTGAACTGAAGTGAAGTGGGAGATGTGAATCTTAGTTAGATCTGGTACAGCCTGTGTGTGGAAGCTGTATCCATTTGGGCATGTAACTAGTAGTCGCTCAATGATGCTTAAAGTTTGCATTATTTGTCATCGTTTGGTTCTGGCGAAGATCATTCTCTCATGTGTCATTAGTGCTACGCATGCTGGGCCCTGAGTGGTCAGATGTGTTGGTGTGTTTTTGAAAGGTTTCCGTTTCATGGTCAAAACTCTGAATGCTTTTGTAATTTCGTTGCTGTGAGGTAATGAAATTCCGGCTTCCCATTGTAGAAAAAAACAGTTAAATTATTGATCAAAGTCCATTTTTGGCCACTGGAATGTTGTCGATGTCTGGTATTGGCACTCGAACTCAGAAAACAAAAAATTTGACCACCAAACTGCCAAAATGACTTACTTCTGACTGCTTGTACCATTTCAAGGTGTTCAAATGTGGTTTTTATCTGACATGGCACCGTTTGTCATTGGTTTTGACATGTCACTTTTGGCACATGGTGGGGTCGAGTTTAAGGAGAGGGAGGGAGGGAGGGATGGAGAAGAAGAGAGAAGAGGGCATGGCATGCCAAGGCAGACAACAACAACAACATAGCCTTTTGTCCCAAGCAAGTTGGGGTAGCAATTGAAAAATTATACAGATTTCAGCATGCTGGTCACCGGTACCCATCCTCAACTCAAGCAGGCTGCCATGCTGGCTGAATAATGTGCCAACTAGCTCGAGGAATTTCTACTTTCTATTTCCTATAAAGGTTATGCTAACAAGAATAAGTCCATTCATAGCGTGGCCAAACTCATGAGGTTGTTTGTCAAGCATAAATTCAATCTAACGCATAACATCAGTAGGTTATACATTATACCTGGAAAAAAATGGTATCACATTGTTGAAGGAAGGATTGAGAAATGTCAAGGTTATTCAGTAAGTTTTTCTTCCTAAAGGTTGTCCCCCATTACTTCCAACACAGGCAAACAGTAACAGGACTGTACAGCTTCACCTATGTATATACTGCTTTTGTAGAAGCTTTGGTTGACACACAAGCAAACTTTATCTGTATCAACTACACCAAATTCTTATAAACAGCATACTTCTTTTGAGAATAGCATATTATATAGATTGGATGTATTTTTACTTGTTCACCTCAACACCTCAAAAAGGACGAATGAAGATGAACATGGGTCTTAAATATGTACAGAAATGTTTTTATTCATAGAATCAGAGGCATTAGTATGACAATGATGAAATTTAGTAGATATCTAGTCCATGAAATTTTAACAAAAAGATGAGTTGAGACAAGCCTCTGAGGATATGTTACACATACCTTAAATCCCAGAACTTTAGACCATCCTCTCCAGCAGTGACAAAGGTGTTTGTGCTTTCTTCACTGTTAAATGGATTCAAGTTTAGGGCTGCCATCACTTTTAAGTGGTGGAGAAGAACAATACTGCACAGTACCTTATATATGGTGCCCAAGAGAGAGCTCTAATGGGAACAGAATCAGCAGTGACACACATAAAAGGTTTTGAATCTGGACATTCAGTGGAAAAAATGGTTAATTTTAATCAAAATAAAATGATAAATATGCAGTACATGAATTCAATAGCTTTACAATAAAAAAAGGAAAAGTGACTAATCATGTTTTCCAAATATCAGTCATAGAGAGGCTTTGAAAGGGAAGGTATCTATTACCTTGTGTTGGCAAATGTATCGAGAAGTTCCATAAAGCAACCTGAAACATCAAATACAACATTATAGCAACCAGAAACATCAAATGCAACATTAAACTTTTAGACTAGCAACTTAAAATAAAAGTTGAAAGGCATGGGGTTTGAGTTAAGGAAATTATTCTCTTTCAAGAGGAAAATATACCGTTCCATCATGACAACCCGCCAATATCATATCATGAGGAGGAGAAGGTGACCAATCAACTGTCAAGGGAATGCTGTTTACCATTATAAAGAGGTCATGACTTCAAAAAGAATATTCATGCTGAGGAATATAGCACAAAGTAAAAAAAAAACTAAATCTAGCTCTATAAGCAAAAGTATCAATCACATGCTAAAACTTTGAAGTCACAGTACCTTTGCCTGTTCCTGCACTTCACTTTGACACACCTAAATACAGGTTGTAGCTTTAGAAAACGAGGGTCAGAACCCTCCACCTTAGAGGGGGAATATATTTTCTGGATCATGCATGGTGATGGAACTTCCCACCTGTGTACAAACAATGAAGTATGTGAGTGATGATTTATTAAAAAGAAGTTCTAGCATAGCAATGGGTTGCCCAACTTACACTTCAAGAGTGCCATTCCCCAACAATACTGCAAGGAAACCCAGTCGTGATTTCTGTTCAGGTTGACTTAGTAAAGGAGGCTTCCATTTGATGTCCCAAGCGACTCTACCGTTGTGAGCTAAACACAAGACAACTCTTGGTTGAGCAATGTCCCTTGTAATTGAAGATGAGTTTGAGTTTACACAACTAAACATATTGTCATCTTCCCATGATTCCTTGAGTGGCACAAGTTCCGCAGCTTCCGTTTCATCAATGACCCTATCACTGTTCTTGAAACTAGGTGCAACTTGATTTTCTCGTGCATTTTCATTACAATGAGAAGTATAATTGGCAGTGTTGCCTTCATTAACTTCCATGCCATCGCAACCAACAATTGCATTCTTAGACTGATTCAAACCAGCCCCATGAGCCATGTGATCACTTTTAGATGGCCCTTTAGTTATTGATGTGGATAATCCCTCCATTTTATGCGTTTCACCACCAACAGATGTGCCACTACTCTCATTTGAAGCAGGTGTCCTTTGAAGTTGCCCCCTAGCCTTTCTGGGGCCTGGTCCTTCCATACAGTTTTCAACCAAGACCACGGGATCGCCTGACTTCGGAATTGTCTGCAGTTTTTGTTCTTTGACATTAAAATCAGTAAAATGATTGTGCTCAGTTGAAACAGGCTTCTTTCTAGATCCCTCTTTTCCTATTTTGGTATTTGATTCTTCCTTACAATTTGCATTGTATAAGCCATGTGCTGGTGATGCATCATCAGACAACAAAACACCTGAATGAACACTGCATTTCTCAATATCACACCCACATGAACCAAGGCTACTTGCTATAAATTTGCCACCACTCTTGTTCAAAGATGTGGGATTGTTTGGACTAGTCAGTACAGAGGTTGTCATTGGGAGGCTGGCACCAGAAGCCACAAAACGACCAGTTCCAGCAGAAAGTGGTATCGTTTTAGGCCTTCCTCTTCCCCTCCTGCCACTTGACTCTCTTTTATTACTTGATTTAGGTGAAATGTGGATAGGCAGTACAGAACCATCTGAAGGAGCACCTTTACGAGCATTACCCTCAACCGCAACAATGCTAAAACTAGAGTCAGACTCTGTGCAAGCAGTGTGATCCATGCTGCACCCAAATAAAACAGGCTGACCAGTTGTATCTTTCCCCAGTTCAATCGTAGTGTCCGAATACTTTTGAGGCCTCACCCGTGTTCTCTTTGGTTGCTTACGGGTTGCAGTTGCTGGAGATGGTTTGGTACACACGCTTTCTTTTACTGGCAATGCTGCATCAACTGGAACAATACTTAAATTAGCATTAAACTCTGTGCAAACAGTGTGATCCAAACTGCCTAATGAAACAGGCTGACAACTTGTCTCTTGCCCTAATTCAGCATCAGCGCATGAAACAGATCCACCATTGATTGGAACTGGATACTTTCGAGGTCTCCCCCGCGATTTCTTAGGTTTTGTACAGATTGCAGTTGTTGGAACAGATCCACCATTGATTGGAACTGGATACTTTCGAGGTCTCCCCCGTGGCTTCTTAGGTTTGGTACAGATTGCAGTTGTTGGAGATGGGGTTGTACACACATCTCCTGATACAGTGCCAGATGAGGTAAGTTTGTCAATAAGCGGCAATGCTGCATCAATTGCAACAATACTTAAATTAGCATTAAACTCTGTGCAAGCAGTGTCGTCCAAACTGCAACCAAATGAAGCAGGCTGACAAGTTGTCCCTTTCCCTAATTCAACATCAGCGCCTGAAACAGATCCATTGTTCATTGGAATTGGATATTTTCGAGGCCTCCCCCGTGGTCTCTTAGGTTTTGTACAGATTGCAGTTGTTGGAGCTGGGGCTGTACACACATCTTCCAATACAGTACCAGATGAGCCTGTCAGTTTGTCACTTGGGTTTTTCTTAGGTCGCCCTCTACCTCTTTTATTAGGAGTTGATTGCACAGACTTCGCAGTTGGCATGACATAAGCCAATGGAAGGTCATCTGGAACAACACTTGAAGTAGAAAGGGGATCAAAAAGAATGATATCCTGACCTTCACCGTTTTGGGATGAATCTTCAAATTTTGCAACTGGCAACGGATTCTTTCTTGGTCTGCCCCTTGGTCTTTTTGGAACAGGTTCCAACTGATCACTGTAAGGTCTCTTTCTTGGCCTCCCCCTTGGTCCTTTTGGAACAGATTCCAGCTTATCACTACAAGGTATTTTTCTAGGCCTTCCTCTTCGATTACTATTATTGCATACATTCATTGACCGGCGAGAATGTGCGTCTTCAAATGGTGCTAACAGACACCAAACTTGAATGATACCTCTCCCGGTTAAGGGCATGCCAAGTTTATGGTAAGAAGAACCAGGAGGGTGCGCAGAAACAGCAAGATACTGCAAGGATAGAATATATGAGTATATGACATAGGATCATGAGTGCCAATTAACGTTTTGTGTTACTTATAAGTTCACAGTACTCTTGCAATAAGGACTAAAATGAAAACAAGCTATTAGCATAACTGCTATGGACAAAAAAAAATATAGGTGCAACCATATAATCATCTAGAGGACAAAGATAGAGTCAAGAAAACAGTTGCATAAAGTTTACAGATACATGCCACCCAAAAGCTTGCACTTCAGTAATTTAAAAACCCAATTAGTAGTAAAGTGCACATTTATCACGTGCAACATATGATTTTCTGGTGGCATGATAAGCAATTAAAGAGGAGTGAGTTGAGTATCTTATTTAAGAAATCACTTGGGGTGAGAAATCCAATACTAGGAAACCATATAGACTTAAATTGTCGTGTACCACATGAAGGATTTGTACAAAATATATACAGCAAGTAAATCATTTCAGGAACCTAGGAAATGACAATACTTTCTCCAGTCATAAATAAGTGATGTTTTGAGGTAACTGAAAACAACAACCCGAACTTTGACTACAATTAATGTGTTGAGTCTGACTGTTTGCAAGTGATATGAGTACATTTGTCTTGGACAATAGTTTAATAAAATTATACCTTTGATACATTGAAAGATATATATTACGATAAAAAGTAGTAGCGGAAGTTTAGAATAGTTGATTTTAGAATAGTTGACTTCAGACAATCCCAAAATGTTCTTCTTGTAGCATGGCAGTCTTGGATATAACAATATTTTTTTGAACGCAACTGGTAGGAGCTCTGCCTTTCAGTTAAGTTAGAGAAGAGTTAGTCCAGGTTATTTGGATATAACAATATGATACTATGCATTAGGAGCAGCCTCAATGTGTCACTGACCAGTGAGCCCAGGACTTACCAGCCATGTCACTGACAGGTGGTATTTTTCTGAATGACAAACTTCAGGGTGGCATCCAACTAAATTATCCCTCAATACTGGATAATTAAATGGTGTGTTTTAGACAAGTTTACAATTTCATAGTACTTAATGTCTTCACAACAAAGTTCATGGTTATAAAGGCCACAACCTCACAGTTTATAGAAGAGTCAGGCTTGTCGCACAACTTAGGGCACCAGTCCAAGGCCCAGACATTCCCCCCCGCATATAGAATAAAATCAAAGCTGCAATAATTAAAGACAATTGGTCAAGGTTCAATGAAGATATTAATATAATTTTACATGGATAATCAAGTATCAGAAAAATAAATTGAAGAGGGCAGAAGACTGATTTTAACAGCATATTTATTCCCAAGTTCATCACACTCTCAAATTTATACTTAACAAAGTAAAAGGGTCAATGGTGCAAACCAATAAATAATTAGAACTATTGTCTTCCGGATATTTAAGAATTTGGCACTCTTGAAGAGATGAATAGTTTCATGATTCAGCTACCCACAAGTTAGAATATAGATCATAAGGCACATTGCAGGACTCAACAAGATTATTGTTCTGGACCAAGGGAGTCTTTGGCATGCTTTTCTAGAAAAGACTTTCAGCATGAAACAGTTATTATAACAATTTTTCTAATTGGTGATCCATGTATAACAACCTTGGATATAAATAAGAAATGTTAAGATAATATAACAGCTCGGGCTATTAAACACATGCTCCACAACAATGACTACTTTCCCCCCATGCAGGGGGAGAGGAGGGATTGTGCACCTGACTGTATTATCCTTCCGGTCTTCCTGAGGTGTGACCTGTAATGATTTCCACAGTTACAAACCCAAGGGGAAAGAGTATCAGAGAGGAATCCTATTGAGCTGAAAAATAATGCTTAACTCTCCTAAAAAAAATGCAAAGACTGGGCTCAGAAACTAAAACACTATTAAGTTTACTTTCACTGACCTGGGGAACAGAAGCAGATGAAAACTGTGGTAAGGTTACACTGTGCATGTCATCTCTAGATGAAGTTGACTCAGTGCCATTAGTGAAAGTTACACTTTTTGGCTCATAAGAGAAGTGCCTCCATTCTCTGAAGACGGATCAAATGAGCAGCAAATTATATTTGCAGATAAGAAAATACAAAAACATATATCTGAAAAAGAGGCCATTTAGAAAGAAAGGAGAAATCAAATGTAACTCCTGCATCTTTTCAAATTTTGGGGAGCCTGTGGATATTCGAGGAAGGAACAGGTACCTTTAACTAAACCAATAAAGCATGAATATTATCGCGATCTGATAACTAGCACTCTTGTGGACAACATATACTCCGAAGCTACTAGAGTTAAACAAATTCTCCCACATGTGTATGATACATCCATGTAATACACTCCATGAAAATCGAGCACGTCTCTATACAGGATCACGTCTACGATCACCCATTAGGCTGACTCAGAAAATTTGCCAATTCCATCGTGGTGACTGAGGGCGAGAGCAGAGGAAGCCAGGAGACAGATTTTTACCTGAGGAACGTTATTGACGAGGAGAGCCGCTCAACTTCCGCCTCAGGGAAGTCTGGTTCGGGCCCTTTGTCGACGAGCCCCGAGATGGCGCGCACAGTTCTCAAGAACCCATCTGCTGATTCATCGAACAGGCACACCTCAACGCCGTCTTTAATATCTTCTCCGGCTCCCGGCGGGGCCGCGGCCATCACCGGCGAGGGGGGCTAAGCGGGAGTCTTGGGGAGTCCTGCTGGTAGCCGCAGAGGCCGTGGCGGACGCGACAGAGGACGGGGATGCTTTCGGCGGCACCGAATGAGCTCAGGAAGCTTAGGGTGGTTCCGATGGAGGGGCTAAGGAGGAAGAGGGCGTTGCGCCGACGAGGCGGCCACGGGCACCGCGCAGCCAACGGCCGTCCCTGGAAGGCGGGCGTGGAGATGACAGGAAGCAGATCCGGCCGTGGGTGCGGGGGTCTGAACTGTCGACGGGAAGAGCAGGCGCGCTCAGGAGAGAGAGCCACGCGCGGAGGAGGGAGCCGCGGAACCGGCAGCCACGCGCGGAGAGGGAACCGCGGGACCGGCGGCGGCTACTATTGGAACGGAAGAACACCGCACCCCCCCACGCGGAACAAGAAACGGGAAGTGGAGTTGGGCTTTATGATATGGGCCGGATTGTAAGGAGAAATACCATCACAATCTACTCAGGAGACGGAATCGTGGATTCCATCCCTTAACCGGCGGCGCCATCTCTCACCATCGGACCGAGACACGCGGGCAACATGGGCGCGGGCTAGTGGCGCAGCGGCACAGCGGCAGCGTGGGCGTGGGCGTGGTGGGCGCAGGCCGTTGGCTGCGCGGTGCAATATTGAGAAAATCTACGCCACCGGAAGAATAAGGAGGGAGAAGGTAGAGATGGCGTTGGTGCATAGTGCAATATTGGATTTTTTCTTTCGTTGCAACGTACGAGCATATTGGCTAGTGTTTATAAATTCTTAATGCGCCGATCTCCATTTGTTCTAATATTTTAACGTCGCCCATTTTGTAAAATGCACTGTCCTTTATCGCCTGCGTGAATAGATTTTAGTATGTTAAAGTTATTTCTTTAACCACATGTCAAGCGATACCACTTAATTTCTTCTACGGTATTTCATTTACAAAAGCTACTACAAATGATCACATCATGTATTATATACGAATTTTATTTTATTTTCCCAATGTATTTACGGTTACACCATGTGTTGGGGGCAAGGCCAGCCTCTAAGCACCCCCTGGTGGGTCCCGGACGCCGCCCTGCGTTCGAGAGCAAAGGCGCGTCCGATATTTCGTTCAGGCGAAATGACGGAAAACATGAATAGAGGGGGTGACGACGGAAGTGGCTATGCCTTATCGCAATATCGCTCGTGGTCCACAGCCGATCCGGCCTTTTCGCTTAGGCGAATGGAACGACGGCGCCGCCGAGCAGGGCAAGGCCCGTTCGCTATGGCGAAAGGGGAGGTCTGGTCCGAGTGAGCATGCCCAGCCGAGGGCATGGAACGAGTTATTCACCTTGACGAAAGGGCGGCTCAGCCCAATCGGGTGTGGCCGATCATTGAAATGGTTTGAACTATTCGCACAGGCGAATAGTCGTATGCAATCCATCTAACCGATTTTGCAGGTTACGCCCTAGACGGAGTCCGCCGCCCTCGTTGAGCCGATAGCCTCTACCCGGCAGGGATCGCCTGGTCGGTTGAGAGGAGACATGAGGTGGGGCCGGTCGTCTCCAGCAGACCGGTTATAAGGTCCAAATAGGCTAGAGGGTGAATAGCCTAATTAAAACTTCTACAAGAATTACTTAACCACAAGTATTAGTACAAAAGGTGGCGAAGCAAAATGCACTAGCTCTAACTAATTAAGCAAGCCACCTACAAAAGTTTAGTACAAGGCTATCCACTAAACACAACAACAACTACAAGTAAGATATAAGGAGTAACACGAGAGAAAAGCTTCGAGTGATTATACCGATGTGTAGAGATGAGAAGAACCAACCAATCAATCACACAAGAGAAATTCTCGGGAAGAGAACGACACAAGAATTTATTCCGAGGTTCACTTGCTTCCCGACAAGCTACTCCCCGTTGTGGCGATACACCCACTTATCGGTTCGCGAGCTAATCGACTATCAAGAGTCGAGCCCTCGGCAGGCGCCGCACAACCACACACAAAATGGGGATCCTCCAAGCCACGAGCTCCACTAGAGTATCCAATTCGCGAACTCCCATGGGGAAGGATCAAGAACCCCTTACAACACTTGGTGAGGGCTCCAACAATCTCCAATTGCGAGCTCAATCACCTCTGCTGCTCCAAGCCATCTACCGCATCGGGAAACACGGAAGAGTAACAAAAAATCCGCAGCAACTTGAAGAACAAGTGCCTCTAGAATGCAACTCTCAAATAATGCACTTGAATCTCACTCAATCTCACTCAAGATGTGCAACCAAGCAAAGAGATGAGTGGAGGGGTTGTTCTCTAGCTCAAAGGATGTCTCAAGGTCTCAAATGTGCAAGAGAGAAGCCTCCAAACCCGGTCACCATCTATTTATAGCCCCACGAACGAATATGTCTGTTACCCCTTCACTGGGCGAGTTTTCGGATCGACCGGATGCGCCGGTCGAACTGACCGAACGCGCAGGTCACTAGCATGCTCCAACGGCTAGTTTTCGCGCGTATAAACTTGTATTGACCGGACACGTAGGTCACTAATGGGACCGGACGCGCAGGTCACAGCGAAACAGTGAACAGAGAGGTTCGAGTAAGCTCCCGACGCGACCGGACGCGTCCGGTCATCACTGACCGGACTCGCAGCAGCGTCCGGTCACTTTTGCACGTGAAAAACACTGACCGGACACGCTAACCGGACGCGTCCGGTCACGAGTCCGGTCATAGACCACTCTTCGGTAAAACGACGATAACTCTTAGCTCCGAACTCCGATTTCGATGATCTTAAACATTTTGGAAAGCTTACTCAGAGGGCTACATAACCCATATGGAAACTTTATCTAAGTCACAATGGATCAAAGCAGTATTCTACTCCAAGAGTCATCCTAGTGTCCGAAGAACACCGAAAAACCTTTCTCCCGTCACCAAGTTGATCAAAATCAACTCCAACACCTCCTTTGCAAATGTGCCAACACCACCAAGTGTACACCAGCATATGCATGTGTGTTAGCATTTCAGAAATATTTTCAAAGGGTTATGTTAGCTCTCAACTAGATCCTAATGCATATGCTCAAGACATTGATCTAGTGGCACTTGATTCCCGAACTAACCATGATTGCCCCTCTTGATAGTCGGTTATATATCATAAACCCGGTCAATCACTTCTCTACTCATCTTAGACCGGCAAAAGAAAAACCCTATGGTTATACCTTTGCCTTGCACTCTTAGATCCTTCTCCTTCACTTGATCATCATGTCCATCATTTTATGTGCATTCCTTCATGATCTTGCTCATCATTCCATGCACCAAATTATGTGGTCTTGTGGTCATCTCTCCATGCCATTTCCAACTCCATCACATGTTGCTTATGCCTAGCTTAATCACACTTGATCACATAATATTAGCAACTTTGGTGTCACTCAATTCTCAAAACCAAACTTGGGCTTTCAATCTCCCCTTTTTGGTAATTGATGACAACCACCACAAATATATGAAATAAAATAAATTTTCAATATCGATAGTATTAGCTCCCCCTACATATGTGCTTCCATGAGTTTGGTTCAATTGTGCACATATGTATGGATTTGAATTTTGGGAGAGTTACTACTATCAAATTGATGGTAAGGTATATAGAATAGACCTTTGAAGCGTGATACCAATCGGAGTTGCCTTTATATACCATCCTTAGCATCGATGTAGCTAGACACGACTTGTAATACATCACTTGTAAAGATCACAAACACTAAAATACCTCGTGAGATCAACATTATAAGCAAAGGTGTCTAGATACCTGTAACACCCTAGGTGTTAAGCATACATTCACATCCTAAATCATGATCATTAGCATTTCATGCATGTTCATCATCACATGCACTATAAGTTGGAATTAATTAAATTGTGAAAAACATATGTTTGAACCCTAACTTATTGCAATTGCTAACTAAGAGTGGTAAAATTTGTTTGGCTATAACTCTAAATGACTTAGAACTAATTAACATGATTTTTGGAGCAATTTTTGTATTCAAAATCTCCCCAAATTTTGCCTTTAAAAATATTCCAGAAAAATGAGTTTTTATTTAAAATTTGGACTTTAAATCACTAATTCAAAATCTATTTAGAATTTTGAAAAGTGCCCTAAATGAAAGTTGTAGAGAATTAAATTTTGAACGACTTTTGTTTTGGGGGCAACTTGTGAAAATGGTTTTTTTCATCTTCAAAAATTGAATTTGAATCAGTTTATAAAATCTGGAAATTTATTTTAAAAAAAGAGGGGCTCCTTACCTTAACGGGCCGCGACCACCCTTTCGGCCCGCGAGCCGAAGCCAGCCCGGCCCCGCTCGCCCGCGCCCACCCCGCTCGCGCGCGCTCGCCTCGCCAGCGTGACCGGCCGCGTCAGAGCGCGCTCGCCGCGTGGTCGCCGCTCGCCGACAACGGCGTACGGGTGGCGTCCCGCGGGCCCCGCGGTCACTCGGTCGGCTTCAAGACGTCGCCCGCCAATGCCTGCTCCACTCCCCTGCCTTCACTCGTGCTCCATCCACCTCCTCTCCTCCTTCCGCGCCGCAGCAGGAGCTCCACCGCCGTCCGCCACCGCCTGCCACCGCTCGCCGGCATCTCCAGCCGCCGGTGGGTCGCCTTCGCCTGCGCTTCGCACCTCCTGAACCCCGCTAAGGCGATTGCCTCACCTTCCGTCCCTCGCGGTGATAGGATTTCCTCCACCACCGCACGCCGTCCGCCCGAGCTCGCCGGCGACCACTGCTGCCACTGCCAGGGTGCTTTCCTGCCTCCATTTCTTCCATCCTCGCCTCTGCCTTGCCGTAGGGGATCACCGAGAGCCGCTCGCCTCACCGGGAACCTCGCCACCGGCAAGAACGCCGGCGGCGGAGCTCCTCCCCTACTCTCAGGTCGCTGACCCGTGGGACCGCAGGGCCCAGCCGCAGTGGCGTGGCTCCTTCACCTCGACCGAGCTAGGCCAATGAGGCCATGGGCCGACGCCCTACCGGGCCGCATCCCCCTTCCCTTCGCTCGAGCCGCGCAGGCCAAGTGTGGCCGTGGGCTAGCTGATTCCCGCGGGCTGGCCTGTAGCAATATGAGGATTCGTTTTCAAATTTTTCTTTACTTTTTGAAAATAGAAATGGTTTAGAAAATGTTTGGATACTCAAATTTGCTCTAAATCTGTTGAAATAAATTTTGCTAGGTTCCTTATCATCAGATCTACTTGGGAAAAATATTGCATATCAAGTTTAAGATACTTTTCTGTAGGGTTTTTATTTAATCACTGAAATTGATGTTTTCTTGTTAAATATGTAATAAATCATAGAAAGGTCAGAAAAATATGGTTCCACTTGCAATAATTTTCTTTTGTGATGTACTTTCTAGAAAAAATATATGCCATGCATGTTCTGTAGAAAATTTTTTATGTGCAATACAAGTGTTTAATATTGTTAATAATTGTTATTTTTGCTATAAAGAAAAATATGAATAAAACATGCATGTAATAATTTTTCTCTAGTGATTGATTATTGTGTAGAATGTAGGAAAAATGCTAAATCTGTTGTTTGATACTTTTCATAGTATAAAGTATTTTTATGCTCATTTTTAAGCCCTAGCTTGTTATTTTTGTGTAGACAGTTCTAGTAATCCAAATGTAATAAAATTTTTGTGGCATACTAGATTAGATGATAGTAGGCTGCTATAGTTTTCTCAGATTTTTCTATGCTACCAAAATAGGTGTTGATGTTCAAACCTAGTTGCAATTAGGGTTTAATTAACCTTGTTAATGCATGATTAGTTAATAAGATCTGCTTTGGTGCATCTTTGAAGCATTTAATAAGATGTGTTGACTTAGCATAGTAGTAGAAGAAGAAAATACAGTAGATTACATGTGCTTGTAGTATATGTTCTTAGATGATGTTGACTACCTTGTAGAAGAGTTGTATTCCTACTTTATGCAGTAAAGTAAATCTGTTCATCTACATTTCTTTCATCATGATCATTACATGTCATCTCTGCAATGCACCTAGGCATGAGCACTTATACGTTCGCATCATACAGGATCACAGGAAGTAACTCCGGTAGCAGTTCACGAGGAGCCAGAAGAGCAGACCGAGGTGCAAGAGCAGGAGGTGCTCGAGGCTGACGAGGAGGTCGGTGAGGATCTTCCAGAGTGTCCAGACCACCGTCCGAGCTCTTTCGAGAGAGGCAAGCCTCGGAGCATTTTTCTCCCCCGGTTTGCAACTAATTTATTAATGTTTTACTTTAACTGATGCATTACGTTTAGGAATTATTTGCAACCGTTGTTGTATTACACCTTGTTTATCCTGTTCTACCATATCCTTGTTACCTTGGTATTCGCAGTCAAGAAATGCTTAGCTTGCTTAGACCGGTAGAAGTCGGGTGATTTCCTCTCACCTGCGAGTTATAGGTGGTTACCTGGATCTGCTTGAAAAAGTATGTCATCATAGAATAACTAAGTGTTAATGTGAAATTGAGACCGGACGGAAACTTGCAGGGTTTCGGACTGTAGTGTTTTCCGTCTGTGTCGATTAAGGACCGACTGTTGTTGGGCCTCGAGTCATGTTGAACGCATGCCTTACATTTAGCTGGCCGAATAATGTACCTTTCGACCACGAAGCTGGGAGATTATTCGGGCCGAGTGGATTGCCCGCAACGCACTGTACCAGAGCAGTAGTGGCAGGATACGGGGGCGCGATGATAAGGCCAAAGAGCAGTCGGGCGGCCCCGGGTACATGTGGTTCCTGGCAAGCTCGAGACTTTACCTGAATGGTTGACTCGGTGACTAATACCTCACTTTAGCGGGTGAGTGAGGTTTGTGTGAGGAATAAATTACCAGCTGGTTAATAATCGATTCGAATCACCATCGTTCACTGGATAGTGAGCACTTGACTTGAGTTACTTCATCGTAGTAATTCTAATGGAACACTTGGACAGTTATATGGTATATGACATGATAAAAGTTGATTAATGATCATTGGTTATCCTTACCTGTTTAATTACATGTTACTATAGTACAGGTGCAAATGTAGTTGACAGGTTAATAAAGATTTAACTTGATGCAAAGCTTTTGGAAAGATTCTTTAAATGCTAAAATTGCCTTTTTGCAATTGAGTCAGCTACCCCACCATAAAGCCTGTCATGATCCTTGGTGTCTTTTATTTTCGGTTCTGTCGGGTAAGTCTAGCTGAGTACTTTCTCGTACTTAGGGCTTTGTTCCCACTTGCTGCAGATGGACAGATATATTACGGCTACTGTATCAACTGTCTTTATCCTACGATGGGAGAAACTTAGGGCCATGGGCAATGGTCATTCACTACATCTCGTATGATGCTTTTGTTGGAAGATGATTCTGAGCTGTCACTTTATTTCGAACTCTGTGTGAGAGTGTGTGGTTTGAACTAAATGCTTCCGCTACTTCTATTTGAAACTGGTTTGTAATAACTATGTTTAAACTCCGATGTATTTGCGACGCGAACTTTTATGTAACTTGTGATGGTGACCGCTGAACTTATTACGATCTTGGTTGGTGTGTAAGTTGGTTTGAAATCCGTCGTGATTTCACGGACTACCGGGTTATACGGGCTTAAGTTTGTTAAATCGTCTGCTCGGTGGATGATTTTCTTACTTAATCTCGTATAATTGGTCAGTTCTGTTACAATACCACTTGTAAAGCTACTCTCAACAATTCATCATTCAAGATCTATTTCTAGCATTCACCACACAAGCATGAATATCGAATTTAAATTTGCAATGCAACACATCATCATGTTAATGCACATACAAATGTAACAAAGTGTTCATGAGCTTGCTCCCCTTACTTGTGTGCTCAATCTTAATTGATCCATTTCTAATGTCATATCTTTTGCTTTCTTTCTCCATTTCTATATCTTTATAACTTACTTCTTCCCTTTGTCAACAATCACCAAAAAGGTGCTAATTTTAGTGAGAATTAAGTCAATCAATATGAGGGAGTCCAAATTATGGTTCAATCTAGATCACTTGCCTAGAATATGTAATTCGGTTTGATCCAAGTACAAGCTTCTTCACACCTCATAAAGTATAAGGGTTATCTTGACCATGTTGAATTACACATCATGAGCTCATTTTCTAGATTCAACACTAGGTTTGCAAGCCCACAAATATGTCATATGCTACCACTAGATCAAACAAACATAGAAGCAATAGTGGTACCATATATACATCAAAATCATTTGATTTTCAAGAATGAGCCTATTTGTCATACAAATATGTCTATATGTTCTAAACATGTCCTTAGCAAAGTATGAATGATATGCCAAACAACTTTACCTTGCATTGTCGAATGAGAGGCATGTCATATAAGAATATGGGGTTGCACTCATTTCAAGTTGGAGAAGTCAAGTATGTTCAATTCATTCTTCAACTTGTAAAATCTTTTCTCATCAAGTGGCTTTGTGAATATGTCGGCTAATTGATCTTCGGTGCTAATGCCTTGTATACAAATATCACTCTTTTGTTGATGATCTCTTATGAAGTGATATCTTATGTTAATGTGCTTGGTTCTTGAATGTTAAACCAGATTTTGTGTCATCTTGATAGCACTTTCATTGTCACAAAACAATGACACATTCTTGAATTTGATTCCAAAGTCATTCAAGGTAGCTTTTATCCAAAGCAATTGTGCACAACAACTACCGACGCTAATATATTTGGCCTCGGCGGTAGATAGTGCAACACTATTTTGTTTCTTTGATGACCATGAAACAAGAGACCTTCTAAACAATTGACAAGTACTACTTGTGCTCATTCTATCAATCTTGCAACCACCATAGTCGGAGTCCGAATATCTAATCAACTCAAAATTAGACCCCTTTGTAAGCCATAATCCAACATCATGAGTGCCCTTAAGGTATCTCAATATTCTCTTGGTTGCTTTCAAGTGACTTTCTCTAGGTGAAGCTTGATATCTTGCACACTTGCACACACTAAACATCGCATCCGGCCTAGAAGCGGTGACATATAGCAAACTTCCAATCATAGACCGGTATTACTTTTGATCTACCATGTTGCCACTAGCATCAACACCTAATTGATCATTTGTGCCCATTGGTGTACTCATTGGCTTAGCATCTCGCAATCCAAACTTCTTGATCATGTCCTTGATGTACTTCCCTTGACTTATAAAAGTGTTATTCTTCATTTGCTTGATTTGAAGTCCAAGAAAGTAACTAAGCTCT
This sequence comes from Saccharum hybrid cultivar R570, assembly GCA_038087645.1. Taxonomy (NCBI): domain Eukaryota; kingdom Viridiplantae; phylum Streptophyta; class Magnoliopsida; order Poales; family Poaceae; genus Saccharum; species Saccharum hybrid cultivar. Next base: position 18,847,393 of record JAQSUU010000139.1, read on the forward strand.
CTAATCATAGACATCTCAAACTCATTTGCCATCATTTTCCAAACTCTTCACAAAAATCTTGATTGGTTGATCCAAAAATGATATCATCCATATAGATTTGCAATACAAACAAGTCAGTGCCTATTTTCTTGGTGAAGAGAGTGGTGTCAACCTTTCCCATCTTGAACCCTTTAGAGAGAAGAAAGTCCCTCAATCTCTCATACCATGCTCTAGGTACTTGCTTCAAACCATACAATGCCTTCTTTAGCTTGAAAACATGGTCGGGCTTCTTGTCATCTTTAAAACCGGGAGGTTACTCAACGTAAACTTCTTCGTTGATGTAGCCATTGAGAAATACACTCTTGACATCCATTTGATGGAGCTTGATGTTGTGTGCACAAGCATATGCTAATAAGATTCTAATTGCCTCCAATCTTGCAACCGGTGCATATGTCTCACCAAAGTCAAGACCTTCAACTTGTGTGTAACGTTTTGCTACCAATCTTGCTTTGTTTCTCACAACTACACCATCTTGATCTTGCTTGTTTCTAAAGACCCACTTAGTACCAATTACATTGTAGTTCTTCGGCCTTTCAATAAGTTCCCAAATTTGATTTCTAGTGAAGTTGTTTAGCTCTTCATGTATGGCATTTACCCAATTGAAATCCTTTAATGCATCTTCTATTTTCTTAGGTTCTTCAAGTGACATAAATGAGTAGTGCTCACAAAAAGATGCTATCCTTTATCTAGTTTGAACACCACTTTGAATTCCACCAATGATTTGGTCCAATGGATGATCTCTTGCAATGCTAGTAGGTTGGAGTATTAGGAGTTGGTTGCTTCCACTAGCTTGACCTTGATCTTGCACTTCATTATGAGAACCACTAGAGCTTGCTTGATTTGTATCAATTTGCACGCTTTGGTTGATCATTTGAATGTCATCGTCATCATCAACTTGTCTTGGCCTAATATCACCAATATCCATGTTCTTCATTGCTTTTGTCAATTGATCTCCTCTCACATCATCAAGATTTTGAGCTTCATTTTGAGATCCTTGGGTTTCATCAAACTCAACATCATGAACTTCTTTCAAGGTGCCATTAGTGAGATTCCAAACTCTATATGCCTTGCTTGTGGTAGAATAACCAAGTAAGAACCCTTCATCACATTTCTTTTCAAACTTGCTCAATCTAGTGCCTTTCTTGAGAATATAGCATTTGCAACCAAACACTCTAAAGTATGCAATGTTGGGTTTTCTTCCATTCAATAGCTCATATAATGTCTTCCCAAGCTTTCTATGGCAATAGAGACGGTTGCTACAATAGCATGCCGTGTTGATGGCTTCACTCCAAAATGAATGACTAACATTGTATTCACTTAGCATTGATCTAGCCATATCAATTAAGGTTCTATTTTTTCTTTTAACTACACCATTGGATTGAGGAGTGTATGTTGGTGAGAATTGATGTCCAATACCAAGATCATCACATAAAATTTTCAATTCTTGTGTTCTTAAACTCACTACCATTGTCATTTCTAATCTTCTTGATGGTACTCTCAAACTCATTTTGCAGTACGTGCAGGTCACAACAAAACAGCGAACAGAGAGGTTCTAGTAAGCTTCCGACGCGACCGGACGCGTCTGGTCATCACTGACCGGACTCGCAGCAGTGTCCGGTCACTTTTGCACATGAAAAACACTGACCGGACGCGCTGACCGGACGCGCAGGTGCCGACCGGTCCAGTCACAGGCCACTTTTCGGTAAAACGGCGATAACTCTTAACTCCGAACTCTGATTTTGATAATCTTGGACATTTTGGAAAGCTTACTCAGAGGGCTACATAACCCATATGGAAAATTTATCCAAGTAATAATGGATCAAAGCAGTATTCCACTCCAAGAGTCATCCTAGTGTCCGAAGAACACCAAAAAACCTTTCTCCCTTCACCAAGTTGATCAAAATCAACTCTAACACCTTCTCCTTTGCAAATGTGCCAACACCACCAAGTGTACACCACTATGTGCATATGTGTTAGCATTTCAGAAACATTTTCAAAGGATTATGTTAGCTCTCAACTAGATCCTAATGCATATGCTCAAGACATTGATCTAGTGGCACTTGATTCTCGAGCTAACCGTGATTGTCCCTCTTGATAGTCGGCTATGTATCCTAAACCCGGTCAATCACTTCTCTACTCATCTTAGACCGGCAAAAGGAAAATCCTATGGTTATACCTTTGCCTTGCGCTCTTAGATCTTTCTCCTCCACTTGATCATCATGTCCATCATTTTATGTGCATTCCTTCATGATCTTGCTTATCATTTCATGCACCAAATCATGTGGTCTTGTGGGCATCTCTCCATGCCATTTCCAACTCCATCACATGTTGCTTATGCCTAACTTAATCACACTTGATCACATAACATTAGCAACTTTGGTGTCACTCAATTCCCAAAACCAAACTTGGGCTTTCATCGGTGGTACCCAGGATCGGTGGGGACTCCGATTAGCGAGCAGGCCCCAAGCATCGAGGAATATTCTCGAATATGTAGTAGGTGAAGGGGCATTTTTGTTTTGCAAAAAGCCTACGGGCATGTATAAATAGCCCCCATGAGGGGAATGTAAAGAAGAGAACACGAGTTGAATGAAATCCACCATCTTGTTTCGCTTGTGTTCATCTTTCCGTCTTCTCCCATCTCAAGAGTTCGCTTGTGCGGCAACCCGGTGTTCGTTGGTTTGGGCCTCGAACAACACAATGCATGAGTTTTCTTTTCTTTTCTACTTGAAGCACGTTTCTTACCACATAGACCACCCTCAAATGTATCTGTATCAAACCATGTAGATATAGTCATATAATAAATATTGGTTGTTATACAATGTGGCCAAATTTAAGATATATTGTATGTTTGCATTATTTCCTACTGAAGATAGTCATCTCTTTATCTTTATTTTTTTCCTACCATGTATTCATCTGATGAATATTGGTCTTATTATGACTCCAGCAAGTTTTCAATTACACTGTTATACATACTTTTCAAATTTGCATTTCTAGAATAATATCTTAAAAATTCCGCAGCAATGCACGGGGTAGCACCTAGTTTATATAATTGATTTGACTAGCAAGCATATGTGTAAGGAAGAAGAATAAGGAAGATATATGATTCCCATGTGTATTGTCTATGAATTACATCATAAAAAGGCAATGTGATAAAGCATTGATCGATATAAGGAAATTCTAAAATAGAGAGTTTTTGAAATCGTGACTTTACTTTTAAAACAACAAATAAGGGCATGTTTGGATGGACTAGAACAAACAACCAGTTCTATTAGCTCTTATAAGTGGACTAGTGAAGTAACAACTAGTTCATGACTAGTGGACTAACAATTAGTCTGCCTGTTTGGATGTTTAGGGACTTAAAATTAGTCAACTAATTGTTAGTTCTATGAATCCAAACATGGCCTAAAAATATAAGGCAATAAATAAACAGCAGTCGGGTTAATAAAACTGAAAAAACTGAATCAAAAAAGAAATTTTGTGGAAGCTCCAATGCAGGATTCAAACATAGCCATTAAGCATTGAAATAGGAGATAGATACCTTTTTTCTTTATTTATAATTGTGGCCACAGGGATTTGAAAAGTGGTGTTGGAGTCACGTGCACACAACTAAACTGCCATGACAAAAGGTAAGATTTTTTTTGAGCATGACAGAAGGTAAGATTATGCAATGTTTGTGTTACTATACTATCTCAGTATCAAGGAGCAGTGCACCAAAACGATTTTTGGAACCATGGAGGATCTAATGGGCTAAACAATGGATTGAACCGCATCTTCTTTGTATATATGGCTGTCCAATGACTGGGCCTTGTAGACTAGAGCCCAGGGTGTCCAGGGCCTAGGTCTGCCAGTGTTATCAAGTTTGTAAGTCTGCAAGTAAAAAAAAAGAACAAGTAGTCCTATATTGGAGCTCCATATGTATAAAAGGAAACTAACGAAGGCACAACAGAACAAACGAAGAATAGACAACAGAGATTCAGGGAATCCGCGTCATCTGTCACGGTCTCGCCTAGTACACGCCCACACCCAATCAAAGAAAAGTAAGCCCGCATCATGATTCCCAGGGAATCTTGCCATTCCACCCTAGCGTACAATAGTGTCTATCGTCAGCTATCACCATGAACAGCGCCGCGAAAAAGAAAGTCTAGCGGGGTAGATTTGGTTCGCATGGGCGCGGCCGGCAGCCAGGCCGCTCCGGGTCTAATCGGTAATCGCCTTCCCCAATTAGGTTTCGCGTCCATGCGATCACGCGCCTACCGTGAAGCAGGCCCGTAGGCCGCCGGCCGTTACCGTTCGTTGCTCGTGCTCTCTCTGGGCGAACGTGCGATCGTGCAATCAAACTGCAGTTTGCACGCCTCGGGTACGACGCCCACCACTCGCGGTTGGTGAAATGTGGCGCACGCGGCATGGGTACACACTACACACCCCCACTACCACCGGATGTTTCGGGCCGGCTACGCGCGTACAGCCAACGTGGGGAAGAGCAGAGGTCGCTATAGGTTGTTGTACCAATCGATCGGATCACATGCATATAGGCTGAAAGGACAGGACAGAGCTTCTGCGCCAAGTGACCCTCGTGGCAATTGGCTGCAGATCGTGATGAACGCTTTTGCATGCGTCAAGATCATCGGTGTACCAGCGGTCAGAGGGGATGATGGTGCCCGCAACTGGGACGGAACCGTACGGCTGGCCAGCTGGAGTGGATGGCTCGCCTCACATGCACATGCACGCGTACGTCGTGGCGAGTCACATGCATCTGACTGTTTTACGCATGGCCGCACGCACATACGACTGATGCAGTTTTCGGAATGGGTTCTGGATCGCGGTTGATCGGTCTCGGATCTTATCGGCCCAGGGGACGACAACGCTAGTTATGTAACCTACAAGTTCTGCGTGCGCCGATCGCTGATTGATGGTGCTTGCTGCAGCTACTCGCGGAAAGACCCACAATATCCTCTTGGAGAATAACTGGTCTAGGAGCACTGTGCATCACACCATTTCCATCGTCACAAGATTCTTTTGTTGTTGACACTTCTTGCTGGAGGAGCGGAACATGATTCGATCGTTCTTATCCTGATAATGATTCGAGGTGTCATCAGCATATATGGAAAAGTATGTACCGTCTGGTTTCAGCTTGTAGATCACACAGCCATCACACTTCACTACACCCTACAAAGAACAGCATGTTAGATCGAGACTAGTTAGGTCCGTGGCAACATGGTGGGGATACATGTGTACACTAGCGTATGGACCGGTTGGTTTAATCTCTTGTCTTGGAATAATGGACGTGCTACTTTGATGTGCACACCCTCGGCTCTAAATTGTGAGTTATTATAATATTTTCAGAAAACATCGTTTTGCTGAAATTTAGCTTATGTATAGTGTGAGAAAAACATTGTTCGTTCTGAAGTAGTGCTGTAGGACAGGGCGATAGTTTTTACAACACATTTAGATATATACTACGTCTAGATACATAGTAGAAACTATTAGCCACAATGATTTATAATTTGGAATGGACGAATGAGTAGCTAAGAGGAAGGCCGAAGTTTTAATTTCTCATGCAAAAAAATTATATTTGATACTTAATACTACAGAGAAACACGCATGATACATGCTTACCTAATTGCAGCATAGCTGCCAAAGCCTTTTATTCAACAGATGAGAAGAAAGGAAATGGAGAAAACATGAGGAGTTTGGAGCATCTCCAAGAGAGAAATAAAAATTTAGAAAGCAATCTAAAAATCAGAGTCCAGTAGACTCTAAACCATTTTCCATCTCTTCCGCACTCCAAAACCACTCTTCTCACTTTTCCACTAGTGGAGAGGCTACACGTACCACTCTCTAAATTCAATATACTATACAGTAGTTTTCTTATGTTTTTTCACACAAGAAAAACTATATATGATAAGCCTTTGGGGTATATCAGAGAGGCTCTTGACATTGCTTTTATAAGAGAGGGCTCGAGGGAGTTGTTAGGTGCTCTATATCACCAACTTTTTTTTTATTTTTTTGCCCTTTTTTTAAAGATTCTCTCAAATATGCCCTTGTCGGAAAATTTTCAAAAAATAGACCCTGCTCTTGACGCCATAGTCTTCGGCGCGAATATATAACGGCATGACGCTAGGGTCATTGGCGCCAAGCCCCTGGCGTCGTGGCGCTGACGTGGCAGGGGTCTTGGCGTCAACCTCATTGGCGCCAAGTCTTGGCGCCAGCCTCTTCGGCGCCAAGACTTGGCACCATAGATCTTAGCGCCAAGACCCTACTCTTAAACCCACACCACTCTTCCTCCCCAAGCCATTCTCATTTTCTTTCTCCTTCTCTTCGAGTTTTCCCTTTGTCCACTTCGGCCAACCACTTCAATCGATATATTGGATCGTGGAAAGTTGGATTTTATCCGTCGATCTTCGAGAGCCAGGTATCCTCTCATCCTTTCTTCTTTATTTTAAATCGATCTGGTAAAGTCAAGTCGTATTCTTAACCTATGATACTTCACATGTTATTGGTTCATGCACTTTTTAAAATTCGTATGTATTATACAACCGTAGGATGCATAGACGTGGAAAAACTAGAAAACAAAGGTATGCATCGATCTTTTTCATCACATGTTAAATCCTAGGTTTTAGGGTTTATTGTTATTTGTTTTGTTATATTAGAACCGAATTTATTGAATTGTAGTTATGGACGAATGACCGAAAGTCCCTACGTCCCAAAGCAGCTCTCTAGCGGTGTGCCAATACCCATGTGCTTCTGTGGCGATCCTTGCAAGGTAGACATTTCTGAAGATGAGGCAACGTATAAGCAGAGGTATTTGATGCATTTCAATTTTGCATGGGAGCCTACAGAGCGTCAGCGCCGCAGTACATTTATTATGAGAAATTGCTATTGTTTATTAATTAATTTGTGTCATATGAAGTCTTGCATATTAATTGGTTTTGTAACAATTTTCTTTGCTGCAGATCCCTCCATCGCTCTGTGATTTTGAGCAGTGGATCGACACTGAGATCAAGGAGGCTGATATGTGGCTTCTACAAGGCCTGAAGGAGTGGGATGCGGAGCGTCTGGAGATATTCGAGAAGAGACGCAGAGAGGAGGCAGCAGAAAAGGAGCACAAGAAAGAGGAGGAAAGGAAGTGTGTTGCTGCGTATAGGGAGGAGAGGGAGAAGAAGCTTGAGCGCGTGCACCGAGCGAAGGCAGCGATAGAGGAGAATTCCGATGCCTAGAAAAAGAAAAGGTGGCCTCGTTGCACTTAGTAGTTGGCTAGTTGTATGTTAAATCATAGACAATATGGTCGATGTAGCATGCATTGTGTTTAATGTAATGCACTTTAGGTAAATCATGTACCTAGGGCATACTCTGTGTTATTTAGTTCGTCGTCATGTACTTCATATGCACTTTAAGTTATTGGACCTTTCATAGTGTTGTCGCTTTTATTATTTGTGGTCATTATATTAGGTTTAATGTTGTTAAGGTACTAAAACTAGTTCTCGAAGTGCGGCCGCGGCGGTGCTGGCGCGGCCGGGCGGCTCGATGGAAGGCGCGAGCGGGGGTCGAGGGCGTGGCCGCGGGCGCTGGAGCGGCCGGGCGGCGCTAGCGAGGCGCTCCCTTCAACAGCGGCGCGGCGGTAGGACAGCAAGCGGCGCGGAGGAAGAAAGTGAGCGAGAGAGAGGAAGGACGGGGCAAAGTATTTCTTACCTTGGTGCCAAGATCTGTGGTGCCAAGCTTAGCGCCAAGATCTGTGGCGCCAAGCACCCTGCCACGTCAGTGCCACGACTCCAGGGGCTTGGCGCCAGTGACCCTGCACCATGCCGCTATATCTTGGTGTCGGTGACTATGGCGCCAAGAACAGGGTCTATTTTTTGAAATCTTTCCGTCAGGGGCATATTTGAGGGATTCTTTCAAAAAAAGGGCAAAAAAATAACACCTTGGAGCCCTACTAAATTAGAAAAAAAAATGTGATGTGGGTGTAAGGTCCTAAATGGCTAGAGGGGGTGAATAGCCTTTTCAAAATTTTACAAACTTTACTCAATAACAAAGTTAGTACAAAAGATGGCGAAGCTAATTCTAGCACTAGCTCAACTATACTATGCAAGCCGCCTAAATAATTCTAGTAGATATGAAGGCTATAATCTCTAATCCACACCAACAAGGCTAAGTCACTACTTACTTTACCTCTAGGTGAAAGAGATACACTACACAAACTAGGAGTTAGAATCTACAAGAGATAACAAGATAAGCAACTAGCAAGGTAGACAAGTAAGTAAAGGAGTGGACATGTATTGTTATATCGATGTTGAGATATTTCTAATGAACCAATCAATCAATACAATCACAATCACAATCACAAGATGAAATCCTCGGTTAAGAGATGACACAAGATTTTTTACCGAGGTTCACTTGCTTCCTGGCAAGCTAGTCCTCGTTGTGGCGATGCACCCACTTGATGGATCGTGAGCTAATTGACTATCAAGAGTCAAACCCTCAGCGGGTGCCACACATCCACTCATAAGAAGGGGATCCTCCAAGCCACGAGCTCCACTAGAGTAGCCAATTCGTGAACTCCTACGGGGAAGGCTCAAGAACCCCTCACAATCACTTGGTGAGGCTCAAAACAATCTCCAATCACGAGCTCAACATCACCGCTGCTCCAAGCCGTCTAAGATGTCGAAAAACACCCAAGAGTAACAAGAAATCTGCAGTCAACTAAAAGATAAGTGCCACTAGATGCAAATCACTAAACAATGCACTTGATTCTCACTCAATCTCACTAGAGTATGCAACTAAGAAAGAAGATGAGTGGAGGAAGTATTCTCTAGCTCAAAGTATGCCTCAAGTATTCAGATCTACAAGAGAGAACCCCCAAAGCCTGGCCATGCTCATATTTATAAGCTATCAAACAAATAGAGCCGTTTGACTCCTCACAACAGCCTGATCGGGGGCATCAGACGCGTCTGATGCACCACGAAGCACCACGCGTCCAGCCACTTCAAATAACCAACGATCGATTTCGTGAACACCAGACGTGTCTGACGTTGCGAGCCCGCACGTCCGACGATGCAACAGACACAGTCCAAAGAGAGTCGAAAACACTTGAACTCGTAACAGACGCGTCCGTTGGTGTGGCAACAGACGCACTCCAGCGTCAGGTGCTCCACGCTCCTCTACCGCCTTAGCTCACAGCTGACGCCCACGCCAACAGACGCTGACGTCACGCGTCCGACGTTCCACCGTCAGCGCGCCTGATGCACGGCCACCAGCGCTCCGCAAGCTAGAGTTAGACGTCAGACGCCAGGCTAGCATCCGATGCTGCTGAACACCACACCTAATGCGTGCTTTTTAGTACGAAACACTTCCGTGACTTCGCTACTTCTTTCCACTTCTGGCGTAAAAGAAAATAGTTATTTTATTTCCTCGAAAACGCCTGAATCCCGTGCTCACAAGCTCGGCGGGAGGAAGAGAGAATCCCAAACCCCTCTCTACTGCTCAAACTTCACTGCCTTCGTAAATATGCTAACACCACCAAGTGTATATCACCATGTGTATATGTGTTAGTATTTTCACAATCATTTTACAAGACGTTACGTTAGCTCTCTACTAGATCTTAATGCATATGCTCAAGATGATGACCTAGTAGCACTTGATTCATGAGTTAACCGTGATTGCCCCTCTTGATAGTCGGCTATTAATCCTAGACCCGGTCAACCACTTCTCTACTCATCTTAGACCGGTAAAAGCAAACTCTATGATTATACATTTGGCTTGATCACTTTGTTCCATGTCCATCTCCTCATGCTTGATCATCATGATCATCATTTCATGTGCATCTCCACCATGATCGTCATTTCATGTCCATACACCGTCTCTTTGTGATCTTGTGGCCACCACTCCTTGCCACATATGTTGTTATGCCTAGCTCAATTCACTTAATCACAATGACATTAGCAACTTGGTGTCATTAATTACCAAAACCAAACTTAGGCTTTCAGTGGGTCTTTAAGGTGAAGTTGCTTGTGAAGTACATTATGGTAGTAATAATTAAAGTAAAGTCCATCACTGGTCCCTAAACTTGTTTGGCTGTGTCATCTTGGTCCCTAAACTCGAAAATCGACCGTTTAGGTCATCAAACTTGTTCAGCTGTGTCATAGCAGTCCCTGAACTTGGAAATCACCCGTTTAGGTCATCAAACTTGTACGGTTGTGTCACTCTGGTCCCTAAATTTGGTTTTGAGTCTCATCTGGGTCAAAACAGGGCGATCTAAAAACTCTATATCAAAAATTAATTCATAATTTTTTCATATGAGCTCGAATAAAAACAAACTTTATATTAAAATTGTAGCTCTCGACGTGATCAACAACTTTGTAGTTGAAATTTTTTGAATTAAAACTGTTTAGGATCCCAAAATATTATTGTAAGTTTATAGATTTTGAAATTTAAAATTTAAAATTAAATTTTGGGACACTAAATGACTTCAAATAAAAAACTTTTCAACTACAAAGTTGTAGATCATATTGAGAACTATAACTTTCATATAGACTATGTTAGTATCTAAGATTGTTTGATAATTTTAAATTTCAAAATCTATAAACTTACAACAATATTTTAGGACCCTAAACAGTATTAATTTAAAAACTTTTCAACTACAAAGTTGTAAACCGCGTCGAGGGCTACAATTTTGATATAAAGTTTGTCTTCATTCGAGCTCATATGAAAAAGTTATGAATTAATTTTTGATATAGAGTTTTTAGATCGTCCTGTTTTGACCCACATGAGACTCAAAACTATGTTTAGGGACTGGGATGACATAACTGAACAAGTTTGAGGACCTAAACAGGTGATTTCCTAGTTTATGGACCGGGATGACACAGCCGAACACGTTTAGGGACTGAGATGACACAAATGAATAAGTTTGAGGACCTAAACGGTCAATTTACGAGTTTAAAGGCCGGGATGACACAGCGGTATAAGTTTAGGGACCAATGATGGACTTTACTCTAATGATTAATAAGTCACCGTCTAGGAACCTTTTATGACCCAACTTAGCCCATATATCTGTCTCTCTTGTCTAGGCAAATAATTTCATCTGCCACATATAGTGGTCTTGAGAGCTTCTACTCTATTTTTCTTTCTGTCACATTTTGATTTTATAAGTGATCTTCGATGCGTATCTTTGACCACTGATTGTTTCCCTAAAATATATTCTTTAAATCCTTCAAATTTGTGAAAGTTTGCAACTAGTATATCTGAATACAAATGTGTATAACAACTTACATGTTTTCAAACAAAATGAATAGTTTAAAACCCATACATGCAACCTAAATGACATGCTTTTCAGTGTCTGTGACCTCGAAGAAAAGCATAGCGAAGCACATCCTTTGCACACGGAGAAAACGAGTTCTCGTACAACCATAAAACTATTTGGTTTCCGCATCTAAACTTTATGAAATATTAAATATAGACTATTTATGAAATTAAATACATAAATTGAGACTAATTTGCGAGATGAATTTTTAAGCATAATTAGTCCATGATTTGATAATGTGGTGCTACAGTAAACATGTGCTAATGATGAATAAATTAGTCTTAATAAATTCGTCTCACAGTTTACTGATGTAATCTGTAATTTATTTTTTTATTAGTATCCGAACACCCCATGTGACACCCCATATAACATCCAATCTGACACCAACTAAACTCCCATCCCTGCAACCAAACACCTGCTAAACCCGCTTCACCTTTCTTTTCTGGACCTAACATTTTCCTGCTTATTATTCCTCGTTGCGGCATCTTCCTATGCAGTCAGACAAAACGTGCGCCTTGCCTTTGCTCGTCAGCTCGTGGTACCGGTACTAGTATCGGTACTCCACAGGTTTGGATGGGCGCGGCTTGGTTGGCCAGAGGGTCCATAGGTAGGGAACAAGAACAACACCGCGTCGGGACCATGGCGTGCCGGGGAAGATCTATAACGCTTGCGGTGGCCGCTCGCCGCCCCCACTGCACCCACGGGAACATGTGCGCTGGTTCCTTCCGTCTCCCACCCGACCACCAAGAATCGGCATCTGTTTACGCCGCCGTACATGCATGTTTGCAACAAACCCTGCCCATCGCGTACCGCACGGCCCCGATTTCTGCACCAAACACGTGGAGCATTTCCGACTCTTTTCCCGCTCGATCTTAGACTGTCCGCACCGGGGGCCTGGATACGAACCGGTATCCAGCCACCTCGGATATGGCGGACGCGATGGCGGAGAAAACACCTGCAGCGGGTACGGGAAAGAAGACGCGAAGTCCTCCTCGTCCGCCATTCCTGGCGACTTCGCGGACGGCCGCTACCGCGCGCGCGGGGCCCGCGCGTCCTCGCGCCGCTCGCCGCGTGGCACCGGGAGAAGGAAGAGATTCATGGTGGCGGGGAAGGGAGGGGGCAGCGCGCCGGCGGAGGTGGGAGAGGGAGAAGGCGGCGCGCCGCCGAGATCCGGCCGCCACGAGCTCGCTGGCCGAGCTCCACTCGCCGCCGGAGGGAGCAGGGGCCGCCGGACGGAGCAGCGCGCAACAGCCCGCCGCTCGCGAGGACGCCGGAGGAGAGGGCGACGCAGAGCCGAGCCTGCCCGCCGAGGAGCCGAGTCCCCTGCGCGAGGCGGGCCACCCGTCGAGGAGCCGAGCCCGGCCACCGAAGAGCCGCCGCGTGACCGCCGTGGAGCGCTGCCGCCCGCCCGCCAAGGAAGTCGAGGCCGCCGCGCGCCGAGGGAAGAGGGCCGGGCGGAGAGGAGGCGTCCCCGCGCGAGCTCCATGGCCGAGCGCCGCCGCTGCGCGCTTGGGCTGCTGCCGCGCCCCCCACGGTGGGTGGGGAAAAGATAGAGGAGAGAGAAAGCGGTGGGGGAGGGGGAGAAAAAAAGGAGAGAGGGGGAATAGTGAATGACATGTGGGACCCATGATATAGAGTGTGGGATATAGAGGATGGATGAATGCGGGAAAACTGTATATTCTGTGATGACTAGGATAGAATATTCCTTTTAGAGGATGAATATAGAGGTCCATGAGTGCGGACAGTCTTAAAAGCATTTCCCTTGGGGTGTCTGTCGGGCCACGAGTAAGGCTGGCTAACGAGCCAGCTCGGCTCGGCTCGGCTCGTTCTGGCTCGTTAGGATAACGAGCCAGCTCGGCTCGGCTCGTTACGAGCTCGAGCTGGCTCGTTAGGCTCGCGAGCCAGGTAAAAAAATATATAAAATATAATATTTATATTTATCTAAAGCATAAAAATATTAATAATATAAAAATAATATATTCAATAGCCTTAAATCGAACAAAATATTTATATGAGCTAACATATCATCTATTTGTGAAGTGCAAAACATGAAGTAATACAAAACTAATATAAGTTATGATGACTTTTTCTTTAAAACTACGGCTCGTTTGGCTCGCGAGCGGCTCACGAGCCAGCTCGAGTTGACTCGTTATAGCTAACGAGCTAAAATCCTGGCTCGGCTCGGCTCGGCTCGGCTCGTTATCATAACGAGCCGAGCCGAGCTGAGCCGAGTCAACCACGAGCCGAGCGAGCTAAAGAGGTTCGAGTTTTTCGTCCAGCCTTAGCCACAAGTACGACCGCACTCCAACTCCAGCGCCCAAGAATCTCTCCGTCCACCGCGGCATTTCTTTTAGAAATTTCCTCCTCTCGCCATTTTTCAGAAGCGGCATCGGTTCCATGTTTCCATTTCTGCCTGTAATAATCTTCTGGTTTCCGATCTGATTGGAAAAAAAAAAGAGATCGCAGGTGGAGCGTGCAAGTTTCAGCCGGCGACGTCCCCTCCTTAATCTGATCCAAATCCGATTCGCGCTAGATCAGGCCGATTCCGTTCAATTCTAGGGCCACGTTTAGATGCCGAAAAAATTTTAACCCGATGAATAGTACCACTTTCGTCTTATTTGGCAAATATTATTCAATCATGGACCAACTAGACTCAAAAGATTTATCTCGTGATTTTCAACTAAACTGTGTAATTAGTTATTTTTTACCTACATTTACTACTTCATGCATAGGTCCAAAGATTGATGTGATAGAGAGTGTGAAAAAATTTCAACTTTTAGAGTGCATCTAAACAAGACCTAGGAATCTCTTTGCCATTCTGGTATAGTAGTAGAAGTTCAAGTGGAGACGACGACTGGGTGGGGACGTGGGCTGACTGATCAATCCTCCACAGCATCGGCCGCTCCGTGCTGCCGAGTGCCGGCGCACTCACCGGCCGGGCGGAGTGGCCACGGAGTCATCGCTCCACCACCCACAATCGACAGCAACTAGATTACGGGCGCGTGATATAATCTGATCCACCACCAATGGAGCCGTTCCGCTGTGCTGATAAGCCGACTGAAAAACACTGTTGACTGATTTATTGTGAGAGAAAAATACTGTTCCGGCTGAAAAAACAATCTGAAAAAACGGGAAATGTGACAGGCAAAGGACGAATCGTGATGACACCAACAGTTTTTTATTATTCCGTTCATTAGATTGGCGGGCTGTGCCCGCTCACACGTGCTCGCCGGCGCACTCGCACCGGCAGGCCGCCCGCGAACGTAGCGGTCAGCCCCGGCGCGAACTTGGGCCGGCGGGAGCTCCGGTCGATGGCCTCGATGTCGAAGCTCCGGACCACGGCGACGATGACGGCCTTCATCTCCATGAGCGCCAGCTCCTTGCCGATGCACACGCGCGCGCCGGCCTGGAACACAGGGTACCGGTACGGGTTCTCGGGGACGAAGCGCCCGTTCTGGAGCCACCGCTCGGGCCGGAACTCGCCGCAGTCGGTGCCCCACACGGACTCCATGCGGCCCATGGCGTAGGCGTGGTAGGTGACCCGTGTGCCCTTCGCCACGGCCGTGCCGTCCGGGAGCGTGTCGTCGCCGGCCGCGAACTTGGAGTCGAACTGCACCGGCGGGAACAGCCGCATGCTCTCGGACAGCGCGGCGTGCACGTAGTGCATGCCCTTGAGCTTGTTGAAGGTGGAGGCCGTGAGCCGTTCGTCATCGCCGGCGACGCGGGTAGCCTCGTCCCGGATGGCGGCCGCGACCTCCGGGTGATCGGAGAGGACAAGGAAGAAGGCGGTCAGCGCCGAGGCGACGGTGTCGCGGCCGGCGAGCATGAAGCTGACGACGATGTCGCGGAGGTACTTGTCGTCGTTGATGGACCCCATGAAGCGCGACAGGAGGTCGCTGCCCGAGGCGGCGCCCCCGAGCTTGCGACGCTGCCGGATCACCTCCGCGGCGAGCGTGTCCACGAGGTGCACCGCGTCCCGGAGCCTCCTTTCGTCCCCGAAGTTGAGCAGGCGCTTCAGCTTCCAGATGATGTGCATGGGCACGGTGGCGCGCCTGGCAGAGAGCGTGGAGGCCATGTCGAAGGCATTCTCGAAAGACGACACCGGCATCGACAGCTCCAGGCAGCCAGGGTCGAGACCGAAGGAGATCTTGCAGATGCAGTCGAAGGCGAAGCGACGGAACACGTCCTGCAGGTCGAGGACCCTGCCTTCTTGGCCCTCACGGGAGGCAGAGTGGAGCAGGGGGATGAGCCGGCTCCGCAGCTCGGAGGCCACGACGCGCACCGCGAAGGCGCGAAGCGCCGGAGACGCCAGCTCGGCCGCAGCAAGCTTGCGCTGGAACAGCCAGGCGTCCCCGTCGACGTTAAAGATCCCGCGGCCGAGGAAGTCGGCAAGGATGGCCGAGAACGGGGCGCCCTTGGGGTAGTTGTCGAAGCGTGCGCTCAGCATGTGGTCGACGGTGGCCGGGTTGGCCGTGAGCACGTTCCGGAGCACGTGCACGTGGACGGTCTGCGCCGGCGAGGTGCGCAGCAGGTGCGCGTACCAGTCGCAGAGGTTGTCGAAGTCGGCGGCCCACGACGCCGTGAGGTAGGCCTCGCACACGGGGCACGCGCACCACCACGGCGGGCGCATGCGCGCCACGGCCAGCAGGGCGGCCAGCGCCACCGTGCACGCGGCGGACACGAAGAAGACGGCGGCCACCTGCGGCTGCATCGAGGACGCCAGGGCACTCGCGGCGTCACGTAACGCCGCCGCCCCGGTCTCGGCGGCCATGACCATGAGCTGGTACCAGCGGGGGCTCCTCTCGCGCTGTGCCTGCGCGCGTGGTGCTATACTGCTATGGGCGCGCGCGCTCTCATACGCGGGTGCGTGCTTGTGAGTCGTGGCGTCCCCGGAGGCGGCCGTTTTATACCAGGCACCAGGGGACGTCTCGTGTTAAGGATGGGTATAATAAACTTGATGATCGGTGGTGTGCGCGCCAGATTGCGAGGAATTTGTGTGCTTTTGTGTTGCTGGTTTGACCTCCCCGTTGCTTTTACGAACCTCTTGGTCTCGGGCATGTTCGTTTTCTCAACTCCTCTGTGTTCCTCCATGTGTAGTGTTGGAGCCTTGTAGTCGGCGAGGCCACGTGCCTCATCAGCGAAAATTGCATGCCAGAATCTGAGGCTCTGTTTAGTTCATGAATGTTAAACTTTACTCTCATCACATCAATGTTACGGTAAATGCATGGAGTACTAAATGTAGATTAATTGCATGCATGTCGGCACAAATTAGGAGTAATTTATGAGACGAATCTATTAAGCCTAATTAGTCTAAAATTAGAATTTTTTTTATCAAATAAGACGAAAGTGCTATTAAACTTTAACACCTCTCACCAAACAATCCCATCCCTGGCACTAGCAATGCATAAATGTGACTGGGGGCCATTTTAACCACCGCTGGCCGCTTTTATCCGACCAAGACTAAATTTGGGGCCGTCCGATCCGGCCGTGACCAATGGTGCCGGGGTCTCTGGTCACCGGGCATTAATCAGTTTACTGGCCGGTGAGTGACTGCACTCCAGTCGCAGTAGTGCGAATGTGCTATCTCTGTGCAAGCCAAGCGCCCTGACGCGTAGGAGGGCCGAGGTGCTGCGCGTGCGCGGTGTGCACGTGCCGATTTCAATGCGGCCACGAGGATGAAACAGCAGCACTGGGGCCGAGATGAGTTAATGCCCGGCACGACAGCGCCGTATGACAAGCAGCAATTCATCGCGTTGGTCCAGCCGGATTCAGCCAGGGTCGGGGGATCCGCCATGCAAGTGCAGCTACGGCATGGGGTACTCGAGATGCGTTTACTGTTCGGCGGTGCTGGTGCAGGATCGCTGCGCGCGCGGGGTTTCCACCAGCAGTGTGCCCGTGCTGATGCAGTTGAGCGCGCGTGCGGTGCGACGCCTCTTGCGAACGGCCCGCGCGGTGCACTGTTGTGCGGCGTCGATGGCGCTGCAGCTGGATGGACACCTCGCGGCGGCATGGGTGTAGCTTCAACGTCGACGACACAGCAACGCGGCGCAAAATTAAAGGAAGATGCTGAGGACGTGGCAGGTAAGTTGACGTAGTACTAGCATGATAAGAACTGACGTGGCCACTTAATAGTGTCTCTAATTGCACTCCCAAAACTCGTACGGACAAAGCTAGTATAGGGCTACTTCGAAGCAACACGTGGGCTATTTACTTATGAAAAGTTTCCCATATGGAGTATAAAACTATCGTTCGCGTACTGCCGAGAGGAATCGAACGCAGATCCAGCTCATACCAAATGTGTCTATATATATGTTACAACGGGTACCTCCAATTTACTATCAGATGCTCGTGTATTTTTGCTGTATTTAATTAGGCTTGACTCGATCCTAGATCAAGTAGTAAATTTAGCATCGCGTGTGGATTTGAATGACTTAGCAACAGACCTTGTGTGTAGTGTGAGAGTGTTCGTGTTCATGAGCATCAAGAGCTTAAGTCTATAGCAGTGATTACAAAGGGGAGATAGTTCTGGTCTCTGGTATCTAAGGCAGGGTTAAAAAAACCACTCGGTAAATCGCGGTTTACAGCGGTTACCGGCCTAACCGGGCCGGACCGGTTCTGGTCCGGTCCGGTAGGTATTCCCCAAATTCAAATTTAAAATTTAAAAAAAAATGCTAAAAAAATTCCTAAAAATAGTTCATGATTTATAGAAGCCAATGGTGTAAAAATTTTTCAAATTCGAGTTCGTTTAGTATTTATTTATACGTATAGAAGTTTGAAAAAAAAGAAAAAAAAATCCCGGTCCTGCCCCGTTAAGGCCCCCAAATTCAAATTTAAAATTTGAAAAAAAAAACAAAAAATGCTGAAAAAATTCCTAAAAATAGTTCATGATTTATAGAAGCCAATGGTGTAAAAATTTTTCAAATTCGAGTTCGTTTAGTATTTATTTATACATATAGAAGTTTGAAAAAAAAGAAAAAAGAAAATTCCAAACTCAAACCGAGCGGTAAACCGCTCAAACCGAGTGGTTACCGCTCCAAACCGCCCGGTAAACCGGTGACAAACCGAACCGAAGGCGCGTTTGAATTCAAATTCAAATTCGACCGGTTACCGACCGGTTACCGGTAAACCGGAACCGGAGGCCGGCGGTTTGGGGTGACCGGTCGGTAAAAAAAAACCCTGCTAAGGCATGGCAGGAAGAAAAATGAATACCAAGACCCACCCATAGATCGTTGCGCTCGTTATGTCGAGGAGTAGGTGCCTCTATAATTACTCCATGAAAGTGCCGCCTCTGTTGGTATTTTCCTATGCTCAAGTAGTAATTTCACAAGTGCAATGAATACTGGTGTAGCATTTCACCTAGGAGTATTTCAAAGTATCAATCCATAGGAGAGCTCATATAAGAATATTAATGAATATGTGACTTGACTGTTATTATAATTAATGTACAAAAATCTATCAGGAGCAAGTCCATAAATACGAGGGTACTTATCAACAAACACAACGGTGTCTCACAAGGACAAGGCACGTAGATAGCTTGGTAGGGAGGACAATAAGATAAGTGGAGCCACTGAGGCCTTGCCAACGATACTTTTTAGCTTGTAGCCCTCAAGTGCCATGTAGGATTGAATAAAAAAGTAGATGTTCTATACTTGTTATAGTGGCTTGTACAAGCTACATATGCTTTGGGAGAAAGAATGTGATTCATGCTAAAAAAGAAGAGAGAGAGGAAATAAAGATGAGACATGATGAATGTAAAAAGTTTATACGCAAATCACAAATAGTGATAGTTTGCATTGTATAATTAGTAATCTCAATATTTCCTAGTCCATGTGAATTACTTTATTTGTACTAGAACCACTAAAAATATTAACCTCTATTGATGGTACCCTAACACTTGCTACTACTTTAGTCTAAACAATCATACAATAGCTATATAACTAAGCACACGTAGGTACTAGTAAGCGCACACCTAGCATGGGAATTGGGAAGACACATCCGGCAGACAACAGACAGGGATAAGAAGGGTGCCAAACAGAAGTCTGCGATTTAGGGGCCGTTTGGATGCTGTCCACAAGCTGCCGCGCCGAGGCTGTGGCCGCGCCGAAAGTTCGGCGGTGAAATCGGCCGCCGCAACTGCGGCAAGTTTTGGCAGTCCAAATCAACTAGACGACCACGGCAGCGACTGTGACGTGCTGCAACTGCGGCAGCGAACCAAACGCAGTGCGGAAGTGCGGCGCGGCAGGTGCGGCATGGCGCGGCAGATTCTGGACGCCATCCAAACGGAATAATTTGTCCAAACGTGATGGAATACAGAGGATAATAGAACTATCACCACCTGATATCTACCACACATATCCGTAGAGCAAGCCGCAGACCAAGGTATACTCGTCTCAACACCACGTGCAAAGAAATTTTTATTAGTTCAGATGTATTAAACCGTGACTCATACTTGTGTCTTTTAAGGTTATAGGCCCCGTTCGACTGTGCTGATAAGCCGGCTGGAAAACACTGTTAGCTATTTTTTTGTGAGAAAAAAATACTATTTCGACTGAAAAAACAAGCTGAAAAGTACGTATTATAAGTCGGATGAACAGGACCATAGCCCGGGTGAAAGCACGAGTTGAACGACTATTACAAATTGGAAGTGTAGTCGCTATAAATCACCACTGTCAAAGTTTACTAATTACGGTGTCATTGTCACTACCGCCTATAATAATATAGTAATAGTACTTGCGATTTTGAATTATGGTCATACTCGTGTTTTATGTCCATGTATTTTTGCAAGCTTGGTTGGCGTATATTTTAGAACGTAGGGAGTACGCAGAAGCTTATGACTCCCCTGGATCTGCTTATAAGTTACGACAATATTCAGCTTGTTTGCTTAAGCTTTGAGCCGTTTATTTTCAGCCAGCCAGCAGTGTATTTCTCTCACAACAAATCAGTCAACAGTACTTTCAGTCGTTTATTTTCAGCCAAGCAAATAGGCTTATGCAATGGATCCACTGTATGTATTCTATAGCTTTTGTCCATTGCCATTTAATCATCGTTTAATGCCTTTGTAAGATGAATATAGATCACATGCATAGGTGTGAGACCCAGGCCACTGGACCAGTTGGGCCGGTCCGGATTCATGATACTGTAGCTTTAAGGGCACTGTAGCTGCAGAATGTACTATAGCGCCAGAAGTAAGTACCATACCAGAAGCTGAAGGAGAGCTGCAAATTAAAAGCCTGGCCTGGACCTAGGAGGATGTTAACTCCATATCGATCCTTTTGTGCAAAGTGAGGACGAAAGCGTAAGAGAATTAATTAGCTAGTAGGTGTGGCTTATTCATCATGTAGAGTAGGCCTTAGCTGTCTTCCCGGGTTATGGCATTACAAATGGAGACGCAACCTATTGGGACAGTTGGGTCGGATCAAATTTATGACACTGTAGCTCCAAGGGGTACTGTAGCAGCATGGAAAACACTGTAGTGACAGAAGTTAGTATCATACTGGAAGGTGAACGAAAGCTGAACCAAGTTAAAGGTCTAGACCTGGGAGACTGTTAACTCCGGATCGATACTTTTGCGCGAAGCGACAACGAAAACGCAAGAGAGTTAATTAGCAGGTATGGTTCATTCAACATATAGAGTGGGTCTTTAGCCGTCTTCCCGGGTCAGGGCGTTACAAATGGTAATCATCTCACGTTTTCATGGACGTATGGCTTAGGAGCTCGGACAGCTTGCGTTGCGCATGGCTCTGCAAGAGCATGATACTTGGGCTGGAGAGCTGGAAATACATATGTGACCAAGAGAGTCGATCATGAATATTTGTCCCGTATGAATAAGCTGGTTCGATAGCTCAACAAAGACATCGAATCTTTGAGGGTGGATGGATGTGAGACCAGCCCATAGGCTAGTTGGGCCAGGCTGAATTTGGGTTACTGTAGTACCGAGTACTGTAGCTATGAAAAATACTGTAGCGGCGAAGTTTATTACCCTGAAGTTGGAGGAGAGCTGAGCCAGTTTAAAAACCTAGACTTGGAAGGTTGTCAACTCCGGATCGATCCATTTGCGTGAAGCGAGGACGATAACGCAAGAGAGTTAATTAGCAGGTATGATTTATACCACGTGTAAAGTGAGCCTTAACTGTTGTCGGTGTTAGGACCCGAGAGGGCCCTAAGTCGATGAGTGAATTTGTGCTGCGTGTTCCCTACTCCGGATGATGATGCAAAGAGAATACACGGGGCTTTATCCTGGTTCGGACAAAAGAAGGCCCTACGTCCAGCGAGAAAAGAAGATTATTGTATTTCCTTGTACCTATGTGCTTGTGTAGGGGTTACAAGCCGTGAGAGAGGGAGCCAGTCCCAAGTCTCAAAGAAAGAGTACAATGGAGTGTCGCTTGAGATGTTGATCTCACAAGTGTGGGAGATGTCTGCCTTATTTTTTCGTCCTCTGTTGTCCATCGTCCCCCTTGGAGAGCTCCTTGCCCTCCCCTTTTATACACTCAAGGGGAGGATAAGGCTTGCAATAAACCCTAGGAGGTGCCTTGGAGGAGAAGGCAAAGCGAGCACTGCCGGTGTTGCCATGGCGACGTGCCTCGGTGCGTGCCGGCCATCCTTGGGGCGTTGTGCCGATGTTGACGGCAGGACATCCGGAGTGCTGTAGTGGACGTACGATTCCCTGTGGTCGATGTATGGGCCGTGGTTCCCTTGTTCGACTGATGGCGGTCGAGGCTAGGTCAGAACGTGGCTGAGGAGGGTCGATGGGAAATGGATAAGGCCGAGCCCCAGAAGTCCTAGGATATGATGGTCGGACAGTGCTAGTCATGATAGGAATAGTGGCTGCCTTTCGTTGCCCATCCCGGGATGGGCAGTAAAAGTAAGATTAGACACGGATGTCGCTCCCACGCCGGTGGCGATGTGGCCACGTTGGTGGGAGTGGTCGCATTAAATGCTTTGTCGGTGAGTAGGTGGGTGTGGGGGTCGACCAGGTCTACCCTAGGTCATGCGAGTCAGAGATTTTCCAGGGTCAAGGCTTCCCGTCGAGCGAGCCTCATACGAGTCGGAGCATGGTCGAGGGCATCCCGTCTGTATATGCGTATCCGTGTGGGTAGAGTCTTAGCCTGATCCTTCTTAGGGGGTTCTCAGGGTGCGGATTCCATGGGGTTTTACTTCTTTTAATTGTGGGTTTTGGGTACTCCTAATTTAGCTACCCGATAGTAGCCCATGAGCCTTTGCGCGAGTGTGGCCACTCTCGCAGAGGCTTGAGCGAGTTTTGAACTGTGGTTGTAGCGTGATTGCTTTCGGGTGGGGGCGTGTGAGCGCACCCGCTGGGTGTAACCCTCGAGGCCTCGGAGGAGTGTGTGACTCCTTCGAGGGTTTTAGTACGTTGTATCGTGGGACATTGTTTTGTTAGTTCCTGAAGCATGTTTGGTCTCCTTCCGTCAGAGTTGGTCAGTTGTGGGCAAGCCCCTGAGCCTTTGTGTGCGTAAGGCCAATCATGGCCTTTGCCCGTCTTTATTATTCGACCCTCACGCATCCTTTGGGCAAGGAGGAGGGGCAGGAACGCCGTACTACCCTCGATAGGCGAGTTTCGACGATCCCTGGTGAGCTGTTAGTGGGGAATTCGAGTGGGAGCCCGTGTCTCGTTTGATAGGGGGTCGGTTGGTGGCCGTGGAGGCGCTCTCCAAGGGTGTCGAAGAGTTGTCGCATGGATCTCGACTCCGTTCGGTAGGATCCGAGGGCTCAATGCCTCCACCCGAGGGATTCCATTGTCGACCTCTCTTTTAGCCTTGAATATGTCTAAGGGCATCTCGAGAAAGTGGCTCGAGCCCTGGGCTCGTATAGGTCCGCTCTAAGACATCCCTTACTCTGTTTACTCGAGGGCAGCTGTGGAACATCGGTCGAGAGCTAGCTTTTGATCCCTCGAGGTTTATAGCAGGCTCGGAGCCCGTTGTTCCTTTGCCTGGAAATGTCCGTATGTAGGTCTCCCTTCCGACCTGTTAGGGGCACGTCTTTTTAGGAGGAGAGCAGAAACGATGCGGTAGTGGGCGACGTGGCGCGATGGTTGTGGAGCGGGTGGTGGACACGTGTCCTTGCACACAGGTTTCGAGGGAGCGGTTAGGTGGGAGCCTTGAATGCGGAAACTGTTCCTATCTTTTCGTCGGATGCGCATGTTCGCCTTCTACCGGGGTATAAGTATAGAACTCAGGGTTCCACATGCCCCCGCCAGTCTCTCACGATTGCCCTTTCTTCCCTTCGCCCTCATCAGCCGCCCTCTGCCGCCACCATCATTCCTTCCCCCGTCGCCACCGTAACTCGACTTCAACGCTGATGGCGGGAAAGAGCCAAGTTCTCCCTATGGACGCATGGGTCCGTTCTTTGGTAACGGAGAGGAAGTTGAAGGAGCTGGTTCGCGATGGTCTCTTGCGACTGAGGATGAGTCGGGGCCAACTGGAGTGGAGGGTGCCACCGACCAGCCACCGGGAGCCAGCACCCCAAGAGGGCTACGTGGTGAGCTTCATTGCTTTCCACGAGAGGGGGCTTAGGAAGCTGTTGAGTCATTTTATGCGGGCGCTCTTGCATTACTACGGGGTGGAGCTCCATCACCTCGCCCCTAACTCTATCTCGCAGGCTGCCATCTTCGCGGTAGTCTGCAAGGGGTACTTGGGGATGAGCCCCAATGGAAACTGTGGCTACGCCTCTTCAAGGTGGAGCATTTCGCCAAGAAGGCAGCCGAGAGAGGAGTACGGTGGGCGGTGCACGCCGGTAGCTGCACCCTTCAAGTGCGCGTGGGTCGAGGCAAGCTCTACATCTTGGCGCAGCTCATCTCGTCAAACAACGGATGTCACGACGGGTGGTTTTATCTGCGCAACGATGATGATCGCCTACCTAAGTTCTCCAGTCGGGTCCTGATGTCACGCGGGGACAACTGGTCGTACGGTGTCATCAAGGACGATAAGACAAAGTTGTAGCCGCTCCTTGACGCGCTGAGGAGGCTCCGTCAGCGCAAGCTGACCGCAGGGATGGTGGCCGCCATGTTCCACCATCGGAGAGTGCTGCCGTTGATGCAGCGTCGG
The DNA here is from genome assembly GCA_038087645.1 of Saccharum hybrid cultivar R570. NCBI lineage: Eukaryota > Viridiplantae > Streptophyta > Magnoliopsida > Poales > Poaceae > Saccharum > Saccharum hybrid cultivar. Next base: position 18,871,786 of record JAQSUU010000139.1, read on the forward strand.
CTTTGGATCAACGAGATGACATCGGACGCCTCGTTGGAGGGGAGCCGGATGTCGCACAAGACCCTTCCCCACGACGAGGTTGCCCGGCGCGCGCAGTGGATGGTGTGCAGCTTCAAGCAAGAGGACATCGACAAGGTCCCGATGTGGCCCTTTCCATGATTCAAGCCCCTGGTAAGCGTTGCTCTCCTGGTGCAGGGTTCCCTTTCTTTCCCGGGTCTCGTAGATCTAAACTTGTTGAGCCTCCCACGTAGGATCTGTTCGCGGTCAAAGACTCACCGCCACCGGTCCCAGAGGATCACGCCGCCCCGAGAGGTGAGGTGTCTCTTCGCCGCCTAGGAGAAGAAGGAAAAAGACGCCACAAAAACGCGGCATAATAGGAAGATTCATGAGCGCAAGGCGCTGCTAAGACACCGTTGCCAGCAATGGCTCGAGGGTCTCCCTGAAGAGGAGTCACCCTTTGAGATGGCCTCAGGGGAGGAGAGCGACGACAGCGGCGATAATGATGCTTGGTCGTGGTATGATACCATGGCTTTTCTCTCACACCTCCCTGACGTGCGGTCCCTGCAGGGACCCGTCGGCTGGGGGTCGACTTCCTGAGTGTCGAGGGCGGCCTCGGCGTCTCTCGAGGGGGAGGAGGAACGTCTGGAAGAGAGGGCCCATAAGAGGCCCTCAGAAAGAAGATCTGCCGAGCCAAAGGCTCCCTCGACATCGGCGGCACCAAGGACGCGTGCCCCGTCACCGCGCACCTCGTCGGCAGGTGGGGCGATAGTGTCGACGCCCGAGGATGGGGCACCATCATCGGGTGTCAGGACTTGAGGCCAGACGGCTTTGGGGACCTTATCAGCCCAGGATCGAAGGAGTTCTGGGCCAACCAGAGGCTCGACGGTAGGGCCGTCATCGAGGGTCTCAGGGAGCTCGGGGAAGCTAGGGACTAAACCCCTAATCCCCATGTCTAGGTAAGTGTTTTACTTCCCTTTTAGACAAGTCTATTTCGTTCCTTGTTCTCATGTTTTGGTTTATTTGTGTAGCCTCAAGTGCAAGGCAGAGCCGGTGGCCCTGACGCTTGCCAAGGCACTTAAAGCCAGCGCCACGTTGAGGATGCGGACACCGGCCCATGATGCCGCCTGGCACGCAAGGTACCGGGCGGTGACAGAGCGACTCAAATCGATGGGGTCCTCTGTACAGGCCGGCGGGAGCGTCGAGGAGGTCGTCGGAGCCGGAGAGGCCACTCGGCGGCCTGAGTTGGCTGAGGTAGCCCCTGACGCTTTCGGGCTTGGCTAGTCCGGAGGGTACGGTCATGAACCAGGGTCGACCTTGAGGACCCTGGAGACCGTCGAGGCCATAGAGGCTACCACATCCGTCTGTGACGCCAGACAGGCGAATGTGGGAGAGATAAGAAATGCGGGGGAGGCCCCACGAGATGTGGGGAAAGAGAGGGAGGTGCTACCAGGACTGCAGACAGGGCGGGAGGAACCACCTTGTCAGCCGCCATAGCAACAAGAAGAAGAGCGGCTGCTGGAGCCGCAACCGGAAGCGGAGCGACGCGAGCTGGGCCAGCCGAAAGGGTCGGCAAGCGAGGTGGAGCGGGAGGCGGTCGTGTCACCGCCCGAGCTCAGGAGGAGGTGCCAGCTAGCGGGGGGCCGCTCCCACCCCAAGGGTCAACGCTAGGCGTGATCGATCTCACGCTCGACGGCTCCCCTTCTAACATGGGAAAGCAGAAGTCAAACGTTGAGATGGTTGACGCCTTGGATTGGCCCAGGACCTCTGCGGTGTCAGGTGGCGACGCAGCGGAGACATCAGGCGGGTGGCCCCACTTTGTGAAGCTGGCACTTGTGCGAGCGGAGGAGGAACTGCCGCACTGGGTCGGTCGACCCTCGAGTTCAGGGATGCGGCTAACCCCGACACCGAGCCCTTCTTTGCCCTTGACGACAAAGATGAAGTACAACACTAGGAGTACGTCGAGGGGCTCCGCTAGCACTCTATGCGATCTCTATGAATGGTCATGGATACCTTAGTATGACAAATGTCAGGTGCCTTCGAGGTGAGTCATGCTTGTTTTGATACTTCATTTGGCATGTACCCTCCCTTTCTTCCTTGGTTTTGATTTTGGGGTTGACCATGGTCAGGAGCTCAAGGAGCGATCACACTGCAAGTCACTTTTTATTCATCATGAAAGCGGCGTGTGGGCAACACCTACTTGTCAACAGACTCTGGTCAAGGAAGCCAACGAGCGGCTATCCAAGAAGAGCGCCGAAGCAGATGAGCTTCACATCATCCATGCGGCGGTCAGGGAGGAGGCGGTGCAAGACCAGGAAGCCACGACCAAGGCGCGTGAAGACACAGCCAAAGCTCTAGAGGAGGCAGCCAAGGCCCATGAGGACCACGTGCCGCTATTGGTTCGCGTGAAGGAGCTCGAGGAGGACGTCGTCCTTGTCAGTGGCCAGTACGATGCCCTCAATGCTCAGATTGGGCTAGTGTCCGCTCGCCTCGAGACCCTGGAAAGCGAGGTCGTGACTTTGAAGGAGACCGTCCGATCGGGGGATGAGGCTCTCTCAAGCACCGACCGAGAGATCGAGACGCTGAGGGCGATCATTCTTGATAGGGACGAGGCCCTTCGAGCAACCGAGAAAGCGCACAGCGAACTTTGCGATCAGATCGTGGGCTGGTAGACCCAATGCCGAGGGTAGGTTTCCGCCTGACTCTAATCTCGACTTGGGTTTCTTGTGTGTCGGCTGACTTGATCTCATGATTCAGAGCTAGAGAAACAACAGCGTGAGGCCCAGGCGATGGCTACCTCGTTTCAAGCCCTCCTCAAGGCTAAGGTCAAATGAAATCAACTGCTCTAGGGCGCGATCACCACGGTGTGCGATGACCTGGGGGTCGATCCTAACGCTGATACCGAGGAGGATGCTTCGGGGAACTCATTCGTACGCTGGATGACAGCACTGGTTGGCCTTGTCCGCGAAAAGATATAAGGCGCGCTGCATCATGGCGTGAAGAGGGCCATGGTAGTCATCCGGTTTGGGTTTGAGTATGACATGGGTCTCATTGCGGAAGGCTTCACCTCAGACCTGAACAAGACTAAAGAGGAGAACGATGTGGCCTGCCTAGGTTTGATCGAGGCTACGGAAGAGCCCGGGGGTCGACTTGCGCGGCGGTTTGAAGATGAGGTGCTTCCTCTTGCCGATGACGAGGGCCTGTGAGCCAAACCTGGGCATAGAGGCCCATGTAATTGAATTAGTTATCATTTGTGACTCATACTATTGTGGCCCTAGGGGCCTTTAAAACATTTTTATGTAAATATACACTAAATGTTTTATTTTGTTTGAATCTTTCATTCCTTTTTCATTCGAATCATGTTCTTACGGGGTTTTCTTGGTGCGCGATTGCACCCCTTGGCGTGGGGTGTAAGTGGAGATACCGTAGCCCGGAGGCCTAGGTAATCTCATGGCTTCACAACCCCTCGTCCTTAGGATGGCCTCGCAGCCTCTTCGACTATGTAAGGACTCGCATCAAAACATATAGGAACGTTAGACGTCAGGCTTTCCTAAAACCATAAGTTCTTACTAAGTCTTCTTAGCACACGGTTGGTTCCTTTGGCACGTGGGAATGAGTGGAGGTACCATTGGTGCAGACGCATTGGTGATCTCCGGCTCCGGCGGCCCTCGAGCCTTAGGGTACTCACACGACCTTGTTGACTATGTAAAAGTCTTTTGAAAAAAGGAAAGCGAATTTTTTAGGGGCATAGGGGGTTCCCTCCTTTCTAGCCCCCGAGGGAAGTTTGACCTTGCTATAAGCAGGGTCAGGCCTACCTATTTTTCATGAAAGAATGTTTTTGCACATGGGTGTACTCTTTATTTATTCATGTGATTAATAACAAAGGCACAAAGCCTCGAGGCTCTAGGGGTAAAAGCGACGTAGTTGTTCGATGTTCCATGCGTTTGTGAAGATTTTGCCCTTTTCTTTTGATAGCTTGTAGGTGTCGGACTTCAATACTTCTTCGATGATGTACGATCCTTCCCATGGCGGGGTAAGCTTATGTCGTCCTTTGTTGCTTTGGCTTCGGCAAAGCACCAAGTTGCCGACGTTGAGATCTCGTCTGCGAACGTGTTTATCATGGTAGCGTCGAAGATTCTGCTGATACCTTGCAGAGTGCAATAGGGCTATATCACGAGCTTCCTCGAGCTAATCGAGGGCGTTCTCTCTTGCGATATCATTGCTTTGCTCGTTGTAGGCTTTCAGCCTAGGGGACCTATACTCTATATAGGTTGGGAGCACAGCCTCAGACCCATAGACTAAGAAAAATGGAGCGAACCCCATGGCTCAACTTGGTGTTGTTCTTAGGCTCGACAGGACCGAGGGGAGCTCAGCGGCCCATTTCTTGCCATGCTTGTTCAATTTGTTGAAGATTCTCAACTTTAGACCTTGTAAGATCATGCCATTGGCACGTTCTACTTGGCCATTTGTCCTTGGGTGAGCCACGACCGACTAGAGCATGCGGATGTGATGGTCGTCGTAGAATTCCAAGAACCTTTTACCGGTGAACTGGGTTTCGTTGTCCGTGATGATGCAGTTGGAAACCCCCAAAGCGATGAATGATGTCGGTGAAGAACAGCATGGCTTGCTTCGATCTGACGTTGGTAATGGGGCAGGCCTCGATCCACTTGGAAAACTTGTCAATGGCGATGAGCAGGTGGGTGAAGCCCCTATTTGTTTTCTTCAGGGGTCTGACCAAGTCGAGCCCCTGAACGACGAACGGCCATGTGATGGGAATGGTTTGCAGGGCATGAGCTGGGAGATGGGTTTGCCTTGGGTAGTACTAGCTTAATAGCGTTAGAAACTATGGTTGGCCAATATAAACCTTGTCGGAACGCGTTTCTGACCAGGGTTCGCGGTGTCGCATGATGACCGCAAGCCCCCGAGTGTAGGTCTTTGAGCAGGTTCTTGCCTTCCTCGATTGTGATACAACGGTGTAGGATGCCTGTAGGGCTACGTCGATAAAGCTCCTTATCGTCGCCATGTATCACAAAGGTCTTGGCCTGGTGAGCGATTCGTTGAGCCTCGGTCTTATCTAAGGGGAGCTCCCCTCGAGTGAGACAGTCGAGGTATGGAGTGCGCCAGTCGGGCTTGAGGTCGGTTTGTAGGGTCGAGCCTTATGTTTGCATGATGTCAGCCCCGATCGAGGGGGCTTCTGCCTCGGGTGGGGGTCGGGCAATGGACCGTTGACCCCTTCAATCATCCTGGCGTCGACGGAAGGTTCATGAAGACCCTTGAGAAGACGTCGGGTGGAACCGTGGCTTGATTAGACATGATTTTTGTGAGTTCGTCGATGCCTCATTATATCTGCGCGCAACATGATTGAGCTCGAGGCTGTAGAATTTGTCCTCAAAGCGCCGCACCTCCTTGCAGTAGGTTTCCATTTTGGGATCGCGGCTGCTTGAATCCTTTATGACCTGGTCAACCATGAGTTGGGAATCCCCACGAACCTTGAGGTGTCAAACCCTGAGCTCGATGGCGATACGCAAGCCGATAACAAGGGCCTCGTACTCAGCTATGTTGTTGGAGGCTACGAAGTGGAGACGGATCACGTAACGCATGTGAACTCCGAGGGGCGAGATGAAGAGCAAGCCCGCGTCCACTCCCATTTTGGTCATCGACCCGTCAAAGTACATGGTCCACAGCTCGGCCTAAATTTGAACAAGAGGTAGTTGGGTGTCGGTCCATTCTGCTAAAAAATCCGCTAGCACCTGGGATTTGATGGCTTTGCGCGACGCATATGAGAGGGTTTCGCCCATAAGCTCGACCGCCCACTTAGCTATCCTTCCCGAGGCTTCCCGGTTCCGCACTATCTCCCCCAGAGGGAAAGAAGAGACCATGGTCACCAGGTGGCCCTTGAAGTAGTGCTGGAGCTTGCGTCACGTCAGCATGATGGCGTACAACAACTTCTAGATCTGCAGGTAGCGAACCTTGGTGTTCAAGAGTACCTCACTAACGAAGTATACTGGTCTCTGAACAAGCAACGCGTGACCTTCTTTCACCCTCTTGATGACTATGGCCGTGCTGACCACTTGTGTCATCGTGGCGACATAAAGTAGGAGAGATTCTCCTACAGCCAGAGGGACGAGTATCGGAGGTTTGGACAGTGTTTCCTTGAGCCTAGTAAGGGCTTCTTCAGCCTCGGAGGTCCACAAAAAATGTTTTGATTTCTTTAGGAGACGATACAGAGGGAGCGCCTTCTCGCCGAGGCGCAAGATGAAGCGACTGAGGGCCGCAAGGCAGCCCGTGATCCTCTGCACGCCCTTTAAATCTCGGATAGGGCCCATTTTGGTGATTGTAGCAATTTTTTCTGGGTTGGCCTCGATGCCATGCTCGGAAACGATGAACCTTAAGAGCAAGCCTCGAGGAATGCCGAAAACGTACTTCTCGGGGTTGAGCCTAATGTTCTTCGCCTTAAGGCATTTGAACACGACATCGAGGTTGTTAACCAAGTTGTTGACCGTCTTGGTTTTGACCACGATGTCGTCGACATAAGCCTCAACGGTTGGCCCGATGTGTTCTCCAAAAATATGTTGCATGCATCGTTGGTACGTAGCCCCTGTGTTTCGTAGACTGAAGGGCATAGTAACGTAGCAATATATGTCGAACGGGGTGATGAATGAAGTCACGAGCTAGTCAGACTCCTTCATTTTAATCTGGTGGTAGCTGGAATACGCATCTAGGAACGATAGAGTCTCACATCCCACAGTGGAATCAACGATTTGATCAATGCATGACAAAGGAAAAGGGACTTTTGGACATGCTTTATTTAAACTAGTATAGTCTGCATACATCCTCCATTTTCTATTCCTTTCCTTAACTAATATAGGGTTAGCTAACCACTCGGGATGATGAACCTCCTTGATGAATCCGGCCTCCAAAAGCTTGTGGATCTCCTCACCGATGACCTTGCGCTTTTCCTCGTTGAAGCGGTGCAAGCGTTGTTTCACCGGCCTGGAGCCGACCCAGATCTCCAAGGCATGGTCAACGACTTCCCTGGGTATGCTCAGCATATCCGAGGGACTCCACGCGAATATGTCGACATTTGCATGGAGAAAGTCGACAAGCATGACTTCCTATTTGGGATCGAGGGTGGCGCTGACCTTCAATGTCCTCCTGTCCGAACTGGCAGGGTCGAGGGGTACGAGCTAGACGTCTTCCGTGGGTTCAAAGTTGCCGGGATGGCGTTTGGGGTCGGAGATATCCTTGGCCAAACTGTCGAGGTCTGCTGCCAAGGTTGCTGACTCCAAAACAGCTTCTTCATGCTCGACGCACTATACGTCACACTCGTAGGCGTGTTCATAGGAGGGTCCGATGGTGATGACACCCTTGGGGCCTAACATTTTTGTAACAGAACCGACCAATTATACGAGATTAAGTAAGAAAATCATCCACGGGGCAGAAGATTTAGCAAACTTAAGCCCGTATAACCCGGTAGTCCATGAAATCACGACAGATTTCAAACCAACTTACATACCAGCCAAGATCGTAATAAGTTCAGCGGTCACCATCACAAGTTATATAAAAGTTTGCGTCACAAATACATCGGAGTTTAAACATAGTTATTACAAACCAGTTTCAAATAGAAGTAGCGGAAGCATTTAGTTCAAACCATGCACTCACACAGAATTTGAAATAAAGTGCCAGCTCAGGATCATTTCCAACCAAAGCATCAGACGAGACGTAGTGAATGACCATTGCCCATGGTTCTAAGCTTCTCCCATCGCAGGATAAAGGCAGTCGATACAGTAGCCATAATACATCTGCCCATCTGCAACAAGTGGGAACAAAGCCCTGAGTACGAGAAGGTACTCAGCTAGACTTACCCGATATAACCAAAAATAAAAGACACCAAGGATCATGACAGGCTTTATGGTGGGGTAGCTGACTCAATTGCAAAAAAGACATTTTTAGCATTTAAAGAATCTTTCCAAAAGCTTTGCATCAAGTTAAATCTTTATTAACCTGTCAACTACATTTGCACCTGTACTAGAGTAACATGTAATTAAACAGGTAAGGATAACCTACAGAAAAGTATTTCAAACTTGACATGCAACATTTTTAAACTGTAGATCTACTCATAAGAAACACTACAAAATTTGTTTCATAATTTTTGGAGCTAAAATAATTACACAAACATTTTCCAAAGTATTTCTTTCTCAAATAATAAAAGAAAAACGAAAAACCAAATTTTCTTATTGACAACAGGCCGGCCCAGTGAATTCAACCGGACGGCTACGACTTTCGGCCCGAGCGCGCGCGCGGGGAAGGCAGGCGAGTCGGCCCGACTTGGGCTCCGGCCCAAGGCCGTCTCGACCCAGCGAACAGAGAGGGGGAGCGGGGCGTGGCCACGGGGTGTCGGCATCCCCGACGTCGTGGGAGCGCGGCGGTCGCCGTCGGCCAACGGCTAACCCCCGTCCCTGAGCTGCTATCTGGAGGGCGCACAGTTTTCGTGAAGGGATGGCGAACACGGTAGTGCGATGCAAGGGGAGAAAGAGAGAGCGAGGGTGTCGGTGGTGGAGCGCGAGCTCGGCGGCCCGGCTCGGTGGCGCGTGCGGGAAGGAGCTCGATTGAGCCTTACCGTCAACGAGCAAGGCACACAGTGGCCCGTTCGGAGGAGAGGAGGAGGTGACGGAGTGGGTGGCAAGACGAATCGGAGGGAGATGTGGCCGTTGAGCGGGAACAGCGGCGTTAGCCGACGGTGAAGCTGCGGCGGACGCGAGGAGACGGGAGCGGCGGTCGCTGCGGCTCGCACGAGGCCGAGAGAGGCAGAATGGAGGGAGGTAGGTGAAGTGGAGTTGGCGCTGCGGCTGCTTAAGGCACGGATGAGGAGGTGGAACCCGTCGAGGCGCCACCCGTACGCCGGCGACGTCGAGCGGCGTCCACGCGGCGAGCACGCCCTAACGCGGTCGGTTGCGTTGGCGCGGGCAAGCGCTGACGAGAGCGCGGGCGGAGACGAACGCGGACACGGCCGGCTTTGGCCGTTGGGCCGGAAGTGGGGCGGCGGCCCGTTAAGGTAAGAAATCGTTTTTCTTTTCTAAATAAAATTTTAGACTTTTATAATTTGATTCAAATTTAAATTTTGAAGATGAAAAAGGCATTTTCACAAGTTGCCCCCAAAACAAAAGTTGTTCAAAATTTAATTCTCTACAACTTTCATTTAGGGCACTTTTCAAAATTCTAAATAGATTTTGAATTAGTGATTTAAAGTCCAAATTTTAAATAAAAACTTATTTTTCTGGAATATTTTTAAAAGCAAAATTTGGGGAGATTTTGAATACAAAAATTGCTCCAAAAATCATGTTAATTACTTCTAAGTCATTTAGAGTTATAGCTCAACAAATTTTTACCACTCTTAGCTAGAAATTTTACTAATTTAGGGTTTAAACATGTGTTTTCACAATTTAATTAATTCCAACTTAAATTGCCATATAGTGGTGAACATGCATGCAATGCTAATGATCATGATTTGGGATGTGAATGCATGCTTAACACCCAGGGGTGTTACAATTTTAAGCTTAAGGTAGGTGTAGTTGGGAACTGCCATGAATTTGGCGTAGCAGGGGCGCCCAAGAATGGCATGGAAGGTCCCGTGGAACCCAATCACCTCGAAAGTGAGGGTCTCCTTCCTGAAGTTGGAGGGGGTACCAAAACAGACGGATAGGTCAATCCGCCCAACGGGCTCTGCTCATTTCCCCGACACAACTCCATGGAAGCCCCCGACGCTGGGTTAGAGGTGCATCCTTTTGATTCCCAGGAGGTCACGGGTCTGGGCGTAGATAATGTTGAGGATGCTACCACTGTCCATGAGCACCTTGGTGAGACGCGTGTTGGCAATGATGGGATCGACGACGAGCGGGTAGACTCCGGGATTGGAGACGTAGTCCAGATGGTCATCTCGATCGAAAGTGATGGCCATGTCGGACCAGACAAGGAAGAGGGGGTCGCCAACTGCACGGAGAAGACCTCTCTACGCTCTCGCTTGCGCTGGCACGCTGAGAGACGCATTGAGGGTCCCCCGTATATCATGAAGCAGTCATGGATCTCGGGAAACCCCTCGTCCTTATCGTCATCCTTCTCCTTGGGGTCTTTCTTCTTGTCATCATTCTTGATGCCTAAGCTTTCAAAGTACCCTTGCGGCATGTGGCAGTCCTCGAGGTTGTGGTTCGTAGGTCCCTTGTGGTAGGGACATGATTCTTTGAGCATTTTATCGAAAATGCCCCCGCCAGGGGGTCCTCGAGGCTTCTTGCGGTCAGTGGCAGCGACAAGGTCATCAGTCGTGGCTTCACGCTTGCCCTGATGATTTTTCTTCTTCCTGTTGCTCCTTTTGGCGCCTCGATTGGATCCCTAAGGTTCCTCGTCCTTGGCTTCCCTTTGTCCTGGTAACCGCCAAAGATGGCACCGACCGCCTCCTCGCCGGTGGTGTAGTTGGTGACGATGTCCATTAATTCGTTGGCAGTGATGGGGGTGTTGTGACCCAATTCTCGGACCAGCTCTTTGCAGGTGGTCCCGGAGAGAAAGGCCATGATGACGTCAGAGTCGGTGATATTGGGAAGCTCGGCGCGTTGTTTAGAGAAACACCAGATATAGTCACAGAGAGACTCATCCGGCTTCTGTCTGCAACTCCTGAGGTCCCAAGAGTTACCTGGACACATGTAGGTCCCCTTGAAGTTCCCTTTGAACACTCTCACAAGGTCATTCCAGTTGTGGATCTGTCTAGGCGGGAGGTCCTCCAGCCACGCTCGAGCGGTGTCCGATAGGAACAGGGGGAGCTATCGGATAATGACGCGGTCGTCAGTGGCCCCTCCCAACTGACAAGCCAAGCGGAAATCAGCGAGCCAAAAATTTGGGTTTGGTCTCGCCGTTATACTTGGCGAGAATCGTCGGGGGGCAAAATCAGATCAGAAGTTGGGTCCTACAAATGGCCTTACTAAAGACTCGAGGGCCCGGTGGCTCGGGAGATGGACTGTGATCTTCAGAGCTATCATAATGTCTGCCCCTATGCACGTGGTAGCCTCGAGATGCACCGTCATCGCTTCTACGTCTACGACGCTCGTTGATGTCATCACAGGCATCTCGGGGCTCGTGATTGTCGACGACGCGGTCACAGACAGAGGCCGCTTTGTCCCACCATGGTGCGGGCTTGGGATGAATCAAAGCCTCTTTCTCCTATTGGGAGGGCCTCATAGGCTGCTCCAATGTAAACCCACGGTGCCTCAAGGCTGAGCTCTCAGCTTGCTGCATGGCCGCATCCTCGAGGAGACCTCAAATCTCGTCGCGGGCCTGACAGGCCTCAGGGGTAGATAGCTCAGGCATATTGCGGAGAAGCATGGCGGCGGCGACAACGTTCTGGCTGGCTCGGTTGAAGACTGGGGGTTCGCCCGTCCGATCCTCGACGATGCGACGATGGACGTCACGAGCTCTCTCTCTCTCTCTCTCTCTCTCTCTCTCTCTCTCTCTCGAGCTCCTCTGCCACGTACGTGCGCCGTGCGCTCCTGCTCGAGGGTTTGCTGAAGTAGGTGCAAGTTTTCTCATTCCTCGTTGAGCATGGCTTGTAATTCCTGGATCTGCTCAAGTTGTGCTCCTTGGTCCACACCTAGAAATAGGGCCTCATTCCGTGCGTCGGGGGACTCAACGTGAGGTGGCGTGGTGTTCCCTCCTCCAACGGTCGCCTCGACTTTCGAATCCAACGCGATGGCCCCATTGACATGGAAGCACTTGTGGGTCGAATCATAGCTGTTATCGGCAGAGTCAGAGTCTGGGGCGCCAAAATAGTAATACGATGGGTGCATGTGAGGTCATCGATTTCTAGCGTCGTAGCGGCTAGAAGTGATCGCGCGGTGCTCCGTTCCATGGCTCTCCGCATAGTCCTGGTACTTGGAAGCTGGCATTGATGCTACGAAGTTGAGGGAAGAACGTGGATGGTGCCCAGGGAATTCTTCGTAGATGTGCATGCTAGCGCTTACGGAGGAAGCGTATTGCTGGGCAACCGTGTTTAGCCCATAAGGAAAAGTCCATAGCGGCATTGACCCTGCCGTCAGAGAGACTGCTCTTGATCAGACCGGAGGAGCCGCAGCGATTGGTGGGATGACGAGATGCCTCCCCGGCGTCTCATTCATGGCCAGGCTCATCCCACATAGGTCCTCAACGAGAGACGCTACGTGGGGGTCTGACTGAGGGGCGCCGGGACAGAACGTTGTATCGCCCTCCTCGGGACGATGATGACGACGACTACACCGGGTATGCTGTCGCCTGGCTGTTCAAGCCTGGTGGGAATGGTGATACCGACGTAGCGCTCCCCCACGCTAGAAGAGCTCGTAGTCGTGGTCAGTTGGGTGTCTAGACGGGAGGAGGACCATGTCATAGCCGTAGCCAAGAGACATGAACTCCAAGCTCCCAAACCAGATCACCGTAGCGAGAGGAAGCTGATGTTCGGAGTCAACCATCCGGAGAAATGATAGGAAAACGATATTGACACGTAGCGGCCCCCTACCTAGCGTGCCAACTGTCGGTGTTAGGACCTAGGAGGGCCCTAAGCCAATGAGTAAATTTGTGCTACATGTTTCCTACTTCAGATGGTGATGCAAAGAGAATACACGGGGGGTTTATCCTGGTTTGGGCAAAAGAAGGCCCTACGTCTAGCGAGGAAAGGAGAGTATGGTATTTCCTTGTACCTAAGTGCTTATGTAGGGGTTACAAGCCGTAAGAGAGGGAGCTGGTCCCAAGTCTCAAAGAAAGAATACAATGGAGTGTCGCTTGAGATGTTGATCTCAGAAGTGTGGGAGATGTCTGTCTTGTTTTTCCGTCCTCTGTTGTCCGTCGTCCCCCCTTGGAGAGCTCCTTGCCCTCCCCTTTTATAGACTCAAGGGGAGGATAAGGCTTACAACAAACCTTAGGAGGTGCCTTGGAGGAGAAGGCAAAGCGAGCACTGTCGGTGTTGCTGTGGTGACATGCCCCGGTGCGTGCCGGCCATCCCTTGGGCGTTGTGGCGATGTTGATGACGGGACGACGGAACACCCGGAGTGCTGTAGTGGACACGGGCGGAGCTCTTTGGAGGCGAAGCTGGGCTCCTGCCCTCCTTGCCTGGCAACAATTTCTTAAGGCCCAATAGCCACCAACCCATTTTGGTACTCATCACGTGGTAGGCAGGAGGAGGGACGAAGCCGCGACTCCGCGTCACGGCCGCATGGCGTACTCCACTCGCGGCTCGCATCTCCTAGCATCTGGCTCGTAGCTTGCACTACACTCCGTGCTCGAGCGGTGACCGGCGACAGCGCCACTATGGCATTCCGCTCCCTTGGATTGGATGATGTAGAAGCATTCGACACTTCAGCTTACTCCTTGCTGGCTTGCAAGTTGCTACAGGTTAGTTCGATCCCAAATCTCTTTCTTTCCCTACCCTAATTTTTCCCAGGTAGTTTGGTATGATTTTGCTAGATGCGTAGATCCAATCAAATTGACTAGAAATTATTTGTTAATTAGGTAGTCATGGTGCGTCTAAAAAATCTCCATTCCTTCTTCAAAAGAAAAAGAGATGAATCTTCTCTTGGGGAAGGGGAAGGGGATGGAGAAGGAGAAGGAGAAGGAGAAGGGGAAGATCCACTTGATGCTCTTCCAATACTTCAGATAGGTGATTTGGAACAACAGAGGCAAGAACAAGGAGCAGCAGCACCTCAGTTAGATGAACTGGAGCCTAAAAGACAAGAAGATGCAGAACAACAACAACAAGAAGCTGCAAATAGTTAGATGAAGATGAAGGGGCAGTACAAGTACCAGAAGAAGCACAAGCAGAACCACCAGTAGCAGAAGATGAAGAAGAAAATCAAACAAATGAACATGTCATATTTTGAGGCATTGAATTTTTGGAGCGAGATCCTGCATTGCGTCCACAAATTTAGCAATATCCAGTTGATCAGAGAGATGAAGTGCGACGAGCATACCTGCAGTTAGGTCCTATGCAACCATTATTGAAGAAATACAAGCCTTTTGGACCCCTGGAAATCGCCGTCGTTTCAATTATATTTGGTTCAGCCAATTTCCATCTTGGTTAGAGTATTATGTGATGAGTGGCCATGCATACTGTTTTTTTGCTTTCTTTGCAGCAAAAATATAAAGAAGAGAGGTGGTTTTGATGTCTTTACAGCTCAAGGTTTTGATAACTATAAGAAAGTTAATGATGGGAAAAAGTGTTCATTCTTAGTTCATGTAGGATCTACACCTTGTTCACAGCACAACAATACAGTGAGAGAATGTCAAGCTATACTGAATCAGCCAAACCATATAGCCAATATTATTGAAGTGGCAAGTGATAGGGAGAAGGAAAGAAACCGTCTACGTCTAAGAACATCAATTGCAGCTGTTAAATGGCTAACATTGCAGTCTTGTGCTTTGAGAGGGCACGATGAGACACCTCAGTCAAGAAACAGAGGTAACTTTGTTGAACTGATCAAACTTCTTGCAGAGTTTAATCCTGAAATTGCAAATGTTGTTTTAGAGAATGCTCCATATAGTTGCAAGTACACGTCACCAGATATTCAGAAGGAGATTCTAAGTATTTTTGCAACAAAAATTAGGAAGCAAATCCTTGATGAAATTGGCAATGTTAAGTTCTCTATTCTTGTGGATGAAACATGTGATGTGGCAAAAAGAGAGCAAATAGCACTTGTTTTCAGATTTATTGACAAAGATGGTGTTTTGCAAGAACGGTTCTTTGACTTGATACATGTAAAGAACACCAAAGCACTCACACTAAAGGATGAATTGTGTTCTGTACTATCCAAGTATGGATTTCATATCCAGAACCTTCGTGGCCAAGGTTACGATGGTGCGAGCAATATGAAAGGGGAGTTAAATGGACTGTAAACACTTTTTCTCAGAGAATGTCCATATGCATATTATGTTCATTGCTACGCACATCGCTTGCAACTTGCTCTTGTTGCTGCAGCCAAGGATGTGGTTCCTGTTACCCAGTTTTTTCAGCATCTTCTCTTTATTATAAACACGGTTGACTCATCATCAAAGCGTCATGATGAACTCCATGATGCCCAAATGGTTGAATTAGCACATTTGCTAGCAATTGATGAGCTCGAGACTGGTATAGGAGCAAATCAAATCCGCTCGTTGAAACGTACTGGAGATACTAGGTGGGGGTCTCACTTAGGCTCAGTTTCTAGTCTTATGGACATGTTCAATCCAGTAAGTTTAGTTCTACAAAATTTAGCCGTCGATTCAACAGCTGGTGCAATCCGTGCCGATGGAGATACTGCCTTCAAGTATTTGACATCGTTTGAGTTTGTGTTTATCCTATGTATGATGAGGGAAATATTGGAAACAACTGAGCAACTTGGTCAAGCATTACAGAAGAATCACAAGACATAGTAAATGCTATTCGCCTTGTGCACACCACAAAAGTTCTACTTGAGGAAATGAGATCTGATGATGGATGGGAAGCCTTTTTTTGCAAGGTTGTTGAATTTTGCATGGATCATGGCATTGAAGTTCCAGATATGGAAGGGACCTACATTTTGCGTGGTGGTCGTGCTCGTCGTCAACCTGAACACTTTACTAGGGAACGTTACTTCCGAGTGGAGATATTCCGGGTAACAATCGACACTCAGATGGCTGAATTAAATTTGAAGTTCAATGAGAAGGTGACGGATCTTTTGACCATCAGTGCCACACTCATACCAAAAAATGGATTTTTATCTTTCCAAGCAAAGGAGATTTGCAGATTGGTTGAGAAGTACTACCCAATGGATTTCAATCAACAAGAAATGATTGCATTAGAACGTCAGCTAAACCATTTTAAGGTTGATGCTTCTAGTGCTGAAGATATGAAGAATATTGAAACCTTAATGCAGCTTTGTCAAATCTTTGTTGGGACAAAGCGTCATAGAGTCTGGAACATGGTTGATAGATTGATCCGGTTGCTTGTGACTCTCCCTGTTTCAACAGCTACTGCTGAACGTGTTTTCTCTATTTTGAAGATCACCAAGACAAGATTGCGCAACAAGATGGAAGATCTTTACCTTGCCAACAGCTTGCTAGTTCAGATCAAAGGTGAAATTGCAGGAGACTATACCTATTATGATATAATAAGAGATTTCAAAAATCTGAAGAAAAGAAGAGCAGACCTCTAGTAGCGAGATCCTATGTCTGATTTCTATTTTGGTGTCTTGTCTTTTGTCTAACAGCGCCTATGGTCAATTGTATTTTGGTGATAACCAGGGCGCTAAATATATATCTATACAACCGTGTGGTATGAATATGTGACTAATTATAAATATATATAATATAAGTACGAATGTATATATTAATGATATTATATGCATTGCCAGTTCATTTCTTGCGTCAATTACTGTTCACTGGTTTTTTTTCAAATTCGCCCCCCCTTTAATTTGTCTCAAGCTCCGCCACTGGTAGTGGACATACGATTCCCTGTGGTCGATGTATGGGCCGTGGTTCCCTTATTTGACTGATGGCGGTCGAGGCTGGGTCGGAATGTGGTTGAGGAGGGTCGACGGGAAATGGATAAGATCGAGCCCCAGAAGTCCCGGGATATGACGGTCGAACAGTGCTAGTCATGGCGGGAATAGTGGCTGCCTTTCGTTGCCCATCCCGGGATGGGCAGTAAAAGTAAGATTAGGCGCGGATGTCGCTCTCACGCCGGTGGCGCTGTGGCCACGTTGGTGGGAGTGGTCGCATTAAATGCTTTGTCGGTGAGTAGGTGGGTGAGGGGGTCAACCGGGTTGACCCTGGGTCGTGCGAGTCGGAGATTTTCCGGGGTCGAGGCTTCCCGTCGAGCGAGTCTCGTACGAGTCGGAGCACGGTAGAGGGTGTGCCGTCTGTATATGTGTGTGGCCTCGATCGGCGTATCCGTGTGGGTGGAGTCTTAGCCTGATCCTTCTTAGGGGGTTCTTAGGGCGTGAATTCCTCGAGGTTTTACTCCTTTTAATCGTGGATTTTGGGTACCCGAATTTAGGTACCCGACAACTGTCTTCCCAGATGGTGGCGTTAGGATAAGCCTATACATAGCTCGCTGTCAGTTGCGACCATGTGGGACAAAGATTACTCGTACCCATCATTTTTGAAATTATTGTCGCAAGGAGTAGTACATTGGCACAATAACATCAGCGTTAGATCTGTGTCACTGTAAGGTCGCTACTCGGTACCATCGCGCGCCTCCAAGGCCGCTATAATAAACAGAACATCCGCAAAAATAATCCATTCATTTTACCGTAGCTCGTGTCGCGTCAGCTGTTCAAAACAAGGTTTTATAGTAGTACCAATTAAATAAACCGAAACACGCACACGCTGATCTAGAAACGCGACACCTGAAACAAAGCGTTTAATCTACACATGATCTCTTCTCAGGTGGCAGATGGGTTATATATGTGACCGGCCTCGTTCTCATGTGGCATTTTTCACTCACCTGCCCGGCCCCGACATCTCGCGAGTGGCAGCCGGCAACAAGCACGTTCAATGATGGATTCTGGTTGGAACATGGCCATCACCTCTCGGGACCAAAAGGCCAGATGCTTCGATTGGACCGGATGCAATGCAACTAACGTTTGTTTGGAGGAGTAAAAACGTTGCTGCGTGATTTGGGCCTTATTTAGTTCGCGATTTTTTTTTGTTTTTGAAGAATAGTACTATAGCACTTTCATTGTTATTTGATAATTAGTGTTTAATCATAATCTAATTAGACTTAAAAGATTTATCTCGTGAATTTCGTCTAAACTGTGTAATTAGTTTTGTTTTTTTTATCTATATTTAATGTTTCATACCTACGATGTGACAAAAAAAAACCTTGAAAAACTTTTACAAAATTTTAGGAACTAAACGTAGGCTTGGCCGGTTCAACATCCATGGGTTCGGAACGGATAGAGCCCATGGCTGCCTACTGCCTAGAGCCATACGCATACGGCATACGTACGGTCACCCAGTCTGGCAGCCTCCAACAACACAGTGTCAGCGTGCGCCGGCAGTCCAAATTCTCACACGTATGCATCCATTATCCTTTGTGACAGTAGTATCTTATAGCATGTGATCGATGTTGTGATGATAAAGGCTATGACAGCAAACGGCCCCCGCGCCACTCATCCTCCCCCTTCCTAATGCGGGCGCGGGAGACCTGCAGGCCGGTTGGGTCAACGCGGGAGATGAGTGCGGGGTACGCAAAACGCATGCAACCGATCGAGTTCGGCTGATGGCTACGGCCTACGGCGCCGGCGCCGCAACGTGAGCTCGCGTAGCGGCATGGCCAGTTGGTTGCGCACCACTACTTGTAGCTGGAGCGAGTAGCGACGCCAGCTGCGACGACAGGGATGGATAAGGATGTTCGCGGGCGCGGCACGCACGTCGAGAGGAGAAGGCCAAAACCTCGCCGCTCTTGGCCTCGGCGGACGGAGAAAAGCGCCGGCACGTGGTAGGAAACGAGGGATCAATGCACGTCGAGACTCCGCCGTGGTAGACCGACCTGATGCGTTGTGCCTGTGAGGCAGTGGCAGCACACGTGTGAAGAGCTCGATCATGCGCCGGCCGGATTATTATATATAATATAATCAGCACGTGACAAAAAGAGACGAGGAAGCAGACACAGGCTACGATTCAGATGAGTACGTAGCTCCACAGTCTGGATGGCCCAACCACCACTGTAGTAGTATATCTGTATCCAGAGGCATCCCAACGAGTACTGTAGATTAGTCAGCGCGGTGGGCCAAAAGAATACGTACACGTCGCCAACGAACCACTTGCAGGAACCAAACCAAAAGAAGGCGGGGGCGCCCATCTAGAACCCTGGCCACTACTCTTCTGTCGCTGGCGACATCGCTTTCTGTTGTCATCTCCACCGGCTACTAGTTGGTTGCGCCGAGGGACAGCCGACAGGGGCCATGCGGCGGAAATTAAACGTCCTTGTCCAGATTGTGCGCGTTTAGTTTTTCTCGCACCGATCTTTCCATAAGCCAAATGATTCCGCGGCCGGCCGGCTGGGTCGCTTTCGTGGTGAGGCCTACTACGCCATTACGGACCCAACAACCGGGTCTTACTGTCCTGCTGCCTGTTCCTGAGATAATGAGGGAGGGAGGAGCCCGCAGCTGCCTGTTCGTCTCATGATTACCTCTCGTTTTTATCCTTTTGTTGTTGCCTTGAACTAGCGCTTGAGGCTATCCGCACTCGTGGTACTCTAAATTTATTCTCTATATATCCTAGTCATCAAGATTCTCTCCTCTATACCCAATTCTTCCGCACTCATCCATCCTCTATATCATACTCTATCCACTATGGGGCCCACTTGTCACTTTATCTAAATATATCCATGTGAGATCTTGTTTTGAAGAATTTATTGAAACGAATTTAATGGTGCAATCGGAATTTAATTTGGTATTTTAGTTTATGAGTTATAATATTTTTTTATAAGTGAAAAAGTTGAACACGCACTTCGAGACACACACTCTCTCTTGCCTATGGTCTCGCGCGCGCTCTCACGCGAACAGCAGAGGCGTCGGATTCCACGCGTGCAGTACCGGACGACCGCTATCTCTCTATACATAGCGGACGGGAGAATTTACAGCATGTGATACCAGACGCGCTGCAGCTCATTTTTTACGCCATACACTCCTCCAGGATGAGTTTACCGGATGCAGTGCAGTCGGTCTGACAGTTGCCAAGATTTCACGTATCAGCTGGTTAGGTTCCTTTCTAATCCTTTCTAGTTGTTGATCTGATGTCAGCATCAGCGTAAGCGGAATGGAGCATAGTAATGCAAGCATGATGATCGAGCTGCCTGATGCATGATCCCAAGTCATTATTATGTGTTGTATTTCTGCCTGACGTTCAACTCTGTCTATAGTCGGTTATTAGATGAGAGTGTCTAGTTATCTCTCCACAGATTAAATCTATCGGATTTTTGTATAGAAATACGACAGATTTAGTAAGAAAAAAAAATCTGATAAATAGCAGAAGTCTTATTAGATATCCGAACGGTTGTTTGTTTCTCGCCGCTGCGCTCACGGACGGTGTGAACTGTTCTGGGGACGGCCGACTCTGTCAGTACAATGTCACGACACCTTGGCATACCTACTGTCCTGGAAGACAACACCTTTTGAAAATGACGCAACACCCTGTCACGGTATGACGGTACATATAAGAGCACACATAATTAAGGAAGCACCAAAACACCGCATGACAAATGCTGCAGTAAAGCAGGTGGAGAATCGAACACCGAAAATGAAAGCTAGCGAAAAGACCACCATGATGGGTGCGTTAGGCTATTGGAGTAAGAAAAGAGGGGTCCATCGACGATGGCGACCAATGATGGCTCAAAATCTAATCGTGCGATCGCTACGTCGTCTCGTGTTTGTCCTCTACCACGCATGGCGTTCATGATATATACGTCCCTGTACGCTGGTTGGAGTGGCGGAACACGTTCTCGGGTGATGACCAGTGCACTCGAGTCTCGACCTCCATTGCTCTACGTACATACCTCTGTCCATAATTATTTTTTCTTTGAGAAGCCTCTATCCATGAACTAGTATAGCCTTCAAGAATACGTGATCGGCAGCTTCCCTCTGTTTCATTTATTTGGGCTGATCAGGCTGACTGAAAGTACTGCTGACTGGTTTTTGTGAGAGAAAAAACACTGTTGGCTGGCTGGCTGATTTGGCTGATAATTTCAAACGAACTGGATGGTATACATTTCTACTTCGTACATGGTAACGGGCCTAAAATATGTTTTTTAATAATATATTAGATAGAAAACTGCAAAACTTGATAATAGCAAATTTTGGGAATTAATTGTAGGTGAGTTATCGGCCTTCTAATTGCCTATAAACAGACCCCGATCCACATTAGCTAACGCTCTGGTGGAGGACTTGTCGGCTGTAAGTCCTCGTTTGGTGCCGCTGCTAGGGGCTCTGGCTCCCGCTCTCACATACTGTGCATCACTGTTACGTACCGCTGATTCCTGTAGCTGTGAGTAAAACGGCTCTGGTTTCGGCCAGACTTTAGAGTCGGAGCCAGAAGGAGCCACAATTTGGGTCCTCCACATGGCTCCGTCACGATGACTCTACAATTATACTACATATGTGGAGCCGGTGCCACATCTCCAAACAGTCCTTTAAACTATCAAAAGGACCCGTTAGCTTCCTATAGTTGCCATTTAGATCTGTTTCCAACTTCCCAATATATCTTTTTGTCAATCCGAAATGAAAAACTTTGGAACCTCCAAAAATTATGTAATTTTTCAAGTAAATAGTAAAAATGAAGCATGATCCATTTTGTTTCTATATGGCTCTACAGATTTTATAATTTTGAAATTAAAATTCTTCTAGAATATCATATTTGAGTTTTCAGTTAAGTTGTTTGTCCCTAAAATGGCTTCCAAGAAATTCATAAAAATCATTTGAAGTCATGGTTAAAAATATAGTATTTTCATGTAATGTTTATCACACTTGCTTTGTTATGGAACTTTGTCATTAAATTTAGCATGCGCCAGCTAATTTTGAGCATGTGGTCTGGTAAAAAAAAGCTTTGGATTTCACTTGAGTTTATATACTGAGAAACTATATGACAGTACTAATTTTCAAACCATGAGTTGAAATAATTTTCCCCTGATTTTTGGAAATATAACATTCCGAAAAAAAAACAAAACTCAAGTATCTATTTAGAAAATTATATGCTTTTTTGGAGATCCTTATGCATTTGTTTTGGATCATAAGATTAAACAGAAGAACGTGAAGGTAAAGCTAGAAGTCCTGTCGGCCCTTAGGCTGCTGCCGACTTGAGCTTGCTCAAGGCCAACAAGTAAATGTGTGGATGCCGAAGGAGAAACAAAAATGCACCAGGAAGGGAATCTGCCGAAGCATGATGTTGCCATCGTATAGCCTATTCCTGATTATAGAAAAATAAGAAATGAAGTCGTTAGAGATGCCCGAAGGACAAAAAAAAAAGCCATGTAGTATTTGGCTACCAGTACAATGGTAACGGGTCCGGAATTCCAGCGGTCACTGTGTTACTAACTCCGTGCCGGAAAGTGTGTAAATCTACGTATTTACCCTTCATCATTCTAATCATTGCATTCTAGAATATTCTTCTCATCAATAAATAAAGTAGTGGTATTTTAATAGGTGAGTACTTTTAGAAAATTTGGTCTCATATCTACAATTACATTTATTTTGAGACAAGATTTGAAATACAGAATTACAATCTTTTTTGGGACGGTGGCTAACCAGCTGAACACTGCGACAGTTTTGTCCGGTACTGACAGGATTAGGATCTTCGGCCTCTTCGCCTGACGTTTTGCAATGGGATAATACATTAATACCTAATGAAATTGCATTGCGCCATACATGATGACAGCAACAAGTCGAGAAGAAAGAGTAACGAGGCGAGGTCCGTCGTGACAGAATGGCCATCTCGATACAACTTCACAAGGACTGGACGGCGACATGCATGTTGGGGTCGCCGGCCGGCCACATGCTCGGGGAAGTCGGGGGCTAGCCTGCTGGACGCCTGGGTTCCCCAAATTGTGTGGCTGTGTCAGTCCACATTCCACATCTAGTAGTGATATTAATGACTCACTTAGGCTAGTCTCATTGAAAATTTTATATGAGTTTTATTTGCATTAAATAATTGTCACATAAGTATTTTAATGACATGACAATGTATTTAAGAAAAGAGAGATGAAATAAGTTTCATCTAAATGAAACTCTCTTGGCACAATTACCAACTCTCTATGAGTCTTAGAATTAAATACCCATAAAACCATGAAATGAAACTCTCTATTGAGAGTAGGTGTTTCATCTGAGTTTCACTTTATTTCAAATGATATGGCAGTCTTGGAAACAACGTAGGCTATGTTTAGTTGGTGAAAAGTTTTTGAGAAAAATATCACATCAGATGTTCCGTGCGATGTCGGAAGGGGTTTTCGGATACTAATAACAAAACTAATTACATAGCTTACCTGAAAATTACGAGACGAATTTATTAAGCCTAATTAATCTGTCATTAACATATTTGTTACTGTAGCACTTTAGTGTCAAATCCCGGACTAATTAGGCTCAAAACGTTTGTCTCGCAATTTACATGCAAACTGTGCAATTGGTTTTTTTTATTTTATCTATATCTAATACTCACGTAAGAGTCGTTACTGTAGTTCTTTGTGAAAAGTTTTTGATCTAATCAAGATCGTAATGAAACTCTCGTTGAGACGGGTCTTAGGGCACTCACAATGCAAGACTCCATCATAGAGTCTAAGATTATTTATTACACCTTATTTATGGTATTTTGTTGATGTGATAACATATTTATTGAAAAAATGAGGGTAAAAAAACAAGACTCCAAGTCTTATTTAGACTCTAAGTCCACAATGTTCAAGATAATAAATATCTTTAGACTTTATGATAGAGTTGAGTGCCCTTATGCGCAATCAAAGCTGGCTGGACCCATCATTTGCATGCAGTGTTTTTTTCCTCACCTCTTAATGAACATGTTCATCGCGTTGCGACTGCGAGGGACATAAACAGGGAAAACTCAGTACCCGTGATCAGAAATGTGACGTCGACTCATCGAGTTGGCCCTAATGTTTGGAAAAGCACCTGCGAGTTGACGGGCAAATGCCCAAGTCCGCATAGAAAACTTGCATAGTACCTGACCAGTAGCAGCGAAAAGGAGTGGCAAAACCACGGCCGGGCCGGTGGATTTCCTGTGGAAAGTGAGCAAAGGCTATTGCAAATTGCATGCGATGCAGCTAACCTGGTTTTAGAATCTGAAGCGTGATTAATTAATTTGTGACTCTATCTAATACATACACAGCGCTTTGTGGCAGACTCTGAAGTAGTAGCTATCTTGGTCGTACAATTTTGCGTCACGGTCGAGGTCGATGATGCGATACGAAATCCTGCCAAGTGCCAACAACGCGTTGTTCCCTCTTCCCCGTGCGAAAACATCAGTTCACAGGCGCGTTGATCTTGATCCGTTCGTGCCGTCGTATGAGAGGAGTCTTGTTGGCAATCGATCCCCTCGCTCCCCTTTCGATTTGTGAAGGTGACACTGACACGGGCGCTGTTCTCCTGTGATTCCTTGATCGAACGATGCCGACCTCCGAGTCTCCGACACAACTCACAGCTTTTTTTCTAAAACCCGGTAGCTTATCGTATCATTTACATGCCCGTGCTGCAGCATTTTTTCTTCTCTACGTGCTATACCGGATCCTTTTACAGGTCCAGTGCAATCAGTCTGAGCTGCGAATCAGTTTTAAGGTAGCTTAGCCCAGGGACCAGACCAGGACCATCGAGCGGACCACGTCCGATTAACAGCTGCCGGGAGCGAGAGAAACCCAAGACCGACCAAGCGGGTACGCACGTACGGTCCACACGTGAAGCCGCGCAGCACTACACCACCTACCTACCGGACGATCCGGACGGACGCGAGCTCTGCCTCGTGCGCGCACTGTGGTGGCAGACTCGCGGCGCGCAGGAGAGGATGAGGACGGCAGCAGTTGCCGCGAAAGGCGCCCAGCACCGGAACGGGCCTCTCTCTCCCAGGCGTGGGGGCCGTGGGTTGCGCGGCCTGGCCTGTCCCGTGTTGGGTGAGAGAGAGGGTTGATGGCTCAGGCTGTCCGCACTGCGGACCTGCAAACCGGCCGCTACGCCAGGCGTAGCGTGCGCGCGCCTGTATCGTGCACGGACACGTAGCGGTCGGCCGGTACGCGCGCTATACCCAGAGGTGTACTGTGCACACACGTCAAACACTGTAGCAGAAGAGAGACAGAGAGTTGGAGAGAGAAGGGGGAGCAAGGGGAATAAAATATGGAATAATAGGTATAGAATATGGGATAGAGATAATATGGGTACGGGAGAAATGGATATAGAGTAGAGAATCTCGATGACTAAGATATAATATTTCTTTTTAGAGATGAAAATAGAGGTGGACGAGTGCGGATAGCCTCAGTGTGTGAGGCTCAGCAGGGCCAGGTCTGTGAGGTTCATCACGCGCATGCAATATGTTTCCACGGAACAGTCCAAGATTTTTCTTGTAACTGTCGCGGAGCCGCCAGGACCCAGGAGTTGGCCTGGGATCAAGATCAACGTAGCCGGCGGGGACGAGGTCGATGGTTCGCGCCGAGGTTCAGCTGACGCGTCTATTGTTAGTTGCTGCTGCGGCCAAGCATACAGTTCTTTCAGAACGAAATGATTGGCAGTCTGCCATGAATAACGATGCAGATGGCTAGAGAGCGTCAGGCAGATCCTTAATTATTATTATTATTAGAGTAAGCCCCGAAGAATACAATTTCACATTTACAGTGTTGATGTTAAGTTATTATGAAGTTTTTTAAAGTCCCGCTACAATTGCCGCTATGTCTGGATATAGCTGTTTATTTGCCGCTATCTCTAGATATAGCTGTTTATAGAGGGTCAAGTTATTTGCTTCTATGTACAATTTAAAATGGAAGTAATATACAATAATAATATGGAACCATGCCTTGTATTAACAAAATAACACTTTAACCAGATACTCGTAATGACAAAAATCATCTGTACATGTACTCATTGTAACACATCTAGTACAAGTACTGCCACCACCGGTTCAACAAACAACAAACCCACAACTGTCCGAGCACCAAAGACGTGATGCGTGTGATACTGGGTTTTGCGGGGCCTGTGGACATCTTTTACGGGGAAGCTAGGGCAGGTGGTTTCGGAGTCTGATTTTTCTGGTTAGCTGCAGCTTGGGCAGCAGAGATTCTTGTGTCAGTCGCCATGGACTTCTTGATCTGACGGTCATTATAAGAAAAAAAAAGAGCAATACATCAACACAACATGAAAGGAAAGCAGCCGATGCAAGTAGCAGATTCAACAGTCAGAAGAATGTTCAGGCAGAGGAGTTTATTTTCGAAACAGCATTCAATATAGGTTGGAATTTTGCCAATTCAACAGTTATATTATGTTTCCAATCCCAATAACATTTTCTAGAACATCCTCCTGCGTTTTAACACATAAGAAGGGAGATGAATGGCTACATGCACACGATCAAAGCATGAAATTAGATGGATGGTTGCTGAAAACTTAAAAAGTGGGTACCAGAGCAAGCCTCTCCCTGTGAATATCATTTATGTGCTGCAAATCATCAAGACGAAGATGGTTAGTACAAGATGAACAAAAGAATAATAAATACTGGGAGAAATTTGAAAACAAACAATACACGATAAATAGAAATGTACAACTATCAACTATGAACTACCTGTTTCTTGTATAGTTTGATTTCATCGCCACTGAAGCCCGGCAAGGTGATATTCCAGCTTCTCTCTGCAATGGACAACACTAAGCTACAATAAAACTATATTTTAAATAAAGGTAACCTAAAAGGGTAATATCACATATATTCTACAAGATAAAATAATATGGGAACCTGCATGGAGAAGTACATCTTTTGCTTCTAATGTGCTTGACTTCCTATGCTTTGCTAAAGAACAAGCAAATGTTGTGACCTGCTTCAAACAGTTATCAGCAAACCACAAATTAAACTTAAACTAGCTACTGGACAAGGACTCCCAATTGATGTGAAACAAAGTTGCATGATATCAAGACATGCAGAATTGATGATACATGATTGTAACTGAATGAATCCTTTGAAAAGTTTCATGTACCAATTATTCAATGGTGACGACCTCATAGAATAATGTAGTTTGAGGGAAGGAGGGGGGTATTGATACAGTCTAACAAAATAGAGATTAGGAGCCTTCAACCCTGTAATAAGGGAGCTAGGCAGTTCAAGAAACATTACATTCAGATAGCCCAACTTGCTTATAAGACTAAAAATGCTGTGTTATTATTCTTCTTGTCGAAAAGGAAATGTATTTCCAAATTGACAAAAAAGCAGAGGGTAGAGTAACTTACAGACTCCACAAAATCTTCCGCGATGTCAATAAGAACATCTTCAACTTCAGGATCCAGCTTTTCATTAGGATCAATCTGCCAAGTATTGAATGGTGTATATCAACCCAACAAATGTATTTTTCGCTATTCACAAAAGTAAGTAACCAATACTATTTACTAACTATATCCTACTTCAGCATTGGTCCAAGTATCGCTGGAGCAAAGCTTTAGCACAGGTCATCAGAAGCACATGAACATAATGGGAATTTTGAAGATGAAATCACAGCCAGATGTGGTAAAATGAAGCATTAAGATATTGTACAATGGGGGTGCATAGAGGGAAAAAAATCAGTGTTTTTACGTTATGTCATTTGCCGCAGATGCTTATAAAGAGGATAAGATTCTTAAGTTTGCTCCTAGGGCTTAGCAAGGTAGTTAAAGCTTATTAAGGACCTATTTGCATCGGAAGTTTATCCAAGTGCTTAATGCTAGCATCATTCTATTTTAAACACTTATGCTTAAGCACCTTGCATTGTACATGCCCTAAGTATCAATAATGAATTCTACTTAGCTCTTGTAAGTCATTAAAACACAATAGTATGCACTATGCAGTAATGAAGTATTCTTTAAGTTGCTCCTGTGACCATATGAATTTGAATTATCATTTCCACATTGCCAAAGAAACATGCCCAGTGGTTCGATTTATGAAGTTTATAGAAGGATCATTTCCACCTATTTGCATCGGCTGTGGAAGTCATGGCAACCAGCAATTTGGTAGTTCAATTATCCTTCTATACAACAACAACAACAACAAAGGCTATGTTGTTGTTGTTGTTGTTGTTGAATAGAAGGATAATTGAACTACCAAATTGCTGGTTAACATGACTTCCACAGCCACTGTACAGACGTAGCAAAAGATGGACTTGCAAAAAGAATTGAGAGAAACCAAAGGGCCTGAACCGTTTCACACTACTTGAGAATCTTTGGTGCGGACTAATGAAATGGTTGATATATAATACAAGGGGCCGTTTGGATCCTTTCATTTGGAGGAATTGAAATCTACTTCATAAACTAGGCTATTTGGCTTAGAATTTGACATTCCACCACTTTCCGAAGTTCACATATAAGCCTATCTCAAATTCATAACAGTGAGAGATGGAAACTGATTATATAGACCATCATGCTATGTTTCTACTTTGCAACTTATAACATGCTTTTCAACTCGCTCCCCTACGATAGAAATGCAACACATAAGTATCTCTCTCGTATAGCCAACAATATATACAAATATAATTCATATACAACCATATTAGCTTAATTAATATATGTCTAAATTATTATCCATATACAACCATATTAGCTTAATTAATATATATCTAAATTATTATTATTATTATTATTAAAATGAATTCAATTCCAAGGATCCAAACGGGGCCTAAGAGAAAAGAAGAGGAAAAATGCTGACCATCTACCTTCTTTCAAAATACATTGAAGAAGTAGCAACATGCCCGTACTTGAGAACAAAAAATGTAGAAACATACCTGTGCAACTAATTCATGTATGCTTCTCTTGGTGATTAGTCGAGTACCAGTTTCACTGGCATTTGCATCAGTTGCAGCTGCATCCACAGATTGTAGAACAGCAACATTTGGTATAGCTGGCGAATCAGGCTTTGGTGTCATTGATATTGGAGTACGAGCAGCTGGCTGCTGAGAAAGTTGTGGCTGATTTTTTGGGGCAGTACTTTGTTGATTTTGATGTGAGGAACTCAGTTGTTGTTGCTTCTGATGCTGCTGTGTTAAAATTATGTTCTGTTGAGGTGGAGGCACAGGTGCAGATTGTTGTGGTCTTGGTTGTGAAACTTGTGGCCTCTGTTGGGGCCTAAATGTTGAAGACGAACTTTGTGGAGTTTGCTGTGAAGCTGGCGAAGGAGAAGGAGAACTCACAGTCATCGGCCTCATTAAAGACTGAGAGGGGGCTCTCTGTGGGAAAATAGTTCAATCAATCAGAGATTATGACATGAATTGGGATGAATAAAAAGACCATTCCCGTGTACATTGGATTGGATGAAGAATAGAACTTAAGCAAAAACAACTAAGGTGCTAGTACCACAGAGGCGGTAAAATTAGACAAAAACAGTATAATAAACAAGAATGGCGAAAAATTTGTAGATTAATAACTGGTAAATCCACATTTGTAGCAAAACTGTAATGGCACATCCCATGATAAATAAATTGAATATGCAATTTATGCCTATTTTAACTTGGATACTGAACAGTGTAACTTTTATGACCAGAGTTTAGATATATGATGTACCCCATAACTTAAACAGAAAGATAAGTTTCCTAAAAGTAAAATATTTGTTACTCTTATAAACAAGTTTTTCTTACTTGTGAACCTGGCATTTGGCTACCAGATGGAATGGGAGTTGTTGATGATGGAAGTCCAGGTCTGGGCTGCTGCAGACCAGATATTGCTCCTGGCCTCATCTGGGATGTGTTAATGGATCCAGCCATGCCAACATTCTGAATCCCAGGGGAAGGTTGCCTGAACTGGAGGCCATCAATAATAAGGAATCTTTAGTAAAGTCAAAAGCACAAATAAAGGATGTGATCTACTGACAGTGGAAAGGCACCAGACCAGCAGGCAGGAAACAGATATAATGATTTTACATGGCTTAACTAAGTACAAAATAATCAACCAAACCAGAGCATCGATGAACTACAAGCAGTGATAAGACACCATGTATATCTATACAGCTGAATTTGACAATTCCATGTGTTGGTGCAAGGCCATGCCATGAGTTAACACAGGGGGTGAGAGGTAATAAACAATTGAGTGTTTTCACTCCTAACCCCACATTATGAGTTAAATTTGACAGTTTCAGGAGTGGCTGGAGTGGCAAGAAATAAGCACCCATATCTGTAGGACAAACATCACAAAAGACATGTATGCATTCCATAGTTTGGATCTTAACTCTGAGGCAACATGCTCAATAAGCTGTAAACCAGAAAATTGGGTTCCAGACTTCCAGTATTCTCTGGTAACTAGCTTGCAGCATTTAACAAACTGTATCTAATCCATACAGATCATGGGTTTAGTGAAAAGAAACCACTGCAGCTAGTACTCACTCCTAGTAACTATCCATGGTTATTCTAGAGCCAAGCTACATTTCAACCAATATTGATCAACTTGTGAATTAAGATTAGCATAACAATGAAATTGACCGGGTAGACAAACCTGTGAAGATGAAGGCGGGGGCTGGTCGGGGCCGCGATGCATCGATCCAAATTGGTGAGCAAGCGGAGGCGGCGGAACGAACCCAGTGTAACCAGCGGGAGTCTGTGCGGGGCGCGGCGCAGGCACCCCCAGAACAACCCCTCCGCGTGGCATAGGAGGAGCTGCGGAGGAAGCGGCCGGGACGGATGCCGAGGAGGCCGCGGCCGTGGCAGCAGAGGAGGACGACGACATCGTGATGGGCGCGGCCAGGTGGGTGTAAGGCGGCCTCATTCGCGGCGGCGGCGGCCGTGCGGCCGCGGGGACGGGGCCTGGAGCCTCTAGGGTTTGAGTG
The DNA here is from genome assembly GCA_038087645.1 of Saccharum hybrid cultivar R570. NCBI lineage: Eukaryota > Viridiplantae > Streptophyta > Magnoliopsida > Poales > Poaceae > Saccharum > Saccharum hybrid cultivar. The sequence continues at coordinate 18,902,269 of JAQSUU010000139.1, forward strand.
GGGTTTGCGGCGGTGGCTGGGTTCGGGTTAGGGGTGGTGATGGCGGAGTCGGAGGCGGGTGCTGCAGCGGCGGCAGAAGTGGGTGGGTTGGATGGTGGCGCCGGAGAGGGAGCAGAAGCCAAGGTCGAGGAGGGTGGCGCCGCCGCGGCGTCCGGCTGCGAGGGCGGAGGCGCGTCCATGCTGTTCGACGAATTGCTCGGCCGTTCGGTGAGGGGGAACTGTGGTGCCGTTAGAAGTATGGAAGAGTTGAACCAGGTAGGGATGAGCCAGGTCAGGACCACCCGACTGGGCAAACGTACGGGAACGGTCCGAACGGAGCTGAGGAATGCGAGAGCTGTGGTGAGCACTGCCCAGCGGTCGGATGTGGTGGTGCGGCGTCCTCACCGGCTCACCCAGGAGCTCCCGCCGCCGGATGGGAACGGGTTGAGGGATGAGGAGCCGTCGGCACTAGGCAGGTTCGATCTGCGCTCGAGAGGAGAGTGGAGACGCAGACGCGGGTCCTGGCCAGACCGCCAGAGCCCAGAGGCGACTCCGACCGACGCCCGCCCGAGCCCCTCTGCAGCCGATGGGCTTTGCTGGGCAGCTGGAGCTGCTTTTGCGTACAGCCTATGGGCTTCGCTGGACAGCTACAGCCCAAACATCTGCAAATAGCAGTAGCCAGCAGGCCTAAATGCCCAATAACCTTTTGCCATGTTTGGATTTACCTTGGTGGCAGCTTGCGCGGTGAGACAAGCTACTCCTCTTGCGGCCCGCGCAGTAGCTCCAGGCCTCCGGCAGCCCTCGCGGAAAACAAGAGACGACTCCGGGGATTCCACGACCTCGAAGGAGGCCAGCGGCGCTCCGGCCCAGCACGACAGCGAGCGTAACAAGGAGGCGTTCGGCTGGCAGAATCTTAGCTGAAACTGGCTAGTTTTGTGAGAGAAAACACTGTTTAGCTGATTTGATGAACAGTAAAATGAGTGGGCAACCAGCCGGCTGGTCTGAAATCTTCAGACCAGTGAACAAGTCGCAAGTCCGGTCCCCCACGCCCACAGCGAGCGTAGCAAACTCACAGCCACCTTTTCCCTTTCAACAATCCAATTTCGTTTCCCTTTATATTACCAATAAATATCAAAACAAGGGTTCAAATCTACCCCTTCATTTGCCTATCCCAAATCCCATCATTTCCCACTAACCAAAGGCCACCTGTATAAGCATACAAAAATATACTCCGGAGCACTTGTATTGCCTTGCCTTTTTCAAAAAGTACTCCTACGACGAATGTGTGTCTCTATAATAAGCATACAAAATTATGAACAAGCACGAGGACTGTTTTGCAAAAAGTAGATTCTAGTACTCCAGTTTCCAAATAAAAGCGCTGCTGTTTGTCTCCAGAGTCCAGACACAAAATCGATGGGCAAAAGCGGAAAGAAACCGAGGGAATCGCACCGGCAGGGCCGCGGCCGCCGGGCGTCGCACTTCGGCGACGAGGACGGCGACGACTTACCTTCGTCAGCCTACGACGCGCCACCGTGCCAAAACGAGGACTCCTCTGACGACAACGACGACACCAGCGAAGCAACAGCGGAGGACGAACCAGAGAGGGACGCGGAAGCAGGCGAGCAGGACCAATGGCGAGCCGGATCAATGCCTTCCAAGTTTCACCTATACCAGCTCTCCGTGCAGGTACCTGATACCTCAGCTAGATTCATGAAAAGCTTGGATTTGTGAAAAGCCTCTGTGTTCACAACTTGTTCGACGATATGCCAATGCGTGTGATATTTTGTGTTTAGTCGCCAAAGGGGGACATCAGCTACCTGCAAAAGTTCTTCCTGATGTACGTCGGCGGGCGCGTCCCTCTCCACCTGCAGGAGGATTTCTGTGGCACGGCCCTCCTCAGGTCAAAGCACTAGCATGTAGCCTCTGTGTGAACGTCCTGTCTTCGTTTTATCGGTTACCTTGGATGCTTTGTGCTGTGTTTTACAGCCCTTTTAGCAAGAAATCATTTCCATATATTTCCATTCTGCTGCTGGTGCACATGTTTTTAGAAGGTACCACACAAGTGTCTCAATGGTTACTATTTAGCAAAAAAAAACTTTTGTTTTGTTGAATATGTTACAGAGTGGAGACTAGAGAGATGACTTAGATTTAGACCCTGTTTGGAATTTGTATGCATTAATGCTAATAGTTAGTTGCTAGCAGAAGAAAACTAGCTAATAACTTTTTATTAGTGAAGCTGTTAGCTAACCTATTAGTTGAGCTCCGTTTGTATCCTCTATCTAAGATGTTTTGGCTTCTCTACATATGCATCTAGATATAGTGTATATCTAAGTACATAGCAAAAGCTATGTATCTAGAAAAGCCAAAACGTCTTATAATTTGGAATTGGTGGAGTAGTTAGTAGTACTTAGTTTGGGAAAGCCAATTAATAACTTTTTAGCTAGGTAGTTTATTTTTTGAGCTATTAATTGGATTATTAGTTAGGTATTTTGGATCCACTAGTACTAATTTAACTGCTAACAATTAGTACCAATGGATCCGAACATGCCCTTAGTGTGGATATATCTTTTGCTCATGATTTGCGGCCTTCATCTTGGCAGCGCCGAGTGGATCCATACTGATGCAAGAAGAACAGCAATCGGCTTAGATTTGGACCTTGAGTCACTTGAGTGGTGCCTTGAAAACAACCTAAGCAAGATTGGAGCTGATGGATATTCAAGAATGTTGCTTTTCCATGGAAATGTTCTACAACCGAAGGATGCCCGTCTTGTCAAGCAAAAGTTTAGTGATCTTGTGCATGGTCTCCATGTGAACAGCAACAATGGCTCAGGAAGTAACAGCTGCGAGCAGACAGGTCTTGCTGACTCGAAGTGCTTAGCCAATTCGACCATGTCAGAGGCAACTTTTCCTGGAAGGGATATTATCTGTGCATTCAACTACAGCTGTTGTTGCCTGCATAGTCGAAAGGACTTGGTTTTGTATTTCCGGCATGTATGCAGTGCGCTCTCGAAAAGAGGTGGTATATTTGTAATGGATGTATATGGTGGCACATCATCTGAACGTAAGTTACGTCTCCAGCGGAAATTCCCCAGCTTCACGGTGAGCGTTGTTGGGTTAATTGTTAGCATTGAATAGTAGTTACAAAATCACAAAGGAAACATGGTAGACACAACATATCCTAGGATAGGCATATATTTATATTTTGCTATGTTTCTTTTTTCGATCAAGGTTTGCAGTGTCTGTAAGAATTTAGATTTACAGTGTGCCAACAGATTATTGGTAGCGTTGTCAGTAATATGCAACATAGAATATGTTTGAGTGCAATATTTTCCTATTTGAGCAATATAATTTTCTATTGGTGTCCCAGTTCATTTTTCTGCAGCTATATGTTATGTTTGATTTAATTTGGCATGGAAATGTAGTAAGCTAATATAAGACATTTAAAGTTAGCAACTCACAAAGAGTTGCCATCTGTGGAATGAATGAGATATATTTGTTTGACCTGGTTTTATATTTCTTAAATATCTTTAGTTGTTTTGAAATTTAAGTTGGATCTTTGGTAGTGCGTAAAGATTATAATATCTCCATTACACTTTGGGTTTAACGTCCTAGTCTTATAATTTGCGCCCTTGTACTTTTGCAAATTGATACGTCGCAGTTTGCAGTTGCTTAATCAGAGTAGAGCAGTACTAAATCTTGAATTTTTCTCCCCGTTATGTATAACCTTGCATACAGTATTTCTGGGAGCAAGATGAGTTTGATATCATCAGTCGCCAAACAAGGATCAGTCTCCACTTTCAAGCTGGAAAAAAACGAATGCTGAGGCATGCTTTCACATACCATTGGCGCCTGTAAGTAGCTTAAACATTACTTGTCAAAACTTCACTTCAGAATCATTCCTTATTATTCCCATTCACTTGGTCGAATGCTACAGAGGCTGCAAGTGTGTAACTCTTTCAGCTACTACACTAATCCATTAGCATTAGAACTCATTGAAACTCTAGTTATAGGTTTAACAAGTTTTTGATTGCAGTATTGCACCATGCATGGCATGTGGTTGGCTTGCAGCATCTATCTGAAATTTTCTTGGCTGGCGTTTGCTTTAGATGTTTCTGTGACAGTATGCTTTCTTCCAATGCCATATCTATGTAGTAGCTCTTAATAAGGAAGGATATTATTATTATTTTTGGAATAATCAGCAGGAGCACTGCTATATCATATAAGAGAGGAGCAAGAATCCAGTTTACAGCTTAAAGGTTATTACATAGCTAAACCACTCAAACTCAAAAGGCAGGTAGCATAAAAGAAAGGACGCATGGCAGTAACTGTAGTTTTCCCAGTGCTCTACTGAAGAGGCCTAGCTCTTCCTTGATGAGCCCCAGCACTTGAGCCGGCGTCCGCGTTGTCCCCTTGAAGGTTCTCCGGTTTCGCTCTTTCCAAATGTTCCAGGCTGAGTACATCAAGATGGCTGCTGTTGTTCTTTGTTGAGTTATTGATCTTCCCTGTAGTGACTTCTCCCACCAGATTTTCATAGAAAGAAGGATATTATCTTTGGGGCTTCCTGTAATTGTCGTCAGCCATACACTTTAAGTACCAGTGAAACTTCCTTCCCATTTTATCTTTATCTCTGGACATTATGCACTGCATCTGCAAGAAAAAAATGATTATTTTCTGCAAGTAGAGGAGTACCATCTTCAAATGTGTAATTCTTGCTGCTCTTGGGCAGATGGTCGATACCAGAGATCAAGGACTGCTTGGAGGAGGCTGGATTCAAGTCGGTCCACGTTTGGATCAGGGAGATGCCAAATACCCAGTCAAGTGGAAACGCCAAGGAATATAATGCCAACCGAGACGTGAAGTACGAAGAATCGCAGCGTTTCAATCAAGGAGATGCTTGGAACGCCTACGTCGTTGGAGTAGCAAATATCTAGCTGGTACGTGCTGAATTCTTATACGAAAATGGGATGGTGGTTCTCATTCTCAGTTTCCCCTGACAATTAATGTTTCCTGAACGGTGAACGCTTACGCTTTAATCACGACATTTGCATCGCGTTGCTGTGAAAGTATGCAGGGTTGTTATTACCGTGCCGCAGAGAACTTTGTACTCCAGAACACGACCTCAATTATGTTTCTATTTTCAAACTGATGGGTGTTTCGATAAATACTACTCTCTTTCATGGCATCGTTGTATTAGGCCTTACTGGATATGCGATTCGAGTTTGGGCCATTGATCGTCGAATCGGCGATCGGTCATACAGCTTTCTACCAAATGGATCTTTCCGCTATAAACCTTTCAGCCTAATTGGACCATGTCTAACTAGTGCTATCATCTTCTCCTTTTTACTGGCATTGATGCGAAAGTAGCAGCCGTTTTTCTTGTCCTGTCATTTTCATCTCATCGTCTGTAATGTAGGCGTCTCTCCGCCTCTCTTGGAGGGTCCGTCCCAGACGTGGCAGACTCGCTCTTCGCAGTCATCACTCTTGGTCCACCGTCCACGCATCTACTAAGTTTGGTTTTTTTTTTTTTTTTTTTTTTTTTGCGACGAAAGAAGAATTATATTATATGATAGCTGGGTACATCAACACATTACAAGCACTCTGGATTACAAAATAGTACCCACGCTGTGAAAAGCACAACTCAAAACCTAACCTGTTAAATGCTTTGCAGTATGGATGACCGCACAGGCAAACACTCGGCAAATGGCCTGAGAACAAATGCCCAACGAACAACGGCCAACATTCCTGTAGGCGGAATTGAGGAACTTCTTCTTTCTGGTGTCTTCCTTCTTCTTCTTTCTGCCACCGAAGAGTGAGGAAGACTGATCTGAAAATTATTCTCCCTAGTCCTTCATCGTGGCCAGATCTAACCACAACAAAACGGAGAAAAGACCGGAGAAAATTATTCCATGACGGCGACATCATCTCCGCCTTGATGCCGTCGTCCGGAAACCAAAGTCTCCATGTCGTCATGTCGATGAAGATGCTGACGCCGATGTTGTCGCCCTCATCTTCAACGAAGCCGCCATGGAGAAGACGATTCCACCCTTCTCCTTTACCGTCGACAGAGATGAGGAGAAGGAGGAGATAAAACTCCAGTACCAAGTAATTTGGCATGGAGAGACGCTAACCCTAATGACTCGATTTACTGGGAAAAACTTATTAAAAACAATGGATCCCCACTCCCTTCAGCCTCCGGCGAGATGCCGGAGGAGAAGGGAGGGGGACCAGCGGTGGTGGACGACGGGGGCGGCTGCTGCGGCGGCGGCGGCGGCGCTAGGGCTCTTCCACCGTGCCCCTTCGCTAGGGAGGCAACAATTGAGTGTTTTGGAAGTTGTCTGACCATCTACTAAGTTTGGTTAAGACTGACGATCTGGAAAAATGGTGTACACAGACACCCTACATGTAATTATCAGGGGGGCTGGGCTACTGCTGCTTTGGACCAATTCAGCAGACCGGTAAATAAAACTGGTGCAGCAGCTTGCTTTTGAGTTTTGTCTGCAGTCGCACATAAGGTGCGGGTGCCCATCATCAAAGTGCTGACAGATTCCTATTTAAAGAAGGCCGCAGATTCTTGTTGCCTTCCATGGTGGACTCCGACGAGAAACGGGATTAGAGACGTGTGGATGGATACTATCCATCCAGACGATGATGAGCCGACAAAGGATGATGATGTGGAAATGCACGACAAAGATCCATCGCTGGTAAATAAACAAATAGACACTTGTAATTTTACTTGATAAGCGGCGACCAGCGAAAGATACAAGAAGAAGAGACCACATGGTTTAATTGTTAGGTCCCATGCTTCTCATGCGACGATGAAAGTATGAAACGATGAAAGCTGAAGCAGCAAGAAGCCAGAAGGCCGAGGCTTGAGAGCGACGTAAACCAGATCACTCCAGCCCAACGGGCTTTCCCTATCATCATCATAATAAATTAATAATAATACGGCCATACGGGTTCTAGTGGAGAAGAGCAGGCAGGACCAGGACGCCTGGGGGCGGCAAGATCAGGGAGCGAGCCTTCTGAGGAAGACCAGTTGGCGCGTCGTCGGGGCAATGTCCATGACCATGAGCCCAATTCCAAGGGGTCCACATCCACGTACGTATACATACAGGAATAGCAGCAAGCGAAAAAGCATGCATCTTCACCATCCCTAAACTTTCGAACAATACACTGCTTACGCCATGTTTAGTTCCAAAATTTTTCAAGATTCGCTGGGAAGCAACCTTCCTCGGATGGATGATGGATCTGATCAAACAAGCCCATGCAATCATCAAAACGGCATGCGGCGTGGTGTGCACACTTTCTCAGACTCTCAGCAACGAGAGTTTCTTGCTCCCGCCTCGCCTGCCGAGTGCCGAGTGAGGAGGGAAAGAACGTACTGTTTGGCGGGCCCACCCGTCACATCGTGAAGGCATGTTGACGGGCCCCACCCACGCTGGCCGCCAGCCACCCACGCAAAAAAATGATTAGGGCCTGTTTAGTTCCCGAAAATTTTTGAGAAACGCCACTGTAGCAATTTCGTTGTTATTTGACAAATATTATCCAATTATGGACTAACTAGGCTTAAAAGATTCGTCTCGTCCATTTCGTCTAAATTGTGTAATTAGTTTTATTTTTTATCTATATTTAATGCTTCATGCATGTGTCCAAAGATTCGATATGACATGAAATCTGAAAAATTTTGCAAATTTTTTTCAAACTAAACCGGGCCTTACTCTGCCGGATGCACGAACCGGAGCAGGGCACATTGGATCCCCCGTTTGCCGAACCCCAAGTCCAACCAACCATCATAGCACACTCCTATATAACACCACCTCGCACGCAAGCCCGTTAGCACGGCGACCGATAAAGAACTCGCTGCCCCCACGCGGCCGCGCCCGCGCCCGCTCCGCCACTCGGACATACAGTGCTCGGCCCGGCCCGGCTCGGTCGCACGAGTAAAGTGCACCAGCGGTCCCTAAACTTTCGCGGTTGTGTCATCCTGGTTTCTAAACTCGCAAATCGATTATTTAGGTCCTCAAACTTGTTTATCTGTGTCATCTCGGTCCCTAAACTTATTCGGTTGTGTCATCCCGGTCCTTAAACTTGCAAATCGATCGTTTATGTCCTCAAACTTGTTCAGTTGTTTCATCCCGGTCCATAAACTTGGTTTTGGATCTCATGTGGGTCCAAACTGAGCGATTTAAAAACTTGATATCAAACAATAATTCATAATTTTTTCATATGAAATCAAATGAGGACAAACTTTATATCAAAATTGTAGTCCTCGACGCGATCTACAACTTTATAGTTGAAAAGTTTTTGAATTAAAACTATTTAGAGTCCCAAAATATTATTGTATGTTTATAGATTTTAAAATTTCAAATTTTAAATTATCAAACAATCTTGAATATTGATATGGTCTATATGAAAGTTATAGTTCTCGATATTATCTACAACTTTGTAGTTGAAAAGTTTTTTATTTGAAGTCGTTTATTATTACAAAATTTAATTGTAAGTTTACAGATTTTGAAATTTAAAATTCAAAATTATCAAATAATCTTGGATATTGAAATGGTCTATATGAAAGTTATAGTTCTCAATATTATCTACAACTTTGTAGTTGAAAAGTTTTTTATTTGAAGTCGTTTATTATCCCAAAATTTAATTTTAATTTTAAATTTTTAAATTTTAAAATTTTTTAAATTTAAAATTAAATTTTGGGATAATAAACGACTTCAAATAAAAAACTTTTCAACTACAAAGTTGTAGATAATATTGAGAACTATAACTTTCATATAGACCATATCAATATCCATGATTGTTTGATAATTTGAAATTTGAAATTTCAAAATCTATAAACATACAACAATATTTTGGGACTCTAAACAGTTTTAATTCAAATACTTTTCAACAACAAAGTTGTAGATCGCGTCGAGGGCTACAATTTTGATATAAAGTTTGTCCTTATTTGAGTTCATATGAAAAAATTATGAATTATTGTTTGATATCAAGTTTTTAAATCGCCCAGTTTAGACCCAGATGAGATCTAAAACCAAGTTTATGGACCGGGATGACACAACTGAATAAGTTTAAGGACCTAAACGGTCGATTTGCAAGTTTAGGGATCGGGATGACATAGCCGAATAAGTTTAGAGACCGAGATAACACAGATGAACAAGTTTGAGGATCTAAATGATCGATTTACGAGTTTAGGGACTGATAAGCAGTGAAAGTTTAGGTACCGCTGGTGCACTTTACTCCGGTCGCACGGACACGGACCCCCCGCTCTCTCTCCTCCTTGGAGTGCCTGATGCGCGTGCCCCCATGCGGATGCGGCGGCTCCGACCCAGCTAGCCCCTGGCTGGGGCTGCGCCCGCGGCGGCGATGAAGCGGCCGCTGCGGCGCTCCTTCGCGGTGCTTATCTTCGTCGTGCTCGTCGGCGCGGCCTCCTTCTCCACCGCGCTCCGTCGCGCCGTGGCGCCCGCGCCCGCGTGGGAGCCCCCGGCGCCGCTGCCGCTCGACCCGGCGCGCCTCAACGCCACGCTGCTCCGCCTGGCCGCCGCCGATCCCTCGGAGGCGCCGCTGCGTCGGGACGTGGACGAGCTCCTCGAGGGCCGCCTCCCGGCCTCGGCCGCGCGGGCCCGCGCGTGGCGCCGCGACCGACTCCTCCACCGCCACCACAGCTTCCCGCTCCCGCGCCGCGGCCGCTACCCGGACGACGACCACGACGTCCTGCTCCACCCGCTCCCGCGCCACGAGCAGCTCCACATCGACCCCGCCCTCCGCCGCGACCTCCGCTCCTGGCACCGCCTCCGCCGCTACGACCCTGCCGTCCTCGCCAGCCTCCCCTCCCTGCTCTCCATCCCCGGGCGCATCCCCTCCTGTGCCGTCGTCGGCAACAGCGGCATCCTCCTGCGCGCCCACCACGGCGCCCTCATCGACTCCCACGCCGCCGTGTTCCGCCTCAACAACGCCCGCATCTCAGGCTACGCCGCGCACGTCGGCAGCAAGACCAACTTCTCCTTCATCAACAGCAACATCCTTCACCTCTGCGCGCGCCGGCCCGGCTGCTTCTGCCACCCCTATGGCCACGGCGTCCCCATCCTGCTCTACATCTGCCAGGCCGCCCATTTCTTCGACGTCGCCGCCTGCAACGCCACCTCGTCCACCCGCCACGGCTCCCCCATCTCCGTCACCGACGCTCGCCTCGACGTCCTCTGCGCGCGCATCGTCAAGTACTACTCCCTCCGCCGATTCGTCGCCGAGACCGGCCGCGCCCCCGAGGAGTGGGACCGCGCACACGACGCCGCCATGTTCCATTACTCGTCCGGGATGCAGGCCATCATGGTCGCGGTGGGAGTGTGTGACAGAGTCAGCGTGTTTGGCTTCGGCAAGTCTTCCGACGCCAAGCACCATTACCACAGCAACCAAAAGGCGGAGCTAGACCTCCACGACTACGAAGCCGAGTACGCTTTCTACCACGACCTCTCCGAGCATCCGCAGGTAGTCCCATTCCTCAAGGATTCCGGGCTCACCGTCCCTCCCGTCGTCTTCTACCATTAGGCCAGCTTCGTAGAGCGCGCGCCATGTGCTCGACGTTATGTCGAACGGGTGTTGATTAGTGAGTACGATGTAAAAGTTGTTGTGTCGGTGGGTTAATCCATTGTGATTAGACGAGATAGGCATATCGAGATAGTTTAAAATTTTCGTGTGCTGTTAGAGTTGGAAGGTGTATATTGGGGTTTTGGCGCACGACAGTAGGCAGTGTCTGGAATTGTAACTTTAGACTGATATTTCAATTTATTAAGAAACAAAATGTATATCAGGAATACATGGCATTTTATTTTCATATACTTGTTGCACACTCATTTGTATTCAAATACTGTGTTCTATCCCTAATCATCACTCTGGTACCTACGAGGTATATGATTCCTTTTTATTACTGGGTCTTTTTCCTTTACTTATTGAACTTTGCAGCATGATGCTAAATACCTGAACGGTACCTACGAGGAATACATGGCAGATTAGAATGCAGATAGTGTAGAAATTTTACAGGAATCTTATAGTAATTTTACAGAAAAAGACTGTATTCTGGAAAATACTCATTCCAAATACCTGAACGGTTGCCACTTTCTGCGTTTTTGTTTTGCCACGAAATACAAGTGACCCACCATTAATGTTCTCCATGTTTCTTTGAAATGAATGGAACATATTCAGTGGTTCTGCAAGTTCTCAATTGCTTGGTTTATATACATTGTTGGCATGATTAAGGGCCTGTTTGGTTAGAGGTGTTAAAGTTTAACAAATACTGTAGCACTTTCGTCTTATTTGACAAAAAATTTCTAATTTTGGACTAATTAGGCTTAATAGATTTGGCTCGTAAATTACTCCTAATTTGTGCCGACATGCATGCAATTAGTATACATTTAGTACTCCATGCATTTGCCGCAACATTGATGTGATGAGAGTTAAACTTTAACATGTGAACAGTGCCTAAGTCATTTGCAGCCACTTCTTGGCTTTTATTTAATCCTTTGTGCAATGTGCTGAAGAAGCATTCGAATGATTTGGTCCACCATGTTACACAGCACTAGTATCTTTCTGTTTAAAAAGCTATATCGTACAACACTTCCCGGTACCTTTGTTTTGTTAAAACGACACCAGCGTTATTGCGTGACAGTGTACTATATGTTCTCTTAAACTAGTTAATCAATTTCTAACTTTGTTCCACTTCAGTCATTTCTCCTTATCTTTTTTAGTACACTGATACTGCATATTTCTGAATTCATCGACAATTGCAACTGGAGTGGTTTACTGATATCACCTCAAAATAATCGGCGTGCACAAATTCAATTACGCAATTTCTTGCTCTCTGCTATATGGAGTACAAGGGAAGGAAGATTCCCTATACAACAAATATGCTGTTACAGCTTACAATTCAGAATATCTTATAATTTGAGTCAAATTTTAAACATTTGATATGTTATATTTCAGGAGAGAGAGAGAGAGAGTACTACGCATTTCTGACCGTGCCAAATATCTCAACCCTAAGCCCTCGTATCAGCTACTGCACATGCCACAGTTCTGTTTATCTATACAATTGTCGTTTGCACAAATTCCTGCCGTCTGAACATGATTGTACAGCATTTTTTTAGCCTTTCCTTCAGAAGTTCAATTTACTCCATCCTTGGCGACTGTCAATCTGTCATGTTTAAGATTCTTTTGCAACTTACATACGTGATGCCTGGTCTTGATTACATCCCAGCGAATCGGTTTTCTGGAGGAATATGTTCCTCTTCTCTCATTTGATAAATGCTATGCCGTCTGGAGTCAGTAGTAAATTAATTGGTGTTTATCTGCAGGGTTTTGCGCAGTCTCTGTGCTGATCATCGCAAAGGGCCAGCGGTGAGGACTGATACGGTTTCTCATATAAAGTACTCAATCATTAGTCTATATCTATACCTATTAATAAAAGGCAAAATTTCGGCCTTTTTTTTTGTCTGGACCGGTTTTCGTCTGGCCCATTCTTCAGCCCAACTGTCCCACTCGTTTCGCGGCCCTCTCCCTCGCTTCTCTGAAAAAGCCCACTCTCCCTCGCCCGCTCCGCTCTCCCTCCCTCGCGCTATCCCGCACGTCGCCGCTCTCCCTCTCCCGCACGGCGCGGCGCGGCCTGTCTCTCCCTCCCCCGCTTCGTCTCTCCAGCCATGCCCGGCGTGGAATCGAGCCGGAGCCGGGATTCCGTCCCTGTGCGCCTCTCCGCTCCCTCCGAAGGTGGCAACTGCGATCCGCACGCTCGTTCCTTCCTCTCGGAGGCCGGCGCGACGTGACTGGAGGTGGACGGCAGCGCGGGCGTAGGCCGGAGTAGCCTCTCCCCTCTGGGAGATGGACGGCGGCGCGGGCGCAAGCCGGAGGAACGTCTCCTCGTCCTTTGGATCCAGGACGGCCACCGCGGCCACCCAGGAGGCTAGGATGGCTCCGCCAGGGCCGCGCTGGGCAGCCACCCATCCCGGCCGTCGCAGGCCCCAGGCCGTTTCCCTGCGGGAACCCAGGCCGACCGACGCGGCTACATCCAGCCGCCCAGCTGCCATGTTCTTACGAGTTGCTGACGCCGCCGTGTTGATCGATGGAGTCGGAGTCGTAGTCGGAATTGGATCGGAATCGAATCAAACATGACATCTATGGGATGTTACGAACTCCATGTTCTACATGAATTCCTTTTGCTTTTTTCTTCGGTTGGATCTTCTATATAAAACTAGAAGGTGCCATAGGGATTTCATCGACGAGCAGAACAATTACTTGATTTTGACGAAGCACCTGGACGAGCAGAATAAGTACCTAATCTCACCGAGCAGAGAAGCTAACAAGTACCTAATCTCGCCGAGCAGAGAAGCTCCTGATCTTGCCATACAAACCTCACATTCAAATTTCTATTCACAGCCAACACCAAGCTATGTTGCTGCTTGATTTTGGCGAGGTTGAGAGCTATATATTAGAGGACGGAGAGTCTGCTATTCATGCAAGCAATTTGGAGATGAAAAATATGGTATTGAGGGAGATAGAGGAAGAGGAGCCCAGGCTGTGGTTTGCTGTGGTTGATGGAGAATAACAAAGAGGCATGACATGTTGAACTGACGAAAAAAAGGAGAATTTGATGGAGTAGCCGAAGGTGGTGAGTTATGGATTCGGGTGAGGGATTACAACTATTTTGATTTTTAGAGAAGATAGGAGCAGGGAAGAAAGAGTTTGGGTTGCTGCTGCTGCTTTGGTCCTGTGTATTCGATGGAGGATGGAAGAGGTTCAGAGGATGGCTTGCTATTTTCTGAGGATGTTGAGGTGCAAAAGCAACAATTGGCTACAGCATAATGGGTATAAACAACAGTTGAGGAAAGATATAAACAATTACCAAGCTTAATATGTACTGTTAATTACACATGGAGCAAGTAAGTTTTTATTATTGTTGCAACGCACAGGCATATGTCATATGAGATATTTATTTACAGGTTCATATGTGCTATTTGAGTGCACTTCTGCTTGGGCAATATATGATTCAAGCTCTAATTCATTGTGTTGGTTTACATACTATATATATTGGTGAAAAACACATTTTTTTTTCCATATTATGAGATTGAGTAACCCTAGGGGGAGGCTTAGGCAGTCCAGCATTGCTGATCACATCGCCTCAGCTACGGGCAGCACAAAGGAATCTGGTCATGAAGTGAGCACTTTGTTTCCTTGTTCATCGGTTCCTGGTGATCCCAGCCTCCCAGGGTGCCAATGGGTGTTGATTTTTGTTCCAAACTGGGACCACATCTCAGTTGTTGGTTCAGAACTCGACAGGGGAGTCTGACCAATTGACAAAAGTCAGTGATGTTCTGCAAAAGCATTTTGGTTTTCCTGCCTCAGCATTCCAAAAGGAAGTCTTGCATGCTTGCACTGCTACATATTGACTTATCACTATCGTCACTTTCATTGCCGTAACGATAAAAGCGTCGGTGTGATACTTCCACCGTCGGTTGTACCAATAGGGGGGCCTCACAAGGATGGAAACCGGCAGTTGAAAACCATCAATGCGGCGGTGGTAGTGGGGTTGAATTCCACCATCGTTTGGAACGCCGAGCTGATTGGGAGGCGTTATGGCCGCTGGCCCTACACGACCGTTTGGTGTACCGGCGGTAGTAAATTCAACGTGAGTTATTTTTCTATTTCCCAACTACCCACAACACATGATAAAAAAAACTACCCACAACACAATTACATCAGCATTACTTTCCTACGGAGTATTGCCCCGTCTACCCTGATGCTTATATTAACTGCTCCTCTCTGCTTCTCCATCTTCAAGATTGGCCTATTTAAGCCGGGGCTGGATGCGCTTCTTGGCAATCCACACACTTCTTCCTCCTTAGATACAGATAGATATAGACAAAGCTCTTGAGCCAACCATCTATATTTTCTTCATCGCCATGGCGCTCCTTCTCCAACTCCTCTGGCGGCAGCAGCGGCGTTGGGAAAAGGCCTTCAAGATTGGGTACTACCGGCATCTAGGCGCAGTGGGGGCTGATCGATCTAGGTGCTAGTGGAAGTTTTGCGATTAAGGGGGTTCGCTTATTTGGGCAAGCCAAGGGGTAATGAATGCACTTTGGTGTATCCCTAGTTTGCCCTACGCATTTCTTGTGCCGATTAACCATCCTGGCGCCCTGGCAATCCTCCTTTCTCTGGAGCAGCAGCAACGACGGTGGAGCTTCTCTTCCACGCCCTATTCGCGACCATGAGACGTGAGCACCACCATATCCTAATCAACAAGAAAGTTACTACACAAGAAAGGTGAATAAAAAATGGTTTCCTTTATTTTTTTTCCTACTGCTAAACTTACATGTTGACAATTAGTCATCCTATGTAGGAATGCACATGCTCGTGACCATGAGAGGTGGAGATGCTCCTCTTGCTCTCTCTCTCTCTCTCTCTCTCTCTCTACCGTGAGAGGTGCAACATGGAAGGTAAAGCACCTCACTGAGATGCTCCTCTTCTTGCTCTCTCTCTCTCTCTCGACCGTGAGAGGTGCAGATACTAGTGGAAGTTTTGTGAGGTGCTGCCTCGTCCTTAGCTTGCATTGCCTGTCTCTAGACTCGACTATGGGATGTAACAGTACTCGACAGGTCTTTGTTATTGTACACCCAGTAGTCTTCGATAGGTTTTTGTTATTGTACAAACTAGAATGTAACTAGAGTTATCAATGAAATTCAAGCTCAAGTCAATCAAAGGAACACCCCAGTTGCACTAGAGAGTGATCACCTCCCACCACCCTCGCAGAAAAGTGAGGCATCTCCAAGCCATATACACCCATAAAACCATTCTATCTCAGCCATACCCAATGTCTCTCAAGGAGTACGGGGTCGATGGCTTGTTCTAGCTGAGGTGACAAATTGAAGAAGTTTCCATGGTTTCGGGAACGTCCACTAAACATGTCCTTCATGAACACAAGCAAGAGCATTATGCACATCCCTGAGGTTGAGTTCTCGTGTGGACTTATTAGCGGCACCACATAGCTTGATGACCAAAGGGAAGCCAACATTAAAAAAAATTCCCCCCTCAGTCCAACTACAAAGCCTGACAAAGAGAAAGTTCCTTCCTATATTCCTTCAAAAGCATACGCCAAAATGATTGTATATTCGTCGGGAGCAGTGAAGCATACCATAGCGGTTCCTGTGGATCTGTGAAACCCTTCGATTCTATCACTAGGCGCCATAACAACTAATTGGCCATGGTAGAATTGATAAATCTCATTAATTGGGAGCAGTAAAGCATACCATAGCGGTTCCTGCGGATCTGTGAAACCCTTCAACTCTATTGGCTAGCACTGTAACAGATTAAACAACCGCAATAGAATTGATAAACTCCCCTTGAGAAGTAGCATGGGCTTTCGCTACAAAACAGGGAAGATTGTAGGTGATTTTATTGGCTGGCACCGTGACAGCATAACAGCCGCAATAGAACATCTACGATAACTGGAAACCATAGTATGGACTTTCGCTATGGTTACATGATACTCTCCGTATACTTGCCACTGTGATATGGACTTGCGTCACAGAGGTCGATCAAGTATATGGTGCACGGCATGGTCTTCCGCCATACAAGAGGCAATCCTTAAGGGCTTATTAATCTGAGGCAAAGACGTTGCCTCCTTTGAGGACTGCGTGTGATATGGACTTGCGTCATACACGGTTATGTTTACATGGGGTATGGTCTTTCGCCTCATTGTTTCCCTCTCATTCCTACACGGGTGATATGGTTACATCACACGTGTAGACGAGTAGTAAGTTGTGAAGACGCAATGGCGTAAAAAAAGGAGGATGTTTTATTTCCCTTTCTCCTGTGGGTCAAGCACGCAAACATGCTGTCAAAAAAAGGGCACTGATCATTTACATTTGCAAAAAAAAAGTGCCCTGGCAAGTTATCTCAAAGTGTATCCCATGTGCTTGTTGAGGGATGCAGTATTGCACTTCTGGTTGTCTTCCAGGTGCTTGATAGCCTACAAGATTCAAATTGCCATAACTAGCAACAGTTCCATAGCAATCGGGCACCTGTTCTCTTTTGTGCTTGCTTACCATCAAATGTATAAGGGTTGATAGCCTAGTACAACCCTGTCTCTCCACCACTAGATGGTGATTCGTGTTCTGTGTTTTCTCCAAGTCAAGTACGGCTCCTCGCCGTGACTTGCTATGGAGGTTGTAAACTTTCCCACTTCTACTTAATGAAGCATGTGCTAATGCATCTTTTTGAAAAAAAGATTTATTAATGTAAAGTGCTTTTTCGTACCTGCTATTATACGGGTGAGGCAAATAATAATGGTGCTACCAACAGGAGCAAAATTCGTCATAGAAAAAAAAACAAAACAAGTTGCACCAAGTTGAGTCCCTACTCTTTCATTGCATGAATTCAACTTGGTGGGGGCATTTGTAAGATGAAATTTTGGCATCTTATATTACTATACATAGCCTATTTAGCATGAGTTGAATGAGGCTTACAAAATAATTTGACAATGACATGATGCCTACGAAAATATGAGCTATATAAATATTTGGGCCTCAAAGATGTACGACTTGCCTAATAACCATCAATTAGCACAAAAGGCTAACTAACGATAATATTGGGCTTGTGCACATGGCCCATATTTCAAATAATGGCACACGTGTGGCTTGCCAAGACTTTTAGGCCCATGATAAACTTTTGAATAAAATAATTAATGTATTGCTAATTAAGCCCATTACGCGCGTGGCATATATACATGTACAAATACACAATCGTTGTGGCATAAGAAGTGTATATTATTTTGCCCGGTTTTGCGCTAGCATACAAGACCAGGTATGTGAAGATTATTCGGGCTGATTAGTACCGGCCATTAGCGGCCACTATTATAGGCCTCAAGAAGTGACTCGTGCATGGCCCATGCAAGCATGTACGTGAGCATCTGTATGTTAGCTTCTTCCTTGAAAGCTAACAAGTCTACACATATATAGATAATACATACATACTCTGAAACCAGCCTACATACGTGTGCACGTAAAATACACCGTTATGACGACACGTGTTGTACCTGGGCTGAGGATGTTGTAGAAGGCTCAGGCATCGTTCGGCTGGCTGGTGGCTAGTGGCTGAAGCTGATTTGTTGTGAGAGAAAAATACTGCTGGCTGACTGGTAGCTGGTAGCTGGTGCTGAAATGATGTGAGAGAAAAACACTGACTGGCCGGCAGCCAGCCAGCCGAACAAGGCCTGGTTTCTATACATGGGCGGCGATACCGTGGCATGCGGCGCCCGGCGCTCACCACACGTGCAGAAATGACGCCACCGCCTCTTAGATCATCAATCTTCTAGAAAGCTCGCACATACGCGCCAGCATATATGGTTGGGGCTATTGGTCAGCTAGCAAGGTAAAAATATGAGATGTGTGTCTTCAGGTTTGCGGGTCACCGCCCCACCGCCTGGGCATGAAAGGATAAACTCTATCGAGGATAAGATCATTTCTGGTGCTTGCCGCTCGGAGAAGGCCAATTCAAAATTTGAAATGGGCATCGTCCGCGCGTCCATGCGTCTCGGCCGCTCGCCAACAGATCAAAGGCGGCACTCCCCTCTTCTCCAGCTCCCTCATCAACCCTAGCTGCGGCCTATAAATACACAGACACTGGCTCACACACAAGGGGCATCGCAACACACCGCCGCCCTGCTGCACACGCACACCATCTTCATACCAACGCCGCCAGGCTGCGCACATACACACGCAAGCATCAACACGCCGCCGCCCTTCCACCATCCACACCAGTTTGCCGGGGACGCCTCGCCGGTAGCCACCTCGGGGATTCGTCGCCGCAGTTCGTGCTTGAACACCAACGTTGCCATGGCTGCTCACTTCGAAGGTGAGGTTCTTTATATATTTCGATGATCCATGTTTAAATCTAGTCGCAGAGTTATGACACAAGCACACAACCTCGGCACAGGCGACGACGGCAAGTTGCTAGTGCCGGATCCTGAAGGATGAGGTCTGTGACCATCTCGGCGACGGCGGCGAAAGATGGACGCCGGCGGCCTTGTGGGGCTGCCCTCGTCTCAACAGCCCGATGCCGGCCATGCAGCGGGTCGGCGGCATGGTAGATCAGCGACGGCAGCCCGGCCAACGGTGACCGCGGCGGCCCGACTGTAGCGGCGGCCTGACGAACATCTGCATCTACACGGGCAGTATCCACGATGACCACAGCAGTCTAGCAGAAACGGCAGCCCGGCGAACATGCAGTTTCCGGCATCTACAGCAGTGGCATACACGCGAATCCCTGTGATGATGATCATGGCCGTGGCGAATACTGCTCGACAAGGCTCCAGTCAACAGTGACTCCGGCAATGGTCGGAGCGGCAAACACAGCCACCGCGGCTGTGGAACGGCGTGGCCCGGCAACACCTCTTTGCCTTAGCAAGCCGGGCCTTGTTGGCCCAGGAACACCAGCAGTGTACAAGCACTAGAAGCTAGAGAATTTCAAAGAAGCGTATATACATGTATAGAGTATACGGCAAGAAAGCAAATGAAAGGCTACAGTACCATGCAAGCCTGTACGTGCAATGTACACAATGTTCGGCTCATCGATGGCCCAATATTGACTTCTCGGCCCATTCATGCAGCCGGCTCAAGAAGGCCCGAACCCATCTGGTACAACGCCCGTAAATAATCCTAAATCATGAGAAAGCGCGCGAGTTCACGCGCATATATAAATTGGCAGCTGACTAAGTGTCGTGCCAATGATCTCAGAAATTCATGAAGAAGAAATCTCCTGAGTATCACATGAGCACAAGTCTCACCATTACCACGTCACTTTTTCGCACCGTCAAGGTAGGTGAACCATATGAAGTCATTTTCTTCCCCTAACCAACGAGGCTGAGACGTTTCTTTTCCGCGACCGACGAGGCCAGAATTATTTTGTTCATGACTGACGAGGCTGAACACTTGACTTCGTTATGGGATCTGCACGATGAGGCCGGATACCTTTGCTAGAGGCCGACGAGGCTCTAGCACTTCATCATTTTCATTTATTTGTGTTGATGCATATACATGGAGACAACTCTTATTTATTTGGAGACAACAATGACAACAATCGGCATAGCTTAATCAGATGTGTTCTGCGGCCCAATACCGCGGATGTAATTAACAGGAGGCCTCTAGAGGCCCCAGGAACCATAAGCCACACAATTCTCTGATTGTCAGATAGAGCTCGACGCAAAATTATATTAAAGTGGGAAATTGTACTTTGTAATTCTCCAATGAATGAATAAAGTGATATTTCTCTGAACTTTTGTCTCTTGTGTTTTATTGCACATTTACTTCAATTTGTATACGGATGTATGCTGGCACACATGCGGTTATTAGTGATCCGCGAAACACAGAGAGATCCCCTTAGCGATTTTTCTGGTGAAACAGTAAGTTATTGAATTCAATATTTGGAGCACAAATTTAACATGTTTGACTTGGAAATACAAATAAACTTTGATTCCATATTAAAGAACACACTTTGCACTTTAAAGTTTATATTGACAAAATTTTTATTTGTTTAAGCAAATTCTCATATTCAAAATCACAAAGATCCCTAATTACTAACATTGACATCATTTCATGTAATATGGGAACATATTATAAGAAACATATGAAACATCACATATGCAACATATGAAAGCTATTATTGCAACATGAAATGTATTTATGCCACAATGCTTGATGATTATGCTTGATGTTTATGCGTCATGATGGCATGATCAAGATTTTAATTAGCCTTCTAACACCTAGGGTGTTACAGCGTCGGCCGCCCAGCAAAGTCCTCCAACACGAACATGGCCTATTGGAGACGCCGTGTACATATCTCGTTCTTCCACGTCACATTTGTTGCCGGGCCCGCTTCATCACCTTTGACCTTCCTCAACCACCGCTGGGCAATGTTGTCGTTGCTAGCACCGCTATTGGACTTTTAGAGCACAAGGGAGAGAACAAATGCAGCAACATCATGGCCTGCCACGGTGGAACGCTCAAGCATGTCGAGCTGCGGCATGAGCGCGGTGCGGTCTTCCACGAAGACGACGCGCATCCCAACGTAGAAGCAGGCCTCTGGGTTGCCGATGCTAGCAAGCCTAGGGATGAGCTTGGCGTGGTACTCATGGTCGTAGAACCGGTTCTAGGTCCCAAGGTGTATCCCATGCAACAACACCTGCCGCAGTGGTATGTTCTGTCCCACTACCTGGTCGCCGCACACCCTACACATCTGCGAACAGGTTGCCCGTAGGCTGCCAAGATCTTCCATGGGATCCGTTGCAGCCGCAGCAACACGGCTAGTAATCTCAATAGCCATATCCTTTGGGAGCTTCTCCATGGAACGAGGACACGCGCGACGGCTGCAAAAGACGGATCCTCGGGTCGGGGAGCGATGTCACAGCAGAGCGGAGCACTGGGGGGATCGAAGCGGAGCAAGGTGAGTTCCAAAAAACTCTCTTGGGATTTTATGATCGCTCCATTCTTAAAGGTTCCACAGCGCGGGGATGTTGAACGTCTCAGGGAAGTCAATCGTCATCCTCCGTGTGAATCGAGTAAACCGTGAATGAAAATTCAAAATATTTTACTATCTTACGATTACTAATTAGAGGCCCCAACGGTGTAAATCATGTGAACCGTATAAACCGTGTATGTAAACCATGTGAACCCCCTAATTTTGCATGTAAATTACCTACCTTTACCATTATAAAAGATAATTCAAAGTAGTCGATAATTAAGAATAAAATAGGCTAGTGGTTCGTCACTTTGTCTCCCCTAAGATCGTGGTTAGCACTAGAGGGGCCGAGCCGCGTGGTCGAGTCAATTTTCTCCATCCAACTTCCAACACCGTTCCATCACCATTACTTCCGCCGGGAGAAGCGTGCTCCACTAAGATCATGCAAGACATGGCCTCGCCTTAACTCGTGCTCTCGCTCAGTGCAATCGAAGGGAATTCCAACGGGCGCCTATCTCACCCATCCTTCTATAAAAGTGGATGCTAAGGCGGGAAATCAAGTACACGATTCCTTTTCTCTTAAACTTCGGTCTTCTTCGTCCGGCGCTCTGCTTCGACACCCCATCTTTCACATCTTATCCAATGGCGGATCGGGCAATGAAGCGCCCAATTGAAGAGTCACCGAAGGTTGTCCTTGCTCGTCCCCGCTTTCGTGCGATGTTGCGACGGGACGGGGAGGGTAGCTCAGCGGCGCCGCCATCGAAGAGCCGATCCCCACTTCTGGCTATCTCCGATGACGATGACAGGGGGAGGGGCAGATGATGTCCTCACATTGGTGGAGCAGCTAGATGTGGCCACCTTCGCCCTTCGTGAGGAGAGCCGGGAGGCGGACCGGCTGCGCCTCTCCGTTGCCGCCGTGAAGCGAGAAACGGCGGCGATGGAGCTTGTTGCCGCCGAGGCCCAGGCGTGCCTCACTGGTAAGGCATTCAGCACGATATGATCTTGCTCTTTCATTACGTGCAACATCGTGTCTTCAGCTGTAGCATTTTCTTGTCTCCTTTTTAGCCGTCCAGGAGCAGTTGATCGCCACGCAGGGCAAGGCGGCGGAGGCGATCCGCCTTTGCCAGGTATCTGAGGACAATGCCCATGTTTCCTTCTAGATGGGGGCCAAGAGCAACAGACACTACTAGGACCTCCACGCGGCAGTAGGCAACGTCGTCCGCGTGCTTTCACCTCCTGCGCCTACGGGGATGACCCTGGTGGACCGCCTTCACACCGTGCCACCGCAGGTCATGGAGGTGACCATGTACTGCATTCTCCTAGGGGCCGCTTTGGCCATGGCTATTGCCTAGCTTCGGCTGGGTGAGGACCTGATCGTGGTGGAGCCGGGGTTCCTGGGAGAGATGAGCTATCGGTAGCGCCAGAACCTGATCGGTGAGTTCTCCGCCGTGGGCGATGGCGTCCTGGCCACAGTGGATGTAGAGGACATCATTTGTAACACTCCCCGCGAGTAGTTCAATTGTAACATGCCTCTGCATTCTGAATAAAAATATTCATAATATTAGTAGTTATTACTTTAAGTTCATCTCTGTTTGTTGTGACTTGAGCATTCCATTTGTGCGCCTTAGAGTTCACAGACTGTATGGCACATCCTTCGTTAGTAGGTGCTAACATCTCCCAATCATCACCACCGGTAGCCTTTATCGCCGCTTTCATCAATTTCCAAGCCCACGCGTGAGTCCTACACGTCACTCCAGCGCATATTTACAAAGTTTTTCAGAAATTTGCATTCCCGCGTCTAATATAGTTGCTTACAAAGGACGCTCCTCATCGTATCTTTCTCCTCAGTGCTGCTATACCTTATCACCGCCCCTGCTCCCCAATGCCAAACTGCGCGACCGCCCCTACTCAGTGGTGTGCAAGCCGTCAGTCACCGCCGACAAGCTACTGCTCTGCATCGGTACGCCTCACCGGTAGGTAGATAGCATAGATCCACCGATAACGAGGGTGGTACTCATCACCGCCATCGCCGCTGGAGCTCAATGCCGCAAGATCTAAAGGCAATGGTAATACTTTCGCACTTCCCTTATGTATTGTTCTTGGATTTTTATTTCCTTCTTCACTCATCTAAGTACAAATGAAGCTTTCATCTGATTGTTAATGAGCTCACGAACAGATCTCCGCGGTCGCTCCTTCTCTGATTCAGGCGACAACGCCGTCGCTTCCATCGCCATTCCCGCTCCAACAGATCCTCATGAAGATGGAGGAAGAGGCCCCCAACAAGAGGAACGAAGTGGCCATCCTCTCAGACCATGTCTTGGTCCTCATCCTCAGCTTCCTCATTGCTCGCTCCTTGTGTAGCTGCAAGTGTGTTTGTCGCTCCTGGAATAGCCTCATCTCGGGATCCGAGTATTATAAGGATGTAACACCCAGGGTGTTAAGCTTGCATTAATCCATTCATTAACTAGTCATAATCATCATTGCATGATCATAAGCATCTTTCATTCATTATGCATCTCATAATGCATTTCTATCATTTTATGTGAGCTTGCTTGAATTAAAAATAATTTGAGTTTGAACTATGCTTGATGCTTGGTAGGGCTTGTAATGCTTGATTGTGGTTGGTTATGCTTCTAAATGAATTTAGAAATTTATTGCAAAAAATTCTAAGACAAATTCATGAATAAATTTGATTTAATTCAAATCTCATTTTTAATGATTTTAATAAGTTCCATTTCAATTTTTAGTTGCAATTCAAAATCTAAAAAGAATTTGGCTTGACTCATTTAAGCAAAACTGTAGAGTTTGAAAAATGGAGCAACTTTCATTTTGGCAACTTTTTCTAAAAATGTTTGGAACTTGCTCAAAAATGGATTCAAAGCTTAGGTTTTAAAAAAGAAAAAAACTCACCTTAGTGGGCCAGCGCCCCGATTCTGGCCCGCTGGCCGAAGCCGGCCCGGCCTAGCGCGCACCGCTCCTCCCCTTCCTGCGCTCCCGCCCGAGTGTGGATGCCGCCGATGGCCCCCTGTCCATGCGCGTCGCGTGGCCACCGGCTGGCGTGGGCGGTGGCGCACCGTTGTGGCCACCCCCGCCTTTATGGCCTGTCCGAGCGCTCGCACCAGCCTCGCCTCCATTTCCACTCCTCGCTCTCCCTCTCGCACCGCAGCAGCATCAACAACAGCGCCCGCCTCGCCTTGCCGCTCCGTCGAGCGCCATCGCCGGCGCGGAGCTCGTTCCAGCCGCTCCACCCTCGTCGGAGCTCCACCATCACCTCCCCGAGCTCCGCCTCTGCATCCCGCACCGCGCACGTGCTTCACTCACCAAGGTAAGGCACGACACTGCCGCGAATGGCTCGCCGGAGTCACCGTGCCCTCGCTAGAGCTTTGCATGGCGCCGGCGACCTCGCGCCACCTCTCCTTCCTACCTCTTCCTCCTTTTTCTTGCTCGCGCTAAGCTCGCCGCAGCTCGCCGCGCTCGCTCCGCCCCTCCGCGCATGCCACCGTGGCCGGAGACGGCCAAATCGACGGTGAGATCCTCCACCATGCCGCCATGGATGCCGGCGAGGCAGCTCCCGTCCTCCTCTGGCCATGCTGTCGGCACGGCTGGGTCCTCACGGCCGCGGGGAGCACTCCGGTGTGACCCCGCCGCCGAAGACCTCACCGGCGATGAGTTCGCCGACGGTCAGCACCGCTGTGCCCCGTGTGGCTAACGGGTGGGGGCGGGGCCCACCTGTCTGCCCCTGTGTGCATGCGCCTGGGTACACCCCCGGGTGCACGTAGCATTTTTCAGCCGGATTTCTGAAAAAAAAGAAAAATATTTGTTTATTTCTTATTTATGCTCTGGAAATTCATAACTAAATAAATAATGGTCAAAAAACGTGAAACCAATTTTGTTGTGTTCCTGGTGATGAGATCTATCATTTGTAATTGTTGCATGTCAATTTTGAGAAACTTTTATATAGGGTTTTATTTAAATGTTGAAATTGCTGATTTCTTGTAAAATGCATAATAAATCCAATATTGCTTAGAAAATTATGAAACTAGTTTTGTTAGATTCCTTTTGTGATGTATTATGAATGAAAATTATGAAATGTGGTATGTTCTATGTAGAAAATTAAAGTTATGAATTAAGTGCTTTAAATGGCTGATTTTGTAATTTTTGTAATAAATAATATATGAGGAATTAGGGTGACTGTTCTTGTGCTAAGAGTTAGTAATTAAAATGTTAACACTGTTGTATGATGCTTTTCGTAGTACAAAGCATTTTACCTTGCTTTTCCATGCACTATTTGTCTTTTTGTGTAGAATAATATATGTGTTATTGTGATGAGAAGATTTTGTGGTAAACTACTCTGTTGTTAACCACCAGAAATATGTGTTGCTTTTATAGCCCATTTATTAAATGATTAAATAAATGTTGTTTGTGCATGATTAGGTTAATTAACATAGTTTCGTGTATCTTTGAAGCACCAATTAACCTGCTGATGTGCTTGACCATGATTGTTCACATGTGTTACTCATAGATACTAGGATGTGCGCATGTTTGTTTTATGTAATTGCATAAGTGATATTTTATGTATGCGCATGTTGTGTTAGTGTCGTAGATAATGATGTTTTGCATCCACTCTATGAATATGATTCATGTTCATTCATAATCCATCATGCATGTCACCATCTCTCATCATGTGAAATCATGTTTACTATGCTCTCCTACACATGCATCATACAGGATCACAGACAGAGAACTAGGAAGTAGTGTTCGAGCAGTAGGAGGCAGGAGCACAGGAGGTGTAGGCCGAGGACGAGGTCGACAAGGAAGAGCTCGCTGAGTGCCCCGATCACTGTCCGAGCACCTTTGAGCGAGGCAAGCCCCGAAGCATCTCTCCCTTGGTTTGCAATTGATTTAATTATGCTTTTATTTAATTGATGCATTAAGTTATAGGAGTTAAGTGAAACCGTTGATGCATATACTCCTTGCCTACCGCTCTTGTTTACCATTTCCTTGATATATCCTATCGAGTCTGTCACGAGTCATGCTTAGCTTGCTTAGATCGGTAGAAGTCGGGTGATTTCTTGTCACCTGTGAGATATAGGTGGTTACTTGGAAACTATCTATGGCTATGATAAATCGCTGGTGATAACCATGTGCTGATAAACAAATGGAGACCGGACTGAGGCTTGCAGGGTTTTGGACTATAGTGACTCCGTCTGTGTCGATTAAGGACCGATCATTGATGGCCCTCTTGTCATGTTGAACACATGCCCTACACTTAACTGGAAGGATAAGTCGTTCCGACCGTGAAGCCGAGACACTATTCGGGTCAGGAATGGATTGTGACGCATTGTGCTAGTGCGAGTAGCGGGTTTATGGCCATAGGAGCCCGGTGGTATGGCCATCGTACGAGGCAGCCGAGCAGCTGCTGGGTATCGGTGGTCCCTGTCCAGCCCGTGACTTTACCCTAATAGAGTCATCGGTGACCTGTAGCTCATTTGATCGATGAGTGTGGGTTGTGTAGGGAATATCCCCTCAGCTGAGTAGGAATCGATTCGAATCGCCATCGCTCCTGGATAGAGAGCACTTGACTTGAGCTTCGTCTCTGTAGTAATGTTTATGGAACATGGAATGGTTATGATGCTGCTGAAAAGCCGAAATGTCAAATGGTTACCATTGATTGTTTTAATAAGTGTTTGTGATAGATCAAGTGCTAATTTAGAAGACAGGTTAAGAACTATTAAAAGCTTACTGCTATATCTTTAACTAAGTTTTTATAAACTATTAATGTTTTTCACAAAATGAGTCAGCTAGTCTACCATAAAGCCTTCATACTCCTTGGAGTCATTTATTTTTAGTTTATGATGGGTAAATCTAGCTGAATACATTCCCGTACTCAGGGTTTTGTTCCATGTTGTTTTGCAGATGGCCAAACTCTCTATAGTTATTGTATCAATTGCCTCAACCCAGCTGTGGGAGATGCCTAGACCTTAGGCGTGGTCAATCTGTATCTTGTCTTTTGCTGTTGTTGGAAATGACCGTACGTTGGCACTATAATAATGAACTCCTTTGTGGGTATGGTTTTATCCATTTGCTTCCACTACTTCTATTTGAACAATGGTATTGTAATAACTATATTTGAACTCTGATGTATTTGAATTATGTGTAAACTTATGTCTGTGTATGGATTGTAACCGCTGAACTATTATGATCTTGGTTGTATTGTTGAAAAGTTTGAAATTCTTCGCGATTTCACGGACTACCGAGTTTATGCGGGGTCAAGTACGTTAATTATTTGTTGCAGCACGTGGTTTTCTTACTTAATCTCGTATAAATTGGGTGGTTCTGTTACAAAGGAGCTGTCCAAGATTCTCGCCGGATTCTTCTACCGCATCTGAAAATAGAAACGCAACTTCACCAGCGTCAACGATGAATACCCCTGAAAGCATCTAGGCCCCTAGAGTGGGTTTTGATGATTGATGACAATGGTTAAGTATCATGACTAACGTGTGTTTTGTAGAAACAATAGAGTGTTAGGTCATGGTAATGGCAATCGTGGGTAATATGGTGATCATGCCCCTTATCGATGGAAATCGTTTTCGGTTTTCAAAGGATGATCGACAAGGTTAAGGACGGTTAGTTCCGGACATCGAGGAATTGAGTTACGTTCGGAATAGTTGTTAGGACTTTCATTTTTCTCCTTTGGCCGTACTATTAAGGGGGGCATGGATGAGTAGCTTGACCTAGGTAAGTCTAGTGGTTAGGTGTGGTGCACACTTGTCAAACTTAGCACTAGGTGGCTCTAAGGTGGCCCTGAGATTGTTTGGAACAAAAGTCATTCAAGAAGCGTTTGAATCAGAAATCGTTTCGGCCCTTAAACGGGCGACAGACGCTGAGGACGAAGGGTGATAGACGCTGATGTCAGCGTCTGTCGCGTGGTTTCTTACTGCAGAACAGTGTCAAACGCGAGGATGAAAGGCGACAGACGCGCCCTAGGTGCTTACGAGCGACAGACGCAGTAAGGGTTGGGCGTCAGATGCGTCTGGTGGTCAACAGATGCGGTCCAAAATGCTCTGAAGTTCTTCGATAGCGTCAGACGCGTCTGTTGCTAGGGCAACAGACGCTGGCTAGCGTTTATCGAGCCCGAATGGCTAGTGAACCGATTTGATTTGATTACATGCGACAGACGCGCTCCTCAGAGGCGTCAGACGCGTCCCTCCAGAGCAACAGACACGTCTATCAGTGGGTGTCATCGCGTCTGTCGGTCATGAAAGTTGCTGATTTCACGGATAACGGTTGGGGGAGTTGAGGGGGAGTATAAATACTTCCTCTACTCCTCTATTTGAGGTACTCTTTCTCATTTGATCAGCTGAGAAACCCTTTTCATGTGCAAGAAAGTGTAAGAGCCCTAGTGAGGTTTGAGTCTTGAGAATTCAAGTGTGAGAGTCCTCACTAGTGTCTAGAGAGTAGCAAGTGTGCATCCACCTTCTCATTAGGCTTGTTGTGGTCAAGTGAGAGTTCTTGCTTGTTACTCTTGGTGATCGCCATCACCTAGACGGCTTGGTGGTGATTGGGAGCTTGGTGATCATCCGGCGGAGCTTGTGGATGACCCAACTCATCTTGTGAGCGGTTGTGGGCGATTCACCGCGACGGAGTGTCAAAGAATCAGCCCGTAGAGAGCACTTGATCCTCGCGTGAATCAAGGGGGAGCTACACCATTGCGCGGGTGCTCCAATGAGGACTAGTGGGGAGTGGCGACTCTCCGATACCTTGGGAAAACATCGCCGTGTTCCTAACCCTTTACTTTCAAGCAATTTACTTTCCCGTATTACTCTTGTTGCTTGGTTTACCTTCCTAGAATTGTCATGCTAGACTAGGATTAGAACTTAGGGTGCAAAACTTTTATCGATAGGATCACTAGGAACACTTGTAGGCACTAGGGGTAAATTATGGCTTAGTAGGATTTAATTCTCGCAATAAATTTTAGAAAAGCCTAATTCACCCCCCTCTTGGGCATATTGATCCTTTCAACCCCTCCTTGTCCTTCTTGCCCTTTCCCATTCAGGATGTCGTGATCTCAGATTGCTCTCGAGACCTCATCCTCTTCTGGTACTCTGGGTTTCGCTATGTTGTCTATGATCCGGTGACAAAGAAATGTTTGCTACTGTCGGGTAGCCACCATTCTTATGGTTTAGCTCGCTTGGGGTTCGATCCGATAGTCTCCTCGCACTTTCCATGTATTTAATATGGTATCAACGATGATGACTCCTTAGAGGTCAACATCTACTCATTTAAAACCAGAGCATGGATCTTTAAAGAATCTGAATGGGGCGAGGGTAATGTAGTATCCACATATGGAAAATATGTGTTTGTTAATGGTTTTATGCATATGCTGGAGTTCACCCAGGTAGTTGCTGTTGATATGGAGGGAAAGACATGGAGAAAAATTCATAGGCCAACTGGTGATGCAATCTCCATCTATGAAGCTCAGGGTCAGTTGCGTTTATATACTGCTGATACTTTGAATAGGTATGAGCTTTCAATCTGGATCCTTGAAGACTATGATACTAGTAAATGGACATTGAAGTATAATGTGACCACGCTAGAGCTATTTGGAAAGAAGAATATTAAAATTGGTACCGAGGTTTGTGATGCGGCCTACAGAGTGATTGTAGTTCATCCAGAATGAAATTTGATTTTCCTTGTTGGGGAGGACAAATCACCGCTTGCATATGACATGAACCACAGTAAAGTTCATGTCTTCCCTGCCTGGGCCATCGGCTATTCTAGAAGTACCTGAAAACTATTATGTATAAGCGGCAGACCTCACTATCTTCCTTATGTTCCCTTGTTCATGCAGTCACTAGCAGAGCAATAAAGGTGCATATGTTGTATTTTGTTGTAATTACGTCATGCCTTTGCTCAGGTAGGTAGTTGTTTTGATTCTATATATAGTCCATTTTGGGCTTCGTAACTAAAGAAATGTTGTGTTGAATATAATTAATTGTGCTGCTTTGTGCAGATGGAGTCTGAGTGCTTTTGAACAATTTTCCTGCATTGGCTAGGAGAAAGAAGAGGGGTTCCATGGTGCATTGCCTACCAATTCGAAGGATGCACTAATTATATTCATTTTTGCCTAGCAAGCAGGAGTGTCATATAGGAGGAGCACACTATGTCGTTTCGTTATATAAGCCATAGAGATCAGGACCTTTAGTTTGCAATCTCTGTACCGCTTGTGTTAGGACATCAGTTGAGAAAGATATTATGGTAAGCGTCCATTGTTATTGTAAGAACATGGTTTATGGATGCAATGATTATATCTGTATGCTTTGTGTTCAGTAAGCTATTAAGGGTCATTTATTGTTTTGTTATCACCACCGTCGTTGGTGGTGCAAACGTCCAACACCGTCGCTATACGTGTTATGCGGCAGGGACCAAAGTGTATCACCGCCGAATTGTTTAGTAACCGGACACCGACTAATCGATCATCAAAGGAGGATCATGGTGCAAGGCGACGGTGGCCATGACTTTGCACTGGCGGATCATACGCTGAAGCGACGGTGGTATTAACCTCTACACAGGCGTCTCGGCCGTCGAACCGATAGTGAACCCGCACTGCTGATAGTCGGGTCGAAGTACAAGGCGACGATATTGGTGACCACTACACAGGCAATTGATGTGCCCACACGACGGTTTTGATAGCCTCGACACAGTCGGATCATTTGCCAATACGGCGGTGTCAGTGTACATCCACAGTCGGGTCGTGCTCCAATGCAACTGAAGTAAGGACCTAATCACGGACGGATTATAAGCCAATCAGCATTGTTAGTGTACACCGCAGTCGGTCCCAGATGGCAATGGTGAAGGCTATGGACATCACTGTCGACAGCTTACCGACGAGGCCGAAATTGGACTCCGACGTGGGTTACGACGCGGTTGTGAAAGGTGTTGATAGCGGTTGTGAAAGGTGTTGATAGTAGTAGTGTCGGTTTACTCACAGGGATTGTCTCATCCTAGCAACGATAGGATCAGGTATGTCTTTTGTAATACCCTTTTTATATTATGTAATTTATTATTTTCCCCCACACGAATAGCAGTTTTGGCCTCCTTTTCTCACATGGATAACTATGCTGGCAGGAAAGTCCCTTTGTTACAAAGATCGTATCACCCTTGATAAGTCTAATGCATGATCAGTGCCTGAAACTTTGCAAATCATGGGATATCTGCATGCTTCCTTGGATTAGGGCAACCTGAGTTGAGGGTAAAGTGATGGCTGGCATGTATGATATTGTTTAGGTTTGCCCTGAGAGAATAGTCTGCTATTCTAAAGTTTATTGACATATTGCCATGACTATCTTTGGTGGTAACATCTTTTTTGCAGATTAATGGAACCATTGAAGAAACTTGCAGAAAAGCTAGGGATTGCACTTTTTGCCATTGATGAGGTCCATTGTGTTTCTAAATGGGGCCACGATTTTTGACGTGACTGTAGGTGTGCTCTTGTATTTGATATCCTCCGTTAAAGGGGGAAGTTATTGTTTACCATTGTTTTTTTGTCACCAGCATTTTAATTTTCACATATAATGGAGTGAGATTTATTTCATTTTGCGCTCAAGAACAAACATGTGCTTGCTATTTTCACACATCATCTTACAGCGCTTTAGTATTTATTAATAATTAGTCTATGCTTTATATCCCTACGACAGGACATTATCTATGTTGAGACTTGAGAGAAAATTTCAGTTCCAGCAAATTGAAGTTCTTGGAGCATGATATTTCTTTGATGGCATTGACAGCTACTGCAACTATTCCCGTATGAGAAGACAATGTCAAATCCTTGAAAATGTCAAAAGATACAACGACTGTGTTAACTTCTTTTTTCCGGCCAAATCTCCGGTTCAGTGTGAGTTACTGCAACTACCCCTTTTACCCCACGTTTGTGGATGCGTCTCTGTGTTTTGGTTGGGAATGTGATGTGTGGTTTGCAGGCCAATCATTGGCTTCACTATCATATATCGTTTATATGGCCCTATGGTCTATTTGATGATAAATGGTCTGAACATGTAAACTGTAGGAGTTGATTACTCCATTTTCATGTATGAGGTGATATCAAGCCCTGGTCTAGAGCTTGTGGACAATTATGAGTCCAGTGAATCTGGTCGTGATGTTTATCCTGATGGGCTGTTTATATCCTGATTCAGTTTAATGAAAGATACAAGAGCTTAAATATACCTTTTATGAATACTGAAAATAGAGTTCCTGATGATACCAAACGTATTCGGAAACTATATATTAATATTATGGAACACCTATTAGCCATTTATGCTGCAAACATTAATTCATTATGGTTGATTCTTAAATTAATTTGGAATGAAACATTCCTTACTATATGATCATGTATATGTAAATTCCAGCACTGATAGGCATATTGCTTTGAAGGGTGTGCCCGTTCTTGGCTATCTATTTTGGACACGTCAGATAAGGGTGGTGATTTGGGGTTGGCTTGGATTAGGCAGGGAACAACACCGGGAAACAATAATTACTTAGGTTTTTTAGCACTTTTTGTTGATTCAAGAATAAAACTTATGTATTCTGATGGCTGACATACCAAAGAGAATTATAAAAGCAAGAATGATAGGATATTTTGTGCAGTATCTTAAAGTTGAATAAAAAACATTTAAATCTGATTAATTTCACTCCTTTTATTGTAGCAATTAGCACGAGCACGGATCAACAAATTTTAGCATTTTTGCTAGTCGTTACCTAAAAGCTTATGATCACTTACCTGATATGGTACTTTTGAAACCTCTGACCCAATTGAAGGTACTCTCTTCTCCTAATAAAGCGATTTGACAGCCTAGTAGTGTTTATAATTCACTGATGCTTCCACCAGTTCTTTCTGGATTTTGTTGAGCTGGTGGTTTTTGTTTTTAACCTTTAGTTGTTCTTTCCATTTGATTCCATATGTCTATGCTCCGCCCATTTTCAGATGGCGAGTATATTTGCTTCGCACTAACAAGTCCTGCTATCATTAGACCTTCTTCAGCTCTTATGAATTCTGATGCAATCATCTTCCTTGGACTTGGACCCTGGGTAGGTTCGTTATTAAAAAAAGAAAAAAAAATCCTCGGTAGGCTCTGCTAGATGCATGGATTACATACAACATGGTAAAGATGGGCCTGATCCGTTATTCAAGAAGGATGGGCCTGATCCGTGATTTAAGATGGACGGGCCTGATCCTGTTGATCTACCTAGTTCATAGACAGGCCTTGTCTCCGTGAAGTTTAACCGGATTAACCATGAGTGCGACGAGCGAGACTCCGAGAGAAGGTTTAATGGGCCAGTGAGAAAACAAAAAGACTTGTCATGACAATTTTCTATTTTCCTCACCTCGCAGTGATAATGGTAGACCCAGCCCAACAACATAAGAAGCCCAGGTTTGCATTTAACAGCAGTTAATGACGTCTGCGATCATGACATCGTGTCATGGTAACCAGGTTTACTTCACTGTTTGAGTATACCAAGCTATATCCCAAAAACCAAAAAGAATACGTTCAAAAAGAACCTCTAGAAAATCTCTTATATATCTTCAAAGAGAGTAACCAAGTCTTATTTTCAATGTGGTTGGTGGTTGATCTTATTTGAGGGCAGTTGGTCATTCATTTGACCCAAGACTTGTGACATTTACCACTGACCACTACAGAGCCCGCGATAGAGTTCAGTCCCCCCGGTCACATGCTTTTACCAAAGCTACCATTGACCTGCGTTCTGGTGGCGGTACTAAATTGTTTTACCTAAATTCCTAGAAGTTACGTACATGCACAAATACGTAGTAGTACAATTTTGTTCCAACTCAGTGGAAAACTCAATTGGCAGAACTCGATCGACTATATATTGGCCGGAGCTAGCCATCTTTGAGAAATCAGTTCGCAAAGTTGCTCGCCAGCGTGACTACTAGGGTCTGATGCAACTTCTCCAGAAAGTCTCTGATTGCCAGTTTCTGCAGTCTACAGGATACAACGTATGGCCATGGAATTCGAACCAACGCCAACGTCCAGTCATAGTGTCATTTTAATCGCAGACTTTGACTGATCGCAAAAGATAGGCCTCTGAAGGACACAGGTACAACCGCCGAAATCGACTTCTCTGTGCTTTCGTCAACGTAGTATTCATAGCAAGTACGTGTAGCATAAGTCCACCTAGACATTGAGCGTGTGTTCAACCCTGATGTTACAGTTATAACACTACTTTGGAAAGAAAAACCTTGATGTCACAGTTGGTCTAAATTGATTTCTTTAAAATTTGCTACGGATACGCGGCGGTAATAGAGCAAGGATTAACATTTACAGAAGCAGGTACCAGGTCTTCTAGAGCACACTCTGCATGATGGCTGCATCGAATTAAATCGAGGTAGATGGATAGCTGATTAGCTGCCAAAACAGAGGTCAAAGCGGAAAAGCTTAATTCAACCTTTGTAGAGATCTTGTTGGCTATAACAATGGCTAGTCTTTATGTCTTTGAGCACAGACAGACTATAATAAAAGAACAGTCCCGTTCAGCAATCTTTGATGACGTGACTGTTGCTTATAATGAAGTATTACTTTGCTCAAGGTTTCCTTGCAGCTGCCGCAGGCATGCTATGAAATCACATAACATCCATATCCCTTATTATTAACTATGCGTCTATGCTTGTGTCGATGATACTAGAACTTGTTTTTGTACAATTGTATTTTATAAGAACTTTTGCTGGCATGATCGGTGTAGCAT